>CM038233.1:27726348-29013639 GCA_021442155.1 Cymbidium sinense | reverse complement strand
ATTTATTCGGCTTGATTTGATAAATTCTATAAGGTCCTGGTGTATGCTTTTTGCCGATGACATTCTTCTTGTTGATAAGACTAGAGAGGGAGTCCAAGAGAAACTTGAATTATGGAGGTCAACATTAGAGTCTAAAGGTTTTCGTTTAAGTAGATCTAAACCTAATATATGGAGTGTAATTTTAGTTGTAGAAATTCTAATGGTAGTGTTGTGACATTAGGTGAACAAGTCATTAATAAGAGTGAGCGATTTGATATTTAGGTTCTATTGTTCAAAATGATGGTGAAATAGATGGAGATTTTATTAGTAGAATTCAAGTTGGGTGGTTGAAGTGGAGGAATGCATCTGGCCAGTTGTGTGATAGAAAAGTTCCACTTAAACTTAAGGAATAAGGTAAGACTCAAGACTTATATGGTGCAAAATGTTGGCCAATGTTGAGAAGCATAAGACTAAGTGTTACGAGATGAGGATGCTGGTGGATGAGTGGCTTTACTCTAGAGATAAAATGCTAAATGAGTATGTTCGGAAAAAGTTGGAGTAGCTCGGTGGCAGATAAGATTAGAGAGTCATCTTAGATGGTTTGGCCACATAAAGCGTCCGTCATGACCGGTTAGAGAGTAGACATTAGATTTGCTTATTGTTAAAAAAAGGTAGAGGTAGATCTAAAAGACTTTAAGATGTATAAAAATGACTTAGTATACTTAAATTAAATGAGAATTTGACACATAATAGGACACAATGGAGACGAAGGATTCATATAGCCGACCCCACTTATTGGGATAAAGGCTTGTTGTTGTTGTTGTTGTTGTACTACTACTATAGACTCTATCATCCTTCTCATTTATGTTGATGACATATTTCCTAGTGAGTGTGATCATAATGATATCTTGGAAGTAAGACACTACCTACAAGTGTGTTTTATAACCAAAGATATGGAATGACCTAAGTTTTTTTTTTAAACTTTAGTTTACATGTAAAAAAAGTTAAGTCATTATGTCAAAGAATGTATGCCATTGATCTTCTTGAAGAAATTGAGTTTCTTGGTTGTAAGCCAGCTGTAATACTTATGTAGCATCAAACCACTTTGACAACAAGTTCCCCTGGATGAC
Source organism: Cymbidium sinense (assembly GCA_021442155.1). Lineage (NCBI taxonomy): Eukaryota > Viridiplantae > Streptophyta > Magnoliopsida > Asparagales > Orchidaceae > Cymbidium > Cymbidium sinense. Next base: position 29,012,530 of record CM038233.1, on the reverse strand, counting down.
CCCATCTTAGTATTGGATGTTTCTTCAAGTTGATTTATTGGATTATTATAAAATCTAACATTTTTTTGTTGGAGCTGTTAGTGTAAACCATAAAAATAATATTAGGAAGTTGTTCCACACATTCTCAATTATATCAAGAAGTCTACTAGAAGAGGTTTGTTATATACTAAAAGCAAGTATTTGAATATGAAAGTATTTTGTAATACAGATTATGCCATCTCCGTTGAAGACAAGAACTCCACTGCATGGTTTTTTCTATCATTGGAGGTAACCTAGTCATTGTTAAAGCAAGAAATAAACTATTGTGACTAGTTCCAATGTCAAGTTTGAATGCAAGGCAATGGTTCATTCGCCATGTAAATGATGTTGGCTAAAATTCTCCAAATTCTTTTAGGAGAATTAACTTTCCGTTTACTAAGTGACATGATATTGTGATAATTGTGTTGTCATCTATTTTACTAACTTGTTCTTCCTGAACAAGCTAAACGTATCAATGTTTATTATTTTTTTTTTTGTGATACTATGCTTTCCAAAAATATTATTACTTATCATGTTTGTATTCTATGACAAAGGGCTGATATCTTCACTAAAGTTTTGGATCTAATGTTTTCTTACATGTGACAAATTGGAGCTAATAGATACATAATGTAATACTAAGCATATTCTCTCAATAAATTGTGTAGTTGAAGAAGAGCCACCTTGTTAGAAAGCACTGCATGAGAGAAATTGAAAATTAAACATGGTGGCTAGGACGATTACGAGTTGAGGATAGAGGATGGAAACAAATGTGCACGAAATGGCTGAGTAGTAGTAGGAAAATTGTGAATGAAATGCTTGAAGAACAATGAGACAGTAAGACTTGAGAAGGGGCAGTATAGGATGTGTTGAACTGGGAGATAGTTGTAGTAGGAGAAGAAAATGTAGTAAACGGACCAATGTTTTGTACTAGAATCTTTAGCTAAACCATTAAAATATCATATTTGTCCTTCTGCTATGTTTTTTTTTTGTTTGAGTGGGGTAGTTATTACATATTCTGTTTGGGTTAAATTAGTAATTAGGAGTTGAGTTGAATTTGTTTTCCTTAAATTTTATATCTAAGTGAGAGTAATTTGACTTTAGTGCTTGAGTTGTGTTCTTGCAGTATGTATAATGTCGTAGATTGTTAAGTTTTATGTTGCTCCATGTCAGTTGGGTATTGATTTCTCAGAAAATTATTTAGTTTCATTTGATATTTAGGTACTCTTTTACTGGAGTTCATCCTAATATTGGTGTCTAGGTTGGACGATTCAATTTTTATTTATATAATTCCTGAGCAACTGATTTATGAACTGTAGATGGATTCCCAATCAAGTTTGTATTACCAGTTCAAAGGGTTTATGGTCTGTTTTTCTGACCACATGGTTTAATGACAATCATCATCATTAGCATTATTCCTATTATATGATATTGGCCTTTTGAATTCTTATTTTTCTTTCATTTCTAGTATTCCTTACTAGTTCTGCTTGAGTCATTAAACCTTTTCTTTACAAATCTTTTGAACAACTTCTTCCCTTTTATCACATATCTTCACTTTTTTTTTCTAATCTTTTGACACTATTTTTTTACCATAGTGAGATAAATGTGGTAAGATAAATATTTATGTAATTTGATTGTTTCATTTGGATTTAGCTCACTATGATAGTTTTGCAACCATTTTAAGTTAATCTTCTTCACTGTGGTCATGGATATCTTCAGTGCAGACTGCTTTTAAGGGCATCTTTAGTGATTTGTTGCACATCCATTGAGCAATAAATTAATTCCTTATTTCTGAATGCATAGTGGATTATGATTTTCAACCTATGCTATTAATTAGATGTTAAGATCTGATATTATAAATACAACAGTGCATCAGTGAGAGGGACAGATGGTGAGCAAAGCTGAGAATCAGATGTGGAGGATGAAGATAAGAAGTTAGCGATATAGCTCAAGTATGTTTTACAAGCATTGTTGACTAAGACATCTTGTTGGTTCATGCAATGTTGTAATTGTTGGATAGGTTTGTCTATGGTTATTAACATACTAGAGGGCATTTTTTTTTAAAACATTCACATTTAAATATTAAATTAATACAATAAAATTTATAAAAAAAGGAAGCTACTTGCCCAAATGATGGGCTCCTATGTCAATGTCACCCATTTTTTTGGGAAACCAGCCATCCCACCCACCACTGTTTTTTTTGTTTTGTTCTTTTTTTTTTTCAATTGCTATATTTAAATTCAATTTGTTGTTTGATTTATTTTATTTTTTAATTACTATGCTATTTTTTTTAATCTTTCTCCATACAATTTATTTTATAATATTTATAGTTTTTAAATGCGAGATGATTTTTGTTTATTAATTTATTGTAATCATCAATTTATTTATTTTTTGAAGAGATGCAATGAAAAACATAAACAAATTACAAGCAATAGAATATTAATATTTTTCATTAAGGAGCATTTAAACAAATTTTTAAAAAGATAATATAAATTCTGCTAGGGCCATATTGCTATATGATGTACCAAAAATCAAGAATGGATTCTCATCTAGCTTATCTTGCTATGATATGATAAAATTCAAGAAGTAATGATAATGACATGACAACACATTAAACAATTATATACATGAGCTACTGCTACAAAGAGTATGGGAAGGGAATTTGATTCACTTACAATCTAGTTTAGTGAAAATATGATATAGATAAACCCATATCATCGTCTACTGAATAAATTTATCATAATTAATAGTAGGATACATGATTGGTAGTGGATTCTCTTTTTATCCACCTTGATGTGATGATCTAAAAAAATAAGAAAATGACAATGATGAGATAATACGTTGGGCAATATATGCTATCAAGAAGGATGGCTAACTATTTCTATGATGTTGGTGTTATGAACTATTTAAGGCAAATCCATATTACTTATTCAATTATAAATTTTAAAAATCTTACTTTAATTCTTGCCTCATTTTGCATTTTTGAAGTTTGTGTGGGCAATTAATAAGATGGTTCAAATTGTCCGACTAGTGTTACGTTGAGGTGGTGAGCTCAAGATATTTTATGACTTTACGCCCACCTATAATGACAATAATAATAGACTACTAGAAATACTCATAATCACCTAACTAGTTAGATTAAAACAATGAATCCTCATCAATTTGAAATATGATTTAAACAATGATGAGGTGAATCTAATTTTCCCTTACTCATTAAGGGGTGGATTTATGATCTTACATATAACAAATGGTAAAATATGTGATGTAGTTCTAGCAAAAGCCTATGTATGCATGGTAATAATGTATGTTGAGATAATACTTGTCCAAGCTAACATGCTTGAGATGGTAGCCACACAAATAATAGAATATGAATCACAAGAATTTTTTGTTTTACCTAATCAAGAGTTGATAGAACAAACATTTTAAAATAATACTCTTTTGTATTACGACAAGCTCTCAAGTTCCATTGTGAGTATTTATTTTAAGGTCATTAGTAGTGTTATCATCCATTCTATGTCTTCTTAACTTATATGGTAATACTCCACTTACGTGCATGCCAAGTGCTGCTAACTCGACTAATTTGAGGTAAGCACTTAAGATTTGTTATATCCCTTGGAGTTGGTCGCAATACATCTAAATTAGGCATAACTTATATAACAATAGTGGCAGTTTCTTTTTAAGTTAGATTTAATTTGAAAAAGCCTGCCAACATATATTTCAAAAGTACTCATATTTTCCTCTATAGATATTTGATTATCTAACAGACTATCAAAGTTAACATTTGCACTCTACATTTCTCTCTTGAGCATGTTGATTGGATTATGCTAACTTATTATTTAGCACCATTTGATTGAACATTTCAAACTTACTAGAAGCCTATCATATAATTTCGTCACCTTTCAACTCAACTGCCTCGAAAATTCCTAAACTAGGTTCATCCTTAGAATCGTTTTCTTTTGAAATAAAACTTAATTGCCTACCTTTAGTTGTGTGCGTTGCCTCGCCAATTTTCTTATTAATTTATTATTTCAAGTATACAGTCTCAAATTGAAATGAATCCGACAAAATAATTGGTCATGTAGAGGCCAAGTTTAATGTGTGGGTCTCTCATATGAAGGCTTGGGATATAAAGAGAAAGGCAGGAAGGGTACTTTTGTAGTTTGGAGTTGTACAAGTTCTTATATTGTTTAATAGAAGCAATTAAAATATTAATGCGTAGTACAAATTACACTATTGAATTTAGTTCATCGTGCCATTTCTAAAACTTATTTTGGTGTTTTGGGTTATCTATTTCAGGTTGGTGTTATTGCCTCCCCATATTAAGTTTAAATGATACTTTTCAAAAGGATAATATAGGGATGCTCTTCTAATTATTGTTGGCATCATATTATTAATGGTTTATTGCAGCTTGCATTTGTTTTGTTAAGTTTGAGTGAATAAATATGGATGTGGTTTCTATGTAACTTGCATGCTCCAATAGCAGTATTTAATTTCTATGACTGCACATTATTTAGTTGAGTTGCATCACATTCAAATAAGGTTTCAATAGATTTTACATTACGAGTTATGAATATAAGACAATGACGAGACTATATAAGAGTTAGGCTTAAATGGGATACTATATTGAGAGTAAAGTATCACAGAGGACAATGCATTAATAAATTTGTATGATGAGTTTATCAATATATACTTCAAATTGGCAAGACTAGAAAATGTTATTCCAAGCGAATTGTGAAAACATACAGCTTCAACTCAATTAATATTTTATATGCATCGTTATGCAAACTCAATTACAATCTACATTCATGAATAATTTGATTAACAAATAGAGTGAACTTGGATGATGGTAGAAGGCATTCTCAAAGAATCGCATGAAGTTCTAGTAGAAAGTAATCCCTTTTTTTAATAATCTAAAGTAGTTTTGCACCATTATGTAATCTCTGGCAGTAGCATATTAACTCATTTAAGTTTGTTATCCTATTCCTAAAGTGATTTTTTTTGGTGAAGTGGCAGAAATTTAAGTTTTCATTATTCAATTATTTACCCTAATTTTAAGACTTTTAAATTGTCAAATGTCATCTGTGTTATTAAGTTGAATATATAGCAGAGTGAGAAGTTCAATAGCTACATTCCATTGAATAAAAATTTAAAGAAAACTAAGGGATGCCATGATATAATTAGATGTAAACATGAGATAATCTCTAATTAATTGTGATTGTGTACTAGTATTGCATTGGGATCTTTCACCGGTGCCATGATGGTCTTGGTTGTTCTTTTCTCTCGGAAGTGATGGACATGACAGGATGCTGTCAGGTAGCACACATGCTAGCCCTTTTTTTTCATTGCAATTGATGAGGTAACAAGAGTTTGATGCTCCTATTAACTTACAATCTATCATTGATATAGATATAAATATAATATAATCTCTAGCTAATTGTCACTATGCCTCATAATCAGCATCATATTCTTTCGCTGGTGTCATGATGGCTATGGCTGCCCTTTCCTCCCAAAAGTGATAGACATGTAGGACACTATTGGTTTGTACATATATGATGCCCTTTGTTGCATACACTTGACCAAACAATAGAAATCTGATGTCGTTGTTATCTTTTATTCAATCGTAATGCAATTTCTTTGGTTCATGGCAGCCTTGGTCATCCTTTCCTCAAAGTGGTGGATATAATAGAATGTTGTCGAGTAGTACACACGTGAGGCCTCTTTTGTATAACACTTGATGAAGCAATATGAAACCATTGTTCTTGTTATCTTTTAATCCATCATTAGGCAAATGTAAATATAAGATAATCTCTTGTTAATTGTCATTAAGTGCCATAAATAGCGTTTAATTTTTTTATGAGTTCCATTGTATCCCTTGCCCCTTCCTCCCAAAGTTGATTGACGTGATAGAATGCTATCAGATTGCACACATTTGGGGCCCTCCTTACACTATACCTAATGAGACAAATAGGAATTCCATGTTGATGTATATATATATATATATATATATATATAAACCATTAATCACCCATACATGTTACCCAACAGATCATTTCAATAATACTTAACAACATAGTAGAAATGACTGATCAAGGGAGTAATGCTAGGAGGCGAACCTTGTAGGAGATGTTAACGATGTAGTAAATACTTTATATCTTCTGTTACAAAAAAAAATCCAACTATTGCGCGCTTATACAATTTGCTTATAGCAGCACACCCAAATATAGTCTGCTTTCTAAAAGTAATTCAAATATTAAACATTATTTTATTGAGCTATAAATGCTTCCAAATCTGGGTACCATGTTGGAGGCTGCCCATGATTCATTGATGTGTTACAATTCATATATTTTGCAAATCGAAGGCATTTTTAGTTCACATTTTATTTATGGCTTTGGTGGAATATAAGTCATTATGGACAAACACCTTTCACTTGTCGGTGAGAGAATCAATCTCTCCAAGATGTAGGCACATATCTAGAATACAAATAGATGGAATGCCCTTGTTGGCCACAATATTATTGGCGTCAGTTTACAATGGACAGCATGGCCAAATTACTATGACCAACTATTGTTTCGAAAATTATTTATCTTCATCCCATTAAGCTTAACGTCATGGCAATATTTAATATGAGGCAGGGAAGTGCACAGGCTTGTATATTGTTACGTAGGTTATGTTGGATATTTAGAAGGAATTCTTATATGCATATGTTTGTCATAGAATTAACTTAGTGTACTCGTGCTTTTATTTAGTTATCATTATTTGCTTTATAATACCTGATATGTTAGGCTCTAGAATTCATTTATAGTACCATCCCCTGCTCTTGATTCATACTCCTTTTTTAACTTACTCTTTGGGTGCTGCAAAACTGGCACATTTCTGCAGGAAACTGAAAGAGGTCCGAAGCCCTTTAGAGTGAACATAGATGCCTGTTTGCATTTGTTATAGATTTGGACTTCTGAGGAATTGCAAATCAATTATCACAATTAAATCATTTAAATTAAATATAATATAATTTATTTTATTTGATTAGTGAGTTGGGCTTTGAAATTTTCCTTTTGAAGTTATTGCACAAACTAATAGTTCTACACACTCATGCATTCATACATGTGGATATATATTGGTTTGACCTTAGCAGGATTAGTTTTTCCAAGTACCTTCTTTCAATGAAAAAAATTATTTTTCGATTCCTTGTAGTATGTGGTTTTAGTATCTAAATTTGACCATCTTCCAGTAATTATTTTTTTTTGGAATGGGTATTCACCCAACACTCCACCCATCTTATGAGTGGGGATGTTATTGTGATTAATCTCACGGGGGCTGATATGACCCCAAATTTTCTAATTATCAAATTATAACATACAACAATAAGAATTACAACGATAACAGACTCAATACAGTAAGGAAGACCAAATACAGTCACAAATGATTGAAAATCAATATACATAATACTTTAATTAGAGGAGAGAAAGAAGACTTATGAAATATAAAGTCTTATTACAACAAGATCAATAAAATACATCATACATCAAAGCAGTACAACCCAGGAGCAATACATAACAGAGAAAATACTCAACACAGGCAAGGGAAACAACTATATCAGAAATAATTGAAAAACGAAAAGAAATAAAAATTTGAATAGATCAAACTTATTACAATTCAACAAGAAAATCAAGAAACCAGAGATTGCCAGAGACTTACAACAAACAGATAATTGAAAGAAAAGAACTTCCAAATTATAACAGAGAAAAGCCAGAATAAAAAAGAGATGAGATCGAGATAGAGGAAAAATAGAAATTATAAATAGGGTAAAGAAGACAAGGGTAATGAATATATTTCAAAGCAAACTTCCTTCTTCTAGATCTTCTTCTTCTTCTCTTGAGTTCTTCTCTGGTTTTCCTCACCGGAAACTGCCGCTCACCGATCGGAGGACCCTAGGGTTCCTCCTCCGTTCTTAGCCTCTCTTTTCCTTCTCTGGAGCGTCGACGGCTCGAACTGTCGAGAGAAACAAAACAAAAACAAAGTTAAAGCAAAGCTTCCCCTAGAAGCCTCATCACTGCACAAACAGTAAGTTTGCATCGGCTCGGATTCATTCCACAGACATCGCAGAGATCGAGCAGAAAGACACGTGTAATCCATCGATAAGAGATCAAACGACACCCAATCGAGTTAAGCGTAATTCTGCTAGATCCAATATTAGAGGAATACCGTCGATCCGACGGCCAGAGATACCAACAAATCGATAATCATTTCTCAACCAGATTCATTCGGCACAGATGGGCTCAGCCACTTCATCATATTCACACGTCTCACTTAACTTTCCCATCACGAAACAGCCTCCGCCTGGAGTGAAGGTGCTTCCGCCACCAAACCGAGCTAAGAGATGATGGGTACCTTCCAGTAATTTGTTTCGAAGTGTAATGTTCTACTTTACAACGTTTTATGCAGCGTCATATCAGTTGGTTTAGATTCATCAGTTTAATATCAAACAAACTAGTCCATATCAAACATCGTTTGCCGATACTTGTGCTTTTTCATAAAGTTGGAACAATTATTTTAGGGGCTATTTGGGATCAATTTTGTTTTGTTTTTTATTTTTATTTTTATGCTTTTTTTAAAATATGTTCATTTGATGTATATATATATATATATATATATATATATATATATATATATATATATATATATATATATATATATATAAATAATATTATTTTTAAAATACTTAAAATAGTTTTTAAATATTTTGAATATTTTTAAAATAATAATCATCAAATATATTTTATTTTGAAATAAAATAAAAACAAAATAAAATAAAAATATTAAACAAAAAATAAAAAATAGAAGAAGTTATTTGAGATCACTTTTATTTTGTTTATTATTTCTTATTTTTATTGTCTTGTTTATGTTTTATTTCAAAGCAAATTATGTTAGATCATAATGATTATTTTTAAAAATATTCGAAATAATTTAGACATTAATAGTTTCTGGTATGCTTTGAATCTCGGTCTCTCAATTAGAGAGAAAATACTACCAGCTCTCTCCTAATCTTATAATTTCATTCTTCTAATAGATAGGAGAATTTTTTGTAGGAAGCTCAAGAAAAGCTTTCCAGCTAAATATTAATCATAGTTTGTATTGTTAATATCATGATTTTCAAAATCAGATTGGATTGACTGTTTCGACTGTGAATCAATTCTTTGGTCAGTCCAAAGTTCAAAATTGCCTCCGTATTGAACTGATCAGAACCGTTGAATCGGGCTGATTTCAAAAAAATCGGTCGATTTTAAAATTATTCAAATTTTAACATTATATTTTTAATTGGATGGCTAATAATAAGAAATTAAATTAAAAATAGGCAAAATTGTTAAAATAGTGTCCAAGAGTTTTATTTTAGGAATATATTTACAATATTTATGAATAAAATTTTTTAAATGAGAATATTAAATTTTAAATTGATAAAATATTCTTATTATATTAAAATAATGTAAATTTTTATTAGATGTTTTTTTATTCAATTTTGATTGAATTATGGAATTTTGAAACTTTCTTTTTGATTTAATATTCGATCCGATTTTTTTATTTAGAATGGCAATACAAGCAATATTGTAATGATTAATAAAATGCTTGTTCTAATTCTAGTACGCAGCTAAGAATTTTTTAGCTTATTAGTAGAAAATTTCTTACGTTCATGATCAATAATGGTTTGTATTCTGCTTAGTATTTACAGACATTAGGTCTGTTCATATTATTTTAGTATTATTGCTAATCAATATTTATCTTAGATAAGCATTGTAAAATCTAAGCTTGGTAGTTCTAGTGATAATATCTCATGTCTATTTGTTCATAAAGTTTGAAATTAGTGGAAATTAAGGGAATGTTTGGGATCATTTTTTTTATTGTTATTTTTAAAATATATTTATTTAATGTATTTTAAAGTAATTTTATTTTTTTTATTTTTAAAAATAAATCACATTATTTTTTAAAATATTTTGAGTAATTTTTAAATATTTTAAGTATTTTAAAAAATAACTCACTATCAAATTTATTTATTTTAAAATTGAAATATAAATAAAATAAAAATATTCTCAAAACAGCACCTAATTGTTTAAAATGTGTTTTATTGAAGTGAATTTTAGTAATGCTTATTTATTTACTAAAACTATTTTACAAAGGCTGCAGTTTATACCTATAATTAATCAACGATTGTCTTTTTTTGCATACAAGAGTGATAAAAACAACCACTATAAATGACATTTTAAACCACATAACTAGTAGCTGTTAAAACTGATGCCATAATTGATATGTAAACCTTTGATTATAATCGGCCGACCCTTACCCGACCATAAATCCCTGATTCGAAAACGGGGATCTCGGGCAAAGCTCTCAACGCCGATGGCTCCGTCTTCATTTCAGGTATTTTTTTTGTTTTATTTTTTATTTTTAAGCAAGATTATTTACGTATTGCTTGGGCAATTTTTTTTAGCAAGTATCATTAGAATGTTAATTATGTAATTAAGTATTGATAAAAAAATTTAAATATAAATATATGCATTGGTGACGTGGCTTACGTCGATTCCAACGAGGCATTGGTAAGCCACATTAGATCGACTAAGTGGGCGATAGCGATATCTGAAGCTAATTAAAATACTAAGTGACTTCCATGTTTTTTTTTTTACTTAGCTCTTGCCTCAATTGGACTTATGCCTTTAGGTCTTGCCCAAATCAAAGAAGTTTAGCTTATGTCTCAATTGGGTTAGATTAAGTTAGCTATAGGTATAGGTTTAGATTAAGCTGTTTTTTTTTCATTTGATCAACCATGCCTATTCTAAAGCTTCCTTATTTTTGGGTTTGGGATCCATTCTTTATTCAATTGAACCTTATGGGAGATTTCCGAATGTCAAAAATGAACTTCTTTATTTACAAGGTTTCATTCCAAGTGAGTACAAATATTTACATAAATTGATTATCTGAAATAAAATGAAATAGATAAGAACAAATGTAGTTACCTAAAATAGACAATCATCTATCGCCTACGTCCATGTGGAATCGCACCTCTCTCGGTGTATCGGTCAGTGCAGATGGATGATCACGCAGTTGATGGTGGCCTCCCAGTGCAAGATCTTGGCCTACTTTGGATCATCTATGATTGGAAGATAGGTGGATGTGACTCATATGTAGAAGGCGGGTCGGATACATAGATGGACTAATTAAGTAGATGGCGCTCCGTCATGGTGTCGACACCCTCGCAGGTATCGATCCGTGTTGTGTGTCCCCATATGTACCTGATCTCTGATAGCACCTGCATTCGGCATCCACAGCTTCGTGCTCATCCACACGGCCAAGTATGGTGAAAGATGTGAGTCATCGAGATGTGTGCTCCTACGAAAAAATAGTATGTGAAATTAGCCTCTCGCAACATATTGAATTCAAATGAATACTTATGTTAGCACTTACATAAATACGCTCCACTGGTGCTCTGGCATAGTAAGTGGTCGGAGGATCTGTCAGGCGGCGATAAATATAGAAGCCTCACGAATCGGCCTATGTGGTATGCTACCATCTCCACATCCTCATCTAAGTACTCGACGAGGTAATCCCTATGCCTCTCCCAAGAGGCAACTTGCATCTCACGTGGGTTGATGTTCAGTTAGGAAATGTCTCCTTTTAATCCTGTATTGTGGATACCCTTTGGGTAAAAATAGTCAAGTTGGCATCCTATTGCTGAGTTGTAGTGGCTAGTCTTTTCATAAACAAAGCTACTAAGTTATAGTAGATAGTAGTGATTAGAGCCTGAATCGGTAAATCACGAGCCCGTTTCAGGACACCATTAAAACACTCAGATGCATTAGTCGTCATTGTCCCATAAAGCATACCACCATCGTTACAGTGATCATTTAACGGTCATGCTCTAATCACTGAGCTTCTTCTTTCACATTTTAATATCTAATATTAAACGATTGAACTGACGGATATCATCAGTATTTCCGGCCATATACATCTTATGGCATAGAAATTTAACACCACCTATCCCCAATCTACATATTACTTTTTTAAAATTTTCACACAGGTGGCACAAGCAATGTCTGTGAGCTGCTCATGGAAACACTTCTCTACATCCACGTAATAAACTTGTTTATCGATATTATCAGAGATCCGTCTAGTAGACAACACAACATATTATGTAAGCATATAGAACCACAACCGAGAATCAATCATTCGGACTCCATAGCAAGGCTAGTAGAAACAAACCATTGTTTCGATTCCAATACTTAATAATGTGCCCGCGATACTTTCTAACAAAAAGTACCATCTAAGCTCGACCGGTGATTTACTCCGCCCATGATTGAAGGACCAAATGCCCAAAAAAGCCTCTGATGTGTACTACTAGAGTATTAGGCTGTCATAAAGTGCTACAAATTGATTCCATATAAAGGCTTAGAGTCCTAAGACTCTTCCCACCAAATATTACTTTTATTGCCTTACATCCCAAGCCTTCATGTACAAAACTTTGACATTAAATTTCTACTCCATTCTATAATCTCTAGGTTTTGATCTATCATGCTGATCACAGTATAATGAAGTAAGCTATGAATTTTGAACTACTTGTCGATGGCCTGCACTTATTGCATTGATACATGATTTTCACTCTTGATATTCTCCAATGACCCTAGCGTCTGCCTTCTTTATACAAATGCCACTTATATGGTCTTGTATATCATCTTTGTCTGCGCATACAACGTGTAGTTTTTTTTGGTTAGAGATAGCTATTTAGAATTGAACATTATTTACTATGCACCCCAATGATAATTGCCATTTACTTGAAACACATACCTTTGACAAGGTCACACGGGATTTCAATATCATATGCTAGGATAGTTTCATAAGATGGTAAAAGTAAATATCGTTGTCTCTCTCTCGTACACATCCGGACATACTTTTGTGGACAACATATGACTCACTATCAATATTTTGGGTGAGTGATTTTTTAGAAGATCATGATGTCCGATTCCCACGGTGGCTTCCCAGTGAACAATCATCATAATATCCTATTCGGACTCACTTCTCTTGAACCACCCCTCGATATTCATCTTCTCTGCGGCACTCGAGGCACATACAGTTCCTCAGCGATAAAAAACATCATCACGCCAAAACTCATAAGTTGGATGACAAATCATACTAATTATTTATAAGCGAAAGGTTGATAAGATATTAACTGGGAATCAACTCATCAAAGCTACGTTGTGTCACTAGAGGTGCATGTCGGATGAAATCCTGTATATGCGTCAGTGGTATATCTACTGACCTTACTACTAGATCAGCTGATGTGAATGCAACATTAACATCCTCAACTTTGACATACGCAACATCAACAAGCTTCCTATGTAACTTCACAAATGTCATCCGGATACTTATAAATGGTTACCCACGGATAGACTGTAAGAGTGATGTGTGGCTCACGAATCAATGTACAAGGTTCTCATAATCTAAATTCGGTAAGGTCGTGATCGGACCTTAAGATGATTTCGACCTCCCACATAACTTTGAATTTCATCGTTGCCTCCTAGAAAAGATCAAATAAATTCTCTATTCATTCTTGCAAAACAAACTAAATAAATAATTAGAAATTTATATCAATCGACATCCTAAATAGTACCCTCGCTACTTATCACGAACCTGAATAACACAAACCTACAAATAAAATCCCAAACAAAATTCTAACCATACAACTCTAATCCCTAGCACACATACACTACTAATTTATAAATGATAGAAATAGAGATTTACAGTGTGTTTATGAAAAATGACAGGGATGTGCTCAAAAAATAGTAGAATCTGCCACAGGAAACTTCCCCGTCGATAGATCTTGCTTCGTCTTGAAGAGACAAAGCCCTATTGAAAATATCTTGAGTTGCTTCCCGTCGATCAGTCTGTGGAACAAAATCCATCGCAGAAGTCACCGAAGTTGGTTTAGAGACACCTTCGAGTGGTCAAATCGATTCATTTTGAGTTGTCGAAGTGTGGTGAAGGTGTGGGGAAATTTAATTTTTCTTTGGTGGAAGTTTGGTGAGGTTGGACGGACATAGCTCTCGAGTTTGAAGGAGGTTGGTCTCGCTAGCGATGGGGTGCACGGGGAATACTCTGGGACTACTTGGCATGCGCTGAGGAAGGTCTCTATTGAGTTTAAATGGATGGGGAGGAGTATACTCTCCTCCCAAATTGAACCAAGGGCTGAGATTGGCTCACCTTTGGTAGTCATCTGACCATAGTTGGTGGCCGGAGGTGGCAGGGGATTGCTAAGGTGGAAGTGTGTGAGAGGCTGAGGGAGTATAATAGGTTATCATAGAGTGTACACTCCTCCTTAGGTGGACCAATGGTTTTCCATGAGTGAGCTCACCCCCTCTTAGCCAAAGGTTGAACCCAATAGCCTTGGGTTAGGTTAGGTTAGTGGTCCTCTATCCAAGAAAGTCTAAAGGTGCCTACTTAAGGGGTGAGTTAGAGAACCCAGCCAAATGTGGATTTTGTCCCATTTGGAGAGCTTGGTTCAATGGGTTTGACCCAACCCAGGTTCACTATGGGTTGAGTCCACTTGAGTAGGCCCATGGTGACCCAAGGATGTGTCACAAATTTGGTTGAGTTTGGGCTTGGTTTGATTGGGTTTGTCTCAATTTAACTCATGTAGGTCAAATTGGTCATGTTGGGCTATGTTGACCATTTTGACCAAATTAGGTCAAAGTGGGAGTTTGATTATAGTCAATTGATCATTTGGAATGAATTATTGTAATGGTTTGGTTCAATTTGAGTTATATTTGGATTTGATTCATATGATTTTATTTGGGTCAAATGGGTCAGTTAATTTGACCAAATTTGGGAGCATGGGTTAGGTTTATGTTCATTTGGCCATTAGTGATTAATTGAAAGAGTTGATTTGGACTAATTTGAACTATGGATTGATTTAGTTCAATTTCATCCTTTAGGTCAAATTGGGCCAAGTGGGCCAATTGGGTTGGGTTGATCAAATTGGGTCAAATTAAAGGTTAGATCATGTTCAATATTCAATTGGTGATTGGTTAGAAGCATTGGTTTCAATCAATTTGATTTAGATTTGATTTGGCTTAATTTGGCCCTTTAGGTCAAATTGGGTCAACTTGGGTCAAGATGCCAAATTGGCTTGGTTAGGTCCAATTGATTTTAGTTGAGTGTTCAATAATGACCTACAATCATCAATGAAATAATTGGATAGCTTGATTTGATCTAATGAGGGTCTGATTGAAGTTTGGTCTAATTGGACCTTTTGGGTTACTTTGGTATAAGTGGTCTAATTGGATGGATTTGTGTTCAATTGAAGTTATATAAAGGTTGGAATGTGTCCAATGATGAATTTTAAGTTGATTGATGGCCTTGATTGTAATTGATTTAAGCTAGAATGGATTTTGACTTATTGAATCCTTTAGGTCAAATGGATCAACTTGGGTTTCATTTAGTTGGCTTGATTGTAAGTGTTAGAATAATTTGAAATAATCCATTGGATGATTAGAATAATTGAGAGAATTGAATTGAGCTTGGTTTTCTTGGGTTGGTTTGAATGAGTTATAAGATTGAAGTTGGTTAGTTTGAGAGTTATTGTTCAAATTAATTTGGCTTGGAGCTTGGGCACCTACGTCCACGCCTTGCCACCCCTTGCTAGGAATCCACTAAATGCAAAATAGCTTACAAACCATACTCACATGGGGCAGTACAACCTACAATAATATGTACTCTCTATAAAGGAAAGTACAACTCTAATATAAATTTTACAACATGAAAAGAAAACTACAAAATAATAAATTTTGATAAAATATCTCTCTCACAAATATACTAAGTTATCCAATTCAAAAAGTGATCTCATAACTTATAAATGATTGCTTTACAACTTACAATTTTGACAAGATAGAATGCTCACTTAATTTTGATAAGAAATAATAAAATAAATATTTTAAAGTGATCTTACTATGATATTTATGTTATTACAATTTTAGACTAATATAAAAATGATTCCAAAATAAATTCACAATAATCTATTGTACAATAAAATAAATTTCAGTGAGGAATAATTTTAAGTTTAAGAGAAACTATAACTAGTATGTAGATAATAGTGTAAAAATGATTAACTATCTGCTAAACTTCTTTTTTCTTAATTATTAAATATTAAAAATAGCAAGCTTTCCTAAATTTCAGCAAGATAAAATTATTTAAACAAAGGATATTAGTTGGAATAAAATGATAAGTGACAAATAAAATAATTTAACTTTTTTTAAATTTTATTTTAATAAAGAAACTTGATATATAATAGATCTAGCATATACTCTAAAATTCTAGCAATAATTTATTTTATTTGAACCAAAATGATGCTTTCAATTAATGCAATTGATCACAAAATACTTAAATTAGTATATGATAAATCTAAGTAAACTAGTAAGTTTTTAATTAAAAGGAAGATCTTAGCAAATTTGAAAATATTTTTAGTACAATAAATTAATTTAAAATGCTTAAAATATACTTCTAAAATAGATCTAAGATTAAATGATCTTTCAAATAAGACTAATGAAGAAATATTTCAAGAAACCAAAAGAAATTTGTAGGAAGATAAAAATTTCAGCAAGATGAAATAAATCCTACAAACTATTACAAGAGATTTTCACAAAAATATGATTGAATAAACTTTTATGTGAAAAACTTAAACTTTGATGTCCAAAGACTAATACACGAAAAGTAAAAATTTGAAAGAATAAATAGATGGTGAAAATAGTATGAACAACTAAAAGAGATTAAGATCAAGAAAAAAACTCAAGTAATTTAAGAAAGCTTGCTTAGTTGAAGATGTTGAAGCTTCCAAACTAAGGATTTGATCTTGCAATATTTGGAGAACACTTGGAAGGGAAATCTAGGAAGTTTTCTATTAGATTTGCTGTAGAGATTTTGAATTTGAATGAGCAACCCATTCATGAAAAGAATGAGAGCTATTTATAAGCAAGAAGATAATTTTGAATTATTTCAAAGAAATAAATTATTATAAGATCATTTTATCATATAATAATATAATATTCAATAAAAATATGATTTATTTTAGATTCAAACAACCAAAAATTAGCTAGTCACATGGGCAAGTAAAAAATAATCAAATGTGGCTCTTAATATATTCAAAGCATGTAGCATGCATTCATTATTAAAATCAACTAATGTTTGAAAAGTCATAATAAATTCAATTCTAATCAAATGTGGATCATGTAACATATCAAATTAATGGAAATAATCCAAAGAATCCGTTGGAGATGAAATCAGATCTAAATTCCTTGAATATAAAATGATGTTGGCTAAAATACGAAATTTCTTATATTTTTGTTAATTTTGAAATATAATATTTAAAAATTATGATATAATTTATATATAATCATACATATGTTAGTTATCATATAATTTTAAATTAAAATATTTAGTTATATTAAGTATATAAACTAGTTACACTAAATAGTTATAATTAATCATCATTTATTATTTTGATAATTTAAATGCTATGTATGAAGCATTAAATATTAATTAGATAAAGATTTATATAAATTAACCTCATTACCAATATTTAAAATAAATAAAAATAATATGTTAAGTTGTGAGCAAATTAATTCATGCCAATGAACTCATATAAACCTCTAAGATAGTTATAAATGCAAATAACATAAACTATTGTATCTTGAGCTTCAATGTATCTATTTTTATCTATATTTTATTCTTCTATTCTTGCAATTTTATCAAACATATTATGAGTTGTATTGGATATATAATTATTAATTAATATATCTGAAATAGATAAAATATACATTAGAATATCCAAGCATATATTTGTTATCATCAAAATTAATCAGATTGAACATGAGGCTCATAAAGTCAATAATCTCCCCCGTTTTGATGATGACAAACTAATGTTGGGTATTGATTTTGATGAAGGTTCAAATTGAACTTTCATCATAGTTTTTTTTATAAAAAAATATTTCTCTTTTATTAAATAAAATTTATGCACAAGAGATGAATAATGATGCTCCCCTAAATCTATGCATAAAATATACTTAATACTAACCAACATTTTTGTCTTTAATATATACACATGATTTGGTCAATCAAGGCTCTCAGTGATTGCTCCATAAAGACATCTTGGTCAATAAATCTATTCAAAATGCACTCTTGACATCCATCGAAAAAGTTTAAAATTCTAAAAACAAGCATAAGCAGTAAACTAATAGCCTCTAGTCTTTTGGGTGGAAAAGATTCCTCAAAATCTATCCCTTCAACTTATGTGTACCATTGTGCAACTTTATTTTTAACAATACAACCTAGATCATCTAGCTTATTCCTAAAGGTCCATTTTGTTCCAATGACATTTTGATCATGGGGTCTTGGGACTAATTCCCAAACATCATTTCTTACAATTTGATTCAACTCCTCTTCCATAGCAGTAATCCAAAAATTATCTTGTAATTCTTCTTCTAAATTTTTAGGTTTAACCTCTGATAAAAATGCTGAATGATCTACAACCTCTCTACTATGTCTTCTGGTCATAACCCATTTTGAACGATCTCCTATAATCAGTTCCTTTGGATGTTTTTATTATATTTCCATTCTTTAGGCAATGAATCATCCACATTATCTTCTAAATATATTTTCTTAAAATTATCAATCTCTTCATCACTTCATTTCTAATGGGATCGATTAAATTTTCATCAAAAATAACATGTATTGATTCTTTTACAATCAATTTTCTCTTATTGAAAACTCTATAAGCTCTACTAGAAAGAGAGTATCCTAAGAAAATACCATCATCTGATTTGTAATCAAACTTACCTAAAAGCTCTTTTCCATTATTCAAAATAAAGCATTTACATCCAAATATGTAAGTGTTCAATCTCAAGCTTCTTTCCAAAAAATAATTCATAGGGGCTTCTTCAAAATTGGTCTAAAATAGATCCTATTCATCACATAACATGCATTATTTATAGCTTATGCCAAAACATATTTTGGCAATTTATACTCATCAAGCATAGGTCTGCTTAATTCAATTAATATTCTATTTTTTCTCTCTACTACTCCATTTTGTTGGGGAGTTCTAGGTGCAGAAAAATTACATCTAAGCCCATGTTCATCACAATAATCCTCAAGTAATTTATTTTTAAATTTATCACCATGATCAATTTGAACCCTATTAATCAAAAGATATTGTTCTCTTAGAATTTATTTAGAAAACTTTCTAAACTCACCAAAAACATTATCCTTATTAGCTACAAACAAACCCCAAGTATATTTAGAGAAATCATCAACAATCACAAAACCATAATTTTTAGCAACCTAAGCTAGTGCTGCTAATTGGACCAAATAAATCCATGTGCAACAATTCTAGAGGTCTAGAAGTAGAAATAATATTTGTACTTTTAAATAAGCTTCTAGAATGCTTACCATAAATACATGCATCACAAACAGAGTTTGAATGAAAATCTAATTTAGGCAATCCAACTACTAAATCAAATTTAGCAATTTTATTGTGTGTGTGCATGTTAATATGACATAGTCTCCTATGCCATAACCATATGTCATCATGAGTTCTTTTAAAAACAAAGTAAATTCAAATTTACATCGTGAAATCTATATAAATCAATGACATAAATATTTTTATGTCTTTGTCCTACTAATAAAATATTTTCATTATTTTTTATAATACAATATGATGCATGAAATACTACATTCAAACCTTTATCACATAATTGACTAATAGAAATTAAATTGTGTTTTAATCCTTCTAGTAGAAAAACTTTATCTAAAGTGATAGAATTCTTAGAACCAATGCCAATGATCTTTGCCTTTGCATTATCTCCATATGTAATAAATCCTCCATGACTTGATTCTAAAATTGTGAATTTATCCTTATCCCCCATCATATGTCTTTAACATCCACTGTCCAAGTACCACATGCCTTCTTTGAATTTGCTTTGAAGGCATTCCTACAAATAAAAATCACATGTTAACTTTTGGAACCCAAACATCTTTGGGACCACATTATAAATTTGAAGCAAGATATCTAGCATGTGTGGTTTGTGTAGTGCTTTTACCTTTTGGTACCCGTACATAAGATGATTGCTTAGTGTTTTATAATTTACGTGCATAGAAATTCAATGATATATGCCCTTATCTATCACAATAGTTGCACCAAACATTAGTATTTGCATATGGCTTAGCATGATAATTATAAGATATATGAGTGGGATGTGTATGATGTAAATAATTTTTATTAAATGTTTTACTTGATGAAGCATTATAATGAACTTGTGATTTCAAACATAATTCTAATCTTTCTTTTAACAAGATATTCTCTCTTTCAAGTTTACATACAAGTAAGGAACCATCTAATAAAGAATTATTTTTATTTTTCAAATTATCACATTCATTTTTTAATTAACAAAAATGCATTTCTAAATTTTTATGTTCTTTTTCTAAGGTTTTGTATTTTTTTTAATTTATATGTTCAATAACTAAATATTTAAAAGCATCATCTAATTCATCATAATATATATCATTACATACCTCTTAAGAATCTAAGTCAGATTCTCCATTTCCCATAAGACATATGTTGACCTCTTCATCGGATGAGCAAGTACTTGATTCATTTGAATCTGGATTGGCCCATAAAGCCTTCTTCTTCTTTTTATGGTACTTTTTCTCCTTCATATGTTTTCTTCTCTCCACATCAATCTCTTTCTTCTTTAAATCAACTAGTTATGGATAATCACCTTTTACATGTCCAGGCTTGTTACAATGGTAGAAAATGATCCCTTCACCTACAAGAAATTTCTTAGTTTAAAATATATAGTTTTTAGATTTTGTATACCTTTGATTCTTTTTTCCTTAGTTCCCAAGCTTTTGGATCACCTCATCCACCATCGAGCTGTTATGCTCATCACTATCATCAACTTATAATGCCATGACTTTTCATTTCTCCTTCTCCCTTTTTGTTGAGTTATCCATCTTATCCCTTTGAGCAATAACTTGTTATTGTGCTATCAAAGAACCCAAAAACTGATCAAGTGGATAAGTAGATAAATCCTTAGCTTCACTAATAGCTATTACTTTAGCATCCTATTCTTTTGGAAGACATCTAAGAATCTTATAGACTAAGTCTTGATTCTATATGTTTTCCAAGAGAATGTAATGTTAATTATTTTCATGAATCTAGTATACATAGAAATAGATTGAAGGAGACATATAAAATAATTCATATTCATGAACAAGTCTGTTTATGTGAGCATCTCTAACTTCACTAGTTCCTTCATAATATTTAATTTATCCTATATTTATTTTGATGTACTTAACATATAGAAATTTTCATGTAATCATCATAATAAAGCACAATGTAAAGTATTACAAGCCCAGCATTTAATTCATCAAGTTCTCTTTCATATCCTCAAAAGGTTTTCTACTTTAATGCCCTTTACTTTTATAGTGGGTGTATGATATTGATGTGTCAACATATATCACATGCATGCATCTTGACCTCTTAAAAATGTACCAATTCTATTTTTCTAATAGTCAAATGGTACACAATCCAAAAGTGGAGGTATATGTGTGGATTGTCCCTCTGATAGTGAACCCTTTGGAAAATCTTGTGCCATAGTGAAAAGATCAACTCTTGGATGTTTAAGCCAATAAAAGAGCCTAGGCTCTAATACCAATTGTGAGTCACTATAGCACCTAAGAGGCAGGGGGTGTTCATAGGGAAGGTGGGAGGGGATAGGGTTGAATTAGGCATTACTAAAAAAATTCAAACATTAAATCTAATATTTTAATTTGTATTAGAAAAATAATTTTTGATTTGATAATGGCAAGATATAATTCTCAATGTAGCAAAAAATAAAGTATAGTAAAGTAAAGAGAGACAATAGACACACAATTTTTTGTGGTTCAAACCCAAAATCTACCTACATCCACACACCTAGCCACCCGGAATCCACTAAATGCAAAATAGCTTACAAATTATACTCTCCTATACAGGGGTACAACCTACAATATGTACTCTCCTACAAAGGGGTAAGTACAACCCCAATATAAATTTTTCAGCATGAAAAAAATATAAAATAATAAATTTTGATAAAATATATCTCTCAATAAATATACTAAGCTATCCAGTTCAAAAAGTAATCTCACAACTTATAAATGATCACATAACAACATACAATTTTGACAAGATAGAATGCTCACTTAATTTTAATAAGAAATAATAAAATAAATATCTTAAAGTGATCTTACTAAGATGTTTATGTTATTACAATTTGTATACTAATATAGAAATAATTTCAAAATAAATTCATAATAGTCTATTGCACAATAAAATAAATTTCAACAAGAAATAATTTTAAGTTTAAGAGAAACTATAACTAGTAGTATATATATAAGTGTGAGAATGATTAACTCTCTGCTAAACTTCTTTTTTATTAATTATTAAACAATACAAATAGAAAACTTTTCTAAATTTCAACAAGATAAAATTATTTAAATAAAGGATATTAGTTGGAATAAAATGATAAGTGACAAATAAAGTAATTTAACTTTTTATAAATTTTATTTTAATAAAGAAACTTGATATATAATAGATCTAGCATATACTCTAAAATTATAGCAATAATTTATTTTATTTTAACCAAAAATGATGCTTTCAATTAATACAACTAATCACAAAATACTTAAATAAAATTAGTATATGATAAATCTAAGTAAAGCAATAAGCTTTTAATTAAAAATAGAGATCTTAGCAAATATGAAAATATTTTCAGTATAATAAATTAATTTAAAATGCTTAAAATATACTTCTAAATAGATCTAAGAATAAATGATCTTTCAAATAAAACTAATGAAGAAATATTTCAATAAACCAAAAAAATATTTGTAGGAAAATAAAAATTTTAGCAAGATGAAATAAATCCTACAAACTATCACAAGAGTTTTTCACAAAATATGATTGAAGAAACTTTTATATGAAATACTTAAACTTTGATGTCCAAAGACTAATCCACCAAAAAGTAAAAATTTGAAAAAACAAATAGATGTTGAAAATAATATGAACAATTAAAAGAGATTAAGATCAAGAAAAACAAACTCAAGTAATTTGAGAAAGCTTGCTTAGTTGAAGATGTTGAAGCTTCCAAACCAAGGATTTGATCTTGCAATATTTGGAGAACACTTGGAAGGGAAATCTAGGAAGTTTTCTCTTAGATTTGCTAAAGAGATTTTGAATTTGAATGAACAACTCATTCATGAAGAGAATGAGAGCTATTTATAAGCAAGAAGGTTATTTTGAATTATTTCAAAGAAAAATATATTATTCTAACATCATTTTATCATATAATAATATAATATTCAATAAAAATATGATTTATATTAAATAAATATTAAATTCAAATAGCCAAAAATTGGCTAATCACATGGGAAAGTAAAAAATAATCAAATATGACTCTTAATATATTCAAAGCATGTAGCATGCATTCATTATTAAAATCGATAATGTTTAAAAATAATAATAAATTCAATTTTAATCAAACATGGGTCATGTAACCTATCAAAGCAAAGAAAACAATCCAAGGAATCTATTGGAGATGAAATAAGATCTAAATTCCTTGAATATAAAATGACTTTTGCTGAATACTAAATTTCCTGTATTTTATTTTTTTAATTTTGAATTATGATATAATTTAGATATAATCATACATATGTTAGTTATTATTTAACTTTTAAATTAAAATATTTAATTATATTAAGTATATAAACTAGTTACACTCAAATGTTATAATTAATTATCATTTATTATTTTGACAATTTAAATGCTATATGCATTGAATGTTAATTGATAAAGATTTATATAAATTAACCTTATTATCATTATTTAAATAAATAAAAATAATATATTAAGTTGTGAGAAAAAATTAATTCATGTTAATGAACTCATATTAACCTTTAAGATAGTTATAAATGCATATAACTAAAATATTGTATCTTGAGCTTCAAGGTATCTATTTTAATCTATCATTCATTCATCCATACTTGCAATTTCATCAAACATATTGTGAGATGTATTGAATATATAATTAGTAGTTAATATATCTGAAACACATAAAACATACATTAGAACATCCAATCATACATTTGTTATCAAAAAAATTAATTAGATTGAACATAAGGCTCATAAAACCAACATAGATTGGAAATCAAATTCAATAATGGTCAAATGATTGGCTTGAGGTTGAGGTTTCAATCATTTGATTTAGGTTTAATGTGATTTATGGGTATGAGTGTCAGTTTTGGCTTTAAGGTAGGTCAAGCCCACTCATTCTAAGGTCAGCTCTAGGCCTGAGGTTATGCTCTACAAGTCTCTAGGCCTGGGTTTAGTGTTCCCTCTATAAGTGTACTAGCACTAAGGAAACTTAAGTGTCTAGAAGAATCCTAGACCTAGGATTGGAATGAATAATCCCCACTCTAAAGTGAGGTCAACACAAAAGCTAAGAGCTTCACTTAATTATACTCAAGGAAATGAGATATATTAGTTTACTTCCATTAGGGAGAGTGGACCAATCTAGACTCTTTTGGACTTACACTCGTCTGGAGTGGTTGCCAGTTAACTCTTCATATGATTCCAAACCATGTAGTCGAGTCTTATGTAAGTACAAGATGGTTAGGTTGTTATAAATTAGAAAAGAATCTAGAGTCCTAAACTCACTCCCTAAAAGACTATATCATGATGTGTGTGCAAGTTATGACCTAAGCTGATGCAATAAGATTTACATATTTTTATTTTATTTTTTGACTCATCATTTTGGACTTGGGCTTGGGAGAGTTTATGCCTATATGCATGACAAAAATTGGTTATGGGATAAATCAAAGAGAAAGGATGTTCTCCACTACAAGGAATTGCTCCATAGGTCAAGCCTATCCCCTATTGTGCAAGAGTGAAGATCCCGTATTTGCAAGAGTGAGTCAATATGCATGCATGTTGTTATAACATATAATCGTACAACTAAGGGGTCACTAAATCTTTTATTCTCTTGATTAAATTTCTAAGCTTTAAGATGAAGTTGTGAGTTGCATAATTTTTTTTATTTAGAGTTGTTAAATTGGGCTAAAAATTTAATTTTTCTTAAAGAGCCTACCGTATCCAGGCCACATAAAAAATAATCACACTTTAAGAAACTTATAAAAAAACATGCCATTTCTATTATGCAATCAAACATTAATCAAGTAAAAGAATAAAAGGTCGATGCGACCCAGTGCATACACCTCAAAAGAAAAGAAATTGGGTAGTCAAGCTCTACCCTTATACCACCCAGATTATAATTTATAATGAAAATAAAGCTATGGGGGTATTCAATTTTTTTATTGGATTGGAGTACTCTAGACTTCATAGGGTCTTCTAGGTCTATGCCTTCTAGCCACTACTCATCCTAAATCCCATAGCACTAATCCTAATCCTATTGCAAAATTACATTTTTGTGAAAGAAAAATCTAACTATGCACATAAAATAAAGATTAGTTTAATAAACATGCAAACCAAGCAATTATATTTCATATATTTGGACTTAACACCCTACCCATGGATAACCAAGCTTGCTTATCCTAATGAATCATGCTTAAAGACTTTAAGCACACGGAAGAAAGGGTTATTTATAATTTTATTGTTACAATAGTCCCCTAAGCACAATCCCCTATAAAAAGCATCATTAGTCTAACAAATAATGTCCTACCATCCAGACTAACGTACAAACAATCATAAAATCAATCTAAATTATTACATCACAAAATAAAATATATCACCACCATAATTATTGACCTAACCTAATACTAAGATTGGTGACTTATTATTCTAATGTGTGTTCTAAGGCCAAGTGTGATATGTCTTAATTGGACTTTAGAGTTAAGATTTTCTAATGATTGAATGTTCAAATTCTTTATCAATGGTGGTTATACTTTAAGTTGTTTAAAGTTTAGACAATATTTTAAGTTATATGTTTTCTTATTTGTTTCTTAATTGTAATTTAATATTATAAAGAGAAGGAAGAGAGTTGATCTCTTTAATCCTTATCTTAGGTTGATTCTAAAGGATGAATTTTTATAACTTTTAAGTCTTTTAATGAAACATTCATGAATTTTAATTAGACCTATGTTTGTATTTGACCTAATGAGTGTTATTTAAACATGAAAGACATCTTAAGATTAATGAAGCCAAATCAAAATCAAATGAGTGATGTTTTGTTATCTGAGCTTCATTATCAATATACATCACTATGTTACTCTACTTCATTTTGATTGAATACATATACATATATCCTATATATTTATATGTTTCTTTTAAACACACTTGAAGTATGAATATGCATGAACTTTATAGCAAAGGGAATTTCATTTCACATTTATACACATGTATAGGGATGTAGGAAATTATACAAGTACATGCCTTTATAAAACCAAAGAAGTGAGGTTATCTAGAACCTCCTTAGGACTACTTAAAGCCTCATGTTCTTGAGATGTCCAGAATATATACTTATTAGCCCAAATACACATATACACATACATAAATATAAAGATGAAATTATAAAAAGTTGCAAGTTATTATTCTTTTAAGCATGAAAGACAAAAAAAACTTTATTTTGTTATATCATTTATAATAGAATTTGTAAATACAAAGCTTGGATCTAAATTTTTTGATTAACAGCTAGCATATGATTATTTATTAAAGAGAAAAAATATTTTAAAATAAAGAGAAGAAACATAGCCTTTTTCTTAGTATTTTAGTGTTATGGTTTTGAGGTATTTAATCTTAAAGAGGAGAAACAACAATTAGTGTTCAACCCATATCTATGTTTGCCTGTTAATAAATTTAAAGAGAGTTTAAGTGGCTTTTATAAATTAATTAAGTTTGGCTCATTAATAATCCATTTAATTACCCTCTCAAAAATCTTTTAATTTGATAATTATTAAGTAAGAGCTCATAAATCAAGATGATATGCTTGAAAATAAAATTTGTAATGTCCTAAGGATTATAATGCAATTAAGCTCATGTTCAATAAATAATTGAATTAAGAAAAGTAAGCTAATTGCTTTTATAATTCCACACACCTATGAAGAATCATAATGTCATTAAAAATCCTTATATCAACTAAGCACATAAGGAGGTCAATTAAACATATTTTTACTAAATGAGTTAATTATGATGGTTTCATATTTAAATTTCACCTAACCATTTAATCAATTAATTAAGCACCTTAAGAGTAATCTTGATAAATAATTAAGAAGAGGGGTCCTAATTATTTATTTATTTAATTATTCTTACTGTTATAATGATTAGTTAACACCCTTTAATTAGTTTCATAATTGTTTTAATCTTAACAATTACTTAATTGCATAAGAGAGATAATTTGAGTTTTAAATTTTGATTCTTTTAATCTACTTGAGAAATTAGTCAAAAATAATTATGGGAGGCAGAGGTCATCTCATATATTCAACATGTTAAATCCCAAGTTAATCAATTAAGTGATTAAGGTTTAATTAAGATAATTAGTTTAAATTTCAAACCTTAATTAGTCATTGTTCATTAGATGAAACTTAAACATTCCATAGAGAATTTATTTACATTTTTTTTATTTTTCTACAATCAATTATGATTTTTTGAAGTACTATATAATTAAAGTAATTAATGAATGCTTAATTAAACCCTAATTGAATTACTTTTATAATTTAGTGTGATCCAGAAGGTCTAATTAATTTTTTAAGATCTCTGATGTTTATTAAATTTATTTTAATTATTTTGATGAATTTTCATAATTTTTAAAATTTTAATTAATTAATTATTTAGAAATAGCCAATTGCCTTAAAAAATTAATAACTCTTAAACAAAAAAAAGCTAATTAACTTGAAATTTTTATGATAGGTAGGCAAGAGGATTAAGTTTATCTTCTTGAAATTTTAAGTTGATTGGTTAAGTATTTTAGTTGTATTTTAGATATTTTGGATGCTATATATATAATAAGTTTTGAATGCTATGTATGTTAAATCCTCCTAAATTTTATTGTTTGGAGTGCTATGTATGTAAATCCCCCATTTTTTACTTGGAAAAATTCTGTCTTTTTTATTCTTTTTTTCAGATAAAATTTTTAGCAACATATGTTGATTTAATTTTAGTTTTTATTTTATTTTTTGAATGTGTTCAACTATTTTTTTTAACTGTGGAGATAGAATTTATTTTTCTCAATTGATGTGACTGTAAGATTTTAAAAATAATTGCCTATAAAGTGTAGTCCAAATCCTCTCCTTGT
Source organism: Cymbidium sinense (assembly GCA_021442155.1). NCBI lineage: Eukaryota > Viridiplantae > Streptophyta > Magnoliopsida > Asparagales > Orchidaceae > Cymbidium > Cymbidium sinense. The sequence continues at coordinate 28,984,148 of CM038233.1, read as the reverse complement.
ATTAAAAAAAGAAAAAAAACCGTAATGGCTGTTTTAAAATTATTTTTTAGATTTGTTGCTATGGACAACAATTTAAGGAGAGAAATAATTCAATTTTAGAGGCCGTAAGTTTTGAATCTTTCTTAGAAGCATACAACATCATTTTGAGATTAATTAAAACTCAAAAGCACTCTAAATTAATATGAAATGACAACAAAATAACTGCCAAAGGTATGCTATTTAGCATTTTATATTATTTCAGCATTTAAATATGTGATCTATTCTAAAATTTGAAACATTTATAAAAAATTAAACTTTTGTTCTGTCATTTGGTATTATAGCAAGTTTAATAACACCTCTGTCTTGACATATGATCAAGCTTACTAAATTTTGAATTTGAAATTTTGTAATCATATATAGATTTTAATTTTAGATTGGCTTTTAATTGTAAGTATTATTAGAAATTTTTATAAAATCTGATTTAGGTTATGTTTATGATTTAGAATGTCTTTTTTATTGCCATTGTACATTTTTTACATTTTATTTTGCAAAACCTGTAAAGCAATTGAATAAAATTTTTATTTGATGGTTCGTGGTGTTTGTATTTAGAGATTGTTGGAATACCAAGCAGATCTTTGGGGTTACTTATTGAAATGATCGAGTATGACACTAAGGAATGATGTAATCTTTAGATCTAGAAATATCACCCTATAATTGACTCAATCATCTAATAAGGACTTTTAAGATAGATGAGTCTATGTGTACTAAAAATCTTTTCCCAACTTCACATGGATGAAGTAAAGTAAAGTTTATTTTAAGTTTGGTTCTTAAGTTCCTTATGGAGTCAAGACCTCATAGTTAATTACATCTTAAGAAATTTGGATTTCTTAAGAATACTATCGATTAAGGTAGTCAATTAATGTCTTCAAAGATTTCAAAGGATTAGTGATTATTGAAAAACTAAATGGGAAAGTTCAAATGGAGAAAGTTCTTAGCAGATTCTAAAGGAGGATAAGTAAGAAGCGCTCATGATACTAGGAAGTCTAATGAGCATTTTAGTCTATCATATAGTGAGGCTTTATAAATTTAAAAGAGAAAATTATATTTATTTGAGTTGACATTTTATTAGATGGCTAGGACTTAAATTTCAATAACGTAAGATTATGAAAAATGCCTAAGAGGTGAGGACTTATACCCACAACAAAAGAGAAGCATGCTACCTCTGAATTTACATATAAAATGCTTTTGCATAAGCTAAAAGCTTGTCCTAGTTCTACTAGAGGAAAAGAAAGATATATTGATTTACTTCATTAAAGAGAGAGCATCGATCCCAACTCTTTAGATTTACAACTACACAGAGTGATAGATAACACCATATACGATTCAAAACTATGTGAGCTGGTCTTATGTAAATGCAAGATAGCTAAAGCGTTATTTATTAGAAATGAATCTAGAGTTCTAAACTCACTCGCTAAGATATTAGATTAAGACTGGTATGAAAATCATGATTTAGACTAGTGCAATAAAATTTATGAGTCTTATTCCATTTTGACTCATCATTTTAGACTGAAGGCTTTAGGAAGGATTTATGTCTACATGCATGATGAAATTAGATTATGATTTAAATCAAAGAGAAGGAGTGTTCTCCACAATGAGGGAACTGCTCTCATAAGTTAAGCTTTGTATTTTATCATGCAAGAGTGGAGACCACATATTTACAAGGAAGAAAGTAATATGTATGCATGTTATTATAACATAAAGCTAAGATATTACTAAATCTTTTATTTCTTCAATGCTAGGCTTTAAAGAGAGGTTTTGAGATGTTAAATAAATTAGTTAGAGTTGTTTAGTTGGAGTAGAAAATTTAAGTTTCTAAAGGGCCTACTGCATCTAGGCCACACATCAAATAATCAAACTTTAAGAAACCTATGAAAAGTATATTATTTTTAATATACAATTAATATAATCTAATAAAAATATCATTGATTGAAAGAATAAGAGGCTGGTGCAGTCTGGTATCGGTACACTCTAGACAAGAGAAAAGATGGGTAGCTGAGCTTTATCTTTATACAGTATGGATTACAATTAATTTACAAATAAAAATAAAGCTATGAGGATCTTGAATCTTTATCTTCAACTTCACTTCATGGATTAGATATTCCAAAAATTATAGGGCCTCCCAAGTCTGAGCCTTCTTTCTAGTATTTATTTTCAAACCCATAGCTATGATCTTAAGCATATTGAAAAATTATATTTTATGAAAGTTGAATCTAACTACACCTATAAAATTAGACTAACATACATACACACTAAGTAGTTATATTTCATACATTGGAGCTTAACACCCTACCTTGTGTTCTAAGCCCACCCATCCTAATGGATTATGTTTAGGGATTTAAAGTACATACAAGCAAAGGCATTTAAATTTTTTTGTTATTATAGCAGTCCCTTAAGCAGAATTACCTATAAAAATATCATTAGTATAATGTCTCTCTAACATCCATATTAGCATAAGAAATTCTAACATCTAGTCTAAAACATTACATCACAAAATGAAACATCAATCCATAATAAAGCATTGTCCTAAACTAAGTCTAAGATTAGTGACTTAGCATTCTAAGTGTATGCTATGGATTAGTGTGGTATGATAAGACTATACTTTTATATTTGAATTATTCTAAAGATGGATGTTTAAATTTACCACCAAGGATGGTTATGGTTTAAGTGGTTAATGATTTTTTAAAGTGAATTTTAGATTTCAATTTATTTTTTTTGGATTTCATTTGAGCTTAGGGTTTTAAAGAGGCGGAGGAAGAGTGGAATCCACCTCAATCCCTAACTTTAGGTTGAATCTAAAGATGAATTTTATAAATTTTAATCATCTTAATGAAAGATTATGAATTTATTTTATTAAATCATGTGTTTGGATTTGACTTAAACAATCTTAATTAAATAAAGAAGACATCTTAAGATTTGAAACTCTAAACCATAGTCAATTTAGTAATGTTTCCTTAACTTTGCTTAATCACTTCTTAATATTCATTTAATGGAATAATATACCTAACAAATTAATTAAATTTATGTATATATCATTTTAATATTTTAAACATTGATGCAAGAATATATTGGCATATTTTATTCATTAATATTTAGTGTAGGGTTTGAAAATATAAATATATACATGATGCATGAATTTTGTAGAGAAAATAATCTAATTATTCCTTAAACATATACACACACATTGTACATTGAATTTATACAAGTATGTGCCATTATTGAACTAGGGAAATGAGGTAATCAGAGACCCCTTGGGACTACTTAAAGTCTCGTGCTCACAGGATGTTCAGAATATATACTTATTAATTAATATACACATACCTATGTATATAAGCGTAAGAAAGAATTATAAAAAATTTAAGATGCTTAAATGTTTACGTGAAAATTAACCTTAATATGTACTTCACTTCGAACTTTAAGATACTTGTTATTATTAGACCGGAGAGAATCAAAGACCCATGAGACTACTTAAAATCTCATGTTTCCAGGATGTCCAGACCATCTACCTCTTAAGTATGTAGATCACACATACAAGATTAGCTTCAAATTTAAATTATTTAGATTAATTTATATGTATATTAATAAATTCTAATTTTATTAAAGAAAATAATTTGAAATTTATTAGTGATAATAACTACACTATTAATCCAAAACATATAATTAAATGACATTTTTTATCTGAAACATGAATGCATGAAATTTATGAAATACAAATTTATAATAAATGATTGAAGCAAAGCAATTAAAAATCACTAAATAAATCATTTAGAGTCATTAACTCATAAAGTCATTCAAATGAAGATAATCACACTTAAGCCTAATCAAGCTCATTAAGTGTTGATTTTGAAATTTGAATTATTTAAACCTAATGAGAAGATAAAATATTTAAATTTAACCCTTGATCCACTTTTATTCATTATGTGATTTAATGGATTTTTTATGAATTAATGAAGAATAATTAATTGTTTTAGCCAAATAAGCCTAAAACATCCCAAAAATTCTATTAGTCTCTAAATACAAAACCAAAAATTATGAGAAAATTATTGAATATAGATAAAATAAAAAAACATGCCTTAAAAGTTCTAATGTAGTTGGGTTTATAATTAGGGGTTAATTAAAGCAATGAAAAAAACTCAAAATCATTGATTACACTCAAAATACCCCAAACCATTTAGAGATTTTGATTTTTTTGAGAACCTCTTTGTTAGCTAAGCACAAAGAGGCTTTGATCAAATTTTTGGAGAACTATGTCAATTACTATGAATTTTTTAAGTTCTAGGGTAATTAATGATTAAATTAATTAATAAAAGTCCCTTAATGATGATTTTGAGAGATAATTATGATTAGAGGTTCTAATTAATTTTCTCTAGTCACCATCATAGTTCTAAGACATATTTAGCCTATCATAATTATTTTTATAATTTTTTATTTATATTTATTTATTAAATGTACAAAAAGGTCATTTTGGGTTTGAAATTTTGAATCTCTAGAATTACACAACCAATTTACTTGAAATAATTATAGGAGGTAGAGGTCATCTCACGAAATAGCCACCGTAAATTTTAAGTCGATTAACCAAGTAATTAAGGATTAATAAAATTAATTAAGAAAAACTTCAAACCATAATTAGTCATTGCACACTTAATAAAATTTAGGGCTTTTATTTTTCTTTGATTCTCCTCTGTTTAAGCTATTCATAGTGGTTTTATTTGATTTTTTTAATTTTTATAATTAATTATGAATTTTTTGAAGTTTTGGCCATTTAAATAAATTTTTAAACTTATTTAAATGATTTACACTATTGGCATCACATTAGCACTGACGGGACAACACTTTCTATGCGGCACAGCATGGGTAGTTATTTAAAATGTCTCATATTGGAACTGACACAACAGTAGTGGATGCAATTTTATCTCATGACAGTTCATTTTAGTCATGTGAAATAGACTACAGATGCTCCATTATCGACCTCTGACGAGAGACGAAGACTGTTCATCTTTTGCCACTCAATTTGAGCTCGTTAGAGCTCATTTGATGATAAAATTGATTCCAAAATATCCAAATGATGATTCAAAGGAAATCCTACGATTGGATTCACATCAAACCATACTTGACTTCACAAAGGACTAACTTCTAGGAGGCTATGCCTATGGTTTGATAGGATTACCTCATTGCTTAAGGGCAATGGTTCATCAACTGAGGTAGCTTTTCTTAGAGTGGTGAAGCCCTATTGAGAAGATTCTTTCATGCCTTTTCACTAAATGCTCCTGAGATCAAGCTCCGCTGCTGCTCATTAGAGTTTGATCAAAATCAATATTCTGCTTATGGGGATGTGGGGAAGGTGTGGGAAAGTTTAATTTGAGTATGTTAGAGTTTATGTGATGTTGGGCATAGGAGATAATCAGGTTGAGAGAGTTAGTCTTAGTAGCATTGAGTGCACATGGAGCTCGAGAACTTGGGGATTGAGGGTTGTGTTGTGAGGAAGGAGTTTGTGATGTTTGAATGGAGAAGGAGGTGTATACCTTCCTCTCCAAAACCAACCAAAATGATTAGTTCATACCATGACAATCGATCGGGTAGTGGGGGTGGCTGGAAATGACTTGGGATTATTATGGTAGAGGTCCCCCAATGTTTGGTGAAGTTTGGTGAACAGTGACGAGATGGACAAGGCTTGGTGGCTAAACCATGGTTAGGCCAAGGTGAGGTGACCTCTCCTTGGTCAATGACCAATGGCTAAGGGTCAAGTTTAATCAGCATGAGTGAGCTTGAGGCATGCTAAGGTGCCCAAAGCAAATGGAGGGGTTGAACCTTTCTATTTTGAGTTTTATCCCATATGAGTGGCTTAGTTCACTTGGTTTGGGCGGGTTCACCATGGGTTTGGTCCACTTGGAAAGTCAAGGGGAATCTAAAGGCGAGTCATGCCAAGTTTGTTAGGTTTGCTCAATTGGACCTATATCGATCAATTTGGGTTCAAATGGGCTAGATTGACTAATTAACAAAATTGGGTCAATAGGGTTATTGGGTTAAATTAAAATGATGATTTGAAACTCATTGTTGTAGTTGATTTGAATTAATTTAGGTTGAATTTGAATTTTGCTTATGTTGGTTAGTTGTGCTAAATTGACTAATTTGGTCAAATTGGCCAAATTGGGATGGATGAAAGGTTAAATCATATTTGATTGATCCTTTGAAGGTGTTTGGAGGCTTTGATTTGGTTTAAAATAAGTATTAGTTCAATTTGGTCTTTTAGGTTAAATTGGGTTGACCAAATTGGCTTCAATTGATGGTTGGTAAGTGTTCAATAATCAATTTAGGAATGATTGTAGGCATTGGTTCAATCTAATTTGGCTTAGATAAAGTTTTAGCTCAATTTAAACCTTTATGTTAAATTGGGTCAACATGGGTGAGGGAAAAATTAGCTTAATTTTGTTAATTGGTTACAATTGGGTGATTAATCATGATCAATAATCATTTTAGCATTGATTGGATGGATTGATTTAATCTAACTCGAGTTGTATCAAGATTTGACTCAATTTGGGCTTTTAGGTCAAATTGGGTTAAATGGGTTAATTGGGTTGATTGGGTCAATTGGAATTAGTTTAGGGTTGGAATATGTTCAATCATCAATTTAGAAGTGGTTGATGGCTTTGATTGGAGTTAATTTGGATTGACTTGAGTTTTGACTCAATTTGGACTTTTAGGCCAAATTGAGTCAAGTTTGGTTAGGTGAATCAATTGATCAAATTAAATTGATTAGAGTTAATTATGATGTTTAATTTAGGGAGTGTGTTTCACCTATAATTGAACGTTTCAACACATTCTTGAAGTTGAGGCGACATCAAGCAAATCCTCACGCGACCCGCGGCGGGCGAAGAATGACCAATCATGAAAAATGGCTGCACATTGATCTCGGGGCATTTGGCGGAAGCAAGGCACCAAATCACATCCATGGCTTCATCACATCGAGGTGTTCGAGTCAATCGCCATCACCCGAGATTGGAATTGATGGTTCACAACCAATTTCTATAACATTTAATTTTGGTTCTCTCTGAAGAAAAATTGATCCTAATGAGGATCAAATCGTATAGTTTGATTGCAAATTGATCTTTGATCATTTTACAATCGAAATCAGCCTTGGATAACCAAAGATTTGTCAAATTCGACGGACAATGTCTGCCTTTCACTGGAGACATTTAGCAGATGATCTTTGTCATTTGATCCTTCTATTTGGAATGGATGGCCAAAATCTAGATGTAGAAATTGATTAATCCCCTTAAAGAGACTGTGTAATGTATCAAGATCATTTGATCTTTGATCGGTCGGTCAAGATCCATCCCCCATGGTAGCCACGTGGGATCCGCATGGCCCAATTGCACTGTGCCATGTAGCAAAGGAGCCACATGATCATCACCATTTTAAAATGGTAAATCCCCTTTTTAATTAATTAAAAATCATTAAAAATTTCAAAAAATTTAAAAATTAATAGAAAATAAAATAGATTAAAAAAAAATGCAAACATGGGCTCTATGAATTCCTTTTGATGAGAGGAATCTATTAAAATTAAAATCCCCAAATTATGTGAGGTATTTTGGCTTTAATTTGGATTTGAATGAAAAATTTCAAACCCTAGTTAATCATAAACCATAAATCCAATTGAACTGAAACTTGGGGAACTGAAATTGAGGTTAAAACATACATTAGGAAAAATTCTCATCAACTTAAATACACCAACGTAACTCATTAAAACTTAATGATTACAAATTGAATTAACTAAGTAATTACTTGAATTAATTAATCTAAATACTAAACTTAAATAAATTACAATAAATTAACCAAATTTCCAAACTTTATGAAAAAAAATGATCAAGGAAAAATAAAATGTGTTACGTTGTAGGTTTTATGGTAGCATTTTTTAGAGAGGAATCAAGTAAAAAATAAAATCCCTAAATAATCTTCATTAAATTAGGCTTAATTTAGGTTTTAATGAAATAATTGAAATCTTTATTACACTCTAATTATTAATCTAAAATGAAACTTTGGAATATAAAATTGGCATGAATCTCAATTGACCTTTGGAACTTCAAACCCAAATGAGCTTTGGATTGGACTTTGTTGAATTTCCAAATCTCTAGGTCAATATAAATCAAATAATGAATTAAAAAATTCATAAATTATAAAATTCATAATGCAACTTGAAATAATTTTCATTAAACATCAAAGCATCCAAAGATAATTCTCCAACCTTCCAAATCAAAGAAGTTGATCACTTACATATTTAAGGGTTAATGAAATGAATAATTAATGTTAAGATTAATTAAAGCTTAAGCTAATGAACTAATAATCAAACAAATTAATGAAACCTTAATCCACAATCAATATATCTTAAGAATGAATTCAAACATTAACCTATGTGTCTTAGATTAACATAAATCAAGCCAAATGAAATAAACATGGATTTAATCAACATAATCATAATTCAAATAAAACATTAGTAAAAAATAAATGTTAAACCAATTAAAACCAAATCAAATGAAATAATTCAAATAAAATCAAAATTAAAATAAATTGAACCAACAATAAAAATCAAATCAAATAAAAAATGGAATGAAGAATTAAATTCCAAAGACAAAATTGAAACATAAAACTAAATTGAACACCAAACTTAAATCATTTAAAAAGTATCTAAAAGGATTAATTAAAATACTTAAGGATCTTAATTTGGCCTTTGGGATGAATTTTCATCTTAGGATGAAGGTTTCATTCTACTAGGGGTTAGGATGTTGAATAGAATGGGTTCCTCCTAAAAGTGAAATCTATTCTACTCTTCATTCTCAAAAACCTAAAAATCACTTTAATAAAATAAAAGTGAACTTGAAAATAAAAAAATGAAAATAAATCATGAAATCATTTAAATTGAAATCATCCAAAGGTAAATAAAATAAACTCAAAATCTAAATTGAAACTTAACTAAAAGACGTAACAAAGTCTTGCTACACAAGTCTATTTCCGTCACACACTAGATCATTAGATTACCGACCCTAGACTTTGGTTCGGTTGTTCTATGATACTTTGAGATATTCTATATTATGATGTGATGTACTTTACATGTCTTTGTGGTGTACTATTTTAGATTGCATGTCAAGGATTATTTTTTCGTTAGACTAGATGGTAGGATGTTATTTTTAGAACTAACATTGTCTTCTACAAGGGGATATGCTTAAAAGAATTACTATCATAAATAAATAAAACAAATGCTATTTTCTTGTTGGTATGCTTATGTCCTTAAGCACAACCCATAGGATAGGTGGGCTTAGCAAGCAACTAATTTTTAGCCCATATGTTTATAAAATATAACTATTGTGTACTATTTATATTTTCCTGACATTTGTTTTGTAGGGCTTATGATTTATTTTTGAATTTAAAATGTAAATTTGAGCTTAGAATTATGTTAGGCTCTATGGGGTCTAGGATTAGCAGGAGTTGACCATACTAAGAGATGGTGTAGAGGTCCCTTATGAAGCCTAATGGATGTCCCTGAAAAAGGAGATGATCTTGGAGAGAAGACCCATAGATCTAAACTTGTAGTTCTAGCCTGAGCAATATAAGGGTAGAGCTTGGCTACCCATTTTTATTTCTTTCGGGGTGTACAATAGTACTTGGCCACATTGGCCTTTCTTTAATTAAATTGGCTTAATTTATTTTAGTTGTGCAATAGAATCAACTTAATTTTCTAGGTTTCTTTCATGCTATGCTTTCTATGATGAATGGTAGGACGTAGGCTCAGAGGGAAAATTAAATTTTCTACCCAATTTAAATCTAATCAACTAAAACAAAAATAAAGAGAACTTGAAAGTTAATTTAAATTAAAGCTTTAGGAAAAACCTAAAATCAATTAAAAATAATTAGCTCTCTAAAGTCATGCAATCATATTGTTTTAACTCTTAAATTGGGCACTTCATCCATTACACGTATGGGGCATCTGACCTGTGAGGATGAAAAACTTCTTGGGGAAGTTTGCCTTTCCCTTTATTGATTTTTCCCATAACCATTTCTAATTGCATGACATTTAGGCATAAAAATGCATACCCCAAAATCTTAAATGAATCATGAATTAAAACATTTAAAATCTAAAAAGAATGTACATTAGTTAGTGCATTTCATACACTACATAATCGTAGGGATTAGAGAGTGACCCTAGGATTCCTAGATTTCTTTCTTAAAAAGACAATAGCCTAGCCATATTGCATACATAAGACTTAGCATCATGAATTTAAAATACACTTTGGTGGTGTTAGCTGGCAGCCCCTCTAGGTGGGTTGCAAGTCTAGAAGAGTTAGGGATATGTTCATTCCCTCAAGTGAGGGGAATGATCGATAATTCCTAAAATGAAATTAGGTAGAGCATATACTTTTGTTGGAAGCACTTGTAGACTTAGGTTCTAAATCATCCTCCCTAGAGTAAGTCTTCGACCCTAGATATTTCTTCAGTCTTATGCTGTTAGAATTTAAGTTCTAGACTTCTAAGAAAATATCAACTCAAAATATAAATTAAATTACAAAATTCAAAGCCCAATAATAAGATAGTTGAAATGCCTACTGGGCATCCCAATGTCAATAGGAATTTCTTGCTTCATCTCGTTTGGCTTCCAAAAAAGAACTCTTTCCACTTTGGATCAATCCCAATTGAGAAATTCTAAATATCATTTTTTTTGAAAACCAACTTAGAACTCCATAGAAATAATAACTTATTTCTTTAATCAAGAGTATTCTTTGGAAGAGATCATTCTTCCTAAGATATAATTAACTATAGGGGTTTGCCTTTATAGAGAACCATGAACCCAATTTAAAATAAACCATACTCTACTTTTCATGTAGTTGAGAAAAACTCTTACATGAAATACATATTAGCATTAGGAGTCTTTTATTAAATGATCGAATACATTATGGGATAATATGTTTATCTTTTGAGATATTATATTTATTTTTTAATGATGCATTTGATCATCCAAATAAGAAATTCCTAAACTCTAAGTGGTGTCATAATATTTTCCCACAGGCTTTTCCTTAACAAGACGAGTGGTAGGTACTCTCTCTGATGATGGTGGTGGTGAAGAAACATTTTGCTCAGGGGCCAATGAAATTTTTCTAACATAAAATTTTTTATTTTCTTTTTTAAGGAAAGTCCTATCTCTCCCAAAGCTAGAAGGATGATCTTAATGTGAGGTCAGTGACCTTCTCAAGTAGTGATATCAGTCTGGTATAACTAGCATGGGTTTAAAAGATTTTCTTCTAGTAGGGATGACCACCTTTCCCTTCCCCTCATTCTGGGAAGTGATAGGTCTTCCTAGAATCTCTCTCTTAAAGGTTCTAGAAACTTGATCCTTCATGACCCTAAGTAGCTCCTGTTTAGTGTAAGAGGACAACCTAGGAGTCTTATGAAGAATCTAGAGCAACCTACCATGTGTCTCCCTATTCACCATTCTAAAGTTTTTCTTACTTTCATAAGAAAAAGGGTGAGGTGGAGAACTCACAATCTGGGACAAATCCTCCTCCTCTAGGCCGTGGAAAGACGGTGGAATCTTATACCTCCCAAGAGAGGGGAAGTATTAGGAAGGGTATATCTATCTCGTACCTTAGCCAACTCTATCTCTACCATCTCTTTTTTGCTTTCTTTCTCTCAGGGCTTTCCTTCTGAACCTTTTACCCGTACTCTTTTTTTGGCTTTTAGTCATTTGTGGAGACTCAAAGGTGGACCCTATTGCTAGGGAAAAAGGAAGTAGGTAATGTCTCTATAGTAAGCATTTTAATCTTCTTTAGGACAGGACTCACGTGGACCCTCTTAGCGACCTTAGTAGTAACTTTCCTACTAATGGCAGGGGTAGTATAGGGTATACTAGAGAATTCTAGAATGGGCTATTTATCCTTGACAACCACTTCACTGATAGGGTAGTTGCTCCATTAGTTGTAATGTTCAGATTTTCAAATCTGTCTTCAAACTTACTAATGAAGCCATCAACTAATCTGATGCTATCAACAGAGAAACTGATCCTAGACGTGGCAGAAAAATTAAGTTTCCCAACCATTTTCTATTTTTAAATAAGAGAATTAAGTAAGTTATAAATGGCAATATAATATAGTCAAAAGAAAAGCTTTTGACCCATTAGGAAAACTTGGCTAGAGATTTTAATAGATTTTTTGTTTCTTTGAAAGTGTAGAATTATATAACCATCTAATTTGATTTTAACAAATAAAAAAGTTTTACAACCTACTTAATGGATGTTGAGTATGCTCTATCAAGAATAAAATGGATAAATATTCAACAGAAAGAAAGATAATATTGACTCATGAAAATAAAAGTATATTAGTGATATATAAAAATAAAGGCCTATTTTTAAAAATGGAGAGAGGAATTACTCTCGAGTGGAGTCCTTAGAAAATATCTTCGTGGAAAAAGTTATGACACCACATAGATTTTAGAAATTTTTTATTTAGGTAATCAAATTCATCATTAGGGAATAAACATATTATCTTAGTAGATAAACATGTTATCTTATAATGGATTTGATTACTTAAACAATGACTCCTAAGGATAATGGATCTTTCATATTCCATAGATTCTTCCTTCGAACTACATTAAAAAGTAAGACAAGGTTTATTTTATACTAGGATCATGGTTCCCTATAAGCGCAAGCCCCTATAGTTAATTACACCTTGGGAATGAGAATCACTTCCTAAGAATACTCTCAATTAATGAAATAGATTCTTATTTCTATGGATTTCAAAGTTGGTTCTAAATGATGGTTAAATTATAATTTCAAAAGGGAACACTTCAATGGGAAAAGAGTTCTTTCCGATGCCAATTTGGGATAAAATATGAAATCCCTATAGATACTTAGATGCCTAGTAGGTATTTCAACTATCTTGCCATTGGGCATTATATTTTTGAGATTGAATTTATTAAGATTTGAATTAATATTTTATTAGAGATTTAGGACTTAGATTCTAGTAGTACAAGACTATAGAAATGCCTAAGGTTGATGACTTATTCTTAAATGGATGCTTCAAAACCTAAGTCTATAAGTGCTTTTGATATAAGTCATATGCTCAACCTAGTTTAACTTTTGGGAATCATTGGCTCTTTTTCTCACTTAAGAAAAGAAACCTATCTTTGACTCTTCTAGACTTATCAGCCGCCTAGAAGGGCTACCAACTAACACCATCTAAGTGACTTTTTAAATCCATGACGCCAGTTTTATATTTGTAAGATGGCTGGGCTATTACATTTTAGGAAAGAATGTAGGAACTTAAACTCACACTTTAATCCCTAGGATCATGTTAGGTATGATGTGCACTTAACTAATGCAATAATATTTAGCTTTTAAACATTTTGGCTCATAATTCATGTAAGACATTTGGGGTATGCAATAAATGCTTATAATTAGATGCAATTAGAAGCAATCATGGGTCCAATCAAAATAAGAAGATAAGCTTCCCTAAGAAGGTGGTCATCCATAATGGGTGAAGCACCTAATTCAAGGATTTCAAATAATATGCTAGCATGGTTCATAATAGCTAATTATTTCTAATTGCTTTAAGTTGCATATAAAGCTTTAAATTATGTGTGAAGTTTCAAATTTCTTTAATTTTGTTTAACTTATTTAAATTTAAGTTGGGTAGAAATTTTATTTTTTGAAAGAGCTTAACATTGAGGCATTCATCATAGAAACACAACACAAAAAGAAACTTAAAAAAGAAAGCAATTTCTATTGAGCACCCAAAATAAATCACACCAATTTAATTAATAAGAATAGGCCAGTGTAGTTAGGTACCACTGTACACCCCAAAAGTAAAAAAGAAATTGGGTAGTCGAGCTCTACTCTTATACAACCCAACATAGAACTAAAAGTCTAGATCTGTGGGTCTTTCTCCAAGATTGTCTCCTTCTTTCAGGGACCTCCATAGGCTTCACAAGGGACGACAAACTAGTAGGGTTAGCTCCTGCTATTCTTAGACCCCATAGGTCTTAACATATATCTAGGCTCAAATTACATTTAAAATTCCAAAAATAAAGTTCCTAACCCTGCAAAACAATTCATAGAAAATACAAATAACACTTCAATTGTTATATTTTCATACATACGGGCTTAACATTAGTTGCTTGCAAAGCCCACCTATCATATTGGGCTCTATGCTTAGAGACTTTATGCAACATCTGCAAGTAAACAACGATTATTTAAATTTTATTATGATAGTCCTTTTTAGCACAACCGACTGTAGAAAATAGTGTCATCCTAAAAGAGCGTCCTACCATCTAGACTAGCGTACAAATAATCCTAGCCATCTATTCTAAAATAGTACACAACAAAACAAGAAAAATATTTCATATCACATGAAAAAACATCATAAATTAACCAAACCTAAGTTTAGGGTCGATGACATAAGAATCTAGTGTCTGAAAGGGGGCTGGGGTCATTTTAAATTCAAGTTTCAATTTAGGTTTCAAGATTTGTTTATTTATTATCAATAGATGATTTCAATTTAAATGATTTCATTGATTTTAAAATTTCCATTTTTATTTTTAAATATATTTTTCTTGTTAAAGTTGAATTAGTGATTTAAAAATAAAGAATAAAACCAATCACATTTGAATGGAATTCATTCTAATCAATATCTTAAATCCTAATAGAATGAAGTCTTCATTCACCTTAAAGCCAAGCTAAAAACATAAGTATCTTATTTGGCTTCTTTTAAGTTGATTTAGGCGGATCATTCTGAATTTGTATTTGACTTAATTAATATTTTTCGTTTCAGATTTGGAGTGTAAATATTTTAATATTATTAAGATTGATTTAAAAATTTATTCTAATTCTTGTATTCTAATTAATTATTTTTTGATTTTAATGATATTTCATTAATCCTTGATTAGAAGTTTATATTATCATATCATCATTAAATTTAACATGATGAATTTTAATTTATTTCAATTTGATTTATTCTCAATTGATTTAAATTTATTCATTTATATCCAATTTTTTATTTGATTAAGTGTTCATTTGGTTTTTACTTGTGTATTTCAATCATTTGATTTACTTGATTTTAATTAAATATTTTAATCACTTGGTTTATTTGAATTTGTTTAGTTTCATTTATTTACTTTATTAATATTATGGATTTGAACAAGTTGATTTGATTTATTTCTCTTTTATGTTGTCATATATCATAATTTACTTTATCCATGTTTAATTTCATATTCTTTTCCATTTAATTAAATATTCAATTGATTTTTTGTTGTGTATTTCAATTATTTTATTTTTGTTTGGTTTCATTTATTCATGTTATAACTTTAACTTCAAGTTATGATTTCATTCATTCATTTATGTTTATTTAGGTAAATTGATTCAATTGATCTTAATTAATCCTTGGAAATCTTAATTTCATCCCTTAGAAAATGCATTTTTCTTATGTGTTCTAAATTATTGTTTTAAAATTAAGCTTAATGAAACATTACATGTTAAAATATAGTTTAGTTAATTATGATGGACTTTTGTTTACTCATCTTAATTTAAGAAACCTAAGAAATTGATTGACACCCATCTCAAATCTAGGCTATTTTAGTTTCTTATGTTTTCCTACATCTAATTAACTTAATGAATCATTTTATTTTTTATTCATCTTTTGTTCTATACATAGAATTATGTTATTCATAAGCTTAAAGATTTCCTAATATTAATGAATTCCATGTTTTAATGGGAAGTTCAAAGATTTATTAATGCTGAATTTCAATTATTTAATTGAATTTAGTGATTTAAGATTTAATTAAATTCTATATCTTAAATTATTTCATTACACCTTAAACCCTAAAAAATTTATTAATTGAGTTCTTTAACTTCAGAGACCTAAGAAATTTTCTTGAGTGTTTAGATATTAGTGAAAGTGAGTTAAACTGATTTTATAAATTTCTATAATTTTTATAATTTAATTTAAAATTTTCATTTAAATTAACCTAAGGATTAGAAATTTGATAACTTCCAATCCAAATATCATTTACCTCTAAAATGTTTATGATATGTGGGGTTGCTTGTCAATTTGAGTTCTCTAAAGTTTCACTTAGATCACATGTATAATTTGGGACCAATTAATATTTTAATTATTTCATTAAAATTCAAATTAAGCCTAAATTAAGCAAAATTAATTAGGGTTTTTAATTTTTCCTATATTCCTCTCTAAAATATGCATCTATTGAAGGTTTGTTTAGAATTTTTGAAAATTGGTTGATTTATTATGATTTTTGAAGTTCGTGTTTTCTAATTGAATTAATTAATTTAATTAATCACCAAATTAGGTCATTCTAGGGTTTATTAGATTTTAGAGAGTTATAAAGATTCATTTAGGTTTATTAGATTTTATTATAATGATTTAACTTAGGTTTATAATTTTTCTTGATTTTTTAATTTTATATTATATTATTTTATTAAATTAAGACTTATGGCTTGAAAATTTTGTGTTTTGAGATTTATTTGCCAATAAATCATGAAATATTTTTCTAAGGTGTGTTTTACCCTTAGTTTCAATTCCCCAAAGTTTTAAATTGATTGGTTTAATGGTTTGGGTTTAATTTGAGTTTGATTATTTTCATT
Source organism: Cymbidium sinense (assembly GCA_021442155.1). Classification (NCBI taxonomy): domain Eukaryota; kingdom Viridiplantae; phylum Streptophyta; class Magnoliopsida; order Asparagales; family Orchidaceae; genus Cymbidium; species Cymbidium sinense. The sequence continues at coordinate 28,967,476 of CM038233.1, read as the reverse complement.
TAAACCTAAATAAACTCAAAAATACCCAATAAAAAAGTGGAGATTTTGAGTTTAATGGATCCTCCTTATTGAGATGAATCCATACAGTCCTTATTTGCATTTTTTTGTCCGACATTTTTATTTTTGATAATTTTTTGAAGTTTCTAGTGTTTTTATAATTTTTTAAATCCAGAAAAACAAAATTTCTTATTTACCCACATTAGCACATTGTGGAACCGGCGTGTTTTCTATAGGTATTTTAATCAAACAATCTGACTAAATTATGGCCATTCATTCAATATAGAAATAACAAATGGTCATGATTACATCTTCTCTATTCACGATGATGACCAATCACAGTCAACTTTTCACAGCTAATCATCGATGATCTATGTAATGAATTCTCAAGATTTTGATTGCAAAATTATCAACATATTGTTTAGAATGGATCTACAAGGTTTGATTGATCTTAAGATTTACTTCACTTAATAAACGACCAATGTCAAATGCAAAGGAGGTCGATGTCGGATGTACCTCAACAGTGTGGGGTCTTGGCAGTGATTTGCATTTTGAAAACACTCGAGGAAGTGGAATAAAGCCTTTGGAGGAAGAAACAAGCTTTGCCTCCCTCTAGATTGATGTCGAGATGGATGTCCATCGTGATTCACCGAAATTTAGTGTTGGGAGAAATCGGGGAAGTTTGGGAGGTGGGGAAGGTGTAGTTTGATTCAACTTTACTTGGAGAAGATGATGGAGTCGAGAAAAAGTGCAAGTTTGATGCTCTCCCTTCTTTTTAAGCTTGGCCAAAAGCTCTCTCACTGGGCTTTAATGGAGGCCACCAGTCATAGGAATTATAACTCTAAATGATGGAGCTGAAGGCGATGAGAAGGTTAGTCAATCCTTTTGAATTCCTTAGAGCAACTGAAATTAAAACCATGGAAGGAATCTTGGGAACTTGAGTAAGGCATCGGCTGGATTTGGCCTTTTCCCCTCTTATGGCATATTCCATTCCTCTTGGGCTAATTTAAAACCTCCTCAAGCCTTCAATTTTGGTTATCAACCATCTCAGATTAAGTCTAAGTAGATCCTAATATGATTAGTTTGAGTTTGAATCCAAATATTCATATTTGGTGCACTTGAAGTTATCTTGGTTTTGCTTAAGTTATGTTTGATTTAGGTTGGGTTAAATGCAATCAAAACTTATAGATTGATCTCTCTTTCTATAGGATATGTTTAACTATCTAAACTTATAGTGATTCTTATTGAGTGTAGGTTCAAAAGCTCCTAGGTTAGTTCACTAAATCATTTGAATGTCTTCTCTTTTAAGTTGATTTGATTTATCCCATTTGACTGATTGGATTTAGGTCCAGGCTTTAATTATATTTATTCATGCATTTGAGATAATTTGGGTTCATCAATTTTATTTCTTTTGAAGTTGACTTTGAATTGAAACCTACTCTAACCAAATTGGGTATAATAGGTCATCATGGGGTTTAATTGGGTCAAGTGATTAGTTTTATCAAATTAAACTTTATGATTGGTTAAATTATGTTAAAGATGGTTCCCAAATTATTTTGGATATTTAATTTGAGTTAATTTGAGTTTGCATTCAATGGGGTATCCTAATTAAGGCCTTATTAGGTTTAAATTTCTTTAGATTCATGTTTAGACATGTTCATTTCATCATTTGAATCCTTTTGGAATAATTATATTTGGTCAAATTATGGTGAGTTGACCTTTGACTTTATGGGACCCACATAAGTTAACTCCATGTCAAAGGGTTGATCATCTTTGACTTTCATTTGGATTTAACTTCATTTATGTTCATGTCATGATTTCATGGTTTTTTTAATTATTTGATTTGGTTTGCATTTATTTTTAATTTAGTTTGAATTGCTTTAAATTTAGTTGATTTTGAGCTTAGGTAGGATAATTGTATTAATCATCCAAATTACTTTAATCTAAGCTCAATTGGATTCAAATTTTAATCATTTTAAAGTTTGAATTTGAGTTTGGTGCAATTACACTTGTCGATTAAGTTAGGTCAAACCTTAGAAGGATGCACTAGGTCAGCATGTATAGTTTCCTAAGTGCTTAGTCAGGAGGCTCCTAATCTAAGATTAGATGTCCTAATTAGTAGTTTAGAGATGATGTTAACCTCATCCAAAAATGAGGTCAACAAACATCTTTACAACCCCTTCCCCAATAGGCATCCTAGTTGAATCAATACATTGTTGGCCTATCTAGGTATAACCTAGGCACTCTAAGGTTAAGATCAAGTCATTACGACCCCTTTCCAAAATAACCATGAATATTTATGTTAATATTAGGTCCATTGAAAGAGGTAGCTTCGTCCTAAAGAGATGAAGCCATGTTGAGAAGCTCTTGCATTGCCTCCCCGCTGATAGCTCTATGGACCTAACGTTGTTGTAAAGCTCATTAGAGTTGGTCTAGGAGTGCCTTCTGATGATTGAATCGATTGAGAATCAATTCTTTTTTACTCGATGGAGCTTGGGGAAAGTGTGAGAAGAGTTCATTTGAGTTTTGTGGAGTTTAAGTGAGTTAAGATGGACAGGGGGCTTAGTTTCATTCGACTAAGGTCTTGTCAGCGATAGGGAGCATGAGTGGATTGGGTGATGCTCTGGGGATGCTCACAATCACTCAAGGAAAATCTCTGTGTGGTTTGAATTGGATGGGGAGGAGTATACCCTCCACCCTAAGTGATCTGACAACTAGGATGATTTTAGATTTTAGTAGTTGTTTGGCTGGGGTAGGTGGCAGGAGATGTTAGTGAGGGGCTGAGGTGGAGGCTTTTGAGGGGCTAAGGCAGCTACAAGGGCTAGCAAGTTATGTACCTCCTTCTCTAAGTATTCCAATTGGAAGCCATGGGTGAGCTCACCCTGTCTTGACCCAAGGCTGAACCCAACAGCCTTAAGTCAACTGAGTCAGTGGTCCTAGTGTCCAAAATGAGCTAAGGGTGGCTGTCATGGCTTGGTGAGTAGATGAGACCATTCAAATGGAGATTTTATCTCATTTGGGTGGGTTGGACTAATGGGTTTTGACCCAAATCAGGTCCACCATGGGTTGGGTTTATTTGGGTTGACCCATGGTGACCCAAGGATGGGTCATGCTAAGTTTGGTTGGGTTTGGATGGGTTTGGCTCTATTTGACCTATATGAGTCAAATTGCATCATTTGGGTTAGGTTGACCAATTATTCAAATTGGGTCAAACTAATGGCTTAGGTAAGTTCAAATGATCATTTGGAATGTTTTAGTTCATTTGGTTTGGTTTAATTTGAAGTGGATTTAGATTTGGCTCATATGGGTTCATATGGGTCAAATGGGCTAAGTTGACCAATTTGGTCAATTGGACCAAAATTGTGTGGAAAGTTGATTTAGGTTCAAATGATCATTTGAGAATGATTGTAGTGTTGGTTTAAATCAATTTGGATTTGGGAATGATTTGATTCAATTTGACCCTTTAGGTCAATTTGGGCTAAATGGGTCAAATATGTTGGTTTGAGCAAATTAGGTTCAATAGAATATTGAATCATGTTCAATAATCAATTTATGATTGATCAGAGGCAATGGTTTCAATCAATTGGGTTTAGGATTTGATTTGACTCAATTTGGCCCTTTAGGTCAAATTGGGTCAACTTGGGTTAAGAGGCCAAATTGGCTTGGTTAAATCCAATTGGTGGTGAAGTCATGTTCAATGATCAATTTATGGTTGATAGGAATAATTGGTTTCAGTCAATTGAGGTTGAAATGAGGTATGGTTCATTTTTGTCCATATGGGTCAATGTGGGTCAACTTGATCAAATGATCAAATTGGCTAGGTTTGACCTAATTGATTATAATTGAACAATCAAGGATGATCAACAATCATTGTAGAAGATATTAAAAAGGTTGATTCAATCCAATTTGGGTTGGATTGAAGTTTGAATCAATTTGGTCCTTTAGGTCACTTTGGGTCAAGTGGACCAAACGAGTTAATTGAGTTGGATTAGGTTGAATTGAGTTGAATTGACTTTGATGATTGGTTTTGGATTGATTGATGGCTTTGATTGCAATTGATTTGGATTTTGACTTATTTGTACCCTTTAGGTCAAATGGGCTAGGTTGGGTTAATTGGATTCACTTGATTGAATTGGTTTGATTGGTTTGAATTGTAGGAGTTTGAAATGGAGTATTGAAAGGTTGGAGTGCTTTTGTGAAAATCAATTGGATTGGTTTCAATTGAATGGTCTTAGGTTGGATCCATAGGATGATGGTGGAATTGATTTATGTTAAGTGTTGAGTAAATTTTGGCTTGGAGCTCGGTTAGAGAACGAATTTCAATTTGAGGTTGTTGTGTTGGCTTGAGGTTAATTTTGGATGAATGGACAAGCATGGGTTATGGTTTAGGCCATGGGATAGGTAGAACCTATTTGTCTTAAGGCACATCCTGGACTTAGGGTATACCTTCCTAAGTCCCTAAGATTGGGTTTAGTGTTCTCTTAATCACTAGAAATGTCTTATGACTAACGAGATCCTAGTTCTTAGAAGACTCCTAAGTCTAAGATGGGAAGGATGAGTCCTCACTCTAAAAGTTAGGTCAATAGCAAGCACAACCCTACAAGAAATCAAGACAAAGCAAAGAGAAAGATACATGTCTAACTCTCAATTTTAAAATATTTTTGCATGCACAACCCAATCTATACTATTATTAAGGCAATTGAATATTAATGAAAAAGGGAGCTCACTCTAATTTTAAATGAAATTAAAATAGATTTTCAATCAAATATTTAATGCAATTAAGTAACTTAATGTTGTGTGAATGGTCTTTAAAAGGTTGGAAATGATTTTCTTGAAAGACGTTGAAATGCAAACTAAAATGCAATCTCCAAACACTTTACTTTGAATTCTTTTTTCCACATGCTAAGTTTCATTCAAATGATAAATGTAATTACAATTTGAATAACTAAACAATCACTTGAATAAGGATTTGAATTGTATCACATGAAAACCATCACATAACATATGCATAAACCAATTAAATATAAGTAATCAATAAGCACAAAATAATTTATGCAGTATGTGATGTTGTCGGCCAAATGGAAAAACAGAGGTAATAAGATCTTAAGCACAATCAAATTTAAGCAACCTATATAAAACTTTAAGCTAGAGGGATAAACAATGGATATTCAAATGATTAAGCACTTAAAAAAGTAATAATCTCTAAAAAGACTTTATCCAAACAAGAAACACAAGGAATATTCACTGATTAAGCACAAAATAAATTTATTTTCTCATGTTAGCTTTAGGCCAAACAAGAAATCAAAAGATTATCAAGAAGGTAAAGTTCACACAAATTGATCTTCTTATCTTTGTTCTTGGCCAAAAAAAATATAAATATGATGTCATAATAAACACAGGAGAATTTACATAACCTTGTAAACTTCAAATCCATGTAGAAATAAAAGAAGTTTAAGAACTTAGCACCTTAGAAAATAAACACAAATAAACACTAAGATGATGTTGGGTGGAATCACACCAAACCTTTACTTTTCCCAATCAATATTCAAGCCAAATAAATGTCTAAGAGAAAGGGAATAATGATGAGGAATTCTTGCACTTGTATCACCAAAAATCTCCATGAAATGATCTTGCAAGGATCAGCCAAAGGAGAGCAAGAGAGCAAGAAAGAGTTTTTAACTTTTTGGAACCTTTTTTAAGTTAAAACAAGGCCCTTAAATAGATGAGGAAGGAGTCTAGGGTCGGCCAAAAACTGATCCAATGAGAGGGAAATTGATTTGGCATTAATTTGAATTTTAAAATCAAAGGAGAGGGGATCGGCCATAGAAATATTCCATAGGCTCATTTACGAATTTGTTTAAACCCAATATAGAATGTATGCTACGTGATTCAAAATAAAGGAAGGAGGAAATCTCATAGAAATTTTGGCCAAGGGAGTTTAGATATGAAGGGGGGAATTTTGAATAAAATAAATCTATTAAAATCCACTGCAAAGAATTCGGCCAAAGAGGTTTCCTAAAATATGAAATTCTTAAAAGAATGCATGGATTACTTTTAAATGAAAGCTAATTTTATTCTATACTTATTGAATGTTTAAATACCATATAAATTTAATAAATTTAAAGCATAGTTGCCAGTCTCTTTTAAACTTTCGAAAAATAGGTCAAAATAGAAAAAATAAAGGAATTATTTTGAAAAAGAGGGCTAGTTTGAATTTAAATTTAAAATAACTTGTAATAATATAATTATGCTCTAAATAATCATAATTAATCATTCTTGGGACGTTCAACACATTCCATAAAAAATTGATTTGATTTACCAAGTACATATCATGTGTAAGGGAGTTTGAATTAAAGAATAATTTAAAACTAATTCAAATTTAGAAATTCAAATAAATAAATTTTAAAAAATAAAAAATAAGAGAATATGATATGGAAATGTTTTGAATGAAATTAAAAAAAATTATTACACAAAATGCATTAAAAAATTCGGCCAAAATAATGCTAAGATGAAAATGATAATAAGAGAGAGAAGAAAGAATAATAGGAGAGAGAATAAGAGGAAAAAGGATAATTTTGGAATAATTCAATTTTCATGATAAAAAATTATGAATAAAAATATGAATGACATGGAAATGATTGAATAAAGTTTAAACATAATTTATTTTTCTTTAACACAAATTTAATGGAACTTATATCATGCATTTAGTTCATATTATCCAAAATGGATAACTCAATGAATATTTATAATATTAAGATATAAAAAATATAGATAATTTTAGAATGACGAATCTAAAAATGATGAATAATTTATTTTAATTTAGTGAGCTTTGCATTTGCCTTAATATAGTAATTCCTAAAAAAATTCCCTTATAGTCCATCTGTAGTAGCTTTAGCAAATTGATATAACTAAAGAACTAGGAGCTAAATAATTTTGCATGCACACTTGAATTTAACTTGATTAGTAGCATTCGAACATGTGTTTGTTATCATCAAAATCAATCTCATATGAGATGGGGCTCATGAAGTCAATAATTTTCTACTCACCAAAGTTTTTTTCCCCTTCACTCTAACATTCTTTCTTGAGTTTGTGTGTGCAAAGCTAGTTCAAATGGCAATGAAGAGAGCTTGAAATAATAGAAGAGAAAATTACTTTTGATCAAAGGAGGTTGAAGCTGCTTACAAAAAATACAAGGAATACAAGATCACTGACTCAAGCTACTTGCATAAGTTAAGTTCTCATTCTCCATTTCTGATCTTTTTGCAAGAATCTCCCTCTTATTTCTCATCTGCCTAGCATTTCCTTTTTTTTTTCGAGCTTCTTTTTGAAATTTTCATCAACCTTTCCATAAACTCTAACTGAACAATCCTTCAATCTTGAGTTTATGATAAAAATATTTCCATCATAGATGTTGACCTTCATGACTACCTCCACATCTCAAACACTGGTCCATCTACCTATTATATTACCCTACCTATAATTAGATCACTATCAATGAGGTCATTGGAAACTCACCCCTTCACCAAAATCAACCACTATTTAATTGTATTATGTTTAATTATCATATTATCCAACATGTGCTAAGACATAATGTCATTCCTAAAGTCGATGATTGCATTAATATCACACCTCTCCTCTCTATTGTCACCTACCTTTGCATGACCCACACTCCTTTAAATGTGGTTTATTTGTTGATTCATTATATTTAAAATCTCTCCATCATTAAAAACCCAAAATCTAAATGAAAGTATAATTTGGCTTTAGAATACATGATTACCTACCTACTTCAGATCAAATATAACATTTCCTATCCTGAGGATCTAGACTTTTCACTTCACAGACTGCTTAGTTCACACTTTCTATAGTAAGAAGCGATGGCCAACTTAGGCTTTAGTAAAAGCAGAGGAGGAGGAAGCACTTGGACAAGGGGAGTCATCAGCTCATTACCACCACCCCTAGGATGCATGAATAGAGAATTTTGTGTGTCTAGAGTTGAAGATTGATAGGCAAATTGAGGTGCATGGAGCTCATTTGATGGAGTACCATTAGTAGCTTGCAGAGGACCGAGCTTGATTTCAAGCTCAATTTGTTACTCTACATGCCATTTTTTGACTACCACCACTTGATGAGGGACCTTCAAGCTCTTAATTTTTCTTCTTTTTTTTTCTTATGTGCTATAACCTATGTTAGTTTTTTTTTAGAATTTGATGTCATGTGTTATGTACTTCATGTTAGTTGCCTTAATTAACATTTGATTCGTTGTACTTTTTATTTTATTATGTTATGTTTTTCTAGTTGTGGTCTATGGATTTAAAATTATTGTAATATTTTTTTAAATTTTTTTTCTATATTTCTTTTATAATCATGTAGTATTTATAATACATGTAGTTAAAGTATGCATCATTTGCCTAACTTAAAAATCAAGATTTTTTTATGATGATGCACATATGTGTTTATAATATGAATTTTCTTGGGTAATTCACATATTTTTCTTTACTCTATTTTCCTTACATTTTGTAACAAAATATTTTGTACTTAAATATTAGTGCAGATGTATATGATAATGCTAATTGTAGAATTAATCGAGCAACAATAATCATGAGGGAAGGATGTTCAAATTGGGATAAAAGCAAAGTAAAAGAAATATATCCCCAAAGCAGGAAAGCAAAAAAAAAAAATCCCTAAAGCGAAGAAGTATAAAATGATTAATTTAATAATTCATGCTTCATCAATTTGACATTAAGTGACCTCACATAATAATTATTTTCTACTTAAATCATAAAATAGCATCTATAATCATCCAAATAATATTCAAACATCATTTTATTTTTATTACAAATGTGTTTAAAAAAATGTAATAAATTAACTGATGTTGTTACATAAGTTATGAAATATCAATAAATGGACATGCCAGATATAAGTAAAAAATTTGAAAGGGTAGTTAAGGTAATAGTTAATGACACAAATCATACAATCATTAAGCATTCTAAATTTATTTGTTTTATAAGGATATGTGTTGAGAATATTTCAAGAAAATTTACTTGATTTCAAATTCACAAATTGCTACTAGGATTTGATTTGCTCATCTTTTTCAACCTTTTTGATGTGTCAAAAGGGGGAGAAAAGTTTAGTGTTCCATTCATATTATCTTTTTTTTTTGCATCTTTGAATATCATTTTTCTTTGCAAATCATCTCACTTTTTGTAGGCACAATTTTAGGAGGGGGAGGGGAGCTACTTCATTATTTCTTCACATATTATACTCCCAAAAACCAACCATAAATGTTTGCTATCATCAAAAGAGAAAGTTTGTTTGCCTCATGAGCCCTCGCTTAATATACTAAGTTTTGATGATCATAAACATTTTTGAATAAATAATTGCTTTACACTAATCAATGTGTGTGTAAGCTATGTTAAATCTTTAATGAGAACCAAAATTAAGCAACAAAGTTGGGATTCACTATGAGAGTGTGAACTGTGACTAATTGTTAAAATGTTTGATCAAGAATTAATGAAGATGACAAATAACAAATGATTGTTGCCTGAAGATCTGAATCAACTTCAAAATTTATATTGTCATGTCTGATATCTGTATTATTTTTGTGCTCATGTATTAGACTTGTGAATGATGAATGATAATGAAGCACACATACGATTGAGAGAATATAAAAAAAATTAAATTAAATTTTCAAAAATTAAAATCTTTTTTCAGAAAACCATATTGTTTGATTTATATCATGCTATGCAATCGTCTAATTTTACTAATTGCTTCTACCATCATAATTAAATCAATTAAATAAAAAATTTACCAAAATTATACTAATCATATAGAATAATTTGAATCATACTCTATGATTATCCATTTTTATTAAATTTCTAGCCGACTTATTCAAGTCGGTTATGCCAAAAACATGTTGGAATTTTAATGTTTGGAACACCATGCAGATCTTGGGCGATACTTATTTTGAAAATCAAATACGTCATTAAGATAAATAGTAGGAATTAGTCTAAAATGGTACACCATAAAATAAGATAAAAATATTTGCATCTCTTCATAGAATATCATAGAACATCGACCTAACCTAAGTCTAGGGTCGGTGACCTAATAATCTAGTATGTGAAGAAAAAATGGGCTTGTGTGGTATGTGTTTACTAGGAATTTTAGGTTCAAGTTTAGATTTATTTTTTAAAGTTTGGTTTAATTTAATTCTAGAATTTCAGTTTTCATAATTTCACTTTATAGGTATGTTCATTGTTGAACTAGAAGTTTGACGTATGAAGACCTTCTTTGGACAAGTAACCCTGTGACCACAGGTGTCCAGACTATTTACCATGTGCTTGCTAATTATGAAAAATTTTGTTTTCATTCTTTTGATTTCTTTTATTCTTAAATTTGTTTAATTTTTCAATTGGGTGGTTTCATTTTAAGTGATTTAAGTGATTTAATAGATATATGATTTCATTTTTATTTTTAATTCCATTTTATATTAAAGTGTAATTTAAGTTTTCAAAAATTAAGAATAAAATAAATTCTACTTTGTGAGAAACCCAATCTATTCAACATCCTAAATCCTAGTAAATCGAGATCTTCATCCTAAGGTGAAGATTCATATTAAGGTCAAACTAAGATTTTAAGTTTCTTAATTAACCTCTTTTGGATTCATTTTAGTGATTCAATTTATGTTGAGTTTGATTTATGTTTTACCTTTCTTATCTTAAACTTATAGCTTTATGTTAATATGATTTAATTTAGGATCTTTAGTTAAGATTTAAAATGCCCCCTTAAATCTTAATTGAAAGTCTATGTTACCATGATTTAGTTTGATTATTTTTGTCATTTTAATTTTTATTTGCTTTGATTTATTTATATTTTATGCCATTTAATTTATATTATTTTCTTAAAACTTAGCTTCATATTTGATCTTATGTTTCTTTTGATTTAATTAAATTTTCATTTGATCTTATTTTCTTTAATTATTTGTTTATTTGATTTGGATTGATCTTATTTATTTATTTCATTAATGTTTATTAGCTTGAATGAAGTAACTTATTTAAGTTAATATCTTAATTCAAACTTGGTTTTGATTTCATCATTTAAATGATCTATTATGTTTTAATTTCATAATTTATTCATTTATATATTCTTAATTTATCACTTAGATTTATTTGATTTTAATCGATATCATTTATTCATTTCATCAATGTTACGTTGGTGAATATAGGTAAGTTAACTCAATTAATTTCAAGTGATGCTCTCATTCATTCATTTCATTAATGTTTATGTATATAAATTTAGATAAATTAATTCAATTAATTTTAATCAATCTTTGGGAACCCTTAATTTAATCATTTAAGGAATTTATTATCTTATATTTTCTAATTTCTTATTCAAATTAAGCTTGATGTAACATTATGTATTAAAATTTATTACTTGGTCTAATTTATTAAAATATAATTTTGTTTATTAATCATAACCTAGGAAACCTAAGAAATGAACTACTTTTGTGTTTCCAACACAAATCTAAGTCATTTTAATTCTTTAGGCCATTTAATCAATTCAGTTAGTTATTTCATTTTCATTTAAATTTAGATTTATGTTGTTTATTAGCCCAAATGGATTCAAAGGATTTAATAAATTTGATATTTAGGTATGAAATTCGAGATTAATTAATTTTGCATTTCAATCAACTAATTTTATTTAGTGTGAATTTATTAAACTATTAACCTTGGGTTTGATTAAAATTTTATATTCTTAATTATTTTCTTAAACCCTAAATGTACAATTAATCAAATTCGATGAGTTTAAGGGTTGAAAATTTTTCCTTGAGTTTTCTGATGGTAATAATAATATTTTAAATTGATTTTATAAATTTTTAAGATTTTTGTAATTTATTTATATATTATTTCAATTATATTGACCTAGAGATTTCAAATTCAACAACTTCAAATCTAGAGGGCATTTGACCTTGACAGTGAGAGTCTAGTACTGCCCATTAATTTCAAGTAATTTTTGACGATCTAGGTGACAAAATCACTTGATTTTATTTGCAAATCCATCAAAAAAGCACCTAGAATGCATCCATAGGGCTTGATCTCACATGAGATCAATTTCATTTTGAAAAGGACCAAAATTGAATGCTTAAATGGTCAGTTTGAACCCATTCCTCCTTCGTGGCGATCTCAACAATGGGGATGATTCAAAAAACTTGGTGGGAATATGGAAATCCTCTAGGTGCAAGGAATTAGATTATCTCCTCGTGGATCGGTGTATAGGCCAAGCTTCATTCATTTTTTTAGTGGCTCTCATTGAACTCTGGCTTGCTGGCGGCCTAGGGATCAGGGGAATGGTGCACTTTTCTTCATTTTACTTGAGGAAGGTGTTGGAAGGCTCAAAATGACTTGAGATATGCTCTCTTGCATTTCACCATTGATGGCCGAAAGATTTTATGGGAGGAGAGTCAACCATAGCTTACTTAGGTGATTGCCATCCTTGGAGGTTAACTCCAATGGGTGGTCGGATGATTGGGTTCAGTCAAAGGCAACTAAAATGAGGAATGGAGGTGAGCAAGTGGATTGGAAATAAAGATTTATCTCCAGGCTTCTCTCTCTTTTTCCATGACATGTTCCCCTTTTTGGGGATTTGGACCCTCTTAATTCCCATAATTTTGGTTGTTAACTATTTTAAACTCACCTTATGATGAGTTTGGATGTATTTCAATATCAATTTTGGATTGAATTCAAATACTCACATTAAGTCCATTTGGATTAAGCTAAGTGTGAACAATGCTTTGTATCCATTAAATTAAAATGGTAATTAATTATTCAAACCATATTTAAGATGATTTATGAGTCAAACAAACTCATTTTAATTGGGTTTAGGGATAAATACCTTAGGTTAGACTTAAGCATTTGCTCTCCTTTTTTTTATTCCATTTGATAAATTGGATATAAATTTGTGCTTTGATTATGTTTATTTAATTATTTAAGATGATTTGGATAAATAAATATTATTTTATTTGAAGTGAATTTTGAATTTAAACCTATTTTGACTTATGTTGGATTTAATGGGTCAACATGGGTTTGATTGAGCCAAATGATCAAATTGATCAAATTAAGCCCTATAATTGGTCACATTTTGTTTGAAGATGATTGCTAAATGATTTTGGATATCTAATTTGGGTTAATTTTAGTTTTATTTGTATTTAGACATAATATGGTCCATTTTAGCCTATTTAGATTAAGTGATTTAATTAACCAAATTAAGGACTTATTGGACTTAAATTCTAGAAATTTATGTTTAAACTAGTTTATTTGATGATATTAAATCTTTGGAATAATTTAATTTGGTTAAATTTTGGTGGGTTGACCTTTGGCTTAGTGGACCCACATAAGTCAATTCTATGTCCAATGGTTAACCTTCATTTGACTTTCATTTGGATTTGATTCCATTCATATTCCTGTAATGATTTTATGCTTGATTTGATTTATGTTTGTTTTGATTTCATTTAAATTTCTTTGGATTTGATTATTTTTGTGCTTAAATAGGATGATTAGGTTGATTACTTAAATTACCTTAATCTAAGCTCAATTGAATTTCGATTTTGAATTTGAATGTGTTTAATTCAGTCAATTGTTAATATTTGAGTTTGGTTTTGGCCAACTTAATCCTATTGGGTTAGTTAAAATCCTAGAAGGATGTACTTTATCACTAGATGTAATGTCCTAAGTGCCTACTTAGGAGGCTTCTAATCTAGGATTAGATGTCCTAATTACTAGTTTAGAGATGATGTTAAACTCATCCAAAAATGAGGTCAACAATTGGTCAACCAATATGTGCAGTGAACAAACTAGAGTACACTACATATATTGGAGTTGACTAATTTAGTTAACAAAATAATGAGCATAAGCTTGGAAGAATTTGAGTTTGATTTTGGCTTTGATTCAGATTTTATTTTTAGTTTGATTATGAAAAATAGGGAAAAACATGCACGAATTTGTTTTAATTTAGAATGATTCATTCTTAGAGACTTAGATTTACTAATTTCTAAGAACAATAGAGATATAATAAGGAAAAGACTCAATGAGGAATCTAATCCTAACACAGACTCAATAGAGAGATTTTCCTAGAAAAGATGCCACTATGGATACTTACTCCTATCTAGAAGTAATAATTGGAGAGGATGCCAACATGGATACTTATTCCCAGCCAAACTATATGAATTTTAACCAGAGAAAGATACCACTAGGGGATTTACTTTTATCTAGTTAGTTATTAGGAAGGGGTCTTTAAAGACCTGATTCTAACCTAAATAGTTGAACTAAGGAAGAAGGACTTTCAACAGCTTAATTTATAATCCTCATGATTTTGACTAATATGTAGAGGTCACATGGACTTGATTCCTAATCTAAATAGTTCATAGGAATGGGCCCTTTAATGACTTATTTCCACTCTGTAATTTCTTTTATTTGAGTTAGAAAAGGTGTCACAAGGACTAGAATCCTAATCTCATAAATTTTAGCTAATATAGAGGGGTCTTCAATGGCTTAGTTCCAACTTGAATAGCTTAAAAAGGAAAAGGGGTCATAATGACTTAATCCTATCTTAATTTACTTATAAAGATGCCTACTAAAGTACTTATTCTTATAGGTTCAGCTATTAAGAAAGGGTCTTCAATGTCTTAATTCTTTATTGAATAGCTATGATGAGGAAAAGGGTCCTTAGTGACTTAATCCTAAACCTCAAATTTTTGACTAGTAGGAAAGAGGCCTTGATGACTTAATCCTAAATCCTATAGTTAATTTGATAGGAAAGGGTCTTAGTGACTTAATCCTATCGTTATCTTTTAAAAAGAATTCTTACTTAGGGACTTACTTTTTTCTAATTAGCTATTAGTAAGGGGCCTTTAATGGCTTTATCCAATGTAAATAGTTTAGGGTGAGGAAAGGGTCCTGATGACTTAATCCTAAACCTATTAATAAATAAATAAATAAAAACTTTTTTTGACTAGTAGGAAAAGGGGTCTTAGTGATTTAATTCCTAATCATTGTCATTTGAAGGATGCCTACTAAGGGACTTACACATTTTTTTATTAACATTTAAGATAGGGTATTTAATGGCTTAATCCAACTCATATAGTTAAAAAGAAGGAAAGGGGTATTGATGACTTAATCCTAACCTCAATTTTGAGTAATAGGAAAGGGGTTTTGATGACTTAATTCTAACCTAAATAGTGTAATTCATAGGAATGGGTCCTGATGACTTAATCCTATCCTATGAATAGTAGAAATGGTGCCATGAAAGGCTTGCTCCAAACTTATGGGAATAGTGCACAAAGGCTTACTCCAAACCCAAGATAGATTGGAAAGTTGCCACGAAGGGCTTGCTCTTAACCAATAGGAATATGGAGATTGTGCATAAAAAAGATTTAAGAAAATTTGCAAAAGTTTACGAGTCATTACATAAAATTTAAAAGGGATAATGTTTAGATCTGGAGAATTTGTAAAAGATACAAAGATGAAGATGATTTTATGGATGATCATTTTTTAAATTGAAGTACAATTTATACATAATATTTCTTTAAGTAACATCCATTTATAGGTGGTATTGGACACTCACCATTACAGGAAATTAATTGATAAGAGCCTCCTTCATAGACTTTTTCCACCACGAACGACCCTTCCTATGTTAGTTCAAATTTGGTGCCTTTTCTTTGATGAGCCAAAATTATCCTTTTAAGAACCATGACCAATTCTCCTACTTGGAAAATTCTAGGATGAACTAATTTATCATATGTCTGAACCATGTGATTGATACAATTCAAGGTCTTGCAAAGCTTTCATGCATTTTCCTTCAAGGCTTTCAAGTTCTTCTTGTAGGAGTTTGTGATTTAGATTTGTTGTAATATTATTATTAATTTCCATTCTTAATAAACTAGATGTACTTCAAATGGAGGAAGAATAGCTTCAGTTCCATAAACCAAAGCATATGATGTAAATTGAGTTGGTGTCTTATATGTGGTTTGATAGACCCATAAGGCTTCAACCAACTTTTCATGCCATTGATGCTTATTTTCATGAAGTGTCTTTTTCAAAATCCTCATAAGAGTTTTGCTAAATGCTTCAGCCAATCCATTTACTCTATGGTGATAGATGGTGGAATATCTCTAGTCAATTTCATACCTAGCCACAAAATGATTAAATTTAGTGGACTTAAATGATGGACCATTATCAGTTGTGATTTAGTGAGGAATGCTAAATTGATATACAATATTTTACTAAAAGAACTTAAGCACATGGTATGCTTTCACTTCTTTCAATGGAATCTCTTCAGCCCACTTAGAAAAATAATCAATTACAGCTAATATAAAATGATGCCCCTTTGATGAAGGAGGATCAAAGGGTCAAGAGAAAATAGTTGGGGGTAGTACATTGGGAGGCTGATGTAAGACCACACCATGTATTTGGCATTGATGACAATGACGTAAAATTTTCATGTAGTCATTTAACATTGAAGTCCAATAATATCCAAGTTTTTAATTTTTAATTTCATTTTTGGCTCAGATTGATTAGTGCCATACAATCCAAAATGTATCTTAGTTAAAATCTTATGTGCTTCTTATTTATCCAAACATCGTAGCCATATTTGATCAAATGACCTGCGATACAATATATTATTGATTAATGCATAAGGCAAAGCATATTTCTTAATTTGATTTGTGAATGACTTATCTTCAGGGAGCCACCCTCACTTAAATAGTCAATGAATGATTGTCTCCAATCACATTCTTCTTGACCTTTAGTAAGAGTGGCTACCCTTTTGGATTTCAAATTTTTTATTCATGTATTCTAAATCTATAGGGGATATAACTTATTGATTCCAAACTTCTATAGATATAGATTCTTTTTTTGGGTATATGATTTCTTTGGAATGCTTAGCCAAAACATCTACTATAAAATTATCTTTGCATGATATTCTATGCAGAGTTATAAAGGGGTCTTTTCAAGTAATTTCATTGTGTATTGATAATAATTGAAAAGCTTAGGGTAAAAAATCTTTTAGATTTCACTCTCTTGATTAATACCTAGATGGGAATCCCCAAATATCTTTATATTTTTAGTATCCATATGGATTGCTAACTCTAGCCCAATTATAAGAGCCTCATATTTAGTTTTGTTATTTGTACGAGGCTTAGAAAAATGATAGGAATATTTCATCATTCCTTTGTTTGGAGTTATACAAATTAATCCAATCCCTGCCTTCCCTAGGATAGAAGAATTTAATTCTTTACTTTTCTTTGAGGATGTTGCACCATCAAAATATAATTCTCAAGTGGCATTTGGTTCTTCCTCTAAAATCATGATCTATTCATTTGGAAGATAATCATTTAAAAGAGAACCCTCAGGTAGAGGATGTGCAGGTAAGAAGTCAGCTGACCTTGATAGCATAGAGAGAGATAATTGTGATCTTAGATTGCAATAAGATCATAGACTAATATGCTAGACATCAGACATTGTCGGGCGGGGTCATCAGATATTGCAAAGGATTCACTCTAAAAATCAAATTTACTTTATGAGAAAGCATGTAATGTCTTAGTTTCTAAGTGACTAAACAATGCTTTTCAATATTTGGATAATTCATCTCTACTGGGATGAGTCTACAACTTAGATAATAAAGGGCATTTTCTTTCCGTTCTTCATTAACTTGAGCCAATAAAGCTCCAAGTGATTCATCTAAAGCTATAGTGTACAAAATTAATGGCTTCCTTGGAGTCAAAGCAACTAAAATAAAAGGATTCATCAATAATTATTTTAAACTTTCAAATGCACTCTAGCATTTCTCATCTTAAATAAATTTAGATTTTTTATTAGTTAATGTCACAAAGGGCTGGCATCTTCTTGAGAAGTTTGATATGAATCTTCTTAAATATGCGAGCCTTCCTTAGAATGACCTTAATTACATAAGACTCCTAAGTGGCAGCATTTCCATAATAGCTTTAATCTTTTCACCTTCAAATTTGATCCCATGGTGCCTCACTATAAATCCTTAAAACTTTTCTGAAGTTACTCCAAAGGTACACTTCAAGAGGTACTTTTTAGGTTATAGTGACACAACTGTTCAAAGACAATCCGTAAATCAAACAAATGTTTTTTTCTTTTCTTTACTCTCAATGAATAGATCATTAATGTAGCATTCAACTTGATTATGAATTAAATCAAGATTTCTCAAATGTATTTATTGTAAATACTTTAACATGAATGCCATTAGTCCAAGGATGTTCTTAAGTAAGATCTTAATTATATATTATTCCTGAAGCTAGGGCTCACACTTTATGCGAAGATTCCTCCACTTAACGATGTAGTCCACTAAAAGTTCATTTGGTTTCTACTTCACGAAAACTGAATCCTCCAATATAACCCTCTATTGAGCCTTTACAAATCTCTTGTTAAATAATTTTTGTAACTTTACAAAGATCTTCATTGAGCCATTATATAGCCTAACATACAAGTCAAACACTACTTTTAATACCTACTCACAAACTATCGAATCAGAAGTGCATCAGTGCCTCCTGTGTTACAACAATTAGCATTGAAATGCACCATGTACTATCTTGGGGTCCCACTACCATCAAACACACTTTAAAGGACTACATCAAATTTCTCTAGGTAAAGTGTACCTTTTGGAATCAAAAAGGCCCCTTTGGTTTGCACCAATGCCCCATGACCTATTGTTCTAGTAATTGCTTAATATCTCTCTTTAATAATGTTGCACTGTCTGTACCCTTCCAATGAAAACTACCTAAATACTTATTTATTGGCATCATATGCTTATTTCTCTCAACCAAATGCACTACAGGTGACATATTTGTCTCTATTGGTATGATCAGTGGTATATGTGCTTGTCTTCAGAGAGCCAACACCACTAACTTCAGCCCCTCATCTCTCTACTATATATGGCCAATATGGTCATCCTTTTGCCTCAACTAATGCAATAGTCAATAGGTTAAGTCTAGTGGTCTTCCTTCCTCAACCATAACATGTTATGCATTATATGTTTGATGTTGATTTCTATATAATAATGACTTGGTCAACCATATGAATCTCTATAACCTTATCTAATAATCATCTTCATTACGTTAAAATCTATCATCTTATTATCCTGATCAAGATGATCATCCCTTACTATATACCTAATTATGAACTAATAATCTTCCAATATCTCATTTAAGCAGTGATCACTATCTACCTAATATTTACTATGACATATTTATGGTGATCATTATTCTTCCTTAAGTTATTTACCTTCATCTTCTCTTCTTGTCTTGCCTCTTGCTCTCTAACTGACTCTAATCTATACGTGTTGGATAATTTCTTTTCTTTTCCTTCTTCACACTTAGTGACATTAATGGCTTTACAACTACACTCTTGGGTTGCCATGCCTTCTTATCAACTAATGCAATAAAAGGTTGAATAGGTCTGCTCAGCCTTAGGTTATCTGTGCAAGAAGAAGAGGATGGCTCTTAGGGTATAGTCGAATAACTAAACATGAATTCTTCTTCGCCTTATATCACTTTTAGTATTTTTGTGTTATCTTTAATGCTGGCTACTAAACTGAAGAAGCTAATCTGCAAGTCAGGTAGTGTAATGATCACACTAACTGCAGCTCAATAGCACCTACTTTGCATGATCAAACTTAGTAAGAACAATCTTGTTTGACTCTTTTGTATGATCAAGTGGTGTAAGCCATGGTGTCTATCAATCAGGGTAGAGGCTACTGACTATCTAGAGAACCTCTTTCTCTCTCTACTATCTATTTATATGGTTATATTAGTCTCTATAGACTCATTATGTAGTATCTTATCCCTATCATTCTTTGCCATAACCCTCTCAAGATCCTAGTAACATCTCCCTCTCTTATCTTCTTGAAAATAGACCTCAGGCTAGTGTAGGGAGTTCCTCTATTCACCATAGTAAGTATCTCATGGCTCAAATGGATGTGGGGGTGATATAGCTATATGTCATGCTTCCATGCATCCTTTTCTCCCTCAACATAAATAGAGAAGATGAAACTTACTACCCCCCCCAAGAAGAGGAGAGGTATCAGGTAAGGAACCATCTTCTACTGCATGAGATGAAGTCTCAATCTCACAAAACATCCTCTCGTACTTCATCTTAAGGTTTATATTCTTGTTTTTTCCTTAAAGTCTTAGTGATAATGGTAGGTTGAGAGGATGAACCTATCTAAAATGTGGAGGGGGCAATTAATGGCTCTAACTTGGCTTACCTTTTAGATGTATAGGCTACCACTAACACTATCTCAACTCTATTAACCCTAGAGATAATAATGGTATGAACAACAAGTTGGAGCGACAGAACCTCTACTACCTTCCTCTTTATGGAAGCAAAATGTGGCTGTAATCTTAACTTGAACTATATAAAGGGTTATCTATCAACTATGATTTCATGGTTCATGACCATGAAGGCTAGACCATTACAGGTCTTCTTTAAATCCTCAAATCACATGCCAAACATAATGATATGGTTGTTGACCAATTGGGTCTGATTTATTGCTAAATCTAGTCTAGTGTTAAAAGAGAAAAATGAGCTTTCTTGAAGACATCTTCATGTTTTAATTAATAATCTTGATGTAAAAAAATAGAAATAAAAAACAAAAAAAGTAAATTAGTAAAAAATATAATAATAATAATAATAATAATAATAATAATAATAATAATAATAATAATAATAATAATAATAATAATAATAAGCATGGTGTTAGAATTCTGATGTAGTATTGTTATTAGATCTAAGAAGTTTGGGCACACACTTATCAAATCTGATTTTGACAAGTGGGGTTTAGAATTTTATTTTTAAAAAGATTTTTTGGTATCTTACTATTCTTTTTTTATATAGGGAAATAGGAAAATTTTATTGCCACAAAAAGGTACAAAGTCCTTAGAGGGGACAGATCTCTAAGCTAAAGCTCAAAGAGCTACCAAAGTCTTAAGGAGGTAAACCCCTAGCTAATACAATAGATAATAACAAAAGCTAATAAAAGAAAATAAGGATCCACAAAAATTCTTTTGAAATCGAACAATCTTCCTCCGCTCTTTTGTAACCAACATAGACAAAGAAAACCTCATCTGCATTTAGAGATCTTATGAAACCACAATCCAGAAAGAAAAAGTCTCCCAACCTAAACCAGAGATCTACAAGAAGCTAGAACAGAGATTAATATAGATAATGAGACAATTAAATAAACATAGAAAATAAGAGCAGATAGAAGACAAAGGATGAAGAAAAGGCTCCGGCTCAGTTTAAACGTCTTAAGGAGCAGCACCATATGTAAGCATTCAGACTTCGATTGAAGGGTTACAATTACATATAATACTGTCAGCCAAAAGAGGAAGTCAGACACATCATGGCCATCATTGCCAGCATACCTGTTATAAAACCTTATCCAAAGAGGATCATCATAGAAACCTGCATCAGACTTCAACCAGCAAATATAGCCACAAAGATCTAAGCAGTTAAATATATTAAACTTAGTAAAACAAATAAGGAGGAGCCCCACCAGTGAAGTATTAGGCCATAGGGAGCACCACCAAAGCCACTAAATATTATCCAGCTTAATAATAAGGTTAACATCAAGGATGATAGGAGGTAAGACATCCAACAAACTAAGAAAGGGTAAACAATCAGCCACAATCCAGAAGCAACAATTCCAACAGGTAAAAATAAAAAAAATGAAGAAAGGGAAGTATTCAAAACACCACTCAACCAGTGTAGGAAAATAATTCTCCAAACCATAACTAGAGGCATAAAACAATGAGTGCAAAAGGGCACAAAAGTCCTCAAAGCTGCAGGAGCAAAAACCACAACACCACTACTGCCAATAGCCACAATCCAAAAAGAAAAACCCAACCTAGATGGCCAAACCCTAAACAATACACAGAATGGCAGGAACAAAAGGGAAGAAAAAGACTTAAGAGAGAAAGAACAACCAAAAAGAACAAGAAAAACTGACCCAAACAACCAACAATAAGGAGACAAACCAACCCACCACAACAAGAAAGACACAAAGGCAGCAAGAGCAGCACCCAGAAAAGGGAAAAACCCAAATCTAGAGAACCACAGGAAATAACCAAATCGAGAATGCTGAGCAGAAAAAGAAAGCTGCAGAGAGGTCCAACCACACCACCTATAGCCAAAACCACTACCAGATGGGAGAGAAAGCAAACTAGAAAGAAGGAAAAATAAATTAAAATAATCAAAAACTAGAAAAACATCTGCAATCCTTCCAAAGAAAGGGAAGAAGCCAACCAAAAAAAAGAAAAAGGATGAGGAGAAGGAAGAAATAAAGACCAAACCACCACAAGGTAAAGCCAAAAATAATCAGAATCAGAACCAATAGTAAGTGGTATGCCAAAGCCCCACATGAGGAGAGAAGATTAAAATCTTCTAAAATAAGGTAAGCTCATTTTATCAAGATTCACCAAACCTTACTAGGATTTTAGAAAGTTTGGAATCTTACTATTCAGGTGATAACAAGTTTGATAATTTTTTACTAGGATTTTAGAAAGTTTTGAAACTAGACTTATCAAGTTTAAAGATAATACTAGGTTCCCAAAAAGTCCAAAATTTGGAAGGATTCATGGAATTAAACTATTTAGATTTGAAAGTGGATAATTTTGGCTATAAAATTGATCATTGAATGAATTAATTGATTTTGATTTTATACAAAGGTTAAAATGTATATAGTAGAGAATGAGATCTAAGGCTTCTTGTAAAATCTACTAAAAAATGATAAATAAAAAATTTTAGAATAGCAAATTTGAGAGTTCTCTTGAGGTTCTTACTTAGGTGATCAAATATGATGTCAAGGAATAATATATTATCATGAAGAAATGAATAATATTAATGATTTAATGATGTAATATACTCAAATGTATGAGAAAAGATAAGGTTTATTATATCTAGGTTGCAACTTCCTTAGAGGGGCAATCCCTATAGTATCTATTTTAAGGAAAAAAGAATTAAATTAAATTAAATTATCAGGATTGCTAAATTTTGATGGGATGAAAATCTAAAATGAGAGTAGTTCTTGTTGGATTCCAAATAAGAAGAAGTAAGAAATTTATTGGTATTAAAAAGCTCATTAAGAACTTCAACTTATTATATGATGGGGCTTTATGTTTTTTAAAATTGGGATTGATATTTTATTTTGCATTAACATTTGATCAGAATAATAGGACTTATATGTTAATAGTACAAAACTATAAGAACACTTGATATGTGATGACTTATACCCATAGTAAAGAGAAATAAGTAGCCTCAACCTTAAAACTAGAAGTGCTTCCAACACAACATAGAAGCTCAACCTAATTTAATGAGGAAAATTTAGGATTTATTAGTCACCCCCATAAGGGAGTATGAATGTATCTCAACTTTTTTGAACTTATAACATGTGTAATAAGCTGCCAACTAACACCTTCTACACTTTAAAATCTTATGAATAGTCTTATGGAATGAAAGATAGTTAGACTATTATTTATTAGAAAGAAATCTAATAACATAGTCTCACTCTCTAAATTTAAGATCATAATTGGTATGAAATTTTTAAAACTAATGCAATAATTCTTAAAGTTTTATTTTTAGACACTAAATTTATTTAATACGTTTTTATATGTAATTATGCATATATGCTTGTACTTGGAAAATAGTTTTAGGCTAAAATCAAAAATATAAAGTAGAGTTCTCCAAGAAGATGGCTACACTTAGTGGACAGATGACTCTTATGTGCAATGGGTGAAGGGCCCAATTCAAGGAAATTATAAAAAGATGCTTCATGGTTCATAAAGACTAAGGTTTCTAGTTTCTTTTAGAATTTATATCTATAACTTTAATTAGGTAAGGTCATGTGTTGCATCTTTCTTAATTTAAGTTAATTAATTTTAATTAGGTTAAAATTAATTCTCAAGAGCATACCAAAATCTAGGCTTACATATATACATCATATCATTATAGAAAGAATCTTGGAAAAACTATGCAATACAATATAAACACCACATCAAACCATCAAATCAATATCAAAAGTTTGGTGCACTTACATTTCACAATACATCCAAGAATAAATAAATGGGTAGTCGAGCTCTGCTCTTACACAACCACATTTGAAAATAAATAACTAATAGCCAAGTGGAGTGTTATAATCTTCATCTCCATTGTGTAAGTGCTCTAGGCTTCACAAGGCTTTCTAAGTCTTTGCCATATAACCATTGCTCATCCTAAACATTAGTTTTAGTTAGAAATTATATTTGAAATTTAAAATATAATTCTAATTAAACTTATAGCATATATGTTAGCTAAAATAAACATACACATAAGCAGTTATATCTCATGTATTTGGTCTTAGCACCAGTGAGTGTTAAAGCCTACCTATCTTAATTGGCTATACTTATGGGCTTAAGTAAATGGCACCAGCAAGAAAAACACTATGAATTTTAGTTTTATTATGGAAAACCCTTTTTTTAGGACACACCTAATCAATGCCCTAACATTTAGCCTTTGAGCAAACAATCCTAACATCTAACCTAAAATATTATATCATAAAATAAGAAAATCAATACATTACAATCAAGTACCATCCTAACTTAAGTCTAAGATCAGTGGCCTAGCAACATAATGTGTGTGTAAAGTCTACTATGATGAGACTAAACTAGGCTTTAATGTTTAAGTTGTAGTCTAAGAATGATGTTTAATTTATTACTTTTAGGTGATTTCAATTTAATGGATTAATGATTTAAGGATAGATTTTAAGTTATAACTAAAATTAGGTTTGAATTAAGTTTAATATTTTAAAGAGTGACAGGAATAATGGTCTTCGCTTGAAGTAGGGCTCACTCTTCCTTAAACCATAGTCATAATAGAGTGAACGATTACTCCAATGGTCTAAACCAAAAATTTTTTAAGAATTTTAGTTAATTTATTCATGGCAACTTACTTTAATTATTAACTAAATTATGACCTCTAATTTCAATTTAAGTACAAATAATTTTATGATTTCATGAGACATATCATAGAGTTAGGAGGACACCTTAAAGAGCACTTCATAATATTTTGATCAATTTTAGAATTAATAATAATACAATATTATTTATTAATTAAACAAAAAAGCAAAATGTAAAATTAATGTTAAAATAATTTTAAAAATTTTGTAAATATTCTCTGAGAGTAAGAGAACATCAAAAAAGCATATCTCATAATAATTTATGATTATTTTAATATAATTTAAATTTTCTACAATTATTATATTATAATAGAGTCCAAAAAAATTTAATTTAAAATACTATTCATAAAATCATGAAACACAGTAGAAATGTTAGAAATGAAGTCCCAATAAACCCATGATAGTTTCATATCATTAAGAGATTAACTTGATTTTCTATGATTTATTTGATTTACTTAATATTTAAATTATAAAAATATTTTAATATTCAAAAGAAGTGGATTTATTTTTTACGTCTTCTATGTTGATGTAAACATACAATAAAAACTTGGTTTCTTTCCTTATTTTTCTATTTTGAATTTTCAAAATCAAGTGGCAATTAATGTAATCTTCATACTAAAGTGAACATACACTAACTTGAAATTAGTTATAATTAATGTAATCAACCACAAATATCATGGGCTTACTTTTTTAAGTTAAAGGGGGACATCAAGAAAATCCCATAAAAAAATGTGGGGAATTTTAAAATTATTTAATATTTAATATATATATATATATATATATATATATATATATATATATATATATATATATATATATATATATATATATATATATATATATATATATATATCTAATTAATTATTTCTTAAAAATATAAATAATATTAAAGCAATTTAGTAAATACTCAAAATTATATCAAGATACACCCTAACAATCTCTTTTGATCCCTAGGATTATCTAAGGAATTATCAAATCATTTGGTCTGAATTTGAATTATCTAATAAATTATAATGTTATGGGTTGATTAATTAATTAAATAGTAAATCAATATATAATTAGGCATATTCAAGGTGATTAGTGTATTTATGATGATCAAATGTATTTGGCATTTTTGTTTATGATTTTCTCTATATAATAAGTGATTTAAACCTTTAAGGGCTAATTTTCATAGTTTTTATAATTTTTAATTTATTAATTAAAGCATTTTTACTTCTATTTTATGATGAATTTCATTAATTAATATTCCCTTAATGTGCTACTACTCTCAAAACACCCAACACAAATTTGGGTTGTAAATTTCATTGAATTCCTCTTTATTAGCTTAGTAAAAAGAGGGGTTATCTACGTTATTTTGAAATTTTTTGTAATTAGCTATGAAATTTTTAAATTTTAATTAATTTAATCAATCAATCAATTAATTAATTAACTCTAAGTTTGTGATTTTGAGTTCTAAATAAAACAATATAACTCAATTATCTTTTAAGGCATCTCTATATTAAAAAGGTGTGTGTAACCTTGAAAACAAAATTTTAAACTATTTTTATGATTTATAATTAATTATTAAGCTAATTAAACCATTAATTCTTAAAATTTTTATAACTTGTGATCTACCAACCAAATTACATTAATATTTTATTGAAATTGAGAACATCATCAAGGTCATTCCCTAAAAATTTCAAATCATTTTGATGGATATTTTAGAATTAATTTTAGAAATATGATTTTCACTTAAACTCTAATTAATCTTAATCTAATCACAAAATGTAGGTTTTTTTGGATTCTACTCATTTCTATAAATCCAATAAGTATTTATTTATTTTTTTAAATTTTTTTATAATTAGTTATGATTTTTTAAATTTTTGATCATTTAAAATAATTTTTAAAATCTATTAATTAATTAATACATGCACGTGCTTTGCATGTGATGTGTCTAGATTGATCATGAACCATGACTTGTGCGGAACATATGTGGCGAATGATGGACGTAGTTTTGATCTAGATCATTTAATCAAAGATCAAATAGTGCATATCTAACTTGTGGTTCCTAAGGGGATGAAATCAAATTTATAGTGAAATGAGATCACAATCGTCTATTTTAATAAAAAGAATAGGTGATGTGTGATTTGTCTCCTACCTTTGATGAGAGATGGAGACTATCCTCCTTATGCTGCTTGATTTGAATAATCAAAGCTTGAATGTTTTATCCTAACACATTCAAAATGATCAGTAAATGAAATGCTAGAGGATTTTATGATTGAAATCCTAATGAATCATAAATTTACTTCATAAATGATGGAGATCATATGGGATATCTATGATCTTGATAAGTTACCTCATTAAGACCAATATTTAGTTGATTTCTAGTCAAAGGTAGCTTTTCCTTGAATAAGTAAAGCCACATTAAAGAGATTTTCTATTGCCTCCCTACCGATAGCTCCTGATACCAACACACCATCATGGGTCACTAGAGTTTGGCCTTTCTTTTCCTTCTTAAGCCAGAATTAGGAGGGGCTTGATTTATTTTAGTTTTCTCGAGATTGTGGAAGTGTTTGGTGAGTTAATTTGAGTAATTAATGCTTAGGAATATGAGAGGTATTTTGGGATGTTTGAATGAAGGGGGTGTTGGGGTGTCATAGGCTCCAGTGCAAGTGAGTGCTTGAGGAGCTTAGGGACTGCCTTTAGGAGTCTGGTAAGTGTATTTCATTCTTAAGGATCTCCCAATTTAAAATGTATGAAGCTCCCCATGTGAACCACTAATTTGGTTTAGTTCAGCCATAGGGAGGTAGTGATGTAGTGTCCTAAGTTAGAAATGGCCTAGATTATGAGGTGGAGGTCTCCTATAGATCGACTAAGTATGTGATCAAAAGGTGAGAGGCACAAGCCATGTGAGGTAAACCAAAGCTTGTCTTTTTATGGCCATGTCTTAATTATGTCAATTGTTGGGCAAACCAGCTTTGAGATATATTGGCTCAGTTGGACTGAGCTCAAGCTGTGCTAAGGTTACTACCCAAAGTGAAGGGGAGGTTGGACTTTGCTAATTTTGGATTTCATCCTCATTTGGAGACTTGCTTTACCTAAGCTTGATCAAAATCAAGTTCACAATAGGTCAAGCCCACTTGGGTAGATCTTTAGGGAACCAAAGAAGGGTCAGGCTAAATTTGGTTAGGTTTGAACTTGGTTGGATAGGATTTGACTCAATGTGATTTAGATTAGGTCAATTTGGGATAAGTGGCCAAATTATCCAAATTAGGCCTAAGGGGCTATTAGGTTCTACTTACTTATTAATTTAGAGTGTGTTGGAATGATTGATTTTTTCTGGTTTGGGATTAAATTGAATTTGGCTCAATGTGATTCAAATTGTTCCATTTGAGTCAAGTGATCCAATTGGACAAATTAAACATCAATTAGATATGAACAATAATCAATTGTATTTTTATAATGGTTCTAAAGTCTTGGATTGGCTCAATTTGGTTTAACTTGATTTTTGAGTTTATATGATTTAATTGAGTGAACTTGTGTTAGGTGGACCTATCAACCAAATTGAACTGCAATTGGTAACCCTATAATCCAATTCCATTTGTCTTATTCTTGACTTTGGTGTTCCCTTAGTCATTAAGAGTTCCTTAAAATTCTAAGTGAGGATATCCTATTGCTAAGATAAGATTCCTAAAGCAAAGGAGGATTATATGTTAACATAATTAGAAGTAAGGTCAATACTAATTAAATTTAATTTTTTTATTAATTGTATTAAGTTTTGTATGTAGTATTTTTATATTAATTTATTAAATTATTCTACTTATGATGTGGTGCATATTTATGCTAGTTTAAAATATATGTTATGTTGACCTTACTTTTGGGGTGAGGATTCAATCTTCCCATCATAGATCTAGGGGTCTTCTAGACACTAAGAGCTCCTTAATCATAAGACACTTATAGTGGCTAAGTGAACACTTAACCTAAACCTAGAGACTTAAAATAATAATCCATAGGATTAGGCTATGCCTTAGGACCTAGGGGAAACCTACCTAGCCTATAGCCTAACCAAACCTAGGCCTACCTCCTAAGCCAAAATCCAACCTCAAATCAATATCAACCAAATCCAATGGAATCCCAATTATGTTCAAATCCTTAAACCCAAAATTAAATCCATCATGATTTAAACCTAAGCCTATGATTCAATTCTATGGACTTAGTCAAAATTTATTTCAATCCAAACCTAACTCAATTGATTTTCTCATAAGTCAATCAATCTTGTAATCATATGATTCTACACTCTATAAAAACTATAATCAAACCAATCAAACCCAAAATTGATTCAATCAACCTAGCCTAACCCATTTGACCTAAAGGGTCTAAATGAGCCAAAATCCAATTATACCCAAACCAATTATAATCAAAGCTATCAACCAATTTCAAATCAATTATAAAACTCAATTCAACTCAAATCAAACCTAATCCAACTCAATTAGCTCGATTAGTGACCAACTTGACCAAAATTGAACCAAACTCCAATCCAACCAAAATTGGATTGGATCAACCCTTCAAATCTTCTCCATGATGATTGTGAATCATCTTGGATAGCCTAATTGCAATCAATTCAATTAAATCAAACCAATTGACCCACTTAGGTTCACTTGAGCTAAAGTGACCTAAAGGACCCATTTGAACCAAACTCCAATCCAACCCAAATTGGATTGAACCAAACCAATCCAAACCTCCTACAATGATTGTTGATCATCCTTGATTGATCAATTGCCATCAATTGGGTCAAACCAAGTCAATTTGGTCATTTGACCAAATCAACCCACTTAACCTACATGAGCCAAATCAACCAAATCTCATCTTAAGACAAATCATTGGAAACCAATGATACATACCAACCTAAAATCAATCCTTGAATATGACTTGACCATCAATTGAGCCAAACCAAACCCAATTGGCCCTTTGACCCAAGTTGACCCAATTTGACCTAAATGGCCAAATTGGATCAAATCAAAACCTAACCCATATTGATTACAACCTATGACTCAAATCTATTTTAAATTGATTATTGAACCTGAGCAATGCCTTGATTGAACACCCAATTTGACCAATTTAACCCAATTGATCTAATTAGCCTAAATTAACCTAAAGGGTCAATTTGGTCTAAATAATTCCTAAATACAAATTAATTGAAATCAAACCCTACAATCATCTTCAAATGATCAATTGAACATGAACCAATGCCCAACCCACACCAATTTGACCAATTTGGCCAAATGGTCAACTTGACCTATTTGACCCATATGAATTCAAATGGGTCAAATTCAATTTTAAGCCAAATTAAACCAAACCAATTGAAACAAAATATTCCAAATACTCATTTGAACTTGACTCAACTCTTAGTTTGATCCAATTTAACCAATTGGTCAACTTGACCCAACCTAGGCCAATTTTACCTACATAGGTCAAATTGAGCCTAACCTATCCAAACCATGCCCAAACCCATTTGAAATTTGGCATGTCCCATCCTTGGCAAACTTTGGGTCAGCCAAATCAAACCCAACCCAATTTGGACCCAAATTAATCCATTACCAAATGGGTAAAGCCTCTCATATAGGATAAAATATTAATTTAGGTGGTCAACAACCCTCCTTTGCACTTGGCAGCCACCTAAAGCTCAAAATGAACCCCTGGCTATATGGCTGACCTAACCCTTTTGATCAAGGGGAGGTGAGTTAACTCACCTCTCCTCATTGGCTTATCCAAAGGAGATGGAGATAAGCCAATCTAGCAACCTAAAGCCTTCCTCCACACAAACTGAGCCATCTAAGCTCATTGATGCCACCTCTAGTGACCGGATAACTAAAAATGTCAAAGAGAATCCTATCATTCTAATTTGAGGGAAGAGGGGGTATACTCTTCCTCATCCATTCAATTCGAGCAATTGAGCTATAAGAGAGGTTGAACACCTCATGCCAAACTCCCCCGAGTGATTCCCCAAGCTTCCTAAGCTTTCAAATCGCTGGAGATGATGAAATTGAGCCAGCCTGGAACAGAATAAGGTTCAACTCCATCCAACTCCACCAAATGCCAACCAATCCCAAATTAACTTCACCCACACATTCACCAAGCTCCGACGAGGCAAAACGAACCTTCTCCCAAATGATTCAAGCATCGAAGACCACTCTAAGCCCAACTCTGATATGTTTTTTGGTGACGGTTGATCCATAAAGCTGTCGACGAGGAGTTAAGGTGTCATCTTCTTAGTAGGGTTTCGCCACTTCAAGGTGAAGCTACCTCGATCAGTTAGCAACTGATTCGAAGCTCTAGAGAGGTAAATTCAGGCAAAACAAGTTTTTTTGCAAATTTTGGTTGGCCTTTTCAAAGAAAAATGTGATGTCATGCAAAATCCATCATTAGATCCCCTTGGGTTTCCCTTGTGAACCTTTTGGATCTATTTCAACTTCTCACGAGCTTCGATGAGCTGAGATCGAGTAAGGGAATGGAGACTGTCCATCTTTTATCACTTGGGGGATGATGGATCATCTGTTGTCCGTTCTACATGACTGCAATGGATGGCCATGATTATTCGATTAGATTTAGTCCTGATTTAATCCTTAAGTATCGCAGGTTTGATCCCCACAGTTTGATCTTAGATTAGACAGCGAGGATGAAAGTGCGTCTACCGCCGCCGCATCAACGTCGTGTTGGAAGGGTTTAAATAACCAATCCTGTGATGCCACATGGAAAGTGCTTCCATGTCAGTGGTTCATGTGGTGCCGATGGGATTAGGCTTAATTAAGGGTTAAATCCATTTTAATGGATAAAACTTTAAAAAATCATAATGAATTGTAGAAAAATAAAAGTAATACAAATAAATACTCATTGGAAAAGTAAAATAGAGGAGAATTTAATAAAAATAATTTCATTTGATTTTGAATAGTGATTAAGGTTTAATTAGAGTTTGAATGCTCACTTAATTAGCTTATTTAAGCCATAATTACTTGGCCAATTAATCCCAAACTTGGCTTGATTGTTTAATGGGATGACCTTTGCGTCACATGATTTTATTGGGATTTATTGGCTAGGGGATTAGGGAAATTGATAACTCAGATCTTAATTAATCTCTTAATCAAATTAATGATTAATTAATGATCCTAAATAGTAAAAATTAATTAACTTAAGCTCATTAATCATTTATTAACAGAGAGATGATGAGGGAGGGAGATTGGGACTACTTTCTCAATTACTTTTTGAGAGTCATTTCATTAAAAGAGAATTAATTAATATGAGAATTGATTAAGTGCTTAATTAAATAGAGAGATGATCACATTGACAAGATGGAGAAGAAGATTGAAGAGTTGATGGTAGTAGTTTCAGCATTACAGAACTCAGCCCTAATTTCATAGCCCTCTCCCATGATAGCCGACCGTCCAAAGTTAGTACATACCTTAGAGCATCCTAGGTGCACTCCCGCAGAGGATGATGCTGGTAGTTTGCATTAGAAGGTTATAGATGGCACCTCCATGCATGAGAAGGATATCAAGCATATGGTAGAGCAACAGGTAAAGGAAGCGATGGTGCATGCTTGGGGGAGCTCTATTCCAAAGGGTAGACCATACCCGGATGAATTTGATGTTGTTCAATACCCTAAGGGTTTTGTGACACCTTCCTTCAAAATCTTTGATGGCAGTGGAAACTCGCATCAGCATATCACACATTTTAAAGTCGATTGTTGCAACACTGGTGGTAGTGATGCACTGTTGCTCAGACTTTTTGTCAATAGCCTAGTAGGGGTTGCATTTGATTGGTATGCCGAACTGCCTGACTGTTCGGTAGGAACTTTTGCTGAGATGGAGCACCTCTTCATCAAGAGGTTTGATGGAGCTCATCAAAGATTGATTGTAGGCAATCTTTTTGTAGAGACACAAGTTCTCAATGAGTCCCTTGTTGATTATATTCTTAGGTAGTGCAACTTGAGCTTGAAATGTGAGCCGCAGTTGTCCGAACAACATGCCATTGAGATTTTCCTCAAGAAATTCATGGCTCGATTGCCTTCATGCTTAAGATCTTTACCATCCAGCCATTTGAGAAACTAATTAACAAGGCAGCTAGCCTACAAGAGGAATCCAAATAGTTACCCTTTCCTAACCAATCATCTCGACCCAAGCTGCAGAAGGTGTTCAAGAAGAAGCCAGGGACAGTTGTGTCAGTGGATGGAGGAAAGAAGCCAGCTAGAGTCTAGTATGAGAGACCCTAAGCTCAGTAGTCTCCTTTATCACCTCCTCTACCACCACCTCGGCCATCATATCAACCTCCACAACTGCCATAATGGCCATTCCCACCACATCAGTAGCCTACCCAGTAGCGGTATTCTTATCCCCCATCAGGTAGCTATTATCCACCTACTCTTGCTGATAGATTGAATAAGTCATATTCATTCAAGAGGGAGGTAGATAGAAAAATCTTTAAGAATCTCTTAAAGAAACCTGACTTTCAGTTACCATAGCCCAAGAGGTTGGCGAAAGTGGGCAAGAGTAATGATCCTAACTATTACCCCCATATCTTAGAGGAATGTATTACTTTTAAGGACTGGCTTAAACATAGCTACAAGTCAAGCACCGTAGTTATCCACAAGGAATATTTAGTAGAACAATCTTCCAATTCTATTAGGGTAATTCTTGGGGAAACCTGCGATCCTCTCAAGACTAAAGAAGGCTATGATATTTCCTTATCCTGAATCTCTAAAAAAGTAGTTTTTAAAATTAAAAAACTCTCTCTACAGGTGCCTAAGGTAGCTCAAACCTCCAACACCAAAGAAGGTTTGCGAGTTACCAAAGATAACTAGAAGAAGGTGACAACCCAGCAGTAGCAGCAACAATCCACCTTACTTGCCCGGGATAGTTTAGTAACGTAACCACTGTCTGAGTCCAGCACTCCATCCATAGTTATAGCTACTACTCCTTCCTCTATTAGCTCCTCTTCTGCCAGCAGGAGCGTTGTATTAGTGGACAAGGACATTAAATCCCTTACCCCACTTACTTTGTTAGATTTCTATCATGTACCTCCACCTAAAAAGAAATCAATGAAGAAAGCTTTCACTTATATCTTATCCACTTCAGATACTTTAGATTTTATTCCTCATGAAAAATCTCTAAGTATAGAAAATAATAATGATAGCTCTAGTCATTCTAATCCACTCTCTTCTGATTCAGAATCAGACTTTCCTTTTTTGAATCAATTGGGTTCACCTCTTGAGATTGACTTAGAGTCAACTAACTCCGAGGATCCTATAAGAGAAGCTATAGGTATGCCTAATGAGAAGGTAGAACTTTTCTCAAGTTCATCAGTCTAAGAAGTCACTGAAGTCAACCTACGTGGTGGCAAAGTTCTACCTCCTAGGGTAGCACCTCTTGATAAGGGTAAATAAGTCATTGGTTCTAGTGAGCAGATAGCTCCTCCACAGGATGCTTCACCCTTGAATATGCTTGTGGAGGATCAAGTCAAAGTTGATTACAACATCCTAGCACATATTAGAAAGTTTTCAACTAAGTTAAGTATATATGATGCCCTTATCTTATCCAAAGAGATGAGGGATGCTCTAATCAAGGCTCTCCTTGATCTAGAGATATGCTTAACTCAGCTAACCACTACTAAAGAGGAGGCACACATCTCAAAAGATAACTTAGGAGTTACATTCAGTGATGAAGACTTGATTCTAGGAATGACTAAGCACAACTACCCTCTTTACATTACAGTGGACATTGGCAGATACAAGCTATCAAGAGTTTTGGTTGACCAAGGTGCATCAATCAATAGTATGAGCTTAAGAACCCTTGCCTACTTGAGGATCAACATATCTAAATTCCAAAAGGAGAGGATGATGTTGAGAGGATTTAATGAACAAGGATAGAGGGCCCTAGGCTCCATAGTATTGTCATTAGAGATAGATGATTAAAAGATTGAAGCCAAGTTTCATATCATAGAATCCGATACATCTTTCGATTCTTTGCTTGGGAGACCATGGATACATGAGAACAACACAGTTCCATCCTCTCTACTTCAGTGCATGAAGTTCATGAGAGGTGGAATTGAGTACTGTGTCAAAGCATATCTCATGCCCTTCATAGTTCATGAGATCGGGATATATGAGGATGCAGTTTATTTTCTTCCCCAAAACCAACAAGTCCATTCTCATAAATCTAGTCAAGTTCCTCAAGAGGGACAAAAAGAAAGAA
Organism: Cymbidium sinense; assembly: GCA_021442155.1. Taxonomy (NCBI): domain Eukaryota; kingdom Viridiplantae; phylum Streptophyta; class Magnoliopsida; order Asparagales; family Orchidaceae; genus Cymbidium; species Cymbidium sinense. Next base: position 28,932,251 of record CM038233.1, on the reverse strand, counting down.
AAGAAAAAGAAAAAGAAATAAAAAAAGAAAAGATAAAAGAAATAGAAAAAGAAAATAAAAGAGAGCGAGACATGGACTCAAGGAAAGATATGGAGCCTGATATTAGATTTCACCCACAGTTCGTTACTCTAATTGAACACATGGGTAGGATGACCTGACCTCCACCAGGCAGAGGTAGAGGATAGTTCATAGGCAGCCACTGAGGTAGAAAGCCTCCTTATTGGCCACCCAATAGGAGGTATAACCTAGCCATCAGGAGTACATCTGCTATCTACATAGACTTAGAATCTAGTTTAGAGGATGAGTCTTATGTGGTTAGCACACCAACTAGCTCTTCTTAGTAGCAGATCCCTTTCAAGGTGACACTTAAGCAGGATAGTGATGAAGGTCATACTCCAAAGAAAAGCATAAATGTATCTAAGTCTGCATATGAAACAGTCAAGCATCAGTTGGGAACCTTAGCTCTAACCCAACTTTCGTCATAAAAAGTTAAGGGTTTGGTAGTTAAGGAAGCCCTTAAGTCATCCATAGTTGGGAAGACTCAGAGATTCTTTTTGGGAGTATCATCCTCAAGTCAGAAAGTTGATGTATATAATGATTTATATAAAGATTTAATACAATTACCTTTTGATTGGTAGTCACCTTGTGTTCTTAATTTAGAAAAGAAGGGATTAATCCCACATACTTGGTCCAAACATAGGTTGGACTACTTTGAAAGGTTATAGGACAACTAAAGTAGACATCCTCAATCAAGACCAGGACTAGGATTTGGTACAGTGGGTCCAGTCAATGATGATAATCATTGCCTAGTCATCACTAATCATTTGGAATCTAATAGGTTCTTTTCAAATCATATTAACTCATATGAGGAGGTGTGTTTAGAAACTTCAGATGATCTAAATAATCTTGAAGTCAGATATGCACCACCATAGTTCGAGGAATATCAGTCAGGTTGAAAGTTAAATTACGCCTTATGAAACAAATGGATTTATTAATATATAGATCCACAAAAATATATAAAACACTTATAACCCTATCAAGTAAGCTCCTAGATGCATCGACATTAAACATCGTCATTTTAAAGTGAAGAATTGATTGATGAGCTTCATAGAAGAAAAATATCCTACTGGTTATCTAGTGTCATCCTAATTAAGAAAAAAATAGCCAAATTTTCATATGCATCAATTTTAAGGATCTGAATTAGGCATGTCCAAAAGACGAATTTCCACTACTAATACTAGAACTGATGGTAAACATTACCTCATCTTATCCAATCTTTTCTTTCATGGATGGCTTATTTGGTTATAACTAAATAAAGTTGGCCCCAGAAGATGGAAGAAACACTATGTTTTGAACCTCGATCAAAATCTTTTGCTATAGGGTCATGCCTTTCGGCCTTAAAAATGTTGGTGCTACATACCAATGGGCCATGACTCAGATCTTCAATGAACTTATTCATCATTAGGTTGAATGTTACATTGATGATCTTATAGTCAAAAGTAAAGAAAAGGAAGACCATCTCTTTGACTTGAGAGTAGTTTCAAATGGTTAAGACAATTTAACCTAAAAAAGAATCCCCTGAAGTGTGCATTCAGAGTAGCTGAAGGGAATTTCCTTGGGTTTGTTGTCCAGCATCATGGAATAGAAATCAATCTAGAGAAGATCAAGATGATATTAGAAATGCCACCTCCTAAAAGTCTAACTCAACTCAGATCATTTCAAGGGCAGTTGACGTATTAAGATGCTTCATTTCCAACCTATCATGGAGATGCCAACCATTTTCAGCATTTGTCAAAAAGGACATCGAGTTCAAGTGGGATGATAAGTGCTAGCATGCTTTTAAAAATATCAAGCACTAGTGGATTTCTTAGCAGCACACCCACTTCCTGCTAATTCTCCACCTAGGGATGACCTCCCTGATGAACAAATCATGAACTTAGGGTATACTAGCTTTTAAGACTTGATCTTATAACCAATGTTTATCCTAATCTCTTATAATATTCATTCCAAATCTTAATTGCAAAATTTACATCAAAATGGGAAAGATAAATCTAACTAAACCTGTAAAAAAAGGTTAGCAAAATATACCACACAACCCAGGCAGTTATATGATTAATTTGGACTTAGCACCCCACACATGGGATCGATCGTGTTGTACAGATTTGGTTTTATCAAGAAGGGGCTTTGGTGTATTTTCCTTTCCACTCTGGTTGGCTGTTGGAGGTTGGGTGGTCCTCCCAGGCTATAGCTTTTTATATGGTTGAGTGATTACCATTTCTTTCTTTGTTTGGAAGAGGTTTTAATAGAGATCAAAAGAGGAGCATGGTTTGACAAAGTTCTGCTCAAATGCTCGACAGAAGTGAGGGGCCATTGATTGATCCAAAGCATCCAAACTTAGAACCTGAGAAATTTAATGAGTCTCATAGCAGACCTAATGGGATTACAATTCCTTTCAAATAAGACCAAACAATTTTTATCTTAGGATCAATTTTGAGCAATACCTCACCGGAGGCTATCACCGATGCTTCCAACAGAGGAGGTAGCTTCGTCTAGTAGAGAAGAAGCCCTGTTGAAGGTATCAAGCCTTGATTTGAAGTTGATGGCTTGGTTGACCAAGCTCCCCTTCAATGGCAATCAATTTTGATTGAAGTCCTCATTCTTGTGGCTTTGTGATTTGGGAAACAACTTGGGTGCTGTAAGATACATGCCAACAAACAGAACATCAAATAAATTAGTTATGTAGAGGAAGTTCAAAAATGTTTAAAGAATGTCACCAAATTATAAGGTGTGCTAAATATTTACATTTGCATGTATAGATATGCTTAAGGATCATTTCATGTGCATGATACACATGTTGAAAAGAAATGAAGTGTTGTGTGCTTTGATAGTAATTCATGATTTGTTCTCTGTTAAAAAAAACTAATAAGTATACCGTAAGTATTGATGAACAATGATACACATCAAGTTGATGAATATTTCTGATCTTATCATACATTGCCTTTCTTGTCTTTGGTTGGGTGGGTCACATGCTGGATGATGTAGATCGACAAAAGGACATACTAAATTCAAAAAATTCAAACACCTCTTTCATGTTTCTGCATCACAGAGCTAATAGGTCGGGGTTAGAAATGGTCAAAATTTTAAAAATGGATTTTGTTTAAAATTAAACTCTAGGGCCAAACCCAAAATCCTAACACAAAAACCTTAACCCTAAACTCTAAACTCTAAACCCTAAGTCCTAAACCCTAAACCCTAAACCCTAAAACCTAAAACCTAAACCTAAACCTAAAAATAAAAAATAAAACCTAAAACCTAAATAATAAAATAAAAATAAAAGTAAACTTAAAAATAAACCCTAAACCCTAAAAACCCTAACCCTAAAGCCTAAACCATAAATTAATCTAAACCCTAAGCTAACCTTAAACCCTAAACCCTAAACCCTAAAACCTAAATTTTAAATCCTAAATCCTAGCCATAAACTAAACATACCTTAAAGATCCTAAACAAACTATAAAATAACTAATATATTTAACTAAACTACTAATAGCTATAAAACTAGCTAATGACTAATGAGTGATTAATAAATAAGCAATACTAAACTATAAAGACTAACTAAATCCTAAAACTAATAATAATAACTCATAATAACTAACTAAAATTTACTACATGGTGTAGTTGGTACTATATGTTGTATATTACGTTATATGTGTTATTGATACATACTTTACTATGGTATGTACACTATATTATGTAGTAATGTGCTATTACTTGGTGTTATGCTACATATATGTAGGTGGTATACCCTTTATATTATATACACTTCTATATACCTGCACCATACTGTCATCTATGTGGTAATACACTTATATTACACTTCATACTTGTAGTATATACTAGTAATAGTACATTACTACATAATATAGTGTATATACTCTAGTAAAGTATGTATATTACACTACATATAATGTGTATTATACAATATATGTAGTGAGATATCAACTTCTTCATCTTAAATATAGGACTCCTCTAGACATTAAGAGTTCCTTAATCTCCAAATCCTTACTTCCTTCTTTCAAATCAATTCCAAATCTCAAATCAATTCCAACCCAATTGATTTTCTCAAATCTTAAATCAAATCCAAAACTTTTTCAAAGCCCGTTGGTTTTATCTTATGGACTTAGCTCTAATCAAATCTTACATCAATTCCAATTCAATTGATTTTCTCAAATTATAAATTAATTCTAAAATTCAAATCATCACTCAAACCCAAATCAAGTGATTGAAACCCATGACTGAATTCAAATCATAAAATCTTCCCTAAGCCCTTCTATCTCATCTTATGAACTTAGCTTAAGCCAAATCCAAGTCATTCCATACTCAAAATATTTTCTTATAACCCATTTATATTCTCATATATATTTTTAAATATAAATGAAATATAAATTCAAATAACCAAAATCAATTCAAAACTCAAATCCAAGTCAAACCAAAATACAACTTATACTTTTTAGGTCAAATCCTTGAACTCCTTCAAACAAATCCAAGTTATTCCAAACTCAATTTTTCTCATAACCCATTTATATTCCCATTTATATTCACAAATATAAATGGAATATAAATTCAAATAACCAAAATCAATTCAAAACCCAAATCCAAATCAAACCAAAATTCAACTTACACCCTTTCAAGTCAAATTCTTGAACTTAGCCAAATCATTCTCAAATCAATCCAAACCCTTAGATTTTCTCTTTGAACAGTCAATCCCTCAATCACATGCCCAAACATAAACATAAACTATAATCACCAAATCAAAATCAAACTAACCCAAGCCAAACCCATGTTCACCATTTTGACTTGAAATTGTCAAATGAACCAAAGCCCATTTGACTCCAAATCACTTGCAATTAGATTTATATTTCCATCATAAGTCCATATGTGAGTTCAACTAAACTTGAATCAAGCCTTGATCAAGCCAATTGACTCATTTAGACTCACTTGACCCAAAGTAACCTAAAGCACCTTTTTGAGCCAAATTCTAATCCAACCCAAATTTGATTGAACTATTCCATCTAAGCCTCACATTATGAGCAACAACCATCCTAGAATGATCAATCATTCAAATTAGGTCAAACCAAGTCAAACCTAACATTTGACTAAGTCAACACTTAGCCCAAATAAAACCCAAACTAGCCAAAATCCACCATAAGCCAAATTGATTGAAACCATTGATCCAAACCAATCCATAATCAATGATTGAACATGATCAAACCAATAATTGAGCCAAACCAAGCCTAATTGGTGACTTGACACAAGTTGACCCAACCTGACCTAAATAGCCAAAATAGGTCAAATCTTGATCTAAGCCAAATTGTTTGCAACCAAGGGGTCAAATTCATTCTAAATTGGCTGTTGAACTTGACTAAAGCTTCAATTGACCAACTAGACCCAACCTAGCCCAATTGACTATGAACCCAACTTGACCTAAAAGGTTAAATCAATATGAAATCAGGCCAAAACAAAATTGATTGAAACCAAAGCTTACAATACATTTCAAATGATCAACCAAGCCTAAACTAATGACCTGCCCATTTGGGTCAAATGGATCAAATTGGTCAACTTGACCTATTTGACCTGAATGAACCTAAATGAACTAAAACCAAATATAAACCAAACTGAATCAAACTAATGATACCCATAGGCTCCAAATGATCATTTAAACTTAACTTAACCCATGGTTTGACCTAATTTGACCAATTGGTCAACCTAACCCAAATTGACCCAACTTAACCTAAATAAGTCAAATTGAACCAATTCAAACTAAATGAACTCCAAATCACTTGAAATTTGGCCAAACCCATTTTTGAATCATTTCAAATCTGCCCAAATCAAAATCAAGGCCAAATGACCATTTTACCCATGGGTCAAAGGGTATCCTATGGCCAAATTCACTTGAAATTTGGCCAAATTATTTCTCAAGATCACTTGGCATCCTTCTAGTGGTCCACATGGACACCAAGGAGGGTGGTGAACATGACCCAATGGGTTTGGGTTAGCCATGACCCAACCCAAGGCCAAACTGACCCCTCCAATGGGAATTGGGCACTTAGATCGTCCCATACACTCACCTAGCACATGGGCACTCACTCTCCTTCCCTCCACTACCTAAAACGAATCACATGGGATGCTAAAAGCCCAAACTGACCAACCAATCTCAGTCATTAAAGGAAAATGGCAAGATTGCTCTTCTCCATCCAATCTAAGGAGGGGGAGATATACTCCCCCTCATTCCCACTCAAACTGCAATGACTAAATTTGATTGAGCTCTACGAACCAAAACCAAGCATCCCCAAGCTTCCCTAAGCCATTTCCAAGCTCCCTGGAATTCTCCCTCTCAATTTTGCTCAAAACCGAAACATGGGAGGTCCATCCCATTTCCAAGTCACTCAATTCTCTAGCAAAATAAAATTAAACTTGCAAGAACCATCAAGGCACCTCATTGAGCTCAAGCAAGTGATTTCCCAAGTCACCAAGCCACAGGAAGGAGGAATTCAATCAAAGATGATTTCCATTGAAGGGGAGCTTGGTCAACCAAGCCATCCACTTCAAATCAAAGCTTGATACCTTCAACAAGGCTTCATCTCAACTAGATGAAACAACCTCCTCCATTGGAAGTGATAGTGATAGCCTCAGGTGAGTATGCTCAATCCTCCATAAAATTGGTCCTTTAAGAAATGTAACCTCATTAGATCTTGGGTTGGATACCTTGCTTGTGCCTCCCCGTAGGTGTGTTGTGAGTTTGAACTCCATCCAAGCTTGAGTGAGCTCGGATTGAGCTATGATCGACGAACAGCATCCATCTCTCGCCGCTTTGGAGGAGATAGATCACACTCCGTCTGTTCTACATGATTGGAATGGATGGTTGTGATTAAATCATGTTAGATCTCCCTTTGGTTTAAGCCTAAACCATGAGATTAATCACGACCGTCCGATCTAAGATCAAATGGCCCATGGAAAGCGGCGTCCTCGCTACGGTTAATATGGATGTAACAACTTAAATAACCTATCCCATCGCGCCACGTGAAAAGCACACCGCATCAGTCGCCACGTGGCCCAATGGGATTAGTGGGTTAATTAGCTCTAATTAATTCATTTTTAATGCTAAAACTTCCAAAATTCATAACTAATTATATAAAAATCTAAAAAATACTAACTTAAGTTCATTTTAAAGATAATTTAGTGAGAAATAACATAAAATTAAGATCAATTGATTTTGAATAGTGACTTTCACTCAATTTGGGTTTTATTGGAAACATAATTAAGCTAATTACTCTTTAATTACTTTAGCAATTAATTCTAAACTTCATAGGGTTAATTAATGGGATTACCTCTCCTTCCCATGATTTTCTTGGAATTTATTATTATGTTAATTAGGGGAATTTCTTATTTCATCTTTAATCCCTCTCTTAACTAAATAAATGATTAATTAATCTATTAATAGTGATAAATTCATTAATTAAGTTTATTAATCATCATGAAATAGTGAATGGACTTAGGGAATGAGATTAGTATTTCTTTTCTAATCTTTTCCCCTAAGTTTATTTCATTTGAAAACCACTTAATTAATTTGCAAATTAATCAATGACTTAATCACTTTCTTAATGGCTTAATTAACCAAAATCAGAACTAAATCACTCTAGACCTTAATCACTTAATTCTTGGGTAGATTCTTAGGTGTTCAATAATTAAAGAGGCTTCAAGGGAAATTATAATCAAACTACATGTGTAAGATGGTTATGAAAGTACTTAATTAAACCTTTTAGCTTAATGAATCAATAATGGTGAGCCAATTGCAGTAGGCCCCTTTATTTCTTAGGTGTATTTGCTGATTTAAATTCTATGTGGTTACATATCATATGCTGGCTCAGAATTATTTGAATAATTATGTTAAAATGTTATAGGTAAGGGGTAATTATTGGATTAATTCATACCTTAACCTATCCAAAAATATAAAACCAACCTAATTATTATAAAATTAAACTAAATTGATTTACACATGTGGGAATTGGATTAGGATGAGCTAATCCTTTTCATATTTCTTAAGTCAAATCAAATCCAAAAATAAAAAATCCCTTTAAGAATTTTCATTCATTTTAAATAATCCCATTCTGTATGATTGTCCATACAAATTAATTAGGGTGAATGAAGTCATGTGCTTACATCTCTTTTTTTCTTTCCAAGCATGTTAAAATTTGTTTACCATATGAAATCATGCATTCATTTCTTTTGAAAAATCAAATAAGGAAAATGTTTCCTTTATGTTAAATTGCATGTTTTGGCTAAAGATAAGAATATGAGTGGTTATTATCACTATTAAGCCAAAAATTATTTTCAAAATCTATAAATCAAAGATTATGAATGAAGAGATGCTATTTATAAGTGGTATATTAGTCTGGGCATCCTCAAGCTGTGAGAATTTAAGTAGCCCTAAGTAGGTCTTGTACCTTACATCCCTAGTGTAGAAAATAATGGCACCATACTCACTTATATCTTTTATACATATGGATGTGTATTTGATTAATGGATAAAAGAGTCCCTCTCTTCTACATAATAAAAACATGAATTCATGAGATATTCAAATTTCCAAATCATATCTCTTAGCATTCATCATCAAAGTGTGCTAAAATTTTGTACTGCATGTATAGCTATGCTTAGGATCATTCATATGCATGGTATACATGGTGGAAAGAAATGAATGAGTGTGTGTTATGTGATAATAATTCACCCTAATTAATCCTAAGAGGCCTTTCTTGTTGAATAGGACTATTTAGAGTAAGTCTAAACTTAGGATTAACAAAATTTCATAATAAAATATTCACAAAAGAAAATACATTAATGAATCTACCTTAGAAATACTTTAAGGTAGGAATGAAGAAGAGTCCTCTCTTTCTTCTCTTTTCAACATTTAGTTGTTAAGTATAGGTTCATTCAAACAAAATCAAATCACCAACTAAAATTAACAAATCAACTAAATCATTTAAACTTAAACCACCATCTAAATTGAACCTTTCATGCTAAGAAAATTCTGAGCCTAAAATCCTAGCTAAGATATGCCACATAAGCCTTAAATGGCACACACATTTGGCTAAGTCACCATGTCTAGCTCTATGTTAGGATGGTGCATGGTTTGATGTCTACTTTTATTTTATGATGTAATGTTTTTAGATTAAATGTTAGGTTGTATGTACATAGACTAGATGATAGAACGATCTTAGTTTAATCATGTCTTCTGTAGGAGATTTTGCTTAAGGGGTGTTGTAATAAAAATATAAATATTTTTGCTATGTAGGTTGTTTATACCCCTAAGCATAATCCAAACTAGGACAGGTGAGCTTGGTTACCCATGTGTGGGGTGCTAAGTCCAAATTATTTATATAACTGCTTGGGTTATGTGGTATGTTTAGCTAACCTTTGTTTTGTAGGTTTAGCTAGATTTACTTTTCCATTTTTATGTAAATTTTTCAATTGAGATTTGGAATGAATGTTATGGGGAATTAGGATGAACAATGGTCATAAGACCAAGTCTTATGCACCATGTGATGCCTTCGGAGCAACCATATTCCAATCAAGACAAAAATAAGAAAGAAAAGAAGCAAATCAAAATGAAGAATGAAGACCCCATAACATGAATTCCTCTTAATTATAATTATTCATTTGTAATTCAGGTTGTATAAGGGTAGAGCTCAGCTACCCATTTTCCTTTTCAGGTTTGTGTGGTGGAGCCCGACCACACTAGCCTCTTATTTTTTTGTGCCAATTTTATAAATTGATTGATGTTCTATTTATGATTGCACAATTAGGATGGCATGACTTTCCTAGTTTCTTCATTGTTTGATGAATTTCCTGGATACGATTAGGCTCTTAAGGAAAAATAAATTTTCTATCCAATTAAGCAACACAAAATTAAATCAAACAACTCATAACCTCACCTAAAGCCTAGGACATAAATCAAGATAATAAAAGATTTAACACCCTTAGCTAGATGTTATATCATCATGCATAAATCATATTACTTCACTCTGCTAGTGGAGGGCTTCCACCTAGAGAAAATGCTTGACCTTTGAGAGCCAAAACACACATCCTTCTTGATTTTGGCCCATATAATCTTCTCATGCCTTAGGCATAAGAAATCCCATAGCTGTGTCAAATAAAAATGTCTAAAAATTAAAGTAAAACTTAACTAAATTTACATTAGATTAAGTCATTACTCATACCCTTCATGGTCTAGTCTCATAGGGAGTGTGTTTAAGGATTTAGTCTCCTTTCTAAATAAACAACAGCCTACTTATCTTACAAAGCATAAGACTTGCCTACATGTATTTAAAATCGTAGGAGGAGTTAGTTGGCAGCCACCCCCATGCGGTTGTAAGTTCAACAGTTGGGTAGTTTAATATTTCTTGTGGTGATAAACCATATACACACTTTCACCTTATATTTAGGTCATGCCTTAGCCCTTGCCAAAGCTCTTTAGATTTAGGATTCAAGGTTGTTGTTTCTCTTTGAGGGCTACAAGCATAAATCCTCACCACTTAGGCATTCCTGCAATCTTGTATTGTGAAATTGTAAGCCCTAAACTTTTAATAAAAATTCAACTCAAAACATATAATTCCACTCAAATTCAAAAAAATAAAGCCCAACCATAGGATAGTTTTGGGTGCTCACTAGGTTTTCTAGTATCAGGAGCATCCCTTACTCATCTTTCCATGGTTTCGATAATAACTCCCTTCTTTTGCTTAACCCCACTTGATTTTCTAAGAATAACCAATTGATTGATAGTCCCATCTTTGAAATCTTTGGAGAAAATGATCTTTTACCTTAATCAAGAGTATATATTCTTAAATACATATGGATGTATAAACAACTATAAGAATAGAAAAACCCATGCAAAAGTAGAATTTGATTTATTTAATTTATTTGTGTAAATGAATTAAAGCTCTATCCCAATTATGTCAAGCATAAGAATGAAATCAAACGGTATCAAGATTATTTACTGGGGATGGAAATCTGAGGCTACTTAAAATTATGCATCTCTGGAATGTCCAGACTAATTTACCCTTTAACATTCAAACTTATGCAAATCAACATATGAATGTAAGAAAGAGACTTCACTTCATACACTAAGTTTATATTCACATGAACCTCCTATGTATATGTAACTAAAGTCACAATATATATTATTATTCATTAATAAGCTTTTGAAAATAAATTTGAGATTTAATAGTGATAATAGCCACACATATTTCTAATTAAGTCAACACATGCAAATTTGACATAAAGGAAATAATTTTATTTAATTAAATTTTGAAAGAAATGAATGCATGAATATAAGTGGCATACAACATTTTAACATGATTGGAAATAAATAAAGCAACACAAGTATGTAATTTCATTCAATCCAACTAATTCTTAAGGATAATCACATTAAATAAGCTTACTTAAAATAAACCAAAGTTTCTTAAATCCATTTTTGATTTCATGTTTGATTTGATTTAAGGGATGTGAAAGAGGTTTGCTAATCCTAGTCCCCTTCCCCATATGTGTGAGTTAATTTTATTTAATGAAAAGTGAATAAATTGATTTTATGGTTTAATTAGGTTGAGGTATAAATTAAATCAATTAATTAAACCCTTACCTACATCACTTTAAGTTAATTAATTAAATAATGATGAGCCAACATGAGATGCAACCATATAGAAAGTAAATTAGTTTCTAAGAAAAGGGGACTAATGCAATCATAATAGTTAATTAAGCTTAATGGATTTATTTAATTACTTTTATTATTTTCTCACACATGTAAGCTAATCATAATTTAATTAAATTTCTTTAGACTATTAAACATCTAAAGAACTACCCAAGGTTGATTAATCAAAGTTAGAATTGCATTTGATTTGAAATTAATTTAATTAATCCATTAATTAGTTAATGAAATCCTTTAATTATATTTTAATTAGGGTAATGAAGTTAACTTAGGGAAAGAGATCAAGGAAGGGGCATCAATCGTAATCCCTAAGTCATTTTAAACAATCAATTACGCTCTAAAATAATTTGACTCCCTTTTCTTTTAATTGATTAATTAAGTGGCTAATTAATTACTTGAACTTTAACAAATGAAGAGGCTTAATGAAATAGTCATAAGGAGTAAACCTAAACCGTTTCCCTAAGACTTTTCACTTGTTAATAGATGATAATAAGCTTAATTAGTGGATTAATTTATTATTCATTTGCTTAATTAATCATAAATTGAATTAAAATGGTAATTAAGGTTCAATTAACTAATTTCCCTCATTATGCATCTAATAAAATTCAAGAAAGATAGGAGAGGCAGAGGTCATCCCCTTAAACATGCTATAAAATTTTGGAGTTAATTAGATGCTTAATTAGAGAGTAATTATGATAATTACCTTTTTAATTAAACTCCAATTAAGATAAAATGGTTGTTCAAAATCACTTGATGACATTTGTAGCAGATTCCCTTTGAAATACCTTTAAAACGAGCCCTTATTTATATATTTTTAGATTTTTTTATAATTAGTTATGAATTTTGGAAGTTTCAACGTTAAAAAAATGGATTAATTAACATAATTAAAGGCATAATCCAGTCAGCACCATGTGGCAGCTGATGCAACACACTTCCATGTAGTGCGATGGGATTTGTTATTTAAAATGTCACATCACTCCGATATGGACACATTTTGGCAGCCATCCGATCTAAGATCGAACGGTCATGATTAAATGCATGGATTAACAGGATTAAATTGGTGGAACTAATGTGATTAGATTAGGGCCATCCATTCCAATCATGCAGAACAGAGGGCCCGTGATCTGTCTCCTTCATGAATGGTGAATGACGGATACAGTCCATCTTTCTCTGTTTGTCTTTGCTCACCAGAGCTCGGATTAGGATCAAATTGATCCCACACCATCAAGACAAGAAGGCAAACACATCAAATGGTCAAGATCGACCCACATGAAACTTTTCTTTACAAAAGCCCATGAAAAATTCACCTAAACTATTCTTTTATACCTCACTGTAGCTAATGTCTGGCGGTGGGATCGACTGAGGTAGCTTCGTCTAGTAGAGATGAATCCCTATTGAGAAGCCTGGGCATTGATTCAGTGTGGATCACTCAGTGGACCAATTCACATGCTTGGGAGCTTTGACTTTGATCGAACTACTATCTACATCAAGTTTGGAGCTCAGGGAATGACTCCAATGTCTTCGACGACACACGAGAATGGTGTGTGCAAAAGGAATTGGATCAAGGGGAAGGATTGAGAGAGTGGGATCGGAGGTGGAGCTCCCTATTTTGGTTTTGCATGAGAAAGGAAAATTTTGATCATGGGAGCTTGGGGAGGCTGTGGGCAATTTCAAAAACACTCAAGGAACTCTGACAATGCAAATCATGTAATTTTTTGGCTCGGATTGAGGGGGTATACCCCCTCAATTGAACTTGATGGATGGATGGGATCCATCCCTTATTTTCAGCCAGTTCGCCATTGCTAGCTTGCTGAAAGGGGTTTCCATCGACTCCACGTGGCACGCTAGAAGTGGTGGAAGCTATGGCAGGCAGCCCATGGCAAGATATGGGGGGATTGAGTTCATTTGGTCCTTTGGGTGCTGGTATGAAGGAGGTGACTTGACCTCCCTTGGTCCATGTTGAGTCTTAGTTCTTCTAGGGTGGGCTGGGAGGCTTAGGTGTGCTCCATATGGCAATTGGATGGCTGCCATGGTGATGGGAGAGTGGACTTTGCTTCTTATGGAGAGAATCCAATGGAAATGAGGTGTGTCCAATGGAAAATTTCCTTAGGTGGGTCCACTTTATTTTTGGGATGATTTTGGATTGACTTAGGGTCAATTTGGGTTGGGTTTGGTCAGCCCTTAGGGTCCCATGGGTTGGTTTTGGGTTCTTTGGCTTCATTTGGTCAAATGGGTTCATATGGGATCATGTTGAGTTGGGTTGACCAAATTGGTCAAATTAGGTCAAACTAAGGCTTGGGTTAGGTTTAAATGATGATTTAAAGAGTTTTGGCTCAAGTGGTTTTAATTAATTTGGCTTAGGTTTGATTTTGGCTCATTTGAAATCAAATGGGTCAATGGGTCAAGTTGATCAATTTAACCAATTTGACCAAATTCAGTTTGGTTAGGTGTTGGTTTATGTTCAATTGGTTAACCAAAAATGATTGTAGGTTTTGGTTTGATTTGATTTGGGTTTAATTTGGATTTTGACAATTTGACCCTTTAGGTCAATTTGGGCTAGGCTGGGTCAATTTGACCAATTGGTAAAATTGAGCTCAATCATGGCTTTGGTCAATTTCAATAAAAGATTTGGAATAAACTTGAGCCATTGGCTGCAATCAATTTGGGTTAAATCATGATTTGACCCATTTTAGCTTTTTAGGCCACTTTGGGCCAACTTAGGTCAAATGGTCAATTAGACTTGGTTTGACTTAATTAAGAGTTTGGTCATGTTCAATCATTGATTATGAATGGGTTTGAATCAATAGTTTCAATCAATTTAGTATATGGTGAGTTTTGGCTAGTTTGGGTTTCATTTGGGCTAAAGGTTGACGGGACCAAGTTGACTTGGTTTGACCAATTCAAGATCACCTAGATGATTGTTGATCATGATATGAGGTTTGGATGGCTTGGTTCAATCCTTGGGTGGGATTAGATTTGGCTCAATAAGGTCTTTAGGTCACTTTGGGCCAAGTGGACCTAAATGGGTCAATAAGTTTGGTTTTAGCTTGATTCAAGTTTAGTTGAACTCATATATGAGCATAGGATTGAAATATTAATCCAACTATAATCAATTAGGAGTGTAATGGATTTTGGCTCATTTGAAGTTTTCAAGTCAAAAAGGCTAACTTGGGCTACACTTGGGTTAACTTGAGTTTGGTTTGATGATTATAGTTTGTGTTTATATTTGGGTGAGTGATTGAAGGAATGATTGATTCATGAAGAAATCCATGGGTTTTGAATTGATTTGGATAGGATTTGGTCAAGTTCAAGAAATTGGCTTAAAAGGCTAAAATTGGAAATTTTATTTGATTTGGGTTTGGTGTTGGCCATTTGGATTTATATTTCATTTATATTTGTGGATATAAATGAAGGTATAAATAATTCATGAGAAAATCACTTGAGTTTGGAGTGATTTGGAAGCAAATTTGACCAAGTTTAAGGATGTAGGTCAAAAGGGCCGAAGTTGGGAATTGATTTAGTTTGCTTTATTTTTGGTCGTTGGAGGGTTGGCTTCATTTATATTTGTGAATATAAATGAAGGAAAAATTGCTTTATAAGGAAATCAATTAAGTTTGGGTTCATTTGGGTTGAGATTTGTTTAATCTTATTGAGGTAAGTTCATATGACTTAAGAAAGGTCTTGATTTGGTTTAATTTGGCTCTTTTGAATTAGGATTTCATTTATAATTTTGAATATAAATGATACAATGATTGATTTATAAAGAAATCAACCATGTTTGATTTGGTTTAAATGGGATTTTGGCTAAGCATATGAAGGTGGTTCATATGGCTTAGGAAGGGATTTTGGAATTTTAATTTGATTTTAGGTTCTAGTCATTTTGAGTTGGATTTAATTTGAAATTTGATTTGAGATTGGATTGGGATTTGAGAAAATCAATTGAATTGGGGTTGATTTGAATTTGATTAAGGCTAAGTCCATAAGATAAAAACAAAGGGCTTAGGAAGGGTTTTGGAATTTGAATTTGATCATGGGTTTCAATCAATTGATTTGGAATTGATTTATAATTTGGATTTGAATTGGATTTCAGGTTTGGTTTGAGGAAGGAAGCATGGATTGGGTTTGAGCCATGTAGGGTAAAGTCTTCTAAGTCCCTAAGGTATGCACTCCCATGGCTAATCCTTCTAGGTCTCTAGGCTTAGGTTAAGTGTTCACATAATCACTAAAAGTGTCTTAAGACTAAGGAGCTCTTAGTGTCTAGAAGAGTCCTAGATCTATGATAAGGAAGTCGAGAACTCACCCTAAAAGTGAGGTTAACAAAAGGGCACCCAATAGGTGTTATGTAACTAATGAGGTGCACGCATAGTGTTGACCGAGATCAATCAACGCCCAAGGATGCAAGAACTAATAGAAATGATCTACCCCTAAACCGAGATGTATAATCAAGATCCAATGCAAGTAATCAACTATGGGAAGGAAGAAAGGATCCAGGGAATCAAGTATGAACCTTCCAAGTAGGTTCTGCATCCAGGATAAGGTGAGTTTCTGATGACTTGGGAGAAAAGATCCGCTGGGGATTAGGATTTATAACCCACCGGGGAAGAGTGCATGAACCTTCCACTAGGGAAGCAGGTTCACATTATTCCCTAGGGATAGGGATTTGATTTGGCTTGATTTCATGAGGGATCCACTGGAGAGAGGATATGATTTGCTCCTCATTGGGGACAAATTTGATTTGACTTAATTGGTGGGCATCCATTGGGGATGAAAATTTGATTTTTGGGCTTATGATTGAGGCTCCACTGGTAAGAGGATGTGATTTAGTTTTGAGGGCACATGTGCTTAAGATATGAGCTCAGATTCGCTAGGGATAAGGTAGGTTCAATGTATGGATTTCTTTAGTTTATGTATCAGCTAGGGATAGCAGTGGATGAATTTAATTTATATTCTACTAGGGAAGGATGGTGATTTTGATAAAATGGACCCTATCAATGGGTGATGAATCCACTAAAAAGGGGCTATTATCAGTCTAGTCCTATCTTAGAATTTACAAAGGAGGATAGTTTATCGCCCATCGTGGGACTAACCAACCAAAGGTTTACCTTTTAATGGTCAAGTCGTGAAGAAAGCTTGTAGACTTACTCTAAATAAGGAACCACTAGGGTGATTGATAAGCACAACAAACCTACCTAAGTCTACAAATACTAATGCGTGGACTCATATCATCGACTCAAGAATTAATTTCAATTTAGATGGACCCTATCAGTGTGTAATGGATCTACTAAGAAGGGGCTAATATCAGCCTAGTCTTATGTTAAATTTACAAATCCAAAGGGATAGTCACCCTGCAGGTAGAGCTAACAAACCTAAGGGGTGCCTTTCAGTATGGAATGGTCAAGTCAAGAAGAAAGCTTATAGAATTATGACTTCCTAAACAAGGAACCACCGTGGTGATCTTGATATATAACAAATCAACCCCAAGGATGTCGGTGTGCAATGTGTCGAGAGAATCAGATAGACTAACATCTTCCAAAGCAAGGATATGAGGTGACTTGGTGGCAAAATAAGTCAAACCTGACTTAAGGGAGATTACTGAGAGAGTGCCAACCTAAGGACTTATCTCAACTCAGAAGTAGTCAGGCGATTCCTATAGGAAGTTTTGCTGACATTGCCCTAAAGATAGGATGTCTGCTTAGGAAAAGGTACCACTAAGGGTTTTGCTCCTAATCGATAAGTGAAAATATATATTATGTTTTATTTAAATATTCATGTGGATCCTTTGGTGTAACCACACTAAGGGGCTTATATATTTTAACTTATCTCGACTTATCGGACCAAAGGAGAATCTACATATCAAGAAGATAAATTCTCCAACCACGGGTGGCTACTAAGAAAGGGGACCGGCCCAATCCAAAGTAAGTTGCAGTGTCTAAATGGGGTCGCTAAGAATGTTATCCAAATAGAGTGCCCGGAAGGCTTTATCCGACCCTAAAAGAAAGCTATAGGTACGGCCAAGGGAGAAAGCTTGACTTACATCGCCATGAGTGGTGTATCCACCGGGTGTCAACATGGAGATAACCAACCAACCTAAGGTGCCCATGTTTGTGAATGATCAGAGGAAGGCTTGTAGACTTATCTTCAAAAATGATCAGATAGTCATCATCAAGAGACAGATGCTATCCGACCTAGGTGACCAAGTGGGAGTCCCAAAGGACTAGACCCGACTTGAAGGAGGGAAGGAGCCACTAGGGGACTTATCTTAAGCCTCAAATATACTCGACCCAGTCAGTGCACGATGGCTAGCTCAAGAAAAAAGCTTGTAGGCTTACATCCTCTTAAACAAAGTCAACATAAGGTACTACCGCAAGGCCTACTAACAAGGCTGTTGGTTTGTAATGGTCAAGTTAGCAAGAGAGCTTGTAGACTCATATCCTCCAGACTAGTAACCAATAGGGTGGTGACACACTAGGAAGGTGGCATGTTAGCGCGACCTAGAGCAGCTAATGAGTGAGTGACACAGGGAGCTTTATCCCACATCAAAATAGCCTGAGATAAAAGATATGTGTTTGCTTTATATGTGATTGTGCGTAGTTTGTGTTGGTGCTGTGTCACTAAAGGATAGGATGATGCTTGGGTTCCTTACACCTACCCTAAACACATCATGTGGATCAAGCAAAGATATTTCTATGAAGAGATGGATAGATTTTATTGATGAATTATTTGAAACAAAATTTATGGATAATATTTTGTGTAGAGCCATTGATTGCAAGGGAGCTCTCCCTTATAATTTATAAGCTGATAAGATCCTTTTTTGTAGGCCTTCTCTATGGTGAAAGGTCCTTTCCAAGTGGGTTCAAACCTACCTCCCATCTTTCGACGGGCAACAATTGGTCTCCTTATAATTGAAATAAGCTCTCCTACTTGAAATGCTCTATGACAGACCAACTTATTATGAGCTTGAATCATTTTGGCTTTGTACAACTCGAGGTTCTGGCATGCCTGAGGTGTCTCTCCTCCAAACCTTCAAGCTCTTCTAACCATAACTTGGCATTCTATTTTTTTATGATTTTACTACCCACAACTATCCTTAATGATGGGAGTTAGACTTCTAATGGTAGACGCTTCCACCCATACACTAAGGAGAATGGGGTGATTGAGTTGAGTGATGCGGTAAGCCCACAAGGCTTCAACTAATTACTCATGCCACTGTCACTTATTATCATCGAGTGTCTTCTTTAATATCCAGATGAGAGTTTTGTTAAAGGCTTCTGTTAAGCCATTTTCCCTCGTATAGTAGATGGTAGAGTATATCCAATCTATGTTGTGTCTTCTGAAAAAAGCTAATTTTAGTGCTCTTGAATGCACCATTATCATATATAATTCATCGAGGCCCCAACCTATATACTGATTCCAAAAAAATTGGAGCACATCGAAGCTATGACCTCTCGAGTGGGATTGCCTCCCACTTGAAAAGTAGTAGTGGCGCTAGAATGAATGATGACCCTGGAAGAAGGAGGATTGATCAACTATGTTACCCAACTCAAATGGCCATGAGGCCAATGTAGGATGTAGAATGTTGGGTGGTTGGTGTAAGACCACACCATGGTGGCATTGGAATCTCTAGCTAAGTCCATACAGTGATCATCAAGGCTAGTAGTATCCTAGTCTCTTGATCTTGGTTTTCATCTTCGGAATGGATTGATGCACTCTACAAAAACCTGAGTGTACCTTGGTCATGATCCTACGGGCTTTATATTTGTCCAAACAATATAACCATATATGATCGAAGGATCGCCGATACAAGGTGCCATCCATGAGAGTGTAGAAAAGGGCTCTCTACTTCACTTGATGTGTTAGTGATTTCTCTTGAGGTAGTTTATCTATATTTGGATAATCCATTAATGGTTTCCTCCAATCTAGCTCCTCATCCTTTTTGGAAATGGCAACCTCCCCTTCAAGAGAGAGTCTCTCGATGAGTTTAGCATCAACAATGGATAAGACTTGTCTATTTGGTGTATGGACTCATCTTTCAAACATGCCAACTCTTTGGAAAGCTTGGCTAATGCATCTCGCTTATGTCTTTCTCTCTCGAGGAATCTTGTAGATGGTAACCTGGATTTGGCCAACAACCCATGGTGTACTTGTAATGATGGAGCTTAGCTTTAGAACCTTGTAAGACCCAATTTTGATAACTAATTGAGAATCCCAAAAGATGTTGATACTCGATGCATAGAGTAATGGCTAACTAGACCAAAAAATCGAGCCTCATATTGGCTTCATTGTTGGTGCATGGATTGGATGATGAGAATCTTATCACATGTTAGAGAGATCTACTCCTACCCTTTTCCCGGAAGAGTAGATATGGTTTTTCTCCCTTTGAAAGGAAGCCACATACATCTCGATGGTGAATGCTAGTCCCCTAAGTTCATGATTTATTCATCGTGAGGTCATCACTAAGTGAGAATAGGAAGTGGGTGTGCTAAGAAATCCTAGTACTTGTCCTTTCACCACATGAGGGGTATGAAAGTGATGTCAAAGGATAAAAAATCATGGACCAACACGCCAACCATCCGATATACCATGTTATGAGATAAGGTTGATCCTAAAGATCGATTCACTTATGAAAGCATTTAATGCCATAGCTTTTGGGATGCAAAGATTAAAGCTAGGCACTGCTTTTCAATAGGTGGATAATTTTCCTCAACAGGGATTAGATGATGATTGAGATAGTAGAGTGCATTCTCTTTTCCTTCGTTATTAGTTTAGGCCAACAAAGTGCTAATGGAGTCATCTAATGCGGTAGTATATAGTATCAATGGCTTGCCCAGGATAGGGGCTACTAGAACTCGCAGTGTTATCAGGCAGTGCTTGATGTCTTCAAAGGCATGTTGGCACTTATCATCCCACTTAAACATGGCATCCTTTTTTATAAGTGTTGAAAATGGTTGGCATCTCCCAGATAGGTTGGAAATGAAGTATCTTAGATACGCTAACCACTCTTAAAATGATCCGAGTTGAGTTAGACTTTTAGGGGTTGGTATTTCTAATACACTTTGATCTTCTATGAATCAATTTCTATTCCATGGCATCGGATAACAAACCCAAGGAATTTCCCTTAGGCTACTCTGAATACACACTTCATGGGATTCATTTTAAGGTTAAATTGTCTTAACTATTCAAAAACTACTCTCAAGTCAAAGAGATGGTCTTCCTTTTCCTTACTTTTGACTACAAGATCATCATAACATTCAACCGATGATGAATAAGTTCATTGAAGATGAGTCATGGCCGCTATAGCAAAGACCGACATTTTAAGGCTAAAAGGCATGACCTACAAGAATATCGACTGGTTCAAGGCGATTTTTTCATCTTCGCCATCTTTATTTGATTATAAAAATGAGCCATCCATGAAAGAGAAGACTGCATGAGATGAGGCAATGTCCACCATCGCCTGATTAGTGGAAATTCATCTTTAGGACATGCCTTATTTAGATCCCTAAAATTGATGCATATGCAAATTTGGCCATTCTTTTCTTAATTGACACCGCCAACTAGGTAGGATATTTTTTTTCTTGATGAGCCAACATCAGTTTCTTGACTTCAAAATGATCTATTATTTCAATGTCTAATGCATCTAGAGCTTGCTTGATAGGATTAGCACTAGCTCTATTACTAGTTTGTGACGCCATCGTGAGATAAATTAGGCATCTCTTCATAATTTCATGTGAAATAGTCCTTAAACTCAGTTAATAGCCTAACTAAGTAATCAATTTTAGTATTATTCAATAAAGAACTGATGTATGTTGGACTTGGATTATCTTTAGTTCCCAAGTTGATTTCTTTGAGCTCGTCGATGGTTAACCTGATCTCCTCTTCGAACTTTGGCAATGCATCTCTGACTTTAAGATCATTCACATCATATAAAGTTTCTATACTCACCTCCTCATTTGAGTTAGCATGATTTGAAAAGAACCTATCGACCAAAAATGATTGGTGATGACTGACAATAATTATCATCATCGACACCCACCCATCAATCCTACCATGGTCTTGATTGAGGATGTCTATTTTGGTTGTCCCATAACCTTTCAAAGTACTTTGTGTAGATAAAGTATGTGGGATTAATCTTCTTTCTAAATTAAGAACACAAGGCTAGTACCAATCAAAAGATAATTGTATTAAATCTTTATATGAATCATCCTCAAGTTCTACATCGCTTCGACTTGAGGATGATGCTCCCAAAAAAGAACCTCTAAGTTTTTTCATCGGATGACTTAGGCTTCCTTAACTACCAAACCCTCAACTTTCGAGAAAGTGGTTAGAGCTAAGGTTCCCAACTAACTCACTATCTCATATGACTTGGATACATTTATGCTTTTGCTTTGAGCCCCATCTTCATCACTATCATGATCCAACATCACCTCAAAGGGATGTTGTTGAGAAGAGTGCTGCAACCATAAGACTCATCCTATGAACTAGATTCTAAGTCTATGTGGATAGTACTGGGTGGAACATACCTCTATTGGGTGGATAATAGGAGGCTTTCCACTTGGGGCTACCTCAACTATCCTCCCTCTTGGAGGTCACCCATATATGTTTGATTGGAATAACGAACTGTGGGTGGAATCTAATATCAGGCTCTATATCTTCCCATGAGTCCATGTCTCACTCTCTTTTATTTTCTTTTTTATTTCTTTTTTCTTTTCTTTTTCTAATTCTTTTTCTTTTTTTCTTTATTTTTTTCCTCCTAAGGATCTTGACTAGATTCATAAGATTGGACATGTTGGTTTTGGGGAAGAAAATAGGTTGTATCTTCGCATATCCTCATCTCACAGACTATGAAGGGCTTGAGATCTCCTTTGACGCAGTACTAAATCCCACCTCTCATGAACTTCATGCATTGATGTAGAGAGGATGGAACTATGTTATTTTCATGTATCCATGGTCTTCAAAGCAAAGCATTGAAAGATGTATCTGAGTCTATGATATGAAACTTGGCTTCAGTCTTCCAATCATTAATCTATAATGGCAATACTATAGAGCCTAAGGCCCTCTTGCCTTCATTGAATCCTTTCCTTTTGAGTTTAGATGTCATCCTCAAGTAGTAAAGGGTTCTTAAACTCATAATGTTCCGATGCACCTTGGTCAACCATAACTCGAGATCTCAGATCTTCCAACATCCACTATAATGTAAAGTGGGGTTGTGCTTGGTCATTCCTAAGAAGTCTTCATCATGAATGTAACTCTAAGATGTCCTTTGAGCTATGTGCCTCCTCTTCAAGAGTGGGGTGAGCTAAGCATATCTCTGGATCAAAGAGAGCCTTGACTAGAGATTCCCTCATCTCTTCGGATAAGACAAGCACGTCACATATGCTTAACTTAGCTAGCAACTTTCTAAGATGTGCTAGAATGTTATAATCAACCTTGACTTGGTCCTTCACAAGCATCTCCATAGGTGGAGCATCTTGTGGAGGGGCTACTTGCTCACTAGAACAAATGACTTGTTTACCCTTATCGAGAGGTGCTACCCTAGGAGGTGAAACTTTGCCAATGCATAGGTTGACTTTAATGACTTCTTGGATTGATAAACTTATGAAAAGTTCTACCTTCTCATCAGGTATACCTACAACTTCTCCTATGGGATCCTTGGAGTGAGTTGACTCCAAGTCAATCTCAAGTGGTGAACCCAATTGATTCAAAAAAAAAATTCTAATTTTGAATCAGAAGATAGTGGATCAAAATTACTAGAGCTATCATTATTATTTTCTAGACATGGAGAGTTTTCAAGAGGAATAAAATCTAAAGTATCAGAAGTGGACAAGATGTAAGTGAAAGCTTTCTTCATTGATTTCTTTTTAGGTGGAGGTACATGATAGAAATCTAATAAAGTAAGTGGGGTAAGGGATTTAATACCCTTATTTCGATACAATGCTCAAGTAAGAGGAGCTAGGAGGAAGTAGTAGGCAATTGCATGGAGTGCTAGACTTGGATGGTGGTTGTGCTATTGAACTATCTTGGGCAAGTAAGGTGGACTGCTGCTGCTACTGGGCTATCACCTTCTTCAAGTTATCTTTAGCAACTTACAAACCTTCCTTGGTGTTGGAGATTTGAGCTAGCTCAGGCACTAGTAAAGAGAGTTTCTTAATTTTATAAACTACTTTTTTAGAGGTTCAGGATAAAGTAATATCCCAACCTTTTTTCATCTTAAGAGGATCGCAGGTTTCCCAAAGAATTACCCTAATAGAACTAGAAGGTTGTTTTAGTAAGTATTCCTTGGTGATAACTGGCGACTTGTAGCTATGGCCTTAAAAAAGTAATAATGCAATCTAAGACATGACTAAGCATGGTAGGGGAAATAGTTAGGTTCATTACTCTTACCCACATCCTCCGGCCTCTTGGACTCTGATAGTTGAAAGTCAGATTTCTTTAAGTTATTCTTAAAGATTTTTCTAACTACTTTCCTCTTGAATGAATATAGCTTATTCAATCTATCAATAAAAGTAGGTAGGTAATACCACTCTGGGATAGGAATACGAAGCTATTGATGTGAATGGTCATTGTGGTGTGATTTGATGGCCACAAATGGTGGCAAAAGGAGGTGGAAAAGAGGCTACCGAGTGGTCATACTACTGCTGTCGCTTCCCCATCTACCGACACAACTATCCCTGATTTTTTCAACACCTTCAGGTTTGGGCCAGATGATTGGTCAAGAAAGGGTAACTATTTGGCTTCCTCTTGTAGGCTAGCCACCTTGCTAATTAGTTTCTCAAATGTCTAGATGGTAAAGTCCTTAAGCATGAAGGCGACTGGGCCATGAATATTCTTGAGGAGAATTTTAATGTCATGCTGTTCAGACAGCTGCGGCTCGCATTTCATACTCAAGTTGCACCACCTGAGAATTTAATCAATAAGGAACTCATTAGAAACTTCTGTCACTACAACAAGATCACCTACAGTCAGTCTTTAATGAGCTTTAGCAAACCTCTTTATGAAGAGGTGCTCCAACTTAGCAAAAGTCTCTACCGAATCATTGGGTAGTTCAACATACTAATCAAATGCAACCGCAACTCGATAAAAAAATTTGAATAACAATGCACCACTGTTGCATACAACCGACTCTAAATGTGCAATATGTCGACTTCACCGTCATCAAAGATTTTGAAGGAAGGCGACACCAAACCTTTAGGGTATTGAACTACATCAAATTCCTCTAGGTATGGTCTACATTTTAGAATAGATGAGCTCTCTCAGGCTTGCACCATCGCTTCCTTCACCTGCTGCTCTACCATATGCTTGATATCCTTTTCATGCATGGAGGTGCCATCTGTAACCTTCCTATGCAAACTACCAACATCATCCTCTGTGGGAGTGCACCTAGGAAGCTCTAAGGTATGGACCAACTCTAGGCGGTCGGCTGTCATGGAAGAATGATGTGAAACTGGGGCTGAGTTTTGTAATGCTGAAACTACTGCCATAAACTCTTTAATCTTCTTCCCCATCTTATCAATATGATCATCTCTCTATCGTGGAGGAGAGGTGGAGTCGAGGAGAAGTGTCACCTTTCAGCATCCTTGCTAGCCTAAAAGATCCCCGAGTGTCAACCATGTGGACCTCGGTTGTATCATCCAACATGTCATCCTCATCGATCAAGAATCTATCTTCATCCATTTGAGTGGTCACTCCCAAATTTTCCCTCTTGATAAAAGTAGTCCGAATATGTCATCTATGATCGGCCTACTATGCTGGCTGACTGATGATGATGCTAACTTTGGGACTATGCTCCTCACTCAACAAACTGCCACTACTATCAAGACTTCTCATTGGGAGGATCAACTATCATGGGACGCACCACTTTCTTTGTAAGCCGGTGGAGGTGGATGATGATGCTCTTGGGTCTCCATTCCTTCTAAATGAGGTAAGAGATCGCGGGAGCTCAATCTCACCTCAACGATGGAATGGATGGAGGATCCAGCCATACCGATCACTGGGGGAAGGTCTCTCCCGATGGGGTTTCAACCACCGAGGGAGGTAGATGCGTGGAGTAACTAGTGATGATGGATGGGGAGCGATGGTAACACCGACCGCCTAATTGGAAATCTCCGTGGCAAATTATGCAAGAACAATTTTCAATGATAGCCCTAACCGGGGATGAAGAAAAATTCATCAAGGTTGAGGCTGACGATTGCTTGGCATACCTCCATCGCCTCTCTCGCAGATACTGAGCCTCCAGGGCTCTCTCTGTGGATTTGACCCTAACACTCTAGGGATCATGGATCATAAGTCAAACACAAACTCGAAAATCCATAAGCTCATGACTGCATAATAGTCCTCTAGTAGTGGTATTTTATGGTCCCTAGCTCCTCATGGTATCTTTGGTGGTGGAGGAGTGTAGCATCCTTCAGTCCTCCTCCATCTCGAGGTCGAGAGGGGTGGAACCTAATACCACTGTGAGTGGAGATGTCTCATGGGGAGAACCCTCGTATGCTATATGGGAAGTAGTGTCAAGCTCTCTAGCTTCTCACTCATGACCCCGCTTAATCTTTCAATTTTTGTTGTGGCACTGGGTCTGAGTGAGCAAGGCAGAGCAAGAACTAGCACCTACCTCAAAAGCGGAGGAGACTATCTCAGAGTCTAAGATAGCCTTCCCCTTTAGGGTGACCAACGAGGAGGTAATAGCACTCATTGGAGCTATCACGTGGGGAACAATGTAGGTGCAACCGACATTGGGTAGGTGCTAAACTAACACAATGGAGATTAAAACCGAGAACAGAGAGGGAAACCGTGTCCTTCCTCTTGGAGGGAAAGTCGAGATGGGATATAATGAGTGGAATCTGTCTTACCACCTCCTACCTACTAACAGTTGTGAGGATTTCCCCCTCATAAGTAATACAGACCCCCTCAAAGCCACGACCAAAATAGATCAGATGGCATCGGGGATGAGATTGGCCTGAGGGCCAAGTCTACAGGGAGAAAGAGAAGATGAACTTGTATGACCACTACACTAACTGGAAGGACCGACTGACATTGTATTGAAATCATCAGATTTAAAAATATAATTGAGTCAGACTTTTGCCTTGATGCTTGCCTTCAATCATTGACTTCTATACTTAATTTGGAATTTGAACTCACATTTAATAAATTTAGGTATGCTAAGTGGGGTTCATTGAATTTTGGAGAGATTTTGGATATTTGGAGGAGAACCTTTGCCATATGATATTAATTTAGAACCCATACTCAACCAATTTAAGAACGTTGGGTGGGGTTCAAATATTTGGAGAGACTTTTAAAGATATTTGTGTTATGTATCTTTTTTTTGAAAATTTTTATTTTGAAGCACCTTTACTTAGCAAATTTAGGTATGCTAAGAAAAGATTTTGATTATGTGTTTGAAGATTTTGTGAAAGTATCTTTGCAGGATGATATGGATTTGAAAATGGGGCTTCTTCTTAACAAATTTGGTATGTTAAGAGAAAAAATGTGTATGTGCTTGAGAATGAGACTCTCACTTAACAAATTTGGTATGTCAAATATGATTTGTGGTTGTTTTTAAAAAATGAGACTTCCATTTAATAAATTTGGTATGTTAAGTGGAAGTCAAATGTGAATGATTTATATTTTGAAAATGAGACTCACTTAACAAATTTGGTATGTTAAGTGGGAATCAAATGTGATGATTTGAAAATGAGATTCTTACTTAACAAATTTGGTATGTTAAGTAGGAATAAAATGTGATATGATTTGAAAATGGGATTCTTACTTAACAAATTTGTTATGTTAAGTAGGAATCAAATGTGATATGATTTGAAAATGAGATTCTTACTTAACAAATTTTGTATGTTAAGTAGGAACCAAAAGTTATATGATTTTCAAAAATGAGGCTTTTACTTAACAAATTTGGTATGTTAAGTAGGATAGGAATCAAATGTGATATGATTTAAAAATGGGATTCTTACTTAACAAATCTGGTATGTTAAGTAGGAATCAAGTGTATTTATGATTTTTCAAGATTTTGGAAAAGATGAATTCTATTTGACAAATGTAAGTATGTTAAATAGACTTCCAATTTTTTTATTTTCAAAGGGGAACTCTTGACAAATTTAAGTGCATCAAATGGAGTTCAAAATATATTTGATTTCATGTGTGTGATTTCTTACTTTTGAAAGAGGAAACTTCAACTCTAGCATATGTGAAATATGTTAAGCGAAGTTTCAATTTTATGCTATGATTTTATTTGAAGATAGGATCTTCATTCAACAAATTTGAGCATGTTTGAATGAAGGTGGTTATCTTTAAAAGTGTGCTTTTGAAAAAGAGAAAAACTCCAACTCTAGCATATGTGACATATGTTAAGTGGAGTTTCAATTTTATGCTATGTTTTTATTTGAAGATAGGATCTTCATTTAACAAATTTGAACATATTGAATGGAGATAATTATTTTCAAAAAGATGCTTTTTGAAAAATAATTTTGATTTTTTCATTTTGAAAAGAACTCCATGTAACAATCATATTGTTAGATGAGGTTTGGTTATATGAGTTTTGTGATTTTTAAAAAATTTCTTATGAATTTTGTGAAAGATCTTTTATGTGGATATTGAAAAAGTGTTTTTTTCGGAAAGTGACATTTTACAAAAGAGTTTATTTTCTTAAATATTGGAATGAACCTTGCCTCACCAAGCTAGTGGTAAGGAGGTTCTAAATTTTTTGTCATATCCTTTCATTAGTTGATTTTATTTTTCACCTATTGGGGAACCCAATAGGGATTTCAAGACCTGCAAGGAGTGAGGTCCTAAAACCTAAAGGATGTTAGCTAGCATTGCTTAAGAATGAAATAAGTTATGTGCCAATGAAAGGAAAGATAGTCTTAGACTCATACAAAATACAAGTCCACTACCGATGCTTGAAGACAATAATTATCTACTAGAGATGGAGAGAAGAACCATCCCTAGCAGAGTCTCCATAAAAATCTGTGATGTTTATTTTTAAATATGGGTATATGGGGGACACCACATAGATCTGAGGATATACTTATTGAGGTGATCGTGTACGACATAATGGAATAGTGCACTATCTTGAAAGATAGAAATCACTACTCTATAATAGACCTAATCACCTAATAAGAACTCCTAAGGCATGATGGGTCTTCGAATATAATAGAGAATTTTCTCCTACTTTATGTGGATAAATAAAGTAGGGTTTATTTAAATTGGGTGCTAAAGGTTCCTATGGAGGTAAGCCCCCATAGTTAATTACATCCTAAGGAAGGTGAGTTCCTTAGGAATACTTTGATTAAAGTAGGCAATTATTCCAAAGATTTCAAAGATAGACTATCAATAAATTGGTTGTTTGGAAAATCAAGTGATAGAAAAAGGAGAGACTTATTATCAAAAAAAGGAGATGAGTGGGGATGCTCAAAATACTAGAAAGCTTAGTGAGCATCCCAATCTATGGTTGGGCTTTATATATTTGAAATAGAGTTATATATTTGAGTTGAAATTTTATTAGAAGCTGGGGGATTATAATCCCATAATACAAGATTGTGGAAATGCTTAAGAGGTGAGAATTTATGCTTATAGGCCGAGGGAAAACAGTAACCTTAGATCCTAAATCTAGGGAGCTTTAGTGAGGGCCAAAGTACATCTTAAATCTAAGGCAAAAAATGGGTATATTATTTACCTCCACAAGAAAGGATAAATCACCTGACTGTTAGACTTATAACTACCAAGAGTGATAACTAGCTAACTCATTGTACATTTTAAAACCATGTGGTCAAGTCATATTTTTTGCAAGGTGGTTAGGTTGTTATTATTTATAAAGAAACTAAAGTCCTTAAACTCACTCCCTAAGAGACTAGAGCATGAGTGGAAGGAATAATGACTTAGTCTAATGCAAATTTTATCAAATTTTATTTAATTTTGGACTCTTCATTTTGACAAAGACTATAGAATTTTATATGTCTACATGCATGATGAAATAGGGTTATTAGCTAAATTAGAGAGAAAGAGGTGTTTTCCACCATAATAGAGACTCTTAAAGGTCAAGTCTTCCCCTATCGTGCAAGGATGGAAATGCTCTCTTAGCAAGAATGAAACAAGATGATATGCATAATATTAAGCATACAACATTCAGCTAAGGGGTTGCTAAATCTTTTAATTATTTTTATTTAGTACTTATGCTTTAAATGAGGTTATGAGTTGTCTAGAAAATTAGTTATGAGTTGTAGTTGGGATAGAAAAATTAATTTTTCTTTAAGAACCTAATCGGATCTAGCACATTAAATCATCATAGATAAAGAAACCAAAAAAATAAATGCCATTTCTATTGTACAATTAAAAACAAAGCATCAAATAATTTATAAACTTAACGTAAAAGAATAATAGTCGGTATAAATAAACCAAAAAAAAAATGGAAGCTCATCCTTATACCCAGGTATATGAAAGAATAATTATAATTACAAATGAATAAATGTTATGGGGTCTTCTCATCTTCTTCATGTCTCCTCTATTCCCCTTTGGATTTTCTTCAAAGGCATCACGGGGCCTCCCAAGATAAAAGCCTTCTAGCCTCCACTCATCCTAATCCCCCATAACACTAATCCTAATTCCTAATATACAATTACATTAAAAATAGGAAAAGTAAATCTAGCTACACCTATAAAATAAGTGTTAGCTAAACACTTCATACAACCCAAGCAGTTATATGTATAATTTTGACTTAGCACCCTGCACATGGGTAACCAAGTACACATGTCTTGGCTTAGATTATGCTAAGGGGTTAAGCGACCTGCAAAAGAGAGCATTCATATTTATTTTAAGCACCCCTTAAGCACAATCTCCTGCAGAAGATATAATTAGGCTAATCATGGCCTAACATCCAGTCTATGAAGCATACACCATAACATCCAATCTACAATAGTACATTATAAAATAAACATACATTAAGCCATGCACCCCCCTAACATAAAGCTAAATTGTGACTTGATCTAATGTGTGTGTATTAAGCTTGTGAGGTATGTTCTAACTAGTTTTAGAGTTATCATTCTCTAAGTGAAGGACATTTAATTATAAAGGGTGGTTTTAATTTAAATGGTTTAATTGATTTATAAATTTTAATTGATGTTTTCTTTTGTTTCATTTGGCCTACACTAAACAACTAAGTATTTTAAAGAGAAGGAAAGATAGG
Organism: Cymbidium sinense; assembly: GCA_021442155.1. Classification (NCBI taxonomy): domain Eukaryota; kingdom Viridiplantae; phylum Streptophyta; class Magnoliopsida; order Asparagales; family Orchidaceae; genus Cymbidium; species Cymbidium sinense. The sequence continues at coordinate 28,901,316 of CM038233.1, read as the reverse complement.
ATCACTCTTCTTTATCCCTACTTTAAGTCACATCTAAAGCAAATTAATTAAATGAATTCCCTTTAATGAATGGCTTATTACATATTTTGATTAGTCCTAAGTTTAGGTTCAGTTCAAATAATCTCATTCAATAAGAAAAGCATCTTAAGATTATTTGGAATTAATTACTATCACATAACACATATTTGTTCATTTCTTTCCATCATGCATAGTGTGCATATGATTAAGTCCTAAACATACCTATACATGCAATTTGTATCTTAGCACACTTAAATGATGAATGTAAGCAAATGTACTTGGAATTAATATTTCATTTGGTTGAATTATTTTATCATATTAATTTAAAGCTCTATCTAAATTCTTATACACAAGCATAAGAAAAGAACTCTAAAATCATATGACTAATCAATCCAACCACTTGAACAAAATATGAATGTGTCTTTTAATAAAAAGTGGGGTTCATTCATTAGCTAAATACACATCCAAATGTATGAAAGTTTTAAGCAAGTATGCCATTGTAAAGTAGTGAGAGGTAGAACCTCCTTGGGGCTACTAAAAGTCGAGCATCCCTGGAATCTCCAAACTAATATGCTATTCTTAAATACATATGGATGTATAAACAACTATAAGAATAGAAAAACTCATGCAAAAGTAGAATTTGATTTATTTAATTTATTTATATAAATGAATTAAAGCTCTATCATAATTCTAATGTGAAGATGCATAAGAATGAAATCAAATGGGCATATCGCCATTGTTCTGCACCAGGGGAGTGAGATAGGAACCTCCTTGGGGATACTTAATGTCATGCATCTCCGGAATGACCAGACTAATATACCCATTAACATTCAAACTTATGCAAATCAACATATGAATGTAAGAAAGAGACTTCACTTCATACACTAAGTTTATATTCACATGCACCTCCTATGTATATGTAACTAAAGTCACAATATATTTTATTATTCATTAATAAGCTTTTGAAAATACATTTGAGATTTAATAATGATAATAGCCACACATATTTCTAATTAAGTCAACACATACAAATTTGACATAAAGGAAATTATTTTATTTAATTAATTTTTGAAAGAAATTAATGCATGACTACAAGTGGCATACAACATTTTAACATGATTGGAAAGAAATAAAGCAATCAATCCAACTAATTCCTAAGGACAATCAAATTAAATAAGCTTATTTAAAATAAACCAAAGTTCCTTAAAGCCATTTTTTATTTCATGTTTGATTTGATTTAAGGGATGTGAAAGAGGTTTGCTAATCCTAGTCCCCTTCCCATGTGTGTGAGTTAATTTGATTTAATGAAAAGCAATTAAATTGATTTTATGGTTTAATTAGGTTGAGGTATGAATTAAATTAATTAATTAAACCGTTACCTACATCACCTTAAGTTAACTAACTAAAAAATGATGAGCTAACATGAGATGCAACCATATAGAAAAGTAAATTAGCAATGCTCCTAAGAAATGAAAGGGGCCTAATGCAATTGGCTCATAATTAATAGTTAATTAAGCTTAATGGATTTGTTTAATTACTTTTATGATTTTCTCACACATGTAAGCTAATCATAATTTCATTAAATTTCTTTAGACTATTAAACATCTAAAGAACTACCCAAGGTTGATTAATCAAAGTTAGGAATGAATTGGATTTTAAATTAGTTAATTAAGCCCTTAATTGGTTAATTAAATCCTTTGATTATATTTTAATTAGGATAATGAAGTTAACTTAGGGAAGAGATCAAAAGAAGGCCTCAATCAATCCCCAAGTCATTTCAAACAATCAATTAGGCTCTAAAATAATTAGACTCCTTTTCTTTTAATTGATTAATTGGCCAATTAATTTTTAACTTTAACAAATGAAGAGGCTTAATGAAATGGTCATAAGTAGTAAACCTAATCCATTTCCTTAAGACTTTCACTTGTTATGGCAATAAGCTTAATTAGTTGATTAATTAATTGTTCATTTGCTTAATTAATCATGAATTGAATTAAGAGAGTAATTAAGGTTCAATCAATTCCCTTATTAAGCATCCAATAAAGTCTAAGAAAAATAGGGAGGTCATCCCCAAACATGCTCTAAAATTTGAGTTAATTATAATCAAAGAGTAATTAAGCTAATTACCATTTTAATTAAACTCTAATTAAGCTAAAATCGCTTCTCAAATTTACTTGATGACATTTTTAATAGATTCCACTCTGAAATAACTTTAAAATGAACTCTCATTTATATTTTGTGGATTTTTCTACAATTAGTTATGAATTTTGGAAGTTTCAGCCTAAAAAAATAGATTAATTAATTAATTAATTAACTGGTCAATGGCGTTACGCTGAGCAATGGGATTGGTTATTTAAAATGTTCCCCACAACTTGATTGCGCATAGTTTTATGGGCCATCCGATCTAAGATTAGACGGTCATGATTAAACACACTTATTAATGGGATTAAATTGATGGATCTAATGTGATCAGATCAGGACTGTCCATTCTAATCACGTGGAACGGATGACCCATGATCTATCTCCTTTGCGAATGGCGATCGAATGATACCATCCATCTTTATCCATTCGATTTGAGCTCACCAGAGCTCGGATTAGGATCAAATTGATCTCACACCATCAGGAGAAGAAAGCAAACACATTAAATGGTCAAGATCAACCCACATGAATATTTTCTTTACAAAAGTCCATGGAAAATTTACCTAAACTATGGTTTTGATAAATTACCTCACCGAGCGCAAGTGGGATCGAGGTAGCTTCATCTAGCAGAGACAAAGCCCCATTGAAAAGCTTGGGCCTTGATTTGGTGTGGATCGCTCAGTGGACCAATTCACATGCTTGGGAGCCTCAACTTTTATCAAACTCCTATCTCTAGTGACTTTGGAGCAGAAACTCCAATGGTTTGACACACACAAGGATGGAAAAGAATTAGATCAAGGTGTAGGATTGAGAGAGTGGGATCAGAGGTGGAGCTCCACTATTTTTGTTTTGCATGGGGGAGGGAAATTTTGATCGTGGGAGCATGGGGAAGCTTCAGTGGCTGTGAGGAGTTTTGAAAACACTCAGGGAACTCTCAAAATGCGAATCATGTTATTTTTTTACTCGAATTGAGGGGGTATACCCCTCAATTGAACTTGATGGATGGATGAGATCTATCCTGATTTTGGCACACCACCGCTAGAGGGGTCACCATTGACTGCACGTGGATGCTAAGAGTGGAGGAAGCTATGACAGGTAGCCCAAGGCAAGATATGGGGTTTGAGTTCCCTGGTCCTTTGGTGCTCTGCATGAAGGGGTGACTTGGTTCACCACCCTTTGGTCCATGGTGAGTTAGTTGTTCTAGGGTGGAGGAGGCTTGTGTGTGCCATATGGCAATTGGATGGTTGCTATGGTGATGGGAGAGTGTACTTTACTTCTTATGGAGAGAATCCAATGTAAATGAGGTGTGTCCAATGGCTAATTCCCTTGGGTGGGGTCCACTTTATTTTGGGATGATTTTAGGTTAGTCTAGGGTCAATTTGGGTCAGGTTTGGTCAACCCTAAGGGTCCCATGGGTTAGTTTTGGGTGCTTTGGCTTCATTTGGTCAAATGGGTTCATATGGGTTCATGTTGGGTTGACCAATTTGGTCAAATTGGGTCAAACCAAGGGTTAGTTTAAAATGATGATTTAAAGAGTTTTGGTTCAAGTGGTTTTGATTAATTTGGCTTAGGTTTAATTTTGGCTCATTTGAAATCAAATGGGTCAAACGGGGCAAGTTGACCAATTTGATCAATTTGACCAAATTGGGTTGGTTTAAGTGTTGGTTCATGTTCAATTGGTTAATTGAAAATGATTGTAGGCTTTGGTTTAATTTGATTTGGGTTTAATTTGGGTTTTGGCCAATTTGACCCTTTAGGTCAATTCGAGCTAGGTTGGGTCAAGTTGACCAATTGGTCAAATTGAGCTTAATCATGACTTTGGTCAAGTTCAATAAATGATTTGGAATGAACTTGAGCCATTGTTTGCAATAAATTTGGCTTAAATCATGATTTGACCTATTTTAGCTTTTAACTAATCAACTTAGGTCAAATGGTCAATTGGACTTGGTTTGGCTCAATTAAGGGTTTGGTCATCTTCAATCATTGATTATGAATGGGTTTGAATCATAAGTTTCAATCAATTTGGTATATGGTGGATTTTGGCTTGTTTGGGTTTTAATTGGGCTAAAGGTTTACTTGGTCAAAGGATCAAGTTGACTTGGTTTGACCCAATTCAAGGTAGTTGATCACCCTAGGATGATTGTTGATCATGATATGAGGTTTGGATGGCCTTGGTTCAATCCAATTTGGGTGGGATTAGATTTTGGCTCAATAAGATCTTTTAGGTCACTTTGGGTCAAGTTGACCTAAATGGGTCAATTAGTTTGGTTTTAGCTTGATTCAAGTTTAGTTGAACTCATATATGAGCCTAGGATTGAAATATTAATCCAACTACAATCAATTTGGAGTGTAATGGAATTTGGCTCTTTTGAAGTTTTTAAGTTAAAAAGGCTAACTTGGACTTAACTTGGGTTTACTTGAGTTTGGTTTGATAATTATAGTTTATGTTTATATTTGGGTGACTGATTGAAGGAATGATTAATTTATGAAGAAATCCATGGGTTTTGAATTGATTTGGATAGGATTTGGCCAAGTTCAAGAAATTAGTTTAAAAGGCTAAAATTGGAAATTTGATTTGATTTGGGTTTGGTTTTCTCCATTTGGATTTATATTTCATTTGTATTTATGGATATAAATGAAGGTATAAATGATTCATAAGAAAATTACTTGAGTTTGGAGTGATTTGGAAGCAAAATTGACCAAATTTAAGAATGGTCAAAAGGGACTAAGTAGGGAATTGATTTAGTTTGATTTATTTTTCATTGATAGGGTTTTTCATTTATATTTGTGAATATAAATGAATAAAAGATTTATAAGAAAATAAATTAAGTTTGGGTTAATTTGGGTTGAGATTTGATTAAGCTTGTGGAGGTAAGTCCATATGGCTTAAGAATGGTCTTAATTTGGTTTGATTTAGTTTAATTTCATTTGGATCATTTGAATTTGGAATTCATTTAAATTTGTGAATATAAATGAAGGAATTATTGCTTTATAAAGAAATAAAACAAGTTTGTTTTGGTTTAAATGGGATTTTGGCTAAGCATATGAAGGCGGTTCATATGGCTTAAGAAGAGATTTTGGAATTTGAATTTGATTTTAGATTCTAGTCATTTGGAATTAGATTTGATTTGGAATTTGATTTGAGATTGAATTGACATTTGATAAAATCAATTGAATTGGTGTTGATTTGAATTTGATTAAGGTTAAGCCCATAAGATAAAATCAAAGGGCTTAGGAAGGGGTTTGGAATTTGAATTTGATCTTGGGTTTCAATCATTTGATTTAGAATTAATTTATAATTTGGATTTTAATTGGATTTAAGGTTTAGTTTAAGGAAGGAAGCATGGATTAGGTTTGAGCCATAGGGAAGGGAAGTCTTCCTAAGTCCCTAAGGCATGAGCTTCCCATGGCTAATCCTTTTAGGTCTCTAGGCTCAGGTTAAGTGTTCACCTAATCACTAGAACTGTCTTAAGACTAAGGAGCTCTTAATGTCTACAAGTCCTAGAACTATGATGTGAAAGTTGAGAACTCACTCAGAAAGTGAGGTCAACAAGCATGTATTCATTTCTAATTGTAATTATTATTTTGTAATTCTGGGTTGTATAGCTACGCCATCTTTCTCTTTTCTTGGCGGTACCGGTCGCACTGTCCTCTTATTCTTTTATGATAGCTTATAAAATACTTAATTTTATGTTTAGGATTGTATATTTTTCATAGTTTCTTTATGATTAATGTTTTAATGTGTGGCCTAGATGCGGTAGGCTCCTAAGATAAAATTAAATTTTTTTACCCAATTAATAACTCATAACCAAACTTTAAAATAATTCATAACCTTGCCATAAAGCTTAGGCTCTAAACAAGATAATTAAAAGATTTAGCAACCCCTTAGCTGTATGTTGTATGTCTAACGTCATACATACCATCTTGAATCACTCCTACTAAGTGAGGGCCTCCATTCTTGCTCTGTAGGGACTGCTTGACCTAAAAGAGCAACCCCTTATGATGGAGCTTCACCCTCTTTCTCTCTTGATTTAGCTAATAATCAATTTTCTTCATGCATTTAGGCATAAAAAAAATCCTAAAGCCTTTGTCCAAATGAATTTGTTAAAATGAAATAAATTTTGAAAGATTTTTCATTTTTAAACTAAGTCATATGCTCATACCACTCACGCTCTAGTCTCTTAAGGGGTGAGTTTAGAACTATAGTCTCTTTCAAAGTTAAATAACAAGCTTAAAACATCTTACAATTTTATAAGACCAGACTACATGGTTTTGAATCATAAAAGGTGTTAGCTGGCAACCACTCAAAGTGGTTGTAAGCCTAGAAGAGTCGAGTGGGTTTATTTTCTCTTATGGAAAAGACCCTTATGTCCCCTCTTTGCGTAGATTTAGGTCATGTTTTAGCTTCTGCTAAAGCTCCCTAGATTCAGGATCCGAGGTTGCTAGTTTCCTTTGGGCTACAAGCATAAATCCTCGCCTCTTATGTATTTTCACAACCTTGTGTTTGTGGATTATAAACCCTAGCAATCTAATAAAATTTCAACCCAAATGAAATAAATCCTCTCACTTTCAAACATATAAAGCCTCACTATAGGATAGATCGGAATGCTCACTAGACCTTCTAGTATCACAGGAATTCCCTACTCATTTTTCTTTGCATTCTAAAATAAGTCTTTCTAATTGAGCAATCCCACTTGATCTTCCAAAATAACCAATCCTTTGATAGTCTTAACCTTGAAATCTTTGGAGAAAATAAGACTACTTTAATCAAAAGTATTCTTAAGAGATCTCATTTCCTATGATGTAATTAACTATGGAGGCTTGCCTCCATAGGGAACTAAAGAACTCAACATAAAATAAATCCTATTTTATTTTTTTATATAAAGTAAGAGAAGAATCTCTGGTACATATGAAGACCCATCATGTCTTATGAGTCCTTATTAGGTGACTAGGTCTATTATAGGGTGATGTTTTTTTTTTTGAGATAGTACATCATACCTCAATGCCACATTTGATCACTTCAATAAGTACCCCCTACGATCTATGTGGTGTCCACATGACCATCCGAAAATAAATACCAAATGTTATAAATATAACTCTTCCCTATTATAGCAGTAAAGTTAGGACATATACTTATAAATAAAATAAATTGGTTGGTAAATGAATGAGTACTTAATACTTTAAATTTCATTGACTTTGATACATATATGGATTAATTTAAGAGAAAATAAACTAATAAATTAAAGAAAGGTGCTAAAAGGAGTACAAACATAATGGAGATCATACTTATGGATATATTTTGTCCATATATATACTTTCATAGTCCAAAATACTTGATCACCTTTATTGATGATAACTCATAATATTTGTATCTTTACTTACTCCATAATGAATATTACCACTAGATGCCTTTAAGATTCTTAAGGAAAGAGTTAAGTGATAATATAAAAATAAATTAAGATTGTGAGATTTAATAAAATGTTGAGAGTTATGATATATATATTAAAGATGGATAGAAGCTTAGTCTGTTTATCAAGTTTCTTCAAGAAAATGAGATTATTGCCCAATACACTATACATAATTTAATTGATTAGAATGGTTTATTTGAGAGAAGGTTTATAAGCATGATTAGTAGCTTTATAATATTACTTATGTTCTTGTAGAGAAAATTTATCAAAATGATAATGTATATATTAAATTAGATTCTAACCAAGATTGCTCTTAAAATACTTTTGAATTATAAAAATGTTGAAAATTCAGTTTACAACATGTACTTACATGGAGATGTCCATGTGAACTAAGAAAATTAAATTTGCAAGGGAAGAACTAAGACCTAAGGACTATAAGTGGATATTTATTAGATATACTAAGGAATCCAAGGATTACATATATTATTGTCTACTTAATAGCATTAGGATTATTAAACCAAGAGATATAAAATATTTGAGAATTACTTGATTAGTGGGAGTGATCATTTATAAATACTCAATGTTTTACTTTAAGTAATAGAATGATTATATCCACAACACTGCTCAAGTATAAATGTGTATTAGACATGAGGCAAATAATAGCCAAGATTCCATAAGCTACTAATTATGAACTAGTAGATCCAATTATTCTTGAGTTATTATATATTGTTAAATAAATAAATTCAGTATAGGATATCGTAATAATATTAAGGATATTTATTAAGGATAGAAGATTAATGCTTCATAGTGACTATATTGTGTATATTTATAAGTCAAACTACAATATTATAGAAAAAAATAATCTTGAAATGTTTTTGTAAGCCATGAGATATGAAGAATCAAAGTTATGGTATAATGTCATAAAAGCTGAGTTAATTCATGGAACATATTGGAGTTTGGGATCATGTTGAGTTACCTAGTTTTGCAAAATTGTATTGTATAAATAAGTCTATAAGACATAAAATATTTATCGAAATATAAAAAGATATAAGTAAGACTCATTACTAAAAGATTAACAACAAGAAATTATTAATTATGGAGGCCTTTTCTCCCATATATATGGTAATAATATTATGATGAATATTTTAACTTAGATGAATATGAAATTTCTCACCAAAAATTTAGATAAAGAGGTTTGCATGAAACAATCGAAATATTCTCCTATAGATGAGCATTTGTTGAGCAACCTAAGTGATTTATTTGAAATATGCCTCCCAACAATGGTATTTAAATTTTTATGAGTTTATATATTTATTTGAATTTTTAGAGGATATCATAGATTATTATATATACCAGAAGGTTAATGGAAGCAAAATTCATTTTTTAATCCCATATATAGATGATATTATATTTTCAATAAATTATATAAGTTTATTACATTGGAGGAAATGATTTCTTTATGAAAATTTTGACATGAAGGATATGGGTGATGCTTCTATGTCATTGGTATTAAGACACACATGGACAAACTTTATGGTGTTTCAAGTTCTTATATCAACAAAATCTTGGAGAGATTTAAGATGAAAAATTATTCACCAAGCATAGCTCACTTATCATGGGTGATAAATTTAATTTAAGCTAATGCTAAAAAAAACTTTAGAAAAAAAGAAATGAAAATACTTCATATGCATCAACTATTAGTAACATGATATATGCATAGGGTTGAACAAGATCTAAGATATCAAAGTAATCCAAGTATGTCATTGGCTGCAAAGAAGGTGATGAAATACCTTTAAAAAATGAAAGATGCATATAAATAGGTAGACTAATAATTTGGAGGTGATTGACTATTTATTTATGATTTTGTTAGCAATATTTATTCTCAAAAATTAACTTTTTGATACATCTTTATTTTTGTTGATGAAGATGTATCTTGGATGGGTATCAACCAAACTTTTATTGTTACTTTTACTATGGAAGCTTAATTCATGATTTATATTGAGGCTACATGACATGGTATATAGTTGAAGAGTTTTATTTCTTGGCTCAGTTTTGTGGATTTTTAAAAAATAGTAGCTTGTGATATATGGAATTAAATCTAATTCAAAACAGCAAAACTAAACGATTTAAAACTCTTTTACAAAAAGATACAAATCTTTGACATATTTAGAAAGTACTAGTAATATACTAGAACCTGGCAAAAGAATTATTGAGAATCAAGAAATTATAAATAATAATATTGCCACAGTTGTAATTCTTGCAGAATGTGTTTGCACAGAATTTGACTTACAAGGATCAAGTTTTAATGATAACCTTTCTATGGAGAAACTTGTTAGTCCTATTAGTAGAAGTATTCAAGGTGCAATACAAATTAATGAAGTCAGAAATTAAAGAATCACAACAAGAAATAGATGAATTAGTAGTTGTATTGAATCAACATCAATTCATGAATAATACACCACAAACTCCTTTTGGTGATAGACCAATTTCGGAGATAATCACACAAATTAATGCAAGTACTTCATCCTCCACCAATCCACGATATTATTTATTACCTAGTATTAGATATATTCCTACACCTAGGAATATTCAATCTAATAGAAATACCCAAATTAAAAAAGTTGATTGTCTAAATACTGTAATTAGTGGACATGGAATCTATTTAAATCTAGATTGTTGGAAGAACATCGCAAAGATAATTGATAAATGGACAATAAACTATAGTTTAGCTATTTATAATTACAATCTTCATGGAGAAGATGCATATGGATTTATTGAAAAATACTCTTATAGGCATTTGCAAAAAATGGTTTGTTGGCCTTAGGCAAGATCAAAAACAAAAAATTAAAAATACTTGTGTTGCGTGCTAGAAAACCAATTGCGGAGAATAAAAGTTTAAGCCTTAGCTTTGTTGTGGAATTCAGCACACACACAGATGTTTGTAGAATGAATAAGAAAATTCCAGAATTTTTATGTGTAAAAACCCCTGAAGAGGGGGAAAAATCATGGGGCCTAGCCCAATAAAAATCTTCCACTATGTATTTGTTTCAGAGTACAAACTTTTCCCGATAATGGGATTACAGAATTGTATATGAGAAGGGATGACAATGGAAATAGCAACAACAAATATGTAGTGTTGTTAATAGTTGTTGGTGGCAAATGATGATGGTGAACGTGAGGATATGGTGATGACAGCGTGATGACGAGATGGTCGATGGTTGGGCGATCACGGCCATCTGCGGGTGGTGACCACAATGGTGGTTGATGATGATGATGATCGAGCGGTGGTGACCGATCAGCAAGCGCAGAATCGCACGGCAAGAACAAATGGTTAGCGGGGATGACCGACCATGGTGGTCTGCGATCCGAATGGTGGCGACAAAGACGAGGATCGATGCGATAATGATACCGGGTGATGAACGCGGTGATGCCGACCAAATGACGATGATGGTAACATGGTATGCGATGATTAGTGGTTGACGCATGAGGATCGAGCGGATCGATGAGGGTGGCCGATGGCGGTGGTCGGCGACCGTCGAGTGGTGGCATGATTATGCTTGGAGGATTTTCAAGCTTTAGAGCTCTCTCGTCTCTTTAGCTTGGGCACCCCTCATGTCAAGAATGAGAGGATATTTATTGATTAGAGGGATGACATTTCTGTAAATACATGCAAAATTCGAACCACTCTATTGGATGGCTCAAAATGATTCCCTTGATCATCTGATGTATTTTAAGTATTTGAATGCTCAAATAAAGTCAGAATCAAAAGATCTTGGGCTTGTTAGATTTGGCTCATCAAGACGCTCATTTTGATCATAAACACTCTATATTTAGGAACTATTTAGAGATTTAACTGATATCTCAAAGTTTCCAATGATATTTTAAGTGCTTGATCTGGATTAGTTTCGACTTAGGATCAGATTACTTTTGAATCATGATTTGTGCTTTGACTAGTAGAATTTTTAGTACCTTATCAGTTTCCCCTTATTTTTGTATGAAATTATCTCTATCATCCAAAAATATACGCCAAATAATTAAAAATATCAAATTCTTCAATGAAATTTGTGGGTTTATTAACCATATAGTTTGAGAGAATATATCTTCATAGGTATGCAAGATTATGATCACAGTGCGTGGTCGCGAGTGCGCAGTGCATGTGCAAGGGGATCGCCTGACACTTACATGCACTCTGCAGCACCTGCATTGGGTCGCTCACGTCCACAAGAACGAGCACTAATGAGCATTTTTTTAATTTTTTTCAATTTCTTTCCATTTTTTATTCTGAGCCTTTTTTCCCCTATAGTGGGCCTATAAAAACCCCCCTAGGGTCAAGTAAGGAGACACAACTCCCATATGCTATAGTGTTCCTCTACATTGGATGAGAAATCATCTAGCAAAAGTTCAAGGACTATGGTAAAAAAAAATTTTTTCTTTTCTTTTTGTCCATGAAGTTCTAACCTTCTACTTAAGAGAAGGTCATTCACTTTGCTGATCAAGACCCATAGCTCATACGGTGAGGCTCTGATTTTTGAGAGAGAGAGAGAGAGACATCAACTGTCCTCGTCAGATCGATCAGATTTGAAGGAGATCAAGGTGCGTAGTTCTTACGATGAGGCTCCGATTTTCTCTCGAGAGAGAGGAATCAACTATCCTCTCTTGTGGAGGTGTAGTTCATATCGAGGCTCTGGTTTTCCCTCGAGAGAGGCGTCAACTGTCCTCATTGGACCGACCAGATTTGGAGGCGATCAAGACCTGTAGATCATACGGTGAGGCTCTAGTTTTCTCTCGACAGAAGCGTCAACTTTCCTCATCGGACCAACCAGTTATGGAGGCGATCAAGGCCCATAGTTCATACGGTGAGGGTCTGGTTTTCCCTCGAGTGAGGCACCAACTATCCTCGTCAGACTGACCAGGTTTGGAGGTGATCAAGGCCCATAGTTCATACAACCAGGCTCCAATTTTTTCTCGAGAGAGGCATCAACTATCCTCATCAGACTGACCAGTTTGGAGGAGATCAAGGCCCATAGTTCATATGGTGAGGCTTCAATTTTCTCTTAAGAGAGGCATCAACTGATCGGGTTTGGAGGAAGGCTTCATCCGAGGATTCCTAAAAGGAATACTCTTAGTACATCACAAAATTGGAGCTAGTATTGAGAATCTATCTCCCAGCAAAGTATCTGAAGACCCTTTGCCAGATTCAGGAGATGAAGGGGTTGAAAGTGAGTTTAAGGGAGCAACTTCTAGTGGTGAGGAGGACTTTGATATCATGTAGTATCACTTTAGGATACATTTATTTTCCTTTTATCTATGTATTGTTATTTATTATTTTTATTTTTTATATCTAGAATTTTGATTCTTTCTTATATCATCGTGTTAGAGCTATCAATGATATTAAAATTTTTTTGGGTGATTTGTTCTTATTTTGTTTTTTCCTATTCGAGGTGATAGGTCAGAATATTATTCGACAATGCTAACCTGTATGGATGAGGTCATGGGAAGTTCACCAAGGACTTTTTGGCCTATCTTAGGTATTAGTCAAAATATTATTTGACATCTTACCTGTATGGTAGAGACCGTGGATTGTCCACCAAGGATTTTTTTGACCTATCCTGTAGCCAAAGTGTTACTTGACTTATATGGAAGAGGCCATGGAATGTCCACCAAGGATTTTTTGACCTATCATAGGCATTAGTCAAAGTGTTACTTGACTTCTTACCTGTATGGAAGAGGTTCGATCAAGTACCCCTGAGATTAATCATGCCCCGACTGAGACACAACGTGAGTTGTGCATTTCTCAAGTCGGAGAATTAAATGAAAGAGATTGTTTATATGCAATAAGCTTGAAAGAAAAGGCTATAAACTAATTACTCTAATAAGATCGGTGATACAATCAAAAGATAATTTTAACAAAGATATGAGTTTGAAGAGAAAATGATAAATGAGACAAAATAAAAGTTGCAATAATTATGCAGTAGGAATTACTAATAATATTTCTGGAGATTCTCAGTGTTCCAAGTTTGAGGCAAAGTTTTTCCCTCTAGATCCTTGAGCTTAAATGTTATTGGCTTCACCATAGCTATAACCACATAAGGCCATCCTAAAGAGGTGAGAGTTTATTGCGTTGAGGGCCTTTGTCGTAACTTCAAGAATTCACAGGACCAAGTCACTGATAGAGATGGGACGGGTTTCACTCTTCTATTGAATTGATGAGCTACCCTTTGGTGGTAGGAAGCAGTCTGAAGTAGGGCCATGTCATAAGTTTCAGGGAGTAAGTCTAGGTTTTATCAGAGTTTTTCTTCATTATTATCATGATTGAATGATTGAACTCTTGGACTTAGAATCATATATAGGTATAATAGCTTGAAACAAAATTATATGGTGTCTCACCACCAAAGTTTGATGTACGGTAAGCCCAAAGAACATTAGAGAGCTTCTCAACCCATTGCCCCTTTCTCGAGATGCCTTTTAACCCTTTGAGTATACCTATTGGTAGCTTCAATTTGTCCATTAGTTTATGAGTGATGGAATGTGAAGATCTTTACAAAAAGACTTAAAGACTTTTCCAGTAAATTTGGTTCCATTATCGGTGATGATCTTTGCAGGAAGACCAAATCGACATAATATATTTTTCTAAATAAATTATTTAGCATTTGCCTCCATGATTTTAGGTAATTTCACTTCCATTTAGTGAAGTAGTCGATAGCTAAAATGATAAACTTTTGTTGCCCTGACATTATTGGAAAATGTCCCATGATATCAATTCCCTATTGAGCAAAAGGCCACAGGCTTTGAAGGGATGAGAGCTCTGTATATGGTGTATGAGAGAGGTTAGAGTGCAACTAACAACTCACACATTTTTTTGTGAACTCTAAGGCGTCTTACTTCATCGTAGGCCAATAGAACTATTGTCTTATAATTTTAAGGGCTAGCACCCTTCCTCTTAGGTATTTTCCACATATCCCCGAGTGAACCTATCTTAATGCATAATCGGCCTCTGATGGTGAGAGACATTTAAGGTATGGACTAGAAAAAGCTCATTTGTATAATTCACCTCTGATAATAATAAAGTTTGCCGCTTGCCTTCAGAGATGAGTTGCAATAGTTGAGTCTTCAGGAAGGGTCCCTTTTTGTAGAAAGGATAAGATGGAGTCCATCCATGAAGCTTCATTTATCTCAATAATTGCATGTATTACCCATGACCCTTAAATACTAGAAAAATATATTTCCTCAATATGCCTTCTCTTAAATAGATCTCCAGTAACAGAGGTAGCGAGCTTAGTGAGAGTGTTAGCTCAAGTGTTCTTCTCTTGCAGTAAATGAATGATTTGATGTGTCTTAATATGGGCAAGAAGTGACTTCACCAAGTTGAAGTATTGTGCCAGCTGAAGATTATGAGTATTAAAGTTTCCCTCAACCTAGGAGGTGACAAGCTGAGAGTTAGTGTGGATCATTAAGTTTTGAACTTCATAATCAATGGCAAGTCTCAACCCTACGATGAGAGCCTCATATTCAGCCATATTATTGGTTGTAGGGAATTTTAAGAGAAGTCCATACTCTAAGGTATCCTGTTGGGGGCAAATAAATAAGATTCCTACTCCAAGAGATTTTCTTGAAGCTCCATCAACATAGAGGGTCCATTGAGGAGGTGAAAGGGGTGTAATAGATAGCTCATTTGGAGTGGTAGGTGCATTCCAATTATAAATTCTCAGTACTTGAGACTTTATGTCCGCTAGTAGAAAATGAATATCAAACTCTCCCAATTCTATGAACCATTTGATTAACCTCCCAGATGCCTCTAGTTTTTGTAGAATGCCCCTCAATGTTAAATAGATATAAACACCCATAGTGTAAGCTTGAAAGTATAGACACAATTTTTGCGCTAAGAAAACTAAAGCCAAAGCCATCTTATCGGTCAGTGGATAATGACTTTCTATATCAAAGAGAATTTTGTTGACATTAGTTTTCGTTTAAGTAGATCTAAATGAATATATGGAGTGTAATTTTAGTTGTAGAAATTCTAATGGTAGTTGTGACATTAGGTGAACAAGTCATTAATAAGAGTGAGCGATTGGATATCTAGCTATATTGTTCAAAATGATGGTGAAATAGATGGAATGTTATTAGTAGAATTCAAGTTGGATGGTTGAAGTGGAGGAATGCATCCGGCATGTTGTGTGATAAAAGTACCACTTAAACTTAAAAAATTTATAAGATGGTGGAAAGACGAATGATTTATGAAAAATGCATAAAGAGAAGCATAAGTAAGTGCGAGATGAGGATGCTTAGGTGAATGAGTGGCTTTACTCATAGAGATAAAATGCAAAAAAAGTATGTTCGGGAAAAAGTTAGAGTAGCTCCAGTGACAGATAAGATTAGAGAGAGTCACCTTAGATGGTTTGGCCACATAAAGCATCGACCGTCTGATGACCCGTTTAGGAGAGTGAATGCATTAGATTTGCCTTATGTTAAGAAAGGTAGCAGTATACCTAAAAAGACTTGGTTAAGATATATAAAAAATGATCTTAGCATACCTGAATTAAATGAGAATTTGACACATAATAGGACAAAATAGAGACGAAGGATTTATGTAGCCAACCCCACTTAGTGGGATAAAGTTTTGTTGTTATTGTTGCTGTTGTTGTTATTGTTATTGCAGTTTTGAAAGTGTTTTTCAGATTTACTGTGATGAAAAATAATTTATAATGAACTAATTTAATTTTAGAGTTCCTAACTCTTAAATCTCTTTTTGAAACATACACTATATGAGAAATGACATAAAAATAATGGTCAAAGGCATATTATTTTATATTTTTGTTATTTCCATATTTAAATATAATTTATGAAGAATCAAACTTTTATTCTTTCAGTGACTTGTAAAACTATTATTATGATATAATTTAAATCATGGTAAACACGTAAAATTATTAAATTTAAAAGTTAAACATTACACTAAAAATCATATATATAGAATAAAAGTGTAATATTTTTCTTGTAAAACTATAGATATAAAGAATTAATATAATGTTAATTATCTATTCTTTACAGTTATCTTAAATTAGTTTCAAATGCTTTTGGATTCATTATAATCAAAATTTTAATAAGATTTTCAAATATTTTTTTTCTAAGAATGAACTTATCGAAGAAATTCTCTTCAATCGTTTGTATTAGTATAAACTTTGTGAGGTTATGCTTATATAACTTTTTTATCCTGTAACCAGTCGGCCAATATTCCTATATTAAGTTAGTGAGCACTGTGGGAAACGATGATGATTTGTAAGGTCGCATGCAAATTACCCAAATTATAAAAGCAGCTCGTCAAAAATTTTTTTTTTTCAAGTTAAAACAGCAAAGTTTACGTTCTCTCTCTTCTTAAATCCCACCATTCCAACTCCTCATGGCTCCCCTTCTACCAATCCTGTCAGAATACTCATCTCCTTTCTTCCTAAGTTCTCCTCTCGCACTTCCGCTTTCCCTTTACTCTCCGCCCATCATCTAACAACCCAGTCATCTTCTATTCCTTCTAATCGTCAACAATTTCGACACCGTAGAAATTTTACCGATGGCTTCCAGTGGAATTCAATCTTACGATCCCGAATTGATGCAGGTCTCTTCGAATCTGCTCTCTCCTCTTCTCCTCAATGCTGGTAGATGGTCCCCGCCCCGATCATCTCACTCTCCCTCTGGTCGTCCGAGCCGTTTCGGCCCTCCCTGGCCACGCTGGCCTCGGCAAGGCGATCCACTCTCTTGGTATCCATCTTGGCTTTTGTGGTGATGCCTATTTCTGTAATTCCTTGATTGAATTGTTTGGATTCAATGATACCATCTATGCTCGCAATCTGTTTGATGAAATGCGTGAAAGAGATGTGGTCTCTTGGACCATCATGATCTCCGTCTATATTCAGAAAGGAGACGTCTTTGAATCCTTTAGACTGTTCCACGATATGAGAATTTCTGGCATTGAGCCATTCTCCGAGCATTTGAAGTTGAAAAAAGTGCCGATGGAGGGAGGCAGTTACATGGTTTTGCAATCAAGAGAGGGTTTGGGAGTCATGAGTTGGTACAGAATTCTATTTTGACAGCATATAGCAAGATGGATTGCATCATGGAAGCAGAGAAGCTGTTTGATTGTATGGAGGAAAGGAGTTTTGTTTCATGGAATATTCTGATGATGACATATGTTTCAGCTGGGGATTTGTTCAAATTAATCAAATGCTTTCAGAGAATGATGGCTGAATTGTATACTACACCTGAGACACTGACGCTCGTTATATCAGCATTGACCAAGTACCGAGAACTTAAGATGGGTCAGCAGATTCATTGTTATGCAGTAAAGCACGGCCAGATTGACATGGTTCTTCAAGCTTCTTTCGTGGACTTTTATGCCCAGTGTGCAGATTTGGCATCTTCTTTCTCATTGCTTCAAGAAGTTGGCACCAACAATTGTAGAATCCCGTGGATAGTGATGATGTGGGCATTTATACAAAGTAGGCAGTTTATACAGGCTATCAGTTTATTTCAGAGAATGCAAAATTTAGGTTTTGAACCAAATGCTGATGCTCTGAGGTGTTTGGTAGTAGCATATGGTCACTTAGGTGCCCTGCTGCCAGGAAAAGTAATCCATGGTTACTTGATAAGGCGTGAGTTAAATTCTGAATCAGAAGAAGGAAGGCTTGAAACATCCCTTCTTAACATGTATGCTAAATGTGTGATTTTTTGCTCGGAGATGTTTCGATAACATGGTATACAGAGATATTGTGGCTTGGAGCTCACTGATTGAAAGCTATGCCATCCATGGAATGGGATTAGAAGCTATAAAGCTGTTCCACCAGATGCATGAGGCAGGAGTCAGACCAAATAGCATCACATTCCTTAGTTTGCTGTCATCTTGCAGTCACTCTGGCCTGGTGAATGAAGGTTGTCAGGTGTTCAGTTCTATGACTGAAAATTTTGGAATAAAGGCTGAGCTAAACCATTATACCTGCATGGTAGACCTTCTTGCTCGAGCTGGATTGCTTGCTGAAGCCTTAGATTTGATTCATTCCATGGATATGAAACCTGATGGACGGATTTGGGGAGCTCTTCTTGCCTCATGTAGAGTACATCGAAATGTTAATATTGGAGACTATGCTGCTCAAAGACTGTTCGAATTGGAACCACATAATGTGGGTTATCATATTATTTTGAGTAACATCCAAGCTGGCGGAGACCACTGGGCTAAAGCTGAAGGAATCTGGAAATCCATGGATGAAATAGAGTTCAAGGGTAGATCAGGTTGGAGTTGCATTGAAGAGAAAGAAGGATTTTCCTTTTTTGTTGCTGCGGATTACTAACATCAACGAGCAAAAGATATCTATGAGACATTGAATTGTCTGGGTAGAAATGTTGAAGAGATCAAATGCTTGTGAAGCAAATTCTACTGGAGAAATCTTCTGGAAGTACTGGTCTGCTTGAATGGGCTTTGTTATAGCTGTTTTGTTCTTGAAGCTTTTGCTTTAACTTAGTAGTAACAGAGTTATGATGTAATGAAAGCTTAGATTCATGGCTTTGTTGATATTTTTTCAGCAGTTATAAAATTATTTTATTATTGAAACATATTATTCTGTATTCCACATGATCCTTCGCGTTTTGAGAATGCAATGTGTGTTTTGTGAATTCTATTTGATTTAACGCTATCCTTGAAGTTTTGAGCTTGCTGGAGGTTTACACGCATATCACATAATTCTTATGCTTTTACATATCTAATATATAAGGTTAAAATCATATCAAAAAATATCATTGTCATTAATTTTTAAGAAGATCTACATACATATCATACAATTCTTATGCATTTATATATCTAACACCAAAACTAGATATTTAATTATTAACACTTTTATATGCATAAAAGGTACAATTCACTTTTAAAAAGTGAGTGATGACGATATTTTGATATTTTGATGTGATATTAAAAATGGAGGATTTTATATATGCTAAAATTAAAATTTAGTTGTTTAATATATAAATATATAAAATTATGTGTTTTATGTGTAAATTCCCCTAAAATTTTTATAGGGAAATATATTTTTTCATACATAAAAAAATATTATATATATATATATATAGACATTCATGTTAAGATTTGTTATTTTAAAATGATTTTTTTTCCGTTTGTATCTTATCTTTCAAGAATATCATAAAGAGATTTTTTAAAATAAGTAGTTGTGAAACCATCAATGACTTTAAGATTGTTAGAGGCTTTAATTTTTTTTGTGAAATTTAATAAAGAGAAATCATTAAGAAATAAATTTATAGATTAAATTGAATAATAATAATAATAATAATAATAATAATAATAATAATAATAATAATAATAATAATAATAGCTTATTGCACAATAAAAAATAAATTGAATATCTTTCATGTCAAAATATTTTTAAATCATATGTTTTAGGTGAATCAAATAATTTTAAGAATTTCTCCTTCAAAAGGCACCTCTTAAATCCACAGTATTTCCCTTTATATAAAAAAAAAATTAACATCAGTTACTGTCATACACAAAGAGTTCACTAATAAAGTAAAATCATTATAAAGTTTACACTAGAAATTTGCTAAGGGACCGTTTGATTTGCTGAAAAAAAAAATGTAATATAGAAGAAATACACAGTAATTGAAATGTAATGTGTTTAAAATACTTAAAAGTTATTTTTTAGATGTAAAATAAATGTAAGAAATTATATTTTTGTGTTTGGTTTATAATAAAAAAAAAATAGTGTAAAATTCAAATGTAAATGATAGTGGTGATGAAGGATGATTGGCCATTGGTAGCAGCCGGCAACAGGCTCCAAATGCAAGCAGAGGTAACAGGTGGCAGGCTAGCAGCAATAGGTGGTGTCAACAGATAGTGACCAACATGGATGGCGACGACAAACAATGATTAGTGGCTAGTGGGAATGGCAGACTACAATGAGCAATGGACAACACAAGCAACAACAACAAATTGGGGGCCCACTATGGATAATCACAATGGCCATGAGTTTCTTGAATTCCAAACTTAACCAAAATCAAGTTAGTTTAAAACACACCAAACATGAATTATACAATGAGTTCATAATTCCTTGAAATTTTACATTCCATTTCAAAATTTCAAACCAAACACCCAAATTTTGAAATCCCCTTCATTTCAAATACCTTACAAATACCAACTAAATGACTCCTAAGTCAAGACAAAAACAATAAAACACATGAGAGCTAATAAATCATACACTCAATTTAATCTTAATTGGACCTTCAACTTTAAGTGGGTGGATAGGGAAACAAAGGTATTTAGTTACACTCATGAGTCAGAGCTAATAAATCATATATTTATCAAGCTAGCTTGACAAGCCATTGAGCCAAGTCAAGTGAAGAAGCTCAATGAGTTAGAGCTTGTATAACGATAAGCTTCAAATTTTTTGAGCTCGAGCTCATGGCATGATAAGCTCGACTCATGAGCTCGTTGAGTTTGATCGTTTTCGAGCCATTGTGGAGTTTTTATTTGAAACACCACGTAGATCTTAGAAGTTTTATTTAAGTCATTATATACATCATTAAGAATAATATTCTATCTCAAAAGATAGAAATATCATCCTATAATAGATTCAATCAATTAATAAGAACGTTTAAGGACGATGGGTTTGCATATATTTAAAATTCTTCTTCTTAACTACATAGATAATAAGAATAAGGTTTATTTTATACCGAGTTCTCAGATCTATATAAGGGCAAGTCCCTATAGTTAATTACATCTTAAGAGCTAGAAGCTCTCTTAAGAAAACTCTCAATTAAAGAAGTTAGGTCTTTATCTCTATGGATTTCAAAGTTGATTTTATGACTGCTAAATATGAAAGTCAAATGTGATGGATCAAGAGAAATAGTTCTTTTCAAATTCCAAATGGGAAGAAGTAGGAAATGCTTTGATATTAGGAAGCTCAGTAAGCACTTCTACTTATTTTATAATTAGGCTTTATAGCTTTAAAAGTAAAATTTATTTTTGTTATGAGGTAAAATTTTATTAGAATACTAGGGCTTATATTCTAATGGCATATGACTGTATAAAAGCCTAAAATATGAGGACTTATTCTTGTAGTAAAAGAGAAATAAGGTGCATCAGATCCTTAACTAAATGTGCTTCTAGTGTAAAGTAGGTGTCCGACTTAGTCTAAAAGAGTAAAATTGGGATGTATTAGTTATTTCTCACAAGACAATATGATCGATACTTTTTATTCTAATACACAAGTGCACATGTTGAATCAAGCAATACAAAATGAATAGAGTAACATTCCCATGAGGATAAGAGTAAAATTAGATATTAATTTATATTAAGTTAAGTACTAATCTCTTTAAACTTAGTTTTTTTAACAAAATGTAATTGCTTAATTCAAATTACTATCTATTATTTTGCAAGATAAAGATAATTTTATATTTTTTATAAAAAATATATAGGTGTTTTCTTAATTTTAAAAGAGTGCTCAATTTATGGAATCTTTTATACTATATATAGTAAACTATACAGGTTAATCTAAAGTTATACCAACAAGAAAAAAGTGTAATAAAGCAAATCTCTTTACTTAATTTTCGCCAAGTTCCAAATAATTTTTAAGTGGTTGCTTTACCTATATTTCCTTTTAAATAATTGCAAATCTTAAAAATAATTATAAATTTAATGGCTATTTAGCTACTCCAAACTATTTAGCACATTAATGATTATTTAGTATATTTGTTTACCTTTTCCCTACTTATTCTTCTAAGATTTCATTGATATCTCTAAATCAAACTTATTTTTAACTTTATAATTGGCCATATTACAAGTAAATGAAGCATGGAAAGAAATGAAATATATTTTCATTTAAAATAGAAACAATTTTCTTATATTAATCCACAATAAAGTTTAATACAACACAAACATCTCAAAAGTTTACATAAATTCAGGGCTAACATACTTAGTTTAACATTTTAGAAAATAAAACACAAATATAATACATAAGTATGTGTAGGAAATACTAGAAAATACAAGAAAAAAGAAAGAATAAAAAAGGAAAAAGTGCATCGATAAAACCTCTCCCTTTATTGTGTATCCTTCTCCTTGATCTCTTGGTTGTGCTCTCCTTCACACACTCCACACACAAAGATCACAACACTTGGAGTGTCACTCTCCAAGTGTTGTCATTGCACTCTCACATACTCAGTATATTGATAAGAAAAATAAGAAAGAAAAAAATTCTCGAAAAGATCCTTTTGCCTTGGAAATATGCATTATATATATAGCCTAGATACAACCCTAGTCGGTTGTCCAGATGCTCCTACCATAATTGCCTCAAAAAATATTCAAAATTGTTACTAAACTGTCATGAATTTATTAGTTGTAGCACTACATCATTCGTATTGCCTAGCACTATACTCTCTAATTTTTGGCTTCAACTTTCATTTTGGCTTCAACTTTCTGATTTTGGCACCTTGGCACTAGGTCAAGCACCTCAACAAGCAAACTGCATCACATTGTCTTATCTATTTTGCATTTTTCTTCTAATACTAGCACCGACATTGTAAATGTAGTATCATGGTGTTGTAGCATATTAAGCATTTCTTTTTTTTTCCAATAAGAGATTTACTATCATAAATAGTTAAAATTATGAAAATAAATCATAAAATAAATAAAGTTTTACTTAAAAACACATGCTAATTTAAATAAATTTTCACTTATCAAACACCCCCAAACTTAAATCATTACTTGTCCTTAAAGTAATCATATGCATTTTCATGAATTCTTAAATTTATTTGGTAGCTAAACTTTTAGAATTTAAAATCATTAAATAACAATTTTAAGTGAAAAATAAACTTACAAGAATCATTATTAAATATGAAAAATAACTATAATAGCCTAAATTCTTACTCAAACTAATATTTCATTTGAGTTAAGTCATTTTAGTGCTTAATATTAATATAGTTGATTCTTTTGAATTTTATTTAATTGACTATTATAAATAGTCATCACTTAATATTTAAATAATCATAACATGATTTTTTTCTCTTGAATTTAGCACATTTAGTTTATGCTTTTTGTTGATGACATTCTTCTTGTTGATAAGACTAGAGAGGGAGTCCAAGAGAAACTTGAATTATGGAGGTCAACATTAGAGTTTAAAGGTTTTCGTTTAAGTAGATCTAAAACTGAATATATGGAGTGTAATTTTAGTTGTAGAAGTTCTAGTGGTAGTGTTGTGACATTAGATGAACAAGTCATTAATAAGAGTGAGCGATTCAGATATTTAGGCTCTATTGTTCAAAATGATGGTGAAATAGATGGAGATGTTATTAGTAGATTTCAAGTTGGATGGTTGATTTGGAGGAATGCATTTGGCCTATTGTGTGATAGAAAGTTCCACTTAAACTTAAGGGAAAATTTTATAAGATGGTGGTAAGATCTGCAATGACTTATGGTACAAAATGTTGGCCAATGAAAGAGAAGCATAAGACTAAGTTAAGTGTTACAGAGATGAGGATGCTCAGGTGGATGAGTGGCTGTACTCTAAGAGATAAAATGCGAAATGAGTATGTTCAGAAAAAGTTGGAGTAGATCTAGTGATAGATAAGACTAGAGAGAGTCGCCTTAGATGGTTTGGCCACATAAAGCATCAGTCGTTCGATGACCCCATTAGGAGAGTAGATGCATTAAATTTTTTTTATGTTAAGAAAGGTAGAGGTAGACCTAAAAAGACTTGGTTAAGATGTATAAAAAATGACCTTAGTATACTTGAATTAAATAAGAATTTGACACATAATAGGACACAAAGAGAAGGATTCATGTATAAACCCCACTTAGGATAAAAGGTTTGTTATTGTTGTTGTTGTTGAATAGACTTTAATAACTTTGTTGACTTGGTTAGATAATTGGGAGAATTTCTAAATACTAATATTGTATGATACTCAGCCTCAAGTGTTTTCTTCTCATCCTATTTTTTTCTTTTTTTTTTCTTTTTCTCTTATTTTTATTTTTTTATGAATAATTTACATTTTTGGCTTTGTAACCCATACTTGTTATTAATGTTCATACTTTTCTATTCTCCTTATATATCTAACACAATTCAAATGAATTATTATTTTTCACTAAATAGGCTTATGTCTAATTAATATTAATCAAAATTATTTTATTAAAATACTAGTAACTTCTATTATTTTCAAGCCAATTATCACAATTCAATAATAATCTCCTGTGTGTGGTGTGTGTAAGAAATTTCTTAACTCATTTGAAATTATTAATTTTATAAGAAATAGTTATTAATAGTTTAAGTTATAATTCATTATTTAATAATTTCAATGCAATTTTATTTTTAAAATTAAAATATTATTTAATTGATTTTAATTCCAAAGATTTACTTTTTAAATAAAATTTCAAGTTTAAAAAATAACACACAATTATAAAGGATAGTTAATACTTATAAACTTTCAGTACTAAAATAAAACAAATATGATAATTTAAATACTACTTTGTATTAGTTCTACATAATAAAACACTTCAACATTTTTACTCATAGACTTTAATAATAAAAAAACTATCTCTCCCCAAAACTCATATATGACTATAGTAAAATAATGAAACACACATAAAATAAAGGATTGAAACTTCTCATTCTATAATTTTCTTCTTTTGACTCTTTCTCATCTTCTTTGCCAATTTTTTTAACAAATATTTAGTATTATAAGCTCTTCTAACAAAACAAAATAACTTTTCAATAATATTACATTTTCACACTAGATGCAATAATAACTAACAACTATAAATCACACCACAACTCATTAAATTACATAAACATTGGGTAACCTCCCAAGCTTAGTTTATAACGACTAAATCATGTTTTTTTTTTAATTTTAGTTGAACCAATCTGAAAGAGACTTTATGTCATCAAGCATCTAATCCATTGCTTTTCTAATGATCCTCAAGATTTTCATTCACTCTTTTTCTTTAACATTAACTAAATTCTTATAAATTATGGTTACTAAAGATGATGATTCACTTAAATATGCATACTTTAAATTGCTATGTAATGATTTTAATTCCACATCTAGTGCCTTTAAGATACATGACTTAAGAGTACTAATAAACACATCTAAGGGCTCACTTATTTTTTCTTAAACTCCCAGGGTAGATCTAAGAAATGGATCATCCTCATTCTCTTGCTCATTCTCAATTACAACTTATTCTAATGAATTTTTATTCAATGATATCTCCAAATATTTAGTTACACTTTCTTCTTTATGTTTGGGGAAATTTATTGTCTAAATATCTTTGGAGCCTTTGAGGGAAAGGCAGAAGTAGTATCTCTCCTATTTTTTTAAATGCCTCTCTCTCAGCTTCCTTCTTCTCTTTAAATTCATTTTATTTTAACTTTTCCTCTATAACAACTTCTAAACTCCGAATTTCAACTTCAAGTTTACCTTCATCAATCTTTACCTCTTCAAGGTCTTTTTCACTTCTAACTTTTATCACATTATCTTTCTCTTTATCCATTTTCTTAAGATTAATTTCTGTATCAAAAGATAGACTATCCTGAGATCTATTTTCAAGATTATTAGTCAATTGTTCTAGTTTGATTTTTAAATTTTTAATAGAATCATTTTGACTATGTAATTTGATTTTCTTTTGCAATAATATCTTCAAGTTCATTTTGAAAAGGATATCGAATGGAACTATAAGTATTAAAATTTGATCATTATTAAAATACATATAATTTCAATTTTCTATATTCTTAGTTTGATTAAAGTTTGAATTATTATTCTATGAAAAGTTAGGATCCAACTTAGATTATATTTGTTTGAAATAGATCATTAAATCTATTGGCTAAATAATTAAACATAGGTCTTTTTTCTTTAATAATTTTCCTATAAATTTGTTCTACTTCTAAGTTCAATTCTAATATTTCTATAGTTTTATCTCTAATTATGTAAAGTTTTAAAATCATAACTTTGTTTTAAAACTATAATAACAATACACTAAACAAGTACAAAGATATTCCTAATACATAACATACATACATATAATAGAGATGTTGAATTAAAAATAGTTCCAAGAGTCTAATATTAACTTAATACAAATTATTATTTTACTTTCTAATCCCCGATAATGCCAAAAACTTGATCGGTACTTTACCTTTATACACAAGTGCGTGTGTTAAATCAAATAATATGGAATGAGTAGAATATCATTCCCATGAAGATTAGAGAAAAATAAGATATTAATTTCTATTAAGTTATGCAATCTTTTAAAACCCATTTTTATCCAACAAAAGTCAAATGCTTAATTAAAATTAGTATTTATTATTTTTCAAGATAATAAAAAGAAAATTTTTTATATTTTTATATATTTATAGAAATATGTAGGTTCTTTCTTAATTTTAAAATAAGTACTCTGAATTTAGTGAATATTTTAGATGATGTATTATATTAAACTATATTGTGGATTAATTTAAAACTTCAAGTGTCAACTAGGAGCAAAAGTGTTATACTCTCTATCTCTAGATAAGTATAATCAAATCAATCTCTTTATCCAGTTTTCTGCCTAGTACCAAGTAAATTTTGATTGGTTGTTTTATCCATATTTTCCTTTAAGTGATTGCAAATCCTAAAATTAATTATATATTTAATGGCTATTTAGCTATCCCAACTTGTCTAGCACATTAATGATTATTTAGTACATTTGTTTTCCTTTTTCATACTTATTTTCTAGGATTCCATCGATATCACTAGATCAAACTTATTTTTAACATTGTACGAGATTAAAGTAAATAAAATATGGAAAGAAGTAAAACACATTTTCATTCAAAACACATAATTTTCTTATTTTAATCCATAAATATTGTTTATATAATACAAACATCTTAAAATTCATAAATTGAGCACTTTATAGATTAGTGCTCCATAATAGAGAGAAAGAAGGAAGTCATATTAAACATAGTAGAATAAGATGAATGATAACTAGTGAAGAAAGAAAAGATCACACCAAGTAGATCTTCTAAGTCCACTACTTGCAATCTTCTACTACTTCCTCTTGAAAATATCCAACATCCACCACTAAAATCTTTGGTTGTTGATGTCCTTCTCCACCTCTTACTTAAGAAAACACTCTTTCACACCACCCTTATACACTCTCACAACACTTGAGTGTCACTCTCTAAGTGTTTCACAAGAACACACCCCCTCACTCACCTTCTTGCCAAGAAAATAAATAAAATTTGAAAAAAGATCTTTTTGTTTTAGAAATGTTCTCTTTTTATAGCCTATATATAGCCTGGTCGGTTATCTAGAATCTCCTGCCATAACTACTTTGAAAGCTTGAAATCATCACTAAACTTAAGAAGAAACTATTTTATCGGTCGTAGCACTACAACACTATTGATGTAACATTGTGGCATTGGAAGTTGCACTTCGGTGTTGTGCTGCTATGCTTATTATTTCTTTCTCATATTATTCCTTTAGTACAACACCGTGGCGATTAGCATGTCATAAAATTACCCCAAAATTAGTCTAATATAGTGTCGTGACACTGCTGATATAGTCCTAGGTGTTGCCTTTACTATATTATGCCCTAATTTAGGCCAATTATAGCATCACGATGTTGCTTTTGCAGTGCTTATGTGCTAGGCCTAAATATCTTCTTTGTTTACTTATTTTTTTTGGATAATTTTCCTATTACAACATAAAATATACTTAAAATAAATATATTTTAACAAAAAAGACATGATAAAGATAGTATAACCACATAAAATTTTCATAATTTTACACTTATCGAATACCCCAAACTATTACTTTTCTTCAAGTAATTTGATATCTTTGCACATATGCCTCTTTGAGTTAGTTGATAATATAATTCTAGAAGTCTATAATAATTAAATAAAAATTTCTAACTAAAAATAGAATTTACATTTCAATGTTTATTCTTTCATTTTATCATTCCAAACTATAATAACCTAAATTATTATTATTGACTAATATTTTTCTTATTAAAATTTTTTATGCATATTGTCATAGTTGATTCTGATGAAAATGTATAAATTGAATTTTAATAAATAGCTGTCCATGTGATAGAAATAAGCATAATTTTTACATTCTTAATTGAAATTACAAATATTGTTGTTCTATAATTTCATTGAATAGATTATAATAATTTTAAAACTCAATCATGATACTTAGCCTAAAGTGGGACCTTCTAATTATATTTTCTCCCTTTTCTTCTTTTTTTATTATTATTATTTTATTTAGAAGTATATTATATTGGCTTTATAACCCATGATAAATATATTGTAATCTTTACTCAAGTCAATATGACCTTATTTACTTAATAATTTTTCTTAAGTTCCTATTAGTAATAGTCTAAAATATGTTACGTCTTATTATATGTATTTCTATTTATTTTAATATTAATTCATTAAATTCATTAGGAAAATCTTATATTTGATATGGGTCCTTAAGAAAAAAATTTAACTTAACAAAAATTATTAGTTGTTCTAAGATTTTTGATTATTATTAGTCTGAAATTTATTCAATGTTAAATAAAACCTTAAATATAATTTGTTATTTTTAAGTTAAAATTTTATTTAATTTATTTTATCTTCTAATAATTTTGAATATTTAAATGAGTGTTGAGTTGAACTCAGCCATCTAAGAAAACTACTGTTACTGCTGACCCATGTGATGATCAAATTTTCATTCTAACTCCTGTTGCTACCAACTACCTTCACTAACCATTTTTTTTTTTAAAATATGAGTCTTCTCCTCCAATTTCTTTGAGTTGCATGATTAAGATTTTGGAGGATTGAGATCTAGATTGAGAGGCCTGTGAACTTTCTCTTACTTCCATTTTTTATCTTAATCCTCGAATTATCCTTTTTGTGAGGGGAGCCCTTTGGATAAGAACTCCTTCATCTTGCTCCCCCATCGCACTAGTCTTAAGCCATAAAGCATAAATAAGGGAGGAGTGACTATAACCTACTATAGTACCACCTTTAATCATATTATAAATTGAATTAAAATTTATCTTTCCTATATATATAGTAAAATCCTTTTAAATTGCATAATTCAAAATGACTATATTCTTAGTTACCTCACTAATATTACTAGTAGGCATCAACTTGATAAAAAAAAAATAGTGCCTCAATAGTCATTCGACAACAAAAAAAATTAATAATTTTTCCTTCAACCATTTTCATTGTACATTCACATTTCTAACAGTGATAAATCTAAGAATTTCATTAAAGTTTTGATACTATTTTAATAAGAAAGTTATTAATCACAGAAATAGTTTTATAATTTACAACATGTATTAATAGTAATATTATTAAAACTTATCCATTTTCTCCTAATGAAATCCTTATTGTCTTGATGTTCCTTCGCAATTTGGTGAAGAACTCTTGCACCACATGGATCACAAGCATTACTGTCATAGGAGAAGTGTTCCCGCCTCTCACTCATTGATAATCCTTTTCATCCCCATTTAGATTGAAGAATCCCCTCTTGGGATGAGATGTGAAAGAGCATGCATTCTTCCACCTTGGTGCTAATAAAGCAATCGGAGTAGCTCATGCCCTCTTCTTGTTCATGTTAATGTACTTCATCGGCATTTTGGCTTTCTAAAATTAGAGAAATGCTAAAGAGGAATGGTGCAAGAAAATCTGAAGAATAGGGCTTTGGAATAAAAATTTGGATTTTTAGGGGTCCTATTTGTAAACTCGATCTAACTAGAGAGCCAAAATGCCATCTATTTTTAATGTACTTCATCTTTAACTCCAATTCTTAAGCGCCTTAATACAATCTCTTTTAATGGATCTTTTTCCTTTCTATAAATATTAAACATAATATATATAATATATATTTATAAGAGAATAAAATATATATATATATATATATATATATATATATATATATATATATATATATACATATATATATATATATATATATATATATATATATATATATATATATATATATATATATATATATATATATATATATATATATATATATATATATATATATATATATATACTTGTTGTCCAAGCATAAAATATTTTTTAATGATCTTCCTATCATGCCATTTTTTTCATTTGTTCCTTATAAATCCTCAAATTTGTGTATGTACTTAATCTTAATTTTCTAACTCATTCAAGTCTATGAGTCACTTTTTTGCACTTATTTTCATCTCAAAATATAATTTCTTAATTGCCCAAAATGCTTTTTGCTCTAATTCCAATGGTAGGTGACTGGCCTTCTCAAATATTAATCTATATGGAGACATTCTAATAAGGTATTGTATGTAGTTTTGTAGGCCCATATTGTGTCACCTAATTTTAATTATCAATCCTCCCTAGTAGGCCCAACATTTTTTTTCTAAAATTCTTTTTATTACCCTATTTAAAATTTCATCTTGTCCATTTGTTTGGACATGATGAGCAATAGCTATTCTATGTTGTACTCCCTATTCTCTTAAAATATTATTTTATATATTTGTTATAGAAATGAGTCTTTCGTGACTAATAATGATTCTAGGTGTTATAAATCTTATAAAAATATTTTTCCTTAGAAATTTAATAATTACCTAAGAATAATTTTTTAGTGTGGCCATTGCTTCTATCCATTAAGACACATAATCAACTTCTCCTTAGATATATTAATTCTCATATGAAGAAGCAAATGGTCCCATAAAGCCTATTCCCCATGCATCAAAGCTTTTTACCTCTAGAATATAATTTAATGATGTTTATTGACATTTAGAGATATTTCTCATTCTTTGGCATTTGTCTTAATTTTTGACATATTCATGTGCATCTCTAAATAAATTTAGCCAATAAAATCAACTTTGTAATATCTTAGCTGCTATTTTATTACTTCTAAAGTGTCCTCCATACTTTGAGTCATGACAAGATCTTATAATTTCTAAAATTTCATTATCAAGAATGCAACTTCATAGAATCTGATCTAGACACTTCTTGTTGATGATAAAGATCATCCCAAAAATAGAATTTCAAATCATATAAATTTTTTTTTACTTATAAGCATTTTTATATGGTGAAATATCACTTACTAGATAATTTACAATATCTGTATACCATGGAATAATTTTATGCTTGAATGCAAATAATTATTCATTTGAGAATTATTTTTTAATATCTCCACCATCTCTTAACTTCCTAATCTATTAATCTAGACAAGTGATTAGCTTTTGCTATTCAAACCTTTTTTTTATCTCTAATTTCTAGATTAAATTCTTGCAATAATAATACCCATCTAATTAATCTAGATTTAGCAACTTTCTTTTCTAATAGATATTTAATTGTTGTATGATTTGTATAAACTATAACTTTTGTTCCCACTAGATAGGATCTAAATTTATCGAAGGAAAAGACAATAGCTGATAACTCTATTTCAGTTGTTGAATAATTTAATTGATTTTTATAGAGTTTTACTAGTATAGTATATCACATAAATATTTTTATCTTTTCTTTGTCCTCAGATTGCCCCTATTGTATAATCACTTGCATCATGCATCAATTTAAAAGGTAAATTTTAATCAAGTGTTATAACAATCAGAGCTAAACTTAATTTGACTTTTAGTAAATCAAAAGCCTTTTGACATACCTTTATAAAAACAAAGAGTGTATCCTTCTATAATAAGTTGCACAAAGGTTTTGATATTTTGAAAATCCTTAATAAATCTTCATAAAATCCTACATGTCCTTAAAAACTTCTGATTTCCATAACATTTGTTGGTGGTGGAAACTTTTTTTATAATTTGCACTTTTTCCCTATCTATTTCTATTCCTTTTTAAGACATTTTATGATCAAGTACTATTCCTTCTCTAACCATAAAATGACATTTCTCCTAGTTAAGTACTAAGTTTTTCTTTTCACATCTCTAGAAATGATTTCTAGGTTTTCTAATGTTTCAAATGTAGACCAAAAATAGAAAAATCATCCATAAACACTTCAATGCAGTTTTCAATTAAGCCAAAAGCTATAGCCATCATATAACATTGAAAAGTTGCAGTTTTGTTATATAAACCAATATGTCATTCTTTTAAAAGCAAAGGTAATCATAAGGACAAGTGAATGTTTTTTTCTTGATCCTCAAGCACTATGGAAATTTGATTATATCCAGAATACACATCTAAAAAAGCAATAACATGAATGTCCTGCTAACTTATCTAACATTTGGTCAATAAAATGCAAAGAAAAATGATCTTTTACCCTCCATCTTGTGATTGTTCTTGTATAAATTATTACATTATTTGTATTAGTAACAATAATCATTCCTCCTTTCTTAGGCACACAATGGATTGGACTTACTGATGTACTAAGGAATAGGATATATAATTCTTGCATCAAACCACTTTAAGATTTTCATTTTACTACTTCTTTCATAATAGATTTAGTCTCCTTTGGTTTTCTATAAATGGTTTATTATTTTCTTTCATTTTAGTTCAATGCATACATATTGAAGGAAAAATTTCTTTAATGTCTATTGTCCATCCAATTATTTTTAAATGTTCTTTAAGAGCTTTAATTAATTAATTTTCTTGATTTCTTCTAAATCAGCTAAGATGATTATTGGTAATGTTGATTCTTTTTGTGGATAAGCATATTTCAAGTGATTTGGTAATGGTCTAAATTCTAGTTTTGGGGCTTCTATTATCAATGGTTTGAGATTCTTTCTTTATATATATATATATATATATATATATATATATATATATATATATATATATATATATATATATATATATATATTTAATGGTTCAAACTTTGATTGGGTGTAATTCTAAGAAATTAAATGTCTTTATATTCTTCCATCATCATTTTGTATTTTTGTTCTATAAAATTATTTATGATATAAGAATCCAATTCTTTTTCTACTTTACTTTCACTTAACCCAATTCTATAGCATTCTTTATTTCTATCATAAGAAAACTTAATAGAGTTAAGCTCATTAAATTTAACTTCATGATCAATTACTCTCATTGTTAATTCTTTTTTTCGAACATCTATCATTGTTCTTCCAATAGCTAAGAAAGGTCTCTCTAAAATGAGAGGTATTTTTTTTATCTTCCTCCATTTCTAATATGATAAATCTATAAGCATAAAAAATTATCTACCTTAATTAGAAGATCCTTAATAATACCCTTAGGATATGTCAAAGATCTATCAAATAATTGGAGAGTCACACTTGTATGTTGTGCTTCTCCTAGTCCTAGTTTTTTGAAAATTGATAAAGCCATTAAATTTATATTGGCTCCTAAGTCACATAATGCTTTTCCAAAAATATTATCTTTTATAGTACTAGGAAGAGTAAAACTCCCTATATCTTTAAGTTTTTCAAATAATTTTCTTTGAATTATTTCACTACATTCTTCAGTAAAGGATATTAATTTATTTTTCCCTAATTTTCTACTTTATATAAAACGTCCTTCATAAATCTAGAATATGAAGGTATTTATTCCAAAGCTTTAGTAAATAGTATATTAATGGATAATTTCTTAAACACTTCTAAAAATTCAGAAAATTAATTATCCACATTTTATTTTAAAGTCTTTGGGGAATTGGAAATGGTAGTCTTTCTCTCATTTTCTTCAATGCTTCTCTTTCTACTTCTTTTTCTTTTCTTTAATTTATTTGTTCTTCTTTTCTCCCTTTTCTTTTTCTTTACTTAGTATTTTAGTTTCCTCATTTTCATCATTTAGCCTTATTTCTTTTTAATTTCTTTCAACTTTTTAATTTAATTGTCTTATAATATTCTTTGCCTTTATCTTCAGAATTTACTTTAGTGTTACTAGAGAAATTCCTTTGTGGTCTATTTGTAAGATTATTAGATAGTTTTCATAATTAAATCTGTAAATTTCAAATTGAAGCTCCTTGGCTTTGTAATTGAGTTCCCATTTATATCACCAATTCTTCCAAGGTAGGTTTCTTTTCCTTAGCTTTATTTTATGAAGGATATCATGGTGGAATGATAAGTTTGAAGTTAGAGTTTTGAGAGTTATAATTCCTATTATTCTAATTTCTCATATTTTCATTTTCATTATAATTTGCATTATTATTCTAAGAAAAGTTTGGGTGATTCCTCCAACCTTGATTAAATGTGTTAGAGTAAGAATCATTTAGTTTTTTTTTTAAATATAGTTAAACAATTTCATTCCTTGATTAGTTTGATCTTCTAATACACTAATGTCACCATTTTATCTCCCTTGATTCATATTATTAATATTTTGAGTAATTCATAAGCTATATAATTTCTTAGATAGGAAAGCTAATTGTGAAGTGTTGGAAATTTTTATTTGGAATTTCATGTAGATCTTGGGGGTACTTATTTAGATAATCAAATACATCAGTTAAATACATCATTAGGGGATAAATATACTTTTTTGAAATATAAACATATTACCCTATAATAGATTTGATTACTTAATAAGAACTCCTAAGACTGATGGGTCTTCGATGTACCAGAGATTTTTCCCCTAAACTACATGGAGAAGTAGAGCAAGGTTTATTTTATTGTAGGGTTCATAGTTCCCCATAAGGGTAAGTCCCCTATAGTTAATTACACCTTAGGAGAAAAAGAATATCTTCTAAGAATACTCTCAATTAAAGAATCTGGCTTTCATCTCTATGAATTTTAAAATTTGTCTTAAAAGAATATTTATTCTGAGAATTTAAAAGAAAATGTTTTAAGGAGGAAGAGTTCTTTTGGAGACCAATAAAGAATAAGTAGGAAATACTTTAGATACTGGGATGCACAGTAAGCATCTCAATTAACTTACCATTGGCTTTATAATTTTGGGTTCAAAATTATTAAGATTTAAATTGATATTTTATTAGAAATCTAGGACTTAAATTTTAACAACAAAAAACCATAAAAATGCTTAGTAATTATAGACTTACTCGAAAAGGATGCTTCAGAACCTAAGTCTACAAATGCCCCTAATACAAGTTAGAAGCTTGACCCAATGTAAATTTTCTTGGAATTATCTGCTCTTTTCCTATGAGAGTAAAATTGAACCTATCCCTAACTCTTCTAGACTTATAACCGTCATGGTAGGGTGGTTGCCAGCTAACATAACCTAAGTGATTCTAAAAATCATGAATTCGATCTCATGTGTGCAAGACAGTTCAGCTATTACATTTAGGAAGGAAGCTAAGAGCCTACCTCACTCTCTAACCCTAAGATAATGTTCAGCATGTCATGAACCTATATAATGCAATAGGTTTTATTTTTTATATTTTGACTCACAATTAATTTTAAGGCATTTTGTATGTAATTCTTGCCTATAATGATATGTAGTTAGAAAAAGTCATGGGCCAAATCAAAAGATAAGGGAACTTCCTTGAAGAAGGGTGGACATTCTCATAGGTCGATGCTCCCTTATGTGCAATGGGTGAAGCGCTCAATTCAAGAAGAATGAATAATATGCTATCATTCACAAAAAACTAATTATTTCTAGTTACTTTTAAGTTGTACTTATACTTTTAAATAATATGAGGTTTTGAATTTCTTTATATTATATTTAAGTTGTTTAAGTTTAATTGGGGCAGGTTGAAAATTTAATTTTTCCTAAGAGCTTAACATTCTAAGCATTTCATCAGAGGAAGAAACTTAAAAAAGTAGGTAGTTTTTATTGTGCACCTAAACTAAATCAACCCAAATTATTTAACAAAATAGGCTAATGCAGCCGAGTACCACTGTACACCCTAGAAGAAAAAAAATGGGTTGCCGATCTATACCCTTATATAGCTCGACCTAGAACTAAAAGATTGATTTATAAGGATCTTCTTCCGGGATCATCACCTTATTCAATGACCTCCATGGGCTTGACAGGGGACCACCAGTATGGTAGAGTTAGTTCCTGGATTTTCTAACCTAATTTTAGGCTTAAATTATATTTTAAAATTGTAAAATAAATTCCTAATCCCTACAAAATAGATGTTAAGAAAAACACACAGCATGTCAATAGTTTATATTTCAAACTTACAGGCTTAAGTTTAGTTGCTTACCAAGCTCACCTATGAGTTATGCTTAGGGAATTAAACATATTTGCAAGCAAATAATATTTATATATTTTTACTTTCACGATCCCTTTAAGCATTGCCCCCTATAGAAAGTAGTGTTAGCCTAAAAAAATGTCTTATCATCTAGACTAGTGAGAAAATAATCTTAGACATCAAGTTTAAAACATTACCCCACAAAATATAAAAAAACATTTCACATCACAAAATATCATGGATCATCAGCTTAATCTCAAACTAAATTTAATGACCTAACGATCTAGTGTGTGAAAGAGGAACTTGTGTGGTATGACTACACTAGGCTTTGTTTCAATTTGAATTTATTTTTTGTTCAAATTTGTTTAATTTACCATTTGGTGGTTTAATTTAAATGATTTGTTTGATTTGTGATTTTTTTAAGTTCATTTTATGTTAAAGTGGAATTTAAATTTTCAAGAATAAAGAATAAAATAAATTCCACTTTAGGTGGAGCCCATTCTATCCAACATCCTAAATCCTAGTATGAAATCCATTTTAAAGAGGCAAACTAAGATCCTAAGTATCTTAATAAACTTTTTTTAGTTCATTTGAATGGTTTATCTTAAGTTGGGTTAGATTTGATTAGTATTTTAATTTTTTTTAAGAGTTAAAGTTTCATTATTTGTTTAATCTCTCAAGGTGAATTTTTTTATTTATCAATCATAACTTAAGAAACTTAAGCTACTTTGGGCATCGAACATAACTTAGGCCATTTCAAATTTCTAGACAATTTATATTTAATTATTTTAATTAGTTATTTTTATTTGTATTTGGAATAATGTTATCCATTAATTTAAATGAATTAAATGAAATTCCATATTTGGGTATGAAATTCAGAGGCTAATTAGTTTTGAATTTCAATTGATTAATTGATTTATTAGAATTTATCAAGATTTAATTTAAATTTTATATTCTTTTATTTTATTACACCCTAAGTGTATAATTAATTAAATTCCTTAACTTCATAGGATTAGGAGATTTTCTTGAGTGTTATGATGTTAATGAAAATGTTTTAAGTTTATTTTATAAATCTTTATAATTTATGAAATTTTTTAATTTAAAATTTTATTTAAGTTGACCTAGGGATTGAAAATTCAATAACTTCTAATCGAGAGGTCATTTGGCTTTGAAAGTTTTATGGCACGTTCCTTGGCAATTTAAGTTTCTTAATGCTTTATCTTAATCAAATATATATTTTAGAGATTGGGGTTTTTATTATTAATTAAACCTAAATTAGATAAAATTAGTTAGAGATTTTAATTTACTTAAATTTCCCTCTAGAAGATGAATCCATAGAGGCTTTATTTAAATTTTTTGGAGTTTTGGCTAATTTATTATGATTTTTTAAAGTTCAAATCAATTAATTGAATTAATTACCTAATTAGGTCCTTTTGGGAATTTTTTTAAAGTTCAAATCCCTTGCCAATTTAAGTTTCCTAATGTTTTATTAGTGAGTTCTAATGATATTTTAAGATTCATTGGTGTTTAGTAGAGTGAATTAAGCTAATTCCATAATTTTTTTGTAATATTTTAATTTAATATTTTTTTTAATTAAGGTTATGACTTGAAAATAATATATCTATGAATTTACTTTCCAATAAATCCTAAGAAATTTATTTAAAGTGTGTTTAAACCTTAATTACAATTCCCTAAAGTTTCAAATTGATTGAATTAATTAATTGGGCTAAATTTCAGTTTGATTATTTTTAATTAAACTCAAATTAATCCAAAAATACCCAATAAAAAATCTTGGGATTTTGAGTTTAATGGATTCTCCTCACTAAGATGAATCTATATAGCTCTTATTTACATTTTTTTGGTTGAGTATTTTATTTTCTATAATATTCTAAGGTTTTTGACATTTTGCTTCATTTTCTAAATCAAGAGTAACCTAATTTTTCTATTTAATCTAGTCAATGCCTACGCAGGCCGACTTCCTTTACACATGGCCATGCCATTGGCCTAAGCAGATCCACATGATCTCACGCCAAAAGGCGTAGGACGCGAGATTGATGATCGCTCAAATATCAAATGATCAAGATTTAATCCACGATTCTTATAGGGTTCAAATTGAATGGTCTGACTGGATCATATCCATTCGTTCCAAATAAAAGAAATGAACGACTGTGATTTTGTCCCTGATCTCCTGCTGGAAGCTGAGATCTGTCCACCCTTAAATGGCAATTTCTGGTGATCTAGGTTGTAGTTTCTCGTGATTTTGATTATGAAATGATCAAGGGTTAATTTCCTATCATCTATACAGTTTAATTTTATGCACATGAAAATTTGCTTAATAAAGGACCAAAGTGCAATCGAGGTGGTCAGATTTTGAGGGAAACCTTCTAGCATCGATCCACAGCAAAAAAGGATGCTTTGAATGCCTTTGACATGTTGAGACGAAGCTATTGGCATATTTTGGTGCCTTGCCTCCCTCTAGTATAGTGTGGAGATCAAATCTCCATCACTTGCTGTCGAATTTGATCAAAATTTGGCTCGCTAGTAGAGAGGAACTCCGGTGAGTGTTCATTTGAGTTCGTTTCAATCAAAGAAAAGTGTAGAAAGGTTCAATTGGGCTTGCAACTGTCATTTTTCTCCTTTTCCTTTCATGGCCAAGAGCTTTTATCCTTGTTGCCACCGGCCATGGCCAAACTTTGGCCTGCCAGTGGGAAGAAGTTTAGGGAATAGCTTGAATCACCTTATTCTTCCCTCTTGAATGTGTTTGTATGCTTGGAGTTGAGAGATGCTTCCCTCTCCTCTCTATGTTTGGTCGAGAATCATGTCCCTTGCTAGCCATATTTTTTTTGCCGGGGGTGAAGGACATGGGTAAGATCTCAGTTGACCTCCTCCTCAGCTCAAGAACTTGTGGGGATGGTTGGAATTTGGACATGGACTCTCCCTCTTCCACTTTGTTGCTTGGCTATGAGCTTCCCATGGAAGAGAGGTCAAAGATGACCTCTTATGGGGGATTTAAATCCTTGGCATTTTTCATAGAAGAAGGTGGCTAACTAATTGGAATGAGCCCAAATAAGATAAGGTTAAGAGGTGGATGAGATATGGAGGAGAGAAAGTAGGATTTGACTTCTTTGCATGGGTTTCTCTCCCGTGACTCCACCTCACTTCTTATGATTTCATCTCACATGGCTTTCTTCAAATGGATAATTCTTACTTAAGTCAAACCATCTAAAGTAGACAAAGGGTTAGGTTAAGTCCATTTGGATGGATTTGGTTTAAATGTTTTAATTCATGTCACTTGGGTTTATCTTTAGCTAAATTGATTTGGGTTAGTTTGATTGCTTGATTGGCTTTAGCCTTGGATTCCAACTATTAATGGTTGTTCATTAAATTATTTATGGATCAATTTATCCATATCACATGAAGGTTTGATGCAATTTAGGCTAGTTTGATCCATTTGACCTAAATGGATCAAATTGGATTTTCTAGCCAATTGTACCATTTTAGGATTTTGGTTTAACCTTAATTGTGTTCAATTAGTTATTTATGATGATTTG
The DNA here is from genome assembly GCA_021442155.1 of Cymbidium sinense. Taxonomy (NCBI): domain Eukaryota; kingdom Viridiplantae; phylum Streptophyta; class Magnoliopsida; order Asparagales; family Orchidaceae; genus Cymbidium; species Cymbidium sinense. The sequence continues at coordinate 28,861,160 of CM038233.1, read as the reverse complement.
GGATAATTGGTTTCATTTAATTTTAAGTTTGATTTTAATTTTAACCCAAATTTGCCTATTTTGACCCATTATGACTTAAATGAGTTAAATGAACAATTTGACTCAATTAAGGTCTGTTTAGACTCCAATCATATTTAATCACATGTGTGGAATGATTTAGAGTGATTAATTTCATTTGGTTTGAAGTTGATTTCAATTTTGACCCATTTAACCCAAATAGGGCTTAATGGGTTAAGTTGAACTCATTTGGGTCAAATGATCAAATTGGTCAAATTTAACCCAACGATTGGTGAGATTATATTTAATTATGATTTTAAAATAATTTTAGGTATTTGGTTTAAATTAATTTTAATTCAATTTGGATTTTAGTTTTAATAAGGTTCATTTGGGTTTATTTAGATTAAGTGATCTAATTAGCCTAAATAAGGTCTTATTGGATTTAAATTCATTTGATTCATGTTTACACATGTTCATTTCTTTGAGTTTAAGTGATTTTTATCTTAAGTAGGATAATTGGGTTAACCATCCTAATTATCTTAGTTTAAGCTCAGTTAATTTATGTTTCAATTGGAATGTGTTTGATTCAATCATTTGTTTAGATTTGAGTTTGGTTTGGCTATAATCCTAGTTTAGGTTAAACTTGGAAGGATTCATTAGTCCCCAAGTATAGTGTCCTTAGGGCCTAATAAAGAAGCTCCTAATTTAGGATTAGGTGTCCTAGTTACTAGTTTTATAAATGATGTTAACCTCATCCAAATATGAGGTAAACATGAAGTTAATAATGCAATCATATCATTATTATTAACACTGGCTACTTTATTATGATTTAATCTATTATCATTTCTTAACTAAGTAGTTTTTGATGGTGAGAAATATTTTGTTAGAAATTTTTAAGCTAATTCATTCCAAGTTGTAATAGACCCTTGACGTAGCGAATTCAATCCCATTTTTTCCTTATGTATAAGTGATAAAGAAAATAATCTTAATCTAATAGCATCGTCACTTACCCCATTGTATTTAAAGGTTGCATAGATTTCTAAAAAATTGATAATATGCATATTAGGATTTTCAATAGTTGAACCCCCAAATTGAGAGTTTTGCACCAATTGAATTATAGATGATTTTAATACAAATTTATTGTCTTGTATTATTAGTCTAGCAATACTCTAATGTATCCTATCTATAATTGGTGTGGCATAAGCCCTAAGTGGTCTAGATGGTTCTCCTACTAGTTGATTATCCATTGCTAGTTTTCTCACTTGTTCTATTTTTTCTTTTCTAATTTTCCTATAAAGTCATTCAATTTCTAAATTCGATGGCACTATTTTTATAGTTTTGTCTCTATGCATATAATGTTTATAAATCACAACTTTTATTCAAAAATTGAGAGAATAATATTACACTAACAAGTATAATGATATTTCACACTTAACACCTAACACAAATATTTGTAACAATAAAGTTGAATTAAAAATAATTCAGCAAGACTAATATCAACTCAATAAAAATTACTATTTTTACTTCCAATCTCTGACAACAACACTAAAACTTTGATCAGTACTTTACCTTTATATGTAAGTACACATGTTGAACCAAGTAAACAAAATCAGTAGAGTATTTTTCCCATAAGGATTAAAGCAAATTTAGATATTAATTTCTATTAAATTAAGTACTAATTTTTTAAAACCTAGTTTTTTTCTAATAATATTCAAGTGCTAAATTAAAATTACTATTTACTATTTTGTAAGATAATGAAAAGACAAATTTTTATTTTTTCTGAGAAAATTTGTAGGTTAACACACCACAAAATATACTCAAATAAGCACATTTTAACAAAAATATATATGATAAAGATAGTATAATCACATGAAATTTTTATAATTTTAACACTTATCAATATATATATTATCAGGTCCTTATACCTCCTTTTAAATACATATATTATTGAGCCTCTTATGTCTCCCAATGTATTTTTACACATAAAATTCATAATTAACATGTCAATCAAGCCACAATTATTTATGCAAATATATGTAGTGCATAGATACCAATGAATTAGTATTTTAATAAGTAAGAGTAATTCGCTTTAGTATATAAGAATTTTTGTAAGTATAAAATAATAGTAAAATTTGAGGATGTAATAGTATATTAAATTCATTGTGCATACATTACGAAATACTACTACAAATAACCTATATAATGTTAGAAGGATAGTTTTGATGAACTAAAATAGATCTTATAAATTTTTTAAAGTTTGTCTAAATATCATAAAATCCAAAAATAACAAAAAAAATATAAAATAATTACATCTATGCATAATGACTAGAGTAATAACATACTAAAAGTTATGTGATGAAAATTTTCTAGATATTGATATATCTGAATTTATATAATGTTTATCCAAAAAAAATACTAAAACTTCTAGAAAAAGCAAAAATTCTAAAAATTTAAATAGGGTGACAGTTGCCTACCATGAGATGGTCAATTTTCATAACTAGCTTGACGAATGAAATCAACTCTGAGACACCCGCCACCCCCCAGTTTATCCAAACAAAATACTAAAACTTCTAGAAAAAGCAAAATTTTTGAAAATTCAAATAGGGTAGAAATAGCCTACCATGATCAATTTTCATAACTAGCATGTCTATAACACTCTGATAATAATAGTTTGTAAAATGGTTGCTAGATGGTCTTAGAAAACTCATTTGTATGAATTCATGCATATTCTTTGAAAAGTTCAAATTAGATAAATAACATTCTATTTTCATACATACAATACTCATAAAAATTGGAGAAAATGTTGGTAAGATAGAGTGTCAATTGTCCTATAATGTAATAAAGATGGTTTGAAGATTGGACTTAAAATGAATTCAAAAAATACATTTGAATATCTTAGGTCTTCTTCATTATAATTACATTATTTTAAGAAAATTATATCATTTTCCTTATAAATTATCCTTGAAAGATTATTTGATGCTTCAAAATCATTTAGATCAATACTTTGAAAGATATTTTAAAGCACTTTACTAATTGTTAAGCAAATAAGTATCCAATGCTATTATAATAATTTTGTTAAGCAAAATTATATTTGTGAGTATTATAGGAGGCTAGAGGCTTCCTTGTAAATATCCTTTTCTACTTTTGCTACATCTTTGAAGGGGATTTTGTTAATCCTATCCATTTCTTTATAGGATTCTTATGTGAAGGTTATAACTCAGTCCATAATTAGGACAGTCAAAAAAGCTCGTTGTTCATAAATAGCTCATGTTCAACTCATTATGTAGCTTATGTTTGATTTGTTCATTAAGTAAGTGAGCTGAACATTAACAAATATTTAAAGCTTGACTTATAAATGAGCCAAAAATATACAACCCTTTGTTCAATCATGTTCGAATATATATATGTGTTTTCAAGCATAACATGCTATCAAGTAGGTGTAGGTATGAATCTGTCATTTCTTTTTTTTTTTTTATTTTATTTTGAATTGAGCCAATTTAAACTAATGAGCCAAATGAGATCATTACGAACAAAACAAGCTGAACACAAACAATATAATTTCAAAAAAATTTGAACATGAGTCAGTTTCGAACAAATGAATTTTCATTCGAGCCTAACACAAACAATAGCCAGCTTGCTCAAGCTTAGCTCATTTACACCCCTAACTACAATGGGAAGGTTCTCAACCCCTTGCAGCTTTGGCCTCTAAAAGCACCTCCTTTGGAGCATCTCATAGTAAAGGAAGCACTTAGCCTTCTAACATCACATTGAGTTAAAGATGATGACCCTAAAGAGATTAACTTAGGTTCATTAAAATTCATAAGGGACCATGTTGATGAGTTGAGAGTAAGGGAGAGTAAAGTGGCACCCAAAAACTTAAAGCACCTCAGGGTCAATCAAGAAGGAATGAGAGTTGACTTCACTTGAAAAAAAAATAACCACACATAAGTCATTGTCAAAATATAAGCAGAAATAAAATTATCAAATCACTTATGGTATAAGTTTGAGTGCACTTCAGTTATAATGGTGTACTCAAACAAAAAATAAAGACCTTCCCATGAACCTCTTGAATTTTATGACCTTAATGTCATGTAGCTTAGGCATCATCATCTTTGACTTGCTAGAAGAAATGGGTTTGGTTGGTATCAACCACTCTATTGATGACTTCATAAATAAGAACTAGGCCTTCTAATTCCTCACCTTATTTTCCAATCCTAATATCTGCATGCTAACTCAAGAAAACTAGATGCACCTATTCTTAAATGTTTTGGAGGTGAGGACATGATAAAACAATGTGAGACTTCAGAGTAATCTCTACTTTTCAAGTGGTAGATAAAGGTGATCACACTCACCATTGAGTTGGGAAACAACTAAATAGGGGTGAGTTAATAGAAATTTAATATCTTGGCAAGTTTATACATATTGGGAACTGCATCCCCATCCTAAAGTGAGCATAGATGATGCATGGCTCATTCTCATACAATAAGTTTAGAAGGTCATCCTCATGGAGAGCTCACATAGAGAGGTTCTCATCTTTGAAATAGTAGCTAACAAGATCATGTAGTAATGGAGTAATGGTAAAAAGCTCTTTGTACACAAAATCATCAAAGCCATTTAAAATTCCTCAAAATCATCATCTTGATGACTCATCGTAATAGAAAAAAAAGAAGTGAAATGAGATATGGTGTGTCAAAGTAAATGAAGAAGATATATCATCATTTGAATGAAGGGAAATTTAAAGAGAGAGAAGAATTCAAAATTTGAGGCAAAGTCATACCCATCATTAAATGCCTAGATCATGTATCACTATTATCATGATTATATAATTACTTACACTCAACATATAAAAGACATGAAGTCATCACCCATAAAATGCAAATAAGATAAAGTGTTGTCACAACTTTAACAATCATCATAGGTAAAAAAAAATAAAATGTTGCAGACACTTAAATCAAAGAAAAAAGTTAACAAGTTTCTTATATATAGTAATTTATATTCTTTACATTACATAGAGACATTATTACATCACTCATCACAAAGAAAAAACTTGTGGTTAATGATGCATCAAGGGAGAATGCCCCCTCTTTACAAGTTGTCATAAGATGAACTCAACTCTAGCTATGAATTTGATAATTCATATTGATTTAAAGTGCTCACAAGTCACCATCATCTTCACTTTTAGCCCTACAACAACCAAACTCAGCGAGCTAACATTCTCACCTATGATAAAGAAACTTTCCTAATCCTTGAGAATCATGATCCAAGCATCAATTTTGGATATAAAGTATTAAAGCTCCTTCTCTAAGGCTCACATTTGCTTAACTAGTGTAGCCACTACTAACACTTTTGAATTAACTGAGGTGGAGTCAGATCAAGAGTTATAGAAGGTGGTGGAAATAGTGTGGGTGGTGTCTGCATGTCTTCAATAGTAGTACTATGTATTTTTGATGAAGATTCCCCATGAGATGTAGTCATCTGTGAGTTTGCAACATTTTCCTTCGCCCCCATTTGATTAAGATATGCAATAAATAGTTAGATATGGAAAATTTCATATCTAAGCAATTAAGGAAAAGATCAAAAGCCAAGTTGTTAAGCTTGATTGTCATGGCCCACATAAGTAAATGTAAAGTTGTATTTAAATATTTAAAAATTCTAGAATTCTTAACAAACGTTTTTGGGCTATAATGACATTTAAAATAATACATTTAATAATAAATTACAATAATAAATATAAATTTTATAATTATTAATTATATGTTCACATGATTATAAAGATAATACAATGACATATTTAAGGAACCACTTTTGTGACTAACACAACTAAAAATATGTAACAAGTGATGAAAAAGATAAGTTATCATATGCCCTTATTTTTTTCTTAATCACATCATGTGAAAATCTGAAAACATTCATAAAAGATTGTAGGCGAGGCGAGTGAGTTATAAGACTTAGTAGGATTTGCATGTTGTTAAACTAACAAAAACATATGTTTGCTTGTACTTAAAATTTATAATTGTGCATATACATGTATATTAATTAATACTTCTTATTTGTACATGTATAATTAAACTTATAGTTCACGTTATATCAAAGCATAAGTTAAAGTATAAAAACTTAACTTGATTAAAACAAATAGCATGCTTTAGGTCATTATGACCACATATCAAACAGATAGAGTGAGAGACTCTCATATATATATATATATATATATATATATATATATATATATATATATATATATATATATATATATATATATATATATATATATATATATATATATATATATCATGCTTGATTGTAATAGCCTATTAGGAAGTAGTTGCTCATATAAACAAAAATTTATCAAGAAAAAAATATATACATCTTTTATGCAAGGATTCATATACTTTTTTAAAATAATATATTTAATCAAGTTAAAAAGTTGAGAAATTAAAGTATTGTTATTAGATTTTTATTATTTTTATTATTTATATACTCAATAATACTTTAAATGAGTTCTTTAATTTTATAGATTACCTGTGCTCTAGAAAACAAATTTTATTAAATTTTATTTTAATCCATAGATTATTCATACACTCAAATATATTACTTTAAATAAGTCCTTCTTTCATGTAAATAATAAGCTTTTAAATAAATAATTGATAAAAGTTTTATTTTTATTATAGTCTTCTTATTCATATTATTTTCTTGAAATTTGAAAAGGAGAAACTTATCATACTCAAAAAAATTGTGTATGCATATACAAAAATTATAAAATATTTTTTTTGATCTAATCGTATCTTTAAAATATCGATTATAATCTCATATTGGCATAAATTATAATTAAATTAATTTGGAGAAGAGAATTATTCATAATAAGATGAGCATAGAAAAATTGAAAGCATATAAATTAAGCTAACATATCAAAAATGAATAAACTTAACAACATTTTACCTACCAAATTTTGATGATTGTAGAGGAAATCCTCAATTATAGTAAGATTAGGAGAACTTCTTTTAAAGCTACTTTCTTTAGCTATTATTCTTTCTTTTTCCCTCATAATATTATTTATTTCTCTTCTTTCCTTACTTCACCACTAAACTTGTCTCACAAAATATTTCTTACATGAAAGGGTCATGTTTCCTCTCGTATTTATAGGTGAAGATGAGTATGTGCATGATAAACACTTGGTTTGGATAATGGAGAGGTGGCATTAAAAATGAACAAGTGTATAATCTTTCCATGATTTAAATTTTATAACTATTTGTATGGATTACGTTCATGAGTACACACATGGAGAAATAGTGACATGAATTACATACTTAAAGGCATATGTTTACATGATTTTTAAAGATTTACATACATGGAGACACATTTTTTTCAGAAGTATTTTCATGGGTTATGAAGACTCACATGTATGGTGATACATCTATTGAAGAATGTTTACATATTTTAAAATATTTACATGAATGGAGATACATATTTTTGGGCTAAATTTAAGTATTTTGAAAATATATGCATCATCTATGACAACTATATTAAATCTTAAAAATATGTATATTATAGATTTATGATAATTTATATATCAAAATAAAGATAAATTTATTTTTTGTTTACCCACAAATAAAGTTAATTTAAAAAAAAATTATATTCAAATAAATTTTAATCATGAACTATTGTTTTATATTTCTTATTATATTAATTAATAGTTATAACTCAATTTTTTAGTCAAATAATATATGTTAAATGTGTACTCTTTAAAACTTAATAAAAGTATAAAGTGTGTATTTAATTTTTTTAAATATTAAATAAATTTTAAAGAAGGTTTATATTTTAATTTATATATTTTAGAGAGAGAGAGAGAGAGAGAGAGAGAGAGAGAGAGAGAATTAACTATTACATTCTCCTCACTTAATAAAAATTTCATCCCTAAAATTTATTAAAAAAGATGGATATTTCTTGTCATAATATTTTATGGTTCCTAAGTTGCCTCTTTCGTCTTAGAGTTTCTCCATAAAACTATCACAATGGGAATGTTGCACTTTCTAAGTACTTGTTCTTTTTTATCTAAAATTTGAATTGGCTTTTCTTCCAAAGTTAGATCTGGCTATATCTTGAAGGGTTCAAACTTGATAACATGTGATGGATTTGAGAAATATTTTCTTAAAGATAAGACAAGAAAAGAACTATAAACTTCAACTAGTTGAAGAGGCAAGACTATTGCTTTATTCTCTATTTACTTTAAGATTTCAATGGATCTAATGTATTGTGGTTTTAACTTACCTTACACTCTAAATCTTTGAATACCTTTTACTAGAGAGACTTTGAAGAACACATAATTGTTCATAAGAAAATAAGAAATAAATAGGACATCGACTTGGGCATTTGCGGTGCACTATCACCATCCCTCAATTTTAAAAAATCTAGGAAAATACTAACCACTCCTACCATGGTGATCCTCCTCAGCAATAGCTATCCAAAGGGAAGTGTGGGAGCAGTTGTGAGAGTAGGAGCGATTAGGGGGAGTTATTCTTTATAAAAGGAGGCATGTACACTTTGCTCTCTCTCTCTCTTTGTTGAACTCTCATTCCCACTCAGGATGTTGCATCATTCTGCACTCTTCCCCTTTACTCTCTTCACTACATATCCTCCCTATGTTCTTCTATCCGTGTCCACTTTTCTCATGCTAAATGATTGAAGTAAAAGAGAGAGAATCATTGCAATTGTTGCCATTTTTTGAAGACCTCCATCACTAATCTTGGTTATAGTGCAAGATGACAGTCCTCCCTTCATCAATATTTGATCTGAAGCAAGGGAGAAGAGTAAGATCACATTGATTACATCATAGGAATTACCAATACCAAAATTCTACCAAAGTTCTCAAAAATCTTAAAATCTAAAGGCCTCCGCTATTGAACTTGGTTCAGGCGTGAGATGAAAATCCTACTTTTCTTGATCTTGGATCTTGAATAAGAGAGAAGAGTATGTATCACACTAAATTTTATAATCATAGTATTGATAAGTTGTTACCCTGTCAAAATTTTAAGAAAAATTACTAAATTCCCTTAAGAAAACTATTGAAAAATGGAGTTCCCAACTTGTAGCTCTTTAGCACTGGGAGATAGCACCGTAATTCTAAGCTCTTGAAAGGATAAACACATAGCATCCCACATCATAGTGTTGTAGCACTATCTTCAAAGCTCTAAGGCTCTACATTAATATTATAACCCTACTATTGACACTTAAAACACTGACTTTTCCAAATCTAAAGTCTAACTCCCTCGCCAAGAACTCTAATCTTCGGTTATGACTTAAAATTTTTTAACTTATAGCATCGCAATACTACCAAGTAGACACCAAAGTGTTGTCCTCTATAGCAATAAAACAAAAGGTCTTTATATTAGAACATCACAACACTGACCATCGAGCACCGTAGCACCACCTTCTTATGTTAGATGATAAAATATTTCTAATATATAGTACTACAGTGCTGCTTACCAGGCATCGCAAAGTTGTTTTCTCAAGTAATAAGCTAAAAATTTCTACATCATAAGACCAAAGCACTACATATCTAGCACCATAGCATGACCTTCTTGAGTTATTAAAAAATCAAAAGCCCTTATCCTATGGTGCCACTGTGCTAACCTCCTAGCACCACGGTGTTGATACTCTAGTGCCAAATGCTATTCTCCCAACATTACTAGTGTTTGAGTTAAAAACTATTAGTTAATTCATAATTAATTTTAATTATTGGAATATTTGAAATATAATAAATTTGATAAATGAATAATATATCCTGCATGGGCCCCGACACAATGACAATTACCTAAGTTTAATGTCTGAGGATGCTTTACGGATTAACATAAAATGAATTTGAATTATTTGCATGTGCATGGACTTAAATATCCAAGATACAATCCTAATATCAAAATAGGCTACGCAGGTTGAATTTAAGGATTAAATTAAAATGCAAAATTAGTCTTTCAATTTCAACAGAAAATTCTCTAAAGTATAAAATTACCCCAATATGCCATGACACATGTATTAAAATTTAAATTTGATGTCTGAGGATGCTATGAGATTTAATTTGTTGGTTGAGTCTTCTGACTGGGTCTGGGTCAACAAAACCTAATAATCGTGCTACAATTTTCTTACTTTGATTAGATCTCTGAAAAAAAATTATGTTAAATGGTTTCAAATTCAAATTCATAATGCAAATCATGGACATCATCATAAGCTGAGTTGATAAGGTCTACCCCAATGATGGCCATAATGATTATAGAGTTCAATTGGAGGGGATATTTTTAAATTAAATGAAGTTCATTATTAAAAATAACTTAAATCAAACAATCTATCCACTGATCCACTATCATTTGTCAGAGATGATAAATTAAGAAAACTTTAGCTAACAAAAAGCAAAATATTAAATTAAATATACCACTATGTTCACACTCAAATAATCTCATGCTAATAAGGACATGCCTCGTGTCTTCTGTCATTATAGTTTTGTTGTCAAATGACACCACATAAAATGCAGTTTTGACCAGAACCCTCTAACTGGGTGGCTTGGCCCCTAAATGATTCCACTATATTATGATCATGATAGTAGATTATAAGTTCCCCAATGGTTTAACCATTTGAGTTATAAAATATAGGGAATATTTGATAGGCATAAAATCTTTTGTTAGCTAAGGTTGACTTAGATTTATCGCCTTAGACAAACATCACCCCAAATTTATAAGGACACCTTAGGCGACGCAACCCAAGGTTGCTTATAAGGATTCTCCAATCATGTTGGGTCAACTACTTCATCTAACTTAGTACCAAAGATATGACACGGGATGACGGAACCATAGGATCTTGATTGGGCACATCATCATTCTTGCCAATATATGCTTTAAGTTAAATGATAACTCCACTCATTATTATGATATGCTATGCATTAACGATCTATACATTCGCCATGCAAACATGCTCACAACCTATAAATATGGCATTCCAAAAGGATGTAAGTCCATATCGTTCACCATGTGAACAAGTTATATCCATATGGCATTCCCAAAGATGTAAGTCCAAGCTATTCATTCTGCATAAAACACCCTCATGACATTCAGAAGGAAAGCCCAATCTATTCATTATCCATGCAAACATTCCATAATGGCATTCTAAAAGGATGTAAGTCCAATCTATATGTTCGCCATGCAAACACTGTTGTCATTTTAAAGGGATGCAAGTCCAACCCATGTGCTCATCATGAGAATACCCTGATGGCTTTCTTATTGCTATTAGTCTGATCCATGCTTGCAATGCCAGCATAAGAATCTTCATGGCATTCCAAAAGGATGTAAACCTAGTATTCTATCCATTCTATGTGAACATTAATTAGTTCACCATGTGAACTTATTAAACCTCACGGTCTTCGGGATATCTAAGATGAGGATTCCCAAGATGACAGACCATTGGATCTTGATTAGGACTATTCTCCTATTTTCTTAAGAAAGTCATCTATGCCATACCACACACACCACTAAACACTGATTCATATAGAAAAATCAATGATGTTTATTTTTGGTATGTGTTGTGTCTGTATATGTGTGGGGACACCATGAATCGAGGATGTACTTGAGGTGATTGGGTATGACAAACATATATCTTGATAGATAGAAGTCACTATCCTATAATGGACCTAATCACCTAATAAGACTCTAAGCCATGATGGGTCTTCAAATACGAGATTTTTTACTTACATGAAAAAAGCGGTTTATTTAAACTAGGTTCGTTAAGTTCCTATAAAGGCAAGTCTTCATAGTTAATTACATCTTAAGAAAAGTGAATCCCTTAAGAATACTCTTGATTAAAGTAGGCGATTGTTGTCTCTAAAGAATTCAAAGATATGACTATCAATAAATTGGTTATAGTTTAGAAAATCAAGTAGGATAGATCAAAAGGGGAGAGTTATTATCAAAACCAAAGGAGATGAGTAGGGAGTGTTCATGATACTGAGAAATCTAATGAGCACTCCAATCTATCCTATGGTTGGGCTTTATGTATTTGAAATTGAGGAGATTTATTTATTTGAATTGAAAATTTATTAGAAATCTAAGACTTATAATTCCACAATATAAGATTATGGAAATGCCTAAGAGGTGAGGATTTATGCCTATAGTCCAAGGGGAAATGATAACCTGAAATCCTAAATATAAGAAACTTTGGCAAGGGCTAAAACATGACCTAAATCTAAGGTGAAAGTGGGCATATGGTTTACCTCCACAAGAGAGAGTAAGCCACACAACTATTGGACTTATTGTCGCCTGAAGTGAGAGCCAACTAACTCCTCCTATGCTTCAAATCCACGTGATCAAGTCATATGCTTTGCAAGATGATTAGGTTGTTATTTATTTATAAAAGAAACTAAGTTCTTAAGGCCACTCCCTAAGAGGCTAGAGCATGAGGGGTATGGATAAGAACTTAATCTAATGCATATTTTTATCAAATTTTATTTAATTTGAGACTCTTTATTTTTATACAGGCTATAGGATTTTGTATACCTAAATGCATGATAAGTTAATTATGGGCCAAATCAAAAGAGAAAGATGTGTTCTTCCATCATTAGCTCTTAAAAGGTTAAGCTCATTTCTATCTGGAAAAGATGAAAGCCCTCTCTTATAAGAGTGAAACAAGATGGTTATGCACGATGTTCAACATTCAACATCCAGCTAAGAGGTTGCTAATATTTTATTTTCTTGATTTAATTTCTAGGCTTCTATATGAGGTTATGAATTATTTTAAAATTTTAGTTATGAGTAGTTAATGGGGTAGAAAAAAAAATTTTATCTTAAGATCCTAATCGCATCCAGACCACACAACAATCACCAATCATAAAAAGAACTATGAAAAGATATGCTATTTCTAATGCACAAGCTAAATAAAACATAAAAAAATTTTATAAACCTATCAAGAATGGTCGAGATCGATTCATACCACAACTCAAAAAAAAATGTGGGTAGCTGAGCTCTACCCTTATACATCTCGGCATAATGGAAGAATAATTACAATTATAAAATGATAAGTGTTAAGGGGGTCTTCATTCTTCATCTTTCATTTCTTCATTTTGATTTGCTCCATTTCTTTCTCCCTTTTGGCTTGATTGGGATGTTGCTTGCTCCAAAAGAATCACATGGTATACAAGACTTGGTCTTATAACCAATGCTTATCCTAATCCCCCATAACACTTATCCTAATCCTAATATAAAATTACATTAAAAAGAAGGAAAGTAAATCTAGCTACACCTGTAAAAAAAATGTTAGCTAAACATTATACAACCCAAGCTTATATGAATAATTTGGACTTAGCAACACATGGGTAACCAAGCACCTATCTAACTTGGGCTATGCTTAGGGTATTACACAACAATTTATATTTTTTATTACAATGGCCCCTTAAGCATGACCATAAAACATGATTAGGCTAATATCATACCATCACTAACACACACCCAACATCAGTCTAAAATAATACATCACAAAACCAAACATACACCAAACCATGCACCATCCTAACACGAAGCTAAAAATGGTGACTTAATCTAATGTGTATGTGTTAAGGCTTGTGTGGTATGTCCTAGGCTTTAGAGTTATAATTTGGTAAGTGTAAATGATCTAATTTATAAAGGGTTGATTTCTCTTTAAGTGATTTAATTGATTTGAAGATTTTACTTAGTGTTTTATTTTATTTCATATAGCTTACACTTAGCAACTAAGTGTTATAAAGAGAAGAAAGAGATTGAATCTCCCTTTTATCCCTACCTTAAGCCATTTCTAAGGTAAGTTAATTAGCTTAGTTCTCTTAAATGAATGATTTATTATGTGTTTTAATTAATTCTAAGTTTAGTTTTACATTAAATACACTCATTCAATAAGAAAGGCATCTCAAGTTTAATTAGAATGGATTACTATCACATAACACATATTCATTCATTTCTTTCCATCATGTATAGCATGCATATGAGTAAAACTTAAGCATACCTATACATGTAATTAATATTTTTAACATACTTGAATGATCAATGCAAAGAAGTGTATTTAAAATTTAAATATTTCATTTTTTTTGAATTATGAATGCATGTCTTTATTACGTAGAAAAGAGGGATTTTTCATCCATTAGCTAGATACACATTCACATGTATAAAAGTTTTAAGTGAGTACGTTGCCATTATTTTCTACACCAAGGGAGAAAGGTATAAGACCTACTTAGGGCTACTTAAAGCCTCACAGCCCCGGGTTGTCCAGACTAATATACCACTTTTCTTAGATACATATAGATGTATAAGCAACTATAAGGATAGGAAAAACCATGCAAAAGTTGTATTATTATTATTTTTTGATTTATTTGATTTATGATTCTTATTCATTGGCCACATCATACATACATATGTATAAGAGTTTTAAGTGAGTATGATGCCATTATTTTCTACACTAGGGGCGTAAGTCACAAGACCTACTTAGGACTACTTAAAATCTCGTAGCCCTGAGGTGTCTAGACTAATATATCACTTTTCTCAGATACATATGTATATACAAAAAAACCCACATGAATAAGGAATCATGCAAGAAGTCATGTTTGATCTGATTGTATGATTTACATATGTGATATGAAATTCTTCCTAAGTCTTAACATGGACATGCATAGGAGTAGATTTAGGCAAATATTGTGTTCTTTTCAAATGAACTATACACTTGTAGATCCTATGTGAATCCATGTTAATATAAGGAAAGAGAACTTCATATTGCACATCTTGTATTATCATCACATACAAACCTATATAGATATTTGTAATTAACATTACTTCATTTATAGTAATTGACTTATAGGCTTTTGAAAATAGCTTTTAAAAATTTCTTTTGATTTAGTAGTAATAATAACCACACCTATTTTTAATTTAAGTCAACACATGCAATTTGAAATAAAATAAACCATTTCATTAAATTAATTTTAAAAGAAATGAATTCATGATTTCATATGGCAAGCAATATTTAGCATGATTGGAAAGAAATAAAGGAATATAATCACATGATTTCATTCATCCCAATTAATTCTAAGGACAATCACATTAAATAAGGCTATTTAAATAAACCAAAATTCTTTAAAGACATTTTTTAACTTTGAGTTTGATTTGATTTAGAAATATGAAAGAGGTTTGCTAATCTAATCCAATTCCCCATATGTGAATTAATTTTGGTTTAATGAAGAATATTTAAGTTGATTTTATATTTTAATTAGGTTAAGATATGAATTAAATGAATTAATTAACCCTTACCTATATCACCTTAAGTTAATTAACTAATTAATAATAAGCCAATATGATATGCAACCATATGAAAAGTAAATTTGCAATTCTCCTAAGAAATGAAAGGGGCCTAATATAATTGGCTTATGATTAATAGTTAATTAAGCTTAAGGGATACTTAATTACTTTTATGATTTTCTCACACATGTGAGCCAACCAAAATTTTATCATCTCTCACTTTGGGCTATTGAATACCCAAAGAGCTATCCAAGGTTAATTAAGGGTTGCTTAGGTGTGGATGAATTGATTTTTTTTATTTCAATTTCACTAAGCTTTTAATTAATTGATTAAATACTTTGGTTATGTTTAAATTTGAATGATGAAATTAACTTAGGAGAAGGGATCAAGGGCAAGGCTCCAATCCTAATTCCTAAATCATAATATTAAACATTCAATTATATTCTGATTTCCTTATCTTAAAGATTAATCACATAATTAATCAATTAATCATTCCATTAACCATTAATTAATTTGATTTTCAAAGGTAAAAAAAACTTAGAAAATGAATTAGGAAAAGTATCCCCAACCACATCCCCTAAGTTATTTTACTATTCAACATAGGTAATTAGGTTTAAATGATTAATCAAGTTACTATTCATTCATTAATTATGATTAATTAGATTAAGAGAGTGATTAGGCTTAATCAAGTGATTTCCCTAATTAAGCAATCAATAAAATCCCAGAAAAATAGGAGAGGCAGAGGTCATCCCCCTAAACATCCACAGAAAATTTGAGATCAATTAAGTGTTTAATTAAGGTGTAATAAAGCTAATTAAATTTTTGATTAAACTTTAATTAAGCCAAAATCACTATTCAAAATTAATTAATAATAATGTTTCTAGATTCTACTCTGAAATATCTTCAAAATGAGCCTTAGTTTGTAGTTGTTGGATTTTCTACAATTAGTTATTATTTTAGGAAGTTTCAAGATTAAAAACTAATTAATTAGTCCTAATTAAAGCCTTTGTCCCATCGGGCCACATGGCGGCTGACGTGGCACTTTCCATGTGTGGGGGTTATTTTTAAGTAGTCACATCCATGTAACTCAATGACGGGCGCTTTCTCCATGGGTCCAATCTTTGATGGCCATGATTCGATCCACGGTTAAGGAGATAATAGTGGATCTATCGTGATAATCCGCTTCATTCCAATCACATGAAATGGATGGTGTATGGTCTTCCTTCTTCGCGAGCGATGAAAGACGAGCACCGTATGTCTTTTCCCGTTTGATCTGAGCTCACCCAAGCTCAGAATGGGATCAAAATGTTCCCACACCTTCTAAAGGAGGGGGATATACATCCAATGGTCAAATTCACATGAGATTCAAATTTACTTTATGAAAGACCAACCTATTTTTACATACAAGGCTCAATTTACAAAATTACCTCACCGAAGTTAATGTTTGGTGATGGATCATCAGAGATAGCTTCACCTAGTTGGCGAGGCCTGTTGAAGTGGGGTTTGATTTGTGTGGAATGCTCTGACCAATCCCCTCCTTTGGCATTGTCTTGATCACTCACTTCCCGTGGTTTGAAGCTTGATGGTTTGTTTGTGCTTGACTAGGTATGGTGATGGTGTGGCTAAGTGGAATTTGGGTTTGATTTTGAAATGATGGAGTATGGATTGAGATTGCCCTCCCCTATTTTGGCCTTGCTTGGGAATAAGAAATCTAGATTTTGGAGCACTCAGAAAGGCTTGGAATCACTCTAAGGAGCTTTAGAATTAGCTTAGGAAGTCTCTCGATGAAATTGGCTTTCTTTTCCACTCGAATTGAGGGGGTATACCCCTCAATTGTCCATGATTGATGGATGGTAGTGTGTGCATGATTTGCACTAGCTGTCCATTATTCGTTTGTTGGACTTGTCTCCATCAAGTCAAGGTGGGACGCCAGGGATGGGAGGAGTGATGGGAGGCTACCATGGATCCATTATGCTAAGGTGCTCAGGCTTGGATCCAATGGCTGCTCGATTTTGGTTAGAGGTGAGTCAACTCACCTCCCAAAGACCCTTGTCTGACCTAGGGTGGGTTAGGTGGGCTATGTGGGCTAGGTGGGTTAGGTGAAAGTTCCATGGAGTGCTAAGGGGCTGCCATGGGGATGGGAAGTTAGCTTGGATCCATTGGTTTTGAAGTTTAAATCCCATGGTTTGATGGCTAATCCCTTGGTGGGGCCCTTAGATTTTGGGGAGGTCTTAGGGATAGTGAGTTTGGTTGATCACACAAGATCCCATAAGTTGGATTTAAGTGGTTTGGCTTGGATTGGTCAAATGGGTTCCATTTGGCTTAGGCTTGGTTGGGTTGACCAATTGGTCAAATTGGGTCAAATAAAGGCTTGAGTTAGGTTTATATGATGATTTGGAATTTTTTGGTTCAATTAATGTGGATTGGTTTGGCCTAGGTTTGGATTTGACTCATTTGGATTCAAAAGGGTCAAATTAGTCAAGTTGACCAATTTGACCAATTTGACCAAATTGGTTTGGGTTAGGTGTTGAGTCAAGTTCAATTGGTTGATTGAAAATGATTGTAGGCTTTGGTTTGGTTTAATTTGGAATTAATTTGAATTTTGGCCATTTTGATCCTTTAGGTCAATTTGGGCTAGGTTAGGTCAAGTTGACCAATTGGTCAACTTGGGCTCAATCATGACTTTGGTCAAGTTCAATAAGTGATTTGGAATGAACTTGAGCCATTGGTTGCAATCAATTTGAATTTAATCTTGATTTGACCCATTTTGGCTTTTTAGGCCAATTTGGGTCAAATGGCCAATTAGGCTTGGTTTGGCCCAAGTGTGGGTTTGGTCATGTTCAATCAATGATTATGAGTGAGTTTGAATCAATGATTTCAATCAATTTGGCATATGATGGATTTTGGCTAGTTTAGGTTTCATTTAGTTTAAATGTTGACTTGGTCAAAGGCTAGGTTTGACTTAGTTTGACCCAATCCAATGCAATTGATCACCCCATGATGATTGTTGATCATGATTGAGGTTTAAATGGGCTTGGTTCAATCCAATTTGGGTTGGATTAGAACTTGGGTCAAAATGGTCCTTTAGGTCACTTTGGGTCAAGTGAGCCTAAATGGGTCAATTGCTTGATCAGGTTTGATTCAAGTTTAGTTGAACTCACATATGAGCTAGGATTGAAATATAAATCCAATTGTAGTGGTTTGGAGCCAATGGGTTTTGGTTCATATGATAATTTCAAGTCAAAGGGTTAACTTGGGCTTGATTTGGGTTGACTTGGATTTGGTTTGATAATGGTGGTTTATATTTATATTTGGATCAATGATTGAAGGAATGATTGAATCATGAAGAAATCCATGAGTTTTGAGTTGATTTAGATGTTATTTAGCCAAGTTCAAAAGTTTGGCTAAAAGGGCTAAAATAGGAAATTTGATTTGATTTTGATTTGGTTAAGGCTATTTGAATTTATATTTCATTTATAGTTTGTGAATATGAATGGGTTATGAGAAAATTACTTGAGTTTGGAGTATTTGGAAGCAAATTTGATGAAATTAAGAGATATAAGTCAAAAGAGGCTAACTTGGATTTTGAATTGGTTTGATTTATTTTGATTTGATTTGAATGGTTTGAAATTGGATTTCATTTATATTTGTGAATATAAATGAAGGAGTTATTGATTTATAAAGAAATTAATCAAGTTTGAGTTAGTTTGAAGGAGTTTTGGCTAAACATATGAAGGTGATTCATATGACTTAGAAAGAGATTTGGAATTTGAATTTAATCATAGGTTTTAGTCATTTGATTTGGAATTGGATTTATGATTTAGAATTTGATTTGAGATTGAATTTGATAATTGAGAAAATCATTGGATTGGGTTGATTTGGATTTGGTTGAGCTAAGTCCATAAGATAAAATCAAAGGGCTTATGAAGGATTTAATTTTGGTGGATTTCAATCATTGGATGGTTGGATTTGATTTTTTGGGATTTGAATTTGAATTTAGGTTTGGGTTTGAAGGAAGCAAGGATTGGGTTTGGGCTATAGGGTAGGCAAGTCCTCCTAAATCCACAGGCACAACCTATTTTTATGGCTAACTCTAAGTCTCTAGGGTTAGGTTAAGTGTTCACCTAATTAAAGTGTCTTAAGACTACTCTTAATGTCTATGAGATTCCTAGATCTATGATGAGGAAGTTGAGAGCTCACTGTGAGGTCAACAAAGGCAATAGGTGTGGTGTGGTGACAAGGCACACGCACGCGTGTTGTCGAGATGATCAACAACGTCAAGGATCATAACACTAAAAATGATCACTCTAAACCCAAGATGTAGAAGGATTCAAGATCTTAGTGCAATGCAACTCGACTCATGCTGAGGGAATAAGGGAGGAAGAAGGGATCCACTAAGGGATCAAGCATGTGAGCCTTCTACTAGGGAAGCAGGTTTAAGTTATCCACTAGGGATAAGAGGTTTGGATTTGAATGCAAGGTATGATTTGGGTAGAATATCCACTAGGGATTAGGATGTATAACACTATGGGGATAGATGCATGAACCTTCCACTAGGGAAGCAGGTTCAGGTTATCCAATAGGGATAAGGATTTGATGGAATTTCTTTTGAGGATGCACTCGCTGGAGAATGCAAGTTTGAATTAGGTTTAATCGACTCCACTAGGGAGGTTGAGATACTTGATGTATCGCTAGAGAGAAGTTGATTGATTGTTTTTTTAAGTTTAAATTTTGAGATAGACCCTATTAGTTTGCAATGGACCATTGAGAAGGGGCTATGTCTAGCCTATCTTAGATTTACCAATCAAAGGGTAGTCCACCACATGGTAGAACTATCCGACTAAGGGTTGCCTTTCAGTGTAAAATAGTTGTGCTAGGGAGAAAGCGTAACGGACTTACATCTCCAAAAGTAAGGGACAATTGCTGAGGTGATATGTTGGATGCAACAAATTGAACCCAACCTAGGGCAACTACTGAATGAATGCCGCTGGGGGACTTATATCAACTCAAAAGTAGTCCGGGTAATGTCATTTGATAGAATTACATTTATTTTAATCTCATCTATTTTAATTTGATGGATCCCCTTTGTGTGCGATGGATCCACTAGGAAGGGACTAAAATTAGCCTAGACCTATCTTAGATTTACAAATCCAAAGGGATAGTCGACTTACCGTGAGGTAGAACTAACCAACCCAGGGGTGCCTTTTGATGTGCAATGGTCAAGTTAGGAAGAAAGCATGGGGACTCACATCCTCTACACAGAAACCCTAGCATTGATTTCTTGTGCAATAAATGAACGACTAAAGACCCATCGGTTTGATTGGTCTTTGGAAAGAATGCATAATATACTTATATCTTTCAAAGAAAAGATGACCGTCGGGGAGACTCGTTGGTGGCACAACAAGTTGAACCCCTAAGCTTGAGAGTCCAAGGACTTATCTCAACTCAAGTAGTGCAATTCTATGGGGAGTTTTTGTTGACACACAAAGATAGGATGCTGCTTGGGAAAAGGGGGGCTTGAATTCTAATCCACAAATAAGATATATTTTATTTATTTTATATTATCGTGGACCCTATTGGTTTATGAGGGACCACGAAGGAGCTTATGTCGGCTATCTATCTGGACTTTGAAGGAGAATCATCACAAATTCTCCAACCATAGGGGTGGATACTAGGAAAGGGGGCATCCAATCCAAGAGCGAGGGTAGTCTAAATGGGGTCTAAGGATGTGATCCAAATAGAGTGCCCACAGGGAAGGTGCCATTAGTGGTGTTATCCAAAACCCTATAAAAGAAAGCCTATAGGTATATGGTGGCCAACTCAAGGAGAAAGAATGGGACTCTCATTTACCAAAAGTGGCGTATCCACCGGGTGGGTTGCTATTAGCATGGAGATAACCAACCAACCTAAGGTGCCCGCTGGTTTGTGACAATCAGTCTAGAAAGAAGGCATGTAGACTTACATCTCTAAAGCAAAAGCGATGTCGAGATAGTCTTTGACTCGGAGCTATCCGACCTAGGGACTACTAAGCGAAGAGTCATGTGTAAGGACTAAACCCAAGCTTGAAGTAGTCAGGAGGAAAGGAGCCACTGGGGACTTATCCTAAACCTCAAATATACTCGACCTAGTTAGTGCATGATGGCTAGTTCAAGAAGAAAGCATGTAGGCTTACATCCTCTTAAATGAAGTCAACATGGGGTAGCTTATCGGCTACATAATAAGGACTACCAAACTGACAAGTCGCTCATTAGTTTACAATGGTCAAGTCAGGAAGAAATTGAGGGGACTCACATTCACCAGACAAGTGACCACTGGGGTGACACACTAACAAGGTAGCATATCGACTGACACAAGCATGTGAGAGTGCCATGGGGCTTCCCACATCAAAGTAGCTTGAGACAAAAGATATGTGTTTGTTTGTGATGTGAAAGAAGGGATAGAATGATACTTGGGCTCTCTTACACCTAACCTGATAGCACTGGAGGATTGAATGTAGTTTACATTTGTGTTGTGGTGGGATAGGATGCCGTTAGGGTTCTCTTACACCTACCCTAATCACATTGTGATGAATTCGTAAGCAAAAGAGATTTCTAACACATAAGAGGTGGAATTTGATATGAAAAGAAGTTTTATTATTGATTATTTTCAAACAAGATTGTATGGATAAATTTCTTTAGGTAGAGCCTGTTGATTGGAAGCATAGGGCGCTCTCCCTTATAGTTTATGAGCTGATAAGATCCACCTTAGTAGACTTTCTCTATGGAAAAAGGGCCTTCCCAAATGGGCTCAAACTTGCCTCCCATCTTTCAATGGGCAATAATTTGTCACCTTATAACTAAAATAAGCTCTCCAACTTGAAAAACTCTTGGATGGACCAACTTGTTGTGAGCTTGAATCATTTTGGCTTTGTACATCTCAAAGTTTTGACATGCTTGGAGGCATCTCTCCTCCAAACCTTTGAGCTCTTCCAACCTGACTTGGTATTTTCTGTAGTAATCTTGCCTCCTATCCTTTAGTGATGGGAGTTGGACTTCTAATGGTAGAATGGCTTGGACCCATACACTAAGGAGAATGGGTAGATTGAGTTGGAGTTCTATGTATGCGGTAGGCCCACAAGGCTTCAACCAACTACTCATGCAACTTTCACTTATTATCATCGAGTGTCTTCTTCAATATTTGAATGAGAGTTTTGTTGAATGCTTCTTCCAAACCATTTTCCCTAGGATAGTAGATAATAGAGTATCTCCAATCTTTATTATATCTTCAGGAAAAGCTGTTGATCTTGGTGCTCTTGAATGCAGTACCATTATTGGATATAATTCATCGAGGCACCCCGAATCTATACGATATGGTTCAAAAAAATTGGAGCACATGTGGTATGACTCTCTAAGTGGGATTGCCTCGCCCACTTGGAAAAGTAGTCGGTGGTATAGAATGAATGACCCTTGGAAGAAGGATCGATTGAACCCACTATGTGCCCAACACTCAAATGGCCATGTAGGATGTAGAATGTTGGGTGGTTGATTTAGGACCACCGTGCACGACATTGGTGGCATCCTAGCTACATCCATGTATGTAATCATCGAAGGCCCAGTATCTATTTTTTGATCTTGGCTTTCATCTTGGGGTAGTGAGCTCCATAAACGAATGTACCTCGGTCACAATCTTATGGGATGTTTGGCTAAAACAATGTAACCACATATGATCAAGGACCAGTACAGGTGCATGAGCATGAGAGCTCTGTTTCACGATGGGCTAATGACTTCTCTTGAGGTAGTTTTACGTGTTTAGGTAATCCATGAATGGTTTCCTCCAATCGACTCATCATCCTTTTTGGCAATCTTCAAGAGAAGTCTCTCGGCGAGTTGATCAATAAGTGATAAGACTTGTCTATTTTGGACCCTTATTAGATTGGACTCATCTTGTGGGCATGCCAACTCTTTGAAGCTTGGCCAATGCATCTACTACAAAGATTATCTCCTCAAGGAATCTTGTAGATAGTGACCTCTGATTTGAGCCAACAACTCCATGGTGTACTTGGTAATGATGGAGCTTATTTTAGAACTTTGTAGGACCCTGATTTGGTTGATGATGAGAATCCTAAGATGTTGATGCTGGACGCATATAATGACTAACTCTAGACCACAATCGAGCCTCATATTCTTCATGTTGGTGCATGGATTGGACATGATATGAGAATCTCATCACATCACGTGAGTTAGAGAACTATTCCTACCCCGCCTTCCCCGAAGAGTAGATCATGGTTCTTCTCCTTTTGAGAGGAAGTCACCATCAAAATACATCTCCCAATGGTGAATGCTAGTGTCCCCTAAGTTCATGATTTGTTCATCGAGAGGTCATCATGGGAGAATCAACAGAAGTGTGTAAAGAAATCACTAGCCTATCCTTTCACACATGAGGGTATGAATGTGATGTCAAATTATGATAAATCATGGACATGACCACCATCCAGATAATGTTCCGTTCATGAGATATTATGGATTGATTCTAGAGATCATTCACCCAGAAAGCATGTAATGCATGTTTTGGATGCAAAGATTAAAGCTAGGTGCTTTTCAATAGGTGGGTAGTTTGCTAGATCGAGGATAATTGAGATAGTAGAGAGCATTTTCTTTTCCTTCATCATTGGTTTGAGCCAACAAAGCACCAAGGGAGTCATCTAATGCAGCAGTGTAGAGGATCAATGGTTTGCCCAGGATAGGGGCTTCTAGAACTAGTGGCATCATCAGGTAGTGCTTAATATCTTCAAAGGCATGCTGAAACTTTTCATTCCACTTAAACTTGGCATCCTTTTGATAAGTGAGAATGGTCGGCATCTTCGATAAGTTGATATGAAGCATCTTAGATATGCCAACCCCTTGAAATGATCCGAGTTGAGTTAGACTTTTAGGGGTGGCATTTCTAAGATAGCCTTGATCTTCTTTGGATCGATGTCTATTCCCCAGT
Organism: Cymbidium sinense; assembly: GCA_021442155.1. NCBI lineage: Eukaryota > Viridiplantae > Streptophyta > Magnoliopsida > Asparagales > Orchidaceae > Cymbidium > Cymbidium sinense. The sequence goes on along the minus strand of CM038233.1, from coordinate 28,836,909 downwards.
GTCGGATAATAAACCCAAGGAATTTTCTTGAAGCTACACCGAATGCACACTTCAGGGTATTCATTTTGAGGTCAAATTATCTTAACCGTTCAAAAACTACTCTCAAGTTAAAGAGATGGTCTTTCTTTTCTTTGCTTTTGACTAATATATCATTAACATAGCATTCAACTTGATGAATGAGTACATTGAAAATCTAAGTCAAGACCCGCTTGTATGTAGCACCGTTATTTTTAAGAATGAAAGGCATGACCTTATAACAATAGATTTTAATCAGGGTTCGAAAAACAGTATTTCTTTCATCTTCGGGGGCCATCTTGATTTGGTTGCAGCTAGATGGCCCATCTATAATGGAGAATATTGCATGAGATGAGGCAATGTCCACCATAAATTCTAGTATAGGAAGTGGAAATTCATCCTTAGGACATGCTGATCCCTAAAATCGATGCATATGCAAATTTGGCCATTCTTTTCTTAACTAGATGACATTACAACTGTGGATATTTTTCTTCCCGATAAAGCCAGCATCGATCGCTTTCTTGATTTCGTAAGTGACCTGTTTCAATTTCTAATCGCATGTGTCTAGGAGCCAGGGTTAGATTAGGATCCATTGCTAGTTTATGGACTACTACAAGAGATAAACTGCATTTCTTCATAACTATATGAAGTCCTTAAACTCACTCTAATAGCCTAACTAAGTCATTTCTTCTTCATTCAATAAAGGAACTGATGTACCGTGCATGGATCTTCTTTATTCCCAAGTTGATTTCTTTGAGTTCATCAATGGTTGATCGATTTCTTCTTCAAACTCGGGTGCATCTTGACTTCAGCTCATTTGGGTCATCTAAGTTTCTAAACATGCCTCATAAGAGTTAGCATGATTTAAGAAGAACCTATCGCCCCAAATGAGTGGTGATGACTAGGCAATGGTCATCATCGATGGACCCACTAGTAATCCTACCCCTAGTCTTGATTGAGAATATCGCTTTGTTGTCCCATAGTTTTCAAAGTAATGACCTATGTTTAGACCAAGTATGTGGGATTAATCCCTTCTTTGCTAAGTTAATAACACAAGGAATACCAATCAAAAGGTAGTTGTATTAAATCTTTATATGAATCATCCTCAAGTTCTACATCAGCTTCTTGACTTGAGGATGATGCTCCCAACAAAAACCTCTTCGACATCCGTGGATGACTTGGGGCCTCCTTAACTACCAAAACCTTCAACTTTCTGGAAGAAAGTGAGGTTAGAGCTAAAGTTCCAACTACTTCCCACTATTCTACATAATGATGATTTGGATACATTCATGCTTTTGCTTGGAGGCTGGTCTTCATCCATCTCGAATGTCACCTCCAAAGGGACCTGAGAGGGTTGGTGCGGTGTGCTTACCACATGACTCATCCATTCAGGCGGACTCTATCAGATAGAGGTCTTCCACCTTTAGAACTACCTCTGGACTTGCCTCTTCCTACACTGGGGTAGGTCATCATCCCATGTGTTCATATGGAGACAGCGGTGGAATCAATATCTCTACTTCTTCCTCGGTGTTCTCATTCACTTGTATTTTCTTTTTTCTTTTCTTTTCAAATTCTTTTTTCTTTTTCTTTTGACTTTCACCAAGTTCGAGAAGACTTTTGATTTGGAGGAAGATAGTAGCATCTTCATAAATCTTGACCTCTAATTGAAAATGGCTTTTAAGTCTCCTTTTAACATAATACCGATTTCCTCTTAATGATGCACGATGTAAAGAGGATGGAACCATATTTCCATGTATCCAAGGCCTACCAAGCAAAGCGTTGAAAGATGTATCGAATCAATTATGTAGAACTTGGCTTCTATTCCGGTCATCTATTTAATGGCACTATGGAGCCTTGCCTTTCCTTGAATCTTCAACATCATCCGATCTCCTCGAGTTTAGAGATGTTGATCCTCAAGTAGGAAAAGGTCTTTAGACTCATAATGTTAATGCACCCGATCAACTAACACCACGGAGAGTCGAATCGCCATGTCCACTATGATGTAGGGATGGTTGTGCTCGTTGTCCCCAAAGAAGGTCTTCATCGTGAATGTAACTCCGCGGGCTTCTCTTGAAAACATGCCTCCTCTCCAATAGCTGAGCTAAGATCAAGAAGTGCCTTAATTAATGACTCCTTCATCTCTTTGGATAAGACAAAGACATCATATATGCTTTGTTTAGCTGGAAACTTTCTTAGGTGAGTGATGACATTATAGTCAACTCTGGGTTGGTCCTCCACAAACATATCCATAGGTGGAGCATCCTGTGGAGGGGTTTCTTGATTGTTAGAACTAATGAATTTTTTACCCTTATCCTGATGTGCTACCCTAGGAGGTAGAACTTTGCCACTACAAAGGTTGACTTCAATGACTTTATGAGATGATTTAATGAAAAGTTCTCCTTACTCATCAGGTTCACCTATAGCTTCTCCTATAGGATCATCGAAGTCAGATGACTCCAAATCTATCTAAATGGGTGAACCCGAATGATTTGGGAATGGGTTATTTATTTCAAAATCAGAAAGGAGTGGATTAAAATTATTATAATTATTAATGATTGGACAACTTTTGATAGGAATAAAATCATCAAGATCATCAAAAGTAGAGATGATGTAAGAAGAATCAATCTTCTTCTTCATTGATTTCTTTGATTTGGATGAATGTATAAAGTAGAAATCAAGTAAAGTAAGCAGAGTGAGGGATTTGACACCCCTCTCAACACACATGCTAAGAAGAGCCAACTAGAAACTGAAGCACAAGTGGTAGAGTGCTATGGTTGCTAATATGCTATCCCGAGCAAATAGAAGATCCCGAGCAAAAGCTATCACCGCTACTTCTACCCCTCAAGTTATCCTTAGTAACTTTCAAACCTTCCTTAGAGTTGAAGGTTTGTTTGCTTGCAAGGGTAACAATCTGATTTTAGAAATGATTTTCTTGGAGGTTCGGGATAGGGAGATATCCCAACCTTCCTCTATCTTGAGAAGATCACGTGTATCCCCAAGGATTACCCTAACAAAACTAGAGGGTTGTTCTTGTAGGCATTCTTTAAGGATGACAATGGCACCCGACTTATAGCTATGCTCAAGCCAATCCTTAAAGGTAAAGTAATCTTCCAAGACATGACCTAGCATGCAGTGGTAGGGGCAATAATTTGGATCATGACTCTTGCCGATATCCTCCTACCTCCTAGGCTTTGGTAACTAAAAACCAAGCTTCTTTAATAGGTTCTTAAAGATCTTCTTGACTACCTCCCTTGAATGAATAAGGTTTATTCAATTTATCGGCAAGAGTAGCTAAGTGATAGCTACATGGTGGTGGATAAGAATATTACTATTGATGCTATGAATGAGGATAATACTGAGCAAACGGTGGTGGAGGCTACTGTGGTAACTAAGTTGGCCGATATGATGGCGGAGGGGGTGCCAAAGGAGGTGGCAGAGGAGGTCAGCAGGTCCGTCTGACCAACCGGCCTTCCCTTTATCAACCACAGACTACCTAGCTTTTCTCAAATGCCTTCTGTGGTTTGAGCTTGGCTTACTGATCTTGGAAAGGTAACTGTTTGACCTCCCCTTGTAGACTAGCTGCCTTATTGATTAATTTCTTAAATGTCTTAATGGTAAACCCTTTAAGCATGAAGGTGACTGGACCATGAATATTTTTGAGTCCAATTTCAATGGCATCTTGTTCAGATAGCTGTGATTCATATTTCATACTTAAATTGCACCATTTAAGAATGTAATCAATAAGGGACTCATCGGGATGTTGTTGAGCTACATCGAGATCGCTCATAGTTACCCTTTGCTGAGCTCTAGTAAATCTCGTAATAAAGAACTGCTCCAACTCAACAAATATCTTTACTGAACCATTGGGTAGTTCAGCATATCAATCAAATGTGATGCATGTTAAGCTACTGTCGAAGAGGTGAAATAAGAGTGCATCGCTGCCACTGGCATTGCAACATCTGGCCCTGAAATATGTTATGTGCTATCAGGGGTTCCCACAACCAGCAAAAATTTTGAAGGATGGCAAAGCCCTTAGGGTACAAATTCCTCAGGTAGGGTTTTCCCCTTTGGAACAAGATGAGCCACCTCACTTACAACACATCCCTCACTTGCTCCACCATTTGATATCTTTTCATGCATGGAAGTGCTATCCACCACCTTCCTATGAAAGTTACCACTATCTCCCTCTACAGGAATGCATCTAGAATGATCTAAAGTGTGTGCCAACTCTCTATTACTAGGGAGAAGGTCGAAATCGAGCTAAATTCTACAATCCACACACGCCATCAACACTTCAATCTTCTTCCCCATTTGGTCAATATGATCATCCCTCTATCTAAGCTACTAGAGGAGGTGCTGAGTTGAATGGATGGGATCATCTTCTTCAACTACAATACCTTCCTGACTGTGTTGGTCTCTATGGAGGGACCCATTAGTATCGACCATGTGAACTTCAGTCGAATCCTCAAGAAGATCATCCTCATCTGGATCAAAGCTGACCTTTCCCTCCTCATAATCGTCACTCTAGAAGTTCTCTCTTTATAAAGTATGCTAAAATATCTGGAGAGCTAACCGGCTACAAATAGTCACAGATGGGGAGGGTTATGCTCCAACATGATACACTTAACATTTCCTATCATTGGAGTGATGGCTCTAGGAGGGTCATGCTCACTAGAATAGATATGTTCATGACTATTCATGGGTGGAGTGGTGTCCCTAGGGAGATCCACTGCCATGGGAACTGCAAAACTATCCCCTCCCCCTACAACCGCATCCACCGGTGGTGGTGGCACAACATCTGGTTGCCACTCCTTCACCAAGACCAAAGTAGGGGGAAACTTGTCCTCCCTCATGTGAGTAGATAGTGGGATCCTTTGGCCATAGCCGGATCACCAAGGGGGATTTCTTCTTCCCAGATGCTATCTTCTATGCTTTTATAGTAACGGTGAATGGTAGGACCTGAACTGGTGATGGTGGGTGAGGAGTGGATCGGTGTGAGACAACACTACCTATCCATTGGGGGCTTTTCCCCTTGACGCCATCAACATTATCATCACCCCTGGTGGCCCAATGACGGGAAATCAACTGAGAGGCTCATGGAAAATCTCTATCACTCCGCTCTCCTGACCGATGCTGCTATGCCTCCTATCACTATGAATATGTCTAGTAACACTCCTGGGGATGATCGACCTCAAGTCAAATAATGTGCTGGACTCTGAGCATCCGTGTGTCCTGCCTACTTGGAAAAATACCATTTGTAAGCTAGCATAGGACTTCCTCTTGACCCTAGATGAAACCTCATGGTATGTGGGAGGTGGAGGCAATGCAGCTATCCTCTAGTAGTCTTCCTCCATCCGATGAGAGGGGTGAAACTTGCTAGTCAAAAAATGGAAAACCACGGGAGAACCTCCTCTAATGTGGGATGCCCATCTCGGTGCACCATGGTGCTGCTTGATCTTGCTACTCCTATTACGTCACTATGTGCGGCTGAGTAAGGCAGTGTGAGTGCAAGATCCTACCTCGATAGAAGGGTAGACTATGTCTGAAGTCAAGATAGCCTACCCCTTAGAGGGGACCAACGAGGAGGTGCTAGCATGCACCTGAGCGGCTATGGGAGCAACTTGCTATGTATGAATTGGACTGACTAGAGGAACCTTGATAACCTTCCTCTTCAAGGAAGGATACTCAATGTTGGAAGGTAGGTCAATGCGGATGACTGGCTTCTGCCCAACCACCTCATCCCGGCTGATAGTGGTGAGGGTAGCCCCCTCACAAGTAACTCATGCTCCCTTGAATCCTTGGCCCAAGAACACTAGATGGGTGGAGTCAATCTCAGGGAGGCTGGTTTGATCCAAGGCCAAGTCCATCCTAAACGGAAAGGTGAAAAAAAATTTCTGAGAAGCCATGTGTACTAACTGTAAAGACTGCACTGACTGATCTGAGCTGTATGTTTGCATATGTTGAAATATAACTTATATCAAATTTCTGTCTTGATATTTGATCCAAGAAAGTAATAGAGGTTTGGAGTTTTGAACCCACAGTCAACAATTCACATATGTTAAGTGGTATTCATTGGAGAGATTTAGATATTTGGAGGAGAGTCTTTGGCCATTTGATTTTTGATTTTAGAACCCATACTCAACCAATTTAGGTAGGTTAGGTGGGGTTCAAAATTTTGAGGAGAGATTTCTTTTTTGGATATTGTTTGCATTTTATGTTTCTTATTTGAAAATATGGAGAGAACTTAGCAAATTTGGGTATGAAGAGGTTGATTGTGTGTTTGAAATATTTTTTCTTGTGAAGATTTGATTATGTAATATTTTGATTTAAAAAATGAGGCTTCTTACTTAACAAATTTGGTATATTTTGTAGAGGCCACAAGTGTTTGATTTGTGTGTAAAGATGAGACTTTCACTTAACAAATTTGGTATGTTAAGTGAAATCCAAATGTGATTGTGAGACAGATTTAATTTTCTTTGAGACGACACTCCCACTTAACAAATTTGGTATGTTAAGTGAAAGTTCCAAATGTGTTTGAGATATGTTTATTTTTGTTTGAAAATGAGGCTCCCACTTAACAAATTTGGTATGTTAAGTGAAAGCTCAATTGTGGTTGATATAAAAAATTGGATCCTTACTTAACAAATTCGGTATGTTAAATAGGGATCAAATGTGCATTGAAAAGAGACCCTCACTTAACAAATTTGGTATGTTAAGTGAAAGCCTAAATGTGTTTGATATATATTTGAAAATGGGACTCCCACTTAACAATTTGGTGTGTTTGGTGGAAATCAAAGTATGATATGACTTGAGAATGGGATTCTCACTTGACAAATTTGATATGTTAAGTGGGAATCAAATATGGCATGATTATGTGATTCTTACTTAACAAATTTGATGTATTAAGTAGAACCAAGTATATGCTTTGAAAGTGAGACTCTTACTTAGCAAAGTGGATATGCTAAGTAAAATTCTAAATGTATGTTTTGAAAATGACCCTCACTTAACAAATTAAAATTGTTAAGTAAAAGTCAAATTTTATGTTTTAGAAATGAGACCCCTACTTAACAAATTGAAATTGTTACGTGAAAGTCAAATTTATATTTTTGAAAATGAGACCCCCACTAAAAAAATTGAAATTGTTAAGTGAAAGTCAAATTCATGTTTTGAAAATGAGACCACCACTTAACAAATTGAAATCGTTAAGTGAAAGCCAAATTCATTTTTTTTAAAATGAGACCCCGACTTAACAAATTGAAATTGTTAGATTGACCCCACTTAACAAATTGAAATTGTTAAGTGAGAGTAAAATTCATGTTTTGAAAATGAGACCCCGACTTAACAAATTCAAATTGTTAAGTGAAGATCAAATTCATGTTTTGAAAATAAGACCCTCACTTAACAAATGAATTGTTAAGTGAGTGTCAAATTCAAGTTTTGAAAATGAGACCCCCACTTAACAAATTGAAATTGTTAAGTAAAGGTCAAATTCATGTTTTGAAAGTGAGACCCCCACTTAACAAATTGAAATTGTTAAGTGAAGGTCAAATTTATGTTTGATTTAAAAAGAGATTCTCACTTAACAAGTTTGGATATGTTAAGTGGGATTAAAATATGGCTTGATTTGCTCTTGAAAAAAGGGAAGCTTCAACTCCAACATATGTGAAATATGTTGAGTGGAGCTTCAATTTCATTTTACAATTTGAAAGTAGATTCTTCGTTCAACAAATTTGAGTATGTAGAATGAAGATGGCTATTTTTGAAAATAAGTTCTTTTGGAAAGTGTCATTTTGTGAAAGAAATTATTTTCTTTAAATTTTATGATGAACCTTACCTCACCAAGATAGTGGTGAGGAGGTTCTAAAATTTTAATATCTCCCCCTTCATTGATAAATTATATTCTCTCCTATTGGGGAACCCAATAGGGGTTTCAATACCTACACAGAGCGAGGTCCTAAAACCTAAAGGATGTTGGCTAACTTTGCTTAAGAATGAAATGAGCTATGTGCCAATAGAAGGAAAGATAGTCTCAGATTCACATAATGTGCAAGTCCACTATCGATGCTTGGAACAACAATCATCTACTAGAGATGAAGAGAGGAACCATTCCTAGCGAACTCGCCAAAAAAATGGTGATGTTTATTTTTGGTATGTGTTGTGTGTGTATATGTGAGGAGACACCACGCAGATCTAAGGATGTACTTGTTGAAGTGATTGAGTATGACATCAAAGAATAGTGCACTATCTCGAGAGATAGAAGTCAGTACCCTATAATAGACTTAATCACCTAATAAGGACCCCTAAGGTATGATGGGTCTTCAAATATACCAGAGATTTTTCCCTTACTTTACATGATAAAGTAAAGCAGAGTTTATTTAAATCAGGTTTATTTAGTTCCCTATAGTGGCAAGCTTCCATAGTTAATTACATCTTAAAGAAAGTGAATCCCTTAAGAATACTCTCGATTAAAGTAGGTGATTATTGTCTCCAAAGAATTCAAAGATAGGACTATCAATAAATTGATTATATTTTATAAAATCAAGTGGGATAGATCAAAAGGGGAGAGTTATTATCGAAACCAAAGGAGATGAGTAGGGAGTGCTCATGATACTAGGAAACCTAGTGAGCACTCCAATCTATCCTATGGTTGGGATTTATATATTTGAAATTGAGGAGATTTATTTATTCGAGTTAAAATTTTATTAGAAATCTAGGACTTATAATTCCACAATACAAGATTGTAGAAATGCCTAAGAGGTGAGAATTTATGCATGTAGCCTAAGGGGAAATGGTAACCTCAGATCCTAAATCTAGGGAGCTTTGGCAAGGGCCAAAACATGACTTAAATCTAAGATAATAGTGGGCATATGGCTTACCTCCATAAGAGAGAGTAATCAATCGCTGGACTTATTATCACCAAGTGGCCAACTAACTCATCCCACACTTTAAATCCAATGTGGTCAAGTCATATGCGCAAAGATGGTTATATTATTTATTTAGAGAAACTATGTCTTAAACCCACTCCCTAAGAGACTAGAGCATGAGGGGTATGAATAATGACTTAATCTAATATAAATTTTATCAAATTTTATTTAATTTGGGACTCTTTATTTTGACACAGGCTATAGGATTTTGTATGCCTAAATGCAAGAGAAGTTGATTATGGGCCAAATCAAAAGAGAAAGAGGTGTTCTTCCATCATAGGCTCTTAAAGGTTAAGCCCATTTCTACCTAGCAAAGATGGAAGCCCTCTCTTAGCAAGAGTGAAATAAGATGGTTATGCATGATGTTCAACATTCAACATCCAACTAAGCGGTTGCTAAATATTTTATTATCTTGATTTAATTTCTAGGCTTTTATATGAGGTTATGAATTATTTTAAAATTTTAGTTATGAGTTATTAATAGGGTAGAAATTTTATTTTTATCCTAAGAGCCTAATCACATCCAGGCCACTCATCAATCATCAATCATAGAGAAACTATGAAAAGATATTTTATTTCTAATGCACAAGCTAAATAAAACATTAAATAATTTTATAAGGCTATTACAAAAGAATAAGAGGTCGATGCTTGGTACCGTGCAAACCCTAAAAAAGAAATGTGGGTAGTTGAGCTCTACCCTTATACATCTCGGTATAAGGAAAGAATAATTAAAATTATAAAATAATAAGTGTTATGGGAGTCTTCATTCTTCATCCTCCATTCTTCATTCTTCATCTTTCATTTCTTCATTTTGATTTGCTCCATTTCTTTCTTCCTTTTGGCTTGATTCGGATGTTGCTTGCTCCAAAAGCATCACATGGTATACAAGACTTGGTCTTATAACCAATGCTCATCATAATCCCCCATAACACTTATCCTAATCCTAATGTAAAATAACATTAAAAAAAGGAAAGTAAATCTAGCTACACTTGCAAAATAAATGTTAGCTAAACACACCATACAACCCAAGAAATAATATGAATAATTTAGACTTAACACCCTACACATGGGTAACCAAGTCACCACCCTAACTCTATTAGTGGTATAAGCAACCCGCACAACAAAAGCATTTATATTTTATTACAAGCGCTTAAGAAACGATAAAAATATGATTAGGCTATTGGCCTAACATCCGACTATACATACACCCTAACATCCTAAAATAATACATCACAAAACCAAACATACACAAAACCATGCACCATCCTAACATAAAGCTAGAAATGGTGACTTAATCTAATGTGTATGTGTTAAGGCTTGTGTGGTATGTCCTAACTAGGCTTTAGAATTATAATTTGCTAAGTGTGAAGGGTCTAATTTATAAATTGTTAATTTCTCTTTAAGTGATTTAACTGATTTGAAGATTTTAATTGTGCTTTATTTTGTATCATATAGCATACTCATAGCAACTAAGTGGTATAAAGAGAAGAAAGAGAGGAATCTCTTTATCCTACCTTAAGTCATTTCTAAAAGTTAATTAGCTTAGTTCTTTTAATGAATGGTTTATTATGTGTTTAATTAATTCTAAGTTTAGGTTTATATTAAATACACTCATTCAATAAGAAAGATATCTTAAGATTAATTAGAATGGATTACTGTCACATAACATACATTCATTCATTTTTTTATCATGTATATCATGCATATGAGAAAATCTTGTGCATACCTATACATGCAATTTATATTTTTAACATACTTGAATGATCAATGCAAAGAAGTGTATTTGGAATTTAAATATTTCATTTTTGATTGAATTATGAATGCATGTCTTATTACATAGAAAAAAGGGATTTTTCATCCATTAGCTAGATACACATTCACATGTATAAAATTTTTAAGTGAGTACATCACCATTATTTTCTACACTAAGGGCGTAAGGCACAAGACCAACTTAGGGCTACTTAAATCCTCGCAGCCTTAGGATGTCTAGACTAATATACCACTTTTCTTAGATATATGTAGATGTATAAGCAACTATAAGGATAGGAAAACCCATGCAAAAGTTGTATTATTATTATTATTTGATTTATTTGATTTATTATTCTTATTCAAAGGCTACATCATACATACATATGTATAAGAGTTATAAGTGAGTACGATGCCATAATTTTTTGCAACAAGGTCGTAAGGTATAAGACCTACTTAGGGCTATTAAAGTCTCGTAGCCTCGGGGTGTCCAAACTAATATATCACTTTTCTTATATACATATGAATGTACAAAAAGAACCACATAAATAAGGAATCATGCAAGAAGTCATGTTCAATTTGATTGTATAATTTACATATGTGATATGAAATTCTTCCTAAGTCTTAACATGGAGATGCATAGGAGTAGATTTAGGTAAATATTATGTTCTTTTCAAATGAACTATACACTTGCAAATCCTATGTGAATCCATGTTAAGATAAGGAAAGATAACTTCATATTGCACATCTTGTATTATCATCACATACAAACTTATAGATATTTTAAATTAACATTACTTCATTTATAGTAATTTATTTATAGGCTTTTGAAAATAGCTTTTGATTTATTAGTAATAATAGCCACACCTATTTTTAATTTAAGTCAACACATGCAACTTCACATAAAAGAAACCATTTCATTTAATTAATTTTAAAGGAAATTATGCATGATTTCATAAGGCAAGCAATATTTAACATGAATGGAAATAAATAAAGGAATATAAGCACATGATTTTATTCATCCCAATTAATTCCTAAGGACAATCACATTAAATAAGGCTATTTAAAATAAACCAAAATTCTTTAAAGATATTTTTAACTTTGCATTTGATTTAATTTAGAAAGTATGAAAGAGGTTTTCTAATCCTAATCCAATTTCACATATGTAAATTAAGTTTGGTTCAATGAAGAATATTTAAGTTGATTTTATGTTTTAATTATGTTAAGGTATGAATTAAGTGAATTAATTAACCTTTACCTATATCACCTTAAGTTTATTAACTAATTAATAATAAGCCAATATGACATGCAACCATATGAAAAGTAAATTTGCAATGCTCCTAAGAAATGAAAGTTGCTAATGCAATTATGATTAATAGTTAAGCTTAAGAGATTTCACTTAATTACTTTTATGATTTTCTCACACATATGAGCCAACCATAATTTCATCATCTCTCACTTTGGGTTATTGAATACCCAAAGAGCTACCCAAGGTTAATTAAGGGTTTCTTAGGTGTGGATGAATTGATTTTTTAATTTTAATTTTATTAAGCCTTTAATTAATTGATTAAATACTTTGGTTATGTTTTAATTTGAATGATGAAATTAACTTAGGGGAAGGAATCAAGGGCAAGCCCCAATCCTAATCCCTAAATCATTTTGAACATTCAATTAGATTTTGATTTCTTTATCTTGAAGATTAATCACTTAATTAATCAATTAATCATTACATTAACCATTAATTAATTTGATTTTAAAGGTAAAGAAAACTTAGGAAATGAATTAGGAAAAGTATCCCCAACCACATCCCCTAAGTTATTTTATTGTTCAACAGAGGTAATTAGGTTTAAATGATTAATCAAGTTATTGTTAATTCATTAATTATGATTAATTAGATTAAGAGAGTGATTAGGGCTTAATCAAGTGATTTCACTAATTAAGCAATCAATAAAATCCCAAAAAATAGGGGAGGTAGAGGTCATTCCCCTAAACATCCATAGAAAATTTGAGATCAATTGAGTGTTTAATTAAGGTGTAATTAAGATAATTAAAATTTTGATTAAACCTTAATTAAGCCAAAATCACTTTTCAAAATTAATTAATAATAATTTTCCTAGATTCTACTCTAAAATATCATCAAAATGAGCCTAAGTTTGTATTTTTTTTTGGATTTTTTATACGTTATGATTTTAGAAGTTTGAAGATTAAAACCAATTAGCCTAAACCCATCATATCCACGCCGTGTGCTTTCCACATGGCTCGACTGGATTGGCTATTTAAGTAGTCACATCCACGCGCTGACTCAGCCGGTGGTGGATGTGCTTTCTTCGTGGACCGTTCGATCTTAGATCAGGCGACCATGACTCGATCCACAGGTTAAGGGAGAAAATAGTGGGGATCAATCGTGATCTAATCACAGCCATCCATTTCAATCACGTAGAAAGGATAACATATGATCTTCCTTCTTTGTGAGCAATGGAAGCCAAGCACTGTCCGTCTTTCCCCATTCAATTCGAGCTCACCCAAGCTTAGAGTGGGATCAAACTGTTCCCACACCTTCAAAAGGAGGGGGATACACATCGAATGGTCAAATTCACATGGGATTCAAATTTACTTCACTAAAGACCAACCCATTTTTACATGTAAGGCTCGGTTTGCAAAATTACCTCACCAGAGCTAATGTTCAGTGGTGGGTCATTGAAGGTAGCTTTGCCTAGTTTAGGTAAGGCCCTGTTGAAGAAGTACAGGTTTGATTTGGTGTGGAATGCTCTATGGACCAAGCTCCCCTCCTTTAATATTCGATCTTGATAGAACTCACTCTTCATGTGGCTTGGATGCTTGAGAATTAGTTCATTTGTGCTCGACTAGGTATGGTGATAATGTGGCTAAGAGGAATTTGAGTTTGATTATGAAATAAGGGAGTATGGATCTAGATTATCCTCCCCTATTTTGGCCTTGCACGAGAATGGGAAATCCAGATTTTGGAGTGCTCGGGAAGGCTTGGAATCAGTGAGGGCTTGGAATTAGCTGAAAGTCTCGATGCAATGGCTTTTCTTCTCTGAATTGAGGGGGGTATACCCCTCAATTGTGCATGATGGATGGACGGTAGCATGTGCATGATTTGCACTAGCTGGCCACCGTGTGGCTGCTGGACTTATCTCCATCAAGTCAGAGTGGCACGCTAGGTATGCAGAGGATGAGGCGCCATGGATCCATGTGGGTGGGGCTTGGATCCAATGGGTGCTCGTTGGGTGAGTCAACTCACCTCCCAAAGGTCCTTGGCTGACCAAGAGTGGGTTAGGTGGGCTAGGTGGGCTAGGTGGGTCAGGCTAAAGTTCCATTGAGTGCTAAGGAGCTTCCATGGGGACGGGAGAGTTAACTTGGCTTGCATCCATTGGTTTTGATGTTTAAATCTTATGGTTTGATGGCTAATCCCCTTGGTGGGGGTCACTTAGCTTTTGGCGAGGTCTTAGATTAACCTAGATCAGCCCACAAGATTTTATAAGTTGGATTTAAGTGGTTTGGCTTGGACTGGTAAAATGGGTTCCATTTGGGCTAGGTTGGGTTGGGTTGATCAATTGGTCAAATTGGGTCAAACCAAGGCTTGGATTAGGTTCATATGATGATTTGGGATATTTTGGTTTAATTACTTTGGATTGGTTTGGCCTAGGTTTAGATTTGACTCATTTGGATTCAAAAGGGTCAAATTGGTCAAGTTGGCCAATTTGACCAATTTGACCAAATTGGGTTGGGTTGGGTGTTGAGCCAAGTTCAATTTATTGATTGAAAATGATTGTAGGTTTTGGTTTTGTGTGATTTAGAATTAATTTGAATTTTGGCCATTTGACCCTTTAGGTCAATTTGGACTAGGTTGGGTCAAGTTGACCAATTAGTCAACCTGGGCTCAATCATGGATTTGGTCAAGTTCAATAAGTGATTTGGAATGCAATTGAGCCATTGGTTGCAATCAATTTAGATTAAATCATGATTTGAACCATTTTGGCTTTTTAGGCCAATTTGGGTCAACTTGGGTCAAATGGCCAATTAGGCTTGGTTTGGCTCAAGTGTGGGTTTGGTCATGTTCAATCATTGATTATGAGTGGGTTTGTATTAATGGTTTCAATCAATTTGGCATATGGTGCATTTTGGGTAGTTTGGGTTAAATGTTGACTTGGTCAAATGCTAGGTTTGACTTGGTTTGACCCAATTCAATGCAATTGATCACCCCATGATGATTGTTGATCATGATTGAGGTTTAGATGGGCTTAGTTCAATCCATTTTGGGTTGGATTAGAACTTGGCTCAAAAGGTCCTTTAGGTCACTTTAGGTCAAGTGAGCCTAAATAGGTCAATTAGCTTGATCAAGGTTTGATTCAACTTTAGTTGAACTCACATATGATCCTAGGATTGAAATATAAATCCAATTGCAATTGGTTTGGAGCCAAGTGGGTTTTGGTTCATATGACAATTTCAAGCCAAAGGGGTTAAGTTGGGCTTGATTTGGGTTGACTTGGATTTGGTTTGATAATGGTGGTTTATATTTATATTTAGATCAATGATTGTAGGAATGATTTAATCATAAAAAAATCCATGAGTTTTGAGTTGATTTAGATTTCATTTAGCCAAGTTCAAAAGTTTTGCTAAAATGGCTAAAATTGGGAATTTGATTTGATTTGGATTTGGTTAAGACTATTTGAATTTATATTTCATTTATAGGTTGCAAATATAATTGAAGATATAAATCGATTATGAGAAAATTACTTGAGTTTAGAGTGGTTTGGAAGCAAATTTGATGAAATTAAGAGATATAGGTCAAAAGGCTAACTTGGATTTTGAATTGGTTTGCTTTATTTTGATTTGATTTGAATGGTTTGAATTTAGATTTCCTTTATATTTGTGAATTTAAATGAAGGAATGATTGATTTATAAAGAAATCAATCAACTTTGAGTTGGTTTGAATGAGTTTTGGCTATGCATATGAAGTTGATTCATATGACTTAGAAAGGGATTTGGAATTTGAATTTAATCATGGGTTTCAATCCTTTGATTTGGAATTGGATTTATGATTTGGAATTTGATTTGAGATTGAATTTGATAATTAGAAAGTCAGTTGGATTGGGGTTGATTTGGATTTGGTTAAGGCTAAGTCCATAAGATAAAATTAAAGAGCTTAGGAAGGGATTTGGAGTTTGAATTTAGTGATGGATTTCAATCATTGGATATTTAGATTTGATTTTTGGTGTTAGGGTTAGGTTAAGTGTTCACCTAATCACTAGAAGTGTGTTAAGGCTAAGGAACTCTTAGTCTCTATGTGGGTCATAGATCTATGATGAGGAAGCTGAGAGCTCACTCCAAAAGTGATGCAACACGAGAAGATATGTTTATTTCCAACCTTAATCCAGAGTACTCTCTTACTACTATAAGAGAGGTAATTAACTATGAAGGCTTTCATTTACAAGAAGTAAAACCTTGAATCTAAATAAAACTTAATGTAATATTGGGAGAAATGTGGTTGAATATATATCAATCTACCTCATGAAAATGTACTCCTACCTATCTCAAAAAAGATGGCTAAGAGCATCCTCAAAGGTGTTTTTTCTGAGTGTTTAGATTTCTGGTGACTCTACTGGGGATTACTTCTCTCTTCATTTTTGTTTGAAAAAAATTAATATATGGTGTCATCGTAGACTTAAATATTAGGTTATAATCTTTTAAAATCCTAAGATCAATGACCATATTTAAACTTATAATGATAAAATTTACAAACATGATGACTGTCAAGCTAGGAGAAGGGTCCATTGTTAGTCAAGCTACTTTCCAGTTCATAATGATTTTTGAGGTTGTCTAGTTTTTCACCTGCTATACCTATATTTAAGCCTCTCATTAAGGGTGCTGGAATGCTAAAGGCATTCAATAAAGGGAGAAGGCCAAATGTGATCATTCCTAACAAACAGAAGCCTATAGCCCTAGCTTCCAAAAGGGTTCCATCTTTGATAGGTTATTAAAGACAATACCTACTAAGGATAAATTGGTTTTCAAGCCCAAGCTAAAGTCTATCATCATTAATCTACTTAACAATGCTTCTCTGGAGCCTACTATCCCATAAGATACCACTTTTAATCTAGGTAGTAATGACCGCGAAGCATCTTCGTCATACACTAAAATGTCCATGAGGGCTAGTCAAAAGTACAATGCTGGTCAAGAAGCTATCGAATTTCCTGTTCATTATGAACAACAATATGACCCACTAGTGGAAGAAAATATATCCACCAATAACAACTTTGATCCACTCCAATGGGTCAAGAGAAATAGCTCTAGAGGAATAATAAAGAAGTCATTCTAGGATGAACATACACATCCCAGATCATGAAACCAACCACAAAAGAAAGAGATCATCTCCTCTAAAATCTATAAATTCTTGAAGACTATTAAAAATAAAAACCTTCAAAGAAGAATCAAGAAGTTGGTGAGTCATGTCACAAACCCAACAAATTCCTACTCTAAGAGAGGTGGAAATATTAAAAAATAATGTGCCCGTCTAGAGAAAGACTCAAAATCTATGAGTGTTTTATTTGGTGAACACTGACAACGAGCCCTTAGATACAATGATACTAAGTGGCCAATTATGGGAAGGTCCCAGTACCATGGAAAAAATAATATAATTCATCCAGTGAACACTAGGGTGTGACATCCAGGATACATTCCCAAAGATCCACCATTGGAAGGTCCCGATCAATTTTGATGCCTAAAGAGTCCCAAGTCATCAATGATTAGACAACTCAATTTGAGCCATCCCCAACAAATAATAATGAAACTGAATATCTTATCATTAATTAGAAATCCTGATCTGAAAAAAGTCAGCTAATGAATTATGAAGCAGATAATCAACTCTTTTGGGAAGATGAAGATTTCCCAATCAATGAAAGGCAACCAATTTCAAACTCCCAAAATAATGAAGACATGGATGGTATGGAAGTCGAAGTTGTTGGCATGATCAATACATGTTTATGAAATAGAAATATGATACAAGAACAACAAAATGAAGAACAACATCAAGAGAACCCAAGGCATCAACAACTTGGAGGTGAAGCTTAAGTAGAAGTTGATGTAACTGAAGATCTAATCGACATTGTAACAAGGTAATAATGACAAATTGGTTCTCAATTTTAAAAAAGAGACCAAGAAATTAACTAACTCATCAACCACCTTAATGAAATGAATTGGTTGATGAAAGAACTATTTGGTCAACTTAACCTTATACAACTATAATGCAACAAGCACCTCCAAGGAATCCTCTGAAAAAAAATCAACCCAATAGCTGAAAGTAAGGGCATGCAAAATGTTACACCCAACTTACTAACACCTTCAACGCAAAGGCAGGAACCCCCAAGAGATGTTACAATAAATTCTTATCAAGAAGCTAATGTTATTACCAAGCCTGAAGCAGAAAATCTCATCAACCAGAAAGTCAAAGCAGTAATTATTAATATGATAATTTGTTAGCAGTCTTGCCAACATAGCCTTCAAGTGGTATGCTAAATAATCCAACGCCTTAGTAAAAGCCTTCACAGAGTTAGAAATACTCTTCATTAAGAGATATACAGGTGCAACCAAAAAAGTAATGATATAAGATCTCACCTTAGAAAAGAGATGAAAAGATGAGAGTGTTACTAAATACATTATGAGGTGGAGAAATTTGAGCATGGAATGTGATTA
The DNA here is from genome assembly GCA_021442155.1 of Cymbidium sinense. Classification (NCBI taxonomy): domain Eukaryota; kingdom Viridiplantae; phylum Streptophyta; class Magnoliopsida; order Asparagales; family Orchidaceae; genus Cymbidium; species Cymbidium sinense. Next base: position 28,818,509 of record CM038233.1, on the reverse strand, counting down.
ATAGCTCATGAAAAAATATGCAGTAGAATTCCTCATGGAAAATATTGGTGATCAAATGGCCCCATATCTAGCCATGGCTATAATTAATACATTCCAAGAGTTATTAGATTGTGTAGTCATGTTCGAGAGGCTACCTAAATAAAAGGGCCTTAATATCAACTATAATAATAATTCTTTTAGGAAGAGATACTCTTCACTTAAATATGAGAAGAATACTCTCATATCAAAGGGAAATTACCCTCTTAACAAGGGACAATTTTTTATGCCTCATAATGGGAGGAAGCTCAAATAAAGAGAAACTTTTTCTAATCAAAGAAATCTAAATTTAGATTCATTATGTCCCAAACTAACCAAATCTAAATTTAAACTAGATCCATCATTCCCGAAGGGGTCGAATATAAATTTAAACTAAGATCCATCATGCCCAATGGGGATGTATATAAATTTAAACTAAGATTTATCATTCTTAAAGGGACTAGATTAGATCTATCATTCCGAAAGGGCTTGAATCTAAATTTAACTAAGATCCATCATGCCGAAAAAGGATGGATCTAAATTTAAACTAAGATCTATCATGCCCAAAGGGGCTAGATCAAATCCATCATGCATAAAAGAGTCAGATTATATCCATCATGCAATAAAGGGTCAGATTTAAATTTAACACAAGATACAGCATGCCCAAAAGGGTTGGATCAGATCCATCATACCCAAACAGGCTAGATCTAAATTTAAACTAGAACCATCATGCCTAAAGGGGTTGTATCTAAATCCAAGTTTAGATACCAACATACTAAAAAGGGGTCGGATCTAAATTTAAACTAAAATTTATTATATTTAAAAGGATCGAGTATACATATAAATCTTGTGTCAACACATTCAAAATGAACTGGAACTAGATAAAAATTTAAATTTATCAAGTTCAAATGGGACTAAATCTAAATCTAAATATAAATATAAATTTAGAATTTATATGTTGAAATGAAGATAAGAAAAAGGTAATGAATGCATCATGTCCAATTGACATGACACATTCATTAGGGGCACTATTGCCATCCATCAATTTTAAAAGATCCAGAAAAATACTAACCACTCTCGCCACGACTATCCCACTCAATAATAACTACTAAGAGGGGAGTGTGGGAACAGTTATAAGAGTGGGAGTAGTTAGGGGGAGTTATTCTTTATAAAAGGAGGCTTGTACGCTTTGCTCTCTCTCCCTTTTGGACTCTCATTCCCCACTTAAGATGTAGCATCCTCCTGCACTCTTCCCATTTACTCTCTTTATTACACATTCTCCCTACACTCTTTTGCACTTTCTCCACTCTTTTTTCACTTGAAATGATTGAAGTAAAAAAGGAGAGAATCATTGCAAATACTGCCTATTTTTGAAGACCTCCACCATTGATGTTGGATCTGGTGCAAGATGACAGTCTTCCCTCTATTGATCTTGGATCCAGAGTAAAGGGAGAAGAATAAGACCACATGGATTACATTGTAGGCATTGTCATTTCCTAAATTCCACCAAAAATATTAAAAGTCTTGAAATTTAAAGGCCTTCGCTATTGAACTTGGTTCTGATATGAGATAAAAATCCTACTTCCTATAATCTTAGATCCACGATAAGGGAGAAGAGTGCGTATCACACTTAATTTTATACACATAGCATTGCAAAGTTGTTACCCTATCAAAATTTTAAGAAAAATCACTAAATTCCCTCAAGAAAACTATTGAAAAATTGAGTTCCTGACTTGTAACACCTCAGATAGCACCGCAATCCTAAGCTCTTAAGAGTTTGAACACATACGATCATGGAGCAAAGATTTTCAAGTGCCAAGTGTATTAATTTTATAACCCTATTTCTGGCACTTAAAACATCTACTTTTCCAAATCTAAAGTCTAACTCCTATCTACTTAGAGCCAAGGCCATCTATCATACTTTTACCTCTGTCGGAGCCCATATTTGGTAACCATAACTCTGTCATGCTACCATCAAACTTTTATGTCCTTTTTCTATTGGAGGCTATGGCATAACCTGATCCCCATTGATGATATATTAAAGCTTACGGGTGTTAAAATCTACCCTATTTGCCTCTTGTGTAGAAAGGAAGAGAAAAGTATCCATCATCCTTTTATCATATGCTCAATTAGCAAGGACATTTGGAATCAAATGCATGCATAATTTCAAATTGACAAATTAGGAGAAGATGACTCTTTACAAACTACTTCAAGGCCTAGAACCATTTCAAACACTTCAACAAGAAGGACCATGTATACATTATTCCACTGATAGTTGCTTAGTTCATATGGATGACAAGAAATTCAAACAAGCATGAAAATCACAAGGATGGAGTAAGGAATATAATACAATTAATCAAGAACTATCTTGTCAAAGTTGAAGCTACAAACCTATTCAAGGTACTCTCCATACCCCTGGAGAAGCAAAACCTACCTCAAACTCTTCTCTTATATTGAAACAAACCTAAAACTAACTATATCAAGATTAACATTAATGGTAGCTTTTGAACACAAGATCAACCTGCTAGTATTAGTGGAGTCTTCAGAAACAATACGACATAATGCATCTATCTATCTCTTCTCCATCCCTTGCTTTACAATGAATGCTCTACATGCTGAAGCAGTAGCCTGACACTCTACTCTAAGGTCAGTAGTTTCCCTTCATCTCAAAAAAATTTAGATTGAAACTAATTCTTTAATACTATAAAAATACATCACCATTGATGATACCAATCGATGGTATATTTCTTACATCATTAGAAACATCAAGTTGTTGACTAAAAAGTTTTTTTGTTAAAGTCATCCACATACATTGAGAGGTCAACAAGCCTGCTAACATTTTGGCTAAGATGGGATCTCTTATGAATAGGCCACTCTTCTCACATGAACTAATACCTCAAATCTTCTTCTCACTTAAAAGTGATTTACTAAAGTTTCCATATGTAAGAAGACTGTAATTTTATCTTTTCTTGGCTTGACTTACGGCTGTACTTTTTTCAGTTCATAGTGGAATGTCATCTCCTTTTGCTTTAAAAAAATGTTCACCATGCAAACACTGTTGGCCTTCCAAGGGATGTAAGTCCAATCTATTTGTTCACCATGCCAACACCCTACTAGTATTCCAAGGGGATGTAAGTCCAACTGTTCACCATGTGAACACAACCTTATAAAAATGGCATTCCAAAGGGATGTAGTTATAATCTATACGTTCACCATGCAAATAAGCTATATCCATATGAAATTCCAAAGAGATGTAAGTCCAATCTATTTATTTGCCATGCGAACACCGTCTTGACATACCAAAGAGATGTAAGCCCAATCTATCTGTTCACCATGCAAACATTCCATAATGGCATTCTAACGGGATGTAAGTCCAATCTATATGTCATCATGCGAACATTGTTGGCATTCCAAAGGGATGTAAGTCCAACCCATGTGTTTATCATCCTAATGCTCTAATGGCTTTCTAATCAATGTAAGTCTGACCCATGCTTACAATGCAAGAATTATAATCTCCATGGAATTCCTAAGGGATGTAAACCCAATCTTCTATTCATTCGCTATATGACCACTCTATAATTTATTCACCATGTGAACACCTATATAAATCTAGCATTCTAAAGGGATGTAATTCTAATATATATATTCATCATGCGAACACCCTTACACTAAACCTCTGGTTTACTCAAGATATCTAAGATGAGGCAATCCATGGTTGCTAATTAGACTCCTTGGACATTATGGCTAGCCCTTTGATATTGGTAGACTAGAATAATATAGTCCTGGGAAGACATAACCATTGGATCTTGATCAGGACTATTCTCCTATTTTTCTTAGACAATCATCTATGTCATACCACACACACCACTAAACACTAATTTAATCAAGAAGATATGTTTGTTCAAACCTTAATCAAGATTTCTCTCTTAATCAAAATTGCTCTCTTAACTATGAAGTATTGCATTCATAAAAAGTAGAACCTTATATCTAAATAAACCCTAACATAATGTTATGAGAATTTTGGTTGAATATATATTAATCTACCTCATGAAAAACATACTCCTACCTATCTAAATAAAGGTGATGGAGAGCTCCGCAAAGGTATTTTTTCTGAGCGATCGGTGATCTCTTTCATTAAATTGAATATCTTTTTTTTAAAGATTTGCTTAGCTTTTCTATCAACTTTGAGCAATAAGAAGTTGATTCTGAATATGTTCAATCTTTTTTGTAGTTACAGTAAAAAATTAAAGGCTAAATTTTTTTTTTCTCCAATATCTTCCCAACAAAATGGTGTATAGAATTTTCTTCCATATAAAGCTTCATAGGGTGATATTCTAAAACTTGAGTGGTGACTATTATTATAAGCAAATTTAGTAAGAGATAAATAATCATCCCAACTTCCATTAGAGTCCAATACACATGTTATTAATATATCTTCAAGTGTTTGAATAGTATGTTTAGATTACACATCTATTTGAGGATGAAAAGAAATACTAAAATGAAGTTTAATTCTTAAAGCATCTTGTAGTTTTGTCTAAGATATTGAAGTAAATCTTGGATCTCCATATGAAATAATAAATATAGGTATTCCATGAAATTTTATATTTTTTTCTAGGTATAATTATGCCAATTTATCAAAGTTAACATATCCACTATTACCCAAACAACATTAAAATTTCTATGTGTTTTAGGTAAACCACAAATAAAATCCATAATTGCATTATCTTATTTCTATTGTGGTATTTGTAGTGGTTGAAGATATCCTCTAGGTCTTTGGTGCTCTACCTTGACTCTTTGGCATTATTGACCTCACTTTTAGTGAGGTTGACATCCAGCACTCCTTAGACTTAGGATTTAATCTAGGCACTATGTTTTTTCACTTATAGTTAAGACACTTGTAGTGGCTAGGTGAACACCAACCCAAAAGCCCAGAAATCTCACATGGTTTAACACTAAGGGTACCACAACTAGGTGGAATCTAATGACCCCAACTTCAACCCAAACCTTGTATACCAAACCCAATTGATCATATGATACCCAAAATCCCAAAACTTTCCAAACCATATAATCGATGTTTAATGTGGCCAATTGACGAAGTTAACCCTATGTGATCCATTTGAGCCTAAAGGGGCTAAACCAAAAATTTCTTCAAACCATATGAAATTTAACTTGTCCAAGTCCTCGAATACATTATTTGAGCTTGATTGAGGTGTCATCAAAATTTAATTTGGTCAGTTGACTCACCTAGCTGAAGTTGACCTAATTAAACCCTACAAGGCTAAAATCAAATCTTAATTGATCCAAGCCAAATTAAACCAACCTAAAGCACCAAAACCACTCTAATCACATAATTGAACTTTCCTCATGACCAATTGATATCCAATTTGACCAATCATCAATTTGGACCCAACCCGACCCAATTTCACCTTAAGGGTTAAATTGAACCAAACTCTAATTCAACCCAAATTGAACCAAACCAATCTCTATAATCACTTCCAAAATGATTAATGATTATATTCAACATTAAATTGAAACCAAGTGAGACAATTTGGCTAGTTGACCCACTTAACCTTAATTAACCTAATTTGACCTAAGAGGCCAAATTGGACTAAAACTTGATCTAACTTAAATTGGACCAAGCTAATTATTGCAATAAATCTTAAGATGATTATTGGTCATGCTCCAACCATCAATTGAACTCAATTGACCCAATTCAACCAATTGATCCAATTTGACCTAAAGGGTCAAATTGAACCAACTCTTAATCCTATTTAAAATGGAGTAAATTAACATTTACAATTAATTCTAAATTGATTATTGAATACTCCTTAATGACCAATTGAAGCCAATTTGATCAACCGAATCCAATCGACCAACTTAGCCCCAATTGGCCAAAAGGGTCAAATTGAACTATAACATAATCCAAATCAAATTAAACCAAGTTAAATCATGAAATCAATTCTAAAATGATAATTGAACATAACCCAACCTCCAGTTGCACCCAATTTAGCCAATTTGACCCAACTTGTCCCATTTGACTCATATGGACCAATATGAGCCAAATTCAAATTCACTTCAAATTGAATCAAATCAATTGCACCATTGTGTTTCAAATCACCATTTGAACATGGCCTAATATCCCCTTGGGCCCAATTTGGTCAATGGTCAATTGGTCAACTTGACCAAATTGAACTTAAATTGACCTACATTAGTTAAATTAAGCTAGACCCAATCAAACTTGGCATGACTCATCCTCACATGTCCCTTGATTAGCCCAAGTGAACCAAACCAAGGTGAACTAAATTTTGCCCAAACCAAGTGAACCAAAAAATTTAAATAAGATAAAATCCCAAAATATGAATGTTCAATTCCACCTTTTAGCCAAGGCAGCTACCTTAGCATGCCTTGAGCTCTCCCCAATTGACCCAAGGTTGGCTTGTCCAATCATTAACCAAGATGAGGTCTCTCTCACTTTGGACAGTCCTTGGATCACTAACCATGGCTTGTCCTTTTCACCTCTAGCCATAAAACTCCTTTTTCCATTAGAGAGAGTCCACCTCATCAATCTAAGGACAAAATTTGTCTTGCCCAGTTACTGGACCAACCCAAATCGGTGGTTTACATTGAGAGGGAATTATTCACTTTCTTAGCCCTCCAAACTCAAAACACACACTCACAACACTCCCAAATCCATTCCCAAGCATTTCTTAGAGCTCCTCAAGCACCCCATCACTAGTGACACCAAGCTTTCCCTCAGCCAAAACATCCCAAACACCCAACCTCACTAAATCAACTACAAAACTTAATTAACTCTTCTCACACCTTCCCCACACTTCACTGAACAAGAATAAATCGAGAAACACTTGATTTGAGCACTGAAGATCAGGGTTCAATCAAGCTTTGAAGAACCCATGGTGACATTTGGTCTCGAGTGTGAACGATGAGGAAGCAAAAGGGGACTTCAACAATAGGGCTTTGCCTCTTCAAGGTGAAGCTACCTTGATTAATTTCACCACTAGTCTTAGCTCTAATAGGGTACATTTCTCAAAATCATATAAAAAACCCTTAGTTTTTATTCTTTTGTAAAGAATTTATGTGATTTGATTCCATCAAGCCATAGGAATCCTTAGATTTTTTTTAACTTATGAGCATTTTGGAGTCAATTTTGTTGTGAAATGAGCCTTACTTTAAAGTCGCAAAAAGATGAGCCATTTGCTCTCACCAGAGGTTGGGGACAAGTCACACACTGTCCATTCCACAAGATTAGAATTGACTGTCGTGATTAAGTTGCTTAGGTTTATTTAATTTTAATCCTTAAAATTATAGAATTAATCTCAATCCTTCGATCTTTGATCGAATGACTCAGAATAAAACTGTCGACATTGAGTCAGTAGCCATGAGGAATGGTTTAAATAACAAATCCTATGGCATCACGCACAAAGCATGGCTCACTTAGCCATTGAATGTGTAATTCTTTAAAATAAAATTTGAAATATGTTTAAATAGGTAAAACTTTGAAAAACTATTAACTAATTGTAGAAAAATTTAAAAAAAATATAAATAATGGCTTATTGTAAGGCTTAGACAAAGAAGAATCTAAGAAAAATAAAATATATAACTTTTATTAAATGAGCAATGAATGATTAAGGTTTGAATATTTTTATTAATGATTTAATTAAGCCACAATTACTTCTCTAATTGGCTTAAGATTTTTTGGAAAATACTCTTTAGGATATCATGTCTCTCATAATTATCTCAAGTCAATTGGATAAGTACATTGGGACATTTATATCTTCAAGCTTTAATTAGCCATTTTGGGTATTTATTAAATAATTTTAATTAGAAAAGTTATAAAAATTATCACAAATGATCAAATATGTATTAGAGACCAAATGGTGACAACAGAAATTTATTAGGACCTTTGGACTTAATTATTTCTCAAGATGCGAAGGATCTTTAATTAATTAAAAAAGATGCATAGGACTTAAGAAATTCATAATTAATTACACAAATCCCGAAAAAATATAAATGAATCTTCTTTGTGCTAAGCTAACAGAGATTTAATCAATGAAATTAAAATCTCAAAATGATCTTTAGGTATATTATCTAATTAAAATTTCTCTTAATAAATTAATTAATCACAAAATATTAACCCAAGTGCCTTGAAATTTTTACTATTTATTTTTCATGTGATTTTTCTTAGTCATTAATTTTCTCTATTTAGACTTATAGCCCATTAATTTTAATGTCTCTTGATATTAATTTGAATAATTATGAAATTTTACTAATTCATTTATCCATTTCAATTAGTATATTATCATTAAAAATATTTATTAAACTTTAATGACATTATTTTCATATGTAGGATCTTAGGGTTTGATGGCTTAAGTGGATTACCTTAAAATGTCCATTTGACATACTTTATTCACTTACGAATTTATGGCAAATTCATACTCATGTTTAAAGTTGAATTCTTTAGGTACATGTTATATAAGTGTTGACCTCATTTTTAGAAAGAGCTCTCAACCCCTCCATCTTAGACATACAATTCCTCTTAGACACTAATATTTTCTTAGTATTAAGATACTTCTAGTGATTAGGTGAACACTCAACCTAATCTTAGAGACTTAGAAGAGTTAGCCATATGAATAGGTCATGTCTTAGGGGTGTTAGGAAAATTTGTCTACCCTGTAGCTTGTACCAAATCCTCACTTCCTTCTTTCAAGTCAAACTCCAAATTCAAATCAACTTTAAACTCAAATCAATTCCAATGGATTTTCTCAAATCATGAATCAATTTCAAATGATTGAAGCACATGATTGAATTCTAAATCTAAAAATCTTTCCAAAGTCCCTTTGATTCCATCTTATAGACTTAGCATAAATCAAATCCAAATCAATTCAAATTCAAGAAATTTCCTCATAATCCATTTATATTCTCATTTATATTCACATGTATAAATGAAATATAAATTTAAATAACCAAAACTCAATCCAAAAATTAAACTCAAAATTCAATCAAACTTCAACCTAAGCCTTTCAAGTCAAAATTCTTGAACTAAGCCAAATCAAATTCAAATCAAGCCAAACTCTTATTTTTCTTCATGATTCAATCAATCCTTCAATCATGAATCTAAATATAAACATAAATTTCAATCATTAAACCAAAACTAAATCCAAAACTCAAATCCAAATTCAATCAAAATTCAACCTAAGCCTTTCAAGTCAAATTCTTGAACGTAGCCAAATCAAATTCAAATCAAGCCAAACCCTTGATTTTTCTTTATAAGTCAATCATGAATCCAAATATAAACATAAACTTCAATTATCAAACCAAAACTAAATTCAAAAATCAAACCCAAGTCAAACTCATGGTCACCCATTTGAACTTGAAATTATCAAATGAATCAAAAACCATTTGACTCCAAACCACATGCAAATGGATTTATATTTCAATCATAAGTCCATATGTGAGTTCAATCAAACTTGATTCAAGCCTTGATCAAGTCAATTGACCCACTTAGGCTCACTTGACCCAAAGTGACCTAAAGTACCCCTTTTAAGCCAAATTCTAATCCTACCCAAATTAGATTGAACTAAGCCCAACTAAGCCTTACATTGTGGGTAATAATCATCATGAGATGATCAATCACTCAAATTGGTCAAACCAAGTCAAACCTAAGGGTTGACCAAGTCAACACTTAGCCAAAACCAAACCTAAACTAGCCAAAATGTAACATATGCCAAAATGATTGAAACCATTGATCAAAACTAATTCATGATCAATGTTTGAACTTGACCAAGTCATCATTTGAGCCTATCCTAGCCCAATTATCCACTTGACCCAAGTTGACCTAACTTGACCTAAAATTCAAAATGTGTCAAAACTTGATCTAAGCAAAATTGATTGAAACCAATGGGTCAAGTTCATTCCAAATCACTTGTTGAACTTGACCAAAGCCCCAATTGGCCAACTAGACCCAACCTAGCCCAATTGACCTTGAACCCAACTTGACCTAAAAGGTCAAATTGAGCCAAAATCAAATTAAACCAAAATTGATTGGAAACAAAGATGCCAATACATTTCAAATGACCTATGAAACCTAAACCAACCCATGACCTAACCCAAATAGGTCAAATGGGTCAAATTGGTCAACTTGATCCATTTGACCTAAATAAAATCAAATGAACCAAATCCAAATAGAAATAAAATTGAACCAAGTCAATGATGCCAAAACATTTCAAATGGTCATATGAACTTGACCCAACCCTTGGTTTGACCCAATTTAACTAATTGATCAACTTGACCCAAGTTGACCCATTTTGACCTAAATGGGACAACGTGAGCCAAATCATATCAATTCAATTCTAAATTCATTGAAACTTGGCCCAACCCATTTTTCAACCATACCAAACATGTTCAAACTAAAACCAAGCCAAATGATAATTTTACCCCTAGGCCATAGGGTAACCCAAAATCAAAACCACTTGGAATTTGGTCAATTCCTTTTGATGAACACTTGACATCCTCTTAGTGGACCAAATGGTCACTAATGAGGATGGTGCACATGACCCAATGGGTTTGGGTCAGCCAAACCCAACCCAACCACCCACTTAGAAATTGAGCACATAAGATCCCTCCTCCACTGAATTAAACACATGGAAACTCCACCACTACCTTCTCTGGCCAAAACTGAATCACATGCAACCCTAAACGGCCTAACAAACCCATTGCATAGAGTGAATTTGATCAAAATGGCATCTATGCGATTATCCATCACCTATGAGATATACTCCCCTAATACTTCATTCACACTCACTCACAATCGATTGAGCTAGAAAGAATGGAAGCTCCTCCAAGCCTCCTAGAGCTACTTTATTTTCTTATTTTCTTGAAGGAAAAATGAGGGAGCTTCACCATTTTCAAACTCATCTAATAACCAAATTCCTCAATTTCTCTCTTCAAGCACCTTGAGGAACCCAATCGAGTTCACTCAAACCTTCAAGTTCAAGCCACGGGAGAGGGCTTTGATCAAGGTTGAGCTTAAGAGCATTTTAATCAATTGAATGACTCACTCAACCTCAAAGCCTAAATCTTAAACGTGGATTCATCTCATCGGATGAAGCTACCTGATGATTGGAGTCTGATAGCCTCCGGTGAGGTATGTCTTCACCTCGAGCTTAAAAAAGAGAGTGTGTGATCCTTTGTGAAAGAAATTTTCACCTCATGCAAAATTGACTATTGGATTTAGTTGTGCTTACTCCTAGATAGTGTGGGTAAAATTTGAGTTCAATCTGAGCTCAATTGAGCTCAGATCTTGCCCTAAGGAGTGGACGGTGGCCCTTCCCGCAAGCGAGCTTAGTGATGGATCAAAGACCATCCATCCATGCATTTTGGATGGATGGTCATGATCAAGCCGTGCAGGAACTGTGATTAATCCTATCATAAACTGACTCAACCGCCCGATCCTTGATCAACGATCGAGAGAGCGTGCGGCGCCGTACGCATGGATGTGACAAATTGATAAATCCATCGCACCACGTGGAAAGCACACGTCACGGTCCACTAATGGACTAGTTATATAATTAGGGGTTTTAATTAATTCATTAATCACTAAAATTTCAGATATTCATAACTAAATATAGAAAAATCAAAAAATACAAAATAAAAAGCATTGTTAAGATAATTCAAAGGGAAATAATCTAAAATTAATTTCAATTAATTTTGAGTAATGATTTTTCCTTAATTTGAGTTTTAGTGAAAACCTAATAACCCTAATTACTCCCTAAGTACTTCATTAATTTATTTCAAATTTCTCAGATGCATTTAGTGGTATGACCTCTTCATCAATTTTCTTGCGACTTATTGATGAGTTAATCACTCCATTTATGTAATTAAGGGGAATTAAGCATGTGAATAGTAGTTTAGTCCCTTTGTTAAGTTAATTAAGATTTACTTAAGTGAACAGGAGGCTTATGGAATAATTTTGGGATATTTATCTTGAACTATTCCTTAAACTCCCTTCCTTCTCTAATCTAAACTTAATTAAAGGATAATCCACTAATCACCAACTTAATTAACTTGATAAAATTTTCAAAATATTCTAGAACTTAACCAATTCATCTTGAGTAGATGCTTAGGTGTTCAATAACCTAAGTAACTTAAGGAAATCAAAATAACCCATATGTGTGGGGAGGGTTATGAAAGTACTTAAATTAAATCCTTTAGTTTAATTAATCACTAATTGTGAGCCAATTGCATTAGGCCCCCTTTCTTACCTAGGTGTATTGTTGATTTAAATTCTTTGTGTGGTTTTATATCATACATTGGCTCATAATTATTTGATTAAGTATGTTTAAGTGGTGTAGGTAAGGGATAATTAATGAACTTAATCTACCCCTTAACCTAACCAAAGCATAAAATTGATCTAATCACCTAATAGTTAAACTAAAACAATACACACATGTGGAAATGGGTTAGGACTAGCAAACCTTTTCACATTTCTCAAATTAAAATAAAATTCAAAATAAAATAAAAATATCTTTAAAATAAATTTGGTTTACTTTAAATATTATTATTCCATAAGATAATCTTTAGGAATTAATTTGGGTGAATGAATTTACATGCTTTCATCACTTTATTTCTTTCTTAACATGCTAAATGTGTATGTCATATGAAAATCATGCATTCATGTCTTTTAAAAATCAAATTCAAAATGAAATATTTCATTTATGTTAAATTGTATGTTTTGATTAAAGTAAGAATATGAATGGCTATTATGACTACTAAATCCAAAATTATTTTCAAAATTTATAAATCAAACATCATAATTGAAATGTATGCTACTTATAATTATTTATAGGCTTGCATGTGAGTAAAACATAAAGATGTGCATTGTCTAGCTTTTCTTCTCTTCTCTTTTAACATAGTTTTGAATCGGATTTGCAAAGTGTATAGTTCATTTTGAAAAGAACATAACACTTGCGTAAATCCATTCCTATTCATCCCTATGTTATCAATTAAGAAGGACATCCACACTTACATATATAATTTGCATAAACAAATCAAACAAACAAACATAAACTTTGCATGATTCTCTTTCCATGCATTTCTTTTTGTACATGCATATGTATTTAAGGAAAGTGGTATATTAGTCTGGACAATCCCGGGATTGCAAGGCTTTAAGTAGCCCCAAGTAGGTCTTGTACCTTACACCCCTAGTGCTAACAATGGCGTCGTACTCACTTTTGCCTTTCATACATGTATATGTGTATATGAAAAATGGATAAAAGAATCCCTCCTTCTCTACTTAATAAAATCATGCATCATAAAAAAAAACATCCAAATTTCTTAAACAAACTCTCTTAGCATTCATCATTAAGGTGTGTTAAACACTTCCATTTGCATGTATAAATATGCTTAGGATTTATCCATATGCATGTTACACATGTTGGGAAAGAAATAAAGTGCTGTGTATTTTGTGATAGTAATTCACTTTACTTAATCTTAAAATGCCTTTATTTTTTAATAGGTTTGTTTAGGAAAAATCTAAACTTAGGATTAGTTAAATCACATAATAAAATATTTAGTAAATATCAATCAAATGTGAATCTACCTTAGAAATTACTTAAGGTAGGGAGGAAAGAGAAGTTCTCTTCTCTTTTCCTCACTTTACAACTTTTAGTAATTAAGTAGGTTCATTCAAACCAAACAAAATCATCAAATAAAATTAACCTAAATCAACTAAACAACTTAAATGAAACCACCCTCTAAGTTGAATATTTTCATGTTTAGAAAACTTTAACCTTAAAGCCTAGCTAAACATTCCACACAAACCTTAAATGGCATACACATTAGGCTAAGTCACCATTCCTAGCTTTAGGTTAGGGTGGTGGATGGTTTGATGTTTGCTTTTGTTTTATGTAATGTAATATGTTAGGGTGCATGTGCATAGACTGAATGGTAGGATGATCTTAGTCTAATCATTATCTTCTGCAGGAGATTATGCTTAAGGCATAATAAAAATACAAAAATGCTTTTTAAGCAGGTGCTTATACCCCTAAGCATAATCTAAAATAGGCCACATAAACTTGGTTACCCATGTGTAGGGTGCTAAGTACAATTTATACATATACATGCTTGGGATTGTATGGTTTGTTTGGCTAATCTCTATTTTGCAAGTTTTAGTTAGATTTCCTTTTTCTTATTTTCATGTAATTTTGCAATTAGGATTTTGGAATGATTGTTATGGGGGATTAGGATGAACATTGGTTATAAGACTATGTTTTATGTAACATGTGAATCCTTTGGAGTATCTACATTCCAACCAACCAAAACAAGAAAGAAAGAAGAAAGAAAGAAGAAGGAAGAAGAAAGAAGAAAGAAGAAATGAAGAAATAATGAATTGCTTCTTGATTATAATTATTCATTTGTAATTCGGGTTGTATAAGGGTAGAGCTACCAATTTGTTTTTGGGTTTGTGCAATGGAGCCCGACCATAAATTGCCTGTTATTCTTTTGCGCTAGCTTTATAAATTGATTGATGTTTATTTAGCTTGTACATTAAGATGGCATGTTTTCCTAGTTTCTTCTTTGCTTTGATGTATGGCCTGGATGACGATTAGGCTCTTAGGAAAATAAATTTTCTCTCCAACTAATCAATTCATACTAAAAATAAAATAACTCATAACCTCACCTAAATCCTAAGTTAAAAGAATTAGCAATCCCTTAGCTGGATGTTGTATTTTCTTCCTCACATCATGCATAAAGAGCATATTATTCCACTCTTGATTTGGCTTGACCTTTGAGAGCCATGGTGGAAACACACCTCCCGTCTTGCTAATCTTGGCCCATAATCTAATTTCTCATGCATTAGGCATATAAATCCTAAATCCTATGCCAAATTGATTGCCCAAAATGAAAATAAACAAATAAAAAATTTGTATTAGATTTAAGTCATTAAAGCATGCCCTACATGATCTAGTCTCTTAGGGAGTGTGTTTAAGGACTTAATCTCTTCTTGAATAAATAATAGCCTAGCTATCTTGCATAAACATATTACGCGCCTACATGAATTTAAAATTGTAGGAGGAGTTATGCCACCCTGGTGGTTGTTGTAAGTCCAGTGGTTTATCCTCTCTTGTAGAGGTAAACCAAAATACCCTTTTTTGCCTTAGATTTAGGTCATGCTTTTGGCCCTCGCCAAAGCTCCCTAGATTTAGGTTTAGAGGTTGCTACTTCCCTTTGTGGGCCATGAGCATAAATCCTCACCTCTTAGGCATTTCCATGACCTTGTATCATGGAATTGTAAGCCATAGATTTCTAATAAAAATTCAACTCTAACAAATAATTTCCTTCAATTTCAAAAAATATAAAGCCCAACCATAGGATAGTTTGGGATGTTTACTAGGCTTCCTAGTTTTTAAGCATCCCCTACTTATCTTCATTTGGCTTTGATAAGAACCCTCTCCTCTTGATTGATCCCATTTGGTTTTCCTAAAAATAAACCAATCGATTGATAGCCCTACCTTTTGAAAACTTTAGAGACAACAATCATTTATCTTAATCAAGAGTATTCTTAAGGAATCTCATTCCTTAGGATGTAATTAATTATGGGTGCTTGCCTCCGTAGAGAACTTAACGAACCTGATTTAAAATAAACCCTACTTTACTTATTCATGTAAAGAAGGGGAAGAATCTCTAGTACATACGAAGATTCATAGTCCCTAGGAGTCCTCATACAGGTGATTAGGTCCATTGTAGGAGGGTGACTTCTATCTTTCGAGATAGTATCTTTTCAATGTCACGATCACCCAATAAGAACATCTGTGGATCTATTGGTGTCCCAAGGCATATATTTTGTTTTTTATTCATCCCCAAAAGATAGATGAAGGTAGAAATTTCACCACATATTTTTCTAGCAACTCAGGGGATGTTCCTCTCTCCATCTTTGGTAAATGATCGTTATCTCCGGTATCGATGGTGGGTTTGTACTTGGTATGAATCGACTATCTTTCTTTTCCATTGGCACTTAGTTTATTTCATTCTAAGTAAGCTAACATCTTTAGGTTTTAGGACCTCACTCGTGTGGTCTTAAAACCCCTTTGGATTCCCAATGGGTGAAAATAAAAAATTTAATAAAAATGAAAAAAAGACTTCCTCCTTACCATTTTATGGTAAGGAAGGTTCATTCTAAAATAAAAAGAAAATAAATCCTTTATAAAACAACAAATTCCAAAAGCACTTTTCCAAAATGCACAAAAATTTCTCACAAATCAAACCTCATTTAACAATCTTCATGATTGTTATATGTAGGATCATCTTCAATGAATAAAGTCCAAAAATTATCTTTTCAAATAAAAATCCAAAATCATATTTTCAAAAATCACAAATGAATATCACCATTCAATATACTCAATTTATTGAATGAAGATTTCATTTCAAAAATAAAATCAACAATCATGAGTCATCTTTTCAAAAAGCACAAATGAATATCCCCATTCAATATACTCAATTTATTGGATGAAGATTTCATTTCAAAAATAAAATTAACAATCATGAATCATCTTTTCAAAAAGCACAAATGAACATCTTCATTTCAACTTGTTGAATGAAGATTTCATTTTCAATAAAAACAAAATTAACAATCATTTTCAAAAATCAAATCAACAATCATGAACCTATTCAGTCAACTTGTCGAATAAAGAGTTCATTTTCAATAAAAACAAAATCAACAATCATTTCAAAAAAAATCAAAATTAACAATCATGAACTTCTTCATTTAACTTGTTGAAGGGAGAGTTCATTTTCAATAAAAAAAATCAACAATAATTTTCAAAAAATCAAAATCAACAATCATGAACATCTACATTCAACTTCTTGAATGAAGATTTTATATTCAACAAAAATAAAATCAACAATCAATAACCATCTTTTCAAAAATAAAACAACATTTGGACTCTTCATTTAGCATATCTAAATTTGCTAAGTGAAGATCCTCCTTTTCAAAAATCAAAATCAAAATCAAAAATAAAAAATAAACCACATTTGTATTTCCTTAGCATACCTAAATTTGCTAAGGGTCCTCTTTTTCAAATAAGAAACAAAAACAAAACACATTTGGATTTTCTATTTAGAATACCTAAATTTGCTAAGTAGAAATCCTCTTTTCAAAATCAAAACACATTGGGATTTTCTATTTAGCACACCTAAATTTGCTAAGTAGAAATCCTCTTTTCCAAAATCAAAAGAAACAAAAACAAAACACATTTGGATTTTATTTTTAGCATACCTAAATTTGCTAAGTAGAAATCCTTTTTTTTAAATCAAAAGAAATAAAAAAAAAAACAAAACACATTTGGATTTCCTATTTAGCATACCTAAATTTGCTAAGTAGAAATCCTCTTTTCAAAATCAAAAGAAATAAAACAAACATATTTATTTCTTAGCATACATAAATTTGCTAAGTAGAAATCCTCTTTTAAAAAAATTAAAAGAACAAAAATAAAATATATTTGGATTCTTCGTTTAGTATACCCCAATTTGCTAAATGAGGATTCCATTTTCAAACTCAGAAATGATTCACAAAATAAGAAAACAAAGAAAAGAGAAGAAATTATTTTCAAGCACCTCACTTAACATACCCAAATTTGTTAAGTGAGTGAATTCCAAAAAACAAATCAAAAATAAAATCAAATGACCCTTTACTTTAACATACCCAATTTTGTAAAAGAAAAGGGTCCTCAAAATCAAAACTGAACCTATGGAAGCATCTCTCCAAAAATATTTGAACTCATTTTCAACATTCCCAAATTTGTTGAGAATGGAATCTAAATTCAAAAATCCCCTCTCCAATCAAATTTAAAAATGTCTCTTCTAAATCCATTTGATCCCCACTTAACACTTTCAAGTTGTTGAGTGTGGGTTTAAATTCTAAATTCAAATTCAAAAATCAACAAAATAGAAGTCTGATTCAAGCTTATTTTCAACATTGCATTTCAAGTCGGTTTCAATCAATTCAATTTAGTTCTCATTGCAATGGCATAGAAATATGTGTTCACTTTATGGGATGGATGGCCTTGGATCAGCTAACCTCCCACGCTCATTCCACCTCATCCACTTTGGTGAGGCTTTGAGGGGCAGGACATGTGAGGGAACCCCCTCACTGGCTGTTAGCAAGCGTAGTGGCCAAGTGAGTTGGTCATCGGGTTGACATTCTCGATTTGGAATCCCTCGAAGAGGAAGGCGTGGCGTTCCCACAGTGATGCAGTTCTTGTGCCATGCGCTGGTCATTCCCCATGCTACGATTAGGGCTAGCACCCACTGGCATCTTCCAAGGGAAGGCTCCACGATTCAGGATTGCCTACCGAGGTTGGGTCTAGTTCTACTCTGACTCTGGACTGAAGAAATAAGGCATGATCAAGCGGTCCCACACTCGCATTGCTAGGGAGTTGGAGGCAGCTACTCAGTTTGTTGTGGAAGAGTTGCTAGATGGTTTCCCGGTCTACAAAAGTTCCACCCTCTCTGGTTAATAGGGAAGATGCTAGGAGGATTCACCTCGCAGTGGTTGATTGGGCTTTTGAGTGAGAGGAGGGTCATATGAGATCAGTTTTATGCCGAGTAAGCGGAGCCTATGGAAGACCATAGTTCAGAGTTCAATTTAATTTGAGATCTATCATTCCTAGTAGCATTGGCAGGCAGCTTAGATAGAAGAGGGCCAGAGAGGCCCATAGTCAGTTCATTTCACTAGCGAGGTTCAGCGGGTAGTGACCTCACCACTTGTTGACTTTTCGATTACCGCGTGCTAATCATCGATAGTATCTTATTGACGGGGACTACCCATCATAGGAGAGGAGCTCCTATCCCGAGAGTGTCGGTGGTGTTTCCACCCCACCGCTCTTCTCTACATCCACTGTTGCTTGTATATGTTTCAGTATGTACTATTCCATCCAAGGCCATGAAGGCCGCGGGGAGAGCCCCGGTGATGATCTATGGCCAAGAGATCTTCATCCACTACCCTCTTGTGGTGGTTGAGCTCTCTGCTTGACCTTACGCCTAGTTGTTGTGCAAAAGGAATGGCGACCTCAGAGTATCTTAGTCATCCTATAACCACCATCACCACGGTAAGCCATGGAGATTACATCAATAATTAAGGGAGCAGGAGACAATTCAATCTACCCCATGGCCATAGATCTTCCTAGGAGTACCACTCCACTCTAGCGAGTGTATCTTCCTCAGAGTAGTCCTCACAAGATCACTTCCAGTAGCATTAGAGGTTAGACGCCTATCTGTGCATGACAGTGACTCTACTATAGGCTAGACTCGATCTTTCATGCCTGTCCAGTTGGACGATCCTAGATGACATAGTAGCTCATATCTAGTGGAGAAGAAAATCTTAGGATATGCTGGTCGATTTAGAGGATGAAAAGGTCACTTTGATGAAGATGATATGTTAGAGGATTCATGAGGGGTACACATGGTAGATACGGGTTCTCTCCTCCATGAGCAGTGAGTGAAAATGTGAGGTGGCGGGGAAGACACTCCAACACCTCCACCAATAATTAAAGCAAAAAGATGAATAATTAGAAAGGATGGGGAAGCAGTTTGAGGATTTGCTAGCAGTCATTTTAGCACTTCATAAATAAGCAGTTCATCCTATACGAGACTAGTCGGCCGAGTTGGTGCATGTCTTGGATCCAAGACTTTACCTCCATTAGAGCGGGGGCACCTTAGCATAGGGTTGGTAGTGGATAATACCTCCATATAGAAAAAGATATCAAAACCATGGTTGAGCACTAGGTGAGAGAAGCATTGGCTCAAGCCCGAGGAGGATCATTGGTTCCAAAGGGTAGACCCTACCTAGAGAAATTTGATGTTGTCCAATATCCTAAGGGTTTCGTGCCACCTTCTTTCAAGTGCTTCGAAGGCAGTGGGAACCCGAGGCAGCATATTGTGCACTTCAGAGCTAGTTGTTGCAATGCTAGTGATAGTGATGCTTTACTCTTCCAATTTTTTGTCAGCAGCTTAGTAGGGATAGCCTTTGATTGGTACACTGAACTTCTCAATAGTTCAGTGAATACTTTTGCTGAGTTGGAGCAACTCTTCATCAAGAGGTTTGCTGGAGCTCAGCAAAGGGTGACTGTAGGCAATCTCGTTGTGGCTCAATAGAACCCTGGTGAGTCCCTCATTGATTATATTATTAGATGGAGTAATCTGAGTATGAAATGTGAGCCACAACTGTTGAATAACATGGCATAAAAATTCTACTTAAGAATATTCATGGCCGGCTCACCTTCATGCTCAAAGGTTTCACCATCAAAACATTTGAGAAACTAATCAACAAGATAGCTAGCTTACAAGGAGAAGTGAAATAGTTGCCTTATTCAGACTAATCAATAAAGCAGAGGCCACAGAAAACTTTTGAGAAGAAGCGGTGATAGCGTAGACAAGGGGAAAACAACGAGAGCGTTTGAGAGACCTGCTCCACAACTTCCACCTCCTTTACCACCACCAGGGAAGTCATCGGTCACCACTGGCCTCCATGGCACCGCCTCCTCAATATCCAGCGGTGGTACACATACCCTTGCTAAGGTCCACCTACTCTTTTGGATAAACTCAATAAGCCTTATTCATTTATGAGGGAGGTAATCAAGAAAGATCTTTAAGAATCTTTTTAAGAAGCTTGATTTTCAGCTACCCGAACCTAGAAGGCCTGAGGAAGTAGGAAAAAATAATGATCCTAACTTTTGCCCCTACCACCACATGCTTGGTCATATTTTGGAGGATTACTTCACATTTAAGGATTAGCTTGAGCATAGCTTCAAGATCGGTGCTATAGTTATCCTGAAGAAATACCTTATGGAATAACCATCCAGTTCCATTAGGGTAATCCTTGGAGATACTTGATCCTTCCAAAACCAAAGAAGGTTGGGATATCTCTTATCAACCTCTAAGAAAATTATCAAAATCAAGAAACTTTCCTTGTGTGAGGAAGCTCAAACCTCAACATCAAGGAAGGTTTGCAAGTTGTTCAACTTCGGGGAAAGAGCTCAAGTAGCATGTGCGGCTATGCACCAGATAGCAAGCATAACCACCAAAGTCAGTCTCATCCAGTTTACTACATCGGTGACCTCCTTTAGTTTAGCTAGCTTTTCTTTTAGTAGACATCTTATATCGACAGATGAGGGTGACAAATCCCTCACCCCTCTTACTTTACTTGATTTCTACTATAAACCCCCTTCAAAATCCAAGAAATTGAAGAATAAAGGTAGCTTGAATTATATACATGTCACTTCGATGGGTTGTCTAAATCTATTCTAATTAACTCTTCAAGTCTAAACAATAACTATAACAACTCGATCTTCCTCTTTTTGATTCAGTTGGACTTCCTCTCGAATACTATGGGTTCACCTCTTGAGATAGACTTGGAATCATCAATTGAGGGTCCCATAGGAGAAGCTGTAGGTGAGCACAAGCAAGTAGAATCTTCCCACTGTCACAGAGATCAGTCAACCTCCGTAGTGGCAAGGTTCTACCTCTAGGGACACCTCAAGAGGAAATAAGTCATTGGTGTAGAGGAGAAGCCCCTCCACAAGATGCTCCACCCTTGGATATGCTTATGGAGGATCAGCCCAAGGTGGACTACAATGTCCTCTCTCACCTAAGAAAGTTGCCATCTAAGCTAAGCATATATGATGCCCTCATCTTATCCAAAGAGATGAGGGAATCATTAATCAAGGCTCTTCTTGATCCTGAAATATGCTTAGCTTAGCTGACTGCTATTGAAGAAGAGGCACATTATACAAAAGAAGCCCAAGGGATCACTTTCACAGATGAAGACCTTTTTCTGGGGGACATGGAGCACAACTGTCCCCTCTACATTACAATGGACATAAGCAGATTCAAACTTGCCAGAGTTCTCATCGATCCAGGTGCATCGGTGAACATTATGAGTCTAAAAACCCTTGCCTATTTGAGTATCAACATCTCTACCCTCCGAGGAGACTAGATGATGTTGAGAGGATTCAATGAATAAGGTGAGAGGGCTTTAGGTTCCATAGTGTTACCTTTGGAGATAGGTGAATGGATGACTAAAGCCAAGTTCTATATCATTGATTCAAATACTTCGTTCTCTTCTTTGCTTGACAAACCTTGGATACATCAGAATAAGATGATTCCATCTTCTCTCCATCAATGCATCAAGTTCAAGAAGGATGGAATTGAGTATTATGTCAAAGGAGATGAAAAGCCATTTTCAGTCAGAGAGATTGAGATATATAAGGACATGACCTACTATCTTCCTCAAAATACCTTTTCTCATGAACTTGGGCAAAATTCAAACAAAAAGAAAGAAAAAAAAAAGAAGAAAAGAAAATAAAAGAAAAGAAAAGAAAAGAAAATGAAAGTCCAAGTGAACAAGAAATGAAACTTGAAGGAAATAGAATCACATATCACATTCCACCCAAAGTTCTTTCCATCATATGGACATATGGGTAGAATGACTCGACCTCCACCAGGCAGAGGTAGAGGCAAAAATAGAGGTAGTTTCAGAGGTGGAAGACCCCCTGGTTGGCCATCAACCATTAGGGGTTATGTTCCAGTTCACAGGAGTACCCCTACTATCACATAGACTTGGAATCCAGCTCAGAGGATGAGTCTAATGTGATTAGTATACCAACCAACCCTCTGGGTTTCATTAGAGTGACACTGAGACGAATGAAGATCGGTCCTCTAGTCAAAGCATGAAAGTATTTGAATCAAATGTATGTGAAACTATCAGGCAATAGTTGGGAACCTTAGCTCTAACCTCACTTTCATCTCAAAAAGCTGAAGGTTTAGTAGTTAAGGAAGCCCCTAAGTCTTCCATTGATTTAAAATTGAAGAGATTCTTTTTGGGATAATCATTCTCAAGTCCAGAAGTTGATGTAGAACTTGAGGATAATTCATATAAAGAATTAATAGAATTACCTTTTGATTGGTATTCACTTTGTGTTCTTAATCTTGCAAAGAAAGGTCTGAATCCTCATACATGGTCTAAGCACAGGTCAGAGTACTTTGAAAAGCTATGGAACAATAGAGGTAGAGAAGCACAATCAAGATCGACTAGGATTTGGTACAAGTGGTCCATAATAACAAGATTACTTTAGTTGTCACCAATCATTTGAGTCCGATAGGTTCTTTTCACACCATACCAACTCTAATGAGTGTTTAGATGATCCAGATGATCTCCAAATCAAGGATGCACCTTCAGAATTTGAAGAGGAAATACATTCAATAATTGATAAGCTTAAAGAAATCAACCTCAGGATAGAAGAAAATCCACGCCCGACGTACATCAGCTTATTGTTGAATGAAGAAGAAACTAATGCCTTAGTTAAGCTATTGACTGAGTTTAAAGACTACTTTGCATGGAGTTATGAAAAAATGGTCAGATTATCTCCTGACGTAGTAGTCCACAAACTAGCAATAGACTCTAACACAAATCCATCAAGCAAGCTCCTAGACGCTTGCAATTAAAAATTGAACAGTAGGTCATTTTTGAAGTTAAGAGACTGATAGAGATTGGTTTCATTAGGGAAGAAAAATACTCCACTTAGTTAGCCAGTCTCATCCCAGTTAAGAAGAAGAACGGCCAAATGTGCATATGCATCAATTTCATGGACTTAAAAAAGGCATGCCCTAAGGATGAGTTTTCTCTTCTTATCCTAGAATTAATGATGGACATCGCCTCATCTCATGCAGTTTTCTCCTTCATGGATGGGTCATCTGGTTATAACCAAATCAAGATGGCCCCCGAGGATGAAAGAAATAATGCTTTTGGAAGCCTGATCAGAATCTATTATTATAAGGTCATGCATTTCAGCGTTAAAAATGTTGGTGCTACATACCAATGGGCCATGACTTAGATCTTCAATGAACTCATCCATCATCATGTTGAGTGTTATGTTGATGATCAAGTAGTCAAGAGCAAAGAAAAGGAAGACCCTCACTTTTACTTGAGAGTAATTTTGGAATGGTTAAGATAATTTAACCTCAAAATTAATCCCCTGAAGTGTGCAGCTTCAAGAAAATTCCTTGGGTTTGTTATTCGACACTAGGGAATAAAGATAGATCCAAAAAGATCAAAGCTATCCTAGAAATGCCACCACCTAAAGTTTAACTTAACTCAGATCTTTCCAAGGTCAGTTGGCGTATCTAAGATGCTTTATCTCCAACCTATTGGGAAGGTGCAAGCCATTTTCAACACTTGTCAAAAAGGACATCAAGTTCAAGTGAGATGACAAGTGCTAGCATGCCTTTGAAGATATCAAGTAGTATTTGGTTAGTTCTAGTGTTCTAGCATTATGAGCCTGATCCTCTACATTACTGCATTGGATGACTTCCTTGGCACTTTGTTGGCCCAAGCCAATGATGAAGAGAAGGAGAGTGCTCTCTACTACCTCATCCATCATTTGATCCCTGCTGAAGCTAACTACCCACATATTGAGAAAAATTGCCTAGCTTTAATCTTTGCTTCCCAAAAGCTATAACACTATATGCTTTCTCATAAGGTGACCTTGATTTTCAGAATCAATCCACTGTAGTATCTCGTGACATGGCCAATGCTATCCGAATGTTTGGCACATTGGTCCATGATTCTCTCACATTTTGACATCACATTCGTACCCCTCCGTGTGGTAAAAGGACAAGCACTTTCGAATTTCTTAACAGCACACCCACTTCTGGCTAATTCTCCGCTTAGTGATGATCTCCCTGATAAACAAATCATGAACTTAGGGGAGGTTGACAACTGTTAACGGGAAATGTATTTTGATGGTGTGGCTTCATTTCATAAAAGAGAAGCACCATGATCTACTCTTCCATGAAAGGCAGGGATAGGAATAGTTCTCTTAACTCTAGACCGTGATGTGATAAGATTCTCATACTATCTTTCCAACCCATGCACCAACAATGAAGCCGAGTATGAGGCTTTGATTGCCGATCTAGAGTTAACTATTATAGTTTGTGTCAAGAGCATCAACATCAATGGGGATTCTCAATTGGTTATCAACCCCCTACAAGGTCAAACTCAAGCTTCATCACTACCATGAGTACACCATGAAGTTGTTGGCCCAAATCATTGAAGTCACCATCTACAAGGTTCCCCATAGAGAGAACGTAGTAACAGATGCTCTAGCCAAACTTGCCAAAGAATTGGCATGTCTGGAAGATGAGTCCATTCCAATAACGGTCCAAAATAGACAATTCCTATCCCTTATTGGTGCTGAACTCATCGAGAGACTTTCTCTTGAAGGGGAGGTTGTCATTGCCAATAAAGATAAAGAGCTAGATTGGAGGAAACCATTTATAGATTACTTGAACACCGACAAACTACCTCAAGAAAAGTCACAAGCCCATCAAGTGAAACAAAGAGCTCTCTCCTATGCTCTCATTGATGGCACCTTGTACTGATGGTCTTTCAACCAAATGTGGCTATGTTGTTTGGACAAACACGAAGCTTGTAAGATTATAACTGAGGTACATCATGTGAAGCACATCAATCCATTCCAAAGATGAAGATGAAGATGAAGAGACTAGGATATTACTGGCCTTCGATGATTACAGACTACTTGGATGTAGCTAGGAGATGCCATCAGTGTCAGGTACATGGTGTGGTCTTACATTAACCACCCAACATTCTGCATCCTTCATTAGCCTCATGGCCATTTGAGTGTTGGGGTACCAACATTGTGGTCCTATTGACCCCTTTCTTCCAAGGGTCATCAATTCATTCTAGCTACCATAGACTACTTTTTCCTAGTGTGAGGCAATCCCACTCGAGAGGTCACAGCATGATGCTTGAAACCATATCGTATATAGGTTCATGGTACCTCGATGAATTATATCCGATAATGTTATTGCATTTAAAAGCACCAAGATCAACAGCTTTTCCAGAAGATATGGTATAGATTGGAGATACTCCACCATCTACTACCCTAGAGCAAATGGCCTTGCAGAAGGATTCAATAGAATTCTCATCCAATTACTAAAGAAGACTCTTAATGACAACAAACGACAATGGCATGAGTAGTTGGTTGAAGTCTTATGGGCCTACCGCACCACATACAGGACTTTAACTCAGTCTACCCCATTTTTCTTTGTGTATGGGTCTGAAGTCGTTCTACCATTAGAAGTTCAACTCTCATCACTAAGGATAGCATTGGGTAATAAGATCACTACAGAGCAGAATGTAAAGTTACCGTTAGAAGAACTCAAAGGTTTGGAGGAGAGATGCTTACGGGCATGCCAGAACCTCGAGTTATAAAAAGCTAAAATGATTCAAGCTCACAACAAGCTAGTCTATCGTAGGTCCTTTCAAGTAGGAGAACTTGTATTAGTCCTAAGGAGACAAATTATTGCCTGTCGAAAGATGGGAGGCAAGTTTGAACCCACTTGGGAAGACTCCTATGCTATAGAGATGGCCTGCCAAGGAGGATCTTATCAGCTCATTGATTGTAAAGGGGAACACCCGATGATTCCAATTAATAGGCTCTTTTTGAAGAAATATTACACATAAATCATGTTTGAAACAATTATCAAGAAAAGAACAAAATTTGATTCTGATTCATCAAAATCTTCTCTTCTATCGAAGCATTGTTTGCTTGCCATGCGAATCTGTCATGACGTGTTTCAGGATAGGTGTAAGACAACCCAAGAGGCATCCTATCCCTCTTTCATAATATAAATACAATCAAACACAATTCCTTGGTGCTACTAGAATAGGTGTGAGAGAACCCAAGAGGCATCCTATTTCGTCTAGCACAACTAAGTTAGGTGCAAACCAATAGACACCTAAGGTTGGTTGATGTTCATTATGCTGACAGCGACTCACCCGGTGGATACACCACTCTTGGCAGATGTGAACCCCTGTGCTTTCTCCTTGAGTTGGCCACCAAATACCTATTTAACATATGACTTAGTCATATTATCTTCTCTAGGGTATTGGATCAAACCCTTAGCAGCCCCTCTCCCTATGAGCATTCTATTTGGATCACGTCTTTTGAGACCCCATTTAGACATTACCCAAGTTACCTTTGGATTACATCTTTCCCCTTTCTGGTAGTTGGAGAATTTGTTCGGATGTGCGATTCTCCCTTGTTTTAGTAAATTTCAGATAAGTCTAGGCTGATATAAGCTCCTTCTCAATTTGATCCCTACAAACTAATACGGTCCGCGATAAACAAACTAAACAAATAAAATATTTGCTTGTGGATTAGGAATTTAAGCCCCCAAAGGGCCCTTTTTCCTAAGCAAGCATCCTATCTTTAGGGCAGTGTCAGCAAAATGCCCTATAGAAATTGCCTGACTACCTGAGTTGAGATAAGTCCCTAGGTCAGCACTCTCTCCATAGTCACCCTTAGGAAAGGTTCAATCTATTTTGCCACAAGCAGGTTACCCTGGTAGTCATTTCTCTTTGGAAGATGTAAGCCTACGATGAATTCTTTCTAGCATGACTATTGCAAACCGACGGGCAACCCTAGGTCGGGTTTGATTTATTACCCAAAGCAACCGATCACCCTAGTGGTCTTTTGTAGTGGAAGATGTGAGTCCCCATGATTTCTTCCCTTGAATTGACCATTACAAATTGACAGGCACTCCTTTGGTTGGATTGTTCTCCCCTCGGCAGGGAAGCTACTCCCTTTGGTTCAGTAAATCTGAGCTAGGCCAAGGTCTCCATGACCCCTACTCAATGCAATCCATCGCAAACCAACAGAATCCATCAAAAAAAAATTAAAAATGAAATTAATCTTGACTATCTTTGAGTTGATTTAAGTCCCTCAATGGCATTCACTCAAATAATCAGCCCTAGGTCGGGTTTGATTTATTGCCCAAAGCAACTGATCACCACAATAGTCTTTTATAGTAGAAGATGTGAGTCCCCATGCTTTCTTTCCCTGAATTGACTATTACAAACTGAAAGGCACCCCTTTGGTAGGATAGTTCTACTATGTGGTTGGTAGACTATTCCCTTTGGATTGGTAAGTCTAAGCTAGCCCTAGGCCACCATGGCCTCTACTTAGTGCGATCCATTGCAAACCAACAAAATTCATCAAAATAAATCAAAAAATGAAATCCATCTTGACTATCTTTGAGTTGATTTAAGTCCCCCAGCGGCATTCACTCAATAGTCAGCACTAGGTCAGGTCTGATTTGTTGCCTTGCTAACCGATCACCCCAGTGGTTCCTTATTTTGGAAGATGTGAGTCCCCGCGATTTCTTCCTAATCTTGACCATTACAAACCAAAAGACATCCCCTTGGTTGGATAGTCCTACTTCGGACTACCCCTTTAGATTGGTAAATCTGTAATAGATTAAGGCCACCATGACCCCTACCTAGTATAGCCCATCGCAAACCAATTGGATTCATAAAATAATCAAAAATGAAATTAATCTTTGACTATTTTTGAGCTGATTTAAGTCCCCTAGCAACATTCACTCAATAGTCAGCCATAGGTTGGGTTAGATTTGTTGCCTAGCCAATGGATAACCCCAGCAACTAGTCTTTACTTTGGAGGATGTAAGTCTACTATGCTTTCTTCCTAGTACAGTTGTTGTACAATGTAAGGCATCCCTTTGGTTGGATAGTCCTACTATGTGGTTGGTAGACTACTCCCTTTGGATTGATAAATCTAAGCTAGATCAAGGCCTCCATGGCCCCTACTTAATGCGATCCATCATAAACCAACATGGTCCATCTCAAAATCCAAAATTAAAAATATGAAACAAACTCAAAACCTAGTGGATCTTGAATTCTAATCCCATAGTCGATTTCACAACCTCTCCTCCTTAGTGGATGACTTGAACTTGCTCCCCTAGTAGAGAGTTCACTTTTCTATTCCCCAGTGGAGTCAGAACATAAACAATCAAAATAAATAGTCAAAACAAAATAATTAAACACTCAAACAAATCAAATCAATTTCTCTCCAATGAGACTCAAATCAAATCTTTCATCCCCTCTTGGATGACTTAAACCTCTTCCCTAGTGGAAGGTTCACATTCTCAGTCCCAAGCGAATTTCTCTTTCACTATCTTATGTCTGTGACATGAGTAGAGTCACATTGTACTAAGCTCTAGATTTCTTCTACACCTTGGGTTGGGAGTAGATCGCTTCTGTTAGTGCTTGTGATCATTCAGTGTTGTTGATCATCTCGGTCAACACCAATACGTGCGGTATGCCTTGTCAGTCGCACCATAGCTATTGGCCACCGTTTGTTGACCTCATTTCTAGAATGAGCACTTAACCCCTCCATATTAAACATGGGATTCCTTTTAGACACTAAGAGTTCCTTAGTCTTATGACACTTCTAGTGATTAGGTGAACACTCAACCTAACCCTAGAGACTTAGAAGAGTTAGCCATAAGAACAGGTCATGTCTTAGGGGTGTTAGGAAAATTTGCCTACCTTGTAGCTTGAACCAAATCCTCACTTCCTTCTTTCAAGCCAAACTCCAAATTCAAATCAACTTCAAACTCAAATAAATTCCAATGGATTTTCTCAAATCATGAATCAATTCTAAATGATTGAAGCCCATGATTGAAATCTAAATATAAAAATCTTTCTTAACACCCTTTGATTCCATCTTATGGACTTAGCTCAAATCTAATCCAAATCAATGCAAATTCAAGAAATTTCATCATAACCCATTTATATTCTCATTTATATTCACAAATATAAATGAAATATAAATTTAAATAACCAATACTCAATCCAAAAATGAAAATCAAAATTCAATCAAAATTCAACCTAAGCCTTCCAAGTCAAAATTCTTGAACTTAGCGAAGTCAAATTCAAATCAAGCCAAACTCCTAATTTTTCTTCATGATTCAATCAATCCATCAATCGTGAATCCAAATATAAACATAAATTTCAATCATTAAACCAAAACTAAATCCAAAACTCAAATCCAAATTCTATCCAAATTCAACCTAAGCTTCTAAGTCAAATCAACAAATTCAAATCAAGCCAAATCCTTGATTTTTCATGATTCGATCAATCCTTCAATCATGAATCTAAATATAAAAATAAACTTCAATCATCAAACCAAAACTAAATGCAAAAATCAAACCCAAGTCAAACTCATGTTCACCCTTTTGAACTTGAAATTATCAAATAAATCAACACCCATTTGACTCCAAACTACTTGCAAATGGATTTATATTTCAATCATAAGTCCATATGTGAGTTCAATCAAACTTGATTCAAGCCTTGATCAAGTCAATTGACTAAGCTCTTGACCCAAAGTGACCTAAAGTATCTCTTTGAGCCAAATCCTACCCAAATTGGTTTGAACTAAGCCCAACTAAGCCTCACATTATGAGCAACAATCATCATGAGATGATCAATCACTCAAATTGGGTCAAACCAAGTCAAACCTAAGGGTTGACCAACTCAACACTTAGCCAAAACCAAATCTAAACCAGCCAGAATCCACCATAGGCCAAAATGATTGAAACCATTGATCAAAACCAATTCATGATCAATGTTTGAACTTGACCAAGTCATCATTTGAGCCTAACCTAGCACAATTGGCCACTTGACCAAGTTGACCCAACTTGACCTAAAAAGTCAAAATGTGTCGAAACTTGATCTAAGCCAAATTGATTGAAATCAATGGGTCAAGTTCATTCGAAATCACTTGTTGAACTTGACCAAAGCCTCAATTGGCAAACTAGACCCAACTTAGCCCAATTGACCTTGAACCCAACTTGACCTAAAAGGTCAAATTAAGCCAAAATCAAATTAAACCAAAATTGATTGGAAATAAAGATATCAATACATTTCAAATGACCAATGAAACCTAAACCAACCCATAACCTAACCTAAATAGGTCAAATGGGTCAAATTGGTCAACTTGACCCATTTGACCTAAATGAAATCAAATGAACCAAAAAATATAAATCAAATTGAACCAAACCAATGATGCCAAAACATTTCAAATGGTCATATGAACTTGACAACCTTGGTTTGACTTGATCAATTGGTCAACTTGACCCAAGTTGACCCATTTTGACCTAAATGGGTCAACATGAGCCAAATCATATCAAATCAATTCCAAATTCATTGAAACTTGGCCCAACCCATCTTTCAATCACACCAAACATATTCAAACTGAAGCCCAAGCCAAATGGCCATTTTACCCTTAGGCTATAGGGTAACCCAAAATTAAAACCACTTGGAAGTTGTTCCATTCCTTTTTCATGAACACTTGACATCCTCTTAGTGGACTAAATGGTCACTAATGAGGATGGTGCACATGACCCAATGGGTTTGGGTCAGCCAAACCCAACCCAATGGCCAAATCGACCACCCACTTAGAAATTGAGCACATGGGATCCCTTCTCCACTGAATTAAGCACATGACAACTCCTCCACTACCTTCTCTGGCCAAAATTGAATCACATGCAACCCTAAACGGCCTAACAAACCCATTGCATAGGGTGAATTTGATCAAAATGGCATCTCTATGCTCGGCCATCTGATTCACCTGGGGGGAGATATACTCCCTAATCTCACTTCATTCACACTCACCACCGAAGCTAGAAGAAGAGCAATTGCAAGCTCCTCCAAGCCTCCTAGAGCTACTTCCATTTCTCCTCTTCTTGGTTTTCTTCAAGCCAAAAATAAGGGAGCTCCACCATTTTTCAAACTCATCTAATACCCAAATTCAGCTCAATTGCTCTTACAAGCACCTTGAGGGAACTCAAACCTTCTTCCAAGTTCTCAAGCCACGAGAGAAGGGACTTTGATCAAGATCGCAAGCTTAGGAAGAACATTTTGGTCAATTGAAGGAGTCACTCAACACCAAAGTCTCAAATGATTTCATCTCACAGATGAAGCTACCTCTTATGGGAGCACCGTGATAGCCTCGATGAGGTATTTCAGCTTAAAATAGAGAGTGTGGTCCTTTGTGAAAGAAATTTTCACCTCATGCAAAATTGACCATTAGATTTACTTGTGCTTACTCCTAGATGGTGTGGGTAAAGTTTGATTTCAATCACCAGCTCATCTCATCTTGACCTGGAGTGGACGGTGGCCTCTAGGTGAGCTCGATGGATCGGGGACCATCCAGATATTTGGATGGACCATCATGATGTAGGATCCGTGATTAATCCCTTTAGAAATCACGGGCTCGATCTCAACCATCCAATCGACGCGAGGAGAAAGCACATAGCGTCGACGCGACATGGATAACAACTTAAATCTTATCACGCCATACATGGAAAGCTCACGCGCTCGGGAACGGGATTAGTTATATAATTAGGGGTTTTAATTAATTCCTTAATCACTAAACTTCAAATATTCATAACTAAATGTAGAAAAATAAAAAAAATACAAAATAAAAAGCATTGTGAAGATAATTCAAAGGGGAATAATTTAAAATTAATTTCAATTAATTTTGACACTGAATTTTCTTAATTAGGGTTTTAGTGAAAACCTAATAACCCTAATTACTCTCTATTTACTTCATTAATTCATTTCAAATTTCTCAAATGCATTTAGTGGAATGACCTCTACATCAATTTTCTTGGGACTTCTTGATGAGTTAATTAAGGAAATCAATTAATGAATCCTTAATCACTCCCTTTATGTAATTAAGGGGAATTAAGCATGCGAACAGTGGTTTAGTCCCTTTATTAAGTAAATTAAGCTTTACTTAAGTGAACAGGAGGCTTATGGAATAATTTTGGGTAATTTTCCTTGAACTATTCCTTTAACCCCCTTCCTTCCCTAATCTAAACTTAATTAAGGGATAATCCACTAATCACTTACTTAATTAACTTGATAAAATTTTCAAAATATTCCAGAACTTAACCAATTCATCTTGGGTGGATGCCTAGGTGCTCAATAACCTAAGTATCTTAAGGAAATCAAAATCCAACCCATATGTGTGGGGAGGGTTATGAAAGTACTTATATTAAACCCTTTAGCTTAATTAATCACTAATTGTGAGCCAATTTCATTAGGCCCCCTTTCTTTCCTAGGTGCATTGCTAATTTAAATTCATTGTGTGATTTTATGTCATACATTGGCTCATAATTATTTGTTTAAGTATGTTAAAGTGGTTTACGTAAGGGGTAATTAATGAACTTAATCTACACCTTAACCTAACCAAAGCATAAAACTGATCTAATCACCTAAAAATTAATCTAAAATAATACACACATGTGGGAATGAGTTAGGACCAGCAAACCTTTTCACATTTCTCAAATTAAAATCAAATTCAAAATAAAATATATATATTTAAAATAAATTTGATTTATTTTAAATATTCTTATTCCATAAGATTGTCTTCAGGAATTAATTAGGGTGAATGAATTTACATGCTTTCATCACTTTATTTCTTTCCTAACATGATAAATGTATATGTCATATGAAAATCATATATTCATGCGTTTTAAAAATCAAATTCAAAATGAAATATTTCCTTTATATCAAATTGCATGTTTTCATTAAAGCAAGAATATGAATGGCTATTATAACTACTAACTCCAAAATTATTTTCAAAATTTATAAATCAAACATCATAACTAAAAGTTATGCTACTTACAATTATTTATAGGCTTTCATGTGAGTAAAATATAAAGTTGTGCATTGTGTGGCTTTTCTTCTCTTCTCTTTTAAGATAGTTTTGAATAGAATTTGCAAAGTGTATAGTTCACTTTAAAAATAACATAACACTTGCTTAAATCCATTCCTATTCACCCATATGTTATCAATTAAGTAGTACATCCACACTTACACATATAATTTGCATAAACAAATCAAATAAACAAACATAAATAGTGCATGATTCTCTTTTCATGCAATTCTTTTTGTACATGAATATGTATTTAAGAAAATGGTATATTAGTCGGACAACCCAGTTTAGGCTTTAAGTAGCCCTAAGTAGGTCTTGTACCTTACACCCTCATGCTAATAATGTGTGCATTACTCACTTATGCCTTATACATGTAAATGTGCATATGAAAAATGGATAAAAGAATCCCTCTTCTACTTAATAAAATCATGCATCATAAAAATATCCAAATTTCTTAACCAAACTCTCTTAGCATTCATCATTCAGGTGTGCTAAACACTTCCATTTGCATGTATAAATATTCTTAGGATTTATCCATATGCATGCTACACATGTTGGGAAAGAAATAAAGTATTGTGTGTTTTGTGATAGTAATTCACTTTAGTTAATCTTAAAATTCCTTTCTTCTTGAATAGGTTTGTTTAGGAAAAATCTGAACTTAGGATTAATTAAAACACACAATAAAATATTCACTAAACAATAATAAAATGTGAATCTATCATATAAAATACTTAAGGTAGGGAGGAAAAAGAAGTTCTCTTCTCTTTTACTCTCTTTACAACTTTTAGTAATTAAGTAGGTTCATTCAAACCAAATAAAATCATCAAATAAAATTAACCCAAATTAATTAAACATCTTAAATGAAACCACCCTCTAAGTTGAACATTTATATATTTAGAAAACTTCAACCTTAAAGCCTAGTTAAACATTCCACACAAACCTTAAATGACATACACATTAAGCTAAGTCACCACTCCGAGCTTTAGGTTAGGGCGGTGCATGATTTGATGTTTTCTTTTATTTTATGATGTGATATTTTAGTCTAGATGTTAGGGTCTATATGCATAGACTGAATGGTAGGATGATTTAGTCTAATCATTATCTTTTGTAGGGGATCATGCTTAAGGATTGCTGTAATAAAAAAATTAAAAAAATATTTTTTTTTTTGCTGTGCAGGTGCTTATACTACTAAGCATAATCCAAAAATAGGCCACATAGACTTGGTTACCCATGTGTAGGGTGCTAAGTCCAATTTATACATATACATGCCAGGGATTCTATGATTTGTTTAGCTAATCTCTATTTTATAGGTTTTAGTTAGATTTCCTTTTTCCCATTTTCATGTAATTTTGTAATTAGGATTTTGGAATGATTGTTATGGGGGATTAGGATGAACATTGGTTATAAGACTATGTCTTATGTACCATGTGAAGCCTTTGGAGCATCCACATTCCAACCAACTAAAAGAAGAAAGAAAGAAGAAAGAAAGATAAAGGAAGAAGAAAAAAGAAAGAACAAATGAAGAAATAATGAATTCCTTCTTGATTGTAATTATTCATTTATAATCCAATTGTATAAGGGTAGAGCTCGGCTACCCAATTTATTTTCGGGTTTGTGTGATGGAACCCGACCATAAATGGTCTATTATTCTTTTGCGCTAGGTTTATAAATTGATTGATGTTTATTTAGCTTGTGCATTAAGATGGCATGTTTTTCTAGTTTCTTCCTTATTTTGATGAATGTCTTGGATGAAGATTAGGCTCTTAGAAAAATAAATTTTCTCTCCAACTAATCAACTCAAACTAAAAATAAAATAATTCATAACCTCACTTAAAGCCTAAGTTAAAAATCAAGATAAAATAATTAGCAACCCCTTAGTTGGATGTTATATTTTCTTCCTCACATCATGCATAAAGAGCATATTATTTCACTCTTGACTTGGAGAGCTTCTATCTTTGTCAGAGAATTTGGCTTAACCTTTGAGAGCCATGGTGGAAACACACCTACCATCATGCATTAGGCATCTAAATCCTAAAGCCTGTGTCAAATTGTTTGTCCAAAATGAAAATAAAATAAATGAAAATTTTGCATTAGATTTAAGTTATTAAAGCATGCCCTACATGATCTAGTCTCTTAGGGAGCCTGTTTAAGGGCTTAGTCTCTTTCTAAATAAATAATAGCCCACCTATCTTGAATAAACATATGACTTACCTACATGAACTTAAAATCATAGGAGGAGTTAGTTGGCGGTCACCCCTAGGAAGTTGTATGTCCAACAATCAGGTGGTTTATCCTCTCTTGTCGAGGTAAATAAAATACCCATTTTTGCCTTAGATTTAGGTCATATTTTTGGCCTTCGCCAAAGCTCCTTAGATTTAGGTTCAAAAGTTGTTACTTCCCTTTGCAAGCCATGAGCATAAATCCTCACCTCTTAGGCATTTCCATGACCTTGTATCATGGAATTATAAGCCCTAGATTTCTAATAAAAATTCAAATCTAACAAATAATTCCCTTCAATTTCAAAAAATATAAAGCCCAACCACGGGATATTTTGGGATGCTTACTAGGCTTCCTAGTATCTTAAGACCCCTACATATCTTCATTTGGCTTCGATAAGAACTCCCTCCTCTTGATCGACCCCATTTGATTTTCCTAAAAATAAACCAATCGATCGATAGTCCTACCTTTTGAAAACTTTGGAGACAATGATCATTTACCTTAATCGAGAGTGTTACTAAGGATATAATTAACTATGGGTGCTTGCCTCCATAGGGAACTTAACAAACCCAATTTAAAATCAACCCTGCTTTACATTTCCATGTAAAGTTGGGGAAGAATCTCTAGTACATACGAAGACCCATAGTCCTTAGGAGTCCTCATTCAGGTGATTAGGTCCATTGTCGGAGGGTGACTTCTATCTTTTGAGATAGTACACTTTTTCTTAATGTCATACCCGATCACCCTAATGAGAACATCTACAAATCTGCGTGGTGTCCCGACCAAGGCATATATTTTTGTTTTTTTCATTTATTCCCCCAAAAAGGATAGATGAAGGAAGAAATTTCCCACCACAATAAGTAGTTTGATTTTTATTATTATTAAATAAAAAGATAATATCTTCATTATTTGAGTCAAAATATTTTAAATCTAAAATGAATTAATGTGTATAAAACTCCTATATATAATTCATGTGTATAATATGCACTCTTTGAAGGTATATAGTCTATACATGCGAAGGGTCAAGGTTAATGGTCCAAAGGAGGTCTTAGATACCTCATCTCTTTAGTTTATTAATGTCACATACCTCAAAAGTTATGTAGAGAAATACATGTGAAAATATAAATCATTTTTTGGACTTTATATCATGGAGATTTTATAAATTTATTTTGTTAATATTCATGTTTATATTAAAAAAAATGCATTTAATTTAAAAAATGAATTATTACATGAAGGGTTGGAGAATATTATTAAGTGAGTCAGCTCTTATTCCTATTAGCCTTAAAATACATTTCATGTGATTATAATTCCCTTTAAGTTTAATTCAAACTTAAGGATTAGTAAAAGTATTAATGCTTCATTAAGAAGGATAAAAAAGCATGAAATACATCTTTAGGTTTAACCTTAAGGTAGAGTATTAAAAAGGAATATGGTTCATTCTAAGTGAAGCTTATGAATTTTCATACTCTTTGAAACACTAAGTCTAATTCAAATAAAATTGAATATGCAAAAATAAAATTCCATTTCTTAAATCACTAAATACTTAAATCAAAATCACCCTTTTGGTTAATTACTTAA
This sequence comes from Cymbidium sinense, assembly GCA_021442155.1. Taxonomy (NCBI): domain Eukaryota; kingdom Viridiplantae; phylum Streptophyta; class Magnoliopsida; order Asparagales; family Orchidaceae; genus Cymbidium; species Cymbidium sinense. The sequence goes on along the minus strand of CM038233.1, from coordinate 28,781,082 downwards.
ACTTGTTGTTTGCTGCACAACTTAAACACTAAAGCCTAACTTCGCCTCACCACACAAGCCTTTCCACACACATTCGATTGATAAGTCACTGATCTTAAACTTAGGTTAGGATGGTGTCCTGGATGTGATGTATTGCTTTTATTATTTTGTGATGCAATATTTTAGACTGAATGTTAGAATTATTTATACGTACTTTGGATGACAAGATATTATTTATTAGACTAATGATGTTTTTTGGTAGGAGGTTATGCTTAATTAAATGAGCTGCTATAATAATAAAAATAATATAAATGTTCTTAGTTGCAGGTGATGCTTGCTTTTTTAAGCATAGCCCATTATGACATGTGGGGGCTTGACACCTATGAGTACTAAGTCCAATTATGTGATTTGTAACTACTTGGCGTGTATGTGTGTTATAGTTAACCTCTATTTTTATATGTTTAGTAAGGATTTCTTTTTTGAAATTATAAATAAATTTTATAATATAATAGGGTTATAGCCATAGAGTTTAGGATAAATAAAGGCTAGAAGGCATAGACTTGGGAGAAGGTTCTATGATTCTTGGAGGATCCAATACATGGGAGATAAGTAAAGATGAAACCTCCATGGCTTACTTTAATTTCATTTATGTAATTATAATCTAGGTTGCATAAAAGTTGAGCTCGGTAACCTAACTTTTTCTTTTTTTGAGTTGTATAGTGGAACCTAGCCACACTAGGTTTCTATTCTTTATTTAATCTAATTGATTAATTGATAATTAGTATGTTTACTTTGATTATGTACTAAAAATTGCATGCTTTTTCTTAGGTTTCTTAAAGTGTTATGTTTTGATGTGTGGTCTGGATTTCATTAAGATCTTTATGACTTTAAATTTTATATCCACTTAAAATAAACAATTTCATCTTAAAATCAAAACATCTCATAACCTTACTATAAACTAATAAGAATTAATCAATAAAATTGATTTAAATAATATAGGTCTGTGATGAATGTGGATAACACCGTGCATGCATATTGTCTTTCATCCTTGAATATATGGGATCTTCACTCATTACACAATAAGGGGAGTACATGACCATTGATAGAAACCCATTAAATGAAGAAGATACTTCATGTAGATTGACCCATAACTTAATTTCATCATGTGTATAGACATATTTATCCACCCAAGCTTGAATTAAATAGATGAGTCAAAAGGAATGAAATATGTAACTTTTATTACATTAGCTATGGACATACTTTCATGCCAATCATAACCTAGGAATTTATGGAGTGGGTTTAGGATCTTAGACTCTTCCTAATAATTAATAGTCTAACTATCTTGCATTCATAAGACTTGGTCACGTGATTTTAAAAGCATAAGAGGTGTTAGGCATTTGTCTCAGGCGTTGTAGTAGAGTCAAGATTCTCTCTCATGGAAGTGAACCAACAGATCCCATTTTTCTCTAAGTAGAATTAAGTTAAGCTCTTAGCTTGTGCTACAGCACTTTAGACATAGGTTTAGAGGTAGTATATTTTCTTTCTACTATGGGTATAAACTCTCACCTCTTAGGCATTTTCATAATCTAGTGTTGTTGGAATGTAAGTCTTTGCTTTCTAATAAAATGTTAAATTAAATAATCATAATTTTGTACTCCAAAAATATAAAGCCTCACCATAGGATAAATTTAAGTGCTCATTAGGCTATCATGAGCACTTCCTACTTATCTTTTTTTGCATTCCATTAAGAACTCTTCTTATTTAATCTCTCCCACTCGATTTTCAATGATCACCTATCCTTTGACATCTAACTTTGAAATCCATAGAGATGTTAGCTAATCACTTTAATTAAGAGTTTCTTTGAAATTCTTATTTCCTAAGATGTAATTAAATATGGGTAGGTTATCCCTTGTACGAAACTTAAGAACCCAGCTTAAAATAAATCCTGATTTACTTCATCCATGTAAAGTAAGAAAAAATCTCTAGTACACGTAGGGCCATCGGCCTTAAAGTCCTTTTTTTCATGAAGTTGGGTAGTTCATTGATTACTTAAAAAGTACAAGTAATCCCAATTACAAAAGACATAGTCACAAAAAAGAGAAATTACAAAGCTTTAGATCTGATGTAGGCATATCCAAATTATCACTATGCACGAGTAAGTGTAAATCTCTATCTAGAGTTCTAGAGAGGCAGAAATTTTAAAGTTGAGAGCCACATCTGGCTAGTAAGTCTGATGGTCGATTCCCTTCTCTCCAAGTGTGGGAGCAGGAAACATGAAGGTTCTTAATCATGCTTCTAACAAATTTGAGGGTATTAATGATGGACCAAGGTGAGGATTGGGGCCTTTTATCCTTTAGAAGTTGAATATGAGATCAATAAATTTGATTCAATCCAGTATTCTATATGTGTATTCATAGATGCTAATAAGAGAGCATAATAGCAAGCAACTACCTCAGCATGTAGAGGTGAGAGGGAAGCATACGACACGGAGAAATATAGAAGGCAGCTACAATTCATCTCTCTACAAATTCTACCAATTTTTGCCCTCTGATTAATTATGTCATAACTTCCATCTATATTAATCTTAATCATACCTGCAGGTGGCTTTTGCCGATGGACTGGCTCCAATTTGTCATAGCTACTATCATCACATGATCCCCTAATGTTTGAAGCTTTATTTTGATCATTAAGGTGGCCATCTTTATCAGTTCCATAACACTTTGCTTACTGTAAGTAGGCTTTGATTTTTAGTATACTAATTTCTAGAGTTCTGGTAATATCATTGTGCTTCATCTCATTCCTTGATAGCTATATAAACCATAGAATAATCAAGAACATATTCAAATTTTTGTTGACCTTCCAGCAATCCTTTGTTTTCCAACTCTCAAGTAAATCATCTAATGATGTGGCATTATTTATCACTTTCATTTGTAGCTGATCTGCAGATACCTCCCTTATTCTTGTGTTGAATTTGCATATTATAAAGCAATGTAAGATGCATTCCTCCTCTTATTTTTATAATGAACAGCTAGAAGGGAGTCTCAAGCTTTTAAGTTTTAAGATGTCATCCATAGGAATGAATTTATGAAGCAGTCGATAGCAAAAAAAGGATATAGAGGGCTTGATTATGGAGTGCCAGATTGCATGTCCCCAATAAGTTGGCCTGATGTCCTTCAACTAGTTGTTGTAGACATTTTTATGGATGGATGTGTTGCTGGTAAGGCCCTTTATGATAATATTGTCCTTCCTATAAGTCTCACTTAGGATTTTACATATTATCTTTCAAGTGTCGAGAGGCAGGTAATTCTTGCACAAGAATGTAGTCCAGAATTCATGGACTCTCTTTGTTGGTGTTAGTCTATCCTCTGCCTTCCCTCTAGAGAAAGATTCATTTCCAAACCAATGATAATTACAAAAATCAATATGTTCATCACCTAAATCCCATAAGATTAAATTCTCAGCTTCATTCTTATGCTGCACCACTTGTTTCAAGGTCGTAGAGTCAGATTTTTTTCAACTTGAGCATCAATGGGTGAGAATTGAGAAGGTATTTAGTGGCTTGTTTTCTTTAAACTTGATCCACATTTTAATTGTATTGCACTTATGTTATCTTCAATTGTTTTGAATCCTAGGCCACCTATGCTAGTTGGTTTGTTCAATTTCTTCTAGCTAGTCCAATGAATAGATCTGTGTTTATGGCTCCAAATGAATTTATTGAGGATTCAGATTCTCTGAATCTTCAGCTGAATTTTCTTGGGAATTTGTTGAACCAGGGTAGTGTATAAAGGAATTGAATTAAGGATGCTTTTGGCTAAAGTGATCCTCCCTCCAAAGGATAAGAATGAGTTTTTCTAAGAGTTAATTCTATGTTGTATCTTATCCCTAAGATCATAGAAGAGTGAAAATGTAAGCTTTCTATTGTATAGCTTGATGCAAAGGTAGGTAAGAGGAGGTTTAGAGTTGGAGAAACCTATCTTATCTATGATCCAATTTATTTTGGCTATGTTGATCTATTTTCGTATAAAAAAATAGGCATTTGTTAGTGTTCAAACTCATAGTTGAGAGGGCTATAAAGTCTATGATAATTGCCATGTAAGTGTTGGTTACATGCTTTCTTCTACAACTGAATTATAGAAGGCCATCAGTAAATGCTAAGTGTGTGATATTTAAGCTCCCAGAAGTGGGGAATTTAACGTTCTCCTTGGAAGAAGTCACCTAGTTTAACCTTCTAGAGAGGAAGTCTATGGCCAATATGAAGAGGGCGAGGGATAGTGGATCACCTTATTTGACTCCTCTATTTGCTTGAAAGAAACTATTTGATTTCCCTTTGAGAAGGAGCTTGTATTGGTTGTTGGCTAAAAGGCTCTCCACCAAATTATAAAAATTATGTGAAAATTCTCTCTCTCTGAGAGATCTAAGAAGGAAACTCTAGCTGATAGTATCAATGGCTTTCTTCATATTAATTTTCATAATCACATTTCCACCTCTCCCTCTTGTATCCATGTCCTTAATTATCTCCTGTGCAAGTAAAATTTTATCAATGATATTCCTTCCTTTGACAAATTCTACTTGGTTTGGAGAAATGAGAGCTAAAATGAGTTTTTGAAGCCTATTTGCAATGATTTTACTGATAATCTTACTTATGACAGTGTTGACCTCACTTTTGGAATGAGGATTAATCCTTCCCATCTTAGATCTATGAACCTTCTAGACTTTTGAATTTTATTAGTGCTAGGACACTTCTAATGATTATGGGGACACTAAACTCAACCTTAGAGACTCAAAAGGCATAACCCTAAGCTCAGAATCCACCTTAGGGAAAATAGGTTTCATCTATCCTAAGGCTTGAACCAAAACTCATACATATTCACTCATCCAAGCTTAAGCTCATGTAAATGGAGCTAAACCAATCTAAAAATTATTAAATTAATCTTAATTGAGTTTGGTTTTCAAATCCAAGCTCCAAGCCAAAATAACTTGGACCTTAACCCAAGTTAACACACAATAATCCTATGACTCAATTTAAACTCATTCAAGAAAACTAAATCCAATTTGATTTTCTCAAACACTTCAATTATTCATTAGATCATTTCAAGCCACTACAACACTTGCAATCAAGCAAACTGAACCAAAAGAATGTGACCAACCCAAGTTAGCCCATTTGACCCAAAGGGTTCAAATGAGCCAAAACCTAATTAAGCTCAAATCAATTGCAATAAAAACCCACCAATCAACCTCAAATTCAACATTGAACACTTCCCAAGCATCTTTAACCCCAATTGGTCCAAGTTGGCTTGACCAAGTCATTTGGCCCAAAGTGACCTAAAAAGGGTAATTGAACTAAACTCTAATTAAACTCCCTAGATCAAATCAAGCCATCCAATCCCTTCATTAATGATTATGGGTCATTATTAAACACTCCACTACAATCAATTGAACCTAATCAAATCAATTGGATCATTTGACCCAAGTTGACCCAATTTGGCCTAAAGGGTCAAATTGAACCAAATCAAATCTTATACCAAATTAGTTGAAATCAATGCTTCTAACCAATCACTAATTCAATATTAAACATGATCCAACCATCAATTGAACCTAATTTGGTTAACCTAACCCAATTAGCTCATTTAGCCCAATTTGACCTAAAGGGTCAAATTGAACCAATTCACTCCATGATCCAAATCAATTCAAATCAACTCTTTCAATCAATCACCAATGATCAATTGAATATAGACCTAACCCATGCTCAAGCCAATTTGGCCAATTTGGTAAAATTGATTAACATGATTCATTTGACCCAAATTGAACCATATGAGGCAAATCCAAATATAACCTAAATTGAATCAAATTGATTACATTCATTCACTCCAAATGACTAATGGAACTCACCCAAGTCACCACTTTGACCTAATTTGGTCAAAATGGTCAACTTAGCTCAACTTGACCCATTTGACCCATATGGGTCAAATTGAATCAAACCCAACCAAATCAAACCCAAACCCAATCAAACTTGGCATGACTCATCTTTGGGTCACCATGGGAATGCTCAATTGGGCCCAACCCATAGTTAACCCAATTTTGGTCAAACCCATTAAACCAAGCCACAAAAATGGGACAAAATCCCCATTTGGGTGGGTTCTCCACCTCCTTACCCCATGACAGCCACTCTAGGTGGTTGTAAGTCCAAAAGAGTCAGGATGTGTCTATTCTCTCTTATAGAGGTAAACCATTATATCCTATTTTCCTGATTAAACTTAAGTCATGATTCTAACTTGTGCTAAATCTTTTAGATTTAGGTTCTAAGGCTACTTATTTCTCTTGTGCTATGAGTACAAGTCATCACCTCTTAGGCATTTCCATAATCTTGTGTTGTTGGACTATAAGACCTAACATTCTAAATAGATTCTAATTTAAACAAAAATAAATTCTCTTTCAAAAACATAAAGCCTCACTATAGGGTAAATTAGAGAATCTACTAGGTTTCCTAATATCTTGGGTGCTCCTTACTCATCTTCCTATTGAATATGAAAGTAAGTCTTTCTATTCAAATTTTCCTACTTAATTCCCAAAAAATACCAAATCCTTTAACAGTTTAGCTTTGAAATCTTTGGAGATACTTATTGACTAATTTAATCAAGAGTATTCTTAGGAAACTTTAATTTCCTAGGATGTAATTAACTATAAGAGCTGGCTTCCATAAGGAACTAAAGAACCTGGCTTAAAATATATCCTGCTTTACTTATCCATCTACCTTTGGAGTCCTTATTATGTGATTATGTCCATTATAGGATGATGTCTCTCTCTTTCGAGATAGTACATCATACCTTATTGTCGCACCCGATCACTTCAATAAGTACCCTCTAAGATCTGCGTGGTATCCCTACAACTCCAAATATAATACCACAAATTTTTCTAGCAACACCCTGCTGGGGATTGTTCCTCTCTCCATCTTTAGTAGTCAATTATTATCTCAAAACATTGATAGTGCACTTACATTTTTTTTTATGTAAGCCCAAGACTATCATTCCTTCCATTGGGCATCTTATCTATTTCATCCTTAGACAAGTGTGGCCAACATCCTTTAGGTTTTAGGACCTCACTTTTGTAGGTCTTAAAACCTCTATTGGTCCTCCAATAAATAAGAAGGATCAATCAAAGAAATTGCATAAAATAAATTAAATAAAGTTAATCTAAAATTTTAAGAATCTCTTACCACTAGTATGGTAAAGTAAGGTTCATCCAACATCTTCAAAATTCATTTGAGCTCACTTTCTATGAAGTTCAAACTAAACAAGACATTCTATCTCAAAATTATAAATCTCTCCAATACATATATAAACCCCATCTGGCATAACCAAATTTGTTAAATAAGGGTTTCAATTCAAAGTCAAGTCAAAAGAACAACAACCAGAGAAAAGTCTAATCTTATGCCTTTCTTTTCCAGTAGTAAAGAGGAAAGCACCACCCCTTTTTATTTCAAGCACTCAATCCACATGTCATTTGGAAAGATCATCTTCTTATTTACTTTGGGTGTGGATTTGGCCATGGACCAGGCCATACTCACCTCATTCCTAGTCATCAAGTTTGGCCTCAGTTCAAACACTTTAAAGTTACTTGTGACGGTCCTACGCTCAGTACAATGAGTAAAGAGGAGGTAGCTGATAAGAAGGCACTTCTATAGTTTAATCTTCAGTCGAATACTAAGTTTCCATCCTTAAAGAGGAAAGCCTTAGAGATTCCCACACCATGAGTACCACTTGTGCCTACCACAGTTTCTACTAAGGCTTGTACCGCCTCTACTGTAGCCCCAGTTCTTAAGGGGAAGTCAGTCCTAGCATCTGAGAGTTTTTCCCCCACCTTTGAGGTCGATACTAGCTCCTGTCATGCACCATTGATCAAGACTCAGTGTCACAACAAGAATAGGAAGATTAAAAGGTACTATGAAGACATGGCCAAGAAGGTTGAGGAAGCTTCCCATGTAGGTGAAGGAGGGTTCATTCGTGAGGTCCCTCCCCTTCTTGGTGGTAGTAGGTTTAACCTTTCTTAGCTGAAGAGGGAGAGGAGGATGTGAGGAAGATAGTAGCATCACCCGTACAACCTGTAGAGTACGAGACACCGGATAGGGAGAGGAGGAAGCCCTATGCTGGTCTGAGGTTCATACATAGAAGGGTAGGGAGAGTCCATAGATGATCTGAGTCTGCCAACATTCATGACCTAAGATGAGTGATCCTTAGGAGTGTGAAGGATCAGATCTATAGAAAGAAGGGCACATAGGCCAAGGTTGTTGCCCAAGTGGGAAAGAGAGATAGGATGAGTTTTGTCAGACAGTTGGTGGCCTCAACATTGATTAACCACCCTGATCGATGAGCCAACATAGCCGATCATTCATAGCAGATATTTCTTACTAGTTCTCACCACAGGAGAAGTCCTTCGGCGGAAGGGCAATTGGTGTCATCACCACCATACTGCTCCACTCGTCGACCACCATCACCAGTTTATGTCCCATTATCTGAAGTACCTACCAAACACCATAAGTCAGCATCTAGAGAAACGTCATCCCCTTGGTGATACAGCTATATCCTAAGACCACACTCCATGCACTTTACCAGTCGAGGAAAGGCTGAGCTCTTCTACTCGACCTCCCACCCCAATGGTAGAGAAGAAGGCGTGGCAGCCCAAGAGCATCGTAGTCGCTCCACCACCACTATCATAGGAGAAGGAAGAAAAAATGATAGGTTGACTCCCATTGTTATTAAACTGATCAGAGATAGCACTCCTCCTATCCAAAACATACTATGCATCACCTCTTTAGGACACAGTCCAGTAGCAAGTCATCACCCAACATATGTCCTAGTAGTTTTGGGCAGAGTGGATGACTGATCATTAGAGGAGATATTAGAGGACTATCGTGCTGCAGTGAAGAAAATAGTTGGAGATGACTAGTCTGACTAAGAGGAGAGTATGATGGACTCCAATGCTGATGAGGATGATATTTTGGATGATACCATTGAAGTCCACATGGTTGATATCCGAGGATCCTTGCATAGAGAACAACCTAGCCAAGAGGTTCAAGGCATTATTGTTAAGGAAGGTGATGCATCAGACTCAACTCAATGCCTTCTCTAACCAATCAAACTTAAAGATGATTAGATTGATATACTAGAAAAGAGAGTAGAGGCATTGATGGAAGTGGTGTTGGCATTCAAAATCAAGCACTTGTCCCTCAACCCACTTCTATGGAGGCTAACAGACCTAAGTTGGTGCATATCCTAGACCGTTCTAAGAGCACTACTCCAATGGATGAGATTTCTTGTAGCCTGCATAAGAAGATAGCTGATAGCACCTCCATGCATGAAAAAGACATCAAGCAGATGGTAGAACAAAAAATGAAGGAGGCATGGTGAGGCCCAAGGGAGCTCATCGGTTCCAATGGGTTCACCTTACTGGGAGGAATTCAATGTAGTTCAATTCCCCAAGGGTTTTGTGCCACCATCCTTCAAGGTATTCGATGGTAGTGGGAACCCTAGGCAGCATATAGCACATTTTAGGGATAGTTGTTATAATGCTGATGGTAGTGATGCCATGCTCTTTAGGCAGTTTGTCAGTAGCCTTTCTAGAGTGGCCTTCAACTAGTATGCTAAACTGTCCAATGGTTCGATAAAATCCTTTACAAAGTTAGAGTAGCTTTTTATCAAGATATTCGTGGGTGCTTTGTAAAGAGTGACTATAGGGGATCTCATTATAGAGAAATAAAAAACCAATGAGTCCCTTGTTGATTATATTCTAAGGTGGTAAAACTTGAGCATGAAATGAGAACCACAGCTGCAAGAGTAGCATTCCATTGAAATTCTTCTGAAGAATATTCATGGCCTAGTCACCTTCATGCTCAAAGGTTTTACTATTAAGATATTTGAGAAGTTAATCAGCAAAGTGGCTAATCTATAAGAGGAAGCCAAATAGTTACCCCTCTCAGACCAGTCATCCAAGCTTAAGCCTCAGAAAGTGTTTGAGAAGAAGCCAAGGATAGTAGTAGTAGTGAATAAAGGGATGAAGCCAATGATAGAATAGTTTGAGAAGCTCAGAGCTCAAAAGCCTTCACTCCCACCTCCTCTTCCACTACCTCAGCCACACAAAGGCCACCCCAATAGCTTACACAGTAGAGATACTAGTATCTATCACCAGGTAGCTATTATCCACCTACTATTGCTGAAAAACTCAACAAGCTATATTCATTCAAGAGGGAGGTAGTTAGGAAAATCTTCAAGAACCTTCTTAAGAAGCCTAATTTTTAGCTACTTGAGCCTAGAAAGCCAAAGAAAGTGGGTAGGAGTGATGATCCTAACTATTGCCCCTACCACCGCATGCTAGGCCATGTCTTAGAGGATTTCCTTATATTTAAAGATTAGCTTGAGCATAGCTATAAGTCAAGAGCTATAGTGATCCCTAAAGAATACTTAGTGGAATAAACTTTTGATTCATTTAAAGTAGTCTTTGGTGAAACATTTGATCCTCTTATGACAAAAGAAGGTTGGGATATCTTTTTATCATGTACCTTTAAAAAGATCATTTTTAAAATCAAGAAACTTTCTTTGTAGATGTTTCACTCAACTCAGACCTCCAACACTAAAGAAAGTGTGTTAATTGTGAGAGTTCGTGAGAGTAGCCTAGTAAAGGCACACCATGTGTTCGAGATAGTTCCATAGCACCACCATTATCTGAGTCTAACTTTCTCTCTCCCACTGTTATAGCTACCACACCTACTAGCTCCATCGCCATCAACAAGAGTGTTGTATTTATGGATGAGGGCACCAAGCCACTCTTACAGCTTACTTTACTTGAGTTTTATCATGTACCACCATAAATTGAAGAAATTAATGAAGAAGAATAATTTCACTTACCTCATGTCTACTTTTGATTATCTTAGTAATTTCATTCCCATTGATAGCTCTCCAAATCATAATAATAGCAATTTGAATAATTCTAATCAATTCCACTCTAATTCAGAAGTAGATTTCCCTTTTCTGAATCTCCAAGGTCTGCTACTTTAGAAAGATTTGGAGTCATCTGACTCCAATGATCCTTTAGGAAAAGCTGTAGGTATACCTGATGATCAGGTAGAACTTTCCACAAGCTCCTCATCACAAGAAGTCATTAGAAGTTAACCTCAATAGTGGCAAAGTTTTACCTCCAACGGTAGCACATCAAGATAAGGGTAAATAGGTCATTGGTTCCAGTGAGTAAATAACGCCTCCATAAGATTCTTCGCCCTTGGATATGCTTATGGAGGACTAACCTAAAATCAACTACAACATTTTGGCGCATCTCAAAAGTTTCCAGCTAAGTTAAGCATATATGGTGCTCTTATTTTTTTAAGGAAATGAGGGAGACACTAATCAAAGCATTACTTGACCTTTAAATATGCTTACGTTAACTGGCCGCTACTAATCCAGCTAGAGAGGAGGCATGCTTTTTGAAAGAAGTCCTAGGAGTCACATTCTTAGATAAAGACTTACTACTGGGGACAATAGAACACAATATCCTCCTCTACATCATTATGGATTTTAGCAAATTCAAGCTATCTTGAGTGTTTGTTGACTCAGGTGCATCAGTGAACATTATGAGTTTAAGAACCCTTGCCTACTTAAGGATCGATATCCCTAAACTTCAATCTAAAAGATGATGTTGAAAGGAATTAATGAATAAGGAGAGAGAGCCTTAGGCTCTATAATGTTGTCTTTGGAGATAGATGATTGGAAGACTGAAGCCAAGTCTCACATTATAGATTATGATACATCTTTCAATGCTTTGCTAGGGTGACTTTGGATTTATGAGAGAAATATGGTTCCATCCTCCTTACATCAGTCCATTAAGTTTATCAAGGATGGGATTGAATATTGTGTCAAAGAAGACCTCAAATCATTGAGCATGAGGATGCGAGATTTTATCACCCACTCTATGTAACAAAATGTCTTCTCTTATGAACTTAATCAAAATGAAAAAAAAATAAAAAAGAAAAAGAGTATGAAAAAGAAATGAAAAGGGAGCGAGAAGAAGATATTAGGGAGGAAATAGAGCCAGAGATTATATTCCACTCACAGTTCTTCACTTCATTCGAACAAGTAGGGAGGATGATCTGACCTCCACTAGGACTAGGAAGAGGCAAGTCTAGTGGGAGTCCTAGGGGTGGTAGAACTCCATACTTACCACCTACTAGGAGGTTCATTCTTGCATCTAGAAATACACCTACTATCTGCATAGATTTATAATCTAATTTAGAGGATGAGTCCTATATATTGAGCACATCAGCTACCTCTTTACACTAGCAGACTCCATTGGATGTGACCCTAGAGCCCGATAGTGATGAAGACTGGGTCCCTAAGTAAAGCATAAGTTTATTTGAATCTTTTTTATATGAAACTGTCAAACAACATGTGGGTGCCTTAGTTTTAACCCAACTTTTCTCATAGACAATTGAGGATTTGGTAGTTAAGGAAGCTCCAAAAACATATGCAAATGCTAAATCTCAAAGGTTTTATCTAGGAGCAACATCCTCAAGCTGGGAAGTTGATGTAGAGCTTGAAGATGAATCATTCAAAGAATTAATAGAATTATCATTTGATTGGTACTCACCTTGTGCTCTTAATCTAAGAAAGAAAGGTTTAATTCCATATAAATAGTCTAAGCACATGTCAGAGTACTTCAAAAAATTATGTGACAATAAATGCAAGAATTCTCAATCAAGAACCAGATAAGGCTTCGGTACAGCAGGCCTAGTGAACAATGATGATTACTACTTGGTCATTTGGAATCTGATAGGTTCTTCCCATATCGCATTAACTCATATGAGGAGGTGTGTTTAGAAATTTTACATGGAGTTATGAAAAAATTCTCGGATTAGCTCCTGAAGTAGTAGTTCATAAGCACGAATAACCCCCACAAGATGCATGTGATTAGATTAAACAATATGTTATTTTTGAAGTCAAGAAATCTTTGGTTTCATCCAGGAGGAGAAATATTTCACCTGGTTGGCCAACATCATCCCAATTAAGAATTAAAATGGCTAAATTCACATATGCATCAATTTTAAGGATCTTATCAAGGCATGTTCAAAAGATGAATTTCCACTACCAATACCGAAACTGATGGTGGACATCACCTCATCTCACATAGTCTTCTCTTTCATGGATGGTTCATTTGGATACAACCAAATAAAGATGACACCTGAAGATGAAAGAAACACTGCTTTTAGAACCTCGATTAGAATTTATTGTTATAAAGTCATGCCTTTTGGCCTAAAAATGTTATCGCCACATACAAGCAGGCCATGATTCAGATCTTCGATGAACTCATTCACCACCAAGTCGAATGCTACATTGACGATTTCATGGTCAAAAGCAAAGAAAAGGAAGACCATCTCTCTGACCTGAGAGTAGATTTCGAGCGATTAAGACAATATAACCTTAAAATGAACCCACTGAAGTGGGTATTTAGAGTAACTATAGAGAAGTTTCTAGGGTTCGTCCTTCGACATCGTGGGATTGAGATTGACCTGGAGAAGATTAAAGCAATATCAAAAATGACACCCCCTATAACTCCAACCCAACTCAAATCATTCCAAGGGAGGTTGGTGTATTTAAGATGTTTTATATCCAACCTATTAGGCAGATGCCAACCATTCTCAGCACTAGTCAGAAAAGATGTCAAGTTCAAGTGGGATGACAAATGCCAACATGCATTTGAAAGTATCAAGCAGTATCTTATGACATTGCTAGTTCTAGCTGCCTCTATCCCGGGTAAACCCTCATACACTACACCAATACATTAGATGACACCCTTGGCACTTTATTGGCCAAAGCTAATGATGAGGGGAAAGAGAATGCACTCTACTACCTTAGTCGACATCTAATACCTGCTGAGGTGAACTATCCACCCATTGAGAAGCAATGTCTAGCTTTAATTTTTGCAACCTATAACCTATGACATTATATGCTCTTCCACAAAGTGAACTTGATTTCTAGAGTCAATCAATTGTAATATCTCATGACACGGCTGACGTTATCCGGATGGTTGGCATGATGGTCCACGATTTTATCACAGTTTGACATCACATTCATACCTCTTTGTGTAGTGAAAGAACATGCACTCGTTGACTTCCTAGCGGTGCATCCACATCCTACAGATTCCTCACTCAGTGATGATCTTCCTGACAAACAAATCATTAATTTAAGGGATGCAAATATTCATCATTGAGAAATGTACTTTGATGGTGCAACTTCCTATCAAAGAGGAGAAGAACCATAATATACTCTCCTAAGTAAGGTAAGAGTAGGGATTGTCCTCCTCACACCACACCGTGATATGATGAGATTCTCATATCATCTATATGAACCTTGCACCAATAATGAAGCCGAATATAAAGCTTTCATCATCGGTTTAGAGCTAGCCATCTCATTAGGCATCAAAAGTATCAATATCTTTGGAGATTGATAGCTAGTTGTCAACCAGATCGCTAGGTATTATATGGTTCTAAAGCCTAAACTCAATCACTACCATAAGTACACTATCGAGTTACTAGCCTAGATCCCATAGGACATAATTTATAACATCCCTCGAGGAGAAAATTCCATAGCAGATTCCTTAGCCAAACTCGCCAAAGAATTGGCATGTATGAAAGATGAGTTTATATCAATAAAGGTTCACAATAGACAAGTTCTACCTCTTATTAATATTGAACTCATCAATAAATACACTCTTGTAAGGGAGGTTACTTTTACTAAAAAAGATAAAGAGCTAGATTGGAGGCAACCCTTCATTGATTATCTAAGTTGAGGCAAACTATCAAAAGAGAAATTTGAAGCCCATCAGATAAAGTAGAGGGCACTCTCTTATGCCCTCGTTGATGGTGTCTTATACCGATGGTCATTTGATCATATGCAGTTATGTTGTTTAGACAAATGTGAAGCCCATAAGATTTTGATTGAGGTGCACTAAAGACTACATGGAGCTCATCAATCCGGTCCCAAGATGAAAGCCAAAAATCAAGAGACTTCAATATTACTGGCCAATGATGATCACATATTACATGGACCTAGTGAAGCACTGCACCAATGCTAAGTACATGGAGTGGTTTTATACTAACCACCCTACATTCTACATCCAACTCTAGCCTCATGGTCATTCGATTGTTTGGGTACTGATATAGTGGGTCCGATTGATCCTCCCTCATTCAAGGGTTACCGATTCATTATAGATGTACTATTTCTAAGTGCGGAGGTGTTTCGCCGGAAGTCGACATGTGCATCAATTTTTCAAGAACCACATCATGTATAAATTTGGAGTGGCACCCCGAATCATATTCGATAATGGTACTGCTTTCAAGAGCACCAAGATTAATAACTTTGCTCAAAGACACAACATAGATTGGAGTTACTCTACCATCTACTATCCACAAGCAAATGATTTAGCAGAAGCTTTCAATAAAACTCTCATCCAAATACTCAATAAAATGCTTGATGACAATAAACGATAGTGGCATAAGCAGTTAGTTGAGGCTTTATGAGTTTATCGCACTACCTATAGAACTCCAACACGATCTACCCTATTCTCCTCAGTGTATGAGTTTGAATTTATTCTACCTTTAGAAGTTCAACTCTCACCATTAAGGATAGTTATGAGTGGTAAAATCACAACTGAGAAAAACTTTAAATTACTGTTGGAAGAACTCAAAGATTTGGAGGATAGCTGTTTGCAAGCGTGTTAGAACCTCAAGTTGTATAAAGCTAGAATGGTTCAAGCTCATAGCAAGTTAGTCCACCTTAGTCTTTTTAAAGTTGGAGAGCTCATTTTAGTTCTAAGGAGACCAATTGTGGCCCATCACAAGATGGGAGGAAAGTTTGAACCTACTAGGGAAGACCGTTTCTCCATAGAAAAGGCCTACCAAGGCAACTCCTATCAACTGATCAACCATAAAGGAGAACGCCCAATGCTTCTGGTCAATGGGCTTTATTTAAAAAAATGTTATGCATAAACAATGTTCCAAAAAAATTTTCCATCAATAAAAAATTCATTTTGACTGAATTATTTTCCAAGTTAAAATATTTTCAATTACCAAACTCTCGATGTGTTTATAGTAGGTGTTAGAGAACCCAGGTGGTAATCTAACCCTTATGTGCACAATACAAACATAAAATTGCACATAAAAATAAATAAATTAAGCAAAAACTCCATCACCTCAGAGTACTTTAAGTTGAGGTAACACCCCTAGCAGCCCTCACTTAGTCTAGGTTGGTTCACCACCACCGCCAGTGAATCGCCCCACTGTCCTTACCCAAAAAGATGTGAGTCCCCATACTTTCTTTCTAGCTTGATCGTTGCAAATTGATGAGCCTCTTTTGTCAACTCAATGTACTTTACTACACACCTATTAAGTCATCTTGATAACTAGTCATGTTCTTAGAGATGTGAGTCCCTGAGCTTTCTCCTCGAACTGGCTATAGTATGCTGAACAGGTCTGAATACATATATTTGAGGATTAGGGTAAGACCCCTAGTGGTTCCTCTTCCTCTTGACTACTTCAAGCTTGGGTTCAGTCCTCCTTTGTGACTCCCCACTTGGTAGTCACCTTAGGTCAGATAGTAGCTACCTAGCCGATGACAGATTGTCTGGATAGTCAATTTTGCTTAAGAGCATGTGTAGACTGATCATCGCAAGTTGATAAGCACCTTAGGTTGGCTATCATTTTCTTTGCTGATAGCAACCAACTCAGTAGATAACACCACTCATGTATATGTGAGTCTCTACACTTTTCCATGAGTCGACCACCATATACCTATAGGCTTTATATTTCAGAGATTAAGATAAGACCCCTAGAGACACCTTCCCTGTGGGCATTCTATTTGGACCACATCCTTATGACCCCATCTAGACATGACCCAGGTTACTATCGAATTAGACAGTTCCCATTTCCTAGAATCCACCCCAAAGCTCTATACTATGGATATACGGACTATCCCTTGGGTTAGTAAATCTAAGATAGGCCAAAGCCCTCATGGCTCCTTCTTAGTGTGGCCCATCATAAACTAATTGGGTCCACACTAAGCAAACAAACATAAAAATAAACAAAGTTAAATCTCTTGTCGATTAGGGTAAGACTCCTAGTGGTAGCTCTTCCCAAGTAGGCATCCTATCTTTTTAAGTAGTGTCAACAAATCTTATTATAGGATTGGCCTTAACTACTTCAAGTTGAGGTAATATCCAAAGTGACTCTCCCTTAGTAATCACCCTTGGTTGGGTTCGGCTTGCTACATGATTAGCAGGTTACCTCGGTGGTTGATTCTGCATTAGAAGATGTCAGTCCCTAAGCTTTCTTCCTAGTTCAACCATCATAAACTGATGTCAAACCATAAGTTGGATAGTCTCTGCCATATGGCTAGTAGACTGTTCCTTTGAGTCAGTAAGTCTAAGGTAAGTTCAAGCTTTTATAGCCCTTCCTTAGTGTTATTCATCGCAAACTAATTAGATCCATTTTTACATGCATGGGGACAAGATCATGCATTTGAGGCCCCTCTCCTTAGTGACTACCTTAGGTTTCGATTAAGCCGTTACGGCCCCTCTCCTAGTAGTTTCCCCTTTAGGTTGAGATGTATCATCCTGTGGATAGGTGGACTAGTCCTTTGGGCTAGTAAATCTAAGGCAAGTCTAGGCTCTTGTGGCCCCTCCTTAGTGTGGCCCATCGCAAACCAATAAAGTCCATATCAATTCAACAATAAATTATGAACCAAAATTAACAAGAATTACCATAGTAAAACAAAGTTCATCAACTAAACTAATTAACCAAACTAAATAAATCCAGCTAAACCAACTCTAATACAAATCTTATTCATCTTAAACAAGTCCCTCATTCAGGCCCTTGACATGATTCAATTCCCAACAAATTCATCTTTGCGTATTTAATGCAAAGATAAACTTCAAACAATCATTCTTAGTAAATTTTCATTCATGCTCCTGGCATGACTCAAACCCCAGTAGGATCATTCTTTATGCCTGGACACAAAACCAAACCATAAATAAATCGAACTAAATGAAGACAATTCTTCTCTCATGCTTGTGGCATGAAATGAAATGAACTGATTTACATTAGGATCCAAGTTCCTTTTTACCCCCTCTGTTTAGGTACAGACAGTCTTCATTGATGTTCATGACCTTCTTGAATATTTTTGATCATCTCAATTAGTGCTAATACATGCAATGTGCCTTGTTGATTACACCGCACCTATTGGGGATCATTTTGTTGACCACACTTTTTGGAGTAAGGATTAATCCTTCCCATCATAGATATATGATCCTTCTAGACACTTGGATTTTCTTAATGTTACGACACTTCTAATGACTAAGGGGATGCTAAACTCAAGCTTAGAGACTTAGAAGGCATAACCCTAAGCTCAGAGTCCACCTTAGGACAAATAGGTCTCACCTATCATAAGGATTGAACCGAAACTCATAGCTATTCACTCATCCAAACTTAAGCTCACAAAATGGAGCTAAACTAAGCTCAAACATATTCAATTAATCTTAATTGAATTTGGTTTTCTAATCAAAGCTCCAAGCCAAATTAAATTGGACCTTCACCCAAGTTAATACACCATAATCCTATGACTCAATTCAAACCCATTCAAGCAAACTAAACCCAATTTGATTTTCTCAATCACTTCAATTATTCATTAGATCATTCCAAACCACTCCAATACTTACAGTCTAGCCAATTGAACTGAAGGAATGTGACTAACCCAAGTTAACCCATTTGACCCAAAGGGTTCAAATGAGCCAAAACCTAATTAAGCTTAAATAAATTGGAATCAAAACTCACCAATTAACCTCAAATTCATCATTGAACTCATCCCAACCATCCTTAACCCCAATTAGTCCAAGTTGGCTTGACCAAGTCACTTGACCCAAAGTGACCTAAAAGGGGTAATTGAACCAAACTCCAATTAAACTCCCATTGGATCAAATTATGCCATCTAATCTATTCATTAATGATTGTGGGTCATTATTGAACACTCCACTATAGTCAATTATACCTAATCAAGCCAATTGGATCCTTTGAACCAAGTTGACCCAATTTGGCCTAAAGGGTCAAATTAAACAAAATCAAATCTTAGACAATATTAGTTGAAACCAAAGCTTCCAACCAATCACTAATTCAATATTGAACATGATCCCACCTTCAATTGAACCCAATTTGGTTAACTTGTAGCCCATTTAATTTATTTAGCCCAATTTGAGGGTCAAATTGAACCCATGATCCAAAACCAATTCAAATCAAGTCTTCCAATCAACCACCAATAATCAATTAAACATAAACCTAACCCATGCTCAAGCCAATTTGGCCAATTTGGTCAAATTGGTCAACATGGTACATTTGATCCAAATATGAGCCAAATCCAAATCTAACCTAAATTAAATCAAACTAATTACATTCATTCACTCCAAATGACTAATTGAACTCACCCAAGTCACCACTTTAGCCAAATTTGGTCAAAATAGTCAACTTAGCCCAACTTGACCCATTTGACTCATATGGGTCAAATTGAACCAAACCCAACCAAACTTTGCATTACTTATCCTTGGGTCACCGTGAGCCTGCGCAAGTAAGCCCAGCCCATTGTAAACTTGTTTTAGGTTAAACCCATTGAACTAAGCCACCCAAATGGGACAAAATCCCCATTCGGGTGGGTTCTCCACCTCCTTACCCCATGGAAGCCACTCCAAATAGTTGCAAGTATAGAAGAGTCAATATATGTCTATTCTCTCTTATAGAGGTAAATCATTATATCCCATTTTTTTGATAAGACTTAAGTTGTACTTCTAGCTTGTGCTAAAACATATCACATTTAGGTTTCAAGGCTACTTTTTTCCTTTGGGCTAAGAGTATAAGTCCTCACCTCTTAGATATTTTTACAATCTTGTGTTGTTGGAGTATAAGTCCTAACATTCTAATGAGATTCCAATTTTTTTTAAAAAAAAATTCTCTCTTTCTAAAATATAAAGCCTCAGTATAGGATAGATTGGAGCATCCACTAGGCTTCCTAATATCTTGGGTGTTCACTACTCATCTTCCTATGGGATCTGAAAGTAATACTTTATATTTAAACTTTCCCACTTGATTCCAAAAAAATACATAATTTTAATCTTTTATGAATCCAAAGGTAAATCTTTAGATACTTATTGACTATATTTAATAGTAGCATTCTAGCAAACTTTCATTTCCCGGGATGGTTAAAGGTAGATGGGCTGAACTTGTCCAGTGTACTATTCCTTTCTTTTGGAATCAAAACCATGCCTGAGGTGGAGAAGAAATTATGGTAGGGTTGACCTTTGAAGAAGGCTTAGATGGCACTTGTTACTTCCTTTTGGACAATATGCCTTATTTTTTAATAAAATATTATTGTAAATCTATTCAGACCAACTGCCTTGTACCCATCCATTGAGTTTAGAGCTTCTGAGATCTCACCATCTAGAGGAATTGATGTAAGTTTCTCATTGTTGATGGGTACTCTATCAAACATAAAGAAGTCCCTACTATGTTTATGGGTTGGGTTGTTTATGGTTGGTTGGTTGAGTGAGCTGATGAAGTTATTTTTACAATCCTTCAAAATTCCTTCTTGGTTGATGATCCAATTGCTACTTGAGTCTTTCATTCTAGTTAACCATTTTTCCTCCTTCTTTTTCTAAATGCAAGAATGGAAGTATTTGAAATTTCTATCTCCCTAGAGGAAGTTTTGAGTTGATGTTTTCTACCTAAGAAGATCCTCTTCTCTATCAATATAGCCATACAAGTCAAGTTGGAGCTGGTCTAACTAAAGTTCAAGTTGGGTTTCCATAATAGATAATTCTTTTTCAATGCTATTAATTTTAAACTTAGTGGACTTAATTTGATGATGGATATTGCCAAAGACTTCAGTGTTCCATTTTTCAAGAGCTTTAGTTAAATTCTTATGTAGAGTCCATAAGTTGATCCAGGGATTGGAGTGCTCCATGCCACTCCAATTCATAGAAATGCAATTGATAAAATTTGGGTGTGTAGTCCACACATTAAGGAACATGAAGGGGTGATATTTTGGTTTGGGGATATGGCTGCAACTGACCAGAGGGGGGAGTGATTAGAGGTAATCCTGGCAAGGTGTCGAACCTCTAAAGTGTAGAAGGTGGAGTGCCAAGAAGAGTTAGTAAGAATTCTATAAAGTCTTTCCCAAAATTTCCCTCTCCTCTATGTGAAAGGCGTGCCACTGAATTTAGCATCATAAAGGTTGGCTTCCTCAATGTAATCAACAAATTCTGAGATGACAGAAATGTTAAGTTTTCTTCCTCTCTTTTTTCAAATGGACTTGAAATCATATTGAGGTCACCTCCCACAATCCTAGGCTAAGTGGTATGTAAACTGATGTGCTTTATGTTGTTCCAAATCTCCATCTTATGTTGTCTATTACAAGCAGCATAAATAATGGTTGCATATAAGCTAATGTTGGAATCCTATATGTGAATATGGAGGTATTGGTTGGAGTCCACAAGAACTTGGATTTGAAATCAAGGTTTTCAAAATGGCCATATTTTATTACTAATATTAGAGATGATGTTGAATTGGGGGAATCATCTTTTGATCTTTGGTAAGTTTTGAGTGTATACTAGGGGTGTTGCAAGATTGCAAAAAGTTCTAGTTGAAGTAATATTACAAGGCTCTTAAGTCTAGTGGCATTAGCCTTATTAATGTCCCTAATTTTTGAATCATGATGTTTAGCATAAAGGAGCATATTTACTCTTAGCTGGCCTTCAAGAGGTCCCTTCCCCATTTAAATTATTTTCAATTTTCTGGACTTTGCATGCCAATGAATTTTTGAGTTCCTTGGTACCTTTTTGTTGCTTTTTGTCCTTTAGGATTGGCATTTTTCCATTGCTAAATTGAGAATATCTTCATAATGTTCTTCATCAAAACTCTCTTCTTGGGTTTTAGTCCCATCCTCCATCTCACTATCTTGATTTGGAATTGTATGCTGAAGGGTATTCCCTCTATTAGATATATTTATTTGGGTTTGATGATCTTTATTATAATAAGGTAAAGCTATTTTAGTTTTAGAGCTGATCATGTGGGTAGCTTTCTCATCAGTGTCTATTACATCCCTATACATAGAGTGATTGGGGGCTTGCTGAGTATCTTGGATGGGAGATAAGAGAGCAATGGTTGTGTTCTCTGACTGAATATTATTTCCATGGGAATAGTGGTAATCAGGTTTCTATTTGGTTGATGCGGGTAAAATTTGATTCACCTGTAGTCCCATTGAGGAGGGGATTGTTGGTCACTTGGGTCAACCAAATGGGTTTCTTGAATGTTGTCTTGAATGTTGTTATGATGGGTTAGTCTCATTTCAAACTGAAACGAAGTTGGAGTATGCTTCCTACTTGGATCAAATGGTTTTTTCCCTTTTCATTCCTATTGTCCCTTACTTTAGGGTGGGAAATAAAGAATTTGTCCAAGCTATGCCCTAAAGGAGTCTTTATTAGATGATTAATTCCTTAGTAGGGTGACATTTATACTTTTCATAGTATTATATCATCCCTCGATGCTGTAGACAGTCATTTTAATAAGTACTCCTTAAGATCTACGCGGTGTAACCCTTAAGAAATCTTTTTTTTTCAACAAAAATTTATTTTCTTAGGATTCATTATATATGATTGGACCATCAAAAATTAAATCTATTTTGGAGTGGCCCACTCCAAATTCTTTTATTGTTAATGGAAGTTTCTATGAATTAGCAACTTTCTAAAGGAGGTTTATAAGAAACTTTAGTACTATTATCATCCTTATCACAAACATTCTAAAGAAATACAAATTTATGTGGACCATAGAAGCTGAAAGAGCCATACAACAAATTAAAATTCTTATGACTTCCTCATCTATCTTAAGACTTCCCAACTTTAATAAAGTTTTTGAAGTGACTTGTTATGCATCAGGTGTTGGAATAAGGGGAATACTAAATCAAGAAAACTATCCCAGAGATTTCTTTAGTGATAAATTAAATAATGCTAAGCTAAAATAATTCACTTATGATCAAGAGTTTTATACGATTATTCAAACTCTTAAGCATTAGAGGCTTTATATATTACATAAAGAGTTTATTTTGAACAATGATTATCAAGATTTAAAGTTTATTAACTCCCAAAAGAAATTAAATCATAGACACACTAAGTGGGTCAAATATCTTCAAGACTTTTTTTGTGCTTAAACATAAACTCGGGATAGAAAATAACCAACAAATGCCCTATTTAGAGTATATTTAATGATTTCAATAGACATTGTCAATCCTAATTATTAGAATACCTAATCTTAGATTAGGGATCTTCTAATTAGAAACTCACAACACCACACTTAGTGACTAGTGTATAAACTAAATCAAAACTAAATAATAAATCAAACTAATCATAAATCTAAAATCAATATAAAATATATATGCCAAACACCCTAAAGTAACCTCCTTTAGGATTTGACCTAACCCAATAGGCCTAAGTGAACCCAAACCAAATTAAATTTAAATAAATAATTAAATCAAATATATTTTAATTGAAATCTAAAATATAATTGAGCTTGAACCAAGGTAATTGGGATAGTCAACCCAATTAACCTACCCAAATAAATTCAAATAAAATCAAAATAGATTGAGATCAAACCAAACAAAAAGCATAAAATAAATGCATGAACATAAAGGAACCTAAAAATGAATACAAATGAGGGTCAAGATGGTTAATCATGTCATTTGACTTATGATTGAACTATATAGGCCCCATTAAGTCAAAAGTCAACTCACTAAAATTTGACCAAATTAAAATATTTCGAAGGCTCAAAATCATAAATTGAACTTGTGTAAACATAAATCTAAATTAATATAAATCTAATATGGTCTCAAATGGGCAAATTAGATCATTTGATCCAAATGATCCTTATTGTAATCTAAATAAAAATAAAATGAAATTAGTTCAAATTAAATATGTAAAATCATTTTAACATCATAATTAAGCATGATTCAACCAATTATTAGGACTAATTTGACCAATTTGGTCATTTAAACCCAATTAAATCCATAATGACCCATTAAACCCAATTTAGGTCAAACTGGGTTTAAATTCAAATCAACCTTAAATCAACTTAAGCACTTGATTAAAAGACAAATACATTTCAATTGAGTCAAAATGATCATTTGACTCAATTGAATTCAACTTAATCCATTTAAGTCAAAATGGGTCAAGTAGAATCAAAATCAAAATCAATTCCAAATCCAATGAAATAATTAATTTAAAATTCATAAATCATTAAACAAACATAATTGAAATTTAATTTAAATTCCAAAGTGGCTAATTGAGCTTAAAGATTTAATTTGATTCATCTTTGATTAAATGAGTCAAACTAGCTTAAGTTAAATCAAAATCCCATGGATTAATTAGCTTCTAAGCTTTCTTATGGGCAATTAGGCATAATTATAACTTAAATATAAATCCAATTATCAAATGAAATAACCATAATTAATCCAAAAGCAAATGATAATCAAATGAATCAAATTTAAACACTTAATCTTAAGTCTAACCCAAATGAACTTGAGTTTGCCTCATGGTTTACCTTGGTTTAACTTGGCCAACCAACCATCAATCCAAAAAGGTGTTGTCATGACACCATGATGCTAAGAGGTTCCATGGGGGTGGTGTAGAGCATGAGAGGAAGAAAATTTTAAATTCTCTCCATGAAGTCAAAACCAATGCACTTCCTCCATCTTTACTCCATTCCTCATCTTAATTGACTTGGGTTGTTCCCAATTAGTTAACCACCTCTTGGAGCTAACCACCAAGCATGGAAATCACCATGGCCAACACATTTTTCAATTCTCCATAAGATAGGTTATCAACCCTAAAGGGAAAGTAAGTAAGGAGAGCATCAATCAAGACTACAATCATTCACACAAGTTCCTACGGTGAAATGAAGAAGAAACGAACTCACCCTTAGATCCCCCATCGTCGGCAAGCTAGATTTTGACTAAACCTACCGACGAATAAGTGGAGATCAGCCTCTACAGTGATTGGTGATGAGGCAACTCAATTCCTCTCTCCTAAAGATTCACCCAAGGAACATGATCAACATCGAGATCACCATAATCGGTGAGAGGTATGCATCAAAACTGACCTCCCCTTTAGCTCGATTTGGTCCTTTATGAATGAAGTTTGATTCAAGTGAGATCAAACTATATAAAAGTATTTTAATTGAAGCTTTGATCATTTTGCAATAGAAATTGCAAAAAAATTTGTTTTTGGATTGCTAGATTTTTCCCTTAAAGGTGGACGGCTTGTGATTCTCACCGATGAGAACAGTGATAAAATTCAAGCCATCTGTTCCATCTATTTAGAACGGATGGCTGAGATCTAGCCACACTATCTAATTTGAACCCCTTAAAGAAAGGCGAGTAAAATCCTGATTGTTTGATTGTTGATCGGATGACCGTAGATGATCCTGTGGTCCTCGCAGCTTTTGAGCTAGATCCACATGGATCTAGCTAGCTCAGTGGTGTTGTGTCGCATGTAAAAAGGTGTCACATCAGCGGCATATAGCGCGGACTAGGGTTTAAGTAATATAATTTAAATTTTTTGAGTTTAAAATTCGCAAAAAAAAAAGCATATAAACTTTAAAAATGGATATAAAATAAAATACTCATCCCAAAAATACAAATAAGAGCTTTATGGATTCATCTCACTAAGAGGAATCTATTAAACTCAAAATTTCTAAATTTTATTAGGTATTTTTGGTTTAATTTGAGTTTGATTAAAATAAATAAATCTAAATTAAATTGAAACCATTAATCTAATCATTTTAAAACTTTGGGAATTGAAATTAAAGTTGAAATACACCTTAGACAAAAAATTGAGAATTTATTGGTAATTAAATTGAAAACTATAAAATTTTCAAGCCATAACTCTTAATTTAATGAAATTAATTAATATTAATATAATAAAATTATGGAAAGTATAAATCAACGTAAATAATTATAATAACCTTAATGAATTTAAAAACATCATTTAAATTCTTTTAAACTTAATAAACCTCAACATAACTTAATTAAGCAATTAAATGATTTAATTAATTCAATTAATTAGTCTAAACTTTGAAAAATCATAATAAATCAACCAAAACTTCAAAATTTCTAAATGAACACTCTATAGGTTCATCTTCCAGAGAGGAATTAAAGAAAATTAAAATTCCTAATTAATTCGTACTAATTTAGGCTTAATTTAGGTTTTATTGAAATACTTAAAACCCTAATTAGTTCTAAAATAGGCATCTCATCAAGACAAAACTTTAGGAAGATTAAATTGGCAAGGAACCCCGACTTGCCATAAAACTTTCAAAGCTAAACGACCTCTAGATCAGAAGTAGCAAAATTTCTACTCTCTCGATCTATTTAAATCAAAATAATATATTTTGGAATTACAACAATTATGAAATATTATGCAATTAACTTAAACATTTCTATTAATATCATAACTCTTAAGAAAAATTTCCTAATTTTCTGAAGTTAAAGAATCTAATTAGTTATGCATTTAGGATTTATGAAATGATCAAGAATGCAAAATTAATAAAATCTTAATTCATTAAATTGATAAATTGATGGTAAATTAATTAATTAATTGAAAATCAAAGTTAATCAAACTTAAGTAGAATTTATTAATATTAAAATTATCGTAAACCCAGTTGACATTAATGAATAATGTAATTTCAAATAAGGAAGAAAATAATTAATAAAATCAATTAAATCTAAATAACCTAGAAGTTTAAAATGTCTTAGATTAGGTTTGGTACCTTAAGTTGTTCATTCACTAAACTTTTTTGGTTATGATTGATTAGCAAAACTTCATTGTAATAGATTTAATTCAATAATAATATTTTAATATAAAATATTTTATTAAAACTAAACTAAATGATGAATCAAAAGTGCATAAGTTAATGAATTCTCCTAAGTTATGAAATTAAAATATAATGGATCACTTAAATGATGAATGTTGAAATCAAAATTCTAAACTAAGTTAAAATTAAAGATTAACTTAAATTAACTAAGTTATTGTATTCAAGTTAATAAACATAAACATTAATAAAATAAATGAAAGAAATCAATTAAATTCCATCAAATTGATTAAATAATTATAACATATGAGATTAAATGAATGTTTAGTCAAAAATCTAATTCATGAAATTATACACATCTTATATAATACAAAAATTAAATGACATAAAAGCATAAGTGAATGAAATCATTTAAAACCAAATCAAATGAAAATTAAATTAAATCTTATCTTGAAAAATGATTAAACTTTTAATTAGTTTTTAAAAAACCTTTAAATTTTAATTAAATGTCATAAATAAAATTAAGAAATATTAATCAAATCAAAAGAACCAAAAGAAATAAAAAAAGAACAAGTCTTAAACATATTTAAAATCAATTTTTTTAAAAAAAAGATTGAACATTAGTTAAATCAAAACAAAATCAATCAAATAATCAAAATTTAGTAAAGTCAAAATTCTTCCAAAGACAACCAGCCAAGACACCAAGACACTTACAATCCAACCACCAATACAAAGAAACAATCAGCCAATAGGACAACAAGCCAACCAACTCCCACAATTTAAAGAAATCAACAAATGCATCATAGAAAACATCAAAATTACCACTAGAATAGAAAAAAAGACCAAAGAGCAGGAAACAATACCGAAGTAGCAGAAGGAGCAAACAGACACCTCTGCTGGTGACTAAACCCACCAACACTAATAGCAACAAGGAAGTAAATAGAAAAGCCATCAAATAGCCACCATCCGAATTACCTCAAACCAAGTAACAAAGCTATATAAAAAGGCAGCCAGGCCAAATCAAAAGGGAACCGAGCACCATCCAAAACCAGAAGGATGGCCAGTAACAACCCCCAAAGAGAAAGGAATCAAACACTAGCCAACCATCTAACAAATAGAACCCCACCACAGGAAAAAGCCCAAACCAAACAACCATAGGCCAGTGCACAGAAAGAGCTAGAGCAATACAAAAAGGAATCACGATGACCAATGCCTCAATAGTAACACCAACTACATAAGCTAACAAAACCAAAAGCCAAAAGCCTACCAGTGGACAACCAAGGCTCAATAGCATCATCCTAAAGCAATCCTGACCTCCACCAAAAGGAGGAACCATAGACCTTGAAAGTACAGAGTAATAACATCATCCTTATTAGGATACAAAGAATAATTCATAAAGAGATTATAGAGAGGTTAGATTTAGGTTTAGGAAATACAATCCCAAAACCATCGAAGAACCCAGAGGGAATAAAAAAAATAGGGAATCTAATATCCTTTAATGTAAGGTAAACTAATTTTATCTAAATTAACAAGTCCCCTAAATAGGAAGGGGAGATCATCATTAGCAAATAATGTGAGGTTAGGAAGCTTAGACCCCAAGCTAGCAAGAAAATTAGTGCATGAGTTACCTTCCCTATAAATGAGATAAATATAAAAATCTAACTTAGAAAGTAAATTCCTTATATGATTAAGCAAATAAAATAGTTTAGCATTGCCATGAGAATCAGAATTAACCAAATTCAAAAGAAGGAAAGCATCAACTTCAATCCAAATGTTGTGCAAACCTTTTCATAAAAAAATAGAGGAAGCATAGTGAACAGCTTTAAGTTCAGCATATAAAACAGAGCAAGGTTTTAAAGGAGCAGCAAAAGCACAAATCACCTTGCCATCATGATCTCTTAAAATATCCTCACAACTACAACACCTATTGGAGATAGAACCATCAGTATTAATCTTAATATAATTATTTTTAGGTTTAAGCCAATAAACAATCTTCTGATTAGAAGGCACATTGTAAGTAGGAAGATTAATCCCAAGTTTCTAGGCTAAGAAGATTGGCTTTAAATAAAGAGATGACTTTATATTTGGATCTAGCAATGATACGATTATGATTCAAAGGAATATTGCTATGCTTAGCATCATTCCTTTCCATCCAAATATACCAAATAATAATGATGGCTAAAATAATTTTAATATGCCCCTTAGAGGTATGAAGAAAATGAGCTTCATGTAATTGCATTAAAGAGAATGAACCATTGAAATAAGAGGTGTTAAAAATATCATCATACCAAATCCACAATTAGCAGCAATAGGGCCATTGACAAAGACATGATCAACATTTTCCACATTAGAACAATAGTGGCACTTAAAGGGGAGATAAAAGCCTTTCCTTAAAAGAAAGAAATCCACAGCTATATAATTTCTATGAATTCTCCAAGGTAAAATAGAAAATGAAATAGGGATAACATGGTTCCAAATTTTGGAGAATACCAATGAATTCTGATTTTTCAATCTAATGAAATGCCACACATATTTAAAAATAAAATTTATGGAGGAGGAGTTTTTAAGAAAAATTTGCTCCAATTTATTAGAGGTAAGATGAATATTACAAATTTTATCAAGAAGTTCTTCAAGAATAAGATTGTTCAATTTAGACATATCCCAATTATTAGAATTAAGTAATTGCTAAACTTTAAGGACAACAATAGAATGAGTATTGAGGAGAGAGTCAATAGAACCCTCACCAAGCTAATTATCTTGCCAAAAAAAGAGGTCTTGGAGTTAACACCCCAAAAGATCAAAGCTTTAGCCTCCCATTTAACATTATAAAGCGTCCTCCAACAAGTAGAAGCACCAGATTTTAAAACACAGTTAAGAAGATCTTTACCCTGACAATATTTCACATGCATAAATTTAGACCATAAACTAGCTTTTTTCTGAAGTTCCACCACATTCTATAAGAGAAACAATTGATAGATTTCTGCAGAGTTTTGCAACCCAAACCACCTTCATTAAAAACACCACAATAATTACTCCAATTAGTCCAATGTATCCTTTCCGAGGATGAATTGGATCCCCAAAAAAAACATGCTAATAAGTCTATTTATCCTATTAATGATCGATAAAGTTTGAAAAATAGTAGATAAAAGATAAATAGGCAAAGAACAAAGGGTGCTTTTAATGAGAGTAAGTCTAGCACCAAAAGAGAGTAGATGGAATTCCCATGAGGAGATTTTTTTTTGTTTAACTTTTGAATTGCATCATCGAACAAAAAAGATCTTTTCCTGCCTATATATAAAGGAACACCCAAGTATTTGATAGGTAGATTTTGATGAGAGAAACTAGTGATATTGTTGATATTACTAATCTTAATAGAAGAAATGCCAGAACTAGTAATAAAATAACTTTTATCATTATTAATATTCAAACCACTTTCTCTCCCAAACTTCATTAAAAACTTACTTAATTTTTTAATATAATGAATCGAAGCATTACAAAAAAATAATGAAATCATCAGCAAAACTAAGGTGAGAAATATGAATCCCACCCATAGTTCTGTAATACATGTGAGGCATTTTGCTAAACAAGTAATCGAGACATCTAGATAAATAATCAACACCAATAATAAAAAAGAGCAGGAGATAAAGGATCACCTTGTCTTAACCCATGGGAAGAAGAAAAGAAGCCATGTAATTCACCATTAAACATAATGGAAAACCAAGATTCTCAATACCATTCTTAATTAAAGAAATAAATTGATTAGAAAAGCCAAATAAGTCTAGAATTTTATAGATGAAGCTCTAGTCAATATTGTCATAAGCTTTGGAGATATCTAACTTAAAGAGCAAATTACCTCCCCTAGCCTCAGCCTCTAAATCATGAATCATCTCTTATGCCAAAAGCACATTATCAAAAATGGATCTCCCTTTAACAAAACCAGTTTGACTAGGGGAAATAATTTTAGGGAGTAATACACTAAGCCTTCTAGCCATAATTTTAGAAATAAGCTTGTTAAAGAAGGTATATAAGCTTATGGGCCAGAAATCACTCCAAAGTTTAGGGTTATCTTTCTTTGGAATCAAAATTATGGAAGTACTAGACAAAAAATTTAGGGAACCCATTGCCATTAAAAAAATCAAGAACGGCATTAATCAAATCCTCTTTAATAATCATCCAATAGTTCTAAAAAAATAGTAGTGAAGCCATCTGGCCCAGCCACAGAATCTTTATTCATGTTATGAAGTATATTAAAAATTTAAGATTCAGTAGGCAAAGAAGTAAGCATATGATTGTCCTCAACTGAAATAAGAGAAGGAATAACAAAAGACCACGAAACATCATCATAAACAACATTCTTATTAAGAAGATCACTATAGAAAGCAACAACAGAATCAATAAGATCCTTCTTCTCCATACACCAAGAGCCATCATCTAACTTAATTTTGTGAACATGGTTAATAGCTTTTTTCTTATTAACTATGGTATGAAAATATTTTGTGTTCCTTTTGCCCTCAAAAATATGTTTCATAGAAGCCTTTTTGCTACAATAGGTTTCTTCCATGTCTTGAAGACGGGTCAACCTATCCTTAGCATTAGCTAACAAAGGAGACTTAGAAGGATCATGGATAACTTCTTCTTCCAGGTCAACTACCTTGTTTTCCATTTCAGTAATATTAGAAAAGAGATTCTTAAAATATTTTTATTCCACGATGAAATACATTGTTTTAATCTCTTCAATTTAAACCAATAATGTTTCATCCCAAAATAGAATCATTTGGATGTAATGGTTCCTTCCAATTACTAGAAACAACATTAAGGAATCTATCATCCATAAGCCACATATTTTGAAAATGAAACAAAATAGGAGGAGATGTAATAGCTTTAAAATTAACATTGATAAGCAAAGGAGAGTGATCAAATAATGTCCTACTTAAATTTTACACAGAAGTAATAGGAAAAAGATTAATCCAAGGATGATTAAAAAGCACCCTATCAAGTCTTTGCCAAAGCCTATTATTATTCCAAGTTAACTTAGAACCTAGGAAACTAATGTCCATAAGATGGCAATCCAAAATCATATTATTGAAATCCTCTATAGAGAATAAATTGGGAGCACAACCACCATGTCTCTCTAAAGAGGAGGAAAGAGTATTGAAATCACCACCAACAAACCAAGGAGCATCAATGGAAGAAGAGAAACTAGTTTGCTTCTCCCACTCCCCATAAAGAAGCATAAACAAAGGAACCAAAGCAACTAAAAGTTCCATAAGAAATATTAACATTCACAACTTAGAATAAATCATTCAAAATATCCAAAACAAATGAGTTATTCCAGAAGACCCAAATCTTATTACTAGAGTTAGCAAAGAAGTTATTAAAACCAATTATTCTCGCAACATAACATATTTTAGTAGGAAGAATAAATGGTTCCAGAATAGCTAAAAAAAATATTATGGAGACGCACAAGATTCCTAATCCTATTTCTAGCAGAGAGTCTCTGGGAACCGACAACTCTCACATTCCAAATAAGAAAATTATCCATTTATTTTTGGTTTGAGGATCTAGATCTAGTGAATCTAGCCAAATTAGGGGGTATGTTTTAGAATTTTTGTTTTTTCTTTTTTAAAATAGTTTGAAATTTATTGATCCTCTCCAATAGCTCTCCATCCGATAAAGATTGAGCATGAACTCTCTTAGATAGGCATTGAGCCACTAAGACATCTTTACAATTTTTCAAGCTCAATATTAAGTTGGAAAGTTGGATTAGAAGGTGGCTCAAGATTAGAATTAAGGGAAGGAGAAGAGTTAGAGTCAATTGAAGCACAATAACCCATTTCTAGATCAGGATTCTTTTCAGCATTCACAACAACATTTAAATCCTCATTTAAAGCCTCATTTTCATCAATCAATGCCTGCAAAGATGCAGGAATAGACTCAAAAGAGATTGAGTCATCATTCAAGAGCTTAGAAAACCTATTATTATCCATATTAGTAAGGTTCAATTGCCTAGGAGAAGTAAACAGTAAATCATCCTTCACTATAGGATTATTAGTGCTATCCCGACCATTAGAATAGGATGAACCCACCTCAATAGATTTAGCCGAAATATCCAAAAAAAATCAATCCTTTTAAGAGCATTCGAGGTTTCATTATGATCCAAGGCAGATTTCTAAACATTTGCAAGAATCGGTCTAAGGTTAGGATTAGAACTTCTTTAACAAGATTCATTTTTTTAGATGGGGATGAACAATAAAACAATCTGAAATATCATGACCATGAATCTTGTAGTGAGCACAAAAAATAGGAAAGTTCTCAAATTCAATCTTTTGTGAATAACCATAATTTTCCAAACATATCCAGATCTCTTTAGGATGCTTTTTCATAATATCCAATTCAACGAGAACTTGAGCCATAGAGGGACGAATTTTCGCTTCGATCACCTGATTAATTTACAACGGACGATCGAATAGAGCACCAACAGCAAAGAGAACATGGTGATTAACGAAATGAATTCGCAAGTTAGGAAGAGAAAGCCAAACAGGAACGATTGGGGTTTCTTCCTTAACATCAAACAATGGAGACCATTTCAGGAAACGCATTTGGTAGTTAAAAATGAAATAAGATCGGTGAGAGAAAACATGCGAGTAGTCCAAATCATTCATGAGTTGAATCAAAATATGTCGAGGATCAATCAGGTTAATCAAAAAATATCCTAGAGTTTTAGATTATGAAAGAAAGACCAAATTTTATCAAGTTTAGGGTGGCGCAAAGAAAATTTAAAAACTAAAGAAAATTCATAGGGTTTAGCAAGTTTATCAACCTCTAGATCCAAGAACATTACCTCTGGAAAACCCCTAAAAGACATCAAAATGAGAGTAGGATAATCATCAAAGCAAGAACTCTTACCAGCCAGCACCTCTTTGAACGATAGAAGCCACCAAAGCATTTTGGTCTAAATCCCCAAAATACTAGAAGCTCTAATAGGAACCTCCATATTTGGGGTTTTAGCCCAAGGATTAGAAGTTACCGTGGCCATAATAAAATATGAATCATAACGTGAGTGGACAAAGGCTGAGTGAGACTTCAACATCAGAGAAATCAGTAAGGCACAAAAAAAAAAACCTAGCATTAATGCCGCCAAGGAAAGCGAAAATCACCAAAGCTCAAGAAGGAAGAAGTGTGTGACTCTGAGTAAAATCAAAATTCTTAATTGGTTAAGGCAAGATGCATTAATTAATATTAATAAAACTCAAATGAAAAGAATAAAGAATCTTTAAATAATTTTTTATAAACACAAGAAGAAACTTAAGAACTAAACACTAACTAATAATTTAAATCCTAATCAAATCTAATAAACATTGATTAAATCTAAATTCAAACAAACCCTTCAAATAAATCTAAAAGTGGTTAACTAAGATACTTAGAATCTTAGTGTGGCCTTTTGAATAGATTTTTATCTTCAAATATAAATCTTAATCTACTATGATTAGGACATTGAATAAAATAGGTTTCTCCCAAACATAATTTATTTTATTATTCATTCTTTAAAGCTTAAATTTCATCTTAACACAAAAATGAACTTAAAAATAGAAATAAACTCATAAAGTCCTACCGCATCCTGGCCACACATTCAAACATTAATTTTAAGAAACTATAAAGAAGATGCAATTTCTATTACACAATCTAAATATAACATTCAAACATTTAGATTATCATAAAAGAATAAAAGGTCGGTGCGACCGGGTACCATCGTATACCCTAAAAAAGAGAAAAATTAGGTAGCAGAGCTCTACCCTTATACAATCCAGATTACATAAGAATATTACAATTGAAATTGAATAAATGCTATGGGGGTCTTCATTCTTCTTCTTTTATTCTTTCTTCTTTCCTTTCTTCTTGATTTGATTATGATCCAAGGCTTCACAGGGCCTCCCAAGACTATGCCTTCTAGCCACAGCTCATCCAAAACCCCAAAGCATTAATCCTAATTCCTATTGCAAAGTTACATTTTTTTTATGGAAAAGTAAAATCTAACTGCACTTGCAAAATAGATGTCAGCTAAACATACATACATTCCCAAGCAGTTATATTTCATAATTTAGACTTAGCACCCTACACATGAGTAACCAAGTTCACGTGTCTTAATTATCGATTATGCTTAGGGGCATAAGGAACCTACAAGTAGAAGTATTTATATTTATTTTAGCAGACCCTTTAGAACAATCCCCTGCAAAAAATAATATTAAGCTAAGAACGACTTAACATCTAGTCTATGTATTACAATCCTAACATCCAGTCTAAAATATTACATTACAAAATAAAACACAACATCACATCATGCACCATCCTAACTTAGAGCTAGAAGTGGTGACTTAGCATTCTAATGTGTGTGTTTAGGCTTAAAGTGGTATGTGTCAGCTAGGCTTTTGAATTATGATTGTCTAAAATTTAGAATTATTTAAGTTATACATTAATGGTGGTTTCATTTCAAGTTATTTAGAGAATTAATGAATTTTAATTTATATTTTCTTTAATTTCACTTGACATTTACTTAGCATCTAGGTATTGTAAAGAGAAGAAAGAGGCTTAACCTCTTTCATCCCTACCTTATATTATTTCCTACAGGCATATTATTATAACATGATTTCTTTTAGTGAATGATTTAGTAAATATTTTCATTATTCCTAAGTTTGGGTTAACCCTAAAGAATTTTATCCAATATGAAAGGCATCTTAAGATTAATGAAGTGGACTTGCCATGCAACATTCTTTTTCATCATCAATAATCATGCATATGATTTAAGACTTAACATACCTACACATGCAATGTATTTTGGCACACTTAAATGATTATGAATGCATATGTTTTGGTAGAAAAGAAATATTTTCATTCTTTAGTTAAACACACATAGACATGTATTAAATATGTAAGCAAGTATGTGTCATTGTTTAAACCAGGGAAGTGAGAAAATCTAAAACCTCATTGGGGCTACTTAACGCCTCATATTCCTGGGATGTCCACACTATATATTTGCTATCTTAAATATATATGAATATACACACAACTATGAGAATGAAAATCATGAAAAATATTATATTTTGGTTGAATTATTTACACATGTAAAGTAAAGTTCTATCCAAATTCTAGTACAAGTACACATATAAATGAAATTAAATAAGTACGTACCTTTGTTAACCAGGGAAGTGAGGTAATCTAAGACCTCTATGGGGCAACTTAAAGCCTCGTATTCCTAGGATGTCCAGACTATATACTTATTAATATTCAAACATATGTAAACACATACATGAATTATAAAAATAAAGTAATACTTTAACATGTTTAGATTATAAGCACATGCAAATCATATGTAGTATTCATAGCTAATCATCAATCCAAATTTTCATTACCAATTTTTAACTTTGCAAATAATTTTAAAGTTTATTAGTGATAATAGCCACACATATAATAAGATTAATTCAACACATGCAACTTTCACATAATTAAATTGAATTGATTTTTTTTTTATTTGAAAGAATGAATGTATGATATCAAATGATATACAATATTTATGATGATTGAAAAGGAATAATTGAACACTTCCACATAATCCATTCAACCACATTAATTCCCGAGGATAATCACATTAAATAAAATCATTTAAGGAAAACCAAAGCTTCTTATGGAATTTGATTTTTAGTTTTGAGTTATTAATCTTAAAGAGGAGAAACATTTGTTATTTTTGCCCCATCCCATGTGAGTGATTTCATGTGTTTAAAGAAGACATAATTAAGTGATTTTTATGGATTACTTAAGTTTGAATCATTAAGCAAATGATTTATTTTCCCTTTCCTAATCACTACCCCTCATCATTTCACTATTAATAATGCTTAACCAAGTTTAATTAATTAATTTTTTACTATTTGGTATTTTTATTAATTATTAAATCACTTAATGAGGATAATTAAGGTTTGACTTTCAAATTGTCCTAATTACTTAGCCAATAAATCCCAAGAAAATCATAGGAAGCTGAGGACATCCCAAGGAATCAACACATTTAATTTAAGATTGATTAGCCAAGTAATTAGGGCTTAATTTTACTAATTAAAAAATTTCAAACTTTAATTAAGCATTGTTCACTATTTAAACATTAGAAATTTTATTTTTATTAAAATCTCCCTTACCCTTTCCAAAATGAGTTTAGTAATATTCTTAGGATTTTTTATAATTATTTTTAAAATTTTGAAGTTTAGGGAGATTAAAACACATTTTAATCCATAATTAATCCTTAATCCTATCGTCACCATGTGGGAGCTGACGTGGTGGCACTTTCCACGTGGTGCAGTGGGATTGGTCACTTAAACAGTTGATGCGGTTAGGTAAAGTGGCGGATGTGCTTTCATCCCCGCCATCCAATCTTGGATCGGATGGTGGGGATTAATCTTGCTAATCTTAAAGGATAAAATTTGATAAATTTAGCGGATTAAATAACGATCATTCGTTCTAATCACTCGGAATAGACAGAGGGTGATCCTTCATCCCCTGAGCACCGAGAAATAGACACCGTCTACCCTCCTCCATTCGATCCAAGCTCATTGAAGCTTGTGAGGCATCGGGATTGACTCCAAAAAATTCAGGGAATAGATCTAAAAGATCCTACGGTGGAAATTGCTCAAAAATGCAAAACACTTCACAAAAGACCAACTCCTAAGGACTTTTTTACAGTTTGTCAAAAAAATATCTTGCTAGAGCTCAAGATCGATGATCCAATGACTGATGTAGCTTCATCTTGAAGAAATAAAGTCCTGTTAAGAAGCTCATGAGTTGCCTCCCCACCGACTGCTCTGTGGAACAAACATCACAGCTAAGCTCATCAGAGTTGGTTTAGGAGTCATCTCTGGTGCACAAATTGATCGAGAATTGATTCATTCTGCCCCACCAGAGCTTGGGGAAGGTGTGGGAGAAGTTAATTTGAGTTTGGTATACTTTAGGTGAGGTTGAACAGAGAGGAGGTTCTATTTTGCTTAAGTTTTGTGTCATCGGCGATGGGAAGCTAAGGGAGGTCGAGAAGGCTCTGGGGATGCTCATCTTGACTCACTGAAGCTCTGTGTGTCATTTAAATTTGATGGGGAGGAGTATACCCTCCTCCCCAATTGATCCAATGGCTAGAATCAACCAGCATTTGGTAGGCATGTGCATGGTCGAGATGTCGGTGGGTTAAGTGGATGGCCTTGAGTGGTTGGAGGAAGGGAGTGGGCTGGCCATGTGTGTACCCTCCCCTCCAAGTGTTCCAATGGGATGGCTTGGGCTAGCTCACCTCCACTTGAGCCATGGCTGACCCAACCAACTTTGGGTCAGGTTAGCTAGTGGTCTTAGTGTTCAAATGGAGCTTAGGGTGGCTGCCAAGGGTAGGAGAGTGGTTTTGACCATCCAAATGGGGATTTTATCCCAATTGGAGGGCTTAACCCAATGGGTTTTGGGATAATTCAGGTCCATGTTAGGTTGGGTTTGATTTTGGCTAACCAATGTAAATCAAATGGTGGGTCATGTCAAGTTTGGTTATACTTGGGCTTGGTTTGAATGGGTTTGGCTCAATTTGACCCATGTAAGTAAAATTTGGTCAAACTTAATTAGGTTGACCAGTTGGTCCAATTGGGTCAAACCATGGGTTTGGTTAAGTTCAAATGATGGTTTAGGATGTTTTGGTTCAATTAGTTTGGCTCATATGGGTTCACATGGGTCAAATGGGCTAAGTTGACTAATTTGATCAAATTTGACTTGATAGGGGTTGGTTTAGGTTTAATTGATGATTTGAAGATGATTGTAGGCATTGGTTTGAGTCAATTTGGATTTGGGAATGCTTTTGTTCAATTGAACCCTTTAGGTCAATTGGGTTGGTTTGATCAAATTAGATTTAATTAAAGGTTAAATCATGTTCAACAATCAATTTGTGATGGATTTGAGTCATTAGTTTCAATCAATTTGATTTAGAATGATTTTTTGGTTCAATTTGGTTCATGTAGCCTAATTGGAAAACTTAGGTCAAGAGATCAAATTAGCTTGGTTTGATTCAATTGACTGCAATTGGACAATCAAGGGTGATAAACAATCATTGTATAAGGTATTGAATGGGTTGGTTCAATCCAATTTTGGTTGGATTAGAGTTTGGATCAAATGGGTTCTTTAAGTCACTTTGGGTCAAGTGAACCAAATGGGTTAATTGAGTTGAATTAGGTTGAATTGAGTTGGGTTGAATTTTATGATTGATTTAGTATTGATTGATGGCTTTGATTGCAATTAATTTGGATTTAAATAGATTTTGGCTCATTTGGACCCTTTGAGTGAAATGAGTCAACTTGGGTTGGTTGAATTAATTTGGCTTAATTAGTTTGATTGAAGGGATTGAAATAGAGATTTGAATAGTTGGAATGTTTTAGTAGAAAGAAATTTAATTGGTTTCAATTGAATAGGTTTAGGTTGGATCCATACGATGGTTGTAGGATTGATTTAAGTTAAGGGTTAATTTGGTTTGGCTTGGAGCTTGGATATGAATCAAATTCAATTTGGGTTTGATTGTATTAATTTGAGGTTTGGTTTTGTTTGATTGGATAAGCATAGGTTTAGTTTAGGCCATAGGATAGGTTGGACCTATTTATCCTAGGGTATGACCTAAGCTTGAGGTATGCCTTCTTAAGTCTCTAGGCTTAGGTTCAGTGTTCACCTAATCACTAGAAGTGTCCTTTGACTCGGGAAGTTCTAGTGTCTAGAAGATTCCTAAGTTTAGGCTAGGGAGAAAGAGTCATCACTCCAAAAATGAGGTCAACAAGGATATATGGATGACTTTAGAAGAACTACAGAGCTTCACCCCCAAATTTCTTGAAGACCTTTTGAATCTTAACTCTCCGAAGAAGTTTTCTTTGAGGTTCGAGGAAGTTGCCCTAGCACATCAAAGAAGAAAATGTCCTATCACTAGGTTACAAGCCAAAGTATAAACTCATGAGAACTTTTAGTAGACTTTATATATAAATTTATATTTCAGGTGTTACATTATATAGTAATGGGTATATTTAATTATGTGTAAGTGTTGTATTATATTTATGATTGAGAACATATGTGTTTATGTGTATAATTTCATAAGTGTTGATTTGGAATCTCGATGCTGCCTTTTAAGGGCCTTTGCATTGCACTCTGTAGATTTTTTTGTGGAAATTGAGAAGCTCAAAACTATCTCGAAGAATGCACTAGTACTACTGTGCCACAGTGCAGTGTCGTGGGGTTATATCCTAACGCCAAGGTGCCAGCTTCTCGATTTCCATACACTATAATCTATAGACTGCAGCACCATGGCAGTAGAAGCACACCTATGAAATTAAACACATGAACCCCATGCTTTCATCCACAACTCTAATACAACACTTATAAATTTTTAAATACATCATATAATACTAATTACAATACATAAAACATAAATATAAAGTCTTCATAATACTCTTCATGCATCAAACATCAAGCCCTTTTGAAATTCTTTCTCCAAGCTCATGAATATAGTCCATTTAGTCACTTGATTAGGACCATGTACCACTCGATTCTTCATGTTTTGAGGTTTGTTTATTTTGTAATTTGATTTAACACCTTGTGCCACATCAATTCCCTTAGACGCCACCCTAAAGAACTCTTCTCTTGAAGAGTTAAACTGGAATGTTATTGGGGGTGGAGTATCTATAGGTGTATGAAGATCTTCATGTGGTTCCACATGTAAAAAATGTGCTCTACTTTCTCCAAAGGAATTAGCATGAAAACAATTGCTAATACTTATGATTATTTAAGTTATCATACTAGCAAATTGACCATTTAAAACTAGTAAAGCAAAATTTAAAGTATGCGAAGGAACATTAGAATTATATACTAGATATGAAAACCCTATCAACTTTGTTAATCTCATTAAGGTTACTTTCATGTAACTCAACTATAATAGTATAATTAAAGATACTTTCTTGTGACTCAACTATAATAGTATCATTAAATTTACTTTCTTTTGACTCAACAATAAAAGTATCATTAATGTTACTTTCTTATAATTCAATAGTAATATCATTTTCAATTGGCTCACAAAAATCAAATTTCTTCTTATAAGATTTCATGCCACTTCTAAAGTTATCATGGTACTCTTTAGCATCATCAATAACTTCTATTATATTATGCAATTGATCTAAAATATCTTGAATTATTATTGAGGTGTCTAATGGAAGCATTTTAAATCACATCTTATAATTAAATTTAAGACAACGCTAAATGGTAAAATACAAATAAGAATGCTCGATAGCATAAATATAGAGAATGATTTCTTATTGGTTTTTATAAGCACTTTCTCCATGCCTCCATAACCTTGGGCTCTGATACTAAAATTGATGAAGATGAAGACTATATTGTATGGATTAAGAAAAATATGCTCCAATGTTCTTTCACCTCAAAGAATATTGGTTGGATAAGTACTTGCAAAAAATTTTTATCTCCCCTTACAAAAGCATCATTAAGCTCATTTGGAAGTTAGGTAACTCCTTTAAAAGATATTAGATCCTCCACATTGAAAATAGGGCTAATAAACATGTGATGGGGTAATTTAATAACATAAGCATTAGTACAAAGTTTATTAATAAATTTGAATGGCCTGCATGCTCTTACTTGTAACTTTTTATATTTGGTGGAAGAAAATCTCTCAAGATGGATACAAACAAATTCATAATCACCTACCTTATATTCCTTAAAATTTTGACCTTTATTCTTCTAATTCAGCATATACATTTACATATGATTAGGCTTCATGAAGACATAAATAAATAATTAGAAATATAAAATGCTAAGTTTGTTGAACAAAAGAATAAAGGTAAAAATTTTAAGGAATATATGCTAGGTGATTATGCATTGGTCCATATCTATTATGAGAGATTTCCTTCCACCAAATATAAAAAATTATAAGTGAAAGCTTGTGGGCCATTCAAAATTATTAAGAAACTTGATACTAATGCTTATGTTATTGAATTGTCCCCACACTATTGCCTATGTGGAGGATCTAATATCTTTCAAAAGAGTTACCTAATCTCCAAATGTGTAGAATGATACTTTTTCAAGAGGAGAAATAAACTATTTTTATGTACCTATCCAATCAACATTCTTTAAGTTGGAAGAACATTAGAGCATCCTTTTCTTCATCCATTGACTGTGATCTTCGCCTTCATCAATGTTGGCATCAAAGCCCACGATTGTGAAGGCATGGAGAAAGTTATTATAAAGAGCAATAAGAAAACATTCTCTATATTTATGTTATTAACCATTCCTATTTGTCTTTTACCATTTAGCTTTATCTTAAACTTAATTATAAGGTGTGATTTAAAATGCTTCCATTAGACACCTTAATAATAATTCAAGATATTTAGATCAATTGCATAATATAATAGAAGTTATTGATGATGCTAAAGAGTGGTATAAAATCTTATGAGCCAATTGAAAATAATATTACTTTTGAATTACAAGAAAGTAACCTTAATGATACTGTTATAGCTGAGTCACAAGAAAGTAACTTTAATGATATTGTTATAGTTGAGTCACAAGAAAGTAACTTTAATGATATTGTTATAATAGAGTTACAAGAAAATGACCTTAATGATATTAATAAAGTTGATAGGGTTTTCTCAACTATATATCCATCATATAATTCTAATGTTCCTTTGCATACTTTAAATTTTGCAATACTAGTTTTAAATGGTTAATTTACTAGTATGAAAACTTCAATAATAATAAGTTTTAGTAATTAGTTTCATGATAATGCTTTTGGAGAAAGTAGAACACATCTTTTCCAGGTGAAACCACATGATGATATTCTTACACCTATAGATACTTCATCCCCAATTAAATTCCACTCAAACTCTTCAAGAGAAAAGTTCTTTATGGTCTAAGGGAATTATTATGGCATGAGGTACCAATCAATTGAAGATATTAACAAACCTCAGTCATAAGGTCCCAATTAAGGGACTAAATAGTCTATATTCATGAGCTTAGAGAAAGAGTTTCAAGAGGACTTGATGTTTGATGCATGAAGACTATTATAGAGACTTTATATATGTATTTTATGTATTGTAATTAGGGCTATCAAAAAAGCTCATTATTTATGAACAGCTCATGTTCGGCTCGTTAAGTAACTCGTGTTCGGCTCGATCATTAATTAAGCGAGCCGAACACAAACAAACATTTCAAGCTCGATTTATAAATGGGTCGAACATGAACAATCCTTTGTTTGATTGTGTTCGGCTCCATATATCTTGAAATAAAAAAATTATATTATATTATTATTAATTATTATTAATATTATTATTAATATTATTATTATTATTATTATTATCCAGATATTTAGGCTCTACTGTTCAAAATGATGGTGCAATAGATGGAGATGTTATTAGTAGAATTCAAGTTTGATGATTGAAGTGTAGGAATGCATCTGGCCTATTGTGTTATACAAAAGTATCGCTTAAACTTAAGGAAAAATTTTATAAGATGGTGATAAGACCTGCAATGATTAATGGTGTAGAATGTTGGTTAATAAAAGAGAAGCATGAGACTAAGTTAAGTGTTGCAGAGATGAGGATGCTCGAGTGGATGAGTGGTTTACTCTTAGAGATAAAATGTGAAATGAGTATGTTCGGGAAAAGTTGGAGTAGCTCCATTGGCATAAAATTAGAGAGTCACCTTAGATGGTTTGGTGATAAAGCATGGTCATCCAATGACCAGTTGGGAGTAGATGCATTAGATTTATCTTATGTTAAGAAAGGTAGAGGTAGACCAAAACATGGTTAAGATGAATAAAAAATGACCTTAGTATATTTGAATTAAATGAGAATTTAACACATAATAGGACACAATGGAGACGAAAGATTCATGTAGCTTAGTGGGAATGTTTGTTACTTAGTGGGATAAAGGCTTCTTGTTGTTGTATTATTATTATTATTATTATTATATATACATACAAACAAACACACACACACACACACACACACACACACAGATATATATATATATATATATATATCACAATTGTAAGCATAGCTCACTGGTTAAAGCTTTTGTTATGCAAAAAATTTGCCTAGGTTCGAATCCTCCCCCTTATAGATTTTTTAAATTATTGCATTTCCAGTCATTTTTAACACGAGCTGAATACGAACAGTGGAATTT
Source organism: Cymbidium sinense (assembly GCA_021442155.1). Classification (NCBI taxonomy): domain Eukaryota; kingdom Viridiplantae; phylum Streptophyta; class Magnoliopsida; order Asparagales; family Orchidaceae; genus Cymbidium; species Cymbidium sinense. The sequence goes on along the minus strand of CM038233.1, from coordinate 28,736,951 downwards.
CAAGCCATTTTGAACACCAACCAAACACGAACAATGGTTCGGCTTGCTCAAGCTCAGCTCGTTTACACCCCTAATTTTAATTAGTTTAAGATGATGTATTTATTCATTTGTTAGTTTTTTATTAAATTTGTGGTTGAAAAAATGTGAGTTCATGTGTTTAATATCATAGGTTTGGGTCTAGCACCACAGTATTGCCAGTGAGTGTGATGACCTAATGGCATTGAGATAATGAGTTGAGTTTTATATGGTTGAGATTTAAGTTAATGTTTAATAGCAATTGTATTTGATTTAAAAGAGTGAGTTGATCCAGAATTAAAAAGAGCATAAATAGAAATTCCTAAAGTAGATAGTGTATCTTCCATAGTGACATTTGAAGTCTGAGCTTCCTCACTTGTTAGAATAAAAACATGAGTATTAAAATTGTGAGGTCTTCCTTTAGTGTTTCTTTGATTGACTTTATTTTTATTATGGAAATTGGAGATTAAGTGAGAGGTGCATTCATAGATGAAATACCGATGATTCAACTTGCAATAATCTTTCATCTTATATTATCCACCATAATGAGTGTATTGAACTAGATTTTCTTAAGATTTATTTATTTTTAGAATTGAAATATTTCTTCTTTTTATTACCCCATTCGAAGTTATGACTACCATTATTAAGGCACTTCTTTGATTGATGCTCTCTTCTAGCTAATTATTATTCTTCAAGAATTAAAGCATTTTGTACTAATTCTTCATGATTCTTAAGGTTTAAAGATGTGATATGATCAAGAATTCCATCTTTTAATTCCATTTGAAATTTTATTACTTTATCCACCTCATTTTGGATCACTTGAGGAGAAAATTGTGATAACTCTTCAAATTTGGTCTCGTACTCTTGAACAAATAGATTTCCTTGGGTAAGTCACATAAATTCTGCTCCCTTTTTATCTCTTCAATGTTTAAGAGAATACTTGTCATAAAAATCTTATTCAAACTCAACCCAAGACATAATTTTTTATCTATAAATTTTGTTCTTTTTCGTGATGCCTAACAATGATTGACCTCTCCTACTAGCATGAATTCAACTAACTCATTTATTCTCTCTTGATCACATCTTGTCACATCAAAGATCTTTACCATTTGTCTGATCCAATCTTTAACTATTATTGAGTCGATAATTCCCCTAAATTCTAGAGGGTTACACTTACAAAACTCTCCCATAAAATGTCCTTTAGTTTGAGAAGATCCATTCTCATCCATAGAACTAGATTGAACCACTTTTAGTTTTATCCTATAAAATAAATTATAAAAATCATATCCATGTTATAGTTATTTAAATATTCAAACATACATTATATATATTTAGATTGACTTATTATTATTTAAATATTTAGATTTTTCTTTCTTCTATCCATTTATTTTCTCTCATATCACTTTTACCAGATTATTAATATTTTAGCAAGATTTTTTGAAGTTATTTGAATGATAAATCATGTGATAATTATCCAAATTATTTCCATAAAATTTCCCTCATTTATTCAAAAATTTTAAAATCTCTTTATTTGAAATTTGAATTTAAATAGTTTTGAATATTAAATAAATCATCATTGCCATAATTATGCTAATATGAATTTATTCCTTTATGGAATGGCTTGGCCAACCCTATCATGAATTAATTAATCTAATTTGATTTTATTTGAATCAATTTAAGTTAATTTAAATTTAAAATCAAACAAGCCATGTATTTATACACTTTCTTATTTTAATTATCCTATTTATGGAAAGTACATGGCCGACTGAATCTATCTGATTTTAAATAATTTTAAATTAAGTTCATTATTTAAAAATCTTATTAATTAATCTTCCTTGATTTGAATTGATTGGTTTTATTGAATGAAGGTTGTTTTATTAAGGAATGCCCCTTGGCTGAAAATCCTTCATTACATTTTCTCTAATTGATTTATTTGAATAAATTCATGTGGCTTCTTTTTTTACTTCCTCACTAATTAATTCATTAAATATTTTATAAATCATGCATTAAATTTTATTGAATCCTTTTTGGAAAATTGTTTGGCCAACCACCTTGGGTGGATTCTAAATAAATTAAATTATTACATACTGAATTCACTTACCTAAATGAACTTTGCTTTTTATGTTAATTTTACTTTTTCTCTCTCTTTTTTTGGGCCAACCCACTTACATAATAAACTACACTTGAATTCAATTTTACACCAGGTGTTAATTGATTTAAATTTCAAACTTTTGCTAAGATTATTTTTTCCTCTCTTTACTCTTGATTGGCCCAAAATTTCAAATTGATTTCTCTTAATTTTATTTTTCCTTGATTGATATGTTTCCTCATCTCTCTCTCTCTCTCTCTCTCTCTCTCTCTCTCTCTCTCTCTAATTTTTTCTTGGCCTAAAATTTAAATATGAAATTTTTGTTTATTTGATTGAAATTATAAATTCAAAATCAAATAACTTCCTTAGTTAATTTCCCTTCAATTTCTCTCATGCATGGCCAGACCCCTCTCTTTGTCTAATGTATATTATTTGGTTTAGACTTAGGTTATTTCTCTTAGCTATTCTCCATCTTGGTCGAACCCTTGCAATTTAATTTCTTGGAGATCTTAGTGATTCAAAAGTGCAAAATTTCTCTCATTCCTCACTTGATTTCTCTTGGCCGAAAGCACTCTTGAATTTTCATTTGGCCAAATAACTCTCAAAGAAAGATAAGTCCTCAAAGGTGCTAAAACTCTCTTTCTCTCACAAATCTTCCCTTACCCAAAACTTGGTGTGTAGTTGAATTAAAGCCTTCTTGAAGATTGGTGTGAATCTCTCCTTAGCTAAATTCCCTCCAAAAGATTACTTGAAGTTTGGTGATAGAAGTCATCCCCCTACTTGCAATCATCTTCAATCATTAAGTGGAGATCCTTCTTATTTTCTTTCAAGTTAATTTCAAGATATTATGAAGTCTGATTTCATTAATCATTTTTAATTCTCATACATCAAAGGTTTTGCAAAAAAAGGGTTTCCAAATTGATTTCATAAATAAGAAATCAACATTAGTTTGTTTCATTAAATGTACTTATTGAATAACTTATTTTTGTTATACTTTCATGAAAATATTTTAATCAACCATGTGATTTTATTTCATATCGCTTTTCAAGTTAATTTCATTTTAAGTCTTCCTCTATTTTAAGCTATGATAACTTTTAAAACTTGTTTGCTTCAAATATTTCAAATAAAGTTTGTATCATTATTTTAAATTTTATCCAACAAAAAATTTAATCTTCGAGCTCTCTTTATTATTTATCTTAATATTGTGTTAATTGGATTTTGAGTGTAAATTTTTTTAAAATTGAAGTTAGATACTTTGTATCTTTTCTTCTTATATTCTCTTGTACTTTGTTGGGGTTATACTTGCCTGTATAGGAAAGTACGGTGTTGAGTTATACTTACATATGTAGGAAAGTACAATGTTAGGTTGTACTTTCCTATGAGGGAGAGTACGAGAGATTTGATATAATCTTATTTTTGAATTTGTGAATCTCTAGCTTAGGTTGATAGGCATGGATATAAGTCAATTTTTGGGTTTGGCCGAACCAAGTAAAAATCTCTATGTTCTCTAATTTACTTTTCTGCACTTGGCTTGACTTTATTTTTTCGATTATAGCCTTGCTCTTTTAAATATAATTATTTGTAATTAAATTTTCTATAAAGTTTTAAAATTAACTTTTCACTTGAAAATTTTGTAAACACTCAATTCATCCCCCTCTTGTGTATCATAATGTCATAACAATTAGTATCAGAGCCTTGACTCAATTTGTGGCTTAGCATCCTTGAGTAGATCATTATGGTACTAGTATTTCCTAAAGGTACACTACCTGAAGGACAATCTACACATATACCACAATTACTTGATGACATTTTATTTGATTATTGAAAGAACTATATTAGTACTTTTATTCATCATCAAGATTCTCGAATGTGGCATATATTGACACAACATTATCACACACCCACTATTAAAACAAATGGTTTGAAAGTTGATAAATCTTTTGATGAATGATCTGCTTATGAAAGAGAATTAAATGAACTTAAAGCTAAGGCTTGTAACATTCAATATTGTGCATTACTTTTCGATGATTATCTAAGAATTTCTATGCTTAGTACAGCTAAAAATATTTAGGATAAGTTGATCATCACTTATGAAGGTACTAATGAAGTTAAAGATTCACATATAAATAGATTAGTATATGAATATGAGTTATTTCTCATGTTACTAAATGAAAGTATTTTTGGAGATTTGATATAGAATGCAATGTATTAATTAGAATGCAATCCTATAAATCTTAATTATTTATTTGATATAATCCCATTTTTGAAGGATTTATGAAATAGATTTATGAATATGAGATTTCCAAGCTTTCCAAGAAATTTGGAAATGTTGTCAAAATGAAAAAGCACAAGTATGGTGTTGAACTCACTTTTGGATTGAGGTTAACAACGTCTTCCTTAGACTTAGGATTCATTTAATCACTAAGGTTCCCATAGGATTAGGTCACTTCTAGTTGTTTGGTGAACATTAGTCCAAAACCTAAAAGATTTATAGGATCTAGTCATATGACTAGACCTCAACTTAAAATAGATAGGGCCCACCTACCCTTAACCCAATTAAACCATATATTAAATCAATCTCCCAAAATAAATCAAATAACCACAAACTAAACCTCAACCAACATTAATTTGTCCTATGTTTAATTTGGCCCATAATGGTTCAATTTGGTCAACTAGTCAAGTTAACCCAACATAGCCCATTTGGGCTTAAGAGGGCTAGACCCAAAATCAACTCAATCCAATTAAAATGCAATTCATCCAAACTCATTTGATTCTTAGTTGAACTTGATTGAACCTTGACTTCAATCCAATTGAACTAAATCAAGCCATGTTGGCCCTTAGCCCAAGTTTACCCATTTTCACCCAATAGGGTCGAAACCCCATCCAACTTGATTAAAGCTAAATTGACTGAATCCAAGCATCATGATCATCTCAAATACCAAATTAACCATTTCAATTCACTCCAACCTATTTAATTCCACCAATTGGTTCAACTAACCCAATTTGACCCATTTGACCTAAAGGGTTCAAATGAGTCAATATCCAATCCAACTCAAATTGATTACAACCAAAGCTATTAATCAACTCTAAATTTATCATTGAATATTTTCCAATATCTTATTGACCTCAATTAAACCCAATCAAGCCAATTGGGTCACCAAACTGAATTTGACATAAATGACCAAATTGATTCAAATTTTAATCTAACCAAAATTGGATCAATCCAATCCACTCAATCTCCTGTAAAATAATTGATGATTATCATTGATCATCTAATTATAAGTAATTGAGCCTAACCAAGCCAATTTGGCTTCTTAACCTAAGTTGACCCAATTTGATCTAAAGGGTCGAATTGGGTCAAATCTCATTTCATTTTAAATTGATTGCAACCAATACCTCCAATCAATCATAAGTTGATTATTGAACACCCTCCAATTATTAATTGAAGCTAATTTGACCAAACCAACCGAATTGACCCATTTAATCTAATTTGACCTAAAAGGCCAAATTGAGCTAAAACATATCCTAACCCAAATCAAAGCCTCCAATCAGTCTCAAATGATTAATCAAACATGAATCAACCCCTCACTCAACCCAATTTGACTAAAATGGTCAATTCAACCCATTTATCCCAAATGATCCCATATGAGTCAAATCCTAATCCGCTTCAAATTGAATCAAACCAATTATACCAACACATTCTAAATAATCATTGCAACATAATCCAATAGCCCTCTTGACCCAATTTGGTCAACTGGTCAACCTAACCCATTTGAACACAACTTCACCTACATAGGTCAATTTGATCTGAACCCAACTAAACTAATTTTAAATCCAACCGAACTTGACATGACTCAACCCCAGGTCCACATTGACCTACCCAAGTAAACACAACCCATGATGAATCCGATTTGGATTAATCCAAGTGAACCCAACCAAACCCAAGGTTGTTGGATTATGACCTTGACTAAGGGGAGGACCTCTTCTCTTTGGTGAACTATTGGTCCACCTTAAAAGAGATGTACACCCCATAGTAGGCCACTAAGATTCCTCAACCACTCAAGACCATCCACCTCAGCAATCCACTGCCATCTCCAGCCACCTACACCGGCCAGACAGCTACTAAAGGCTGAACCAATCCTATGGTTTAGTTCACTTAGGGATTGAAGTATACCTATCCTCTCCCATTCAAATGCAACACACACTTTCATCAGAGCCTCACCAGTAGTCCTCGAGCTCTTCTAGAGAGATTCGAGCACCCTATCACCGGTGAAACCAAGCTCCACCTCTACCCAAGCACCCTCACCATCCAACTTCACTAAACTCCACCAAACCCAAATTAACTCTTTCGACATCTTTCCCTCACTCTGGTGAGTCAAAAAAAATTGAGAAGCACTTAATACAAGCACTAGAAGGCCCTCCAAGACCAACTTGGGTGAGCTTCATGGTGGTGCATGGTCTAGAGAATAATCAATGGTGATGAAGCTCATAATCTTCTTAGTTGGGCTTCGCCTCTTCAAAGCAAAGCTACCTCAATTGGCAGACCGTAAGTCTTTAGCTTCGATGAGATAATTTCTAGCCAACATAGGATTTATAGTCCTTTATGAAGTGAATATGTGTTTCATGTCAATTGAACCATAGGTTCCGCTATAGAATCTCCCCCTGATCATTTTGCATTCAATTTCGGCATCAAACGAGCTCTATTGAGCTCGAGTCAAGCAACGAAATACAGACTGTGTCCATCTCTTGTAATGAGTAGATGATGAATCATCGACCATCCGTTCTATGTGATTAAAATGGATGATCATAATCATTAGATTTATTTGAATTTTTTTCTTTAAAATCACAAAATTAATCTCCATCATCCGATAATGATCAAACGATCAAGATGCGCATGCTCATCTCTAGGTCGAACCCATTAGATGATTTAAGTAACTAATCCAATGACACCACAGGAAAAGTGCTGCGACATTAGCAGCCACACAGCATCGATTGACTAAATGGGTTAATTAGGGATTAAAATATGTTTTAATTAGCTAGAACTTCGAAAAATATAACTAATTATGGAAAAATCTCAAAAATATAAATAAACTCATTTTAGAAAGCTTAAACATAAGAGAATTAGGAAAAAAATAAAATCCCCAATTTTTCCCAATGAATAATGATTAATTAAGGTTTGAAATTTTACTTAATTACCATAATTAAGCTATAATTACTAAGCTATTGGGATTGGGATTTAATGTGATTAATCTTTGGGATGACCTCTATCTCCCATAATTTTCTCAAGTTAATTTGCCAAGAGATTTAGAGAATTTAATTTTTTAAATGCTAATTATCCATTTTATGCATTTAATAATTATTTAAAATTTTAAAAATTATAAAATTAATCATGGAAGCTTAATTAATCATTAGAATAGTAAGAGTGGTCAAAGAAATTAACTAGGACCTTTGAATCTGATTATTTCCTAAAGTCATCTTATTAAGTCATTAATAAATTAATTAAATCAATAATTAACTCAAATTTTAGAAAGTTCAAGATAATTAACATAGATCATTAAAAATTTTGATTAAACTCTTTTTGTGCTCAGTAAGTAATGAGCTTCCAAATGAAATAAAAATCTCTAATAGGTATAAGGTATTTTTGAGAATAATTAATGATTATGATTTCTTCTATTCATTTAATTAATCCTTAATTATAAGCCTAATTACATTAGAGATTTTTACGACATTTATTTTATGCTTATGCATTTTCAGTAATGTTGTCATCATTTTCAGGCTTATATTCAAGGGATGATTAAATTTATAGGTCTCTTTGGGGCTTAATTAAACTAAGAGCCTAATTAACCCTAATTAAATCATAAAAATCATCTAAGATAACCTTAAACCATTTAATAATTAGAGATGGACTTGGGTTGAGTTTTAATTACTCCTCCTCTTTAGGATTAAAAAATTCAAATCCTAGCAGTAAACCTTTATTAATTTGATTTAACTTAATGAGTGTTTATTTAGTATGAATTTCCTTAGGTCTCAATAAAGCTAAATAAATCATTTGGTAAATGTTGGATTACTTTACTTCAATCATTTATAAATTTACATTCCATTTGTCCTATACATTCATGTTTTAAAGAAAAATTTAAATGTGGCATTTAATTGTATGATTGTGGACTAAAATAGTATGACTATTATTACTAATAAATCTCAAATTATTATTTTTAAATAATTATGATATAGCTATAAATTAGATATTTATTAAATCAAATTTGAAAAAATCCAAATCTAATTCTTATGCATGTGAGATTTATAGTAAGTGGTATATTAGGGCTAAATTATTATCCTTTAGAATTAAAATGGTTTAAAACTTTTCTTAATTTCATCCTTAAGTTATATGTGTATATATGTATATGAATCAACAAGTATATAGTATGGACATCTCGGAAGGGTGAAAATTTAAGTAGTCCAAAGGGGACCTCTGATTATCTCACTTCCCTAATTCAACAGTGGCATGCACTTATAAAAATTCGATATACATGTGTATGTACATATCTGTATAAAGCATAATTAAGTTAAGTTATCTTCTAAAAAAGTCCATAGAGTAAAATAATATGTGTATAAGTCTATTAATGCATCAAGTGTGTATCGATTAAAATGTGACATACATATTTTTTAAATAAAGCAAGAATAGAAATAAATAAGAAATAATAGTAAGTATTAATGGGTGATGAAACAAAGCAAGGAATCCATTGTTTACCTGGTTGTAATTTGGTGCCATTAATTTTAACATTCCTCTCATATTTAAATAAAAATTTCTTAAGTCAAAACTAAATGTAGGTCCTAATTAAATTCATGAATTCTTCATTAAGAAAAGCAAAAGTTCTGAAATTCATCTCTTAGAATAAATCTAAGGATATGGATCAAGGAACCATCATATCCCACTTTTCTCAAGTAGATTTAGGTTTAGCTTGTATCTTGTTCTAGATGCTAAAACATTCAAGGTGTAGGTTCAGAGGCTGCTCATCTCTCCTCTATTATGAGTATAAGTCCTCACCTCTTAAGTATTTCTATAATCTTGTGTTGTTAGAATCTAAGTCCTAGCATTCTAATAAAAATGTCAATTCAAAAAAAATTTAATTTCATTCCTTCAAAATATAAAGCCTTGTTATAGAGTAGATTAAAATAGTCACTAGATTTTCTAGTGTCTTGGGTGCTTCCTACTTATCCTCTTTTAGAATCCATAAAGAAGTCTTCTTGTTTTGAGCCTTCCTAATTGATTTTTCAATAAATTTTCAATCTTTTGATCATCAATCTTTAAAATCTTTAAAGACATTAGTTGACTACTTTAATCGAGAGTGTTGTTAAAAAATCTCCATTTCCTAAGATGTAATTAACTATGGGGTCATGCCTCCATAGGGAACTAAAGAACCTAACTTAAAATAAACCTTGCTTTACTTCAACCATGTAAAGTAGGGGAATGATCTCTAGTATAAGTAGACCCATCTACCTTAGGAGTCCTTATAAGATGATTGAGTCCATTATGAGGTGATGACTCTATCTTTCAAGATATTACATCATTCCTTATATGTCGTACTAGATCATTTCAATAAGTATCCTTTAAGATCTACGTGGTATTCTTATTCATCTAAATAGTATAACACAAATTTTTTTGGTGGCTTTGCTAGGTACTATTCCTCTCTCTATCTTTAGTAGTTAACCATTATCTCTTAATAACAGTAGTGGACTTATATCTTGTATAAGTCCAAGACTACCCTTCCTTCTGTTGGATTCTTTGCTCATTTCATCCTTGGACAAGTGTTGCCAACATCTCCTTAGTTCTAGAACATCTCTCTAGAAGGTTCTAGAACCCCTATTGGATTCCCAATAGGCGAAGTTGAATCAAAACAATAATCTATAAATAAATCATGCAATTTCAAAAGAAATCATCAAGTCTTTGAACCTATTATCACACCCAAATTTGGAAAAATTAGGTTCATTGATTATTCAAAAAATATGTTGAACTCATTTTATAGTAAAGTTCAAAATAAAAGTCTCTCTCTCTCTCTCTCTCACACAAAATAAAATCTCTCCAAACTTCGAACCTATCTAGCACAATCAAATTTATTAGATAAGGGTTCAAATTTAAAATCAATCAATCAAAGAAAGAATGATGAAAATCAAATCCACTAACTACTTACCCTCTTTTCAAACAGAGATAACGCCTAATATTTTCATTCTCAAGCAACAACAACAACAACAACAACAACATGTCTTTCGGGAAGCTTATTTTTGTCCTTTTCTTCTAGTGTGGATTTGGCCCTAGATCAGGCCTTACTCATTATCACTCCCATCATCAAGTTTGGCATTTGTTTTGAGCACTTCAAGATAACATGTGATGGCCTTGCCCTCAGCAATATTGGTAGAGAGGAGGTGGTTGATAAGAAGCCTCTTTTACAGTTTGATTTGTAGTATGATTGAGCTCTCGTCCTTGAAGAGGAAGGCTATAGAAGTTCCCTTGCCACCAGTCGCAATTATGTCTGCCACTAGAGCAGCTAGGATTAGCACCACCTATGTGATAACCCTGGCCTCTAAAGGGAAGGTAGTTCTTGAGTCAGAGGTTATCCCTTTCACATTTGAGGTTGATGCTAGCTCCCACCACGTCTCTCTGACCAAGACCCAACACCATAATAAGAACAGCAAGTTGAAGAAGTATTATGAGTAAATGACTATGGAGATAGAGTTAGTATCCCATGTAGCTGAGGATGGTTCCCACTATGAGACCTCTCCTCTCCTTGGAGGAACTAGGTTTCACCCTCTTTCAACTACAAAGGAAGAGGAAGATGCTAGGAGGATAACAGCATCACCCTCATAGCCTATTAAATATGAGACACTTGATAGGGGCAGGAGGAAGCCGTATGTTGGTCTGAGATTCATGCTTAGGAGAGTAGGGAGAGTACATGGACATTTAGAGTATGCTTTGATTCATGATTTTAGGCAAGTGATCCCTAGGAATGTCAGCCGATGCCACCACTATCACACCGCTTGACTCACTGGCCACCATCACCCGTCCATGTCACACCATAAAAAGTTCCTGCCAAATATCAAAAGCTTTCATTTAGAAAGAAATCACCACTCTTGGTGATATGATTGTGACCTAGAGTCCATAATTTATCTACTCACATTAATGATGTCAGACCGAGCTCTGCTATTCAGCCTTCTACATCATTAGTAGAGAAGGACTAGTGGCTTAAGAGTGTTGCCATCACTTTACCAAATTAGCGAGGTGAGAGGGAAATAAAAGAAAAGAAGAAGGATAGAAGAGAAGTCCCCATGCTAGTTGAACCAGTTATGGTTAGTACCTCATTAGCCTAATATGTTTAGTGCACTCCTCTTATAGGTGGTCTTGCAGTGGAGAATCATCACCCTGGATAAATCCACATAGATCCTAAGATTATAGATGGTCATTCCTTTGAAGAAATCCTAGCATAGTATAAGGCAGCCATTAAAGATATAAAGAGGGAAGTAAGTGATGAGGAAAATATTGACTTGACATGGAGAAGGATGATCTCCTATATGATTGAGCAGAAGCCTATATGGTAAAGACTAGAACTTTCTCCCACAGAGAGTAGCATTATAGCATTATGGCACAGGGAGTCGTAGTTGAGGAAGGCGAGGCATCAGACTCAACTCAATGACTTTTGTAATAATTAAATTTTAAGGATGATTAGATTGATCTTATGGAGATGATGATGGAGGAGTTAAAGTCAATTGTTCAAGCCCTTCAGAATCAGATACCAGCACTTTATCCCATCCCTGTGAAGACTAATAGGCATGAGTTAGCACATAATGTAGATTAGTAAAAGAACATCACTCCATTAGCAGAATACACTGACAACCTTCATAGGAAGGGTACAAATAGTATAGCCATTTAGGAGAGGGACATAAAATAGATGGTAGAATAGCAAGTGAAGGAAGCATTGCGTAATCTCAAGGGGGCTCATCAATTCCAAAAGGTAGACCCTGCATAGAAGAATTTGACATAGTTTAATACCCCAAGGGCTTTGTACCACCATCCTTCAAGGTATTTGATGGCAATGGGAACCTTAGGTAGCACATTGCACACTTCAATGGTAATTATTGCAACACAGGTAGTAATGACGCCTTACGCTTCTAGCAATTTGTCGATAGCCTTTTTGTAGTAACATTTGATTAGTATGTCATTTTTCCCAACAATTTGGTGAAGTCCTTTACAGTGCTATAGAAATAATTCATCAAGAGATTCAAAAGAGCTTGATAGAGGGTAACTATAGAGGACGTCTTTGTTGAGAAACAAAAACATAAAGAGTCCATTATTGATTACACTCTCAAGTTATAAAAATTGAGTATGAAATGCAAATCGCAACTCTAAGAATAACACACCATTGAAATTCTCCTCAAGAATATTCATGGATTGGTCACCTTCATGCTTAAGGGTTTCACTATCAAAATATTTGAGAAATTAATCAGCAAGGTGGGTAGCCTATAAGAGGAAGCCAAACAGTTATCCTTCTTAGACCAATCATGCAAGCCTAAGCCTTATAAAGTATTTGGAAGGAAGCTAGGAGTTGTGTTAGTAGTTGATAAGGGGAAGGAGCCCATGAGAGTACATTTCGAGAGGATTAGAGTTCAACAACCTCCACTCCCACCCCCCCTCTTCTACCTTCTCAACCACCACAGTTGCCTCCATAATAACGGTATTAGTTTTCCCCACTAGGTAGTTACTTTTCACCTACTATTGTTGACAACCTCAACAAACCATATTTATTCAAAAGGGAGGTATCAAGAAGATCTTTAAGGATCTTATTAAGAAACCTAACTTTCAGCTACCCGAACCTATGAAACCAAATGAATTGGGCAAGAGTGATGATTTTAACTACTACACCTACCACTGCACGCTAGGTCATGCCTTGGATGATTATTTTACTTTTAAAGATTGACTCGAGTGAAGCTACAAATCAGAAGCCATAGTGATACCCAAAGAATACTTACCAGAACAACTCTATGGTTCTATTAAAGTAATCTCTAAGGAAGAATTTGATCTTCTTAATACGAGAGGAGGTTGGGACATCTCCTTATCTTGTACCTCTAAGATAATTATTTATAAAATCAAGAAACTTTCTTTATAACTGTATGGCTTAGCTTAGACCTCTAATACCTTGGAAGATCTGCTAATTATGAAGGAGAACTTAGAGGGGATGGAAGCCAAGTAACAATAGCAGCCTCCACATGCCCGGGATAGGCTACCAGCATAACCATCATCTAAGTCCAGGATTCCCATCCCCATATCTATAGCTATCACTTCTATTGGTTCTACTATTACCTCCAAGAGCATTGTATCTACAGATGAGGGCACCAAGCCACTCAAGCTGCTTACTTTACTTGATTTTTACTTTGTACCACAAAAAATAAATAAATCAATGAAGAAGAAAGGTTTTCCTTATATATTCTCTACTTTTCATGAACTTAGTGATTTCATTCTTCTTGATAGCTCTCCAAGTCATATGAATAATAATCTAAATAATTCCAATCACTTTCTCTCTAATTCAAAAGTATACTTTCCTTTCTAAATCTTCAAGGTTCACCACTAGAGATAGACTTGGAGTCATCTGACTCTTAAGATCCTTTACGAGAAGATATATGTATGTCTAAAGTGTAGGTAGAACTTGCTACAAGCCCTCCATTTGAACAAGTGATCGAAGTCAACCTCTATAGTGGAAAAGTTCTACCTCCTAGAGTACTACCTCAAGATGCAAATCATTGGTTCTAGTGAGCAGATAACCCCTCCACAGGATGCCCTGCTCTTGGATATGCTTATGGAGGATGAGCCTAAGGTTGACTACGACATCTTGGCACATCTTAAAGCTCAGCATATATGACATCCATATTTTATCTAAAGAAATGAGGGAATCACTAATCAAAGCAATGCTTGATCCTGAGATATGCTTAGTTCAGTTAGCTGCTATTGGTTCAGTTGAAGAAGAGGCATGTTCTTCAAAAAGAAGTCCTAAGAGTTACTTTCTCAGATGAAGACCTAATGCTTTGGACGATAGAGCACAACCGACCTTTTTATATTTTAGTGGATGTTGGAAAGTTTAAATTATCCAAAGTACTTATTAATCCAAGTGCATCGATCAGCATAATAAGCCTAAGAACCCTCGCCTTCCTAAGGATTGACATCTCCAAACTACAATATGAAAAGATAATGTTGAAAGGATTCAATGAACAAGGAGAGAGTGCCTTGGGCTCCATCACACTACCTTTGAAGTATATTAGTGGAAGACTGAGGCAAAGTATCAGATAATAGATTCAGATACATCTTTCAATGCTTTGTTAGGGTGACCTTGGATTAATGAGAATTATATGGTTTCATCATCGCTTCATCAATGCATCAAGTTCATAAAAGATGGCATAGAATATTATGTCAAAGGGGATTTAATGCCATTCTCAGTACATGAGGTCAGGATCTATGAAGATACAGCCTACTATCTCCCCAAGAAATAAAGTGTTTATTCTCATGAATTAAATAAAAATGAAAAAGAAAAGGAAAAGGAGAATAAAAGAGAACGAGAAGAAGACTTTGGCGAAGAAGTAGAGCTTCAGATAACTTTCCACCTATAGTTCGTTACTCCTTTCAAATAAGTGGGTGAGATGTCCGGACCTCCTCCAGGATGAGAAAGAGACAAACCCAAAAGAAGTTCTAGAGTCTAGTTCAGAGGATAAGTCTTATGTAGTGAGCACACTAGTCATTTCTCCATTATAGAAAACCCCATCAGAGATAATTCTTAAGCCCAATAGTCACGAGGATAGGGTTTCTATATAAAACATAAGTTTATTTGAATCTTCATTATGTGAAAATATAAGATAGCATGTGAGCATCTTAGCTTTTACCTTACTTTCCCAATAGAATGTTGAGAGTCTGGTAGTTAAAGATGCTCCTAAACTATATACAAATGCTAGGTATTAGAGGTTTTCTCCAGGAGTAACTTACTCAAGCTTGAAAGTCAATGTAGAGCTTGAGGATAATTTATTTAAAGAATTAATAAAATTACTTTTTGATTGGTACTAGCCTCACATTCTAAATTTAGAAAGAAAGGTTTAATTTTGCATACATGGTCTGAACATAAGTTAGTTGAAAAGTTATGGGACAATAAATGCAAGAACTCTCAATCAAGACTAGGACTAGGCTTAGTACAGTAGGTCTAGTAGATGAAGAGGTGTATTTAGAAACTTTAGATGATCCAGATGACTTGTAAGTTAGGGATGCACCCCCAGCACTAGAAGAAGAGCTCAGTCAACTATCAATGATCTAAAAGAGATCAACTTGGGCACTGAAGATAACCCATGCCTAACATACATCAGTTCCTAATTAAATGAATATGAAATCGATGACTTAGTTAGGCTACTCATATAGTTTAAGGTTGCTTTACATTAAGTTATGAAAAAAATGCTCGGATTAGCTCTTGAAGTCACAATTTATAAACTAATAATCTAAACTAACATTATCCCTATCAAGCAAGATTTTAGATGCATACAATTAAATATTAAACAATATGTTATTTTAGAAATCAAGAAACTGATTGATGTTAATTTCATTAAAAAAAATACCCCACCTAGTTAGCTAGTGTTGTCTTAGTTAAGAAGAAACTGGACAAATTAATATATGCATCAACTTTAGGGATCTTAATAAGGCATGACATAAAGATGAGTTCCCATTGCCTATACCTGAGCTGATAGTGGACACCACCTTATCTCATGCAGTCTTCTCATTCATGGACGGGCAGTCTGATTATAACTAAATTAATATGGTACCTGAAGATGAAAAAAACATTATATTTTGAATCGTGATCAGAATTTATTGTTATAAGGTCATGCCTTTCAACCTCAAAAATGCTAGCGCAACATACTAGCGGGCCATGACTCGAATCTTCGGTGAATTCATTCACCACCAAGTTGATTGTTACATTGATGATCTCATGGTCAAAAATAAAGAAAAAGAAGATCATTTATTTGACTTAAGAGTAGTTTTCAAGTGATTAAGGTAATACAATCTTAATATGAACCCTCTAAAGTGTGCATTCATAATAACTTCAGGAAAGCTTCTAAGGTTCATTATACAAAATTGTGGGATTGAAATCAATTCTAAGAAGGTTGAAGCAATTATAGAAATGTCACCCCCTAAAAGTTAAATGTAACTCAGATCGTTCCAAGGGAGGTTAGCACATCTATGATGCTTTATATCTAACCAAGAAAGATGCCAAATTCAAGTGGGATGGCAGATGCCAGCACACATTCGAGAGCATCAAGAAATATTTGATGACACCATTAGTCTTAGCCACTCTTATCCCAAGAAAACCACTTATACTCTACATTACTACATTAAATGACTCCATTGGCACTTTATTAGCTCAAGCCAATGATGAAGGGAAGGATAACACACACTACTACCTGAGTCATCATCTAATCCCTATAGAGGTGACCTATCCACCCAATGAGAAGCATTTCCTAGCTCTCATATTCGTCACTCAAAAGCAATGACACTATATGCTTTCTCATAAAGTCAACTTGATTTTTAGAATCAATCCACTATAGCATCTCATGATATGACTGATGCTATCTACATAGTTGGCATGATGGTTCATGCTAATATCATAGTTCGACATCACTTTTCTGTCCCTTTGAGAAGTGATAAGGAAAGTGCTGGCTGATTTCCTACCAGTGCATCCTCTCCTTACTAATTCCCCTTCTAATAATGATCTTTCCCATGAACAAATTATAAACTTGGGGGACACAAATAACTACCAATGGGAAATATACTTTGATGGTGCAGTTTCCTCTCAAAGAAGATAAGAATCATAATTCATTCTCCCAAGTAAACATGGGTGGGAATAGTTTTCTAAACCCTAGACCATAATATGTTACAATTCTAAAATCATTTGCCATAACCTTATACAATGAAGCCTAGTATGATACCCTGATCGCCTGTTTGGAGTTGGACATCTCTTTAGGTATTCAGAACATCCACATCTTTGGGGACTCATAATTAGTAGTTAACCAGATTGTTGGGTCCTACAAAGTCCTCAAGCCTAAACTCCATCACTACCATAAGTACATCATGAAGTTATTAGCCCAAATCAGGTCACTATCTATAGGGTCCCTTGGAGGGAGAATGCCATAATCGATGCTCTAGCCAAGCTCGCTAACGAAATGGCATGTTTGAAAGATGAGTCCATATCAATAAAAATACACAATCATCGAGTGCTTTCTCCCAGTGAAAGCAAACTCATTGACGAATACACTTTGAAGGTGAGTTACCATCATCAAAAAAGACAAGGAATTAGACTGGAGATAACCCTTTATTGATTAGCTAAATAATGGCAAACTACTGTAAGAGAAATCTCAAGCCCATTAAGTCAAGCAAATGGCACTATCATATGCCCTTATTGATGACACCTTGTATTGATAGTCCTTTGATCACAGGTGATTTCGTTAATTAGACAAACATGAAGCCCAAAAAATTATGATCGAGGTACATTCGGGACTATGTGGTGTCCATCAGTCCAGCCTTAAGATGAAAGAAAAAATCAAAAGACTTGGATATTGTTAGCCAATGATGATTACATATTACAAGGATGTGGAAAAACATTGACATCAATGTTAGGTACACAGAGCAATCCCGCATCAACCACCCAATATTCTACATGTGATCGTAGCCTCATGCTCGTTTGAATATTGTGGTACCGACATAGTGGATCCAATCGACCCTCCTTCATCTAACGGTCATCAATTCATTTTAGCATCTACGGATTACTTTTCTAAGTAGGCGAAAGCAGTTCCACTCAGGGTGGTCAAGGCCAAAATGTCCTTTAGTTCTTTAGGAACCACATTATATATAGATTTTGAGTTCTTAAGATCATACCAAATAATGGTGCTACATTTAAGAGTACAAAAAGTAACAACTTTGCCAAAAAACACAACACAAATTGGAGATATTCTACCATTTACTATCCTCAGAAAAATGGGTTAGTAGAAGCGTTCAACAAACTTTCATCCAGATTGTAAAGAAAATGCTTGATGATAATAAATGACAGTGTCACTAACAGTTAGTTTAGGGTTTATAGGCATATCATATCGTACTACTTATAAGACCCCAATATAGTCCACCCTCTTCTCCTTGGTGTATGGGTCTAAAGCTGTTCTCCCCTTAGAAGTCCAACTCCCATCACTAAAGATTGTTGTAAATAATAAAGACACGACTGAGCAAAATGTTAACATACTCTTGGAAGAACTCGAATGTCTTGAAGAATGGTGCCTTCAGGCATGTTAAAACCTCAAGTTATATAAGGAAAGGATGGTTCAAACTCATGATAAACTGGTTTGCCCAAGAGCTTTTGGGGTTGGATAGCTCACCTTAATTCTTAGGAGACCAATTATAGCTAATCGTAGGATGGGAGACATGTTTGAACCAACATAAGAAGATTTTTTTGTCATAGAAAAGGCCTACCAAGGTGAATCATACAAGTTGATCAAACATAAAGGTGAACATCTGATGCTTCTGATTAACAGAACTTTACCTGAAGAAATTTTATGAATGATTATTTCCAAATTAATAAAATATTTTTGTCAATCAATAAGATTGTCTCCCTAATTTAAAATTGCTACTTTCTAATTATCAACCCTTAGGAACATTTCTTGCCTTGTTAGTGCGATTGGGATAGGTGTAAGAGAACTCGAGTGGCATCTTAATCTTAGTTTGCACAACATAAACATAAAATCACAGACAAACATAAAATGAAACAAACACAAATACAATCGCTTCAAGCTGCTTCAAGTTGAGATAAGGCCCCTAGAGCTCTCACTTAATAATCGCTTTATGTCGAGTTTGATTCACTACTTGGCTAGTAGATCACCCTAGTAGTTAAGTTTTTTTAGGAGGATGTGAGTCCCCGAGCTTTCTTCTAAGCCTGACTGCTTCAAACCGATGGGTGGCTCATCAATTTGGTATGTCTTATTGCATGACCAATAGACTACTCCGATGGTTGATCATGCTTTGAAAGATGTGAGTCCCCAAGCTTTCTTCTTGAGCTAACCATTATGTAATGATTGGGTCTGAGTACATATCAGATGATTAGGGTAACACCCCAGTGACTCCTCTTTCTCTCGACTACTACACAGTTGGGCTAGTAAATATAAGGTAGGTCAATGCTCTTATGGTTCCTCCTTTGTGTGACCCATCACAAACTAATAGGGTCTGCACCAAATAAAAAAGTAAACAAAAATAAAATATATTAAGGATTAGGGTAAGACCCTCAGCGGCACCTTTTCCCAAATAGGCATCTTACCTTTTTTATGTAGTGTATGCAAAGTTCTCTATAGGATTGACCATGACTTCTTTAAGTTAAGATAAGACCTCGAGTGACACTCACTTAGTAGTCACAAGTTGCCTTGGTGGTTGTTTTTTTTTTTGGAAGATGTGAATCATTAAACTTTCTTCCTAATTCAACCATCGTAAACTGATAGGCAACCTTTCAGTTAGGTAGTTTTTACTATATAGTCAGCAGACTATTTCTTTGAGTTAATAAATCTAAGATAAGACAAGACTTTTGTGGCCCTTCTTTGGTGTGATTTATAGCAAATCATGCCCCCCGAGGCCCTTTTCCCGAGTGACTACTTTAGGTTTGGATCAAGTAATTATGGCCCCTCTCCTCGTAGTTTCCTCTTTAGGCTAGGTAGTATCATTTTGAGGATAAGCGGATTATGCCATTGGACCAGTAAATCGAAGGCAAGTCCAGGCTCCCATAGCCCCTCCTTAGTGTGGCTCATTGCAAATTCAAAACATAAAATTCAAAACCTACATAAATCATCAAAAATCAAATAAATCAATCAATTAAATCAACCAAACCAAGATAATAATAATAATAATAATAATAATAATAATAATAAATTCAATCAAATCTTATTAGTTCTTGACAAGTTTCCATTTATGTCCTTGGAATGAATCAACCTATAATCTAATCTAATTCACTCAATCCCCAGCAGATCCCTCTTCATGTCCTTAGCATGAAACCAATTCTTAATATATCAAACTAAATCTATTTCATCCTCCCTTCATGCCCCTAGCATGAAATTTATAAATCATCCAAATCAAATGTTGACCTTCTTCTTTAAGGGACTTCTACCTTTATTCAAGAATTGACAAATTATAATCATGATTCTCTCTAAACCCATAACTTAACTCGAGTATATTGAATACTTGCTCCAGAACTCATGACATCTGGAAGTTCTGATCTCTCAAGAAAATTTGGACTCATGGCCTCCACTGGACTCCTTTCACTCCTCTCATTCAGCATGAACACTATTCTTGTTAGTTTCCTTTTGAATGTGTTTGGCTAGCTCGGTCAATACTAATACATGCGGTGTGCCTTATTAGTTATACCACACCTATTGGGGTCCTTTTGTTGACCTCAGTTTTGGAGTGAGGTAAACTATATATTTCTTAGACTTAGGATTTATCTAGGCACTAAAGTTCCCATAATATTACAATACTTCTAAGTGGTTCAGTGAACATTAGTCCAAAACCTAGAAGACCTATAGGATCTAGTCATATGACTAGACCTCAGCTTAGAATAAGTAAGGCCCAACTACCTAAATCCAATTAAATCATATATTAAATCAATCTTCCAAACCCAAATCAAATGACCACAAACTAAACCTCAACCAACATCAATTTGTTCAATATTTAATTTGACCCATAATGGTTCAATTTGGTCAAATGGTTAAGTTGACCCAACTTAGCCCATTTGGGCTTAAGAGGGCTAGACCTAAAATCAAATCAATCCAATTGAAATTAAATTCATCCAAACTCATTTGAATCTCAATTGAACTTGATTGAACCTTGACTTCAATCAAACTGAACCAAATCAAGCCAAGTTGTCCATTAGCCTAACTTGACCCATTTTAACCCAATAGGGTCGAAACCCCATCCAACTTGATTAAAGACAAATTGACTGAATCAAAGCCTCATGATCATCTCAAATACCAAATTAAGCATTTTAATTCACTCCAACATATTTAATTCCACCAATTGGCTCAACTAACCTAATTGACCCATTTGACCTAAAGGGTTCAAATGAGTATAAATTTAATCTAGCTCAAATTGATTACAACCAAAGCAATTAACCTACTCTAAATTCATCATTGAATATTTTCTAATATCTAATTGAACCCAATCAAGTCAATTGGCTCACATAACCCAATTTAACATGAAAGACCAAATTGATTCAAATTTCAATCCAACCTAAATTGGATCAATCCAATCCACTCAATCTCCTCTAAAATGATTGTTGATCATCATTGATCATCCAATTGCAACCTATTGAGCCTCACCAAGCCAATTTGGACTTTGACCCAAGTTGACCCAAATTGATCTAAAGGGCCAAATTGGGCCAAATTGGGCCAAATCTCAGTCCAATTTAAATTATTTGCAACCAATGCCTCCAATCAATCATAAGTTGACTATTGAACACTCTCCAATCATCAATTGAAGATAAGTTAACCAAACAAACCTAATTGACACATTTAGCCTAATTTGACCTAAAGGACCAATTGAGCTAAAACATATCCTAATCTAAATCAAACCAAATCAAAGCTTCCAATCATTCTCAAATGATCAATAAAACATGAATCAACCCCTCACTCAACTCAATTTGACCAAATTGGTCAACTTAATCAAGTTAGCCCTTATGAACTCAAATGAGCCAAATCCAAATCCACTTTCAATTGAATCAAACTAATTGCACCAATACATTCCAAATGATCATTCGAATATAATTCAATAGTTATCTTGACCCAATTTGGTCAATTGGTCAACCTAACTCATTTAATCTTAAATTGACCTATATAGGTCAAATTGAGCCAAACCTAACCAAACTTGGCATGACTCATCCTTAGGTCTCCATTTAAGCACATACGCGAACCCAACCTATGGTGAACTCGATTAGGTTTAATCCAAGTGAACTAGGGGTTCCAAATAGGATAAATTTCCTATTTGGAATTCCTACCCACCTCTTTACTCCTAGACCCTTGCTCCTTGACATAGGCCCAGACCCAACCAAACCCAAAGTTGGGTTCAGTCTTGACCAAGGGAGGACCTCCCATCTGCCATTGGTCCACCTCAAAAGAGCTGGACACCCCATGGCAGGTCACTAAGCTCCCCCAGCCACTCAAGATCATCCACCTTAGTAGTCCCTTGCCATCTCCGACCACTTATGCTGGTCGAATGACTACCAAAGGTTGAACCAATCCCATGGCTTGGTTCACTTGGATAGAGAAGCATGCCCCTCCTCTCCCATTCAAACTCAATACAGAATTCACCAAAGTCTCACCAATAGTCCCTAAGCTTCCCTCGAGCGATTTGAGCACCACATCGCTGGAGAGACCAAGCTTCGCCTCTACCCGAGCACCCTCACTGTCCAACTTCACCAAAACTAAACCAAACCCAAATTAACTCTTCCTACACTTTCCCCTTATTATTGTGAGTCAAAATGAATTGAGAAGCACTTGATTCGAGCACTAAAAGATACCCAAGACCAACTATGGCAACTTCACAATGACACTTGGTTTATAGGACAACTAACGAGGAGGCAGCTCATGATCTTCTTAGCAAGGCTTCTTCTCTTTAAGGAAATGCTACCTCAATCAATGGACCACTAGTTTTAGCTTGAATAAGTTAATTTTCATCTAACCATAGAAAACTGTAAGATTTATGGTCCTTTGTGAAGTGAATGTGTGTTTCATGTCAATTGAACTATAGGATCCCCATTAGAATCTCCCCTTAATAATTTTGCATTCAAATCTAGTGTCGAACAAGCTTTGATAAGCTTGGATTGTGCAGCAAAAGGTAGACAGTTCCCATCTCTCCCCGTGAGTAGACGACGGATCATTGGCTATGTATTTGCATGATTAGAATGGGCGATCATGATTAATACATTAGATTTATTTAATTTATTCTTTTAAAATCATGAGATTAATCTCCACCATCTGATCTATGATCGAATAATCGAGTCACTGAGTCAGTAACGACATCAGGCAATTTAAGTAACCAATCCTATGATACTACATGGAAAGCATTGCTGTGTTAACAATCACACAATATCAACCGTGTAAATGGGTCAATTAGTTATTTAAATATATTTTAATTAGCTATAACTTTGAAAAATTATAACTAATTATAGAAAATTACTAAAATGCAAATAAATCCAATTTGGAAAGCTTAGATATAAGAGAATTAGGGAAAAATAAAATCCTCAATTTTTGACCAATGAATAGTGATTAATCAAGATTTGAAATTTTACTTAATTATCCTAATTAAGCCTTAATTACTTGACTAATTAGCTTGAGATTTGGTGTGATTAATCCTTCGGATAACCTCTATCTCCCATAATTTTCTCAAGTTAATTTGCTAAGCGATTTAGCGAATCAAAAATTTTAAACCCTAATTTTCCATTTTATGCATTTAATAATTATCTTAGATTAAAAAAATTATTAAATCAATCATGAAAGCTTAGTTAATCATTAGAACAATAAGGGTGGTCAAAGAAATTAATTATGATCTTTGAATCCAACTATTTTTTAAAGTCACCTTAATAAGCCATTAATTAATTAATTAAATCAATAAATAACTCAAAATTTAAAAAATTCATGATAATTAACATAGATCATTAAAAATGTTGATTAAACTCTATTTGTGCTCAGTAAGTAAAGTGCTTCCTAATAAAATCAAAATCCCTAATTGGTTTAAGAAATTTTTAAGAGTAATTAATGATTATATATTTCTCCTATTTATTTAATTAATCCTTAATTACAAGCCTAATTGCATTAAAGATTTTTAGGACATATTTATTTTATACTTATGCTTTTTCATTAATTTTATCATCATTTTTAAGCTTATATTCAAGGGATAATTAAATTTATAGGACTCTTTGTGGCTTAAATCAACTAAGAGCTTGGTTAACCTTAGTTAAATCATAAAAATTATCTAAGATAACCTTAAACTATTGAATGAATAGAGATGGACTTGGGTTGAGTTTTAATTACTCATCCTCATCTTTAGGATTAAATAATTCAAATCCTAGCATTAAATCTTAATTAAATTGATTTAACTTAAGGCATGTTTATTTAATATGAATGTCCTTAGGTCTTAATGAAGTCATATAAATAATTTGGTAAATGTTGGATTACTTTACTTCAATCATTTAAAAAATTTACATTCAGTTTGTCTCATACATTCATATTTTTTAAAAAAAATTGGAATGTGGCATTTAATTGCATGATTGTGGACTAAATAGTATGGCTATTATTACTAATAAATCTCAAATTATTTTCTTAAATAATTATGATATAGCTATGAATTAGATGTTTATTAAATCAAGTTTGACAAAATCCAAATCAAATTCTTATGTATATGAGATTTATAGTAAGTGGTATATTATGGCTAAATTGTTGTCCTTTATAATTAAAATGGTTTAAAACTTTTCTTAATTTCATTCTTATACTGATATGTGTATATATGTATATGAATCAACAAGTATATAGTTTGGACATCCCAGGAGAGTGAGACTTTAACTAGTCCCAAAGGGGCCTCTGACAAACTCACTTCCCTAGTTCAACAATGGCACGTACTTGTAAAGAGTCGATATACATGCATATGTATATATGTGTATAAGGCATAATGAGGTTAAGTTCTCTTCTATAAAAATCCATGCATCATATAGTAAAATAATATGTGTATAGATCTATTCATGCATCAAGTGCATATCGATTAAAACACAACATATGTATTTATTAAATTAAAGCAAAAAATAGGAATAAATAAGAAATAATAATAAGTATTAATGGATGATGAAACAAAGCTAGGAAGACATTGTTGACCTAATTATAACTTGGCTCCATTAATTCTAAAATGATTATCATATTTAAATAAAATTTTCTTAAGTCAAATCCAAACATAAGTTTTAATTAAATTTATAAATTCTTCATTAAGAAAACCAAAAGTTACGAAATTCATCTCTTAGAATTAACCTAAGGATAGGGATCAAAGAATGTCCACCCTTCCTCCTCTTATATATATATATATATATATATACTTATCTGAAATCATTAACAACATAAAGTGTAACCACCCCTAATAAGGGATTTAAACATCTAACTTTAGAAAATGCATAATTCAAAGACTTAATCAAAGCATACCTCGCTAGGCTTAGCACACATATTAGAATACCAAGTCATCAATCCTAGTGTTAAGTTAGGCCGATGATTATTGTGATGATGTGCTATTTTATTTTGTGATGTAATATTTTACACTAGATGTTAGTATTAATTGTACGTAGTCTGGATGTTAAGGTGATATTAGATTAATGATGTATTCTATAAGGGATTGTGAATAAGGGACCACTGTAATAATAAAAAAAATTATAAAATCTTCTTGCTAGCAGGTACTACTTAAAGTTCATAAGAATAATTCATTAAGACAAGTGGGCTTGGTAATGGTGTGTATGTTTGTTAAGCTAACTTTTATTTTGCAAGTATAGTTAGATTTAATTTTCTATAAATATTAATTTTTATAATAGAATTACAATTAGAGCTATGGAGTTTATGACAAGCAGTGGCTAGAAGGCATAGACCTAGGAGGCCCTGTGATGCCTAAAGTACTCAAATCTAAGAAATAAAGTGAAGATGATGAATTGAAGACTCCCATAGTTTCATTTTTATTTGTAGTTTAATTGTAATTAAGGTTGTATAAGAGTAGAGCTCGGCTACCCAATTTTATTCTTTCAAGCGATTAATATTTGATTGTTATGTTTACATTAACTGCAAATAGAATGACATGCTTTTTATAGGATTATTTAAAGTGTGATTGTTTGATGTGTGGCCTAGATGCAGTAGGCACTTTAGGAAAAATTAATCTTCCACACCAACTAATACCTTCAACTAAATTTTAACTAACTCAAAACTTCATTTTAAAGCCTAAGTATTTAATCAAGAAAGAAAAGATTTAGCAACCCCTTAGCCGAGTGGTTATATGTTATAACAACATGCATACATATTATTTCACTTCTTGTAAAAAGGGGGTCTCCATTCTTGCACAATTAAGGATAGGATTGACTTGTGAGATACTCCATTGTAGTGGAGAACACCCTTTCTCTCTAATTCAGCCCATAATATATTTTCATCATGCATTTATGCATAAATTCTTCCAAGACTTAGTCCAAAATTGATGAGTAAAAAAATGAAATAAAAATTATAAATTATATTGCATTAGTCTAAGTCATTATTTTCATACCAATCATGATCTAATCTCTTAGGGAGTGAGTTTAGGACTCTAAATTCTTTTATAATTAATATCGATCTTGCATTTATGTATGATTGGACCACATGATTTTAAATCATAAAAGGTGTTAGTTAGCAGCCACTCCATGCAGTTGTAAGTCAAGAAGAGTCGGGATTGGCTCACTCCCTATAGTGAAATCAAACCATCATATCTCACTTTTCTCTAATAGATTTAGGTCAAGCTTATATCTTGTGTTAGAGCATTCTAGGTGTAAGTTCAAAGGCTATTTGTTTCTCCTTTGCTATGAGTATAAGTCTTCAACTCTTAGGCATTTTCATAATCATGTGTTGTTGGAATCTAAATCATAGCATTCTAATAAAAATGTCAATTTAAAATAAATTTAATTTCATTACTTTAAAAATACAAAGCCATACTATAGGGTAGATTTAAGCATTCATTAGATTTTTTTTTTTAGTATCTTGGGTGCTTCCAACTTATCCTCCTTTGGAATTCAAAAAGAAGACTTCCCATTTGGAGCCTTCTTAATTGAATTTTCAATAAATTGCCAATTCTTTGATCATCAATCTTTGAAATCTTGGAGACATTAATAAACTACTTTAATAGAGATAGTTCTTAAAAAATCCCCATTTCCTATAATATAATTAACTATGGGGGCTTGCCTCTATAAGGAACTAAAGAACCCAACTTAAAATAAATCCTATTTTACTTCATCCATATAAAGTAGGGAAAATATCTCTGGTATATGTAGACATATCTACCTTAGAAGACCTTATTAGATGATTGAGTCTATTATGAAGTGATGATTCTATCTTTTAAGATCGTACATTATTCCTTAGAGGCCATACTTGATCATTTCAATAAGTATCACTTAAGATCTGCATGGTGTCCCTATTCATCCAAATAATATACCACATATGGTGAATCTAAATAACATAAGTTATCTACTAAAAAGTTTAATGTAGTTAAAGGAATAGTATGCTATAATTGTAAGTAGCCTGGACATGTAAAAGGATATTGTCCTGATATTATTGAAAAAGAAAAACAAGCTAAAAAAAAAAGTTGAAAAATGAAAAGCCTCAAAAGAAAAAGAAAATAGCACTTTTGCAAATTCAGATTCAGAAGAATCTAGTGATGACATTATAGAAGAAGAAGCAAATTTATGTCTCATGATGGATGTGGATACCACAAGTAAAGTATGTGAAGAAGTTTCTTATAAAGAATTAGATGATGCATTTAATGAATTAGTATAAGAATATAAAAAATAAAAAACAAAAATGAATTCTTTAGAAAAAGAAAAGAAAATTCTAGAAATGCATGCCTTGTATTTAAAAAAGGAATGTAGTGATATGAAAGTTAAAAATAGTACTTCTTAGGATCAATCTTTGCTTATAGAAAATCTTAAATAAGAAAATTTGTTGTTAAATGAAAAGATAAATACTTGTAGCTCACTCTCAAATGTTTCATCCATTTGAGATAAATCATCTAGTGCATCAAAATCATCTAAGTATAGACCAAATGCAAATAATACAAATGTCTTATACAATTTCTATAATAAAAAAAGGTCATATATCATTTGATTTTCATGCATGTAGATGTTAAGCATTTTATAACTAAAAGTTTATTTAGATTTCTAAAAGTCAAAATCTAAAAGCTACACACACTACACAACATTCATCGCAATTTCTTTAGGTTATGGACCCAAAGATATTGGGGTTCCAAAATTTGACCCTTGATTTTCTTTTATATGAATGCCTTCAAAGCAAAATCAAAGACGACATGTGATTCTTGGACAACAGATGTTCAAGACATATGACAGGTTATAAATCAAAATTTTCTATTTTAGAACCTTGTGAAAAGGGTTTGTAGTTTATGGTGATAATGAAAAAAAAATTTGCAATGGTTCTATTTCTAAAAATTCAATAACTTTAAATAAAGTATATTTTGTTGAAGGTTTAAAGTATAACTTTATTTCTATTAGCTAGTTATGTGATAAAGGACTTAATGTTGAATTTCATGCCTCTTTCTATGTTATTATAGATAAGGAAAGTGTTTTACTTGTAGGTCAAAGATATAAGAACATTTATCTTTTTGATTTTGAAAGTACAAGTTATACAAATTTAAATTTACTTTACTTTAAAAGTTCACTTGGTAATGCTTGATTATGGCATAAAAGGTTATGTCATATTAACATGTATTTCTTAAATAAAATTACAAAACTTGATCTTGTAGATGGTTTACCTAAAATAAATTTTAATTATGATTATGTCTATGATGCATGTATTCATGAAAAACATTCAAACCATTCATAAAAAAAATGAAAATATTGTTTCTACATTTAGACCTTTAGAATTTTTGCATATGGATTTGTTTGGTACTGCTAGTTTAGGAAGAAAATTCTATGGATTTGTTATTATTAATGATTTCTCTAGATTCACTTTGGTCATATTTTTAGTTCACAAGAATGAAGCTTTTGAATTATTTAGAAAATTTATTAAATATATTTAGAGGGATAGAGGTCTCTTAGTTAGTTGAATTCAATCAAATCATGGAGGAGAGTTTGAAAATAAATACTTTGAAGATTTTTGTAATGAATTTGATATTAAACACAACTTTTTTGCTCCAAGAACTCATCATAAAAAATGGTGTCGTAGAAAGGAAAAATAAGATTTTGATTGAGTAGAGTAAAGTTATGTTAGATGACTATAGGTTGCCTAAATATTTTTAAGTTGAATCTATTAACACTACATGTTATATGATGAATCATGTTTATTTGAGTTCTATCTTAAACAAGACCCCTTATGAATTGTTCTTTGGAAAGAAATCTAAGATTATTTATTTTTTATATATTTGGATGTAAGTGCTTTATTTTGAATAATGGGAAAGATTTTTTAGGAAAATTTGATAGTTAGTCGAATGATGGTATCTTTTTATGTTATTCATTGTTTGGTAGATCTTATAGAGTTTATAATAAAAGAAAGATGATTGTAGAAGAATCAATACATGTTATATTGGATGAAAACCATGTAGATTCTCTTAGAGATGATTTAATTGAGGATGAGGTAAATGAGTTTAATAAAATCAACTTAGAAGAAAATGTAGATGATTCTTTACCTAAAGAATCAAAATTCATTAAGAATCATCGTAAGGATTTGATTATAGGAGATCCCTCCTAAGGTGTTAGAACTAGAAGAAAATCTAAGAAAGTGATTAATCATTTTGTATTCTTATCTAAAATTAAACCTAAATTAATGGATGATGCTTTGAAACATCATTATTGGATTGTAGCCATGGAAGAGAAATTAAATCAATTTGTTAAAAATGATGTTTGGGAGTTAGTCGTTTGACCTAGAGACCATAATATTATAGGAACTAAATGAGTTTTTAGAAATAAGTTGAATGCCTCTGGAAATATTATTAGAAATAAGGCTAGATTGGTTGCACAAAGATACACTTAGGTTGAGGGGATAAACTTTGAGGAATCTTTTATCCCCATAGCTAGACTAGAAACTATCAAACTGCTCCTTGCCTCTAACTATTATAAAGACTTTAAACATTTTCAAATGGATGTCAAAAGTGCTTTTCTAAGTGGTTTTATAGATCAAAATATCTTTGATGAACAACCCCTAGGTTTCAAAACCTTAGATTTTTTTTATCATATTTTTAAACTGAAGAAAGCCTTGTATGGATTAAAATAGGCTCCTAGGGCTTGGTATGATAGATTAAGTAGCTTTCTCATTGATAATGGATTTAGGAAGGATAGAATAGATACCACCCTATTCCTTAAAAAGTTAGGCGATGACTTGATTGTTGTGAAATCTATATGGATAATATTTTATTTAGAAGTACAAATGAATCTTTGTGTATTGAGTTCTTATCTTTAATGTCTAAAGAATTTGAAATAAGAATGATGAAAGAACTTAATTTTTTTTCTTGAGTCTTCAAGTGAAGCAACAAGAAATTGATACCTTCATTTGTCAAACTAAGTATACAAATGACTTTATTGAAAGGTTTTACATGAAGAGATTCAGATATAATAAAACTCCCATGAGCCTCTCCACTAAGCTTGAGTTAGATGAATCTGAGAAATCCATTGATTAAAAGATTTATAGGAAAAAGATAGGTTCACTTTTATACCTTGATACTAGTAAGCTTGATATTATGTTTGTTATTTGCATGTGTGCTCATTTTTAGGCTACTCTAAAATAATCTTATTTAACTACAATCAAGTGTATATTTCATTATTTGATTGGCTCTTCTAGGTTAGATTTATGATATCCTAAAAATTCACTATCATGTGACTTGACTGTTATTCTGATGCTAACTTTGTAGGTTGCAAAGTAGATAGAAAAAGTACATCAAGAATATGTCAATTTTTAGGATCATCACTTATATCTTGGTCCTCTAGAAAACAAAACTCTATTACTCTTTCCACTGCTGAAGCTAAGTATATGTTGCTCAGGTTCTTTGGTTAAAGCAATAATTAGAAGACTTTGGACTTAAGCTAGATCACATTCTTATTAGATGTGATAACACTAGTGTAATTAGTTTAACAAAAACAATTATATCCAACATTATCAGACCAAACATATAGAGATTAGACATCATTTCATTAGGAATCATGTTAACAAAGGTGATGTTGATATTGATTTTGTTAGTATGGATTTGCAAATTGTTGATATTTCTATAAAACTTTTACCTGAAGAATAATTTTGTACTTTGAGACACATACTAGGTATGCTATATCCATTCATTTAATTTATTTACACATTTAAAATCTTTTTGATGTTGCCAAAATAGGGAGAAAATATTATGTTGGTGCTTTTATTCATGTTGATTATTTTCACTTTTAAACATAAATTTAGGGGGATCTTATTGTATTTCTTTTAAGCTTGCAAATTTTTAATATACTTGTTATTATCTTGCCATATTTCTTTCAAATGCAATTTTCTGTTTCAAAAAGAATGATGTAAGGACACTTAACACCTTCATCCAAATATATGATACCAACATAAGTTTGTCATCATTAAAAGGGGGAGATTGTTGACTCTATGAGTCCCATCTCATTTTAGATTGATTTTGATGATAAAAAAACATATATTCAAGCAATACTAATTGGATTAATTCAGGTGATACAAGAAATTTTTAAAACCTCGATTCTCCGGTCAAATTGGTAAGTTAAAACTATTGGACTTGAATTGATTGGAAATTTTCTAGGACATACAATAATAAGGAAAATAAGAACTAAATAATATAAAGCTAATGGCTTAATCATTTCAAAATATTTTATTTAAATTTTATCATATTTTTTACATTTAAAAATTGCATTATTTCTAATTATTCCTTGAATTATCCTTTTTGGATAACCTTAATCACTTGCATAAGTTTATTTATCATCTATTGTACTTTCAAGTAAGATGAATTTATTTTATACTTCATTTAATTATCTCCATGCTTAATTACATTAATTATTCATTTATTTTTGCAAGAGAATAAAACCATTTTAAAATTATCCTTATTATTCATTTTCTCTCTCCTATCCTTTTATTTTCTCTCTTATATCACTTTTATCATATTATTGATATTTTGGCAGAATTTTTAAAAGTATTTAAAAAAAAATCATGTGAGAATTGTCCAAATCATTGCCAAAAAATTTTCATTATTTATCCATTTTTTTAAATTCTTTTATTTGAATTTTGAATTGAAATAGTTTTGAATATTAAATAAATCTTCATTATCATAATTATGCTAATTTGAATTTATTCCTTTATGGAATGGCTTATCCAACCCTATCACGCCTTAATTAAGTTAGTTTGATTTCATTTAAATAAATTTAAGTTAATTTAAATGCACCATGTATTTATACGCTTTCTTATTTTAATTATCTTATTTATGGAAAGTACATGGTCGGCCCAATCTATTTGATTTTAAATAATTTTAAATTAAGTTCATTATTCAAAAGACATATTAATTAATATTCTTTGATTTGAATTGAATGTCTACATTGAATGGAGATTATTTTTATTAAGGAAAGTCACTTGGCCGAAAACCCTTCATTGCATTTACTCTATTTAATTTATTTGAATTAATTTATGTGGCTTCCTTTTTTTACTTCCTCACTAATTAATTCATTAAATCTTTTATATATTATGCATTAACTTTGATTGAATCCTTTTTGGAATGTTTTTTGGCCTACCACCTTGGTTGGATTTAACATAATTCGAATTATTCCCTCATGAATTCAATTATCAAAATGACCCTTGCTTCTTATGTTAAATTTATTTTTCCCTCTTTTTTTTGGACAACCCTTATGCATAATAAGCTCCATTTGAATTCAATTTTACATCATGTGTTAATTAATTCAATTTTCAAACTCTTGCTAAAGTTGTTTTTCCTTACTCTTAATTGGCTGAAAATATCAAATTGATTTCTCTTAATTTTATTTTGCCTTGATTGATATCCTTCCTCTTCTCTCTATCCCTCATTCTAATTTTTCTTGGACAAAAAATGTAAACATAAAATCTTTGTTTATTTGATTGAGATTATCAATTCAAAATCAAATAACTTCCTTATTTAATTCCCCTCCAATTTCTCCCTTGTTTGGCTGAACCCCTTTCTTTGTCAAATCTATATAATGTGGTTTAGAGTTAGGTTATTTTCTCTTAACTATTCTCCATCTTGGTCGAACCCTTGTAATTTGATTTCTTTGAGATCTTAGCGATGCAAAATTTTTCTCATTCCTCTTTTGATATCTCTTGGCTGACTCGCTTGAATTTTCATTTGGCCAAATAGCACTCAAATCAAGACAAGTCCTCCAAGGTTCTAAAACTCTCTTTCTCTCACAAATCTTCCCTTACCTAAAACTTGGTATAGAGTTAAATTAAAGCCTTCTTGAAGATTTGTGTGAATCTTTCCTTGGTCAAATTCCCTCTTTAGGGATTACTTGAAGTTTGGTGATAGAAGTCCTCTACCTCCTTGCAATCATCTCATTCATTAAGTGGATATCCTTCTCATATTCTTTAAATTTATTTTCAAGGCATTACATGGTTTGATTTCATTAATCTTTCTTAATTCTCATACATCAAAATTTTTGTGAAAAAGGTTTTCAAATTGATTTTACAAATAAGAAATCAACATTAGTTTATTTCTTTGAATGTATTTATTGCATAACGTTTTTGGTTATACTTTCATGCAAATGTTTTATTCATCCATGTGATTTAATTCCATATAACTTTTCAAGATCTTTTCATTTCAAGTCTTCATCTCTTTTGAAGTAAAATAATTTCTTTTATGACTTGTTTGCTTCAAATATTTCATATAAGTCCATATCATTATTTTAACTTTTATTCAACAAGAAATTTAATCACTTTGAGCTTTCTTTATTGTTTATCTTAATATTATGTTAGTTGGATTTTGAGTGCAAAATTTTTTAAAATTGAGAGTTATATACTTTGTATTTTTTCTTATTATATTCTTTTATATTTTGTTGGGGTTGTATTTGCTCATGTAGAAAAGTATGGTGTTGGGTTTTTCTTGCCCGTGTATGAAAGTATGATGTTGGGTTATACTTACCCATAAAAAAAAGATTTCAAAGGCCTACCATGATCAGAGCCAATAATGTCATGCTAAAAAGGTTTCCATCCACTATGGTAGCCCAAGGACAATTCAGCAGAGTTCCACGCAGTGAGCATCGAAGCAAGACACTCAGACCATATGTCCAGGAATCCACTTTCAAAAGATCCCAGTAGAAAGGCAAAAAAGTTTGGAAGCCAAAGTCTCGAAGAGAAATTATTGAAGAGAAAAGGAAAGGCATGGCATCCGGTTCACACTCCTAGAGATCCACTGATAATGAAACCAAACAAAAATTGGTGCAGAAGAAGACGATCTTTCATAATAAACTACAAGATGGTTGACACTCAGGAGGATGTTCTAGAGAATCCCATCACCGGTCATCTAGATCACCAAAGAAAAAGGATAATTTTGATCGTAGCCCTCTGATCAAAGAAGTGTTCATCTCTTATTCTAAACCAGACATTCAATGGAGACGACACTCTAAGATTAGGTTACCAGAAAAATAATATGTTAAAGACACCATGAAAGTTGAAATGGTGTATACGATACAACACGTTGGAGAATCATCTGGTGCACAATAGTCCCAGCATAAGCGACATGGAACCACACTTCTTGTACACATTGAAGAGTCAATACTTGAGAAAACAAAAAGGGGAGCTTCAAGTACCACTTCAAGTGATGAGGAAGAAGAACATGAAGAAGAGGAGGATAACTCCGAAATCGTAGACATTGTTACCTTAGCTCAAATATAGAAGTGGATAGATAAAAGCCAAAAATAAAGAGATCCTTCAATTAAATGTGAAGATGAACCAGAGGATGGCGCAAATGAACATCATGCTATAGATGATGCAAAAATACAGTAGCAACATCAACACCTATCCCACCTACCAATAATTAGACAGTTAGTGCTACACATGTTAATCAACTAGCTAATCAAACACAACAAGTTTCTGGAGTGCACAGTGCACATGAAGAAAGAAATAAAAATCAATCAAAGCCACTCCTCAAAATATGCCTAACTTGTTTGGGTTAGTAACTACGACTTAATTGGAGATATCATAAATTAAAGGATCAAATCTATCACCACTGCCAATCAGGCAAAAAAGCTAGTAAGCGAAGGTCATCCATATCCAGCTGAATATGACCAGCTACCTTATCCAAAAAGTTATTCAGTGTCAAAATTTAATACATTTAATGGAATTGGTAACCCAAGACAACTTCTGGCATAATTCAAGGCAATTATGGTAACATTAGAGGCAATGGCACATTGCTATTCCACCAGTTCATTAGCAACCTAATCTCAACTACCTTCAAATGGAAGGTAGAATTGCCTGATGATTCAATTAAAACTTTTGTTAAACAAGAGACCATGTTCGTCAAAATATTTGTCAGTGTAACCAAAAGAATTATAATTGTTGATCTCACCTTAGAGAAAAGGAGAAGAGAAGAATCACTAATTTAATATATTTCATGCTGGTACAATATGAGCATGAAGTGTGAACAACAGCTGGAAGAAGAATATGCAATTCATCTACTAATAAGAAACATCGATAATAAGATGGCACTTTATTTATGTTTGGCTTTGATCTCAACATTTCAAGAGCTGCTAGATCGAGTGGATAAGTTTGAAAAGTTGAATTGTTCAAGCATGAAGGTCACTCAAAGAAATCAAAGAAGAACAGATCCTCAAACTCAAGGAGAAATGATTCTCGTACAACTTTCTATAGTTCAAGCAATGTAAAGCGAGCAATTTACAATATTAATAAAGGAAAACAACCATCTTATACAGATGAAATGGGGAACCATCCAGCTAACTCTCAGCCAAGGTAGTCCTCAAAAGATAATGAGTGAGCTTGTTCATCTCTTAAAGATAAGATAAAGAATACTCATTCAAAAAGAAAAGTGTAGCCAAGTTATTTCACCAAGAGCTCAAAGCAAGGTTGGAATTACCGAAATGGAAGAGATTAGAAGAATCAGGATAGGTTGATAACCCAATGTATTGTCCATATCATCAGGTAATTAGCCACCCTATCAAAGACTGGTATGTATTCAAAGATTAGCTAGAGAGAAATCATAGAAAGAGTGAATTCACACTATCTAATAATATTTTTATTCATCTGAAAGAGTCAGATAGGGTGGTTTTTCCCTCTTCTGTACCCTCGATGGAAATAAAATAGAAAGGAAAGGATTACAATGGGAGACTGCAGTATCTTAAAAGACTATTAAAATGTTGAAGTAATTAAAGGGTATCCCTGGCACCAAATGGAAGTCACCTCTCGAGCGAGTATTGGATTTAAAAGAATTTCTTAGACTAAGGACCTCAACTTCTCAATGGAATCTCAACAAGGCAACTTCATCATAATATAAGGATCAGTCTACCAAGCATAAGCCTCAAAAATCAGAGAAGCTAGCAAAGAAGAAGATGATCAATAAGAGAACAATAATTCAGAAGATCATCAATAATATGGAGAAATATCATCAGCCTATGAGGCAACCCATAAAGCGTATTGACTATATGTCAGGACTTTAAATCTTTGAGATAAATGAAGAAAAAGATTCACTTCCCAAAGAAACATGCCAAATCATCTTAGTGTTGTCAGACATCTACAAGTGAGATTTATATCTAGATGATAATTACATCATGCAATCTCAATAAACACAATCCACAAGGGTGAATTCAAAAGATCTATCTTAGTAAGGAGAAGGATCTCTAAAGCAACATCACCCAAGTATTATCTAATGATATGGAAAATAGATGATAATTCAAAAGAAGGTTTATGCTTCCTTGATGAAGATGAGTCTGAATCTTCTATAACATCCCAAATGGATCGTGTTAAACTGGATAGTGATTTTAAAGCCTCTATTCAATCCTCAAGAGAAGATGGTGACTTTGAAGGGGATACTTTAGAAGAATTAGAGCTAAATAAAGTAGTTCAAGTACAATTAATGAGTGGCAAGGTGTTTCCACCTCCATCAAAGATAAGATTATCAAACAAACTCAAAGCCAGAAATGAATATAAAAATATTGAAGTGAATGAGAATATCCTCCCTAAAGATTCAAAGAAGAAGGTAAATTTAAATAGGGGAATTGATTATAATATCCCATCACATTTGAGAAAGATCCCTGCACAACTACATGTGTATGAGGCTCTCTTGATGTCGAAGGATCTTCAAGAAATCTTGATACAGGCTCTTAAAGATCAAGAGAAATATGAAGCTTATTTTGTTGAGTGATGCATGATCAAAGTTTTGCAAACTCAAGATCTCTTGCCAATTACCTTCTTTGAAAAATATTTAATGCTTGAATAGCATAACACATTCACCCATTATATGTTGTTGTAATAAATAAAATTCTAATTGATCTGGTGTCATCAGTAAATCTTATAAGCTTACAAACATTAAAAGGACTATTCATTGATATTCAACATCTTAGACAAGATAAGTTGATGGTCTACGACTTTAATAAAATGGGACAAAGAATCCTCAAATCTTTCATTCTTTTGCTCATATTCAGGGAGTTCTATACTAAAACTAAATTTTATGTGATGGATGTTGGAACCTCATTCAGAGCTCTATTGGGTCATCCTTGGCTCCATGAATATGGGATGGTTCTGTCTACTCTGCACCGATGTATGAAGTATATAAGAGATGGAGAAGAATACAGGATCCTTCGCACAATTCAGCCATTTGTAGTTCATGAGGCAAAAATTTATGAAGATGCAAAGTAATTTTTTCTGCAAGAAAATAAGCCTCAATAATCTATAGCTCCCACCTCAAAGACTGCAAAATAGTCTAAAGAAGAAAAGAATAAATAAAAGAGAACAAAGAATGATATACTAACTCTCTTTAAAACCCATGATACTTCTTTGAAATTGAAGAGACCCATCCCTCACTTGGGCAGTCACATAGAAGAAGAAGAAGATAGTGCTCTTATCGAACCCAGAGAGTTATGTGAATCCTTAGTGAAAGGAAAGAAGAATAAGGAGTATTCTAACTTTGATCATGACATTGGGCCCATCTATAAAAGTGAGGTTCAATGCATCTCTTCAAGGAGAACAATAAATCTGTTAATATCAGAAGGATTGTTTGTGATTGCACTAATCCCTCTCTAATACTTTAAATAAATAACTCCATGTGAGGTCCATACTATGAATAGTTGAAGACATTCTATGTACCTCCTTTGCTCGAAAGTGATAAAATTGAAATTTCATTCTTCAAATTTGAAGAGTGTTATCAACAAAATTCTGATTAGCTTATCCAGTACAACGAGTTTGATAATACAGTGTCCATAAGAATGTCAAGACACTACCCTCTGAGGATTCGAAAGATGATGCATAAATTAGGAATTAACATTAGAATTAATAAATTGAGAGCTCATTTCTTTGATAACTGATGGAAATTACAAAGTCCACAAGCCTCTTATAGAAATGATAATTATACAACTAAAGGTCATAAATATATCCAACATAAGCATTGTCAAAGAAGTACCTATTACGTAATAACAGAAGAGGAGATTGGAATTGAAATTGATGCTAATGATCATTTTTATGAAGTGAACTTCAAAGTGTCTAGAAAGTAAAAGCCAAACCCTCACCAAAAGAACTCGAAGATCGTGGATAAATAGCCACTACGGATGAATTGAAAGAAATCAATTTAGGAATTGAAGATGATCCTCGTCTAAATTTTGTCAGTGCCTTCTGCTTAACAAAAAGGTTGAAGAAGTGAAAGTCTTGCTCTATGAATTCAAGGACTGTTTTTCCTGGATATATGTTGAGGTGGCTGGCTTATCCTTTAAGGTAGCAGTTCATAGACTAACTATCAATTCAAATGCATCACCAGTTAAGCAAGCTCCGTGGTGAATGAGATCGGTGATCAAATAATTGGTGATTGCAAAAATAAAAAATTTCATTGAAGCATGTTTTATCTGAGAGGAGAAATACAATGATTGGATAGCCAACATAGTTTATGTAAAGAAGAAGAATGGTCAAATTTGCATCTACATAGACTTCTGAGACTTAAATAGAGCATGTATGAAGGATGACTTTCCACTTCCCATATCAAAAGATATGTTCTCAATCATGGATGGATCGTCAGGCTATAACTATATCATAATGACTCCTAAAGATGAGAAACACACTTCATTTAGAATGTCGATCGGTATATACTATTATACTGTAATGCTTTTTAGATTGAAGAATGTAGGAGCTACATATCAGAGAGCTATGACTTGCATCTTCGATGAGTTAATTCATCAAAAAGTAGAATTCTGCATTGGTGACCATGTTGTCAAAAGCATGGATCAAAAAGATCATTTTGATGATATGAGGATAGTCTTTAAAAGAATAAGAATATATAATCAAAAAATGAATCATCTTAAATGTGCTTTTGGAGTCTCAAGAAAATTCTAATATGAAATAAAGATCCTAAAAGATTAGGGCAATCATGGAGATGTTATTGTCAAAGAACCTTCGCTAACTCCACTCTTGTACCTTCTTAATCAACTAATTCTAGTAGCACTTGTCCCGGAGAAGCCTCTCATCCTATACATTATAGCTTTAGAAGAGTCTATTAGATCTTTGCTTGCACAACATAATGATAAAGGCAAGGAGAATGCTTTATATTCTATTAGTCAGAGATTAGTAGGAGCTAAAATGTGCTACTCTTTGATTGAAAAGAATTGCTTAGCATTGATATTCATTGTTTAGAAACTTCGCCATTACATGCTCTCTCATAAGATCACACTCATCTCAAAGATTGCTCTGCTGAAGTTCTTGATGATAAGAATTAACAGGTTGTTTGGCTAGATGAGTAGTACTCTCCTTATAATTTGACATTACATATGCACCCCATAAAATAGTGGAAGGATAGATCTTGGTAGACTTTCTTGTTATGCAGCTGATTCACTTCTCAATGTAGATCTACCTGATTAGTAGATTATACTTATTAATTAAAGAAAAAGATTGCAAATTTGAGAGATGTATTTTGATGGAGCAATGTTGATCAAGCTAGCATAACCTCCAAATTTACCTAAAGTGCAAGCCAGTATTGGCCTTATGTTCATATCACCCAATGAAGGCATAGTAAGATATTCATGTAGTTTGATTGAGCCTTGAACTAATAATGAAGTTAAGTATGAGGCACTAACAATAGGCCTTCAAGATGTTATTTCCATAAGTATCCATAATCTACAAATTTTCAAAAACTCTCAACTTATCATCAATAAAGTCTTGGGAATCTATAAAATCACCAAGCTTGAAATAGCCTACTATCACAAGTGAGTTCTTGAGCTAATGAAATAAATTTTAAGTGTAGCATTGACTCCAGTTTCTCGATTATAAAATAATAAGATAGATTGCTTGGAAAAACTAGCTAAAGAAATGGCAAGCATGAACGATAATCATGTGATGATACAAGTTTTCACTCACCAAGTTTTGCAGCCAGTAAATTCATATTTCTTGCTGGAAGAGGAATTATCAAGCATAAGCAATAGGATGCAACTCTAGTTAATCCTAATACTTTGTTAAAAATATTTAAATCTCAAGAAGGATGTAAGCCTGAAGAGCTTTTGGAAGTACAACAAGAAGCCTTGATGGTGGAGGAACTAGATGATTGGAGGTGACCTTTTATCAACTATTTCAAAGAAGGTAAATTACTAAGCAGCAAATCATTGTCTACACAATTAGAGAAGAGAATCCTATGGTATGCTTATGACAATGACACTCTATACTGTAAGTCATTTGAACAGATGTAGCTACGATATTTGGGAAAAGATAAAGCCAATAAAGTGATATCTGAAATTCATGAAGGACTTTATGGTGCACACCAATCAGGTCCTAAGATGGAAATCAAGATTAAGAGGATGGATTACTATTGGCCATCAATGGTGAAAGATTGCATCGATCATACCATGAAGTGCCATGAATGTCAAGTACATGGTAATATTATCCACCAACCTCTAAATATTATGCATCCAATAGTAGCACCTTAGTTGTTTGAATGTTGGGGAACAAATATAATCAAACTTATTGATCTGACATCTTCAATGGGTCATCATTTTATTTTGGTAGTGATTGATTATTTTTCCAAATGGGTTGAAGTAGATCTATTTAAAGAAGTCACTGATGATCGAGTAATTGACTTCTTTATCCATAATGTAGTCTACAAGTTTAGTACACTACGATGAATTATCTCAGACAACAGCCCAACATTCAAGAGTACAAAGATCTATAGATTCATTGATTGATACAAAATTGATTAGTAATATTCATCAATTCACAATCCAAGAGCCAATAGTTTGGCGGAAGCCTTCAACAAAATACTAGTTAAGCTACTCAAGAAGATCCTCATGAAGAACAAAAGAGAGTTTCTTATAAAGATGAATGAGGCATTGTGAACATATCAAACCACCATTAAGACATTAACTAAAGCCACTCCTAATGCATTGACATTTAGAGTCGAAGCAATTTTTTCACTAGAAGTTGAGTTGTCAACACTTTGAGTAGTTGTCCAATATAATCTCACTCAAGATGAGAATGCTCATTTATGGATGAAAGAGCTTGATGCACTTGATGAAGTTAGATTTGAAGCTCAACAAAGATTAAAATCTATTGAACAATGTGAGTCACTATAGCACCAAGAGAGTGGATTGAGTGATATTAAAAATTTTAAAAGTTAAATATTAAATTTTAAGTTTTAGTAGAAAATTAATTTTTAATTTTATAATGACCAGATACAATTCTTAATGCAGCAAAAATAAAAGTATAGTAAAGTAAAGAGAGATAATAGACACAATTTTTATGTGGTTCGGCCAAACACCAAAATTGGCCTATGTTCACGCCTAGCCACCCCTGGCTAGCAATTCACTAAATGCACAAATAGTTTATAAAAGGTACTCTCCTATAACGGGGCAGGTACAACCCCGCGAGTACAACTCCAATATAAATTTTACAGCACGAAAATAAAAATAGAAAATAAAAAATTTTGATAAAATAAATCTCTCACAAATATACCAAGCTATCTCATTCAAAAAGTGATCTCACAGCTTAAAAATGATCACTTTACAACTTAAAATTTTGGCAAGATAAAAGGCTCACTTAATATTGATAAAAAATAATAAAATAAATATCTTAAAGTAATCTTACTAAGATGTCTATGTTATTATAATTTATAGACTAATGTAAAAATGATTTCAAAATAAATTCATAATATTCTTTTGCACAATAAAATAAATTTCAGCAAGGAATAATTTATTTTATCCAAAAAGATACTTTCAATTAATGTAAATGATCACAAAATACTTAAATAAAATCAATATATGATAGATTTAAGTAAACTAGTAAGCTTTTAATTAAAAAGAGAGATCTAGCAAATATGAAAATAATTTCAGCACATTAAATTAATTTGAATTGCTAAAATAT
The DNA here is from genome assembly GCA_021442155.1 of Cymbidium sinense. Taxonomy (NCBI): domain Eukaryota; kingdom Viridiplantae; phylum Streptophyta; class Magnoliopsida; order Asparagales; family Orchidaceae; genus Cymbidium; species Cymbidium sinense. The sequence continues at coordinate 28,694,485 of CM038233.1, read as the reverse complement.
ACTTCTAAAATAGATCTAAGAATAAATGATCTTTCAAATAAGACTAATGAAGAAATATTTCAAGAAATCATAAGAAATTTGTAGGAAGATAAAAATTTCAACAAGTTGAAATAAATCCTACAAACTATCACATGAGTTTTTCACAAAAAAAATGATCGAAGAAACTTTGATGTGAAAAACTTAGACTTTGATGTTCAAAGACTAATCCACAAAAAGTATAAATTGAAAAGAATAAATAGATGGTGAAAATAGTATGAACAATTTAAAAAGGGATTAAGATCAAGAAAACAAACTCAAGTAATTTGAGAAAGCTTGCTTAGTTGAAGATGTTGAAGCTTCCAAACCAAGGATTTGATCTTGCAATATTTGGAGAACACTTGAAAGAAAATCTAAGAAATTTTCTCTAGATTTTGGAGGATTTTGAATTTGAATGAGGAATACTTTCATGAAGAGAATGAGGCTATTTCTAGGCAAGAAGGTCATTTTGAATTATTTCAAAAAATATATTATTCTAATATCATGTTATCATCTAATAATTTAATATTCAATAAAAATATAATTTATATGAAATAACTTTTAAATTCAAGCAGCCAAAATTCGGCTATTCACATGGACAAGTTAAAAATAATCAAATATGGCTCTTAATATATTCAAAGCATGTAGCATGCATTCATTACTAAAATAATGTTTGAAAAGTCATAATAAATTCAATTTTAATCATGGGTCATGTAATGTAACCTATCAAATTAAAGGAAAAAATTCAAGAATCGAGATGAAATCAGACATAAATTCCTTGAATATGAAATGACTATGGCTAAAATACAAAATTTCACATATTTTTGTTAGTTTTCAAATATGACATTTAAATGCTATGATAGAATTTATATATAATAATACATATGTTAGTTATCATATAGCCTTTAAATTAAATTAAAATATTTAATTATATTAAATAAATAAAATAATTACACTTAATAGTCATAATTTATTATCATTTATTATTTTGACAATTCAAATGTTATGTATGAAACATATAATTGAATGTTAATTAGATAGATATTTATATAAATTAACCTTATTAAAATAATATGTTAAGAGGTGAGCAAATTGATTCATGCCAATGAACTCATATGAATTTCTAAGATAGTTATAAATGCATATAACCTAAAATATTATCTGAGCTTCACATTATCCATTATGATCTATCTTTCATTCTACTATTCTTGCAATTTTCTCAAACATATTGTGAGATGTATTGGATATATAATTAGCAATTAATATATCTCAAATACATAAAAGCATTCATCAGAATATCCAAGAATTCATTTGTTATAATCAAAATTGATCGGATTGAACATGAGGCTCATTAACCCAACAATCTCCCTTTTTGATGATGACAAACTAATGGTATTGATTTTGATGAAGGTGCAAATTGACCTTTCATCATAGTTTTGAAAAAATTCTTTTAAAAAAAATTATGCATAAAAAGATTAATAATGTTGCTCTAAATGTATGCATGAAATAGACTTAATACTAACCAACATTTTACTCTTCTCCCCCTTTTGACAACATCAAAAAGTGAGAACAAATTATATAAAATTTTAAATATTAGGATCTAACATTCCAAGCATGCATCTTAAAGTATAGAAACATTCTTCTGGTAATGGTTTTATAAAAATATCTACAATTTATAAATTAGTACTAATGAAATTAATATTAACATCACCATTCAAAACATGATCCCTAATAAAATGATGTCTAATTTCTATATGCTTGGTTCAGTGTCGGATAGGATTTTAGTCAAACTAATAGCAAGTATTGTCACACTAAACAAGAATGTGATCTTACTTAATACTAAAAATCTTTTAATTGTTGCTTTAACCAAAGGACCGAGCAACACAACTACCAAGTATGTACCTCGTGAATGGATAAAGCTACAAAATTTTATTTCTGACCAAGACACAAGTGATGATCCAAAAAATGACATGTGTCCATGTGCTTTTCTATCTACTTTGCATCTCGCAAAATCAGCATTAGAATAAGTAACCAAATCACATGATAAAGAATTTTTAGGATACCATAAACTTAACCTAGTAGTGCCTACCAAATACCGAAAGATATGCTTGATTGCTATTAAATGAGATTATTTTAGGTTGGCCTGAAAATGAGCACACAAACAAATAGTAAACATAATATCAGGCCTACTAGCAGTAAGGTATAAAAGTGAACCTTTCAAACTCCTATAAAGTTTTTGATCAATAGATTTTCTTAATTCATCGAAATCCAATTTTGTAGATGGGCTCATAGGAGTTTTACTAGATTTAAATCTTTTCATGTCAGACCTCTCAAGCATACATTTGTGTACTTAATTTGATAGATGAATGTGTCATTTTCTTATTGCTTCACTTGATTACTTAAGAAAAAATTAATTTCTCCCATCATACTCATTTCAAACTATTTAGACATCAAAGATGAGAACTCATGGCACAAAGATTCATTTATACTTCCAAATAATATATCATCTACATACAATTGTACCACAATCAAATCATCATCTATGCTCTTAAGGAATAAGGTGGTATCAACTCTACCCTTTCTAAATCCATGATCTATCAAAAAGTTACTTAACCTATCATACTAAGCACGAGGAGCCTATTTCAAACCATATAAGGCTTTCTTTAATTTATACACATGATTTGGACAATAAAGGCTCTCAAATCCAAGTGGTTGCTCTACAAATACATCTTGGTCAATAAATCCATTCAAAAATGCACTCTTGGCATCCATTTAAAAAAGTTTAAAATCTCTAAAATAAGCATAAGCAGGAGTAACCTAATAGCTTCTAGTCTTTCTACTGCTGTAAAAGATTCTTCAAAATCTATACCTTAAACTTATGTGTACCCTTGTGTAACTAACCAAGCTTTATTTCTAACAATACAACTCGAATCATCTTATTCCTAAAGACCCATTTTGTTCCAATGACATTTTGATCTCTTGGGACTAATTCCCAAACATCATTTCTTACAAATTGATTCATCTCTTCTTCCATAGCAATAAACCAAAATTATGTTTTAATGCTTCATCTAAATTTTAGGTTCAACCTCGATAAAAATGTCAATGATCTACAACCTCTCTACTATGTCTTCTCATATAACTCCTTTTGAAGGATCTCCTATAATTAGTTCCTTTGGATGATTTTTATTATATTTCCATTCTTAGGCAATGAATCATCCACATTATCTTCTAATGATATTTTCTTAAAATTATCAATCTTCATTTCTAATAGGATCAATTAAATTTTCATCAAAATAATATAGATTCTTCTACAATCATTTTTTCTTATTGAAAACTCTATAAGCTTTACTAAAAGAGAGTATCTAAGAAAATACCATCATCGATTTGCAATCAAACTTACTTAAATGCTCTTTTCCATTATTCAAAATAAAGCATTTACATCCAAATACATGAAAGTGTTCAATCTTAAGCTTCTTTCGAAAAAATAATTCATAGAGTGTCTTCTTCAAAATTAGTCTAAAATAGATCCTATTCATCACATAATATACAATATTTACTACTTCTGCCCAAAAATATTTTGATAATTTATACTCATCAAGTATAAATCTACTCAATTCAATTAAAATTCTATTTTTTTTCTCTCTACTACTCCATTTTGTTAGGGAGTTCTAGGTGCAAAAAAATTATGTCTAATCCCATGTTCATCACAATAATCCTCAAATAATTTATTTTCAAATTCACCACCATGATCAATTTGAACCCTATTAATCAAAAGGCCTTGTTCTCTTTGAATAAATTTAGAAAATTTTCTAAACTCAACAAAACCATCATCCTTGTAAGTTATAAAAAAATCCAAGTATATCTAGAGAAATCCTCAACAATCACAAAACCATAATTTTTTTCACCTAAGCTAGTGGTGCTAATAGGACCAAATGAATCCATGTGCAACAATTCTAAAGGTCTAGAAGTAGAAACAATATTTGCACTTTTAAATGAGCTTCTAGAATGCTTCTCATGAATACATGCATCACAAACATAGTTTGAATGAAAATTTAATTTAGTCAATCCAACTATTAAATCAAGTTTAGCAATTTTATTGAGTGTGTGCATGAATACATATAGTCTCCTATGCCATAACCATATATCATCAGGAGTGCTTTTAAAACAAAGTAAATTCAAATTCACATCATTAAAGCTATCTAAATCAATAACATAAATATTTTTATATCTTTGTCTTACTAACAAAATATTTTCATTATTTTTTATAATGCAATATGATGCATGGAATACTACACGCAAACCTTTATAACATAATTGACTAATAGAAATTAATATATGTTTTAATCTTTCTACTAGAAAAACTTTATCTAAAGTGATAGAATTCTTACAAATAGAACCAATGCCAATGATCTCTCCCTTTGCATTATCTCCATATGTAACAAATCCTCCATCACTTGATTCTAAAGTTGTGAATTTATCTTTATCTCCGGTCATATGTCTTGAACATCCACTGTCTAAGTACCACAAGCCTTCTTTGATTTTGCTTTGAAGGCTTTTCTACAAAAGGAAATCACATGTTAACTTTTGGAACCCAAATATGTTTGGGTCCACATTCTAAATGTGAAGCAAGATATCTAGCACGTGTGATTTGTGTAGTGATTGTACCTTTTAGTACCCATACATAAGATGATTGCTTAGTGTTTTGTAATTTACATGCATAGCAATCAAATGAAATATGCCCTTTTTATCACAATACACCAAATATTAGTGTTTGCATATGACTTAAACGATAATTATAAGGTATATGAGTGATATGTATCATGCAAATAATTTTTATTAAATGTTTACTGATGAAGCATTATAATGAACTTGTGATTTCAAACATAATTCTAATCTTGCTTTTGCAAGATATTCTCTCTATCAAGTTTACACAAGAAGGAACAATTTAATAAAAAGAATTATTTTTACTTTTTTAAATTATCACATTCATTTTTTAAATTACAAAAATGCATATCTAAATTTTTATGTTCTTTTCTAAGGTTTTGTATTTTCTTTTAATTTTTTATATTCAATAACTAAATCATTAAAGCATCATCTAATTCATCATAAGATATATCATTACATACCTCTTGAGAATCTAAGTCGATTCTCCATTCCATAAGACATATGTTGACCTCTTCATCGGATGAGCAAGTACTTAATTCATTTGAATCTGATTGGCCCATAAAGTCATCTTCTTCTTATGGTACTTTTTCTCCTTCATATTTTTCTTTTTCCACATCAATCTCTTTCTTCTTGATTCAAGTTTTGGACAATCACCTCTTATGTGTCTAGGCTTTTTACAATGGTAGCAAATGATCCCTTCACCTGTAGAAAATTTTTTAGTTTGAAATTTATAATTTTTAAATTTTTTTATACCTTTGATTCTTCTTCCTTAGCAAGTTCCCAAGCCTTTTGGATAGCATGACCACCTCATCACTATCACCATCCAAGCTTGAGGTGTTATGCTCAGCACTATCATCAACTTGTAATGCAATGGCTTTTCCTTTCTCCTTCTCCCTTTTTGCTAAGTTATCCATCTTATCCCTTTGAGAAATTACCTATTCATATGCTATCAAAGAACCCAAAAGCTGATCAAGTGGATAAGTAGATAAATCCTTAGCTCCACTAATAGCTGTTACTTTAGTTTCCCATTCTTTTGGAAGATATCTAAGAATCTTATAGACTAAGTCTTGATTCCTATATGTTTTTCCAAGAGAATGCAATGTGTTAATTATTTTCATGAATCAAGTATACATATCAGAAATAGATTTAGAAGGAGACATAGGAACTCATATTCATGAACTAATCTATTTATGTGAGCATCTTTAACTTCACTAGTTTCTTCATAAGTAATAATGAGTTTATCCCATATTTCTTTTGATGTACTTAACATAGAAATTTTCATGTAATCATCAGTAATAAGCACAATGTAAAGTATTACAAGCCCTAGCATTTAATTCATCAAGTTCTCTTTTAGCTATAGACCATTCCTCAAAAGGTTTTTGTACTTTAATGCCATTTACTTCTATTGTGGGTGTATGATATTGATGTGTCAACATATACCACATGTGTGCATCTTGACCTCTTAAAAATATACTAATTCTATTTTTCCAATAATCAAATGGTGCACTATCTAAAAGTGTAAGTCTATGAGTGGATTGTCCCTCTTGTAGTTAACCCTTTGGGAAACCTCATTCCATAATGAAAAGATCTACTCTTGGATGGTAAGCCAATAAAAGAGCCTAGGCTCGATGCCAATTGAGTCACTATAGCACCCGGGGAGGTGGAATTAGCTATATTAAAATTTTAAAAGTTAAAATCTTAAATTTTAGTTTTAGTAGAAAATTAATTTTTGATTTTATAATGACAAGATACAATTCTTAATGCAACAAAAATAAAATATGATAAAGTAAAGAGACAATAGAACACAATTTTATGGTTGGCCAAACCCAAAAGCCTACGTCCCCTAGCCACCCTAGGAATCCACTAAATGCAAAAAATAGCTTACAAATAGTACTCTCTCTCTATAAGGGTGAGTACAACCCTACAATATGTACTCTCTACAAAGGGCAATTACAACAATATAAATTTTACAAAAGAAAAAATATAAAATAATAAATTTTGATAAAATAAATCTCTCACAAATATACCAAGCTATCAATTCAAAAAAGTGATCTCACAACTTATAAATGATCACTTTACAACTTAAAATTTGGCAAGATAAAATGCTCACTTAATATTGATAGAAATAATAAAATAAATATCTTAAAGTGATCTTACTAAGATGTTTATGTTATTATAATTTGTACTAATATAAAAATGATTTCAAAATAAATTCACAATATTCTTTTGCACAATAAAATAAATTTCAGCAAGGAATAATTTATTTTAACCAAAAAATTCTTTCAATTAATGCAAATGATCACAAATACTTAAATAAAATGAGTATATGATTTATCTAAGTAGTAAGCTTTTAATTAAAAAGAGATCTAGCAAATATGAAAATAATTTCAGCATAAAATTTAATTTAAAATGCTTAAAATATACTTCTAAAATAGATCTAAGAATAAATGATCTTTCAAATAAGACTAATGAAGAAATATTTCAAGAAACCAAAAGAAATTTGTAGGAAGATAAAATTTCAACAAGTTGAAATCCTACAAACTATCACAAGAGTTTTCACACAAAAAAATGATTGAAGAAACTTTGATGTGAAAACTTAGACTTTGATGTCCAAAGACTAATCCACCAAAAAATATAAATTGAAAGAATAAATAGATGGTGAAAATAGTATGAACAACTAAAAGGATTAAGATCAAGATAACAAACTCAAGTAATTTGAAAAGCTTGCTTAGTTGAAGATGTTGAAGCTTCCAAACCAAGGATTTGATCTTGCAATATTTGGAGAACACTTGGAAGAAAATCTAAGAAATTTTCTCTTAGATTTGTTGGAGGGATTTTGAATTTGAATGAGGAATGCTTTCATGAAGAGAATGAGGGCTATTTATAGGCAAGAAAGGTCATTTTGAATTATTTCAAAAAAAATATTATTCTAACATCATGTTATCATCTAATAATTTAATATTCAATAAAAATATAATTTATATTAAATAAATATTAAATTTTAGCAAAATTTTGGCTATTCACATGGGCAAGTCAAAAATAATCAAATATGGCTCTTAATATATTGCATGTAGCATGCATTATTATTAAAATCAAATGTTTGAAAAGTCATAATAAATTCAATTTTAATCAAAGTGGGTCATGTGTATCAAATTAAAGGAAAAAATCAAGGAATCCGTTGGAGATGAAATATAAATTCTTGATTATAAAATGACTTTGGCTAAAATACAAAATTTCACATATTTTGTTAATTTTGAAATATGACATTTAAATATTATGATATAATTTATATATAATCATACATATGTTTTGTTATCATATAAATTAAATTAAAATATTTAATTATATTAAGTAAATAAAATAATTACACTTAATAGTCATAATTTATTATCATTTATTATTTTGACAATTCAAATGCTATGTATGAACATAAACATATGAATGTTAATTAGATAGAGATTTATATAAATTAACCTCATTAAAATAATATGTTAAGTTGTGAGCAAATTGATTCATGCCAATGAACTCATGAATTTCTAAGATAGTTATAAATGCATATAAAAATATTATATCTTGAGCTACATTATCCATTTTGATCTCTTTCATTCTTTTATTCTTGCAATTTCTCATATTGTATATGATATTGATATGTAATTAGCAATTAATATATTTAAAATACATAAAACATTCATTAGAACATCAAGCATTGTTTGTTATCATCAAAATTGATTGATTGAACATGAGGCTCATTAAGCCAACAATCTCCCCTTTTGATGATGACAAACTAATGTTTATTGATTTTGATGAAGGTGCAAATTGACCTTTCATCATAGTTTTTGAAAAAAATTCTCTTCTAAAAAAATTTATGCACAAGAGATGAATAATGTTGCTCCCCCTAAATGTATGCATGAAATAGACTTAATACTAACCAACATTTTACTCTTCTCCCCCTTTTGACAACATCAAAAGTGAGAACAAACTATATAATTTTAAATATTAGGATCTAACATTCCAAAGCATCTTAAAGTACAAAATATTCTTGTAATGGTTTTGTAAAAATATCAATTTGTAAATCGACTAATGAAATTAATATTAACATCACCTTTCAAAACATGATCCCTAATAAAATGATGTCTAATTTCTATATGCTTGGTTCGTGAGTGTTGGATAGGATTTTTAGTCAAACTAATAGCACTATTGTCACACTTGAACTAGAATGTGATCTTGCTTAATACCAAAATCTTTTAATTGTTCTTTAACCAAAGAACACAACTGTGACAATACTCAGCCTCTGAGTGGATAAAGCTACATAATTTTTTTCTAGAACCAAGACACACTGATGATCCTAAAAATTGACATGTGCTTTCTTCTATCTACTTTGCATCCCACTTCATCAGAATAAGCAACCAAATCACATGATAAAGAATTTTAGGATACCATAAACCTAACCTAGTAGTGCCTATCAAATACCAAGATACACTTGCTATTAAATGAGATTCTTTGGGTTGGCTGAAAATGAGCACATAAACAAACAAACAAACATAATATCGGCCTACTAGGTAGGTATAAAAGTGAACCTATCATACTCTATAAAGTTTTTTATCAACATTTTCCTAATTCATCTAAATCCAATTTTGTAGATGGGCTCATAGGAGTTTTACTAGATTTAAATCTTTTCATGTCAAACCTCTCAAGCAATTCATTTGTGTACTTAGTTTGACAGATGAATGTGCCATTTTCTTGTTGCTTCACTTGAAGACCTAAGAAAAAAATTAAGTTCTCCCATCATACTCATTTCAAACTCTTTAGACATCAAAGATGAGAACTCATGGCACAAAGATTCATTTGTACTTCCAAATAATATATCATCTACATACACTTGTACCAATCAAATCATCATCTATGCTCTTAGGAATAATTGGTATCTACTCTCTACCCTTTCTAAATCCATGATCTATCAAAAAGTTACTTAACATGTCATACCAAGCACGAGGAGCTTGTTTTAAATCATATAAATCTTTTTTTAATTTATACACATGATTTGGACAATCAAGGCTCTCAAATCTAAGTGATTGCTCTACAAATACATCTTGGTAAATAAATCCATTCAAAAATGCACTCTTGACATCCATTTGAAAAAGTTTAAAGTACATAAAATAAGCATAAGCAGGAGTAACCTAATAGCTTCTAGTCTTGCTACTGGTGCAAAAGATTCTTCAAAATCTATACCTTCAACTTGTGTGTACCCTTATGGAACTAACCTAGCTTTATTTCTAACAATACAACCTAAATCATCTAACTTATTCCTAAAGACCCATTTTGTTCCAATGGCATTTTGATCTTGGGGTCTTGGGACTAATTCCCAAACATCATTTCTTACAAATTGATTCAACTCCTCTTCCAATAATCCAAAATTATCTTTTAATGCTTCTTAAATTTTAGGTTCAACCTCATAAAAATGTTGAATGATCTTCTCTACTATGTCTTAGTCATAACTCCTTTTGAAGGATCTCCTATAATTAGTTCCTTTGGATGATTTTTTATTATTTTCCATTCTTTAGGCAATGAATCATCCACATTATCTTCTAAAGATATTTTCTTAAAATTATCAATCTCTTCATCAATCACTTCATTTCTAATAGGATCAATTAAATTTTCATCAAAAAATAACATGTATTGATTCTTCTACAATCATTTTTCTTATTGAAAACTCTATAAGCTCTACTAGAAAGAGTATCCTAAGAAAATACCATCATCGATTTGCAATCAAACTTACCTAAATATCTTTTCCATTATTCAAAATAAAGCATTTACATCTAAATACATGAAAGTGTTCAATCTTAGGCTTCTTTCCAAAAAAAAAAAAAAACAATTCATAGTGTGTCTTCTTCAAAATTGGTCTAAAATAGATCCTATTCATCACATAACATGCATTATTCTACTTACGCCAAAATATTTTGGCAATTTATACTCATCAAGCATAGATCTACTTAATTCAATTAATATTCTATTTTTTCTCTACTACTCCATTTGTTGGGAGTTCTAGGTGCAGAAAAATTATGTCTAATCCCATGTTCATCACAATAATCCTCAAATAATTTATTTTCAAATTCACCACCATGGTTTGAACCCTATTAATCAAAAGGCCTTGTTCTCTTTGAATATATTTAGAAAACTTTCTAAACTCACCAAAAAAACATCATCCTTGTAAGTTATAAAACCCAAGTATATCTAGAGAAATCATCAACAATCACAAAACCATAATTTTTTCACCTAAGCTAGTGGTGCTAATAGGACCAAATAAATCCATGTGCAATAATTCTAGGTCTAGAAGTAGAATAATATTTTACTTTTAAATGAGCTTCTAGAATGCTTACCATGAATACATGCATTATAACATAGTTTGAATGAAAATTTAATTTAGGCAATCCAACTACTAAATCAAGTTTAGCAATTTTATTAAGTGTGTGCATGTTAATATGACATAGTCTCTCCTATGCCATAACCATATATCATCATGAGTGCTTTTAAAATAAAGTCAAATTCACATCATGAAAGCTAAATCAATGACATAAATATTTTTTATATCTTTTCCTACTAACAAAACATTTTCATTATTTTTTTAAATATGATGCATGGAATACTACATTCAAACCTTTATCACATAATTGACTAATAGAAATTAAATTATGTTTTAATCCTTCTACTAGAAAAACTTTATCTAAAGTGATAGAATTCTTACAAATAGAACCAATGCCAATGATCTTTCCCTTTGCATTATCTCCATATGTAACAAATCCTCCATCACTTGATTCTAAAGTTGTGAATTTATCTTTATCTCATGTCATATGTCTTGAACATCCCATACCATGTGTCTTTGATTTTTTTCTTTGAAGGCATTCCTACAAAATCATGTTTCTTTTGGAACATGTTTGGGTCCACATTCTAAATTTGAAGTAAGATATAGCATGTGTGGTTTGTGTAGTGCTTGTACCTTTTGGCCATACATAAGATGATTGCTTAGTGTTTTTATAATTTTCATAATCAAATGAAATATGCCTTTTCTATAATTGCACCAAACATTAGTGTTTGCATATGATAGCATGATAATTATAAGGTATATGAGTGGGATGTGTATGATGCAAATAATTTTATTAAATGTTTTTCTTGATGAAGTATTATAATGAACTTATGATTTAAAACATAATTCTAATCTTGCTTTTAACAAGATATTCTCTCTTTCAAGTTTACATACAAGTAAGGAACAATTTAATAAAGTATTTTTACTTTTAAATTATCACATTCATTTTTAAATCACAAAAATGCATATCTAAATTTTTATGTTCTTTTCTAAGGTTTTGTATTTTCTTTTAATTTTTATATTCAATAACTAAATCATTAAAGCATCATCTAATTCATCATAAGATATATCATTACATACCTCTTGAGAATCTAAGTTGATTCTCCATTTCATAAGACATATGTTGACCTCTTCATGATGAGCAAGTACTTGATTCATTTGAATCTGGATTGGCCCATAAAGCCTCTTCTTCTTCTTATGGTACTTTTTCTCCTTCATATTTTTCTTCTTTCCACATCAATCTCTTTCTTCTTTGATTCACAAGTTGGACAATCACCTTATATGGGCTTTTTATAGCAAATAATCCCTTCACCTATAAGAAATTTTTTAGTTTGAAATTTATAGTTTTTAAGTTTTTTATACCTTTGATTCTTCTTCCTTAGCAAGTTCCCAAGCCTTTTGGATAGCATGACCACCCATCACTATCATGCTTGAGGTGTTATGCTCATCACTATCATCAACTTGTAATGCAATGGCTTTTCCTTTCTCCTTCTCCCTTTTTGCTGAGTTATCCATCTTATCCTTTTGAACAATAACCTATTCATGTGCTATCAAAGAACCCAAAAGCTGATCAAGTGGATAAATAGATAAATCTTAGCTTCTTAATAGATGTTATTTTAGCTTCCCATTCTTTTGGAAGACATCTAGAATCTTATAGACTAAGTCTTGATTCTATGTATTTTTCAAGAGAATGCAATGTGTTAATTATTTTCATGAATCTAGTATACATATCGAAATAGATTCAAAGGAGACATATGAAATAACTCATATTCATGAACAAGTCTATTTATGTGAGCATCTTTAACTTCACTAGTTCCTTCATAAGTTATAATGAGTTTATCCCATATTTCTTTTGTTGTACTTAACATAGAAATTTTCATGTAATCATCGGTAATAAAGCACAATGTAAAGTATTACAAGCCCTAGCATTTAATTCATCAAGTTCTCTTTCAACTAAGACCATTCCTCAAAAGGTTTTTCTACTTTAATCCATTTACTTCTATTGGGGAGTATATGATGATGTCAACATATACCACATGCGCGTGCATCTTTAAAAATGTACTAATTCTATTTTTCCAATAATCAAATGGTACACTATCTAAAAGTGGAGGTCTATGAGTGGATTGTCCCTCGGTAGTGAACCTTTGGGAAACCTTGTGTAGTGAAAAGATCTACTCTTGGATGTTAAGTAAAATAAAAGAGCTCGATACCAATTGTGAGTCTATAGCAAAGAGGGTGTGAATTGGTTATATTAAAATTTTAAAAGTTAAATCTTAAATTTTAAGTTTTAGTAGAAAATTAATTTTGATTTTATAATGACAAGATACAATTCTTAAACAAAATAAAAGTACAATAAAGTAAAGAGAGACACATAATTTTTTAATGGTCCTCCATACTGCGTCCTTTAGCTAGGAATCCAAAAAAATGCAAAATAGTTTACAAAATACTCTCTTATACGTGAGTAATACAATAATATGTACTCTCCTAGAGGCGAGTACAACCCAATATAAATTTTACGACAAAAATATACAAATAATAAATTTTGATAAAATAAATCTCACAAATATACCTATCAATTCAAAAAATGATCTCACAACTTATAAATGATCACTTTACAACTTTTGGCAAAATAAAATGCTCACTTAATATTGATAAGAAATAATAAAATAAATATCTTAAAGTAATCTTACTAAGATGTTTATGTTATTATAATTTAGACAATAAAAATAATTTCAAAATAAATTCATAATATTGATAAAAAATAAGCAAGGAATAATTTTAACCAAAAGATCTTTCAATTAATGCTAATGATCACAAAATACTTAAATAAAATCATTATATGATAGATTTAAGTAAAGTAGTAAGCTTTTAATTAAAAGAGATCTAGAATATGAAAATAATTTCATAAAATAATTTAAATGCTAAAATACTTCTAAAATAGATCTAATAAAAATGAATAAGACTAATGAAAAATATTTCAAGAAATCAAAGAAATTTGTAGGAAGATAAAATTTTAACAAGTTGAAATAAATCCTATATACTATCACAAGATTTTTTCATTAAAAAAATGATTGAAGAAACTTTGATGTGAAAAACTTTGACTTTGATGTTCAAAGACTAATTCACCAAAAAGTATAAATGGAAAAGAATAAATAGATGGTAAAAATAGTATGAACAACTTAAAAAGGGATTAAGATCAAGAAAACAAACTCAAGTAATTTGAGAAAGCTTGCTTAGTTGAAGATGTTGAAGCTTCCAAACCAAGGATTTGATCTTACAATATTTGGAGAACACTTGAAAGAAAATCTAGGAACTTTTCTCTTAGATTTGCTGGAGGGATTTTGAATTTAAATGAGGAATACTTTCATGAAGAGAATGAGAGCTATTTATAGGCAAGAAGGTCATTTTGAATTATTTCAAAAAAAAATTATTATATCATGTTATCATTAATATTAATATTAAAATATAATTTATATTAAATAAATATTAAATTCAAGTAGCTAAAATTTTGGCTATTCACATGGGCAAGTCAAATAATCAAATAAATCTTAATATATTCAAAGCATGCATTCATTATTAAAATCAGTAATGTTTGAAAAGTCATAATAAATTCAATTTTAATCAAACGTGGGTCATATCAAATTAAAGGAAAAAAAATCCATCTTGGAGATGAAATCGATATAAATTCTTGAATATAAAATGACTTTTTAAAATACAAAATTTCACATATTTTTGTTAATTTTGAAATATGACATTTAAATATTATGATATAATTTATATATAATCATACATATGTTAGTTATCATATAACCTTCAAATTAAATTAAAATATTTAATTATATTAAGTAAATAAAATAATTATACAATAGTCATAATTTATTATCATTTATTATTTTGACAATTCAAATGCTGTATGAAACATATAATTGAATGTTAATTAGATAGAGATTTATATAAATTAACTCATTAAAATAATATGTTAAGTTGTGAGCAAATTGATTCATGCCAATGAACTCATATATTTCTAAGATAGTTATAAATACATATAACCAAATATTATATCTTGAGCATTATCCATTTTGATCTATCTTTCATTCTTCTATTCTTATAATTTTTTCAAATATATTGTGAGATGTATTGGATATATAATTATCAATTAATATATCTGAAACACATAAAATATTCATTAATACATCCAAGCATTCGTTTGTTATCATCAAAATTGATCGGATTGAACATGAGGCATTAAAGCAAACAAGAATACTTTCTTTTAACACATAGAAGCTTTTGGAAGAAAAGATTTGTATTAGAAGATCATAATTAAATGGTGAAAATTTTGAAGTTAATTAAGGTCATACACATAAAGAATGTATATAAAGAATCCTCTAAACTAATTAAATGATCAACAACCCATACCACCATCAATGGTCAATACCTAAAGTATTATGTGTTAGTATAATTGCATAGATAAATATTACTTGCTTCCTCATGATATATATGATATAATGATAAAATTCTTTTGCAACAGAATTTTCAAGTTGCAAAATTTTTTCAAAGCAGAGGCATTTTAATATATTTATTTAGATTAAGATAGTACTTTTTGTTGAGATCCCCAAATAAATAAATAAATACATGCATACATACATACACACACACACACACACACACACACATATATATATTATATATATATATATATATATATATATATATATATATATATATATATATATATATATATATATATTATATTATATGTTTGTGATGATTGATTTTAAATTCTCATACATTCTTATAATTGATGAGAAAAGAGATCTAAAGTAAATATTTAAATTAGCTCAAAAATCACCCTATCAGATATGGGCCATTTTTGAATTTTTATATTTAGAGCTGTCAAGTTTCTACGTGCTAGACATGGGGCATTTTTAAAAAAAATTATATTAGAGGAGCACTTATATCTATTTTGGGTTGACATCATGCCTTGCATTGAGATCCCCAAATAGCATTTTAAATTATATTTGTTGAAATTACTGTTAATTATGTGAATAACAAGCAAGATCATCTTCACTCAAGACTTGTAGAAGACAACTTCAAAGGCTAGAGGTTTACCTCCCAAATTCATCATAATTTCAAAGATCAAGAGGAAAAGTTTCCAGTTCTACAAGCTTTAATTAGTTAAGTTGGAAAAGCATCGATCCACATAACTCATGTCTAAGGATTAAATGGGTTTAAAAAAGTTTCAAAACTAAATATGATTCACTAATCTTAAGCCAAAAAAAAAAGGTTTCATAGTGAATGAGCACCCATTTCATCGTAATGATAGGGTAAAGTTTTCTCTGTTTTAAATCTAAAGCTAATAGAGTTGACTAAGAATCGATAAATTCATACATCTTTTCAAGCCATAGTGAAAGAGCCCCGCTTAATGGATATAACTATTCATTCTCCGAAGCTAATCCAACTTGACAAATTCAAGCAATCCATATGTGAATAATCTTTCCAATTGATCGATGAATCAAGATAAAATATGAGGAGGTGACCCTCGATTCAAAATAATTCCAAACTAAGATTATATTGAATAGGTAGATTCTAACTCCTTTAAGGTTTGCATAAAGAATAACCTAGACTTTTCAACAGTGACAAAAGTAGCAAGCATAGATTGCTATGCCAAAGTTCATAAAAAACTCGTGGTTAAACAAAGAGACTTGTAATTAATAGTCATAATACTAAAATATTGTGACTTCTTGACATTACTCTAAAGGCTTGTATGCATTCCTTCATCAAGTCTGCCAAAGCAATAAGCTGAGGAGCAAAGGTATGTATATTCCTCCTAACAAGTCAATTCAAACAAATAAGGTCAACCCTTGATCAAATCCAACAAGCACAAAGCTAAGATAGAAGGAACCCAAATCACAAAATAAACAAAATCCTTTCCTTTATCAAGCCTACCAAGCATGAAGCTAAGGTTGAAAGAAGATTAAATCTACAAATCGCTAAAATGAGACCTTCACTAAGTCCATCGAAATAGATAATAGAGGATAGAAGAAGTTCTCATTCTTCTTACAAGTCAATGAAGACAAATCAAGAAAATTCCTTCATCAAGGTAGTCAAAGCACTAAGCATAAGGCACAAGGTATCTCTCTTCTTACCTGACAAGATAATAAAGATAAATCAAGTCAAAATTTGCATGGTCAACTAGCTTACAAGAAACATGGTCTGTTTTATGCATGTACTATATTTGCTGGGGAAAAATCAATGACCTATAAATAAAATTTATAAGCATGAGCACACACATATATTGAAATTGATGAAAATTAAGTGCGATGTCAAGCATATTGGAGTTAAAACACCTTGATTGCGACTGAAATTGATCGAGATGTCCTCCGATTATAAAATTGACTATGTTGGTGCATCCATAATATCAAAAGTAATTGGTATATCACATTGATCACTTAACATCTGATAATGAAAAATCAATTGTAAAAGTAGACTCAAGTATATCGAAGTCGAGAAGCCTCGACGCTATCTAAAAGAGTTCCTTTAACGAAAGGAACTACACCGTTATCACCAAAATAGAGAAATTTATCGAACGAGGCCTTTCGTGATCAAGGTCAAATGTGGAGCAAAAGACAAACTTTGAAACCGACTAGCATAAATCAAGCTCAAATTGCATCGTTTATTGGCTCAAATGTCCTCTAATCGCAAAATGGATTATTGATATACTCAATAATACTTTAAATAAGTTTTTTCATTTTATAGATTACTTGTACTCTCAAAAAACAACTTTAATATTCTTTCTTTAATCCATAGATTATTCATACACTCAAATATAATACTTTAAATAAGTTCTTCATTCTCGAAAATAATAAGCTTTATAAATAAATAATTGATAAAAGCTAGTTTTTTATTTTATTGGTCTTCATTATTCATATTATTTTCTTGAAATTTAATAAAATGATAAACTTATCATACTCAAAAAATTATGCATGCATATAAAAAAAATTATAAAATAATATTTTTTTGATTTAATCTTATCTTTAAAATATCTATTAATAATCCTATATTAGAATAAATCAAAATTAAATTAATTTGAAGAAGAAAATTATGCATAATAAGATGACCATTAAAGTAGAAAAATTAAAAGCATATAAATTAAGCTAACATATGAAAAATGAATAAAATTAACAACATTTTACCTAACAAACTTTGATGATTGTAAAAAAACCTTAATTAAAGCAAGATTATGAGAATTTCTTCTAAAAGCTTCCTCTCTTTAGCTATTCTTCTTTTCTTCATTTTTCTCCCAATAGCATTAATTTCTCATCTCTATTGCACTAAACTTATCTCACAAAATATTTCTTACTTGAAAAAAAATGTTTCCACATATTTATTGGTAAAATTGAATATATGATATATACTTAGTTTGGATAATCAAGAAGTGACAATAAAATGAACAAGTGTATAATTTTTTATTCAAATTTTAAAATATTTACATGGATTACATTATATATATATTATGAATTATGAAGACTGCATGAAAACATTTTAGAAATAGCATAAATTATAAGCATAAATTTTTTCATTATTTATAAAATTTACATGCATGTAGACATTTCAGAATTATTTATGAGTTATGAAATATTAAACATATATTGAAGAAGGTTTATATATTATTTAAGTTATAAAATTACTAGCATGAAGACACATATTTTTTAGAGAATTTATTTGAAAATATTTGCATCAATTCTGATAAATATAAATCTTGTATATATATATATATATATATATAATATTTATGATATTTTATATATCAAAGTAAAGATAATTTAAATTTTCATTTGCTCAAATCATATTAATTTAAATAAATTAATTTTTTTATATTCAAATAAATTCTAATCATGAACTTTTGATTTATATTTCTTATCGTATTAATTAATAGTTATAACCTAAAATTTTCTTAATCTAATAATATATATTAAACATGTACTCTTTAAAACTTAATAAAAGTATAAAGTTTGTATCTATTTTTTTTAAATATTAAATAAACTCACTTTTTAAAGAAGATTTATATTTTAATTTATATATTCAGGAGAGATAGAGAGAGAATTAACTATTACATCAATAGTCCTACAGAGAGATCATCCTTATAAGTATATAGATGGATCATCCATCCATTGAGAAAGTACAACTCATTAGCCTCAGTTGGTAGTTGACTTAGAAACTTACCTTCAATTAGGTGAATTAGCTCATTGGGACATGACAAAACCACTTTCTAGACAAAAAATTTTTAAGAATGAAAATATCTTTCTTGACAAACTTGCCTAACCTTTACTAGCATGGGATCAATAACACTTGTAATCCCACTTATAGGTAAACTAAATGCACATTTAGTTGACAATCATTGCAAGTCATTCTTAAAGAAAAGATTACTTTAGTTGCGATGACCAAATGACTTTTTAAAAGTCTAGTTGAATTATGAGTATTCAATGACATTGATTGTTGGGTGGGCTTTAGGCTCCATGATCATGGTGCTAATTTCCTCTTAGGCAATGAAACTAGTTTCACATGATTTTAATAAAGGGTATCTTTTCATTTGAACCTTCTCTCTCTTGTAAGCTAGACGGATCTCTACCCTCCAACCTGTGTGCAAGGTGTCTTGCATGTGTAAATGGTTGTATTTTGAAGCTTGCAATTGCCCACATCAATGAGCTTTTTGGGAGCTAACTTGGCCATCGATGAGAGTTAGGGTCTTTAGAAAAGAAAGAAGAAGATTTGAAGAAAATAGTGACCCAAATACATCCACTCTCCCCTCCGTTATATTTTTAGGTGAAGATCAAGAATAAGTCACATGAAAAGTCATTATGAGAATCTTACAATACAAATTTGGAGAAATTCATAAGTACATGGAAGAAAATTGCATTTACTCATTCTTTTATCTGTAAGCTAATGTCTTTAAAACTTGTATTTAATACTCTTATTTTTAAGTCCTTTTTTAAGCATCAATATAATCGAAGAACTAAATGTACATACAATACAATCAACAAGGTATGATCCCCTAATTTGTTATAGAAAACACATTAGCCACTATAGGACTTGTTAGCCCCATCTCCAGAAAATGAAATAACCATGCTACAACTCACCTAAAAAAAAATTTGACTCAAGAGGCACTTGCCCTATCACCAAGTCCGCTGAACAAATGTTGCATGTCACTAGGAATAACTCACCTTTTAGAAGACCAACAAAGTTAGATGGGGAGCTCATAATGTTAGAGGATATTTGCAAAAAAGGGGCTCCAACATACTCATTTGAAGCATCTAGCTTGGATGTTTAGCTTGAGCACTCGCCTAAGGAACTAGCTCTAGCTACTCACCTTAGGCACTGACCTTAGGAACTTGGTCCAAGCACTCACCCTAAACGTTTGCCCTCTGATCTCTGTCTGGGCCTTCATTTACAACATCTACCTAGGAACTTCATCAACTACAACCACATTCATTAGAGGAGGAGGTATATGTGTCTGTACTATAGGTGGCTCATGCATCTATGGCTATCATAGCTATGTTTTATTTTATTATTTATTTATAGCATAATATTATATTTACTTTTTATCACCTTATGAATAAATGGTTGAAATTTTTTTTTAGAAATTCATGCCATTTAAATTATTAATGCATTATAGTAAATTTTTATAGCCCTTTTTTTACTTTCCCTCACTCTTTTTTCAACTCTTCTCTATAAGCTATGTGAATCCAACCACGCCTATTATATCCCATAGCTCAAAATGGGTCATATTGACTTAAGCTCGTATAAATATATAATTTTTTATGATTAATTTTTTTTAGGTTGAGAGCAAGCCTTTAAACCTAAAATTTTTAAATTTTATGCATTATTTTTTAATCAATATATTTTGATTTTTTATGAGTTTTTTTAATATTTTTGACTCCGAATTTCTCCATGCTATGTGCAAAAATAAGCTAAAAATGGCATCCCTCAGATTTTACATCTAGCTAGAAGCTATTATTCACAAAGCATATAGACTATTAACTAGCTGATTTTGAGTAAATCTGAAGCTAGCTCAAGGTCGGCTCGACTCAAAATCGGCTCGTGGTTCAAATTATTTGATTTTGAGTTGGCTCAGCATTTTCTTTTATTAATTTTGAGCTGACTCATTTTAATTCTAAGCCAACTCGAATTGAACTTTTTTTTGGCTGAAAATCAAATGGAGTTGGCTTATTTTGATCGAGCTAGCTCGAATTTAATGAAAAATGATTATTAAAAATTAAGAATATTGAATTGAGTGCATGAATTAAAAAAAATATATATTTTTAATGAAATAATATTTATACTTATAAATACATTAAATTTATTTTAAAAGATTAAATATTACAAGTTATAATTCAATTTATTTAATTTTAAAAATTATTTTATTGTAATAAATTTAAAAATATTATATATATATATATATAATTTTTAATAATAAAGAAGTTAAATATGATCTTGAGCTTATTTGATCTGATTTTTAGCCGGCTTAAAATCGGCAAAAAAAAAAAAATTTAATTCCTTAGCTTATAGCTCAATTTAATATATTCGATTTGATCTTGATTTCATTAAAAATATGTTTTAATTTTTTAGCAATATTTTATTTTCAAGTTAAACACGTATTTAAAGGAAGACCTCAGTATCCTTTCCCAAAAAAGCTGACCCAAGAATCTCTATTTATCCGTTGCGGTCCAACAATCCCACAATTCCCACCTCATTGGTCTCTGATCCTCGTTCTCACGTGACATCACGCGTGCTGTTGCATTTTTTTGCTTTTTTTTTTTTTGGGAATGTCACATTACATGTTCGGTTCTTCCCGCGGAAGACCTCCCCGTTTCAGGCCACGTGTAGCCATGCGGCGCCTTGGCCGGCCATCTCGCACGCGTGCCGTGCGGCTGACTTTGGACGGTCCTGATCACGTCTCGGCCCACACTTGTTGACCGGCAAAAGTCTCTTGCTCCACGTCATCTCCCGCCTGCAACAAAAAAATTTCATCTACCCATTTGACTGAAACCCATTACGCACCCGAAATTAAACCATAATGCCATGGGAGTGGCGGTGGATATCTGAATGTCTGGAATTCAGAAGTTACTGACGTTATTTTTCTCATTTCTCAATGTTTTTCTCTGTTTCAACCACTCGCCGAACCTGAAAAATCGGTAATATTGTTTTTCGTTTCTATCGCTCTCGAAATTAGGGCTTGTTTTCTTCTCACTCTTGGAATCTCGAAGAGTCCTGTTGGAAATCCTTCTGCGGTTATGATTCGCGCCATTTATTCGGTAGCAGATGAGGTAACGATTTCAATTGGTTTTGGATCTCGGAGGGAGATGAAGATTCATGGTTAGATTGGTTTTGTATTTTGATAAAAAGAAATTGAGTTGAATAAGGAGTTGTGAAAGAAAACGGGGTTGATCTCGGTGGCTGAAATGGGCTACTTGAATCCGGTGCTTGCCAATTCCAGCGTAGTACATACTTTTGATTCGCCTGTCAGCGGCGGAGGGCTCAGGTACGTTTCTTCTGGAATTGTTTTGAACTTAATTTAATATTATGTGTTTTGATTGTTACGGGAGTGCAAGCAATTTTAGTAGGATTACATCTAAATCAAGGAATGGGGTCATTGGAATGGGATGAGATTTATTGATCATATAAGTTTTGCTTCTTTCATGGTGCAACTCGTGAGGATTACTCTGTTCTTTCAATTTTAAATTGGGGTTGAGTATGGATTTTTCTTATTTTCTTTTCGATTTTTTTTAATAGTCACAATGGAAAGTTTAGTTATGGGTATGCAAGCTCTCCTGGAAAGAGGTCTTCGATGGAGGATTTCTATGAGACCAGAATTGATGGGGTTGATGGTGAGATTGTTGGACTTTTTGGAGTATTTGACGGTGAGTTTTTGTTTTCTGTTTTTCCATATAGCCATTTTTTGGATTATATTTTTTTATTTTTTTTCTCAACAACATTTGTTTTTTTGCTTGAAACTTTACTTTCTCTGGCTTATCATCAATGAATGAAAATCCCTAGTTTCATATTTTTTCATAATCATGTACCATTACTGTTACGGTTTATCAAGTTTGAGAAAAATTCAAGTCATTTTCGATATTTTGATGGTAATGCTCTTATTGATAGGTCATGGTGGTGTCCAGCAGAGTATGTTAAACAACACCTCTTCAGCAATTTGATCAATCATCCAAAGTTTATCAGTGATACCAAGTCAGCCATAGGTTATTTTCTTTATCTTACATAATCGTAATAATTGGCATCAGTTCAGGGAAGTTTTCACCGGTGTTTTGGTGTCAAATCATACCCTAGTGGCATTTTTAACAACCTGAGCTTATTCTGATAAAATCTTCTTTGCCATTTGCTGCTCCTAAAGGCTGCATAGAGTGTTGATCCTAGTTTATACCCTCAATTTTTTAGAAAAGTGATTCATACAGCAACACCTAACTAAACAAGAGTTTACTAAATAAACCATACTTTATGCTATTCCTGTGCCAAAAGTTACTTGCAACTTTTTGTGGTCAAACTTAAGAAACCATTTTGGCTACTTTCTTCTCTTATTTACTGCATAAAATTTTAATCCTTGTTTACTTTATGTTATTTTGTGGTCGATCTTAAGAAATCTTTTTGGCTATTTTCTTCTCTTAAGTGCTGCATAAGATTTTCATTCTAGTTTAACTTATTCCATTGGATAATTTCTTCTCGTTCTTCTTTTGGTCTATAGCTATTTTGCACCATCGTTTTGTGTTAACTCATACCATTGTCTTATTGGCACATCACCTGTCCATTGTTTTCTTCACAATCAAACTTTAGCCTTGACCTTGCATAGACCTTTGCTTTGCTATAACACCAATCTGTAATATGATTATGTTGAGCTAGATTCTTCCTAAGCTTTACTACTCATCTACGTTAACTTTCTTATTCACTCTTACAAGATATCTACTACTCTAATTGCTATTTTCTAAAATAAATTTAATATAAGTCTACTATTCTCTTAATGGTATCATACAACAATAGTTGTTGTTTTATCCCCTAATTTGGACTCCACTAGTCTTTTCATCATTAATATTTTCATTTTTTACTGGTATATATAATAATAGGTATTATTACCTATCAGCTTTAGTTATAACCTTGATCCTCCATTGATACGACTGATCATTATTCCTTTAAAAAAACAACATGCATACACAATGTAAAACTTAATGTTACAGCTGATGCCAAAAAAAAAAAAAAGTTACAGCTGATGCCTGCAACGATATTGTAGTGGATTAGTTTTCTTTGTTCTACTTGTCCAATGTTCCTATGGAGCTTTTTCTTCTGGAATAGTTGAAGCTTTTCAGCGGGAATAGTTAATTTTTATTGTATGGAAGATTATGCTGATGACCAGACTGATAATTTACTTTCAACGTTCAGCTGATGCCTACAACCATACTGACTCTGAGTTCTTGAGATCTGAAAATAATCAGAGTAGAGATGCTGGATCAACAGCTTCAACTGCTATTCTAGTTGGCCATCGTCTCCTTGTAGCCAATGTTGGAGATTCAAGGGCTGTCATATGTCGGGGAGGAAATGGTGAGGCTCAATTTAAGACTTGAAGTTGCTCAACTTATTTCTGTTATAGTGACAAATAAGCAATGCTTCAAATTTTGCATGTGTTGTCTTGACTTTGGATGAAATTTAGAGTCAATTAAATAATGAATTCTTGTGGCAATGCATCTCCATATTTTTAGATGTTAAATTATGTGGAGATTTGATTGCCTAAAAGAAGAAATTTTTTTTTTTCATTTTATACAATTCATATACTCTAATCTAGTAAGGAAATAATAGTTAACCATTCATTGGGAAGTTCTAGGATCGCTGATTTAGTAATTGACTTTTATTTAAAGTTTACTTGTTTTTCTACCTCTTTTAGTTATTATATTGCACATTCAGAAACATGATTTACTTATTTGAAGGTCATTTTTGTGTTAATTATTAGCTAGGCGGTATAAAATGTTTAGAATGGGACACAAGATGACACAAATTTTTGCTTAAACTAATGTTCTCACAAATGTTCCATGATTAGGGAATGAGCCAATTGAATGTAACCTAATACCTTGTTTGGATATTATGACATAGATACTATTATTGCATTGAACTTTATATCAAAGTTTATTTGAATTAATTTAAAATTCAACCATTAGTTTCAACTTTTTTTACTGTTTAAAATGCAAAATTTACATTCAGGAACTTTAATTGCATTTATTTGCTGTATTTCCATTGTTTTTCTTGCCACTTGATGGTAGTTGCATAAGTTTTACAACCACTATAGGTTTTGCAAATAACAACAACAACAACAACAACAACAACAAGTCTTTATCCCACTATGTGGGGTTATACATAAATCCTTTTTTTTTTTTTCCATTAAGTGTCAAATTCTCATTTAATTCTAATAAACTAAGGTCAAATTTTATACATTATAACATAGTCTTTTTAGTTCTACCTCTACTTTTCTTAACATTAGGTGAATCTAATACATCTACTCTTTTAACTGAGTCATCAAACGGCCGACGCTTTATGTGACCAAACCATCTAAGGTGACTCTTTACTCTTATCTGGCATTGGAGCTACTCCAACCTTTTCACGAATATATTCATTTTGCATTTTATCTCTAAGAGTAAAGCTACTCATCCATTTGAGCATCCTCATCTTTGCAATACTTAACTTAATTTTATGCTTCTCTTTTATTGGCCAACATGTTGTACCATAAATCATTGTAGGTTCAATTTGTCTCTTCAAATCTTTGGAAGATTTATTAATTTTAATTGATAGTAGATGATATTCTCATGCATCTCTAATAAAATCCCTCTGAGAACTCAAATATACAAATAAATTGGTAACTACATCAATATCTCAAAGAAAGTTATTATACTAAGATTGTGATATATGGCTTTACTGAGTAAACTTTCACTCCGCTGGCGGCACTATTATGATCGCTCCTCTCTTCATTGTCTAGATATGTATTAATCAAATTCTATATCTATCATAGGACAAGATTCAGAGAAATGGATTTATGCTACCATATAGAAAATATGAGAGATGGATCAAAGTGTTGCTTGGTAAAAAAAATCATTGATTACTAAGTTGAGCTTTGTAGCGGTCAAAATGTTAAGTTCAACGTATGAAAATATGAAGGATAAATTGATAAATGATTTTATTAGAGGGATGTTGATAGTAATATTTATTGAAATTAAAATAGAGGAATGGTTTGTTGCACATTATAATGACATGTATGAAATGCTTTTATTGTATAAGAAATGTAGAATGATTATGAAGGAAAATAGGTAGACTTAAGGTAAAATGGTAGAAATTTGTGCAAAATAGTCCTAACATCTCATATATCACTCAATTGAAATGAGTAAAAAGAGAGGATTCACAAATATAGCTCAAAATATCTGTGTAATACGAATGAAGATGATGATATATGGTGCCACTAGAGTTGATTAGTGCAAGATAGTTTACATATCATTCTCATCTTTGTAAAAGGATATGAATATACTCCCTCATTATGAAGCTGCTTTCTTACAGATGGTGTGAGCGAGAAAGCTATATATAGTTTCTCATGACTGCCTTCAGTTTTAAAAGCAAAAAAAAATCCATTCCCACCCCAGCAGCAATAACCACCAAGGGGGGAGTGGGGGGAATAGTTAGAGCAAAAAATTATCCCAATAGTGAGAAATCCACTATAAAAAAAGGAGAATTGTCCTCACTCTTCTTTCTTTTTTCTCACTTTCCTTCTATCCCACTCGCTCTATTCTTGCCCCCGGTCTCCTGCACTCTCCATAGCATGCTTTCCGCTGCTACATGAGAGTGTTTTCCTTATGCACAAGATAAGATTGAAATCAACTACCGTCAATTCTTGATAAAAATTTCTAGAAATACTTTATTTATACAATTTTCTCTCTGAAAATCAAATTTAATAAATTTTCACAGTTAATCTTGGATTTGGTGAGAAATAAAGAAGCTTATCTCCGTCGATTTTGGACCAGAGTAAAAAGAATGCCCTCAAGATTAAAATTCTAGAATCTTGAGATCCGAAGATCTCCGTTGTTGTATTTGGTTCCAGTGTGAGAAGAAAAATCCTCCCTCTATCGATCTTGGATTTGAAACAAGGGAGAAGAGTACTTTTGCACTAAATAAGTAAAAAATCTAAGCACTGGTAAAATATTATGCTACCAAATTTTCCTAAAAATTATTAAATTTTGCAAGAATCTGATTCAAAAGCAGTTCCTCCGTGATGCCATGAAAGGTCCAACATCGAGGTCGAGCTCTCGAATGAAATCTTTGACTCTCCTCGTAGCATCGAGGAGCTAAATATCTGGCGCCGCATCATTAAGCTCTCGGGACTGGTACCTTATTTGCAGCACCGCAAAACTGTATCTCAATGCCACAGCGCTATGCTCTCGGGCTTCACCTATTTAAAGTAACATCATAGCGCTGTCCTCCTAGCGTCAAGGCACTACGTCCTGAAATTCATTCCACCATCGAATTTAGTTCCAGTGTGAAATAAAATCTTCTCTCTGTTGATTTTGGATCCGGAAAAAGAGAGAATGATGCTAATACACTAAAAATCGTGAAATCTAGTATTGTTAAGGCATTATGTTGAAATTTTATATTTATCTAAAACTTTTAAATCTAAGGCATTGATGAAACAGCGCCATGGTGCTGTGGGTCCAGCACTGGGGCGTTGAGCTTTCGGAAATTTAGAATCTCAGGTGAGCATCTAATAGCGCCAAGGCATTGATATCTTGGCGCTGAGGCGCTGCGCTCTCAGAAAAAATTAAGTTTAGGAGTGCATTTTGATAGTGCCATGACACTGATATCTT
Organism: Cymbidium sinense; assembly: GCA_021442155.1. NCBI lineage: Eukaryota > Viridiplantae > Streptophyta > Magnoliopsida > Asparagales > Orchidaceae > Cymbidium > Cymbidium sinense. Next base: position 28,666,549 of record CM038233.1, on the reverse strand, counting down.
AGCATCGATGCCCTATGCCCTCAAAAAATTAAGCGTTGGACACCCAACTGATAGTGTCAAGGCATTCATATCATAGCCCAAGACATGTTTATAGCACCGCAATGCTACAAATGTAGGTCCGAGGCGTTGAGTTCTCGAGTTCTGAACCTATATTTGTCAGTCGTTATTCTAGCTCAAATCATCTATAAGCGAAGGCTACAAATGTAGCGGCATCGAGCTCGGGTTACGAACTTATATTTTTCCAGTAGTCGGGTTCGTCGGCCAAGGCATTGATCCCCTAATGTTATTCATTTGAACAAAAAAATTTATTGTTAAAATTTGAAATTCTGGAGCACTCCACAATGACAAACACAAAGACATAATGATAAAAGAAAAGTTTTATTAGCATGAGAAATCTATTACAAAATTCTTACAATAAAAATAAAAAGAAAAAAATACAAAATAAAGGAAAAGGGGGGAAAATTAATAATAGTAGTTACTGCCATCCTTCTATTCTTCTTCTTCCAACGCTAGCGGGTGCTCACATAAGGAGGATATTGTGGCGTCATAGGACAAGAAGGTTGGCCCAGACCTTGCAAAGCCATAATTTTCAAATATATGAACTAATTCTAAGTTAAATTTAGCTATGTAAGATAACTGTTTCTGCCACTGATCCATATGATAGTTAAATTTCTTTTCCAAGGACTATTACCTACGCTCTCATTAACCATTTTTCTAAAATCGAGACTTCTCCAATTTCATTGGAATTACTTGTATAAGGTTTTGGAGGATTGGGATTGAGGTTGTGGGGCATGTGTGGGGCATGTGAACTTTCCCCTACCTCAAACCTCGACTCAAATATCCCAATTATCGTTTTTGTCAGTGGAGCTTTTTAAATAAGAATTTCTTTATCAGGCTCCCTCAACGCACTCGGCATTGCACATAAATGATAAATGATGGAAGGATGGTCGTATCTTACAGTAGTACTGCTCTTAAAGATATTACAAATTGAATTATAAATAATCTTTTTTATATTTATTATAAAGTCCTTTTGAATAGCAAAATTCAAAAGGACTCTATCCTTAGTCACCTCATTGATATTACCAGTGGGCATCAACTTGGTAGAAATAAAATAATGCCAAGCCTTAGATTTTGCTGTTTGACCGACGGTAGAAAAGTTAATGATCCTTTTCTCCTACCATTTCCATTGAATATTGGCATTTTAACTAGTGAGAAAACTAAAGATTTCATCAAAATCAGGATTATCATTATAATGAGAAAGATATTGATCGCATACTACATTTTACAAAGCGTAATATCGTTAATGGATCTTATCAAAACTTATCAATTTCTCCTATAAAAAACTCTATTATCTTGGTGCTCCTTCACATTGGCGAAGAACTCTCACACCACATGAACGACGTAGGAATTGCTTTTATATGCCAGCTTCTGCCAGCTTCGTTTGATGATGACCCTCTCAACGCTCCCATCCAGATTGTAGGAACTTCTCTTCGGAATAAGGTTCTTGTGAATGAGGGTATATTGGTACCTCTTCTCCGTTTCCACACTAACAAACTTATTAGCAGTGCTCGAAGTCGCCCTCCTCTTGCTAACAACTTTTTTGAGCAGCATGCTTTGCTTCTTAGTTTGAGAAAAGGCTGAGAGAAAGAAGATTCTAAGGATTCCTATAGAAAGAAGACTGCATAATGAAAATCCATGACTAAGGGGGCTGTTATAGAGCGGCTGATCAATGATGCTAACCTCTCAGGATGCGGAACAAGGAATCAAGGCCGTCCGCATAGCGCTGGGTGCCGACCTGTTGGTCAAAGCGTTTATTGTGCCGGTAAAAAAAGAGCACTTATTATCATTTATTACTATTAATTTCATGGCCGTATGAAAAGCATGTCGGATATTGATGTAGCGTCACTACACTCTCGATTCGATTCGCGTGGTCAAATTTTTTCCTATTTGTTATATGTGCTTCCCAACCTATCATTATTTGAGCGATCTTTTTGGCGAGCATCGTGGTCTTTATAGTACAGAGCACTTGCCAATTTCTCAATCTACTCTCAACCATTCTTTGTAGCACCTATGGCGTTGCGATGTTATTTTTGGTAGTGACGCTTCGACACTAGCTTCTCATGATCTTAAAATATAAATCTCTATTATAGCATCATGGCGCTGATTTCCTAGTGTTAAGGCGCTATCATAATAATGCCCAAGCGCCATAATCTCCAGTGCTAAGGCACTCCCCTTCATAGCGCCTAGGTGCCATATGTCTAGCTTTGAGGAGCCATTCCCTAGAGCAACCTATTAATGTTCGCTATGCGAACACCCTATAATTTGTTCACCATATGAACAATCTATATTTACTGGCATTCCAAAGGGACGTAAGTCAAATCCATCTATTCACCATATGAACACCCTTATATTTACTGGCATTCTAAAGGGATGTAAGTCTAATCTATTAATACATTCGCCATGCAAACATTAATGACATTGAAGGGATGTAAGTCTAATCTATACGTTTTCTATGCAAATATCCCTACACTAAACATCTGGTCTAGTTGGGATATTTTAGACGAGGCAACCCATGGCTGCTAATTAGACTTCATGGAGATTATGGCTAGCCCTCTGTGTTGACCTATAACTATGCGCATTTAAACTTAAATAAATGACAGAGAGTTTAACACCCCCCTAATCGCGATCGAGATCGATCTAATTTGCTGCAATTTGAAAATTGAAGTAATCGTCAGCATCAAAATTAATTAAATAATAAATATCAAATCAATTAATGATCGATCAAATAATTAAAATCAATTTTAATGAAATTACGTGCATATCGAAGTCGAAGTCGACGTCTAACGACCTCCGTTCAGCGAAATTGATCGCGCGTCGTCGAAGCGTCGAAACTATCAAACGACGCCTTCGCGATTGATTCGGCAAAATGTCGTGGCGTCGAGCAATTGAGACGTCACAATTTTAGACCTAATTTCACTTCTGACCGCCGCCGACTTTCCGATAGATTCGAAATCGATCGCGTTCGTTGATGACAAACAACTAAGGCTCAGTTTGTTTAAACATGAGATTCTTAAAAACTCATTTAAAAGACTTATGTAAAGCGTGGTTCGTAAGTTTTCTTTTTTTTGGTGAAAAGTTGAGAATACTTGTTTGGATAAAATTAGCTTTTAAATTAGCTTATTTATTGTCTTGGAAATGTCAAAATCGCCATCTCATTATGAAAATTACTTCTACAAAAGTTACAATTACGAATTTAAGAAATTGAAACTATTCATAAATATAAGCATCGTAATAGTTTACTGACAAAAAAAAATTTTCTACATTCTCAAATTAATTTTTTCCTTCAAATGTTGATAAATTATTATTTGATCCCCACTCTCTTCTAAAATGTTTAATTTTTTTTTATATACTATATGTATATATATATATGTATATATAAATATATATATATATATATATATGTATATATATATATATATAATATACATATATATATATATATATATATACATATATATATATCTATATATATATATATATATATATATATATATGTGTATATATATATATATATTATATATATATATATATTGTGTATATATATATATATATGTATATATATATATGTTATATATGTATATATATATATATATATATATAAATATTTATATATATATCTATATATATACATATCATTGTATAATAAATAAAGATTATTATACCTAATAGACATGTTATTATTGAAACAAAACTCCCAAAATAATATATAAATATATATGACTTCACAAAAACTATTATCTTCAAATAGCAAATTTCTTGGCTTAAATTTACTAAAGATGATGGGTTAAATATCTTTATATTAGCCATTGTATTGCAATAATTTTATTATGAAACTGCTAAATAGTAATTTTATGAACATATTAAACCCTTCAAATCTCTTATAAATTGAGCCGCAATAATAAGTTTGAATAAAGAATTCTTATATTTTTTTCCCTATGCAAATATTAATTTCCAAACAATCCAAAAATATTTACCGAATTTTCAGTAACTTTAAATACAACGAGATTGGGCGCATTTTTTTTTTATTTTTTGCTTAACCATTTCATTAAGTAAAAACATTAACATAATGCAAAGTAACAGTTATGACTTCTCTAATGATAATTACAATCAACTATATCTCAAACTCTACTAGTATGAATGAATATTACATAATCCACGTAGAGATTACTCTCTAACGGTAATTGTTAAATTGACACTTACGCTTGTTTAAAACAAACCTAATAAATACAAGTCAATAAAAATTAAGGTAAAAAATAAAGGCTCTGCAACGTGAGCTCTCGATCCACCATCACGACTCAAAGTCGTCCAAATAATACCTGCAAATTCAAAATAAAACAATTAAAAATACGTATTACTCATATGAATGATGACAAACAATTAATGCGCATCAACAAACAAAAAACTCCAGAATACATCAACAATACCATTTAGGTCTTTGAATAAGTTGTCCAATCCCACCACTAATTATCGATGAAATTTATCAAACATCATTCTAATTAGATGGCTGCTATAGATATTACTCGATTTAAAAGGCCTTAGCTCATCATTATACAAACATATATTACCGAATACATGAACGAATATCACGCCTATTTGGCATAATTGAATTGCAATATTATCTCGAAGTTCAGCCATTTCTTCGACTGGACCATCAACTACTTCATCACTATTGCTCGTTGAACATTATTTAAAATGTACACAGTCATCTTCCGTACGGATGAATAAATAATTCATCAACATCACATTTCTCTCGGATCGATATGTGAATGATGTCTTAATGAAATTATATGTATGCCTTGAAACTAGCTCGTTGTTTTTGAAAGGATAATTTGGCATATCTCAAGGATTCTTTCTTTTTTACACCAAATGCTATAACACTTGAAGTGATGAATGTCTCTTGAAAATCTCACGATGCCTCTAATTGGGCGTGTCCATGAACAAAATCGGTAAGTGATATCTTGTTTACGGATATGGTTTTAAGAAACCCCTTTGTAGAGGTAACGCATCTACTAAATAATATTTCCTATTTAAGATAAACATATTATTTACGGATAGTGTTAAATAAAAATACATAAAGCATTAATATGCAAACAAGAGTACCTGCGGTGGGTTTGGAAAATTGCTTAGGATCTTTGGCGATGAAATATCTGAGCATCGCGAGCCCTCCCATCCGATGCCACAAAGTGAAACACATATTGAAATCACATCTACATAATATTACGTGCGGTGTGATGTCTTCTTTAAATGCAACTTGTTCTTCAACGGAATCAGGGCATCAACATCACGTCGCAATTCTTACGTCAATTTTTAAAAAAAGGCATATACCTAACATCATTTGAATATGTGACGATTTCAGAAACATTATGTATTGGTATAATTATATCCATTCTAATAACAAGATGAAGGCCGAGAAAAATAACGACTTATCGTCTGTGGAGTGTTGAAAGCGTTATGTTTCCTGATTCGTTATGTGCTAAAATATATAAACTTATAGCGAATTTCTAGTTGTTGTTCGTGAACCCTATAAGATGTTTCAAGTAACCTTAACAAATCCTTAAAATTTCTTGTGACATTCTAAACATATTGTAAAATCGTATTGGATGTGTAATAATTAATACCCATTTATCACTGTATCTTGCGATGTCATGCATGGTTTTCTTGTCGGTATAGTCTGTTATAATCATGGATCAAACAACTTGATGTTGTCAAATATTACAAAATTACAATATAGCGCCGTCGATCCAGTTCACGTAATTGTGATTGTCTTCAGCGTATTATTTTCTTTCATCGACATTACGCTTCGCAATAAAATTATGAGAAGCATAACACATTTGGCTTTACAGTATTACTTGAAAGTACAAGATCTCATCATGGATTATTAATTCATGTAATGATAGCAAAAATATCTAAGTTTATGTGTGCATGCGAATATAGATAAAATCATTCATATGACAATATTATAAACTTGTGGTCTTAAAACCATGAAGCTCGTACAGTTGTAAATGGAACTACAATATTGTAGTAATCATGTTTGCCAAATAACAAAGTTAAAAAACAACATTAGTCCTCGCAATAGTCTATAATAAAAAAAAATCCTACTACATGAAACGACTTTACATTCCCGTGTGGATGAAAAAAGTCATTTTCTAACAGTACATTACATTAACTATAAGATTAGTAACATATATCAATTGGAATGCATACAAGCTGATCACAAGGACTGAGTGCAGACAATGATAACATTGTTTACGGTCATTGAAATGTCATGTGCAAAAAACTGAATGTCAGTATTATTTATAAATCTGAATTTCTAAACTAAATTTGACCAAAGCTATCCATTGTAAAATTCTTGATTACCTAAAAGCTTTGGCTCAACCATATGCTCTAGATTTCATGGTCTCAGGCATACATTATAGTCTAAAACCTTCAAAACATGATATTCACTATCACATTGTGTAGATCTGTAATTGATGCCCTCATTCTTTGTAGCTAACCTCATATCTACTTAACTATAAATGGCTTCATGATTTACTTTTAATCAATAAAATATTTAGGATACATTTTATCATAATAATAAAACTTATAGCATGGTTTGGATCCTGGACATTTTTATTTGGATTCAAACAACTCTTTTCACAGCTTAAACCATAACATAGTTTGGAGTAACAACATTCAAGAGTCAATCAGTACTAGCAGAAGTTATTAATCATTTATGTGATGTCAAATATGAAACTGTCATTGTTAATGATAAATACCCATGAATGTTCAAGGTAAAGAATACCTGCTTGTAGAGGTGATAAAACAAGCCCACCCAAAATAGATCTGTGAAGTTCGTTAAACCGACTTTTGCTATTGCATCATTGAAGCCATGCTGCAGTAAGTGAGGTCCTTCAAGCTGTAATTCAAATGTTTATTATCAGGCAGGAGAACAAATATGTTCTAGCAATGTTGTTATCCACTAAGATCGGAATCCTTTCTCCTTAAGCCACATCCTCCATCTGATATTTTTCTCCTTAAGAATCGTCTCCTTATACACCAATCATCATCAATATTACCTCCTCCTTTACCCTCATATCCATATTTGCAAGGTTCACATACAAATCCAGCAATGACAAAGCATGCTTTCCTTAATTTCATCTAATAAACAAACCCTATTTTAGAAGAAAAAATTCAACATAACAACTTCACAAATAATTATCCATAAATGGGGATTTGGGTAATCGGTAGGTAAGAAAACATGGCTATATATAATAATGCATATGAACTTATTTGTACCTTCTCTCAAGCAAATTCTGATAGAATCTAAGAGGGTTCTACTTTTTACAATACAGTATTAAGTGATTTCATTGACTAACATTTCCAGTTTATGCTGGTTTTATATGCATACTAGTCAAAACCGCATAAAGGAGTGCTGCAACTTTGGTTCAGTTTATTCCGTTTTAAATGCAATAGTACCAATTAATGGGAATTTGACGCTCTAAAACAACAATGAAAAATGGCATATTTGCAATTTCTCAACTCAAGTAAAGAATATGTAGGAGAGCTTTGGGATGTGAAGTGGGATCTTCCACGGTAGTGATGCTATCGGACATGAATTATTATAGAGGAACCCTTACGACACAATTTAAGGCTAATGTATTTGCTAGTTGGAGTAGGAAAGGATTATGGAAGTGTTCGCAACTTTAGAAGACATTTTAGCACGAGAATAACAGATTAAAGCGACTTGATAAAGAGGTGGATAAGGTCATCCACGGAGGGATGTTGAGTTGTCCTTAATCGGAATGTTTGTTTTATTTGGTTTGGAGTGAGTTAGATTCGATGCAATGCCAAGACCTTAAAGGATTGCACGTGGTTATGAGCAATTATAGCATCAGGCATGAATCCCACTTCAACCTCAAGCAGAGAAACAGGGATAGGCCAAGTCCTCTGGCAGACCATAGCCTGCTGTGGCATTGGGTTGTTTAAGCTTTCTTGGTTGGTCGAGAGTATATGTTCGGAGTTTAAAGGCACAAATGTTTCCTCCATGCTTCCTGCTCTCAATCGAAGCACTCAAATATTCAGATTTTAAAAAAATATTGATCACATAATCTGCGCTTTGTTCCAACTATGCAAATGCAAAAGGCCTAAGCTCTTAATAAAATCAAAAAACAAACCTAAAATTCGATGCGGTTGGGATTTTGAAGTGAGAGAACCTTGGATACCAAGGTAGAACTCGAATACTCAGGATATTCTAATGCTACCGATTTGCTCGGATCTCGAGGTAATGCTGATTTTGTCGGCGCTCGGAATGCTCGATTTTCGGCGATGCTACCGATTTGCTCGGCGATCTCGCTAGGAGGAGAAAGCGGAGAGGAGTTGCGTGATAAGGATCGTGGGAGAGGAGTGGGACAATGGGGGCAATCACACAATATAACTCCTAAAACGGCGGTTAGCGGAGGTAGCCCGCGTTTTAAAACCGAGCTAAACTCCGTTTTATAAAACGAGTTTACTAAAACTATTCAAACACTTATAAAAAAAAATATATCCACTTTCAAAAGCAAAAAGCACCAAATAAGCTTAAACAAACGGAGCCTAAAATTAACACTCATATTGTTAGGGTTTGTTACACGAAATAAATTTATGAAATTTGACGTAAAATAATATTAATTTGGAATTAGATTAACTAATGGCTGTTTAATCCCTTAAACCCCTCTAATCCCTATTCTAAATCAGCCGCCCAAGCCACCAATTAGAGCAGCCGGCCCCTATCTCCTATTGGACGTCGTTTAGGCAGCCAATCAGAAGGCCGAAAGGAATAGGCTCTCCCTCACGCTATCTCCTTCGTTGACCTCATTTGCACGGGACTCTTCATTCGACTCTCCCCTCTCTCGTTCCTGCGGCTCTCGGCTGAAGCTCTAGTGTGCGATTCTCTCTCACCGAACTCCTCGTTTCACTGCTCTGGTGAGCTCTCCACACCGCAGCGGTTCCTCCTCACTTCCTCTCTGGCTTTTGTGCGACTCCGTCAGTCCTTGAGCCCTAGGCGAGCGAGTTTGGATCGACCAAGCTTGACCAACCAAACTCTTCTCCTTTCCTTGCAATCAAGTTCCGGGTTGTTTATTCAACCTCTTCCTTTCTTGTTTTGCGGGTTATCTAGGTTTTACCTAAAGGAAGTGATGAGTATATAATGATTTCATGTTGATTTCGAATTGCTTTTGGATTGCTGAAATCTATTGCTTTGGTTGTATGCTTTGAAGATCTCTTTGTTGCCCATCTGTAAAGCTGGTCTTTTGAGAAAGGATGTAGTTATACTTGGTACATTTATCTTCTATAGCTATTTTCTTCCCAACTTACGGTTTTGCCTGTGACATTGAGTTGGACGGAGATGTGAAAATGGCTCTACTTGTTGATGACATAAATGCATATCCCTTTCTGTTTGTTGTGTTCTATGAATATATATGAAGGGTTTCTTTCCGTTTTATTGATTTCTTTTTACGGATTTGCAAAGTATGAAATTAAGATATTTGATTTATGCTACAAGCTTTCACTCTTTGCTGAAATTAAGGTTGAGCCTCATTCTCCTTACTTTGGTTCCTCCTTTCCTCTCGTCAGTCCTCTTCCTTGTTGGATATGACAGAGGATAAGTGCGCATGCTTGCTGGAATAACTTGGCATATATTTGAATATCTTGGCTCTTTGGTCAATGTTCCTCTGTTTAGCTCATTTGGAATTGCACTTTATCAGATGATTGCATTTTTTTTTCAACATCAACAATCGGACTTAGAACTTCGCATATAAGTCGGTTAAGCTTCTTTTTGTTTGTTATCTGTTTCTCCTTCATTTTGCCTTTCTAGAGAGAGGTTCTATTGGCGATCTTTCTAGTAAAGTAGGAGCTGAAAATCTCAAAGGAGCTATCACACTTACAAATCTCATGTTTTGCAAAATTTGAAACTCTTTTATATGATATCAAAGTTAATATGGTTCTTGTTATGAGGGTTGAAGTTTGCTTGAATATTTTTACAAGCGATTATTTTAGCTCAATGAAATTTCGGTTTATATATATATGAGCTTAGCATGTTCTTCCTGCATTAGTTCTTAATGAAGGAGGTGAAGGAATGATTGGCTTTTGAGCTTAGTCCTACGCATACTTACTATTTCATCACTTGATATCTTATTAGCGAATGAAATATGAATCAAATATGAAATTGCATTTAGAAAGATGCTTACATGTAATTAAAGCATGTTATAACTTTTATTGCATATGTCAAATGCAAAATTGTGAAATGGCGATGAAAATAATGTTATATGGATGTGATATCAATTATACTTTAATTTCATATACGTGAATACAAATTTATTTTATCTTTATAAGTACGTTCACGTTGTTCGTGGAGAAACTTGTAATAAGATGCGTTGCGTTGTTCCGGCGTGGCGAAATATCGTCGCGATAAACCGTTTTGTTACGTCGCGGCGGACTTTATAAAATGTTGCGTTGTTTAGCGTGGCGAAATCTTGTGATAAGTACCCATTCATATTGTTACATGTGGCGAGACTTGTAATAAATCGCATTGCGTTGTTAGCGTGGCGATATCGTCGCGATAAAAGTTCACATTGTTCGGCGGAGAAACTTGTAATAAATGCGCATTGCGTTGTTCGTGGCGGAAATATCTTTGTAATAAGTCGTTCACATTATTCCGTGCGGTGGGACTTTGTAATAAGTATCACGTTATTGTTCCACATGGCGGGGAAATATCGTCGATAAATGCTTTACGTTTATTCCAATGCGGCGGAAACTTGTAATAAGTATCTGTTCACGTTATTCCAACATGGCAGGGAAATATCTTCTATAAATGCGCATTTCGTTGTTCCAGCGTGGCGACGTTATGATAAATCTTGCTCGCGTTGTTCCGGCGTGGCGAAATCTGTCTTTGTGTTATCGACCCCATACCTTTCTTGGCGTGGTGGGCAAATAAATCTTAGGTGTCTCACGCCACACCATGCCTTTCTTGGCGTGGTGGGAAGGCTGTCCCGGCGCCTTATGCGGGGATGATGGGGAAGGCTAGAAATTTTCAAAAAAAAAAAGGAAAAAAAAAATGGAGGTGAAATATGTTATATATGAATGCTTATCTTTAATTTTCATATGCTGTATCATTTTTGTGGTAAATATACGTGAATTGATTAATTTTCTTTATGTCGAATATGAATCTTATATGTTGACTTCTATATCATGTAAAACTATCTTATTATGTGGCCATTATGACATGTATTATTTAAAACATCTAAAATTTTTAGCTTGACATCTTTATGAGATATACTTGGGATATGTGCTTAAACATGAGCTTAGTATGCCATCTTTTTTTATTACTTATACATTTCATGATCTACACATATTCGTAGACATGGTGAAAAACATGGGAGACATATGAAATTAAACAGTGTGATATGATATCTACTTAAAAAGGACATCAAATAAAAAAAAGTCAATTTAGAAAGAACTTACAAGTTAAGTGGCAATAACCTTTAATTGAAAGAACTTGGACTAGTAATAAGAGAAGAGGAAGATATGAAGTAAGTTTTATGAGAGGTGAATCCTCTTTTATTTATAAAACTCCTTCTTTTAAATTATCTTTATCTTGTCGTTAATGCTTTATAAGTTGTAAATCATCTAAATTTATCTTATTTGTTATATCACACATGCATGGACGTGTGCATCTACATCTTTATCACTTCTTTGAAGGAAAATAAACTCTTTTTATCTTAATAAATTTAATGAGTAATTGTCCCCATTTTATGAGCTTGTATGTGAAGGAGGTGGATTTTAATTAATCCACTTGTCTCTTAAATGACATATGACATCTACTCGTATCTTTGTTCTTATAAGAGAAACATGTATGGGTGGTGATCATATAGGCCCAAAATGATTTATTTTCTTTATGTTTGATTTGCCACTAGAAAGGGTTCTTCAAATCAAGTCTTTAAGTTCATTTTAGGCATTCTTATATTTGATCATGAAATTTAAAAATGATTTATTTGGTCCTTTATGTTTCTTGATTTCACGTAGAAAGGGTTCTTGTAAATCAAATCTAAGTTCATTTTAGGATTACTTTATATTTGATCATATGAAATTTAAAATGATTTATTCTTCTTTTATGTTCTTGATTTGCAGAAAGGGTTCTTAGCGTCAAATCACAAGTTCATTTTCCCATTCTTATATTTGATCATATGAAACTGAAATGATTCATTTCGCTATGTTTCTTGATTTGCACATAGAAAGGGTTGCAAATCAAGTCTAAGTTCATTTTAAAATTCTTATATTTGATCGTGAGCAAATGATTCATTTCAAATTTTATGTTTGATTTGCAAAGAAAGGGTTCTTGTCAAGTCAAGTTCATTTAGGTATTCTTCATTTGATCATATGAAAAAAATGATTTTTATTTTATGTTCTTTGATTTGTCACATAGAAAGGGGTTTTCAAATAAATCATATATTTTAGGTCTACTCTATTGATTGTAAATGCAAAATAATTTATTTATTTTCTTTCCTTCGATTGGTGGCATAAAAGAGGATTAATGAAATGTATATCATATTCTCAATCAAATAATTATATTTTAGATTCCTACTTCATTTTGAGAATAAAGTATTCAAATATCTACAAGACATATGTGCAATCTGAATAAATAAACAAAACGGTCTTACATCGGTTTGTCTTGGATGGTCGGGTTAAAAACTCAAAATGTATTAAAACTAAACTTCAAATTGAACTTACATTTACTAGACATTTAATGTCTACAATATTTTAAAGAAACGTATCTCGTATGTATGTTGAAATGTCAAATAATAGGGGCATTAGAGTTAGATATAAAAAAACAAAGAGCATCTTTGTCGGTTTGGTGACGGGCAGTTTAAAACTCAAAATCAAATTTGACATATAAACTTGATTTAGACATCTTAATGTCCATGCAAAATTTTCAAAAGAATAGATCTTACGTGCATGTTGAAGTAATTCTAAGTCAAATCAAAGGACATATCTTCACTTTCGGTTTGGTCTTGGGCCGGGTTAACAAAATTAAAATCAAATTGACGTATAAACTCTTGATTCTAATATACATTAAAGATATCATTATGCATGTTGGAGTAATTAAGTCAAATATAAAGAAACGGATATTACATCCGGTTTGGTCTTGGATAGTCAGGTTATCAAAAATCGCGAAAAAACTTGCAATTCAAATTTCTTGAGATTTACATTAATGTACAAATTTTAAAGAAACGAGATATTTGTATGTATGTTGAAATAATATGTCAAATCAAAAAAAGGATCTTTATCATCGGTTTGTCTTTTAGGATTATTAACAAAATCTAAAAATTTGATATTATAAGGATTTCAAATTAATAATATCAAATAATCATTAAATATAATATAAGATATGAATCACGTAAAACACAAATTTAAATTAGAAAAAGTCAGAACCCGTCCTACATATTAGAGTACAGTTTTGAAGGATTATACTTGAGATAATGAATTTAATCTCATAAAACAGTAGACAGGTTTATCGATTGATATTCTGATCGAGAAGGTACTTCTGATTAAAATTTCAATGATAAATGATCGTATATTGAATCTAAAATCAATCATAAAATGATCAAAATTCAAAGAAAATAACAAAAATATAAATAAAAAAGCGAAATAAATTATTTAAATTAAAACTTAAAAAAAAAATCATCATCACTCATTTGTTTGTCTTGGGGTGACAAATTAAGAAAACTTTCTTTGAAAAGAATGAATTAAATAAATACTTCTTGCTCAAATATTCCCAAGCGGGGTGGCGTGTCTCTGTCCGCGTGATTTTCGCGATATGTACATAAATGCGGTTCTGACTGAGCTCGGCCAAGATTGGTTCGATATGACATTAAATTACGGTCCTGGCACAGTATGTTCCCAACTTTTTCTTTGTGAAATGTAGAATGTATTTGGTTGGGCAAAAAAATATGTTAGTAAGGTTGACTTATATTTGTCCTTTAGACAAAATTACTAGGTCTGAGACAGGGCGTAACCCGTGTTCTTGGAGGATCCCGGTCGAGGTTAGTTACCTCCTCCCATTAGCGGACAGGGCTGGCCGGGATAGCATGGGATCTAGATGGGCGTCATCGTTCCACAAAAGTTTTAAAGTTAAAATAATAAATTTCATAAGTTCTAAACTCCTCGCGATTATATATTCGTTTTTTGATTCGTTATTTTAATCAAAGTGCTCTCTCGGTATTGGGAGGTAATTAATTATAGAGGGGCCATAGGAAACACACCAGATATAAAAGTTCTCACCAAATGAGAAGCGAAATCTGGGTAGTGTCTTATCTACTTCATCAACTTACGAAATTATCACAACACTTAATTTCTTTCTTTTTTTAGAAAGAGGTGGATGGCGGATCCATAGATTTTTTTGGCGACTTGGGGATAGTTTCTCTTTCCATCTTTTGGTAGTCAATCTAAGTTATAATTGTGGGGTATATAAAAAAAATGAAATAAAGCGAAAATGAAATGGGAAGTGATAAGTTAAAGCGAAAATTTAAGAGTTTTCTAAATAAAGTCTTAAGTCATTTGAGATTTTATTTAGTGTTTAGTATGTTTTCTTTATCGTATCTATATTTTGGAAGTAAGGTGATAGTAGCTATTATTTGTGCTAATTTTTTACCTACACTTAGAATGGCATTTGAAGTCATTTTTCTCGATACATGCGATCCGTTTAAGCATCATCAATCTTTGGAAGCACTACCATCAGGTTTGGTAGGCTTAATTTCTATTTTGAATGAAGCAAGTTCTTGAGCCTCACTTGTTGAAGTATAAACTTCGTCACCGTGTGAAATCTGAAAATGAAATTGTGACCCTATCGTAGGGTCACTTAAAACAATCGGTCTTTTGAGGCTTCTGGAGACACCAATCATGAAGAGGGTTATTCTTGGTGACTGTCTTCTAGTCCCTGAATAATGCAATCTCGGTGAACCCTTGCCGGGGAGATGATCTTGAAGCTTCTTCATCTGAAGCGAGCAGCCGGGAAACGAAGAAAGAAGTCTTGAGTTGCGTGCTGACACTATCCGTGCGACCAACCACGTGGAACCCGGGTGAGTGTTCCCACCTGTCGGTTTGATAACTTTAAGTGGGTTAAGCGGAATAAACTCTAATTATTTCAAGCGTCACGGACGGCGTCGAGTTCAGCTCCTCCTGCGAGAAGCGGCTATATCTGCGAGTGCATCGGGTTCTCAAGTGGCGAGAGAGGGGCGATGAAAATACTGAGTCATTGTCGAGGATCTTGGGGCTCCTCGAGACCTCATCCAGTAACTCAAATGGCGGGCCAGCGATCCATGTCCCACACGGTGAGCATGGGTGTGACACTTGGACAGCGTGTCAGGAATCCACCGAAAGGTCCGGTGGAAAAGCAATATGGAGGCTGAGCCTCAAATTACTTTAGCAAAGAAACGGCGTGACATCGGTGTGAATTCGATCCTGACTCAAATTTATCGGCGATGGGAGCTTAAAGAGTCAATGATAAAGAATATGTAGACACGCGGAGAATCCTCAGGGATCCGTCATCAATCAATCTCATCGAGAGGAGGTCAACTTTGATCGAAGCCTCTGTCGAAGTCTCGATTCCAATCAGTCCATTGGAGGCGTCGATCATTCGTGTCCAAAGGGCGAAGAAGAGGGCCTTCTATTTGTTGAAATAGTATACATGGTACAACAAGTGTGATCCTGGTGTCGCCATATCAACATAGGCGTACAATGACTCCTCTGGAAGAACAACAAAATGTTTCAAATAGGAAGCATCCTCGAGTCTTGAGAGAGATGAAGAAGAAGAAGAAGAAGAAAGGGAAGAAAATCCCACCCCGATCTTATCACTTTGGCGAGCGCGACAAATTCGGCGTCGGATGAAAGCCAAAGATAAAGAAATCGCTGTTGAACGAAAATGGCGAAATGATGATCTGAGATATTAATGATGCGATTAATCACGAGAGAAATATCAGCGGTCCACATCCTCCCAAATAATCAAATCAACCTCTGTAATGCGTGATCCTCCAATAAATTTGATCTCACATGCTTGAGGGTCCAAATTGAGTGCGGCGAGGATTGAAATAAATGAGTCATTTCGGCAACACTCCGAATATACAAACTATATTTGAAGGGTGACAACCTCTCAACTTGATATTATCTTGAATGAGAAATCAAGCATTATAAATGCGCGGCGAGA
Source organism: Cymbidium sinense (assembly GCA_021442155.1). Lineage (NCBI taxonomy): Eukaryota > Viridiplantae > Streptophyta > Magnoliopsida > Asparagales > Orchidaceae > Cymbidium > Cymbidium sinense. The sequence goes on along the minus strand of CM038233.1, from coordinate 28,650,276 downwards.
AAAATTGGTGAGCAAAGTGCCATATCGTGGAGTATGATCAAATTCCCTACCAAAGGGATATTCAATGCCAAAATTTAATCTATTTGATGGAAATGGTAATCTCAACATCAGCTAGTTCAAAGCATCCTGGTAACCACGAGCGATGCATTATTATTCCGTCGATTATATTAGCTTATTTAACTTGAATGGTGTCTTTGAGTTGTCGAATGACTCGGTCGACTTTCGAACTTGAAAACATGTTCGTTAAGAGGTTCGCCTAGATCGAAAGACAATCTTGATCGCCGAGAAGAAGAGGAAGAAAAAAGAGTCGATAACAGATATATCTACGTTGGCGGAATATGAGTATGAAATGTGAGCAACAATTGGAAGAAGAGCACGCAATCCAAGCTGGCGATGGGCAACATCGATGATAAGATGGCCTTCTGCATTTCAAAAATTTCATAGTGTAAATTTGAGAAATTAAATTTATCCGCTCAGATGAATAAGATAAATCAAAAGCTCAGACCAAAAGGTGAAACACATTTCACCTCATAAAGGATCTGAGTAAGCGGTTAGTCTATGCGTGACAAAAAGAAAACTACGCTTTATCAAGAAAACAAAGGTCGTTGATCAATCCACAAGCTCATACTTGGAGGTAATGATGTACCGAGGTCGCTTGTGAAGCGGCGACCAAAGCAAACAAAAGGCGAATGACTGGTAATAAAAAAAAGCGAACAAAGAGTATTCTTTAAGAGAAAGTGTTTAAATGTTTAAGCGTGCTCAAAGCAGGTCTCCATTGAGTGTAAGACGAAGAAGGACAAATAGATAATCTAACTATTTGTATCATCGGGTTCGGCCATCTGTTGAAGATTGCTACATATTTAAAGATTGGCTCGAGCGAAATATAGAAATGGAGAATTCACATTATCGGATGATGTATTGGCGTCAGAAGAAAGAATCTATAAAGTAATCACCTCATCTCCGATCTTATCAAGCGGCGATAAAGCAAAAGCGGTCGATGATGAAGATGGCAGTCCGCTCTAAAAAGATTGCAAAATGTTGAAGCTTGGAAGGCGTTCAGGTATTGATGAAAATCACCACTTGAGCGTGCGAGTTGAGACAAAACTAAGTTATGGGAAGGCTAGTTCATCTCATGAAAGACACTAGCCAAATCGCAAGGAAGGCTTAGAAACTGTCAACGAAAAATAAATTAAATAAAAGAAGAAGCGTGCACAAATATTACTACTACTATTGATGGTCATGCGTAACACGAAGGATCATCAATAATATGGAAAGATTATATACAATCGACAAGGCGACTATCGCTTGCGAATTCATTACAAATCTTGGTCAAGAAGCGGGGAAGAAGGCGAAGAACTTCTGAGTGCTTGATGATGCATAAAGTTGAGACTTAGAAGAACTCTATTTCCCAAATGAAGATGAATCAGCTCATATCAACAGACATAAAAATGTAAAGTTGGATAATTACAATCTTTATCATTAGAAGAGATCTTTGAAGCCGAGTCATCGAAGATTGATGCAAATGAAAATAACTTCAATGATTGAGAAGTGGTGAGTCTTACCATCCCAATGAGGAAAGAGCCAATGAATAGGGATAAAGGAAAAGAAATTGAAATCAATGAAAGAGTTATCCCTAAGGATTCAAATAAGAAACCTTCATCAAAGGGATCTATAATATTATCTCATCTAGGAAAATTAGCGACTTAGTGTATCTGAAGCACTTAATGTCGGAAGATCTCGTAACATCTTAATTGAAGCTCTCAAAGAGCGGAAAGTTGAAGCATATTTTGACTTTGTCTAGAGGAGACCTTGCATGTTCAAGAGCCTCCAATCGTCACATTTTGAAGATGATCTGGAATGCGAGCTGTCACTCTACGTATGTTACTGAAAGTGATGAAATTATGATCATGGATCTTAGTGATCCGGTTCCTCGTGAATCTTATGAACTTGAGAACTCTTAGATGGTATCTCTAGATGTCCAACATCGGGGCGAGATAAAGTCATGGTTCAAGGTTTCAATGAAGGAATGAAAACTATCGGGTCATTCGTCCTTCCTCTTAAATTTGGAGAACCTCACCACGAAGCCAAATTTCATGTGATCGATCAGATACTTCATTGAGCTCTCTAGTAGACCATGGCTTCATAAGTATGGCATTGTCCCATCTACATTGCATCGATGTATGAAATATACAAAGGATGGAGAAGAATGCCAAATTGTGGGTGACATACAACCTTTTGCGGTGCGAAGATTTATCAAGATGCCATTTCCTTCCGAAGGAATCAAACAAATCAACTACAAATCTACACAAAACCCATAAAAGAACAGTTAAGAAGAAAGTAGAAGTTAAAAGAATAAAGGAAAAGAGATTGTTCCAAATATCCTAGGGATATAAAGAGCAGTCTCAATCATCTTGTCCTCATCAGGCGATCTTGAAGAAGAAGGCAGAATGTGTTCTTTCCCAAATCAAAGGTCCATGCGAATCTTGGTAAACACGATTGAGGAAAATCGGTTTGACTCGATTATGAGTTTGAACTTTTGAAGGTAAGGTGCAATGCACTACTTTAAAACAATCATAGATCCATCGGCCGGACTGTAGTCACTCCTATTCCTCCTCGGCGTTTTAAAGAAATCACCCTCGAGAAACTCACAAAGTCGAGGCGGTGACTCATGTACCTCCTCTCCACGGAAAACCTGCAGGAAGCTTTGTTTTATAAATCGAGGGGTGTCGAAGAAGGATCGATTGGGTAATCTGTTATCGAAGAAGAAGAAGCTATGCCCAAGGATGCAAAATATTACTCTCAAAGATGCAAAATCGATAAGCATGGGGTCTTGGAGCAAGTAAGTAAGGACTAAGCTTTGAAATGATGTGGTAGGTTCTCAAACCATTGGTAAGAGAAATAAACACGCTACCAAAGGCCTTGGTTTCATCCAATGGTCCAGAATATACCATTCTGTTATAACAGGAATAGAAGTTGAGAGTGATGATGAGGATGAGAATTTTATTCTTAATGTTAGTCTCAAATAATGAAGAAGTAGAAGCGGCCGACAAGAGCTTGAAGATGGTGGGAGGCATATGGATGAACTTAAAGAAATTAATTTGGGAAGGCGAGGAGGATCCTGCTGCGTTCATCGGTTCTTTACTTCGAAGATAAAGTGGAAGAATTAAAACCTTGCTCGTGAATTGGGATTGCTTTGCACGGACATATCTTTGAAATCGAGCTTATCCTGATATAGCGGTTCACTAGCAATTAAGCGGATGCACCGTCAAGCAAGCCTCAGGAGAATGAGATTGGAGGTTGAAGAATAGTAATTGCGAAACAAGAAGCTCATTGAATTTGGTTTTATTCGAGAGAAGAAAAATACGCTGGATAGCTAATATTGTCCCGTGAAAAGAAGAATGGTTGGATTATCGTATTGACTTGATTTAAACAAAGCATGTCCAAAGGATGACTTTCCGCGTATCGAAGCTGTTAGTGGATAACACTTCAAACCACATGTTTACCGTTTATGGATGGATCGTCAAGTTACAATCAAATCAAGATGGCTCACGAAGATGAAAAGCATACCTCATTCGGGATGTCGGGCATATATTCTTATCTGAGTCATGCCCGGCTTGAAGAATCTTTGGAGCTACACCAAAGCTATGACATGAATCTTTGTGAGTTGATTCATCAAAAGTAGAGTCTATGTTGATGACCTCGTTGTCGAGTATAGATGATCATCTCGATGATTTAAGGATCGTCTTTGAAAGAATCGAGAAAATATGACCTCAGATGAATCCTCTTAAGTGCGCTTTGGAGTTTCTTGGAAAGTTCCTTGGATATGTTGTCGGTGGAGATTGAAATCGATCCCAACAAAATCAAGCGATTGTCGAAATGCCTCCTCCAAGGAGTCTTATCAACCTCCATCTGAGGACATCTGCATTCATTAGAAGATTTATATCAAATCACAGGCGGATGTTGACCCTTTGCAAAATTAATGAAGAAGATCTTTCGCAAGTGGGACGAAGAATATCAAGAGGCCTTGACGGTATCGAGATATCTGTTGAATCCACCATTCTTGCGATCAGGAAAGCCTCTCATATTGTATACAACGACCGGAAGAATCTCAGGTGCTTTGTTGGCCGACATAATGAAGGAAGGAAAAGCGCTACGTATTATATTAGAAGACTAATAGAGCGAGCGTTATTCTCAATTGAAGCATTGTTTGGCGTTAATTTTGCGCCCAAAAGTTCATTACATCTTATCTTATAAAATTACCCTTATCTCAAGGATCGATCCGTTGAAGTTCTTGATGACAAGACCAACGTTGGCAATTAACAGCGCGATGTTTGTCTTAATTTGATATTACATATGTTCAGCGGTGAAGGGCAAATTCGATTTTCTTGCCGCTCATCCCATCTGGCTCATTGCTTAACGATGATCTTCCGATGAGCAAATCATGCATATATGAAAAGAAAAAAGCGACAAATGTGGGAATTGTATTTTGATGGAGCTTAGTCCATCAAATACACTCCTCAAATCTCCAATCAGTGGTATCGGTCATCTTGATCACACGAAGGTGGCATAATGATTCTTATGGATTAACCAACCAATGAGAGAATATGAAGCGTTGGTGGCGGGTTTAGAGGAAGATTTCCATGGAGTGAATCAAATTTATGGTGATTCTCAATTCGTCATTATTCAAGTGTTGGGCCTTTACAAGATCAACAAGCTTGAATTGGCTCTTATCAAACGAGTTCTCGAGCTTATGAAACAAATTCAAATGTTATTATGACTCGAGTCTCAGCTAGGAATAACAAAGCGGTTGCTTGCTAAGCTATAAAGAAATGGCAGTATGGACGATCGATTATATAATGTGGTGTTTGCACCGTGAGTCCACAGCCAATAAGTTTAAAATCCCATTTGGAAGAGGGTCATCAAACAAAATCAGCGAGTGCGGCTCATGTTGCTCCCACACTCTTACAAATTACTTTCAAAGTCAACAAGAAGCTTCAAACCATTCAAGAAAGCCTCCAACACGAAAGCGTAAAACCACACAATGAAATTCTTGTAGAAGAGAAGGAAGGCGGAGCGTATGTTCTACTTTAAAGAAACAAATTGCCAAGTAATAAGTCGATACCTGACTTGAGAAAGGCTTATATGCTTATGTTGGCAATACTACGTATCGTAGATCATTCGACGGATGTGGCTACGATGTTTGGGATTAGAAGAAACAAAGTAATTGGTGAAATTCATGACTTTGTGGCCATATCGGTCTAAAATGGCTTTCAAAATTAAAGAATGGGATCTTTATTACATGGTAAGAGATTGTATCATCATGAGATCTTATGAATGTCAGTTACGTAACATAATTCACCGACCTCAAATCCGTTGCATCCAACGATAGCATCTTGGCCGTTTGAATGTGGGGCAGATGTAATTGGGATTGATCCACCATCATCGTGTGGTCACCGTCTTAGAATTGATTATTTCTCCAAGTGGGCAAACTTCACCATTCAAAGTTACAAGTGAACTTCTTCTTTAATATTATATAGATTTGGTGTACCACGAATCATTTCAGATAATGGATCGTGAAAGTACTAAAGTTTTTAAGTTTCTTTGACATAAGATTGATTAGCGATATTATCAATCATGTCAGGAACAAATAGTGGGCGCTTTAATAAAATCTAGTCAAATTCTTAGAAAAATTCTCAGAAATAAAAGGGGTACTACTGTGGAAGCGTATGGCTTCTTTACCACAAAACTCCTAAAGTCTACTCCATGCATAGTGTTTGTGGCGGTTTTACTCAGTTGAATTACCTTAGCTCAGGTAGCCATTCAACAAAATCTTACCCAAGATAAGAATGCTTGTCTACGGAATGGAAGAGCTTGATGCGAGGTAGGCTCAAGCCAAAATCTAGAAATTCATTGGAGGATGTCCAGCATTCGATCATCTGATGCGTCCTCGAGCTTTTGGGAAGGAGAATTGGTCGGTGTTGAGAAGACCAATCATCCTCATCCAGAATTGGTGGTAAATTTGAACCTAATTGGGAAGGGCCTTTTGTTATTGAAAAGGTATATCGAGGGAATCATCGTTGACTTCAAAGGTGAAAGACCATACGTCAATGGTCGATTTAAAGAAATATTACGTGAAAGTGTGATTGAAAATTTTATTTGAAATTCTCTTGAAATTCTCTTGTAACATAAATTTCAAAATAAAATAAAATTCCCTTAGGAGGCATTTTTTAAGTTTTATAGTAAAATATCGATTTCTGGTAAGGCAGGCCTTTTTTTTCTCTTTGGGTTGACATCGTCTGTCAGATCACCATATACATCAAATTATATGTTAGCTCAAATTTAAAGTCTTCTTGACGAAGAAAATTTTCAAGTCTAAACTTCAACAAACCAAGTTGGATATACATTTATCATCCCACTTCAAATCTAAAGGCTCGAGTTAGTGTATAAGGTCGGACTCAACCGCAAATATGGTAGTCGGCAGTCAACTCACGCCATAGTAGTAAGAGATCCCCATCTCGTTAACAGGATAAAATCCTTCATCAATTGCTCAAGTTCGACTCAGTAGGTGTATAAGGTCGGTTCAACATATCTGGTAGAGTTGTTGTGAATCTGTTTACTCAAAGCCACCGTAGTAGTAAGGGATCCTCTGCTTAGTTCAAAGACAAGAGCATCCAAATCCCAAATCTCTCCAACTTGGTGAGTTCGAGTGACGAATGGGAGATTATCCTATTGGTGGAGGTCATTTCTCTAAATTTATAAAAAAAAAAATCTTGACTCGAAAGCACTAGGAGTTTGAAATCAAATACAAATGTGAAATCTCAACTCCTTGATAAGTCATCAAAGCGAGAAAGCAGAAGAAAATTCTTCTTGATAAGTCCGATCAAGCAAAAGCGAGAGGGGCCAGAAGAAGCTATCCCAATGTTAGGTATAAAGCTAAATCTGACTAAGGAGTTTTGTCATCAATATATCCGTTAGGTGCAAAGCAGGATGATACTCTTGCCGTGACTTCTAACTCACGAGAGCTAGGTGTGGCATTTATCCTTTTACAAGCAGCAAAAGCGGGGCGAGAAGGTAATTTAGTATGCGACAAATCTCAAGATAATTGGACTTTCCTCCATCAAATCCGTCGAGGCATGAGGATAAAGGAGGCCTGAAGATAAATCCTCGAGATGAAATTTTCAACAAGTCGTCAAAAGCACGAGGGGCCAGACATTCTATCTCATCACTATCAAGTCATCAGCCAAAGCCGGAGACGGAGGAAAATGCAAATCCCAAAGTTCGAGATGAAATATTCAATAAGTCCGTCAAAGCATGAAAGCACAGGACCGAAGACATTTCTATCATAAACTCCATAAGTTAAAAGCTTGAAGGAGAGGAAAATGAAATCCCAAAGTTCGATGAAATCTTCAACAAGTCAGTCAGCCTGGACGAAGACATTCTCATCTCAAGACTCCATCAAGTCAGGCACAAAGCCGGGACGGAGGAAAATGCAAATCCCAAAGTTGAGATGAAATATTCAATAAGTCAAAGCAAAGCGGGCGAAGACATTTCTATCTATCAACTCCATCAAGTTGCTAAGGCACAAAGCGGGCAGGAGGAGAAAATATAAATTTCAAACTCTCAGGAGGAAGTCTTCAACAAGTCCGCCAAAGCAAAAAACATAGGGTTGAAGATGCACCAAATTCTCTTGACAAGTTGATGATGACAAGTCAGATCTCTCTTTTATCTAGTCAATCAAGCACAAAGCATTGGATTAATGACAATAAATATCGGTTCAACGAGCTATTACAGTCGAATCGATGAAGTTTAAATATTTGCCCACACGAGAGTTATACTCTTATCGAAGGGTAGCGATATTATTAAAGTTGTTGAAATTACAACTTGACATGACATCCGCAAATCTCTTGGAGATCGCAATTGACCGTCAACAACGATTCTCAGCGCGTAACATGTTTGTTGGGGCATTGTTGACTATGCTATCGTCATTTAAACTTAAATAAATGAAAGAGTTTAACACCCCTAATCGTCGAGATCGATCTAATTTCTTTGATTTGAAAATTGCTTCATTCAGCATCAAAATTAATTAAATAACAAATATCAAATCAATTCGATCAAATAATTAAAATCAATTTTAATGAAATTATGCGCATATTGAAGTCGGCTCGACGGCGTCTAACGACCTCCGTTGCGATTCGCCGTCGTCAGCGTTCAACATCAAACGACGCCTTGCGATTGATTGACAAAGTGTCGCGGCGTCGGTAATTTGGACGTCGCTGCGACTAATTTCACTCACCGCCGACTTTTCAACGACCCGATTGAAATCGATCGCGTTGCGTTGACAGCAACAACTAAAATTAACACCCATATTGTTAGGGTTTGTTACATGAAATAAATTTATGAAATTTGGCGTGAAATAATATTAATTTGTAATTAGATTAACTAATGGCTGCTTAATCCCTTAAACCCCTCTAATCCCTTTCTAAATGCCAGCCACCAATTAGAAGCGGTATTTATCTCTATTGGCGTTTAGCGACCAATCAGCCGAAAAGGAATAGGCTCCCTCACTATCTCCTTCGTTGACCTCATTTGCATGGGACTCTTCGACTCTCCCTCTCTCGTTCTCGGCTCTGGCTTCAGTGTGATTCTCTCATGTAGAACTCCTGGTTTCTGCTCTCAAGATCTCCCCTCGGTTCCTCTCACTTCCTCTCTCCTCCCGTCGACTCGTCAGATCCTTAGCCAGCGAGTGTGGATTGACCAAGCTTGACCAAGCGAACTCTTCCTCTTGAATTGCTTTTGGATTGCTGAAATCTATTGCTTTTGTATGCTTTGAAGATCTCTTTGTTGCCCATCTGAGCGGTCTTTTGAAAGGATGTAGTTATACTTGTTTGTCTTCTTTAGCTAATTTTCTTCCCAACTTCTAGTTTTTGCGAGACATTGAGTTGGGCCGGAGATGTGAAAATGGCTCACTTGTTGATGACATAAGCGCATATCCCTTTTCTTTATTTGTGTTCTATGAATATATATGAAGGGGTTTCTTTCCGTTTTCATCGGTTCTTTTAGATTTGCAAAGTATGAAATTAAGATGTTTGATTTATCTACAAGCTTTTCTTTCTTTGAATTAAGGTTGGTGAGGAGCTCATTCTCCTTGCTTGGTTCCTCCTTTCCTCTCATCCATCCTCTTCCTTGTTGGGGCCAAAGGATAAGTATGCATGCTTCTTGGAATAACTTGACATATATTTGAATATCTTGGCTCTTTGGTCAATGTTCCTTCTGTTTAGCTCATTTGGAATTGCACTTTATCAGATGATTGTATTTTTTTACAACATCTAACAATCCAGACTTAGAGCTTCCTGCATATAAGTCAGTTAAGCTTGCTGTTTTGTTTGTTATCCTTTTTCTCCTTCATTTTGCCTTTCCTACAGAGAAGGGGTTCTATTGGCGATCTTTCTAGTAAAGAGGGCTGAAAATCTCAAAGAAGCTTTCACACTTACAAATCCCATGTTTTGCAAAATTTGAAACTCTTTTTATATGATATCAAAGTTAATATGGTTGCTCTCCTATGAGGGTTGAAGTTTGCTTGAATATTTTATAAGCGATTGTTTTAGCTCAATTTGAAATTTGGTTTATATATATATATATATATATATATATATATATATATATATATATATATATATATATATATGTTACTTCATATTCTTAATGAAGGAGAGGGAGAAGGAATGATTGGCTTTTGAGCTTAGTCCCTGCATACTTTTTTTCTATTTATCACTGATATCTTATTGCAAATAAAATATGAATGAAATATGAAATTTGATTTAGAAAGGTACATGTAATGAAAAGCTTATGTTATAAACTTTCTTGTCAAATAATCGAATTTGTGATGAAAATGATGTTATGGCGATGTGATATCAATTATACTTTAATTTATACGTGTGAATCAAATTTATTCTTTCTTTATATAGTACCGTTCACATTGTTCCAATCGCGGAAAACTTTATAATAAATCGCATTCGCGTGTTAACGTGGCGGGAAATATCGTCGCGATAAGTCGTTCATTCCGTCGGCGAAACTTAATAAGCGTTCGCGTTGTTTCGCGTGGTGAAATATGATAAGTGCCGTTCCCTGTTCCGTGCTTTGTAATAAGTAGATTGCGTTGTTGAGCGTGGCGAATATGCGATAGTACCGTTCGCGTTATCGTCGGCGAAACTTGTAAATATCATGCGTTGTTAGCGTGGCAATATCTTTATGATAAGTTCACTTGTTCGTCGGTAAACTTGTAATAAGTGCATTCGCGTTGTTCCAGCGTGGCGCGATAATGCGTTGCTTGTTCCATGTGGCGGAAAGTTATAATAAAATGCATTCGTTGTTCGTGGCGAAATATGCTTATAAACACGCGTTCGTTAGCGTGGTGGGAATGTTATGATAAGTCTGCTGCGTTGTTCCGGCGTGGAAAATCGCTTGTGTTATGCCATGCACGCTTCTTGGCGTGGTAAATAAATCTTCGGTAGAGGTGTCTCACCTGCACCCTTCTTGGCGTGGTGGGAACTGACGGCGGCTCTGGGGATGATCGGGAGTCAAATTTGTTATATATGAATCTTTATCTTTAATTTTAAATATCATTGTATCTATTTTGTGGTAAATATGACATGAATTGATTAATTTTCTTTATCAAATATGAATCTTGTGTTGACTTACATCGTATGAAACTTATTATATTGGCCATTATGACATGTATTGTTTAAAGCTTATCCTAAAATTTTACATACGCGTCTATGATATACTTGGGATATGTGTAAACATGAGCTTAAGTATCTTCTTTTTTTTATTATTCATTTCCATGATACACTATTCATGAGACGTGGTGAAAAATATAGGAACATGTATGAAATTAAAGAAACTGATGTGATATGACATCTACTAAAAACAAAGGACATCAAATAAAAAAAAGTCAAGTAGAAGAACTTACAAGTTAAGCTGACACAACTTAATTGAAAGAACTTGAAAGTAACTTAAGAGAAGAGGAAGATAGAGTAAGTTCATGAGATGAATCCTCTATTTATGCTTTTTTATTTTCTTTTTATCATCTTATGGCGTCGATACATAAGGTCTTTGTCGTAGTTGCATCTGAAATCATCTAAATTTATCTTGTTGTTATATCATGCGTACGTCGTGGACATGTGGCATGCCTCTATCTTTATCACTTCTTTGAAGGAAAAATAAACTCTTTTCATATCTTCTTAATAAATTTAATGAGTAATTGTCCCTTTGTGAGCGTATGTGAAGGAAGTGGATTTTAATTAATCCGCTTGTCTCTTAAATGACGTATATGTACTCATATCTTTGTCTTCTCCTCCCTACCAAGAGAAACATGGTATGGGTGGATCATATGCCTTCAAAAATGATTTATTTAGTTTATGTTTGTTGATTTCATAGAGAAAGAGTTCTTCAAAACAAATGTATATCTATTTTAGGTCACTACTTCATGATTGACAAATGGGCTTCAAAATAATTTATTTTTTTCTTCTTGATTGGTGGCATAAAGGGAGATTTCAAATGAAGTGTATCATATTCCCAATCAAATAATTATGTTTATTTTAGATTCCTCTTCATTTTGGCCCAAATGAAGTATCAATAAACCAAATATCTAGAAAGACATGTGATCCAAATGCAAGATAAAAAAAAGAAACAGTCTTCTGCCGTCGGTTTGGTCTTGGGAATCATTAATAAATAAAATGTCATATTAAAACCTAAACTTGTAAATTGAACCACATTTTGTAGACATTTAATGTTACATTTAAAAAAAACATATACTCGTATGTATGTTGAAATGTCAAACAGGGATATATGAAGTTAGATATAAAATAAAAGAACGGATCTATACATCCGGTTTGGTCTTGAATAGGTTAACAAAACTCAAAATCAAAATTTGATATATAAACTTCTTATCTTATGCAAAGTTTGAAAAGAACTTTATATGCATGTTGAAGTAATTACTAAGTCAATACAAAAGGACATATCTTCTACTTAGGTTTGGTCTTGAGTCAGTTAAAACTCAAAAATCAAAATTGACATATAAACTCCAACTTATTCTAATACAATTCAAAAACGAGATATCCGTATGCGTGAAGTAATTACTAAGTCAAATATAAAACAGATATTCCATCCGGTTTGGTCTTGGACCTGGGGTTATCAAAAAATATCGCATAACTAAACTTGTAAATTGATACCTACATTTCAACTTGACATTTACATGTATATACAAATTTTAAAAAAACGAGATATTTGTATGTATGTTAAAGTAATCATCATGTCAAATTAAAGAAACATTTTATCACGGTTTGGTCTTGAGGGCCGGGTCAAAACTTAAAAATTTGATATTATAAGAATTTCATTAATAATATCGAGAATTATGTATATAATCTGAATATAAATCATACTAAAATTCAAATTCGGGGAAGAAAAGTCTCCCCCATCCTCTACGTTCAAACCAGTATACGCGATTATACTTTCGAGATAATTAAATTGACCATCCTTCAGAAAACCCATGTAGTAGACAGTTTATCAATGATACCTTCGATCGGTATGAATCTACAATTAAAATTTCAATGATAAATGATCATATATTCAAATCTAAAATCAATCATAAAATGATTAAAATTCAAAGAAAATAACAAAAATATAAATAAAAATGATATGAATTATTTAAATTAAAACTTAAAAAATAAAAAAAAAATTAATCCACTCCTCCGCAACTGTTTGTCTTGGGGTGACAAATTAAGAAAACTTTTGCTCACAAAGAGCAAATGTCAAATTAAATACATAACTACCTTCACACTCAAATATTCCTAAAGTCAGTAAGACGTGGCCTCTATTTGGTTTATGCTGACCACATAACATAAACACGAGCCCTCGACTGGTTCACGAGACATGACTATTACTAAATTACTGCCACGACCGAATCAGATGTTCTCAACGGCTATTTTCGAAATGTAAACGAATGTATCGGTCAAAACCATTTATTAAGGCCGACTTATATTTGTCCCCTGACAAACTCCACCTGTGTCTACAAGCGACACCTCGAACCATGCTGTCTTGGACAAGATCCTTCTGCGTTACTACCTCCTCCGACTAAGAATGGACCATACCACTGAACCATTGATCTAGATGGCGCATCGCTCCCCACAAAAGTTTTAAAGTTAAAATAATAAATTTCATAAGTTCTAAATCCACTCACTATTACATACTGTTTTTAACGATTCATCGACCAAATTTAATCGAAAGGCCTCTCAAGATTGGATAATTAACTATACTATTTGTCATGGGAAACCCGAACCAGATATAAAAGTTCTCCCAAATGAGAACTAAATCTAAATTTATCTACTATTCATCTGCCTTCTGAAATTATCACCGACATTTAAACAACTCTTTTCTTTTCTGAAAGAGGTCGGTGGCGAATTTTCGGATCCCACACTCTGATATTGGTAGACTAGAATAATATAGTCCCGAGATGACGAAACCATTGGATCTTGATCAGAACTATCCTCCTATTTTCTTTAAATAGTCATTTATGCCATACCACACAAACTTCGAGACACCGATTCATATCATGAATGTATGCTTGTTTCTAACCTTAATCGAGGATGTTCTTTTATTGCGATAAGAGGGATAATTAACTAGGAAGGCTTATGCTCATAGGAAGTGAAACTCAAATTTAAATAAACCCTAATGTAATCTTAGGGAAAAGGTTGAATATATATCAATCCACCTCATGAAAATATACTCCTACCCATCTCAATAAAGTTGAGAGAGCATCCTCAAAGGTGTTTTTTTTAGCGATCATTTTAAAATACTATTAAGGCATACGATTCAAGTAACCAAAATGTCTGATAATAAACAATTTTAACAAATTCTTGGTTGAAAAGTTTTGTAAAATATGAGTTCTTTCGTACTTTTATTATTTTGACTTGGTATTCCAATTCATGATGATGCAGTCAATAGAAATTTTTTTATTATGGATCAAGTTTTAAGTTCTTTTCATATATCTACATATTATTAAGCTATAAAGGGAGGAGATTTTTCTCCAAATATTCAAAAATAATAAGAGAGATTTGTTTTGAAAAAAAAATTTTGATCATATATACATAATACATGTAACATCTCCACCTTTTTTTCTTAGAGAAATTGGATAAAATCACCACCTCAACTGGTTTGAATCTAATTTGAATCAAACTTGATTCAAACTTTTATTCGAACATTTGTTCGAATGTGATTTGAATCTATTTTAGGTGACATCTTGAGAATGCTTTTTTGTTCCTTTCATGCTCTTGATATGGAAGGCATCAATGCGGCTACTGGATAAGGCAATGTTGGGACCAATTGTGTGTGAGGAGTTTGCAGACTGGATTAGTGATGTGTGAAAGAGAATGGGAATTCATAGGGACCAATGATATGTGAGGAATAGATGACCTCTAGATAATTTCAATGACATGTTAAAGAGAATATGAGTTTGTGATAACCTCACAGAGGAAGGCATTGATAGAATTGATGTCGTGTTAAGGAGAAGAGGAATTCATAATGGAAGTCTAATGAAACCTTGGGTTTAATTATTCAAATAGCTTTTCTTATTGGAAGAGTCTTAGAAACTTAAAAGAATATAAGTGGTTGGATGTAAGGGCAGAGATTAGGATTGACCAAGCATGGGGATCTTATGGAACCCAAAAGGATGTAATGTGGGTTTAGGAGTTTATGGCTTGTTAATATGGAAGCCTCATGTCTTTCCCTCATAATTTTGAATTTTCTCCAACCTTTCGTTGATTGTAGAAGGTATATATTGTGGTTAGAGCCTGTGGAGGCCGACCCCTCTTTTTATGGGGAGTAGGTTGACGGGCCTTATGAGTGGATGAGATGGTATTAGATCACATCCTGTCCATTAAAAGTTATGAATGGTTTCTATGAGCATCCTTGTCATTGTCCTTACATAAAATTGCAAAACAAATAGGTTTAGCCAATTAGATCCTTGCTTATCTTATCCAAAGTTTCTCCTTATGTTTAGTGACATAGTATGACCTTTATGCATAGAAGAATCATGACATAACCTAAAACCTATAAATGGCAACAAGGACAAACTAGAATACAATAATCCAACATATAAAACTATATAAAATTATTTTGGTCATATACAACATGTAACACTCTTTCCAACATTATTTTAGTCTTGACCACCCTTACTTATTAATTCTTTATCATAGACATTGTGATATACCTATGATGCACTGCATCAACCTCACTAGGAAAGGGATCATGGGTTTAGAGATGTGTAGTGAAAGATTCATTTACGACAAAACTTGCTTAAGAAGTCATCGTGGGATCAGTAGCGTGCAAAGTAGTAGATTCATTTGCATCTAAGCTTGTTATGGGAAGACATTTATGGGAGTGGACCATGGAGGTGAGCATGATCAAGGCTAAAGGCTCAGGTATGACAAAATGATGAAGGTTTGAACCAGATTTAAATGAAGATTTAAACCATTTTAAATCAATTTCTTTCGTAATGAATTTCATTAAGTAGTCCACTACAAAATTACTTATTTTTGATGGAAAAATCTATCAGAAATCGAGCTGAATTTATCAGAAACACAATTTTCCGACGAATTTACACTTGCCCATAAAATCTTGGTTGGAAATGCATTCATGGTTATCTTATCTGGTAAAGCGTTTCCAGCTGTTTTTTGATGAAAAAGCTATTAGAAATATTTTTGGGAAGAACCAATGGAAATACCCCCGAAATATCTACTGAAAGGGAATTTTTGCTGGAAAATCTCGTTAGAATTTCCACAGAAAATTTCTGACGGTAGTTATCCGCTGGAAATTCGACAAAAATCCTGGTTTCAAAATTTTTTTGCCTATTGGAGGAGCCTTTGTGATGGTTCAGATCATCCTAGTGACAAAAAATTCATTGTCCTAATAACATAGTAATCCTCACAATATTGTAGCCAACTCTAGTTGTCGATATGATTGACAAGAGAAATGGCATTTGAGCCATTTGATTTGTTCAACTTAGTGGTCATAGTCATATTATAGATGATTTGTTGATGGTAGTTGTTATTTCTGGTGATGAAATTTGCATAGTTTCTTAAGTAGCCATTCCCATGGTGGTGATTACTTAATGCTAATTAATCATTGAGGCTTGGTCAACACAGATTGGAGATTAGGTGATACTTGTTCTCTTGTTACTATGTTGTAGGCTTCAATTAAGTGTGAATAGCCCATTATGTCATGTCAATTTTTCTTGTGTAGTTACCATTATAAGTACTCTTCAATGTGTCATGAGGTATGAAGTTTGATGCTTTTAGACCTTGACTCTCGTTAAATAATTTATGTACTTGAACTAGATTAGTAATAATTTCACATTCTTTTCCATAATAGTTAATTATCTTCTCATCTTGCTACTTAGCTGAAGTTGTTGTAGCTTCATGTTAGTTCTTCATCTACTCTTCACTCTTTGATTGATCTATTCCTTTATTATCATTAGGTCACCTTTGGCTTCTTGGGTACTTGTTGGGTCCTATTTACTTTCTTTTGATCCTTTTTTACTTAATCTATGCTTTAGTGATGTGCCATGACCTAATAGTTTTGAAATATAGATGTATTTATCTTTTGAGACTATAACATATAACATCTATACTTGCTCAATTACTTCAGTAAACTTCTTTTCTATTGTAATATATCTCTCACTAGTTGTCTTTTATATAAATCTCTTACGATACGATCATACATATGGGACAAATGTACTTTGATTTCAACTTCATTTGGATTTAGTCTAACACCATAATGTTGTCATATTATGATATCAAAATATGACTCAAAAATAATGTTGTGGAATAGGCTGGAATTTCTAGAGTTCTTAAATAGCTTGCAAAAATCTTGTTTTTTCTTATAAATTCAAATGCAATAACTTTCCCACGATGATGATAAGATGATCATGGAAAGAGATTTAGCATGAATTTAAGTTTATCCTATAAGAGTATGTGAATTCATTATTATTATTAAAACAAAGAATGATCACATCAACTAAAAACTCATCTTTTTTCTTGAACTTATTGTAGGTGGTTGTTGTTAGCATAGACTTGCTAGACTTTTTTTTTTTATAGACAACCCTTCTTTTATAAGATTTTGGGGAGTGGGAGGTTTCCACCATTTTGTGTGCTCTACTACACTTGGGAACTAGTAATAAAGAGAGGGAGAGAGAGAGATTGGTGGCTTTGCTTCTCCTAGACATAAGACAAGCAAGTATTGGAAGAAGAGAGGGTAAGAGAGATATAATAGGTGAGGGGTTAATTGCATGTGAATTGACTTTTATTCCATTGATTTCAAAGCTAGTTACATGCTATATTACAACCATTTAATTTCTTAATGAAGAAATAAAAAATTACATAAAATTCATATATAACACAAAATAGGAAAGATTCGATAATTTCTATCCACTATGGATAAGCTATTTGGTAAGATATGTCATTATCTAAATAAATATCACATTTATTTGATAATTGAAATGAAAAATGCCTAAGAAAATATTCAGCTAAGGGAGAGAGAGAGAGAGAGATCCTTAGTGTGTGAATTGTAGAGAATTATTTTAATCTCCTCAAGTGGTTTCATACTCTCTTTAAAAATTTGAATTGAATTTAGCCTCAATTTCTCTTATAATTGGCTTGAATTATGGTGTTATTGACTTTTCAAAACCTACTTGAATAATAGCTGCAAGTTCTAGTTGTATGGATTGAATTGTGTAGTTTGATTGACTTTTTCCTAATTTATGTCAAATTTTCATTCTTGCTGGTTTGGATGCCAGTTATATTTAAACTTTTTATTTGACCTATTTAGCATTAATTATGATTACACCATGATATTAGGTACCATTATTTGCTTTAAAAGCTTGTATAGAGTTTATTGGTCTTGCTTTGATAAGACTAAACTCCATTGTTATTACTTCATCAATCTCAATTGGTCTGAAGTTTGGTTTTGAGAGTTTCTAGGATTAGTTAATGTTAAACTTTATACAATATGTTTTCCATAAATTGCATGAATTTAAAAAATTTAACATTTTTTCTTAATAATAGAGTTATAGAAGATGATCATTATATTTTTAATCTTGGGCAGTGAATAATTGCTTAATATTAATAAATTTTCTTTTAAATTTTATGTATTTGTTGCATGATTTTTTATATCTTTTACCATATTAGCATTAAAAATTCTAATGAACAAGACATTCTTTATCAATGGAGGACGTTTTTAAGAGATAGGTGACTCAAGGTTAGTATAACTATGATCTAATAATTTGCATATATAATTTCAATGGGGATGGAAGTGATATCATTGAATAATTCTTAAGGGTTCATTGATAAATAGTTGTGATAAGTATGTACCATTTGGATCTATTGTATATAGTAATTGGGATATAAAATGAGGATCTGACTCCTAGCTATGTGGCTTGTTGTGTAAAAAAGGAACATCATGAAGACTTTGAGGTAAATTTTATAAAAATATATTTAAATTTATTATGTTATATGGATTTGTGTTATATTATTAAGAAATCACTTATAGTTAAATGGGCTATAGAAGGAAAAGAACAAAACAGCTTTAAATAAGGGTAAATATGCTGGTAATGATGATAATGATGATGTCGCAATCCAATATAATAAGTCTAGATTATGGAAGCATACATTATTTCTTAATGTATACTAAACTAAAGAAAATCCAGGAATAATCAAAGCCTTGTCTTAAAGGCTTCTTTTTATATTTGATAACATAGTGTAGCAAATTTGTCTATTAATCTAATGCAAGGATTGTTCAATTTGCTCGTGATTTTAAAACCTATTATGTAAAGTGCCCTTTTCGAATGTGGAAGATAACCCTGTGGAAACTGAGGTTGACTGTCGGAAATATTTTTCCTTTATATGTGGATGATAATGCTGACAACTTAATGAACTTTTCTTTAATATATAGTGTTAAGACTAAAGAAATCTGCTTTCTCTGTGTTCTACTACTATTTTCTTGTGTAAATTTTGTGCTCGCCAATTCAGTAGTAGTCCCTGAAACATGCTTGGATATTGCAAATGCCCCTATATATTGAGACGGAGTTCGGAACCGTTAAAAAATAATTGAAGTGTCAAGCCATGGAAATGAAGTAGTTTTGCATTAGTCGCATAGTTAATATGAATAACTTTGCTGCAGGATATCAAACTTAAGGATTTATTTGTTCTACTTGTAAAAATGGATATTTAAAGAGATTAATGAAACCTTGCTTAATCTTTAGGAAAATACTTTACAAATTCAACTTGTGATGTGAGTGCCTGCACGTGGACTCGCTCGTTTTAGAAGGCCTGAGAGGTTCATAGTGATACACATATGTTGGAGGTTTTTTGTTTAGTAAATCTACATTCTCTGACCAGGCAAAGTGAATACTGCTGTTAACTCTGCTGGTGTTTCTTTTTTTTTTATTTAGGTTTTTTTTTTAATTAGCATGGCGTTAATTTTTTGGGTCCTAAATTTTGGCTAGAATTGGGCTCCTATTAGCTGTATTTTAATATTGTAACTGCACTCTTCATTATCTGTATTAAAATTCATATACATTTTTCATTATATTTTGTTCCTTTTTAACCACTAAAAAAGATAGACACAGAAAAATTGTTATACTTTAGTCTGTTTTAATGTAGAACCTGCCAAATGGATGTTCAGAACCTTCCTTATACCTTGTTTGGTCGAGCCCAGCTGACAGATTCGTAGTTGTCTGTAGGCAGAGAGAAATGTGTTTACCAGCCATAAGATAAAAATTAGAGGTGAATGATTTAGGGGAGACCTAAATTAAAATATAAGTTAATGTCAAAAATTGATTGTATGAAATAAGTGAATAGTTAAAATAATGAAAAATATATATATTTGGAAGATATTGTGGTTAAAATTACTAGAATAAAAATTGATTGTATGATATCCAATTTAAATGGGTGTAATATGAATAACTATCAATCAAATTTTTTAGAAGATAAAGTGATATCTTGGTATGTTGGGTTAAAGTATATTGGATCTATTATTTATAAGAATGAGGATAATGAGATAGAACTTCTATATGGTTCAAATAGAAAAGTGCTTTAGGAGTATTATATGATAAGAGGATATCATGGAGACTAAAAGATCAGTTGTATAAAATGATGATAAGGTTGGAGTAGCTAGTGAAAGATAAGATTAGAGAGTCACCTTAGATGATTTGGCCATATAAAAACTCGGTCGTTTGATAACCCAGTTAGCGTAGATATAATAGATGTGTATGAGAGAGATCTAAAAGATTTAGTTAAAATGTATAAAAAATAATCTTTGTTTATTAGAATTAAATGAGAATTTTTACACTTACTAGGACATAATGGAGAAAAAGGATTCATCTAGCTGACCCCACATAGTGGGATAAAAGGTTTGTTGTAATTGAGACTTGCATCTAGCAGGTTTGTAGATTTGCTAGTTGGTAAGCTGAAACCAATTCTTACTTTCAACTTTCTGATCCCTGCTTATTCAGTCAACTGACAACTCTATGTGCTACCTTTATGCATATGATTTGCATTCTGCAGTTAGAAGTTGTTCTGTCCATAAATGTGGTACATGCTATTTGAATGTTTCAACTTGAAATAATTCACCGCAGAATGATTCCAGGGCAGCCTCAATGTCTAATGGCTTAAATATAAGATTTTCAATAAAGATATCATGCTCAGGATTGCTTAAAATATGAGATTTGGTTCACATAGTCCTTATATTTTATCGATTTGTTAGTTATGAATTCAGTCAAACTTAATGTTGTTGGTTTTCAGTATGATGTTTTAGCCAAAAATTATAACTTTTTCTGATAATATTGTATAATTCTGCAACCATTAGCCATTACAATTCTATTCAAATTGTGTTGGATTGTGAATGGCATTGTGCAACATAATTATTTATGTGTTATAGTTGAGAAACGTGGTCGAAAGAAATTGATGTGGAATTTACTGCTGTCTGTTTGTAGTAGCTGTGTGACCACGACTTAATTTTTTGTTTTTTTTGAACAACCTGATATTAGTGCAAATGAATTTTGTTCCTTCGTAGTTTGAGATGATATTAATTTAAATCATAATCATGGGAAACAATTGCAGCCATTGCCGTTTCACGAGATCATAAGCCAGATCAAACTGACGAGAGGCAAAGGATTGAGGATGCCGGAGGTTTTGTTATGTGGGCGGGTAATTTAGCCTCAGTAAAAAAAGGCATTTATTATTGCAGTTTTATGTTTGTAACTCTTAAGATGTTCTGCAGGCACATGGCGTGTTGGTGGTGTCTTAGCTGTTTCCCGCGCATTTGGTGATCGTTTTCTAAAGCAGTATGTGGTTGCAGATCCTGAAATTCAGGTAAAGGTCAATTAAGTGCATCTATGCTTATTTTCAAATTGTTTATAAAGTTTCTTCAGATGGGTAGGTATTCATTTAGGTATAACAAATATTCAATGTTGTGACCAGCTTGTCTTGAACTTGACGGTTGTTCACTTTCAGCTAATTAATTAAGCTGAGTGAAGCAAGCTGGATTTGGAAAAGAGTTTTTGGACTCTTTTACTAAATACTGTGAACATAAATAAAAGACAGTTTGATTATGTTTGGTTGGATAATTGTGAGGTTCATTTCTTAGTTTCGTATTTTACCATTAAAAACATCTGATATACTTACATCATGGAAAGACGTGCTTAAATTCTCAGTGTCCGTTCTATGAGGAACACATCATGGAAATGAAACCATCGGCTCTAAAATTATTAACCTGTCCACGGACTACAGTTTTTAGCTCGTTAACAATCTTGAGCTCATTTGTATTTTAGCTCAATAGTTCACAAACTAAGGGCTTGTTTGGAATCAATGTTGTTTTGTAATTTTTTTTTTTTTGTTTTTATGTAATTTTTAAATTATTTAGTGTATTTTTTATGTATTTTTTATTTTGAAAAACAAATAACATTATTTTTAAAAAACATTCAAAATAGTTTTTAAATATTTTTGAGTATTTTTAAAAGCAATTATTATCACAAAACATGTTTTATTTTAAAATAAAAGAAAAAACAAAATAAGATAAAAAAAATATAAAACTAAAATGAAGGTGAACCCAAACAACCCCTAAATTTAATAAGACACCAACTCATTCGTGTTCTGGTTTTGTTTATACCCATATCTTTTCTCATTCTTGTTCCAGCTTAAAAATAAATGTGATTTGATCTCAGAAATGTTCGGTACTCTTAAATATTTTCCATATCTGACATGATTTTTATGGAACCACAGGAAGAGGTGGTTGATAGATCTCTAGAGTTTCTCATCCTCGCTAGTGATGGACTGTGGGATGTAGTCTCCAATGAGGTAGTTGCCGCTTCTTATTTATAGACTCAGAAAACAAATAAATTCGTAAATTCTGCATCCAAAATAATCCAGGAGGCTGTAGCCATGGTCAAACCCATTGAAGATCCAGAAGAGGCTGCAAAGAGCCTGCTGCAGGAAGCTTCTCATAGGGGAAGTGCTGACAATATAACCTGTGTCGTGGTGCGGTTTCTTGGTTGCAGTAGCGAGGAGAGCCCTAACAATGTGCAAGAGCAGTGATGGTAATGCTCGCTTAATCTGATCTTTTTGAAGGTTTAGTTTCTGCCTGTAACTAATACAATACATAGACTTGAAGGTTGAATTAAAATCCACTCCTAAACCTTTTCTCTAACAAAAGCAAGGGCATTGGAGGAGGGTATATGTTTCAAATTTTAGTGCTGCAAGCAATGAAGATGTAATTGTCATATGTCGGGTTGTTCTTTCTTAGGCTGTTGTTTGAGGGAGTAATTTGTTTCTTTACTCAACTAAAAACTGGCGACTTGTGTGGGGTAAAGTGGTAGGATCTCTTCTCCTAAACTATCAGCTTCAACTTGTAATGAGTTTGAAATAGAGTCCAGTTTGATGTCGACATGCTTATGAACATTATCTGTTCATTTTGTTCATGTGCTTGTTATATACATGATGCTATATTCGTTGTCTGGTGATTTGATATGATTTCATTCATTTTATCCATGGTTTTCAAAACCGGATCGGTCCAACCGGTTCGATAAGTTCATCGGTGAATTGAACTTATTTTAAATATCTTTTTGTAAGTATCTTTATAATTAGTAACAAAGGAAATGATTTTACTGCTTATTTATTTTATAAATCAATGATAATTAAAAATTCTTAGGCATCTCAAATTATTAATATTAATAAAATATTTTATCAGATAATAATTCATTTGTGATAAAGCATACCTTTTTTCTCATTTTATTTTTTGGATGCAAATCTATTTTTTACTATGTTAGAACCCTATTTATAAAACCTATGCGGTTCAAGTAGAGCAAAAATAGTGGCAAGAATAGAAAAGATTGGAATGAGGGTTGAGAAACATTAGAATTTTGTTATTATTTGATTACAAAAACAAAGGTCCTCCAAAATGGCTCTCCGACCTTGTATTTATAAGATTTTGAGTCTTATAAAAGAAGTTAAATATATGAATAAGAAACATTATATGGTAATACATGTGAATAAAGGCCATAAAGAAAGCCGTTCACATTGCTCATGTTGCATATGACCAACTTTTCAAAGGTGGTCATGTAGTTGACTCGCTTGCAAATTCTATAATTAATGCAACTAAGAGTGACTCCAAAAGAGGGTAGCATTATGTGAGCCATTAGGGTTGTTGACTTTGGCCTTTACCAAAATAATATAGACTTTGAATTTTGAATGCTTGAAGAATATGATGCTCGACTTGTAGGTTAACTTAAAATTCAAGAAGTCGAAGACTATTGAGAAGATTATTGATGTCCAACTTTTGATGAAAATGAGAAGATTCATCTAAAAGTTTTTAAAAGGTTGGTTATTTTGAAGTAATTATTTAAGTATGGTACGATTGATTTAAATTATGAGGTTTTTATGATATAGAGAAGCTTGATTTTTATTAGGTTGATCAATTTGTTGCTCGTGTTGAGTTCATAAGACACTTTTTCGTCAAGGTTTACTTCCCAAAGAGGTGATCATTGATCCTATGGCTCAAGCATTGGTGGGTGGGGAAACTTCTTCTTTTGTAGGCAAATTTGAAAATATAGTGGGGATGAGTTTGATGAGTTTCTCATATTATTAACTAGCTTGTAATAAATTTGTATTTTAATCTTTATTTTAGTATGTTGATGTTGATAAATATTAAAGAGATGTGAATTGCACAAAATGTCTATGTGATGCATCGACTTATTCACAAAATATACTTTTCTTATAAATAGCTTTACTGCTCTTCCATTTGAAGTTTCTCTCTCCTCTTCTTTCTCTAAGAATTCCGGAGTTCAAAAAAACTTAGTTTTTTTTCTCCTTTAAAGATTTTCCTTGAATGATTTTGATAAAGCCGAAGCATTTCTCTGTTGTGCCAAGAACTTTTAAAGTTATATCGAAGACTTAGTGCTTTGACCTCAAGTAATAATGTCAAAAAAAAAAGAATCAAGATCAGTGGTAAGCTCATTATGCAAGGAAAAAGACTTACTAATTTGATCTCAAATAATCAAATTGCTAAAAATAGAATGCAAGATCGATGGCAAGTTCATTGTGTGAGTTCCTGTTATTAGATGAGTTATGTTTTTTTTAAGATCAATTCAGGCTAGGAATATAAATAACATTTTCGTGAGGTAAAGCCCATCATTCACTACTATGGTATAGTGCTCGAGTAGTTTGTTCATAACTGGATGCAAGTATCATAATATTCATTGTCTATTATGAGAGTAGTGAGTGGAGGATGGGGCTACTTTTATTTTATTTTAAATATAAACATAATATGCTTAAAAAAGTGGGCTATATATTGGAAGAAGTTTTGTTTTTTTTGTTTTTGTGAAGTTGGCCAAGGGTGGCCATTCAACAAAAATTTAAGTGAGATATCATAATTCAAATAGGTGTATTGTCAATCATTCAAGAGAGTATCAAGTTTTACATAAATATATAGATAAAGGAGTAATATTTTATGCAATACACCTCTAAAGTTTCTATGAAGGCTACGATTTCACTTATTCAACCATCCATGAGAAAGTTTTGAGTTAGTAAAAATTAGATGTTTCTTTTTTATTTAGAATGATGTCGTTATTTGAGAGATTCATCCATTTGTGTTTGAATGTAATTTTTTTATATATATTTGGCATTGTTAATTTTATTGAGTTGGTGTGTCAAACTGATCTTGACTTGAGCAAATATTTTGAGAATATGCTCAAGAATGTGTCAACTCCTTATGACCAAACAAGAAGTGAGTTATAAGCAACAAGGATAAAGATGTGCAATGCCTAACCATTAAGAATGAAATTTAATTATTTGATCCTCAAATAATAAAAGAAGCATTCTATTATGCTTTATTGGTAGAAAATCAAAAGACTTACATGCGACTTTCAATGCCAAAAAGGCAAACCTTCTCCACTACATCTCATAAATATGCTATTTTAAGCTCACTCCACCTATTGGTTTGCCCAAACCTTCTATAGATAAGAATGCTAAGAATGCTAAGTTAACGTGATAATTTGTTATAAATATCATAAAAGTTCATATATAAAATCAATGTATAACATAACTTCTTTTCTTAGAAGAAATTAAGAATACTTGAACACGAAAGAAGTTTATGATGATACACCCTCCCTGATAGAAAGTTAAAGCTCATAGATAACACTCAAATCATTATAATGTGATGTTTGATTATATTAAAGAACATAAGATAATGGAGTGGAAAAGGAAGAATAGTTTAGTATGTATATCATGTGTAATGAAAAAAAAAAGAGTACTAGTTAGTCTCAAATGAAGTACAGTAAATATCATCTCAACTTGCATGATTATTAGAGCTGATTTAACGATTAACAACACACTAAATCTTTTTTATATTATAGGTTATACATCTCTTCCCTTCACAACTAGATATTTCATTCTTATTAGAATTGGTTATTATAAAGATTAAATTATGTGTAATTTTATTCTTATAGATAATGCTCATATTGTTAAGTTAATCTTATTATAAGAGTTAAATGTGATTTACTTAAGTAATAAAACTATTGATATTTTCAAACTTCACAAAATGATTATTAAACTCATTTCTATCAAACCAATAAAGAAGCTATCTATTATTGCATCTTCCAAGATTAGCTCTAACCTAAACCCAAACCATCTTGAAAAGGTGCTAAGCTTCAAATGATTGTCATAAAAATATTTTTAGATATATATATATATATATATATATATATATATATATATATATATATATATATATATATATATATATTCTTTATATATATTCTATTTATTCTAATTTTATTGTTCTTCTTTAAAGAAAACATATTTTAATTTATTCTCTCTACACATGTTGCGAGAGAAAAATGTAATAGTTAGTTCTGATGAGACCCACACACACCTAATGTGGTCTTTCATTACTTTCTAAGTTTAGCGATATGATTGGTTACCTTCGCTTAGGATTATTCAACATGGCATTGACTTAACCCCAGGCTCGAAACATTTTGATCTCCTTAATTATAAGATAAATAATATTGAGCAAATGAGGCACAAGATACAAATTAAGGGCTTTAAAAAGATTTTGTGCAAGAAAGTCTTAATTCCTATGCAATTCCAATGTTATTAACCCTTAAGAAAGATGACATATAGAGATGTGTATTAATAATTAGACGAATAATAAATCTATTATTAAGTTTAGATTTTCTATCTCTCAAGTAGATACATATTAATCTAATGGGCCAAATTTGTCTTTAAAATGAATTTAAAAGGCTGTTATCATTATATTAGGATTCAATCAAGAGATGAATAAAAAACTATTATTAAAATTCTTAATAGATTATACAAATGGTTAGTGATGCATGTTGACTTTTTGATGCTCTTAGCAAATTTATGAGGCTAATGAAAACTATTTTAAACTCTTTTATAGGAAAGTTTTATATTGTTTATTTTTATTGAAATTTTTACTTTTATCCTAAGTGACACAAAGTAGTTGTAACTTAAGAAAGAACTATTATACATTATTTAAAGAAGTATTTCTTTTTATATATTGAGACATTTTTAGGATTCATTATTTTTAATACAAGAATTAAACTTTCAAAATTTAAGCAAACTTTAGACTACACCTCATTCAAGAGTATGATCAAAGGAGTTTTTATGGTTTGGCTACTTTGTGTAGAACATTCATTAATAATTTTAATATGATTATTGCCCCAAATCACTAATTTTTTAAAATTAGATATACTTTTAAATTTTTTATTGCAAAGGGCATTAAATAAAATTATGAGTTTAATTACTTTTTCTTATGTCCTTAAGCTACTTGATTTTCTAAAGCCTTTAGAGTAATCTATGATGCTTATGAAATTAGAATAGAAGGAATCTTAAAAAAAAAAATGCAATATCTTCCTTTAATAAGAAATTGAATGAGATAAAATAATAACATTTAATATAAGATGGAGAATTTTATGCTTTTATTTAATACATGAGACGCTATCGACTTTATCTTTCTATATAAGTAATTCATTCTCAGATTAGATATATAGACCCTAAAATTCATAAACACTTAATAAAAGTTAAGTCCTAAATAAGCTTAGCAGGTTAAACTTTTATAAGGATATTTTTATGTTCTCAAACATAAAATAGAATTAAAAATTAACCTAATAATGAAATATTTATGGTAGCCTTGACATCTCTCTTTTAGAACTCAAAATCCCATGATTTGGTCAACTTCAAGGTGAGTATCCAATTTTTCTTGAATTTAATATGATTTATATGAGCACTTAGATCAAAATTTAAATTTATAAGAAATATTCTCTATGATAAATTGATATTTGAATAAGAAAAAACAACTTAATATTCATAGAACTTCACTTAGAGAATTTTACTGACCTATTAACTACATTTTTAAGGGATACCTAGCTATCTTTGAAATAAAAATCATATATTTGATGAAATGTAAATTTTATTGGTATACACTTTTCGAAGAAGTTCAAAAGTTGGTTGCCAATATCTAACGTATAAGCAAGCCCAAGCCACTAATAAAAGTCTGATCAGTATGCTTTTGTTTATGTCGCCTATAGATATTGAAGACCTCTCACTAAGTTTAAGAAATTACTTAAAGGGCATGTGGCCCATATTATCTTGATTTTCTTAGATCTTCTATCATATGAGTCTTGTTCCTCGACTCTTTAGCAAAAGATATATTTTCCTACTTGTAGAATCCTTACATCTAAAAAAATGAAATAAATGGAACATCCTGACTTGGAGCACCACGGCATTGCGATTGCAGTGCTTAGGAGCTATCGCCGCTTTATAGAGTCTAGAAACTCAAATTGACCCTGATGGTTGCCTAATTAAATAACAGCACTGCGGCGATGTGATCCCAGTATTTAGGCACTATAATGATAGGTTTTAATTTTAAAAGTAAGAAAACTAACCCTTCCCGCCTAAGTAGTGATAACCACCCAGGGGGGAGTGGGAGAAACAACTATGGAGTGGAAAACTAGCCCAAAGGTGTGAACAATTGCCTAAAAATTGTATAAAAGGAGGGGAACTATCCTCCTAGCTTTTTCTTTTTTTTTTCCTCACTCTCCCTCTAATCCCACCTACCCCATTCTTGCTCCTGGTCTCATGCACTCTCAATAGTGCACTTTTTGTTGCTACATTAGAGTGTTCTCCTCACGCATTAGACAAGATCGAAGCCTACTATCATTAACTCCAGGTAAAAAATTTTTGGAAATGCTTTTTCTATATAATTTTCTCTTTGAAAAGAAAATTTAAAAGTTTCCACTGTCGATCTTGGATGTTATGAGAAATAAAGAAGCTTATCTCCGTCGATCTTAGATTCGAAGTTAAAAAGAAATCCCCCAAGATTAAAATTCCAAAATCTTGAAATTAAAAGACCTCTGCTGTTGAACTTGGTTTTGGTGAGAAGAAAAAACCCTTTCTCTATCGATCTTGGATCCAAATTAAGGGAGAAGAGTGCTTTTTCATTAAATAACAACAAAAAATCTAGCACTACTAAAATATTATACTGCCAAATTTTATAAAAATTATCAAATTATGAAAGAATCTAATTAAAAAAAAATAGAGTTCCCACTCCACGACACCACGACACCAAGGTCCAACGCTGAGGTGTTAGGCTCTTGGGAATGAAATCTTTGGCACTTCATCCCATAGCATTGAGGGCACTAAGCTCTCGGTTAATATCATTCCTGCAGTGCTGTTGTGATGATTTCTCAGTGTCATAGTGCTACCCTCTCAAGTTACAAAATGAAGAAGCCTATCTCAAAACGATTCCACCATCGAACTTGGTTTCAGTGTGAAACAAAATCCTCCTTCAATTGATCTTGGATCAGGCAAGGGAGAAGGGGCTAACTACTAAAATTGTGAAACTTAGCATTGCTAAAGTGTTATGCAATCAAAATTTTAAATTTCACCAAAAAGTATTAAATCTTAAACATTGATAAAATAGCACTAAGATGTTGTACTTCCAACACCGAAGTACCATGAGAATCTTGAACTTTAGGCACACAACAATGCCAAGGTGTCGATGTCTTAGCACCTAGGAATCAATCAAGTTAGTGTGATTAAATTATTTCAATCTTATACATTTTAAGCATGCAATGCTAGCTTATAGCACCAAAATGCTGACCCCTCAAATTTTAAGAAACAAATTCCCACCTTATAGTGCTATAGTGCTAATTACTCAATGCAAATGAGTCATTTTAATAGTGTTAGATGCTACCATGATAGCATAACAATGTCAAAGCACTACCCCTTAGAACCATAAATTAATATTCACTATGCGAATATCCTATAAATTTACTCATTTGCCATGCAAACTTTTAAACAAAATAATGGCATTCTAAAGGAATCTAAGTCCAACCAATGTGTTCATCATGCGAGCGCCATAATGGCTTTCCAATGGATGTAAGCCAGGTCTATATTTTCCATGAGCATAACCCTATAAGATGGGATTCCAAAGGGATTTAAGTTCAATTTATACGTTCACCATGCAAATAATCTATATCAATATGTCATTTCCTAGGAATGTAAGCCCAATATAATTGTTTGTGCAAACACTTTCATATTCGGCTTTCCCATGGATGTAAGCCTAGTCAATCTACTTATTCACCATGGAAACACCAAACTCTATTTGGCTTTCCAATGGATACAAAAGATATTCTCTATGTGAACCTCTTTATAAATTATGACATTCTAAAGGGATGTAAGTCCAATCCATGTGTTCATCATGCGAGCACCCTAATGGATTTTCAATGGATGTAAGCCCAATCCTATGTTCACCATGTGAACATCACTACACTAAACCTCTAGTTTACTCAAGATATCTGAGACTAAGCAACCCATGGCTGTTAATCAAACTCCCTGAACAGTACGGCTAACTCTCTGATGTTGGTAGACTAGATTAATATAGTCCTAAGATGACAAAACCATGGGATCTTGATTATGACTATTTTTCTATTGCCCTTATAAAGCCATCTACACTATGCCATACACCAATAGACATTGATTCATATCAAAAATATGTTTATTTTCAACTTTTAATCGAGTTCTCTCTTACAATGGAAGAGAGGTATTAATTATGAATGCTTGAGTTCATAGTAGCAAGCGTAACTCAAATCTAAATAAACCATAACTCATATATACCTTATATATATATATATATATATATATATATATATATATATATATATATATATATATATATATATATATATATATATATATATATATATATATATATATCAATTTTCCTCATGAAAAATATACCCCATCTCAAGGATAGCCGAAAGCCTCCTCAAACGTGTTTTTCTTGAGCGATTAGATTTTTGGCATTTCTGCTAGGGATTACTTCTCTCTCCATCTCTGGTTGGAAAAATTAAAAGACATGTCATCATAGACTTAAATATCGGGTTATAGTTTTTTAAAAGTTTAAGATCCATGACTAGGTTGAAACCTCTAATGGCAAATTTGACAAATAAAATGATTGTCAAGTTAGGAGAGGGGCCGACTATTAGATTCTCTCAAGCTCTTATCAATGCAAGTTCTATTGGAGCTACTCTCTAATTTGAAATAATTTTTTAAGGTTGTCCAATTTCTATCTATTAGACCTATAACTGAGCCTATCATTAAGGGAACTGGAATGCCAAAGGCATTCAATAAAGGAAGGAGGTTGAATGTGATCATTCCTAATAAGCCCAAGCTTAAAGCCTTAACCTCCAAAAGGGGTTCTATTTTTGATAGGCTGTCAAAGGAAATTTTGATAATGTTTACTAAAGATAAGGTGTCTATTAAGCCTAAACAAAAGTCCATTATGGGGAATTTTTTTTGAACACCATGCGGATATAGTGGGTACATATTTAAGTAATCAAATACATCATTAAGGGATAAATATATTATCGCAAAAGATAAATATATTACTCTATCATAGATTTGATTACTTAATAAGAACTCCTAAGACTGATAGTCTTCGATATACCAGAGATTCTTCCCCTGAACAACATGGAGAAATATAATAGGATTTATTTTATTGCAGGATTTATAGTTTCCTATAAGGGCAAACCCCTATAGTTAATTACATCTTAAAAGAAATAGAATCATTATATGTATGTTCTTGTTTAAAGAAATTGACTTTCATCTCTATGGATTTCAAAGCTTGACTTAAAATGATGGTTAATTTGAAAATTCAAAGGAACGATTCAAGGAAAAGAGTTCTTTTTTGAAGTCAAAAGGGATTAAATAAGAAATGATTTAGATAGAGATGCTTAGTAAGCATTTCAACTATCATACTATTAGGCTTTATAATTTTGGGATTGAATTTATTAGAGTTGTGAGTTTGATATTTTATTAGAAATCTAAAAACTTTGATTTAAATATTTAAATAGCACAAGACTATAGAAATTCCTAGTGGTTGAAGACTTATTATAATAGGATGCTTCAAAATCTAAGTCTAAAAATGCTTCTCACATAAGTCAGATACATGACCTAGTCTAATTTTATGAATTTGGGAATTATTAGTTATTTTTCTCATTTGTGAAAATAAACCTATATCACCAAATCTCAAGTAGAAGATCTCATTAGCCAGAAAGTCAAAGCATTCATGGCTTTAGAAGCTGCATAACTACTAGTTAGAAAAGATCGATCATATCCCGCTAAATATGACTAAGTACAGCATCCTAAAGGGTATGTTATGTCAAAATTCAATGCATTCTCAGGCACATAAAATTCATGACAACATCTAGCCTAGTTCAAAGCCAGTTATGAAAATACTAGAGGGAATGACACCTTACTGCTATGATAATTTGTTAGTAATATTACCAACATAGCCTTCGAATGGTATGTTTGAGTTAATGACTTAGTAAAAAAACTTTCGTCGAGTTGGAAACACTCTTTGTTAAGAGATTTACAGTTGCAACCAAGAAAATAATGATAGTAGATCTCACCTCAAAAAAGAGGAGGAAGGATGAGAGTGTTACCAAATATATCATGAGATGGAGAAATCTAAGCATGAAATGTAATCAGTTCATAAAAAAGCATAGAGGAACTCTATTGACCTTACTTTAGAGTGAGGATTATTCACCCAATCCTAGGTCCAAGATCCTTCTAAACACTTAGGTTCTCCTTAGTGCTAGCACACTTCCAGTGCTTAAGGGAACACCAAACCTAGGCCTAGAGACTTGTAAGGCAAAACATTAGGACTAGTTTTTACCCTAAGGCTTAAGCCAACACCCACACCTATCAATCACATTTAAATCCAAAACAAATGATTGAAACCTCAACCTCAAGCCAATCAATTGGTCATGATTGGATTTGGTTTCCAATCTAAGCTCCAAGCCAAATTATTTTGAACCTTAACTTAAGCTAATCCACTTCAAATCCTATAACTCCATTCAAAACAATTCTAGCAAACCAAACTCAATTTAATTCTCTTAATAATTCTAACTATCAAATGGGTCATTTTAAACTATTCCAATACTTGCAATCAAGCCAACTAAATCAATTAGATCCAAGTAACTCAAGTTGACCCATTTGACCTAAAGGGTTCAAATGAGTCAAAACCCAATCTAACCCAAATCAATTGTAATCAAAACAACCAATCAACTTCAAATTCATCATTGAATATATTCCAACCATCCAAAGCCTCAATTGGTCCAAGTTGACTTGACCAAACCACTTAACCCAAAGTGACCTAAAATGCCCAATTTGGCCAAACTTCAATCAAACCCCAATTGGATCAAATCAAGCTATCCAATCTCTTCATTGATGATTGTAGGTCACTATTGAACACTCCACTACAATTAATTGAACATAACCAAGCTAATTTTCTCCCCTAATCCAAGTTGACCCAACTGACCTAAAGGGCCAAATTAGGCCAAACCATGTTCTAAGCCAAACTAATTGCAATCAATAATTCTCATCAACCATAAATTGAATATTGAACATGACTTAGCCACCAATTGAAGCCAATTGAACCTAACCAAGCCAATTTGGCCTCTTGACCCAAGTTGACTTTAGGTCAAATTGGGCCAAATCAAATCCTAAACCAAATTAGCTGAAATCAATGCTTCAAATCAATCACCAATTGGATACTGGACATGATCCAACCTTCAATTAAACCTAATTTGATCAGCCTAACTTAATTGACCTACTTAGCCCAATTTAACCTAAATGATCAAATTGAACTAAATCACTCCATAATTCAAATTAATTAAAATCAACTCTTCCAATCAATTACAAATGATTAATTGAACTTAGACCTAACCCATATTCAAGTCAATTTGGCCAATTTGGTCAACATGACTCATTTGACCCAAATTGAATCATATGATCCAAATCCCTACTCCAAATTGAATCAATCCAAATACACTAACTCATTTCAAATGACCAATTAAACATAACCAAACCCCCCACTTTGACCCAACTTGGTCAAAATAGTCAACTTAGCCCAATTGAGCCTATTTGACCTACTTAAGTCAAATTGAGCCAAACCTAACCAAACCAAGTCCAAACCTAGCCAAATTTGGCATGACTCATCCTTGCATGGGTTTGCTCTGGGTCCAACCCATGGTGAACCCAAGTTGAGTAAAACCCATTGAACCAAGCCCTATAAATGGGATAAAATTCACATTTGGATGGGTTTTCTAACTCCCCACCCTTGGACAAGGGGCCACTGACCCAACCTAACCCAAGGCTATTGGGTTCAGCCTTTGGCCAAGAGAGGGTGAGCTCACCTATGGGTAACCATTGGTCCACCTAAGGAGGAGTGCACACAGCATGGAAGACCACTATATACTCTCTAGCCACACGTCCACCCCCTCCCCCAATCTTAGCCCTTGGTTTAAGTGGGGAGGAGATTATACTCTTCTCCATCAAGTCAAACTCAATACATACCTTCCTCAAAGCATTCCGAGCAGTCTCAAATCATTCCCCAAGCTCCCCGTGTACCCCATCTTCGTGAGACCAAGCTCCCTTCTACGTATTGCTCAATGATAAAATACCATACCAAATTTTCACCAAAGTCATATTAACTTTCTTCACACATTCCCCACACTTTGGTGATCCAAAATGAATCGATCCCCGATCGATTCAACTATGGAAGGCATCCTTAGATCAACTACTGTGACTTCCATGATGGCGTTTGGTCTAGACTGATCAACGGGGAGTCAACTTGAGATCTTATTAATAGGGCTTCCTCTCTTCAAGATGAAGGTACCTTTGTCAACAAACCGCCAATCTTTAGCTTCGATGAGGTAAAAATTTGGCAACCATAGTTTTCCCTTTATGTGATGATCTTTTTGAAACAAATTGTGTTTTCATATGATTTATACCATAGGATCTCCTTAAATTTCTTCCCAGATCATTTTGGTGTTGATTTCATTGTCAAACGAGATCCGACGAGCTCAAATTGAGTGGCGGAAGGTGTTTGTCTTCTTGTGCTTGTGAGACAATGGATCACCAGCCATCTATTCTGTGTGCTTAGAATGAACAATCGTGATTAATGCTGCTAAAAATCTCAATTTAATCATTTATTAATCATGAGATTAATCTTGACCATTCGATCTAAAATTGGACATTTGGCATGGAACTGCGTCTGTCGTCATTGAGTCAGTGGCCACGTCAAACATTTTAAATTACCAATACCACAATGCCACATGGAAAGTGTTGCCGCATCAGCGTCCACATGGCGCTGACAGTTTAAAATGATTAATTAGGCTTAAAAATTTAATTGAAATGGTCAGAACTTCAAAACATCATAACTAATTATAAAAAAATTCAAAAAAAAAAAAATACAAATAAACTCATTTTGGAAAGCCTAGATAGAGGAGAATTTAATAAAATATAATCCCTAATTAATGTCTAATGAACCGTGCTTATTTAAGATTTGAAGTTTAGGCTAATTATCTTGATTGAGGCCAAATCACTTGGCTAATTAATTTCAAATTTGACATGTTCATTCTATGGGATGTTCTTTGCCTCCCAAAATTTTCATAAAATTATTTATCATGTAATTTGGGAAATCCCATATTTTTAATCTTAATGACCCATTTTAAATGAACAATAAAATTGAGTAATTAGAGATAATTAATCAATGAAAATAATAAGAATAACATGGGAACTAATTATGACCCCCTCTCCTAATTAATTCCAAATGTATTTCGTGAATGAATTAAATTAACATGTTTTATAAAGAGGAATAAATTAAGAAAATTAATAATTAAATTAAAACAAAATCTACTTTAATAATTTAAGTGCCAACCCATTAATCCTTTTATGTGTTTAATAACATAAAGTCATTAAAGAAAATTTTCTTTTTTAATTTAATTAACTCTTAAACATGAGCTTAATTGCATTAGATCACTTTAAGTGCATTGCTATTTTTATTTTCTCAAAGCAAATCATTGAAGGCTCATGATTGAGTGGTTAATTAAATTGAAGAAGCTTGGGAAGGGCAATCAAATTGATGTAATTAATAGATTGAACCTAATTAATTCTAAAAATATGTTTAATTTATCCCATTAAACATATCAAATAACCAACATGGGATGGAGTGAACCCTAAGTATCATCATTCTCCACTTTAGTTTTTAATAACTTGAACATTAAAATTAAATCTTAAAGGAGCTTTGGTTAGTTTTAAAGAATGCTTATTTAACTTGATTATCTTTAGGATTTAATAAAATTAAGTAAGTTGTGTGATGATATTTAATTACTTCCTTTCAATTATCATAAATCTATATGCCACTTATTTCATGTATACATTTTAAAAAAGAAAATTAAAAGAATATGATTGCATTCAAATTGCTAGAGTTGGATAAATGCTATTATATGGTGTGACTAATATCACTAATAAATCTCAAATTATTTTAAAATTATAAGTTAATTATGAATCAAATAGTTTGAAATTTAAATCAATGCTCATTGTAAACACTCAATGAAATGTCCATTTGTTTGTAACTTAAAGATGATAATGAATTATTTTACTTCTATGTTTGATGATTATGTTTATATGCATTTGAATTGACAAGTATATAGCCTGGACATACCAAGATCATGAGGAGGTCTTAGATAATCTCACTTCCTTGTTTAACAAAAGCACATATTTGCTTAATTTCATCTATGTGTATGCATATGTTAGAATATAAAGTAAAACCTCTTTCTTTATGCCAAGAAACTTTACATGAATAAAAGATTTTCATACATAACCTTTGCATGGTTTTATTTCTATGCTTATGTGTATTTAAATTGATAAGTATATAGTCTGGACATCCCAAGAACACGAGGCTTTAAGTAGCCCCAAAGAGGTCTTAGATAATCTCACTTCCCTATTTTAACAATGACACATACTTGCTTAAATTTCTAATACATATTTGTATATGCTTAGCTATGAGATGAAGTCCCCCTTTTTTCCATCAAATTCATGTATAAACATTCATTAAGTGTGCAAAAACATGGATATATTGCATGTATATGTATGTATTAAATCAAATATTAAAGAAATTAGAAATCAAAGAGTGTGAATTTTATTGATAATGAAAGAAGTAGTGAAGTATTACTCATGTGATGGTGACTTAATTTCATTAATCCTAAGTTGCCTTTCATGCTTGAATAAGATTTATTAAGGCTAACGTAAACGTAAGCTAAATAAAATTCATAAGTGAATCATTAAGAAAATTAAAGCTATAATAACCTACCTTTAGAAAACTACTTAGGTTAGAGATGAAAGAGTTAAGCCTCTTTCTTCTCTTTATAATAATTAGATGTTAAGTTAGTATTGAACAAAATGAAAACATATAAGTTAAAATCCAATCAAGCTACTAAAAGACTTAAAGTGGAACCATCTTTAATGAGTAATTTAAATAATCCTAAGACTTTGACAATCATAATTCCAAAGCTAAACAAGAGACCCACACTAAGCCTTATTAGAATACTAAGTCACCAATCCCAGTATTAAGTTGCTGTATGTAGATGTTAGGATTGTTTGTGCGTAGACATGATGTTAGGATGTTATTAGCCTAATGATGTCTTATATAGGGGATTGTGCTTGAGGGGCCACTATAATAATTAATAAATATAAATGTTCTTACTTACATATGTTACTTATAAGTATAATCCATTTAGGATAGGTGGGCTTGGCTACCCATGCCCAAGGTGCTACGTCCAAATATGTGAAATATAATTGCTTAGCTTGTATTTTTGTTTAGCTAACATCTATCTTGCAAGTGTACTTAGATTTTATTTTTTTAACAAATATGTATTTTTTATAATATGACTAGGATTAGTGTTATGGGATTTAAGATGAACACATTGGCTGAGGCAAAAAAAAAAACCAGGTGTGATGCTTGGAGAAAATTAATCCAAAGGAAGGAAAGAAAAATAAAGATTGCAGACCCCCATAGCATTTATTTTAATTGTGACATTTAATTGTAACTCGAGTTGTATAATAGTAGAGCTCAGCTACCCAACTTTTTTCTTTTTTAGGTGTATGGTACCATCACTTTTATTCCTTGTATTCAAATGTTTGATCATTATGTTTAGTTTTTACAATAAAATGGCATGCTTTTCTAAGTTTCTTAAAAGATGATTTGATGTGGGAAGAGATGGGAGAAGGTTTTCCATAGTTGATGGTCTTAACATTAGTAGATTATTACATTGATCTCATAGAGCTGATCATTAAACTATAGTTCTCACCACTTTAGAAGATATTTGGTAAATGCATTATGCAACCACCTCCATTGAACTCACCATCCTATCTCATCCATGTCACACTACCAACGTCAACATCTAGAAAGAGGTCTCCACCCTTGGTGATTGCAATGGTGTGAAAAGTCCTTTATTACCTCCCACATCATTGGAGGTATTGTGGCTCAGTTGCCATATTTCATCAATGGGTGAGAGGAAGAAAAGAAAAAATGGGTGGATGAGGAGAAGGCATGTTGTGGATCTAGTCATGGTTAGTACCTCATGTCCTATATGAGTACATTCCAATGAGTCATGAGTACATGGTCTCACTCTAGATATTTCTAGATCCTAAAATAATAGATTAATTAGTCTTTGAAGAAATCTACAAGTATAAAAATCATTGAGATATGGAAAGGGAGAGAAGTGATGAGAAGTCAACTTTAACATGGAGGAAGAAGACCTCTTAGATGATGCTGGAGGTCCACATGGTAGAAATGACTTCCTCCCATAGAAAACTTCATAGTGAAGCTCAAGGAGTTATAGTTGAGGAGGAGAAGTGTTAGACTTAACTTAACACCTTTTGCATTAGCTCAAGCTAAAAGATTATTAGATTGATTGAATGGTTATGAGGATGGAGGAGCTAATGTTTACTGGTTGAACACCAACATACCACAATGGAGGGATAAAATGAGTTGGTGGATGGTTGATCGGTTTAAGGGCACCATTCCATTAAAAGACATAACAATCTACATAAAATCCATGGAGATAGTCATAAGAAATGGATATCAAACATATGGTGAAATAACAAGTGAGGAAGCATTGGTGTAATCTAATCTCATTGGTTCCAAAATTAGATCGAGGAATTTGATATAGTCTAATACCCTTTTTTGTACCATCATTCAAGGTATTTGATCAAATAACCATATAACACATGGCTAGTTATTATCTTGCTAGTGGAAAGATACCCTACTTTTTTGATTGTTTTCACATAGCCTTTGATTAGTACATGACTACCCAATGGTTTCATGAAGTCCTTTCTACAATAGCTACTCATCAAAATCTTTGTACTGTGAACTGCATAGGGTACCTCATTGGAGAAAATAGAAATTCAATGAGTCATGATTATATTTTGGTGTCACTGAGAAATATGAACTATAAGCAAAAGTAGCACACCATCAATTTTATAGAAATATTCATGATTGCTTATAAGCTTTTATAAGTAAAATTTGAGATTAATAAGGTAGCTAACTTACAAGAATAAACCAAATAGTTCTTCTCACTAGTCATAAAATCAAAATGTGTTTGAGAAGAGTTAGGGATTGTCAATGGTTGATAAAAAATATGATCACTTTCTAGCATACCTCTCTTTTCCTCCTCAAGGCCTGTGATTGTCAACCCCCACCAGGTAGCTATTTTACCTACTCTTGCGATAAACTCAACAAACCATATTCAGGGAGGTAATAAGATAAACTTTAAACCTAAGATTGACTTTTTTTACAGAAAAAGCAGAACATGATGATTGTCTTCCATGATCTTTATCTTAACTACATGCTAGGTTATGTCTTAAAAAAATATTTTACCTTCAAGTTGGCGAGCCCAAATCAAGAACCATATACCCAAAGAATACTTAGTAGAATAACCCCAGTTTTAAAAGTAATTTCAATCATTCAATTCTCTGACTAAGAAGGTTGGGATATTTTTTTTTACACCTCTAAAAGAAAGATCTAAAATCAAGAAACTTTCTCTGGTTCCTAAAAGTTAACCTCTTGCCTAAATTCTACTATGAGATAACTTAGAGATGGGATCAACATTAGTAGCTATCACCACATAATGTCCACCAATGCAACCACCATTCCAACATTTCCACCTCCACTAGTAATACTACCACTAAAGCATTGTATCTATGGAACATCAAGCCATCTAAAATACTTGATTTCTACTTTGTACCTCCCAAATTAAATCAATGAAAAAAGATTATTCATACATCTTCTCTACTTTTAAGATCTTAGTGATTTCATTCCAATTAAAATCTCTAAATAATAATCTAAATAATTATGATCATTTCCTCTATTTGTAAAATTTCTTTTCTAAATTTTTTTTATTCATGCTTGAGATAGATTTAGTCATCAACTCAAGATCCTTCAAGAGAAGTTGTAGGTATGCATGTGGAGGTAAAACTCATTACAAACCCTCCATTTGAAGAAATAATGTTGACTTCACAATGGCAAAGTTCTACCTTAGTAGCATCAGACTAGAAAATAGGTCTTTAGTTCCAGTAAAACTCCACAAGATGCTCTACCTTTGATATGTTTAATTTAATTATTATAATGTCTTGATGAATCTTAAAAAGTTTTCACTAAGCTAGCAAATATGATGCCTTATTTTTTTTTAAAGTGAAGTCATTAACAAATACTTGATCCAGAAATATCTTCTTAGTTGACCACAATGAGTTCAACTAAAGAATTGTATTTATAAATACTAGAGGTTAACTTTATAGATGAAGACATTGCTTCAATGATAAAGCACAAACCATTCACATTATAGTAGATGTTCAAGTTTTCTCAGATACTTATTATCATCTTTGACCTCATTTTTTGAGCTCTCAATTCATCTTTGACATAGGACTTCTCTTAGATTTTAAGAGTTTATTAGTCTTAAGACACATCTAGTGATTAGGTGGACACTAAACTAATAGAATACTTAGAAGAGTTAGCCAAATAGGTCATGCCTGTTAGGAAAATCCTACTTTAGCAAAACCATTCCTCACCTTCCTTCATTCAAGTCAAACTCAAATCAATCAATTGATTTTCTCCAAAATCAAATCAACTCCATATGATGAAAATCATGATTGAAGTCCATAATTGAAACCCATGATCAAAATCCATCAAAATTCTTCCAAATTTTGAGTCCTTAATCTTCTCTTGACTTAGCCTAAAATGATCTAAATCAAATCAAATCTAGATTTTCTCACTTCATTTATATTCTCATTTATATTCACATATATAAATTAAATATAAATTCAAACCAATCAAACTAAACTCAAAATTCCTCAATTCTTAAAAATTTCCAGTCCCTTGTTTTCCAATTGACTTTCCAAAATCATGATCAAATCAATTCAAACTCATGATTTTCTCAAAACTCATTTATATTCTCATTTATATTCACATATAAATGAAATAAATATAAATCAATCAAATCAAATTTCAAATTAAATTTAAATCTAAAATTTTCTTAAGTCCTTAATTTTCCATTAATGAATCAAAAAATCAATTCAAAATTCATGGGATTTTCTTAAAACTCACATATTAACATATAATTAAATATAAATGAATCAATCATCAAACTCAAATTAAATTATCAATCAAAAATTTCTAAAGTCCCATTTTCATAAAGGACTTATCAAATCTTGATCAAATTATTTTAAATTCATGATTTTTTCATAATTCATTTATATTCACATATATAAATAAAATATAAATATAAATCAATCAAAACAAATTCAAAAATTCAACTTCAAACTCTAAAATTTTCCTAGGTCTTTTAAATCCTTCTTAATGGCCATCCTACCCCTAGGCCATAGAACAAATTTTGGCCAAATCCATGGCTAATTTGGTCATACCCTCTTCATATCCACTTGATGCTTTCCTTAAAGCTCAAGGGGACCTAATATAGCAACCCAATGGGTTTGGGTCAGCCCAATTGACTAGACCAAACCCATGGGTCAAAAATTGAATTCAAATCCTCTCACTCAAATTCAAGCACATGGGAGGTTGGCAATCCACTCAGGCCTCAAACCCACCATGTGCACATCTAACATCAAACAACCTTCCCATTATGATTGGATCAAAATGGCACATGGCTGCATCCGATCCTTCAAGGGGAGATATACTCCCCCTAATTCAAATCCATCTTTTCATTGATTAACCAGAAGTGAGCATCAGAGCCTCCCAAGCTTCTAGAGAGTGAAATCAAATTCTCTTCTCCTTTTGAATGAAAAGGGAGCTAATCCCTTAACTTTCTCCACACTAAAACCACCCAATTCCTCACACACTTCTTCAGGACCAATAGCACCCAAGCTTCCATTGGAGTTCCCATAGCAAGAGAGAACAGTGGATCAAAGCAAGGATCTTCAAGTGGTGTTGGTCCATAGAGCAAGCCACTCAATCCCAAGGAATTTCAAGGGGCTTCATCTCCCAGACAAACTACCTCATCGATCTCGAGTGATCACCTCCGGTATGGAATTTTTTGACCACTAGCATAGGAGGTGTTGGTCCTTTTGTGAAAGATCAATTTAAATCCACCATTGGATGTTCTTATTGCTTTAGATGGTGTGGGTTAAGTTTGGTTTGAATCGCCTCAATTCGGATCTTCCCTAGATCATGGATGGCCTCTATTGATCTAAGGGGAAGAACTGGAGATCTTGGCCATCCATCACATTTTGGATGGGCGATTATTCCCACATTTAGAATTCTTTTATCCTTTTAAAATGGGAGATCTCATGATCTTTGATCGGATGGAGATCAAAGCGTCCACCACCTTTTGATTTGACATTTAAGTGGGATGCTCACGCGATGCGTCGCCGCCACCATGCATGCGTGGTGAGGATTAGTTAGGATTTTTAATTAAATGCTAATTAATCTATAGATCTTCTAAAATTCATATCTCTCTAAAATTAAAAAAAATATGAAATAAAATTTCTATGGAAAGATAATTCAACCTAGAATATTTTAAAATTAATTTCAATGGGTTTTGAATTATTTTTTTTGATTTTGGGTTTTATTGGAAAGTTCATTTTCTAATTACCTTTTAATTAAGCCTGATTAATCCCAAATTTCTTGGGTATGTTTTGGGGATGACTTACCTCCCTAATTTTCTTGGGATTTATTGAAGGCTTAATTGGGAGAATTGCATATGGTTTCCTAATTACTCCTTCTAATTAAGGATAATTAAGGTGTGATTAGTGGTTTTAATCCATGATTAGGGTTGATTAAGGTCAGATCTAGATAGGAGGTTTATGGAATAATTTTGGGGCATTTCCTAAGCTATTCCTAAACCCCTTTTCTTTCCTTAATCTTCTCTTAATTAAGGGTTAATTCATTATTATCCCTTAATTAATTTCTAAAATTCTAAAACTTCCAACTTAATTAATCTACTTTGGGT
This sequence comes from Cymbidium sinense, assembly GCA_021442155.1. Taxonomy (NCBI): domain Eukaryota; kingdom Viridiplantae; phylum Streptophyta; class Magnoliopsida; order Asparagales; family Orchidaceae; genus Cymbidium; species Cymbidium sinense. The sequence goes on along the minus strand of CM038233.1, from coordinate 28,606,844 downwards.
AGATGCTTGGGTGTTTAATAGCCTAAGTTCAAGAAATCAAAACCCAATTCATATGTGTGAAAGGGTGTTTTGAAATTACTTACTAAACCCTTAGCTTAATTAACCATTAATTATGAGCCAAATTGCATTAGGCCTTTTCTTATTAGGTGCATTGCAAATTTAAATTCCTTGTGAGTTTTATGTCATCTCATTGGCTCATAATTATTTGGTTAATTATTCTAGGTGGTGTAGGTACGGGTTAATTAAGTTACTTAATTAATACCTTAACCTAATTAATACATAAAATGGATCTAATTATCTAAAAATTAAAAAAATATCAAACACATGTGGGAATGGGTTAGGAACAAAAACTCAACTCACCTTTTCAAAATTAAATCAAACTTCAAACTAAACAAAATCATTGAATACACTTTGATTTATTTTAAACTTTCTTATTCATAAGAATGTCTTTAGGATTTAATTAAAGTGAATTTGTTTACATGCTTTCATTACTTTGAGTCTTTCCCAACATGTTAAATTTGTATGTCATGTGGTTTCATGCATTCATATTTTTCAAATTCAAGTTTAAAATGAAATTGTTTACTTTATGTCAAATTTGCATGTGTTGGCTAAAGTAGAAATATGAGTGGCTATTATCACTACTAAATTCAAATTATTTTCAAAACATATAAATCAATATCAAATCTAAAGTATGCTACTTATATTAATTTATAAGCTTGCATGTGAAGATTATAAAGGTATGTTTAGCATAGGTTTCCTTTCTCTCTTATGTTAGCATAGTTTTGAATAGGAGTTGGTAAGATGTATGGTTCATTTGAAAAGAACCTAACACTTACCTAATTCCATATCATATTCATCCTATGCTATCACTTAAGAAGGGTTACTATACTTGCATACATAAATTGCATAAACAAAATGAATCCATTAATACAACTTTTGCATTCTTCTTTTCCATTTCATTTCTTTTATACATATATTTGTATTTAAAAATATATTAGTGGACAACCAGGTTGTGAGGCTTTAAGTAGCCCTAAGTAGGTCTTGTACCTTACACCTCGTTAACAATGGTTGTACTCACTTATGCCTTTCTTACTTTCATGTGTGTATGTGAAAATTTGGATAAGAAACCCTTTCTACTTAAGAAAAATCATGCATATTCTAAATTTCTTAAATGGATTACTTAGCATGCATCATAAAGTGTGTTAAATATTCTCATTTGTATGTATAGATATGCTTAGGGTCCATCCATATGCATGTTATATATGTTGGGAAAGAAATGAAGTAATGTGTTATGTGAATTTTGATTCATTTTATTTAATCTTAAAATGCCTTTCTTTTTTGAATAGGTTTGTTTTAGAGTTCATCTAAACTTAGAATTAATTAAAAGATTTAATCAAAGCATTCATCTAAATAAAACTAAAATGTGAATCTACTTTAGAAATTACTTAGGTTAGGGAAGGAAGGAGAAGTTCTCTTCTCTTTCCCTCTCTTCATAACTTTGTAATTAATTGTAGGATTCACTTGAAATCAAAACATGAAATAAAATCAACCCAAAATAATTAAACAACTTAAATGAAACCCTCCTCTAAGTTGAACATGTTTTCACACTTAGAAAATTTGAACCTAAAGTCATAGCTAAGCATACCACACAAACCTTCAAAGCACACACATTAGCCTAAGTCACTAGCTTTAGGTTAGGTGGTGCATGGTTTGATGTTTATTTTATTTTATGATATATATTTTTTAGGCGGATGTTAGGGTGTATGCTCATAGAATGAATGGTAGGACCTCTTAGTCTAACTTTCTTTTCTGAGGATTGTGCTTAGGCTATCATAAATAAAAATATAAATGCTTTTGCTTAGGTGCTTTATACCCTAAGCATAATCCAATAGGCAGTGGACTTAGTCACCCATGTGGGGTGATAAGTCCAATATACATGCTTGGGATTTGTGTGGTTTTTTTAGCTAACCTTTATTTTGGTGTTAGTTAGATTTCCACTTTTTTTTCATGTAAATTTGCAATTAGGATTTTGGAATGATTGTTATGGGATTAGGATGAGCATTGGTCATAAGATCCTATCTTATACCATGTGAAACTTGGATCTACCTTCAACCATCAAAAGAAGGAACCAAAGAAGAAAAGAAAAGAAAGAAAAAGAAAGAGAATGAAGCTTGAGACCCCATAACAATTAATTCCTTTGCTTAATTGTAATTTAATTCATTTGTAATCAGGGTTGTATAAGGGTAGAGCTCATACCCATTTGATATTTTGAGTTTGTCTTGGTGGTGCCCAACTGACCTTTTATTCTTTTTTTTATTAATTAGCTTTATAAATTGATTGATGATTTGTTTAGCTTTTTCATTAAGTGGCATGATTTTCTAGTTTCTTCTTGCTTTATGTATGGCTAGATGTGGATTAGGCTCTTTAGAAAAATAAATCTTTTACCAACTTAATAACTCAAATTAAAATTAAAACTCATTCTCACTAAAACTTAGGTTTAAAATCAAGATAAAAGAATTAGCAACCCTTTGCGGATGAGCATTTCTTTATAATATCATGCATCTTATTTCACTCTTGATTGGAGGGCTTTCCTTGAGAGAACTTGGCTTGACCTTTAAGGGTCGTGGTGGAAACTCACCTCCTCCCTTCATGCTGATCTTGGCCAATAATTCTATTTCTCATTCATTAGTCATATGAATCCTATAGCTTGAGTCAAAATAATTATCCAAAATAAAAAAAAAAAATGAAATTTGAATTGCATTAGATTTAGGTCATTTGATGCATACATGATCTAGTCTCTTTAGGGAGTGAGTTTAAGGACTTAGTCTCTTTCTAAATAAATAATAACTAGCTATCTTGCATAAGCATAAGACTTGCCTACATGTATTTAAAATCATAGGAGGAGTTAGTTGGCACCACCAAGTTGTAAGTCAGTCATTTGTTCTCTTGTGGAGGAAAACCAATTACCCATTTTTGCCTTAGATTTAGGTTGTGCTTTTAGCCCTCACTTAGGTTCCCTAGATTTAGGTTTTGAGTTGCTTCTCTGGGCCATAAGCATAATTTCTCTTAGGCATTTCCTTAATCTTGTGTTAAGGAATCTTAAGTCTAAATTTCTAATGAAAAATATAATCAAACAAACTAAATCAATTTCAAAATGTAAAGCCCATAGGATAGTTTGAGATGCTGTTGGGTTTCTAGCATCAGCATCTCTACTTATCTTCATTTTGGCTTTGATAATAACTCCCTCTTTTGATCAATCCCATTTGATCTTCAAAAATAAACTGTCGATTGATAGTCCTTTATTGAAATCTTTGAAGGATGATCATTTACCTTAATCGAGAGTTTTCTAAGGAATCCCCATTCCTTAGGATGTAATTATGAGCTTGCCCTGTAGAACTTAATGAACATTTAAAATAAACCCTTTACTTTTCATGTAAAGTAGGGAAGAATCTACATATGTATGACCCATCATCCTTAGAGTCCTTATTGAGGTGATTAGGTCCATTAAAGTGACTTATCTTTTGAGATAGTACACTATTCCTTGATGACTCGATCACTTGAATAAGTACATCTGGATCTATGGCATCTAAAAGATGAATTTCTATATGTCTTCTCTTTCATTTCTCCCATAGATTTGAAGGCGACTCCCTATAGAAATTTTTCATACTTTTTTACGACTCATTGGGGATGGTTCCTCTCTCCATCTTTGGTAAATGATCATTATCTTTGAGTATCGATAGTGGGTTTGTACTTTGGTATGAATCCAAGACTATCCTTCTTTCATTGGCACTTAGCTCATTTCATTCTTGAGTTGAGTTAGCCAACATCTTTATTTAGGATATTCCTTGTTGGTCTTAAAACCCTGGTTCTCAATGGGTAAAATGAAAAGATCTAAATAAAAGAAACATCTTAAAGACTTCCTCCTTATCATTTTCATGATAAGGAAAGGTTCATAAAATAATAAAATAATAAATCTTCCATAAAGAACTTTGCTTTTCAAAAGCACCTTTTCAAAATGCACTTAATAAAATATTTTTACAAAATTTTATCACCCTCATTTAACAATTCCCATAATTGTTACATGTAGGATTTTCAAAAAAAAAAAAAAATATTTTCCAAAAGCACAAATGAACATCTTCTTTCAATTCACTTTGATGAAGATTTCATTTTCAAAATAAAATAATCATCTTTCCAAAATCAAATCATAATCATAAAGTTTTCAAAAGCACACATGAATCTTTCTATTCAATTCACTCACCCTTATTGAAAGGAAGGTTCATTTACAAACAAAATTAAACTTTTCAAAAACCACACGTGAACATCCTCATATATTATACTCAAATTTATTAAATGAAGATTTCCTTCCCAACTAAAAATAAATATCATTTAGGAAATCCCACTTGAACACATCTCACATATGTTTAAGAATTCCTCTCTTTCAAAAAAAGCAACAATCACACACAAAAAAAATTTCACATTTCAAAAAATAAGATTGATCTCCATTCTACATACCCAAATTTGTTGAATGGAAGTCCTCTTTCAAAAAAAAAAAATTAAAACTTAAAAATCATATTCAAAACACATTTAAACACATACTACCCAAATTTGTTAAGTGATTCAATCAATCAAAATTTTTTAAAACATTTGAACTTCAACATACTCAAATTTGTTAAGTGAAGTTTCCAAATCAAAATCAAAATCAACAATCATATTTCAAAATTTTCAAAACACATTTGGAACTTCATTTAACATACCCAAATTTGCTAAGTGAAGTTTCCAAATCAAAATAAAATCAACAATCATATTTCAATTTTCAAACACATTTGGAACTTCATTTAACATACCCAAATTTGTTAAGTGAAGTTTCCAAATCAAAATCAAAATCAACAATCATATTTCAATTTTTAAAACATTTGGAACATTTAGCATACTCAAATTTGTTAAGTGGTTTTAAATCAAATCAAAATCAAAATTTTTTTAAAATTTTTACATTTGGAACTTCATTTACATACCAAATTTGTTAAGTGAAGTTTCCAAATCATCAAAAATTTTCAAACATATTTGGAACTTCATTTAACATATCAAATTTGTTAAGTAAAGTCTCCAAAAAAATCAAAATTTTCAAACACATTTTGGAACTTCATTTTATACTCAAATTTGTTAAAAAGTCTCCAAATCAAAATCAAAATTTTCAAAACATTTGGAACTCATTTAGCATACCAAATTTGCTAAGTGAAGTTTCCAAATAAAATTTACACCTTTGGAACTTCCTTAGCATACCAAATTTGCTAAGGAGAAGTTTCCATTTTCAAAAAACAAAACAAATCAAAATTTTGAACACACCATTTGAATTTCATTTAGCATACCCAAATTTGCTAAATGAAATTTCCATTTCAAAAAAATAAATTGGGACTTCATCTTTAGCATACCAAATTTGCTAAAGTTAAATCTCCACTTTCAAAACATCAAAAACAAAATGAAACCTTAGGATTCCTTAGCATACCAAATTTGCTAAATCCTATTCAAAATCAAAACATCAAAAAACAAATAAAATACTTAGGATTTTCTTAGCATACTTAAATTTTAAGAATCTATTTTCAAAATCAAACAAACACACTTGGATTCTTCACTTAGCATACCTAAATTTGCTAGTGAATTCAAATTTTCAAAATCAAAACAAAATTCACAAAAGAAATAATCACTTAACACTTTACTTAGCATACTAAATTTGCTAAGTAAGTGAAATTCAAAATAATCAAACAAACAAAATCAATTTGACCCTTACTTTAACATACCCAAATTTGTTAAAGGAAAGGGTCCTCAAATCAAAATTCAAATTCAAACAAACATGAACCTATAGCATCCTTATCAAAATTTTGAATCCATATTTCAACATACTAAATTTGTTGAAGTTTGGATTCATATTCAAATTCCTCTTTCAATCAATCTTCTCAAATCCATTTGAACCCCACTTAACACTTCCAAGTTGTTAGATGTGGGTTCAAATTTTCAAATTCAAAATTCAAAATCTATGGAATAAAAAATATGATACAATTCATTTCTCATTGAGATCTTCTATTTAGTGATGCAGTTCAATTTGGTCTCTTAGTTGTTGAAATGGCGGTTCTCAAGTTTGTCTTTTACCTTCCCCATGGTATGGATTTGCTTTAGATGACTTCCCATACCATACACTGATTCACTTTGGTTGGGATTTGAGGAGCTGGGATCACTTGTGGCATTCCCCTCTTCAGTTAGGAAGGTGGCCGAAGCGGTCATCGATTGACTTAACTCGATGATGTCTCCTAAAAAAGCTTGTGGTAGTACCAGCTGATAGTGGTGATAGTAGTAAACTCGATTCGGTTCTGTTTCTCATGTTTGTGAGGGGTAGCATCACCATGTGTACCCTCCAAGGTAGGCTCCCCATTTGAGTATGGTCTAGCTTTACTCCTCCCCTTCTACACCCATAGTACAAGAACCATGATCATGGTACCACACCGGATAGGATGGAGGCTAGCTGCCATGGATGAGTTCTCCCATTGTTCACTTCACCAGTTATGAAAATAGTTCCATCCTCTCTCTAGATCGGATAGAGAGAGGATGTAGGATGTTCATCACCTCCTCAGTGGTGCACTTTTTTAGCGGTTCTAGGAGTAGGAGGTCATGCGACCTTGATCTCTTTTGCGTAGGTAGGTGCATCTGGATGCTCAGTCCGGTTTGATCTTTGATCATTATCCCCTAGTAGGGAAGATCAGAGGGAGAGGCCCATACACATGTTACTAGGGGTGGCGAGGTTTGGTCGATCGGCTTCTGCTTTGATTGATTTTTTCTTCGGCCGACCATCTTGATAGTATACTTCTCCTTTGGGACTAGCCACCATGGGAGGCGGTTCACATATAGAGTGGGTGGTGTCTCCACCACTCTACTCCATCACCATCGTGATTCAGGTTACTGACATCTCCCATTCCATCTAAGGCCATGGAAGGCCATGTATGCACCCATTGGTGATCAACTGGCCAAGGGATCCCCCACCCCCACCCTTATGGTAGGAGCTCTCTGCTACCTTTTACCCAGTGGTGGTGTGGAAGAGTGGCGACCAGCATCGTGGTCCCTTCACCAACTCCACCCTGGATGTGGAGATGGTGGTGATTTAGATATTCCAGATGATAGTTGTGGTAGTGGAACATCTAGGATTACTACCCCTCATAGGTAGTCAAGTGTCATTCATTCAGTGAGTATAGTCCAGATTGACTCTCAGGTAGCGAGGTTGTGCCTCTCGATTGCGATAGTGATCACATCGATCAACCTAAATTATTTGTACCTACTGAGATGGATCATTCTTTAGATGAGATAGTGGCACATTATTTCATGGAGAAGAAGGAGATCTTGGGGTATGGTCGATGAAGAAGAGTTAGCTTTGATCCCATGAAGATGACTTGGGGACTGATGCATGGTTGACACTAGAGGATCTCTTCTTAGGGAACAACAAGCCATGGAAGGTGATGAGGTTGATCAGGAGACAATTATCACCTCACATCGGTTGAGGTAGAAGGATGAAGCGATTGATAGGATGACACTAGGACTTGTTAGTAATTTTAGTGCTTTAGAAATAAGCCCTTTAGTTCATCTACTAGTCGATGTCGGTCGACTGAGTTAGTGCATGTCTTGGACCAGGACACCTCATTGAGCAAGGTAGCACTAGCACATATGAAGGTAGTGGAAAGTACCTCCATACATGAAAAGACATAAAATCCATGGTTGAGCAGCGGTGAAGGAAGCTTTGGCTCAAGCAGGAGGATCATCGTTCAAAGGGTAGACCCTAGAGGAATTGATGCTATCAATATCCCAAGGGTTTTATGCCTCCTTCCTTCAAAAGCTTTGATGGTGGAAACCCAGGCGACATAGCACATTTGAATTGTTGCAATCAGGTGGCCGATGCTTTTACTCTTTTGCCTTTTTGTTAGTAAGCGGTATTGCTTTTGATTGGTATCTTTGACTAGGTTTATAAAGACATTTGAGTTAGAGCAACTCTTCATCAAGAGATTTCTTTGGAGCTCGAAAGGGTTCTATAGGATCATTTGTAGAGTGAGTCACTTGTTGATTATATTCTTGATGCATAACAGTATGAAGTGTGAACTATGCGAAATAGCATGCCATTGAGATTCTCTTGAAGAATATCCATGGCCATGCCTTCATGCTTAAGGGCTTCACTATCAAGACATTTGAGAAGCTAATCAACAAGGTAGTCTGAGGAGGCCAAATAGTTGCCTTTTTTAGATCGGTTACTGCATAGAAGGTCTATGAGAAGAAGCCAGGGGTAGTAATGGTTGAGGAAGCGGACTAGAGATCAGTCGAGACCATGACCTCGGTAGCCTCCACCTCCTTTGCCACCAGAGGCGACCATCACCAGCCTCCATGGCGACCACTTGCCCACCATACCACTAGCGACATGCATACTGCCCCGGTAGGTATGGTCCACCTACTCTTTTAGATAAGTTAAACAAACCTTATTCTTTTAAGGAGGTAATCAAAAAATCTTTAAGAATCTCTTAAAGAAACCTTTTAACTACCGAGCCTAGAGATTGGAGGAAGTAGGCAAAGTCATGATCAAACTTTTGCCTTACCATATGCTAGGCCACATTTTGGAGGATTGCTTCATTCACATTGGTGGCTTGAACAGTTTCAAGATGGGTGTTGTAGTTATCCCAAAGGAATACCTTGTGGAACAACCTTCAGTTCCATTAGGGTAATCCTTGGGGATACATGTGATCTACCAAAACTAGAAGGTTGGGACATTTCTTTGTAAAACCTAAGAAAATAATTAGATCAAAAGCTTTCCTTGCGGTGCACGAGTCCTCAAACCTCCAACACCAAGGAAGGTTTGCAAGTTGCGATGTGCCAACTCTAGGAAAGGGAGCTCGGCGGCATGTGTTGGCAGATAGCCAGCACGACCCCACCATGCGACCTCCGACCGGTTGCGCTTCCACAGGTGACTTCTTCTTCCATTTAGCTAGCTCTTATTTCTTCTACTAGTAGAACTCTTGTATCGGGATAAGGGCATCAAATCCCTTACTCCACTCACTTTCTTGACTACTTTGTACCTGTTCCAAAAATTGAAGAATAAAGCTAGTTTGAATTACATATTTCGCCGATGGGTTATCTTCTTATTCCTAATGATAACTCTTCAAGTCTAAATAACTATAACAATTTTGATCTTCTCTTTGATTGAGTTGGACTTTCCAACTCGAATACTATGTTCACCTCTTGAGATAGACTTGGAATCATCGATTGAGGTCCCCATAGGTGAGCGATGTGCGGTAGAACCTTCCACCACCTTGCCTCGAGATCACCAAGTCAACCTCATAGTGGCAGGTTCTACCTCTAGGGCACCTCAAGATAGTGGAAACAAGTCATGCGAAGATCGAAGCCCTTCCACGGATGCTCCACCTTGGATATGCTTGTGGAAGGAAGTGAAGGTGGACTACAACATCCTTTCTCATCTAAGAAAGTTCATCTAAGCTAAGCATATGATGCCCTATCTTATCCAAAGATGAGAGGAATCACTAATCAAGGCTCCTTGATCTTGAAATATGCTTAGCTTCAGTGAGCTATATGAGGAAGCACATTATGCAAAAGAAGCCCAAGGGATCACCTTCATAGATGAAGACCTTCTTGGGGACTTGGAGCACACAGTCCCCTACATCTGTCGACATGGACAGGTTCGGACTTGGGTTCGGTGAACATTATGAGTCTAAAGACCCTTACTTTGAAGATCGATATCTCTACACACTCAGGAGATAGGATGATGTTGAGAGGATTCAATGATCAAGGTGTGAGCTTTAGGTTCTATAGTGTTACCTTTGGAGATAGGTGGAGAAGGCTGAAAAGTTACATCATTGATTCAAATACTTCATTCATTGCTTTGCTTGGTAGGCCTTGGATACATAAGAACAGATCATTTCATCCTCCCCATTGGTCATTAGTTCAAAAGATGGAATTGAATCAGTGTCAGCGAGATGAAAAGCCATTTTAGTTAGAGGTTGAGATTTATGAGGATGTGACCTACTATCTTCCTCAAAACACCCTTTCTCATGAACTTGGACAAAATTCAAATGCAAATACAAAAGAAAAGAAAATGAAGCAAAAGAAAATAAAAGAAAATAAAAGTCAAGTGAACAAGAAAGGGGAATTGAAGAAGAAATAGATCGCATATCACATTCCACACAGTTCATTCCATCATATGGACATGTGGGTAGATGGCTCAACCTCCACCGAGGTAGAGCGAGAAATAGAGGAGTTCAGAGGTGGGAGACCCCTAGTTGGCCTTGACCAATAGAGGTCATGTTCAGTTCATAGGAGTACCCTACTATTCACATAGACTTGGAATCAGCTCAGGAGGATGAGTCTGTGATTAGTATACTACAACCCCTCAGGGTTCCATTGGGTGACTTTTGATCCAAGATGAACCAGGGCCTCCAAGCAAAGCAAAAGCAAATTGGTTTATGTGAAACTATTAGCGGCGGTTGGGAACCTTAGCTCTTACACTTACATCTCAGAAAGTTGAAGGTTTAGTAGTTAAGAAAGTCCTAAGTCTTCCTGACATGAAGCGAGAAGAAGTTCTTTTGGGATCATCATCCTCAAGCCACGAAGTTGATGTAGAGCTTGAGGAAGATACTTTTAAATTAATGGAATTACCTTTTTTTACTTTTCACCTTGTGTTCAAAATCTTATATAGAAAGGTTTAGTTCCTCACACATGGTCCAAGCATAGGTTAATAGAAAAGCTATGGAACAAGCGGTGAAATCGATCAAGAGGGCTAGTTGATTTAGTGGGTCGGTCGATGATGAAGATTATTAGTTGTTACCAATCATTTGGAATCGATAGGTTCTTCTCACACCAACTCTTATGAGAATGTGTGTTTAGAAACTCGGATGATCGATGATCTCCAAGTCAAGACCGAATTTGAAGAGGAGATTCATTCAATAATTGACAAGCTTAAAATCAACCTGAGAAGAAAATCCGCGACATACATCGGTTCATTCTTGAATGAAGAAACCAATGACTTAGGTTATTGATTGAGTTTAAAGGCGCTTGCATGGAGTTATGAAGAAATGCCCTAGATTATCTCTTGATGTAGCGGTCCACAAGCTAGCAATAGATACACGTTACCCATTAAAAGCTCCTAGATGCATGCGATTAGAACAACAGGTCATTTTTTTGAAGTCAAAAGCGATCTTTGGTTTCATTAGGAAGAAAAATATCTACACTTAGCTAGTGTCATCCCAGTTAAGAAGAAGAATGGCCAAATTCGCATTTACGTTGATTTTAGGGACTTAAATAAGGCATGTCCTAAGGATGAGTTTCCTCTTCCTATACTAGAGTTAATGGTGGACATTGCCTCATCTCATATAGTCTTCTCTTTCATGGATGGGTCATTTAGCTATAACCAAGATGTCTCACGAAGATGAAAGAAACACTACTTTTTCAAACCCGATCATAATCTTCTATTATAGGGTCATGCCTTTTCGGCCTTAAAAAATGGTGCTACATACCAATGGGCCATGACTTCATCTTCAATGAACTCATCCATCATCAGGTTGAGTGCTATGTTGATGATCTAGTAGTCAAAAGCAGAGAAAAGGAAGACCACCTCTTTGACTTGAGTAGTTTTTTGAATGGTTAAGATATATAACCTCAAAATGAATTGCATTGAGTAGCGGAAATTCTTGGGTTTGTTGTTAGGGAATAGAAATAGATCTAAAGATTAAATATCTTAGAAATGCCACCTCTGAGTTTAACTTCGGATCCTTTCAAGGATGGGCGGCATATCTAAGATGCTTTATCTCAAACCTATCGGGGAGATGCCATTCTACTATCAAAAGGATGCCAAGTTTAAGTGGGATGATAAGTCATGCATTGAAGACATCAAAGAGTACTTGTGCCACCTTCTAGCGCCCCATCGAGGCACTCATCCTTTACATTCTTTGCATTGGATGACTCTCTTGGTGCTGTTGGCCCAAACAATGAAGAAGGAAGGCTCTCTACCTCATATCATCGATCTCTGAAACTATCCACCTATTGAGAAACATTTAGCTTTGATCTTTGCATCTCGAAGCTACAACATATGCTTTCTCATAAGGTGAACTTGATCTCTAGAAAATCCCTTATAGTATCTCATGACATGACCAACTATCGGATGTTTGGCATTGGTCCATGATTCTCTCAGTTTGATATCACATTTGTACCCTTTGCGGTAAAAGGATAAGCAGTGGATTTTAGCGCCCACTTCCTGATTCTCCGCAGTGATGATCTCACGATGAACAAATCATGAACTTAGGGAGAGCAACCGATGGGAGATGTATTTTGATGGTGCTTTGCTTCTTTTCTTAAGGTGAAGCACCATGATCTATTCTCCAGGAAAGGTAGGGGTAGGAATAGTTCTTAACTCCAAACCGATGTGATGAGATTCTCATACTATCTTTCCAACCCCACCATGAAGTGAGTATGAGGCTTTGATTGCAGGAGCCATCCATTAGTGTCAAGCATCAACATCTTTGGGATTCTCGGTTGGTCATCAACGGGTCTACGTTCTCAAACCCAAGCTTCATCATTACTATGAGTATACCATGAAGTTGGCCCAAATTCAGAGTCACCATCTACAAGGTTCCAGGCGAATAGCGGTGCTTTGGCCAAACTTGCCAAAGAGTTGGCATGTCAGGAAGATGAGTCCATTTCAAGGGTCCAAAATAGACAAGTCCACATTTGATCTTGAACTCATCGAGACTTTCTCTTGAAGGGGAGGTTGTCATTGCCAAAATGGACAAGGAGCTAGATTGGAGGCAACCATTCATAGATTACTTGAACAATGACAAACTACCTCAAGAGAAATCACAAGCCCATCAGGTGAAACAGAGAGCTCTCTCTTATGCTCTTGTTGATGGCACCTGTCTGCGATCCTTTGACCAGATGTGGTTATGTTTAGATAAACATGAATCCCATGGCATTATAGTCGAGGTACATTATCGAGCATCAATTGTCAAGATGAAGAAGATGAAGATCAAGACTTGGATACTTGGCCTTATGATTATTGCATGGATGTAGAGAGATCATCTGTTAGGTGCATGTGGTCCTCCACCACCACCAACATTCTACACCCTGGCTTCATGGCCATTTGAGTGTTGGGGAATGGACATTGTAGGTGATCGATCCTTCTTCCAAGGGCATGATTCATCTTAGCATACTTACTTTTCAAGTGGGCGAAGCCATCCCACTCAGAGAGTCATCACCATGTGCTTTATTTTTTTTTAGAACCATATCATATATAGGTTGGGTGCCTCGATGAATTATATCGATGTTGCATTCAAAGCATGAAGATCAAGCTTTTTAGAAGACATGTATAGATTAGAGATACTCCACCATCTACTACCCCAGAGCAAATGGCTTAGCGAAGCATTCAACAAAACTCATCATCTTGAAGAAGACTCTTGATGAATAAATGATAGTGGAATGGAGTTGAAGCTTTGTGGGCTACCACACTCAGAACTCCAACTTAGTCCCCATTTTCTTTTTTATGGGTGCGAAGTCATTCTTTTTAGAAGTTCAACTCATCACTAAGGATAGCATTGGGTAACAAGATCACTAGTAGAATGCAAAGTTGTGGTTAGAAGAGCTCGAAGGTTTGGAGGAGAGTCACCTATGGGCAGAACCTCGAGTTGTACAAGGCCAAAATGATTCAAGCTCACAACAAGTTGGTCACCCTAGGTCTTTAGTAGGAGAACTTGTGTTAGTCTAAGGAGACCAATTATTTATCAAGATGGGAGGCAAGTTTGAACCCACTTGGGAAGGCCCCTATGTCATAGAAGGCCTACCAAGGAGGATCTTATCACTTATTGATTGTAAGGGGAACGATGCTTCCAATTAATGGGCTCTATAGAAATATTACCCATGAAACAAATCATGTTTGAAAATAATCATTAATAAAAAAGAATATGATTCCATTCATCAAATCTTCTCTTCTTTTGAAGTGTTGTTTGCTTGTCTTGAATCATGGCGTGTTTAGGGTAGGTGTAAGAGTCCCCTGGTGGCATCCCTCTTTCACACAAACATAATCTCGATGCTTTTAGAATAGGTGTAAGAGAACAGAGGCATCATTTTGATTAGCATAACTAAGTTAGGTGTGAGAGAACAGTGGCATCCTTTCTTAGTGGGAATCCTTGTTTGCCATCCGTGGCACCATTTCATCAATCCCGTGTGTTTAAGGTAGGTGTAAGAGTCCCCAAGGCATATTCCTTTTAACACATGCACACAACAAACACAAATCTTTATCTCAAATTTTGATGTGGGAGCAAGACATGGCACTCACTCATTACTCTAGGTCGGGTCTACATGCTACCCTAGTATGTCACCCGTGGTCATTGTTGGAGGATGTGAGTCCACACTTTCTTCCTAACTTGACCATTGCAAACCAACGCCTTGTTAGTATGGTAGTTCCTTTCGGCAGTAAGCTACCTCATGATGACTTTGCTTAAGAAGATGTGAGTCCCCATGCTTTCTTCTTGAACTAGCCATCATGTCTAACTAGGTTGAGTATATTTGAGGTTTAGGATAAGTCCCGAGGCTCCTTTCCTCTTGACTACTTTTGAGTTGATATAAGTCCCCGGTGGCATTCACTAGTGTCTCCCTAGGTCGGATAACACTATCGGCCGAACTATCAGCAATCGGTTTTCTAGGATGATGTGAGTCCCCGAGCTTTCTTCTAGGCTGTTGCAAATTGATGGGCACCAGGTTGGTTGATGTTCTATCGGCGACTCACGATGAACACCACTCTTGGAAATATGAGTCCCCACACTTTCTCCTTGAGTTGGACACGAATACCTATTGATATATATGGTAACCATGTCATTTTTCGAGTGTTGGATTAAGCCCATGCCCCATCCCTGGGCACTCTATTTGGATCAAGTCCTTTTGACCCCATTTAGACACTACCGGGTTACTTTTGGATTGGACAATTCCCCTTTCTAGTAGCCACCCACGTGGTTGGAGAATTTGTTTAGCGGATGCGATACTATCTTTGGTTCATAAATGAGATAGGTCTACGATATAAGCTCCTTCTCGTTTGATCCCTCAAACTAGGTCCTGATAAAATAAACAAATAAACAAAATTAATTCACTTGTGGATTAGAATTCAAGCCCCAAAGGGCCCTTTTCCCAAGCAAGCATCTATCTTTAGCGTGTAATAGAACTCCCATAGGACTACTTGAGTTGAGATAAATCCCGGTTGGTACTCACTCGTAGTAGCCCAGGTGGGTTCAATCTATTTTTCCATAATAAGGTTACCTCGACAGTCATCCCACTTTGAAAGATATAAGACTATGAGGCATTCTTTCCAGCATGATTGTCGCAGCCAAACGGATAATTAGGTTGATTTGTTTTCAAAGCGATCACCCTGGTCTTTTAGTGGAAGATGTGAGTCCAGCTTTCTTCCCTTCAATTGATCATTGCAAACCGAAAGGCACTCCTTTGGCTGGATAGTTCTCCTATCGGCCGAGAAGCTACTCCCTTTGGTTTAGTAAATCTGAGATAGGTCCAGGTTGATATGACCTCCTTCTCAGTATGATCCATCGTAAATTGACGGAATCCATCAAAACAAAAAAATCTAAAAAATGAAATTAATCTTGACTATCTTTGAGTTGATCTATCTCCTCCAACGACATTCACTCAATAGTCAGCCCTAGGTTGGGTTCAATCTATTGCATTGCCAATAAGATTACCCCAGCAACTGGTCCTTACGTGGAGGATGTAAGCCTACTACGCTTTCTTCCTAGTATGACTATTACATATTGAAAGGCATCCCTTTGGTTGGCTAGTCCTACTATGTGTTTAGTAGACTACCCCTTTCGATTGGTAAATCTGAGTAAAGTCTTAGCCTTCATGGCTCCTACTCAGTTCAATCCATCACAAATCGACAGGATCCATTTCTAAAAATTCAAACCTAATAAAAATTGAAGCAAATTCAACCCTCTCCCCTAGTTGAGATCTCTCCTCTGTGAGATTCAATTCAAATCAAACCTCTCATCCCCTTGTGGATGGCTTGAACCTGCTTCCCTAGTGGAAGGTTCACACTCTATCCCTTAGTGGATTTTTCTCTCTCTCTCTTATGTCTTAGACATAAGTAGAGCCACACTGCACTGAGCTTTAGATTCTTTCTACACTTTAGGTTAAGGATAGATTATTTCTATTAGTGTTTGTGATCTTTCGATGTTGTTGATTATTTCAGTCAACACCAATATTTGCGGTGTTCCTTGTTAGTCACACCACACCTATTGGATGCCCTTTGTTGACCTTATTTTTAGAATGAGCTCTCAACCCCTCCATCTTAGACATAGGACTTATCTTAGACTTTAAGAGTCCCTTAATCTTAAGACACATCTAGTGATTAGGTGGACACTCAACCTAGCCCTAGAAGACTTAGAAGAGCTAGCCATAAGAATAGGTTATGCCTTAGAGGTGTTAGAAAAATTGCCCACCCTTTAGCTTAAACCATTCCTCACCTTCCTTCATTCAAGTCAAACTCCAAATCAATCTTAATTGATTTTCACCAAATCCAAATCAACTCCATATGATCAAAATCTATGATTGAATCCATGATTGAAACCCATGATCAAAATCCATCAAAATTCCTAAGTTCAAATCTCTCTTAAGTCCTTAATCTTCTCTTAAGGACTTAGCCAAATCATGACCTAAACCAAATCAAATCTTTGAGATTTTCTCATAATTCATTTATATTCTCATTTATATTCACATATATAAATTAAATATAAATTCAAACCAATCAAACTAAACTCAATATTCCAATTCAATTCATGAAAATTTCTTAAGTCCCTTAATTTTCCAATTAAGGACTTATCCAAAATCATGATAAAATCAATTCAAACTCATGAGATTTTTTCAAAACTCATTTATATTCACATATACAAATGAAATATAAATATAAATCAATCAAATCGAATTATCAAATTAAATTCCAAATCTAAAATTTTCTTAAGTCCTTAATTTTCCATTAATGGACTTAGCCAAAATCATGATCAAATCAATTCAAACTCATGAGATTTTCTCAAAATCATTTATATTCACATATAAATGAAATATAAATATAAATCAATCAAAATCAAATCAAATTAAATTCAATTTAAAATTTCCAGTCCTTAATTTTTTCATTAATGGACTTAGCCAAATCTTGATCAAACCAAAATTTTGAGATTTTCTCATTCATTTATATTCTCATTTATATTCACATATATAAATAAAATATAAATATAAATCAATCAAACCAAATTCAAAAATTCAAACTTCAAACTCTAATTTTTTTTAAGTCCTTTAAATCCTTCTTAATGGACTTAGCCTAAATCATGATTAAACCACTTGAAATCCTTGAAATTTTCTCATGATCAATTTATATTCTCATTTATATTCACATATATAAATGAAATATAAATTCAAACAATCAAAACCATTCCAAAATCAAAATTAAATCACTCAAAATCCAATCTAAGCCTTTCAAGTCAAAATCTTGAACTTAGCTAAATCAACTTCAAATCAAGCCAAACTCTTGATTTCTCTTCATGATTCAATCAACCCTACCATCATGAGTCTATATATAAATACAAACTTCAATCACCAAATCAAAATCCACAAGTCAAAAATCAAACCCTAAAGCCTTTCATATTATTCCTTTGAATATGAAATTGTATAAAGAATCAAAATCCATCTGACTTCAAACCACTTGCAAATGGATTTATATTTCAATCATGAGTCCATATACAAGTTCAATCAAACTCAAATCAAGCTTTGACCAAGCCATTTGACCCACTTAGGCTCACTTGACCCAAAGTGACCTAAAGTACCCTTATGAGCCAAATTCTAATCTAACCAAATTGGATTGAACCAAACTCATTTATGCCTCTCATCATGATCAACAATCATCATGGGATGATCAATCAATCAAATTGGGTCAAACCAAGTCAAACCTAAGGGTGACCAAGTCAACTTATAGCCCAAAATGAAACCTAACATAGCCAAATTCCACCATAGGCCAAATTGATTGAAACCATTGATCTAAGTTCACTCATGACTATGTTTGAACTTGACCAAGCCAACATTTGAGCCTAACCCCAGCCCAATTGGCCACTTGACTCAAGTTGACCCAACTTGACCTAAAGGATCAAAATGTGTCAAAACTTGATCTAAGCAAAATTGATCGAAACCAACGGGTCAAGTTCATTCCAAATCACTTGTGGAACTTGTCGATAGCCTCAATTGGCCAACTAGACTTAACCTAGCCCAATTGACCTTAGACCCAACTTGACCTAAAGGGGTCATGTTGAGCCAAATTTGAACATAATCAAAATTGATTAGAAACAAAGATACAAATCCAGTCCATATGACTAACCTAACCTAAACCTACCCTTGACCTACCCCAAATAGGTCAAATGGGTCAAGTAGGTGAACTTGACCCGTTTGACCTAAATGAAGTTATATGAGCCAAATTCAAAACTATACCAAATTGAATCAAACCAAAGCCACCAAAACATTTCAAATGGCCATTTAAACATGACCCAACTCTTGGTTTGACCCAATTTGACCAAATGGTCAAGTTAACCCATTTTTATCTAAATGGGTCAAAATGAGCCAGACCCTATCAAATGAATTCTAAATCTCATGAAACTTGGCCAAACCTAGTTTATGCACATACCCAACATATTCAAAGTGAAAAATCAATAAAATGACCATCCTTCCCCTAGGCCATAGAACAAATTTTGGCCTAATCCATGAGTAATTTGGTCATACCCTCTTCATATCCACTTGATGCTTTCCTTAAAGCTCAAGGGGACCTAATGAAGAGTGGTGCACCAAATCCAATGGGTTTGGGTTAGCCTAATTAGCCCCTAGACCAAACCCGGCCCCATGGGTCAAAATGGCTAACTCAAAATCCATCTTCCACTCAAATTCAAGCACATGAGAGTTTGGCATTCCACTGGCCTAAAATCCTTACCTGGCTCCTCCAATCATCCATCATTCAATGGAAATTTAATCTGTCAATCATTTCATCCATCAGATCACCTAAGCTTGGGTTCCCGGGAAGGAGAGAATGGATTGAACCTGAACTTTTCAATTGTTGGTCCATAGCAAGCCACTCAATCCAAGTCTAGGAATTTCAGCAGGCTTCATCTCCCGGACAAAACTCACCAAGTGATCTCGTATTTGGTGATCACCTCCAGCGAGGTATGAAATTTTTGACCACCTAACATAGGAGGTGTTGGTCCTTTGTGAAAGAAATTGTCAATTTATGTAAATCCCATCGTTGGATGTTCCGCTTATGTGCTTTAGATGGTTTGGGTTAAGTTTGGTTTGAATCAGAGCTCAATCGAGCTTGGATCTTCCCCTAGATCATGGATGGCCTCTATTGATAAAGGGGAAAGAACTTGGGAGATCTTGGACGTCCATCCGAGCATTTTGGTTGGACGGCCGAGATAATTCCCATGTTTAGAATTTCCATTATCCTTTTAAAAACCATAGGGAGATCTCTGGTTGTCCGATCTTTGAACGGACGTCAAAGATCAAAGCGCATCCACCGTTAAGCCGCCTTTTGGATTTGACATTTAAGTGGGATGTTCACCATGCAACGCGTGTAAAGCACTGACCGCTGTCGCCATGCGTCGCACCATGAGCAGGAGGATTAGTTAGGATTTTTAATTAAATGCTAATTAATATATAGATCTTTTAAAATTCATATCTCCTTTAATAAAACGTAGAAAAATATGAAATAAAATTCTATGGAAAGATAATTCAACCTAAAAAATTTTAAAATTAACTTCAATGGGTTTTGGCTTATGATTTTCTCTTATTTTAGGTTTTATTTGAAAGTTTATTTTACTAATTACCTATTAATTAAGCCTCTGATTAATCCCAAATTTCTTGGGTATGTTTTCGAGGATGGCTTCTGCCTTCCCTAATTTTTTTGGAATTTATTGAAAGCTTAATTAGGAGAATTGCATATGGATTTCCTAATTACTCCCTTAACCTAATTAAGGATAATTAATTTATAATTAGTGGTTTTAATCTATGATTAGGATTGATTAAGGTCATATATAGTAAGTAGGAGGTTTATGGAATAATTTAGGGCATTTTCTCTAAGCTATTCTCTAAACCCCCTTTTTGTTTCTTTAATCTTCTCTTAATTAATGGTTATTTCATTAATTATCCCCTTAATTAATTTTCTAAAAATCCTAAAAACTTCCAGAACTTAATTAATCTACTTTGGGTATATACTTAGGTGTTTAATAACCTAAGTTTAATTAAGGAAATCAAAACCCAATTCATATGTGTGAAAGGGTGTTTTGATTACTTAAGCTAAACCCCTTAATTAACCTTTAATTATGAGTCAAATTGCATTAGGCCTTTTTTCTTATTAGGTGCATTGTTTAAATTCCTGAGTTTTATATCATCTCATTGGCTCATAATTATGGTTATTTATTCTAAGGTGGTGTAGGTAAGGGTTAATTAAGTTACTTAACTCAATACCTTAACCTAATTAACACATAAAAATGGATATAATTATTTAAAAATTAAACAAAAATATCAAACATATGTGGGAATGGGTTAGGAATAGTAAAATTAACTCACCTTTAAAAATTAAATCAAAATTCAAACTAAACAAAAATCACATTGAATACACTTTGAATTATTTTAAACTTTCTTATTCTATAAGAATGTCTTTAGGATTTAAATAAAGTGAGTTTGTTTACATGATTTCATTAGTTTGATCTTTCCCAACATGTTAAATTTGTATTTCATGTGGTTTCATGCATTCATATTTTTCAAATTCAAGTTTAAAATGAAATTGTTTACTTTATGTCAAATTTGTATGTGTTGGCTAAAGTAGAAATATGAGTGGCTATTATCACTACTAAATTCAAATTATTTTCAAAACATATAAATCAAATATCAAATCTAAAAGTATGCTACTTATATTTTAATTATAAGCTTGCATGTGAAGAATATATGGATGTGCTTAGCATAGGTTTCCTTTTTCTCTTATGTTGGTATAGTTTTGAATAGGAAGTTGGTAAGATGTAAGGTTCATTTGAAAAGAACCTAACACTCACCTAAGTCCATATCCTATTCATCCCTATGCTATCACCTAAGAAGAGCTACCTATACTTGCATACATAAATTGCATAAACAAAATGAATCCATTAATACAACTTTTGCATTTTTCTTTTCCATTTCATTTCTTTTATACAAATGTTTGTACTTAAAGAAAGTGGTATATTAGTCTAGACAACCTCGAGATTGTGAAGCTTTAAGTAGCCCTAAGTAGGTCTTGTACCTTACACCTCTGGTTAACAATGACACTGTACTCACTTATGTCTTTCTTACTTTCATGTGTGTATGTGAAAATTTGGATAAGGAAATCCCTTCCTACTTAAAAAAAATCATGCATATTCAACTTCTAAATTTTCTTAAATGTATTACTTAGCATGCATTATAAAGTATGTTAAATATTCTCATTTGTATGAATAGATATGCTTAGGGTCCATCCATATGCATGTTATATATGTTGGGAAAGAAATGAAGTAATGTGTGTTATGTGAATTTAATTTATTTTATTTAATCTTAAAATGCCTTTCTTTTTGAATAGGTTTGTTTAGAGTTCATCTAAACTTAGGATTAATTAAAATATTTAATCAAAACATTCACCTATATAAAAATAAAATGTGAATCTACTTTAGAAATTACTTAGGTTAGGGAAGAAAAGAGAAGTTCTC
This sequence comes from Cymbidium sinense, assembly GCA_021442155.1. Classification (NCBI taxonomy): domain Eukaryota; kingdom Viridiplantae; phylum Streptophyta; class Magnoliopsida; order Asparagales; family Orchidaceae; genus Cymbidium; species Cymbidium sinense. Next base: position 28,585,020 of record CM038233.1, on the reverse strand, counting down.
TTCTATTTCCCTCTCTTCATAACTTAGTAATTAATTATAGGATTCATTTTAACTTAATCAAAACATGAAATAAAATTAACACAAAATAATTAAACAACTTAAATGAAACTCTCCTCTAAGTTGAACATGTTTTCACACATAGAAAATTTGAACATAAATCCATAGCTAAACATACCACACAAACCTTCAAAGCACACACATTAGCCTAAGTCACCACTTCTAGCTTTAGGTTAGGTCGGTGCATGGTTTGATATTTTATTTTATTTTGTAATTTATATTTTAGACTGGATGTTAGGGTGTATGCTCGTAGAATGAATGGTAGGACATTCTTAGTCTAACTATTCTTTTCTGCAGGGGATTGTGCTTAAAAGGCACTATCATAAATAAAAATATAAATGCTTTTGCTTGCAGGTGCTTTATACCCCTAAGCATAATCCAATAGGCCAAGTGGACTTAGTAACCCATGTGTGGGGTGATAAGTCCAATATACATGCTTGGGATTTGTGTGGTTTTCTTTAGCTAACCTTTATTTTGCAAGTGTTAGCTAGATTTCCACTTTTCTTTTTCATGTAAATTTATGCAATTAGGATTTTTGGAATGATTGTTATAGAGATTAGGATTAGCATTGGTCATAAGATTCTATCTTATGCACCATGTAAAGCCTTGGAGCATCCACCTTCCAACCATCCAAAAGAAGGAACCAAAGAAGAAAGAGGAAAAGAAGAAGAATGAATAAGAAAGAAGAAAGAAGAATGAAGCTTGAAAACCCCATAACAATGAATTCCTTGCTTAATTGTAATTAAATTCATTTGTAATCCAGGTTGTATAAGGGTAAAGCTCGGCTACCCACATTTGATATTTTTCTTGGTTTGTGTGATGGTGCCTGACCACAACGGTCTTTTATTCTTTTTGTGATTAGCTTTATAAATTGATTGATGATTTATTTAGCTTTTGTATTATGTGGCATGATTTTCCTAGCTTATTTATTACTTTATGTATAGTCTGGATGTAGATTAGGCTCTTTAGGGAAAAATAGATCTCTTACCAAACTTAATAACTCAAATTAAAAATAAAGAACTCATAACCTCAACTAAAGCTTAGGTTCAAAATTGAGATAAAAGAATTAGCAACCCCTTAGCTGGATGAGCATTTCTTTCTATTATATCATGCACAATATCATCTTATTTCACTCTTGATTGGAGGGCTTCCACCTTTGCCAGAGAAACTTGGCTTGACCTTTGAGAGCCATGGTGGAAATTCACCTCCTCCCTTCTCGCTGATTTTGGCCAATAATTATATTTCTCATGCATTAGTCAAATAAATACTATTAGCCCGAGTCAGAATAATTTTACAAAAATAAAAATTAAAATAAAATTTGAATTACATTGGATTTAGGTCATTTGAAGCATACCCTTTACATGATCTAGTCTCTTTAGGGAGTGAGTTTAAGGATTTAATCTCTTTCTAAATAAATAATAACCTAGATATCTTGGATAAGCATAATGACTTGCCTACATGTATTTAAAAGCATAGAAGGAGTTAGTTGGCTGCCACCCCCATGCGGTTGTAAGACCAAGCTGTCGAGTGGTTTATCCTCTCTTGTAGAGGTAAACTAATTACTCATTCTTCACCTTAGATTTAGGTTGTGCTTTCGGCCCTCACCGAGGCTCCCTAGATTTAGGTTCTGATGTTGCTTCTCCCCTTTGTGGGCCATAAGAATAATTTTTCACCTCTTAGGCATTTCCTTAATCTTGTGTTAAGGAATCATAAGTCCTATATTTCTAATGAAAAATATAATTCAAACAAACTAAATCAATTTCAAAAATATAATCCTAACCATAGGATAGTTTGAGATGCTTGCTAGGTCTCCCAGCATCATGGGCATCTCCTACTTATTTTTCTTTTGGCTTCGATAATAACTCCCCCTCTTTAGATTAATCTCATTTGATCTTCAAAAATGAACTAATCGATTAATAGTCCTTTCCTATTGAAATCTTTGAAGGCAATGCTCATTTACCTTAGTCGAGAGTTTTCCTAAAGAATCCCCATTCCTTAAAATGCAATTAACTATGGGGGTTTCCCTTATAGGGAACTTAACAAACCTGATTTAAAATAAACCCTGCTTTACTCTTCCATATAAAGTAGGGGAAGAATCTCTGGTACATATGCAGACCCATCATCCTTAGGAGTCGTTATTGAGGTGATTAAGTCCATTAAAGGGTAGTGAATTCTATCTTTTGAGATAATACACTATTTCTTAATGACATACTCGATCACCTGAATAAGTACATCTATAAATCTGCGTGGTATCCTAAAAAGATGAATTTCTATATGGTTGCCTCTTTCATTTCTCCCAACAGATTTGAAGGTGACTCCTTCGTATAAAAATTTATTCACCACAAGTGCATCGATCAACATCATGAGCTTGACATTCTTGAGGATTGATGTCACTAGACTTCAATATGAAAAGATGATGTTGAAAGGATCCAATGAATAAGGCGAGAGTGCCTTAGGCTGCGTCCACACAGAATGATTGGGGAGGCCAAGTTTTACACAATAGATTCAGTTATACTTTTTAGTGCTTTTCTATGACAACCTTAGATTCATGAGAACAATATGGTATCATCTTGGCTCCACCAGTGCATCAAGTTCATATGAGTTGGCATAGAGTATAGTGTCAAAGAAGACTTGAAGGAATTTTTAGTATATAAGGTAGGGATTTATGAAGACACGACCTATTACCTCCCCATGAAGCAAAGTGTTTATTCTCATAAATTAAATCAAAATGAAAAATAAAAAGAAAAAATATAGAAAGAAAAAAAAGTAAAATAAAGAGAGAGAGAGAGAGAGAGAGAAGAAGAAGAAGAAGAAGAAGACCTTGGGGAAGAGATAGAGTCTGAAATTATATTTTCACCACTCCTTTCAAATGAGTGGACAAGATGTCTCAACCTCCTCTAGGATGATAAAGAGAGAAGCTTAAAGGAAGTCCCAAAAGAGGGAGACCTCCATACCTACCACCTACTTGAAGGTTTGTCCCAATGTCGAGGAGTATACCTGCTATTTGCATAGATTTAGAGTCTAGTTTAGAAGATGCTTATATAGTGAGCACACCAGCCACCTCCCTATTTTAGAGAACTCAGTTGGAGATGACACTTAAAGCTAGACATTGATGAAGATAGGGTCCCTGAATAAAGCATATTTGTATATGACTCTTCGTTATGTGAACTTATGAGACAACATGTGAGCACCTTAGCTTTAACCTACTTTACCCATAAAAAATTGAGGGTTTGGTTGTTAAGGACGCTCCTAAATGACATGTTGATGCTAAGCCTTAGAGATTTTATTAAAGAATAACATTCTCAAGCTCATAAGTTGATGTAAAGCTTGAGGATAATTCATTCAAAGAATTAATATAACTTTCATTTGATTAGTACTCGCCTTGTGTTATAAATTTAGCAAAGAAATGTTTAATTCCATATGCATTGTCAAGCATAGGTCAAATTACTTTGAAAAGCTATGGGAAAATAAATGCAAGAATTCTCAATCAAGACCAGGATAAGGCTTTAGTATAATGGGTCCAATAGATGATGATAAATGCTACCTAGTCATCACCAACCACCTAGAGCCTAATATGTTCTTTCTTGACAACACTGAATCAATGTAGAAACTTTAGATAATTTGGATGACCTCCAAGTTAAGGATGCATGCCTAGAATCAGCCATCGATGAGCTGAAGAAGATCAACCTGGACATTGAAGATGATCCCCACCCAATATACATTGGTTCCTTATTGAACGAATCTAAAACTAATGACTTAGTTAGACTAGTCTCTAAGTTTAAGGATTGCTTCACATAGAACTATGAATAAATGCTTAAGTTAGCTCCCAATGTCACAATTCATAAACTAGCAATCTAGCCTGACAGTATCCCTATCAAGCAAGCTCTTAAATGATTGTAATTAGATATCGAATAATAAGTCATTTTAGATGTTAAGAAGCCAATTGATGCTAGTTTTATCTGAGAAGAAAATGCCACACTTGGTTGGCTAGCATTTTCCCAATCAAGAAGAAAAATGGTCAAATTCATATATATGTTAATTTTAGGGATCTTAATAAGGCATGTCCCAAAGACTAGTTCTCATTGCCCATACTAGAGTTGACGATGGATATTACCTCAGCTCATGTAGCTTTTTCATTCATGAATGGGTCATCTAGTCATAAATAAATTAAGATGGTGCCTATAGATGAAAAATACACTACATTCATAATCTGAATCAGAATTTATTGCAATAGAGTCATGCTTTTCGACCTTAAAATTGTTGGCACCACCTACCAATATGCCATGACTCAAATCCTTGATGAGCTCATTCATCACCAAGTTGAATGCTATGTCTATGATCTCATAGTTAAAATAAAAATAAAGGAAGACCATTGAAATTGATTTTGAAATGGTCCAAGAAATATTAGAGATGTCGTCTTCTAAAAGTTTAACTCAACTCAGATCATTCCAAAGATGATTGGCATATCTAAGAAGCTTCATATTCAACCTATCTAGCATATGTCAATCATTTGTAGAATTGACCAAGAAGGATGCCAAGTTTAAATGGGATGATAAATGCTAGCACACATTCGAGAACATCAAGCAATCTCTCATGACACCGCTAGTTATAGCTGCCCTTATCCGGGGAAAACCTTCTATACACTACACTGCTACATTAGATGACTCCCTAGGTGCTTTGTTGGCTCATGCTAATGATGAAAGAAAAGAGAATGATCTTTACTACCTCAACTATCTTCTAATTTATATAGAGGGAATTATCCACCCATTAAGCATTGCCTAGCTCTCATCTTCACTGCTAAAAAACTATGACACTATATGCTTTCTCATAAAGTCAACTTAATTTCCATAATTAATCCACTATAATACCTCATGACATGGTCAACATTTTCTGAACAATTGGCACAATGGTCCATGATTTTATCACAGTTTGCTATCACCTTCTCGCCCCTTCATGGTGTGAAAGGGGAAAACATTTGCTTATCAGTGCATCCTCTCCCTACTAACTCTCCCCTAAATGACAACCTTCTAGATGAGCAAATCATGAGTTTAGGGAATACAACTAATGATCAATAGGAAATGTACTTTGATGGTTCGACTTCCTCTTAAAGAGGAGAAGAACCATAATCCATTCTCCCAAGCAAGGCAAAGATATGGATAGTTTTCTTGACCATAGACTACAGAATGTTACGATTCTTATATCATCTATCAGAGCCTTGCACAAAAAATGAATTTGAGTATGAGGCTCTAATTTCTAGTCTAAAGTTAGCCATCTCTTTAAGAATTCAAGACATCATCTTTATGGACTCAAAATTAGTGGTCAACTAAATCACTGGGTCTTACAAAGTTCTCGAGACTAAACTCCATTGTTATAATAAATACACTATAGAGTTGTTAGCTCAAATCCTAGAGGATACCATCTATAGGGTCCCTAGAGTAGAAAATGCCATAACTGATGCTCTAGCTAAGCTCGCTAAAGAGATAACATGTTTAGATAATGAATTCAAATTGATAGAAGTGCGCAACTTCCAAATCCCCTCTCCTATTGATTTAGAACTCATCAATAAACACACTCATGAAAAGAAAGTTGCCATTACTAAAAAGAATGAAGAATTAGACCAGAGGCCTACCCTTTATTAACTTCTTGAACAAAGGCAAACTATCCCAAGAGAGATCACAAACCATCGAGTTAGGGAAAGAGAACTTTTCTATGCTCTAGTTGATGGCATTTTATATCGATGATCCTTTGATCACACATGGTTACATTATTTAGGAAAACAAGAAATCTCTTAAAAACTTATAATTGAGATACATTTAGGACTATGCAGAGCTCATCAATTTGGGCTGAAGATGAAAGCCAAAATCAAAAGACTTGGATACTATTGGATAATAATGATAATAGATTGCATGGATGTGGCACATCACTACCATCAATGCCAGGTGTATGGAGTAGTTCTGCATCAACCACCCAACATTCTACACCCAACTGAGTCTCTTAGTACTTTGAGTGTTAACATAGTGGGTCCGATCGATCCTCTTTCATCATAGGGTCATGGGTTCATACTAGTAGCCATGGATTCTTCTTCAAGTAGGTGGAGGAGGTCTCACTAAGGGAAGTCAAAGCCCAACATGCTCTCTAATGTTTTAGGAACTATATCATGTATAGATTCAGAGTACCTCGTTAGATCATAACTGATAATGGTACCACATTCAAGAGTATAAAAATCAATAGCTTAACTAAATGACATAGCATCGATTAAAGATACTCCACCATCTACTATCCTCAGGAAAATGGGTTGGTTGAAGCCTTCAACAAAACTCATCCAGATTTTGAAGAAGATACTCGATGACAACAAATGATAATGGCATGAGTAGTTAGTTGAAGCCATGTGGGCATACCATACCACACATAAGACTTCAACACAATATATTCTTTTATTCTTAGTGTATGGGTCTGAAGTCATTCTTCCCCTAGAAGTCCAACTCCCCTCATTAAGGATAGACATCAATAGTCAAATCATAATCGAACAGATTGCCAAACTATGTTTGGAAGAACTTAAAGGTCTTGAAGAGAGACACCATCGGGCATATCAAAACCTCAAGTTATATGAACCAAAGCTGGTTTAAGCTCATAATAAATTATTCTACCCAAGAGCTTTTCAAGTTATAGAGCTCATTATAGTTCTTAGAAGACTAATTATTACCCATCACAATATAGGAGACAAGTTTGAACCAATATGGGAAGTCCCTTTCATCATAGAAAGGCCAACCGAGGTAGATCATATCAGTTGGTCAACCATAAAACACCCAATGCTCCCAATTAATGGGCTCTACCTAAGGAAGTATTATGCATGATTATGTATCAATCAAATCTATATTAATAAAATACTCTCTTTTAATAAAAAAAAATTAGCTCTTTTACTTAAAATCAACTTTCCTAATTTTTTAAATTTTAGAGTTGTCTCCAAGCTTTGCATTTGTTTCAACTAGAATATATTCAAGGCAACCTGAGCGGAATCCTAATTCTAGTTCGCACAACACAAACATAAAATCACACACATACATAAACAAAATAGAAAACTCTAATTGCTTCGGGCAACTTTAAGTTGACATAAGACCCCCATCGACTCTCACTTAGTAGTTGCTCTAGGTCAGGTTTGATGCACTACTAGGCTAGTAAGTCATCCCAATGATTATTTTTGCTTAGGAGGATGTGAGTCCCCATACTTTCTTTCCTAGCTTGACTACTATAAACTAATGAGCATCTGACAAGTTCAATATGTTCTGATTTTTCACTATGAATCATCATATTAGGTCCAGTATATATATAAATTAGGGTAAGACTCAGTGGATCCTCTTCTTCCTGAATACTTCAAGCTTGGGATTAGTCCCCCCTTCATGACTTCCCACTTGGTAGTCACCCTAGGTCAGATAGTAGTTATCTAGCTGATGATAGACTAACTCGATGATCAATTCTTCCTAGGAAGATGTGAGCCCTTGATGTTTTCTTCTTAAATTGATTATCGCAAATCGATGGGCACCTTAGGTAGGCTAGTGTTTATATTAGTGATAGCAATCCACCTAGTGGTTGCCACCAATCAGATAGATGTGAGTCCTCATGCTTCTTTTTCTGAATTGGCCACCGTATACTTACAATATTTATATATTTTAGGGTTTAGGATAAAACCCTCAGAGGCATATTTTCCTATGGACATTCTATTTGGATAACATCTTCATGACCCCACTTAAATAAGGCTTAGGTTACTACCAAATTTGGTAGTTCCCCTTTCTTAGTAGTCACCCCTTTAGTTAGATAGTATTATTCTACAGATGCATGAACTATCCCTTTGGGCTAGTAAATCTAAGGTAGGTCAAAGCCCTTGTGGTTCCTCCTTAGTGTAGCCCATTGCAAACCAACTGGGTCCACACTAAACAAAATAACAAACAAAAATAAAATCTCATAAGGATTAAGATAAGATCCCTAGCGACACCTTTTCCCAAACATGCATCCTATTTTCTTGGACAATGTCAGTAAAACACCCTATAGGATTAACCTTGACTACTCCAAGTTGAGATAAGACCTAAGAGACCCTCACTTAGTGGTCGCCTTAGATCAGGCTCAATTTGCTGCATAATTATTAGGTCACCCCAATGGTTGATTCTACTTAGGAAGATGTGAGTCCATATGCTTTCTTCCTAGTTCAACTATCACAAATTGATGAGCATTAGGTTGGATAGTCTCTACAATATGGCCGATAGACTATTCCTTTGAGTTAGTAAATCTAAAGCAAGTCCAAGCTTTTGTATCCTTTCCTTAGTGTGACTCATCACAAACTAATTGGGTCTATGTTCATATGTTTAAAGCAGAATCATGCCCTTAAGGTTCCTTTCCCAAGTGACTACTCTAAGTTTGGATCAAGCCACTACAGCTCCTCTCTTAGTAGTTTCCCCTTTAATTTGGGTAGTGTCATTCTAGGGATAAGCAGACTACTTCTTTGGGATAGTAAATCTAAAGTAGGTTTAGGCTCCCATAGCCCCTCTTTAGTGTAGCCCAAAATAAACTGATAGGGTCCACTTCCATAAATCAATATTAAACCAACACTAATAAATAAAATTAAAAGTTAATCAATACAAATTTAAACCAAATCAAAATTAAATTTAATCAAATCTCATCAATTTCTAATAAATCTTCATTCATAACCTTGGCATGAATCAACCCATAATCTAATTAATTTTATTCAATCTTTAGTGGATTTTCCTTCATTTCCTTAGCACAAAGCCAATTCTTAACAACAAATCAAACCAAATATACTCTATCTTTCCTTCATACCATCAATATGAAATAAAATAAATTATTCAAATCTAGCATTGCACTTCTTGAGAAGGTTTTTCTTTCCTCGCTCTAAGCCTTGGCAGACCAATAATATGCATTCCTCCAAGCTTATATTTCACTTTGAGCATGTTGCATACTTTCCTTAGAGTTTCCTACTCCACAAAGAGTCTAATCAACTAGTTCGGTGGTCTCAATCAAACCCCTTTTATTATGTATGGGCATCATTTATTTGCTACATTTTGAATGCACTTGACCCACTTGGTCAATTTCAATCCATGCGATCTGCCTTGTTTGTTACACCGACCTCAATTTTGGAGTGAGGTTAACTACCCCCTCCTTAGAACTAGGATTTATCTAGGCACTATGGGCTTCCTAAGATTAGAATGCCTCTGGTGGTTAAGTGAACACCAACCCTAAGCCTAGAAGACTCATAAGATTCAACCCTAATGTTAGACTCCAGCTTAGGATAAATAGGGCCCACCTACCCTAAACTCAATTAAGCCATATTTTAAACCGAACTCCCAAACTCCAACCAAATGACCACAAACTAAACCTCAAATAAGACCAATCAACCATATACCTAATTTGAGCCATTATGGTTCAATTTGGTCAAGTGTCTAAGTTGACTTGATCCAATCCATTCAGGCTTAAAAGGGCTAAATCCAAAATCAACACAATTGGGTTAAATTTAAAATCACCTAAACTCATTTGAACTTCAATTGAAAGTGATTTAACCTTGATTGCAACCCAATTGAGTCTAATTGTAACTTAATTAGCCCTTAACCTAAGTTGACCAATTTGAACCCTATAAGGCTAAGATTCAATTTAATGTGATCTAACCCAAATTGACTCAATCCAAGCCTCATAATCATTCTAGACACTTAATTGAACATTCCAAGTCACTCCTACCCATTCAATTCCATCAATAGGTTCAATTAACCCAACTAGACCCATTTGACCTAAAGAGTCCAAATGAGCCAAAATTTAATCCAGTCCAAATTTTTTACAATAAAGCTATCAATCAACTCTAAATCCACCATTGAACATCTCTCAATATTCGATTAGCCCCAATTGAACCTAACTAAGCTAACTGGTTTACTTAACCCAATTTGCCTAAAAGACCAATTGAGTCAAAATTTAATTCAACTCCAATTAGACCAAATCAATTCACCCAATCTCTTCCAAAATTATTGTTGATCATGATCAATCATCCAATTGCATCCAATAAAACCAAATTCAATCAGTTTGGCTACTTAAGCCATGTTGACCCAATTTGACCTAAATGGCCAAATTGGGCCAAAACACATTCTAATCCAAATTGATTGCAACTAATATCTCCAATCAATTACAAATTGATTATTGAACACTTTCCAATCATTAATTGAAGCCAATTTGGTTAAACCAACCCAATTGACATATTTATCCCAATTTGATCTAAATGATGAAATTGAACTAACACGTATTATAATCCAAATCAATTCAATCAAAAGCCTCCAATAACTCTCAAATGACCAATCCAACATGATTCAATCCCTCACCTAAACCAATTTGGTCAATTTGACCAAATTGGTCAACTTAGCCCATTTAAACTAAATAAACCCATATAAACCAAATCCAAATCTCAAATCGAATAAAACCAAATGCACTAATACATTTAAAATGGTCATTTGAACATAATATACTAGCCCTCTTGATCCAATTTGTTCAATTGGTCAACTTAACCTATATAAACCCAAATTGACCTACATGGGTCAAATTGAGCGAAACTCAACCATAATGACTCCAAATCTAGCCAAACATGGCATGACTCATCCTTATGCCCCCCTTAACCTACCCAACTGAACCTAACCCATGGTGAACTTGGTTTAACCTAAACCAAGTGAACCAAAGGTTCCAAATAAGACAAATCCTCATTTGGAGAGCCTACCCACTCTCTTAGCCTATAGCAGCCACTTCTGGCCCTCTTTGGGTCTAGGACCACAGATCCAACCTAACCCAAGGCTGTTTGGTTTAGTCTTTGTGGTGTTTTAATTTGGAGTCATAGGGACACCGCATATATCTTAGGGGGTACTTATCAAAGTGATCGAGTGCAACATTGAGGTACGATGTACTATCTAAAAAGATAGAAATATCATCCTATAATGTACTTAATCTCCTAATAAGGACTTCTAAGGTAGATGGGTCTACATATATACTAGAGATTTTATTCCTAGTTTATATGGATAAATAAAGTAGGGTTATTTTATGTCAGGCTCTTTAGTTCCCCATAGAGGTAAGCCTCTACAGTTAATTACATCTTAGAAAATAAGAATTTTTTAAGAACACTCTCAATTAAAGTAGTCAGTAAGTATCTCTAAAGATTTCAAGGCTAGACTATCAAAAGATTATATACTTTTTAGAAATCAAGTAGGAAAGTTCAAATAGAAAGACTTATTTATAGATTTCATAGAAAAATAAGTAGGGAGCACCCAAGATACTAGGAAGCCTAGTGTGTGCTCTGATCTACCCTATAATGAGGCTTCATATTTTTGAAAGAGAGACTTTACTTTTATTTAAGTTGGAATTTTATTAGAACGCTAGGGCTTATAATCTAACAACACAAATTATAAAAACTCCTAAGAGGTGAGGACTTATACTCATAGTAAAAGGGAAATGAGCCTCCTAAAATCCTAAATCTATAAAGCTCTAGTGCAGGCTTAGGCTAAAGCAAGAACATTTATTTTCATTTATTATTACAATAGCCCCTTTAGCATAATCCCCTATATAAAACATCATTAGTATATTAACAACTTGTCATACAGTTTGCAGATAAACAATCCTAACATCCTGTCTAAAATATTACATCATAAAACAAAACACATCACCATAACTTACACTGGCCTAACTTAATACTAAGATCGGTGACTTAGTATTTTAAAGTGTGTGCTAAGGCTTTAGTGTGGCCTGTCTTGGTTAAGTCATGGAAGTATGATTGTCTAATGTTTTGGAATTGTTTAAATTAATCATTAAGGATGGTTTCACTTCAAGTGTTTTAGTAAATTGATTGATTTTAATTTGCATATTCTCATTTTGTTTGATACTTAACATTTAGCTATTATAAAGAGAAGAAAAAGGCTTGGCCCCTTCATCCCTATCCTAAGTTATTTTCTAAAGGGTAAATTATCATAGCTTTAGTTCTTTTAATGAAACATTTATGATTTTTTTTTCTTAGTGGGACTAAGTTTGGGTTAGTTTTAAGGAATCTTATTCAAGCATGAGAGGCATCTTAGGACTAATAAAAGTAAGTCACCATCACATGAGTAATATTCCAACACTTTCTTTCATTACTAATAACATTCATATTCTTTTACTTTTAGTCTTCTTAATATTTAATTTAACATATATACATGCAATATACCCATATTTTTGTACACTTAATGAATGTTAATGCATAAGTTGATAGAAAAGAAAGATTCCATCTCATAGCTAAGCATATGCAAACATGTATTAGAAATTTAAGCAAGTATGTGCTATTGTTAAACTAGGAAAGTAATATTATTTAAGACCTCCTTGGGGCTACTTAAAGCCTCGTATTCTCGAGATGTACAGGAAATATACTTCCTAATTCAAATACATATAAACACACACATAAGCATAGAAACAAAACCATGCAAAGGTTATATAAAATCTTTTATTCATGTAAAGTTCAATAACATGAAAAGAAAAGTTTTATCCTATATTCTAGCACATGTATACACATAAATGAAATTATGTAAGTACATGTCGTTGTTAAACTAGGAAGTGAGATTATCTAAGATCTCTGTAGGGCTACTTAAATCCTTGTAGTCCTAGGATGTCCAAACTATATACTTGTGAATTCAAATTCATGTAAACATACACATAAAGCATGAAGATTAAACAATCCCTTACTATCTTTAAGTCATAACTAAGTGGAGGATTTATTAAATTCTTTCAAAAAATTGATTTAAATTTTATACACTTTGATTCATTATAATTTTTGTAATTTCAAAATAATTTAAGATTTATTAGTGATAATAGCCACACTATATCAAAATATTTATCCAACTCATACAATTTGTATGCAATCATATTCTTTTTTTTAAAACATGAACACATGAAACAAATTTGGAAGAAAGTAATCAAATGTCCTCCTATGGACAATCAAGCCAAATAAACATTCCTTCACACTAACCAAAGCTTAAATAAGATTTAATTTTAATGTTTAGGTTATTAAAACCTAAAGAGGAAAAAATGTACTTAGGATTCACTCCATCCCATGTTAGTTATTTATCATATTTACGGAAGGAAACTAAATATGTTTTTTGAGTTGATTAGGTTGAAGCCATTAATCACATTGACTTAATTACCCTTCCCCAAGCTTCTTTAATTTAATCAACTGCTTGATCATGAGCCTTCAATGATGTGCTTTGGAAGAATAAAATCAACAATGCACCTAAAAGAGTCTAATGCAATTAAACTCATGCTTAAGAGTTAACCAAATTAAAGGAGAGAAATATTTAAGTAAAATTCTCTTATGATTTTCCACACCCATGGGATAATCATAATTTCTTTAATGACTTTGTGCTATTAAACACATAAAGGGATTAATGGGTTATATTTGAGTTATCTAAATCAAATTTAGTTTTAATTTTAATTTTATCATTATTTTTTTTAATTATTCTTTAATTATTAAACCTATTAATTAACCCTCTTAAAGAAGTATATTTGGGAAAATAATTAGGAAAATGGTCTTAATAATTTCTCACATCATACCCACTATTTACATTGATTAATTAACATTAATCGTTTAGTATTTACTATTCACTAATTTTAATAATCATATAATTAATTAAAGAGGGTAATTAGGATTGAAATTTAACAAATAATTCCAAGAAAATTATGCGAGGCATAGGACATACCAAAGAATCATCCCATCAAAATTGGAATTAATTAGCTAATTAATTTGGCCTTAATGAAGGTAATTAGCTCAAGTTTCAAACCTTAATTAAGTATTATCCACTTTATGTTAATTAGGGATTTTATTTTTATTAAATTCTCCTCTATCTAAGCTTTCTAAAATGGGTTTATTGTATTTTTTTGAATTTTTATATAATTAGTTATACCTTTTTAAAGTTTTGGCCATTTAACTATATTTTTAAGCCTTAATTAATCCTTTCAACTATCGACGCCACATGGATGCTGATGTGAGAACACTTTCCATGTGGCATTGAGGTATTGGCTACTTAAATTATCCAACAAGGCAGCTGACTCAATAGTGGTGGATGTAGTTTCATCTCAATAATTTGAGATTTCTAATAAAATTAGTCACAATCGTTCATTGTAATCACATAGAATGGATGATTGGTGATCTGTCATCCTACGAGTGCTAGAAGATGGACACCGCTTGCCTTCCACCACTCAATTCGAGCTTACTGGAGCTTGCTCGATGACAAAATTGACTCCAAAATGATCAAAGAATGAATCTAAGGAGATCCTACAATGGAGAACACATGAAAACACGATTCACTTGAAAAAGACCAACACAAAGAGGCCAAGATTACATTGCCAACTTTTACCTGCAGAGCTATAGACGATAATCTGTCAATAGAGTAGCTTTGTCTTAAAGAGATACATTCTATTAAGAAGATTGAGCTACCTCCCCATCAATCGATCGGATGAAACACCATCACAAAGTTCATGTTGGTCTAGGGACATCTTGTGATGGTCGAATCACTCAAAATGATTCATTTTGGGTCATCAGAGTGAGGTGAAATTGTGTCAAGAGTTAATTTGAGTTTAGAGAAGGTTTGAGAAGCTTGGATGGGTAGAGCTCTGGGGTCCAATTGGGAGCTAGTCTCATCGATGATGAAGTGCACGAGGAGCTCAGAAGAGGGTTTAATAGTGTGTGGAATGCTCTAGGGAAATTTTCTATTGAGTTTGAATGAATTGGGAGAAGTATACTCTCCTCCCGGTTGAACCAAATGATAGTTGGTTTGCCAACCATCTAGCTAGAGTAGGTGGTCGGAGGTGGCTGAGTATGAGAGGTTGAGGGAGTGTAGTGGGCTACCATGAGGTGTGCACTCTTCTTTAGGTGGACCAATGGTTTCCCATGGGTGAGCTCACCCTCTCTTGGCCAAAGGCTGAACCCAACAACCTTAGGTTATGTTAAGTCAGTGGTCCTTTGTCCAAAAAAGTCCAAAGGTGGCTGCCAAGGGATGGGGAGTTGGAGAACCCTTCTAAATGGAGATTTTGTCCCATTTAGAGGGGTTAGTTCAATGATTTTGACCCAAACTAGGTTCACCATGGGTTGCGTCCACTTAGACAGACCCATGGTTACCCAAGGATAAGTCATGCCAATTTTGGTTGGGTTTGGGCTTGGTTTGCTTAGCTTTGGCTCAATTTGACCCATGTATATCAAAGTGAGGGTTTGAGTAAATTTAATTGATCATTTTGAATGAGTGAGTGCAATTGATTTGATTCAATTTGGATTAGATTTGGATTTGGTTCATATGATTCAATTTGGGTCAAATAAGTCATGTTGACCAATTTGGCCAAATTGCCTAAATTGGCTTGAGCATGGGTTATGTCAATGTTCAATTATTCATTTGTAATTGATTGGAAGAGTTGATTTGAATTGATTTAAATTATGGAGTGATTTGGTTCAATTTGACCCTTTAGGTCAAATTGGGCTAAGACCAATTGTGTTGGGTTGATCAATTGGGTTCAATTGGAGGTTGGATCATGTTTAATACTAGTTGGTAGTAATTGTAATCATTGGTTTTAATCAATTTGGTATAGGATTTGATTTGGTCCAATTTGACCCTTTGGGTCAAATTGGGTCAAATGGCCAAATTGTCTTGATTAGGTTCAATTGATTGTGGTGGTGTGTTCAATAATGATTGGATGGTTTGATTTAATCCAACGGGAGTTTTATTTGAGTTTGGTTTAGTTACACCTTTTAGGTCACTTTGGGTCAAGTGACTTGGTAAAGTCAACTTGGACCAATTGGTAATGGATGGTTGGGATGTGTTCAATGATGAATTTGAGGTTGCTTGGTGGCTTTGATTGCAAATGATTTGGGGATTAGGTTTGCTCATTTGAACCTTTTAGGTCTAATGAGCTAACTTGGGAGATCAAATTCACTTGATTCAATGAGCTTGATTGCAAATGTTAAAGTAGTTTGAAATGATCTATTTAATACTTAGGTGATTAAGAAAATCAAATTGGATTTAGTTTGTTTGATTTGAATGGAGTTATAGGATTATGGTGGGTTAACTTGGGTTAAGATCCAAGTTAATTTGGCTTGGAGCTTAGATTGGAGAACCAAATTTAATTAAGATTAATTGAATAAGTTTGAGTTATTTTAGCTCTAACTACATGAGGTGAAGTTTGGATGAGTAGATGGGCATGAGTCTTGGTTTAGGCCTTATGGTAGGTGAATCCTACTATCCTAAGGTAAACTCTATGCTTAGGGTTATGCCTTATAAGTCTTTAGGTCTAGGTTTAGTGTTTTGTTAATAACTAGAAGTGTCCTATCACTAAGGAAGTCTAAGTGTCTAGAAGGCTCCTAGATCTAAGATGGGAGAGATCAATCCTAACTCCAAAAGTGAGGTCAACAGTCCTTAACTAAGGGGAGGACCTCATCCCCTTGGCTGGCCATTGGTTAACCTTAAAAGAGGTGTACCTTCCATGTTTGGCTATTAGGCTCCCTCAGCCACCCAAGCACATCCACCTCACTAGTCCCATGCCATCTCACCCACAGAATAAAAATGACCAATCCCATGGCTTGGTTCACTTGGAGAAGAGAGTATACTTCTTCCCTTGCATTCAAACTCAAAAGACACATTCACCAGAGCCCAAGCATCAATCCCAAAGCTTCTCTAGAGTCTCCTAAGCACCTCATCGCCGTAGATCAACCTCACCTCAAACGAAGCCTCGTTCCATCCAACTAATCAAAACTCCACCAAATCTAAATTAACTCTTCCACATCTTGCACTCAGTAACCAAAATGAAATGATCTGCACTCGATTTGATCACCGAAAGTCCAAGTTTGATCACACTCTGGGGAGCAACTGATGATGAAGCAAAGGAGGATCTTCTCAACAGGGATTCACCTCTTCAAAGTGATGCTACCTCAGTTTATGGTACACTGGTCTTTAGCTCTAGCGAGGTAATCCCCTCAAATAATAGGTCCAGCCACCTAGGTGTTGGCCTTTTATAAAAAAAATTGCATGTGATGTGAATCGAGTCATATGATCTATTTAGAATATGTCCCTGATTGATTTGGAGTCAAATCTACCATCGAATGAGCTTTGGTGAGCTCATATCGGCGAAAAAAAAATCCTTCTCTGCTGCAAGTTAGACGGATCATCGACCTTTTCGTTCCATGATTAGAATGTCATGATTAAATCCAGTAGAAATTTTGATTTAATTTGTGAGATTAATCATTATATGATCCATGATTGACGGTGAGAAAGCACATTCGTTGTTGTTGAGTCATCAGCCTTGTGGGATAATTTATGTGACCAATCTAGTGGAGCTGTGTGAAAAGCATTGTCTCATCAGTGCCAACGCAGTGGTGACAATGTAAATAAATTAATTAGGGTTTGAAATAAATTTTAATTACCCAAACCTTTAAAAAATCACAATTAGTTGAAAAAAAATATAAATAATACAAATAAACACATTTTGGAAAGCTTAGATAGAGGAGAATTATGGAAAAATAAAACCCTAATTTTTTAAGTGAATAGTGCTTAATTAAAGTTTGAAAATTTACTTAATTAACTTAATTAAGCTTTAATTACTTGGCTAATTAACTTGAAAATTGGTCTAATCACTCCTGATGAATTGTGCCTCTTATAATTTTCTCAAATTAATTTATTATGTAATTTGAGAAATCTTGATTTTAAATCTAATGAATCATTTTATGTACTTAATAATTTTAAATTGAGAACATTTTTAAAATAATTATAAGAACTCAATTAAACATTTAGATAATAAGGGTGATCTTAAGGATTAATTGGGACCCCAGTTCAATTATTTTCCTAAAATCATCCTAATAGGACTTTAATTAATTAATTAACCTAGAACTTAAAAATAATCATAGTAATTAGCATTGTTAAAACAAACCCTCTTTGTGCTCTAACAAAGAGGTTTTCATTGAAATCAAGATCCTCAATTAGTTTAAAATATTTTGAGTGTAATTGATGATTTTGGGATTTCCTACTTTATTTAATTGATCATTAATTATGAGTCTAATTGTATTAGAATTCTTAGGGCATGTTTATTTCATGTTTATGCATTTTCAATAATTTTATCAAGATTTTTGTGTTCATGTTTAATGCTTAAACAGATTTAGAGACACTTTTGAGGCTTAATTGATTAATTAATTAATTAACATCAATTAATTTATATAAATCACTCTTAAATTACTTAATGAAAAGAGATGGGCTAAGGGGTGACATTTATAATCTTATCTCTTTGTTAGGATTAAATGTTTCAAATCCCTAAAATCAACCCCTAATAAATTTCATTAAGCTTAGAGATACTTCTCTTAATGTGAATGTTCTTAGGAATTACTGAACCCTATGAGCTATTTGATGATGTTTAATTTCTTTGCTTAAGTTATTCTAAATTTTTTGTGTTTCATATGTTCATGCATCAATATTCTAAAAATTTTTAAAAAAATTTAAATATTACATTAATCACATGCATTTGAGTTAAATAGTGTGGCTATTACATTAGTAAATTTTAAAATTTTTTCTTGATTAATAGCTATTAATCTAAATATAAATAATTAAAACTTAATTCTAATTCCTAGATGTATGAGCTATGATTTGAAAGGTATATAGTATGAAACACGAGGTCATAAAACTATTGTCGAAGGACATCTTGAAACCTCAACGATATAATAATGTCACATACCTTGAGATTTGTAGTAAATTATATATTAAAGATAAACTATTTCTTAATTAAATTTTTTAAGATTTCATAATTTTATCATTATGTCCATATATGTGTGCATATGTATATAAATTAACAAGTATAAAGTGTAGACATCCTGGGAATACAAAAGTCTTTAAGTACTACTAAGGGGGTCTTCGATTACCTCCCTTCCTCTGGTTCAATAATGACATGTACTTGTACAATCGATATATGTATTTGTATGTGTATGCCTAAAATTAAAACCCCCATTTCCTATGATATTCATGCATCATGGAGCAACAATTTATTGTAAATATTAATAGTTGAAGGCATACTAATTCAACCATGTGTCAAGTGTGAAGTAATTAAATGATATATATATGTTCATTAAATCTCATTAGATAATTATGTACACATTAAAATAAATACTAAAGAATAATGAAGCAAGGTTGAGAGAATATCATCAAGTCAACTATACTTTGGTTTCACTAATCTTAAGAATGTCTTTTACATGTAAGATAACTTCCTTAAGCCAAATCCAAATATAAGCTTTAGTAAAACTTGTAACACTTCATTAAGAGAATTAAAAGCTATAAAATCCACCTCTTAGATCCAACCTAAGGTTAGGGATTAAGGTAGGTTTCACCCTTCCTTTTTCTCTTTATAACTCTAAATTTAAATCAAACTTAAAAAAGAAATTGAAAGCTCAAGTTTAAAAATCACTTCAAATTATTAATCATGAAAACTATGACTACCCTTAATAGAAATTCAAACATTTATCATTAGAAAGTTTCAAACATTAATACTTAATCATGGCATGCCACACTAAACCTAGCACACACATTAGAATGTGAAGTCACTAATCTTAGTTTTAGTTTAGGCCAATGATTATTATGATGATGTGATATTTTATTTTGTGATGTACTATTTTATATTAGATGTTAAGATTGTTTGTGCCTGATATTTGTAATCTTAGGCTAATAATATTTTTTTACAAAGGATTGTGCTTAGAGAACCACGCAATAATAATAAAATTAGAAATACTTCTTGCTTATAGGTCTTTGCTTAAGACCCTAAGCATAAATTATGATAAGTGGGCTTGGGGATCTAAGGTAGAGTGCTAAGCCTAAATATGTGAAATATAACTGCTTGGTTTGAATGTGTATTAAGCTAACTTTTATTTTGTAGGTGTAGATAGATTTATACTTTCATATAATATAACTTTTATAATAGGAATACGATTAAATGTTTGGGGTTTAGGATGAGCAATGGCTAGAAGGCTTAGACTTGGGAGGCCCTGTGAAGCATAGAGTGCTCAAATATAAGAAGTGGAGATGAAGATAAACAATTGAAGTTCCCCATAGCTATATTTTTAATTATAATTTAGTTATAATCCGGGCAGTATAAGGGTAGAGCTCAGATACTCAAATTTTTTTTTCAGGATCTATGATAATACATGGTTGCCTTTAATTCTTTAATCGATTGATGTTGATTGTGTATGTGCATTAATTGTGTAATATAAATGATATGAATTTTATAGGTTTTAAAATTTTAATGTTTAATATTTGGCCCAGATATGAGTGGCTATTTAGGAATCATAATTTTTCTACTTCAAACCTCAGTGTTAAGAGGCTATGACACCTAAGAGGGTGGTGAATTGAGTTTTTAAAAAAATAAGTTTAGAAAACTTAATTTAAAACTTTTGTTTAAAACTTAAATCTTTAATGATAAAGCTTTCTAGAGAAATAAACAATAATCAATAATAGTATAGAAAAGTAAAGTGCAAAAAAATAAAGAAAGAGAACACATAGATTTTTACGTGGTTCGGCCGAACCCCAAAACTAACCTACATCCACGCCTAGACACCTAGGCTAAGAATTCACTAAATCAAAATTAATATTACAACAAATCTTTTTTACTCTCCTTCATAGGAAAGTACAACCCAACACCATACTTTTATTAATGGGCAAGTATAACCCAACACTATACGTTTCTTAACGGGCAAGTACAACTCAACCATGTACTTTTCTTAATGGGTATGTACAACCCAACAAGAAAATATGAAAGAGGAATATGAAAGTATCTAACTCTCAATTTAAAATTATTTTTCGCTCATAACCCAACTATAACAATATTAAGGCAAGTGAAATAAAATGAATGAAAGATAACTCACATTAATTAATATTTAAATATGTAAGCAATGATTAAACTTGAAGTATGTAAATGATGCACGTGAAACTTTAAACTATTTGATGTGAATGTAATAACTTGAAATTAAATTGATTTACTTTTAATGATTTGGAAGGTAGCATAATAAAGATTTGAAAAATAGATCAATTACTTTTACAAAAGAGCCTTTAAGTTTTTAAAAGATCAAATGTAAAAAATGAAATCTTAAATCTCATGAAATCAATTTAAAACTTTTTTCAAAAGGAAATATCATAGAAAAGAAAACTTGCAACATACAAGTGTTCTTTATGAACTAATTTTCATAACATAAGTTTTACTTTAGCATATGTAAAAAAGAGAAGAGAAGAGTTTGCAAACATGAAACTTTAATCAAAACCACATAAAGCTTTTGACCAACTTGAGAAAGTATATGATTAGAAGTGTAAAGCACAAATCAATTTGACAAAA
The DNA here is from genome assembly GCA_021442155.1 of Cymbidium sinense. Lineage (NCBI taxonomy): Eukaryota > Viridiplantae > Streptophyta > Magnoliopsida > Asparagales > Orchidaceae > Cymbidium > Cymbidium sinense. The sequence continues at coordinate 28,563,570 of CM038233.1, read as the reverse complement.
TATCAAAAGTCTTAGCCAAGAAAGAAATCAATGTCTCACAAAAGAGGAGAAATTAAATAAATTAAAAAAAACCTTAATAGCTTTTTCCCAAGAGGAATTTCCACCAATCCTCTGAGAGGAATTTTGGCCAAGGCAAGGAAGAGGGAAATTATAATTAGTAAGTGATTCAATTTGAATCAATTAAATTAAATTAATTTAGCGTGATGAAGTAAATCGACAAAAAGTGGATATGGAGGAAAAATTAATTTGGAAAGAGATTTAAATTGAATCAATTCATCATATGTCCTTATTTCTAATGTAATTAAGAATTTAATGCTTATGTTGGTCGACCAAGAGAGAAAGAGGAGAGAAGAGTTTGAATTACTAGCAAATAAGTCATGACACAATTAATTATCTAAGTGAAAAAGGAAATAATTCAACTATGATTAATTAAATTAATCATGATATATGGACGATAAAAAAAGTTTCCATGATAGTATTCAATTATTATTTAAGGTAATATAATGCAATATTCAACCAATTCATCTTCATTGAAAGAGGGAAGGAAAAAGATAATATACAAGCTTTATTTAATGAAATCCAATGAGTATTCAAAAATTTGGCCAAGCTTGTTTCCTAAAATAGATTAAATTTAATTTAATGCACTAATTTCAAATTAAATGAAGATGAATTTGATCTTAGAATAATTCAAATTAATATTTATCATGAGATTAATTTGAATACAATTAAGAGTATTGTTGGCCATGGGAAGTTTCCAAAAATATAAATTATATAAAAGAAAAAAAGGATAATTTCATGGCTTATTTAATTGAATATGAATTAACTCAAATAAATTCAAATTAAATTAAATTAGCTAAATTAGAATAGCATAAGATCAGCCACAAATATTTCATAAAAGGCTAAGTTCAAATTTGCACATGTAATCAAGAAATATTCAATTTGAATTCAAAAATAATTCAAAATAAAGATTCAAATAAATGAATTTTTTAATTTAGAAAAATATGGGATAATTATGGAAACACTTTGAATAACTCTCACATAATTTATTTAGCAAGTAACCCTGAAAAAATTCAGCCAAAAAGGTTTAAAATGAAAAATAGGATAGGAGAGAGAAAATAATATAAAGAATAATTTCAAAATAATTGAATTTTATGCCTGTAATAAATGAATAATGAGTATATTTTAGCATGGAAATAGTTTAATGAGTTACGAACTTAATTTAACATGTATGGAAGCATAATAAATGTAATATAGTTTATGCATTTAGTTCACATTATCCAAAAATGAATAATTTAAAAAATGATTATAAATATGAAATATTATGTTTATGAATAATTTAAAATAGATCATTTTAAAATGAATGAATAATATATTTATTTTAGCCAGCATATCATTTGCTTTAATATAGTTATTCTTAGAAAAATTCTCACCCAATCCATTTCCAAAAGCATTCATATAAAGAAGAACTTGGAGTTGAAGAATTTTTCTACACACTTGAATTTAATCTGATTAGTAGCATTGAAAGTATATATTTATTGTCAATATAAATATAAATTAAGAATGATATTAATAATGATTAATTTGAATAATTTATCTTGCAAAGAAATAATTAGTTATTATTACACAAGGTTTGTTATCATCAAATCAAATGGTGAGATACAGGTGTGTAGTCAACCATCTCCCTACTTGATGATAACAAACCAATGTTGATGTGAATGGTGAAAATAGCATTATAAAGATTTTCTCCCCCTCACTAAATGCATACGTGAGAGATTAAAAGTCTAACAAACATCACTTATGATATAAAACAACATCAATATTTCTCCCCTTTTTGACATCATCAAAAGGTTCATAAAATAGAAGTTGGTTATATCAATAAAATTCTCCCCCTTAATTAAGTACAAAAGTAAATTAAGCTTGTAATGGAAAAAAATTAAGATTAACATGCCTGATAATCTTCTATTATTTAATATAATTTAATATATAAATTTTTTTATATGAAACTAACTTGAATAAACATGTAAATTGAGATAAATATCTTATGTGATGAAAATATACAGTTGAACATATGAATGATACAAACATGTCTCCAAAATAAAACTTTAGCAATATTTGAAGCAATTTGATACTCCACATTTATTCATTCAAACTGAATAATACTTTGAAAGAAATGACAACTTAAAATAAATACCAAAATTATTTATAGAGTTTACAAGAATATTTTCAAGTTATGTTTTGAAACTATTCATTCATAAAATAGAACATGAAGCTTATATAGATTAATTAAGCATGAATGAAACATAACTAATCTCAGGACCTAAATAAATGTATGAAATGTATTAATGAACAATACAAAATACTTTACCTCATACCACTCTTTCTTGTATACCTTTGCAATTTAAAATTTTTTTGTATACCTGAATTGATGACTTGTCTTGACCGTTCCTCCATGAAGACAAACCTACAATATAATCTCATTTTCTAGATTTTGGTATCCAAGCAAGCTTGGATCCTTTAACATTAGTAGCATTATTAATACTTGCATAGATGATGGAAATGCAAACCAATTCCCTTAAAAGTCCAAATGTATGAAGATAAAGCATTTAATTGCATGGATCTACTAAATGAAAAAATGTATGAAACATGACATTGCCTACAATAATAAGTATAAGTAACATTGGGCAAAGCATGAATAAATGAATTATAACTTCTAGGTTTAATTTTAGAGAATGAAATAACATGTTTGGGAGATGTACAATTATTTAAAATGTGAATGACATGAATATTGCTTTAAGATATGGATGGATTTGAATCTAAAGCATGTGAGAAACAAGAACTTGTAGAAGATAAAGATATGTCAATTAAATTTTTTATAATATTAGTATTTTCAATTGTTAAATTTTCAATCTTAATATGTAAATCATGTTCATCTTTATTTTTATATAATAACTCTTTTGTAATAATTTGTTCTCATCTTCTAAAACTTTTATGTTGGAAACAAGCTTATCATGATAGAAGGATGTAGAGGTGCTAGATAAATCACTTAGCAAATCATTTACTTTAATATGCAATGAAGATATTATTTTATTTTCAAGAAAAATAAATCATATCAAGATATTTTTTTAGCATCTATTAAAAGTGACTCATTTTTCATCAAAGTGTCAAGATTTAATTTAAAACTTATAGATTTTATTTTAATGGAAATGTATTTCTTTTTCAATTTATTATAAACATCCATTAATTCATCAAAGACATTAGATAACTCTTTATAAGCTAACTTATTTACTTAAGGTATCCTCATGTTTGAGAATTGAAACTTAGGGTGGTTGACTTGAGGGATGTAGTTGGAAGCTCTTTTTCTATAAGCACTATAATACTTTATTTAAAATCATCTTTATTCCTTTCCTTTATTTACCTTATTTCTCTTCTTACTCTTTTTAGAACCAAAGGCATGCACTTGAGGCTTTGAATTTAATTTTATGGATTTTTTAATAAGAATATTCTTTTCTTGTAAATAATTCTTCTCACCTATCTTACAATCACAACTTATAGCAAAGTGAGAGCATCAAGTATATATTTTCCAGATTTAAATGATAATAAATAAGAAAGCTCATCAGAAAGAGATATCTTATAAAAATATAAAAATATATTTTCATTTAAAAGAATCAAATTATTTTTTTTTGAAATAGAAGATGAGCATTTAAATAGATATACCACATTCTGGAATCAATACTTAATAAAATCATAAGAATCTAACTTTCCATATATCAAAATTAGTTTTATAAAAAAAATGAGTGCATAATAAATTTTATCATCAAAGAACAAAGAATCATTTGAAGTGCCATATCTTGATCAACTTCAGGGATGTTAAGCCACTAAATGAGTCGACTCGATATCAATGGTTAAGAGGCTATGGCAGAGGTGGGGTGAATTGGGTTTTAAAAGTAATTTTAGAAAACTTAATTTTAACATTTTGTATAAAACTTAAATCTTTAATGATAAAGCTTTATAGAAATAAAATAACAATAAACAATAATATAAAAAAGTCAAGTGTAAAAAAATAAAGAAAGAGAACACAAATTTTTATGTGGTTCGGCGAAACCCCAAAACTGGTCTATGTCCATGCCTAGCCAACCACGCTAGGAATTCACTAAATCAAAATTAAGATTACAACAAATCTCCCATACTCGCCTTCAAGGGCAAGTACAACCCAACACCATACTTTCTTTAACAGCAAGTAAAACCCAATAATGTACTTTTCTTAATGAGCAAGTACAACCCAACCACATACTTTCCTTAATGGGCAAGTACAGCCCAACAAGAAAACATGAAAGTATCTAACTCTCAATTTAATATTATTTTTCTCTCATAACACAACAATAATAATATTAAGGTAAGTGAAATAAAATGAAAGAAACATAGCTCACTTTAATTGATATTTAAATATTTAATCAATGATTAAACTTGAAGTATGCAAATGATGAGCATGAAACTTTAAACTATTTGATGTGAATGTAATAACTTGAAATTAAATTTATTTAATTTTAATGATTTGAAATGTAACATAATAAAGATTTGAAAACTAGATCAATTACTTTTACAAAAGAGACTTTGAGCTTTCAAAAGATCAAATGTAAAATAAAATCTTAAATCTCATGAAATCAATTTAAAACTTTTTCCAAAAGAAATATCACTTGTGAAAAGTATGAAACTAGTTAATAGAAAAAAAAAATTTGCAACATACAAGTGTTCTCTATGACCTAAGCATATGCAAAAGTAAAGAGAAGAGAAGAGCTTGCAAACACAAAATTTTAATCAAAACCAAACAAAGCTTTCATCCAACTTGAGAAAGTGTATGAATAGATGTGTAAAGCGTAAATCAATTTTACCAAATACCAAAGAGTCTTAGCCCAAGAAATAAATAAAAGTTTCACATAAGAGGAGCAATGAAATAAATTAAAAAGAACCTTTGGCCAATAGGAATTTCCTCCAATTCACCAAATTATTTTATGCAATCTCCAAGCCAATCACTTGTAGGTTGTAAGATGGAAGAATAATGAAGAAATTAACACTTGATTTACCAAGAAAAGATCACCAAGAGTTTTTACAGGAATTCGGTCAAGAGGGTTTTTGAAAGAGAGATTTTTCCAAGAGAGGTTAACCTAGTCTAAGGAACATTATTTATAAAACAAGAAGTTATGAGGTTGGCCAAGAGAAGGAAAAAATGGAGAAGCTAATTTTAAATTAATTTAAACATAAACCAATCAAAATAAAAATAAATGGCATGAGATAAAAAAATAAGCTAAAGGGAAATGTGAGGGAATTCCAATATGGAAGGTTGGTTTAATTTAAAAATCAATTTAAAATTCAAATTGAATGAGAGGGATTTAGGCCAAGGAAAAGAGGAGGGAAAGTTTAATTAATAAGGGATTTAATTTGAATCAATTAAATTAAATTAATTTAGCATGATGAAGTAAATTGACAAAAGGGGATGTGAAGGAAATTAATTTGGAAGAGATTTAAATTGAATCAATTAATCATATTCCATGATTTATAAATATAATTAAAGTTAATGCTTATGTGGGTTGGCTAAGAGAAAGAAAGAGGTGAGAAGAGTTTGATTTATTAGAAAATAAGTCATGACACAATTAATTATCTAAGTGACAAAGAAAATAATTCAACTTTTGATTAATTAAATTAAGCATGATATATGGTCTACCAAAAAAAAGTTTTGAAGATTGTATTCAATTAGTATTTAATGCAATATCATGGAATATTCAATCAATTCATCTTGATTGAAAGAGCGAAGGAAAGAGATAATATACAAGTTTTATTTAATAAAATCCAAGGAGTATTCAAAAATTTAGCCAAGCTTATTTCCAAAACTAGATTAGATTTAATTTAATACACTAAATTCAAATTAAATGATGATGATCCAGATCCTTGGAAAATTCAAATTAATATTCATCATGAGATTATTTTGAATACAATTAAGAGTATAGTTGGCTATGAGAAGTTTCCAGAAATAGAAATTATACAAAAGAAAAAAGGATACTTTCATGGATTATTTTAATTGAATTTGAACTAACTCAAATAAATTTAAATTAGTTAAAATTAATTAAATTAGAGTAGCATAAGATCAACCACAAATATTTCATAAATAGCTAAGTTTAAATTTGCACATCTAATCATGAAATATTCAATTTAAATTAAAAAATAATTCAAATTAAAGATTCAAATAAATGAATTTTTAATTTGAAAATATGAACAATTGTGGAAACAATTTGAATAACTATCACATAATTTATTTAGCAAGTATTCATGAAACAATTCACCTAAAAAGGTTTAGTATGAAAAATAGGATAGGAGAGAAAAATAATAAAAAATAATTTTAGAATAATTGGATTTTATTCATATAATAAATGGATAATAAATATATTTTAGCATGGAAATAGTTTAATGAGTTGTGAACTTAATTTAACTTGAATGGAAGCACAATAAAATAAGTACAATCAAACAAATTTTATTTTTAAGTATTGATAAAAAAAATAAAATAAAAATAAAAACATAAAATAAAAAATGAAAAACAAAGGTGATCCTAAATGGCCCCTAAAAATCTCATCAAAATCAGGGTGATTATTATTATAGGCAAGATATTCATTATATTCATAATTATTAAATTTATAAACAAAATTAATGGTACCACTTTCAAAACTTATCCATTTTTCCTAGACAAAGACTTTATCATCCCCATACTCCTTAGCATTTATAAAGAATTCTCTAACCATAGGGATGGCATTAGCTTTAGTCTTGTAAGAAAAATGCTCCTAGTCTCTTCTTACTATGATCCCCTCTATAGGTCTACTAAGGTTATGGAATCCTCTATGTGGGAATAGGTTCTTGTTGATAAGAAAGTAATGATACTTCTCATCCACCTTAGCTCTGACAAACTTACGAAGATCGTAGGATCCTGTCCTCTTCTTCTCATGAAGGATTTTGACAGGCATGATTGCTAAGGAGAATAGACATAATATCAAAGGAGAACTCTTTAAGTTTATAAGGCAAGGGATAAATTGAAAATGAACTCTTAGCTAATGAGTTATATATATAAGAAATTCCAACATCGTGGTGTTGAACATTCAACACCAAGGAACTAGCCTCTTTGTCTATCTATTCTAATAGTAGCATCGTGACGCTATACATGCAATGCCTGTGTGTCGATCAATGGTTATCCATTTCTAATTACTAGTCAGAAAAGTGTAATTATGATTATTTATTTCATAATCAATAGTGATAAATTTATTTTAAATTAGTGGCATCTTTATCAAAAAAGTTATGCGACCACGATGCTATTTATAGCATTCGGTGTTGGTCAATCTTTTGTTCTTTTTGATTTAATGTCTATTGAATTGTAATTTTATATTGCCATTTGACTAGTGCTGATGCTATACATGCAATACTTAGACATTAGTCAACCGGTCAACCTTTTATGCCTTTTTCAAGATTTGGCAAAATTATTGTAATTGAAGGCATGTTGTCATAGCATTGAATGCAACACCTAGGTGCTACGCTAAGTTTTTATTTTGTTATCTTAAAACTTTATACTACACATTCTACCACTTCAATGTAATACTTCATTACTTTTTCACTTATGTTAGCACAGTTCTACATTGGGTTTCCTCTCAACAAGTGCTTAGTTTAACATCCCTAGTTTGATAAATTGGTGTTTAATTTTCCATTATTTCTATCAATTTGATTAAATCAACTCTCCCCCATAATAAGGCTTAAATCGTTGTCCACTCACTTTAAAAATACTTTTAGTTTTTAGGTCTTCAATGTTAAAAGCACCATGCGCATAAGTCTTAAACACTAGGAAAGAATCTGACCATCTAGATTTCAATTTTCTTGGGAATTATTTCAACCTTGATTTAAATAAGATCACAAGTTGTGCAAGCTAAAATTTTTTTAAGGGCTATTTATCGTACAATTTTTTCTTTTTCTCTTTTTAAATCTTTGAATTATCATAAGCTCCTAATCTTATTTCATCCAACTCATTCAAATTTATGAAGCCTCTTTTCTACTACTTCCCTCATATTAAAATTTAATTTCTTAATTGCACAATATGCTTTATGTTTCAATTCTAGTGGTAAATGATAGGCCTTTCTAATTATTAATCTATAAGGAGACATTCCAATAGGGGTTTTGTAAGTCATCTTGTGAGCCCATAGTGCATCATCAAATTTTATTGACCAATATTTTCTGGTAGGCCTTATAGGCTTTTCTAAATTCTTTTTTATCTCCCTATTTAAAATTTCAAGCTATCCACTATGAATGATAAGCAATAGCTAATCTATGTGGCACTCCATATTTTTCAAAAAAAATGTTTCACATTTTTATTGCAAAAATGAGTACTTTCATCGCTAATAATGATTATATTTATCCTAAATCTTGCAAAAAAATATTTCTTTAAAATTTTAATAACCACCTTAGAAACATTTTTAGTGTAGCAATAGCTTTTATCTACTTTGAGACATAATCTACACCTACTAAAATATATTATTTCCCATGAATAAATTAAAGTTCTCATAAACTCTATTCCCCATACATGAAAGGTTTCTACCTCTAAAATATAGGTTAGAGGCATTTCCTAATGTTTTGAGATGTTTTGAGATGTTACCTATTCTTTGACATTTGTCACATTTTTTAACATATTCATGTGCATCTCTAAATAAGGTGGATCAATAAAATCCGCTTTGTAACATTTTAGCTACTATTTTATTTCTACTAATATGCCCTCCATAGTCAGAGTCATGACACGATCTTAAAAATTCTAAAATTTCATAATCAAGTATACATATCCTTAATATTTGATTCAGGCATTTTTTTTATAAAGGAAAGGCTCATCCCAAAAATAAAATTTAACATCATGTAAAAATTTTTTCTTTTAATGATAATTCATTTCTTAGGGAATAATATCCCTCTCTAAATAATTTACAATATCTACATACCATAAAATGATTCTATGTTCGAATGCAAATAATTGTTTATTTGGGAAATCTTTCTTGATTTCTCTATTGACTCTCAGTTCTTCTCTAGCTTTTAATCTAGAAAAATGATCTGATACTTGATTTTCAGTACTTTTCCTATCCTTAATTTTTAAATCAAATTCTTGCAACAAAAGAACCCATCTAATCATTCTAGGTTTAACATCTTTCTTCTTTACAAGATATTTAATTGCTATATGATCCGTATATACTATGGATTTCACAGCTACCAAATAAGATCTAAATTTATTAAAGGTAAATACTATGACTACAAACTCTTTTTAATTTATTGAATAATTTAATTGATTTTCATTAAGAGTTTTAGCATAATAAATAATATGAAAATTTTTTTCTTTCCTTTGTCCTAATACTACACCAATTGCAAAATCACTTCACACATTATTTCAAAAGAAGACTCCAATCTGGTATAAAATTATTAGTGTTGAACTATGTTTTAGTTTTAGCAATTCAAATGGTTCATGACACTCAGATGTGAAAACAAATGAAGTGTCATTTTCTAGTAGATTGCATAATGATTTAAAATTTTTTGAAAAATCTTTAATGAATCTTTTATAAAAACCAACATGTCTTAGAAAACTTCTACCTCCTTTAACATTAGTTGGTGGGGAAAGTTTTTTTTAAAGATTTCTACTTTGGCTCAATCTACTTCTATTCCTATTTTCAAAATTTTATGACCTAGTATTATTCCTTCTCTAGCAATGAAATGACATTTTTCCTAGTTAAGCACTAAGTTTTACTCTTCGCATCTTCTAAGAACAATTTCTAGGTTTTGTACATAGTTTTCAAGTGTAGGACCAAACACAAAAATATCATTTATAAATACTTCAATATAATTTTCAATTAAATCAAAGAATATAGCCATCATACAATGTTGAAAACTAATAGGAGCATTACATAAACCAAAGGGCATCCTTTAAATTCAAACTTACTAAAAGGATAAATAAATGTTGTTTTCTCTTGGTCCTCACGTGTTATAACAATTTTATTGTATCCAAAATACCCATGTAAAAAAGCAATAATATGAATGACTTATTATCCTATCTAGCATTTGATCAATGAAAGGTAATGAAAATTTATCTTTTTTATTGGCCTTATATAACTTTATATACTCAATACAAATTCTCTACCATGTGACTATTCTAGTGGAAATGATTTCACTATTTTCATTAGTTACTTTTAAATCCAATTTTGTTTGTGGATGGAAGAAGGACCTTCTAAGATTCCTTGGAAATAGAGTTAAGCAGAAAGATTACTAACAAAATGATAGAAAATTGAAAAGATGCATCATAAATAATCTTTATTACTCAAAATGTGATTGTAGAATATGGGGTTCTAGAATAAAAGCCAAAATGTCCCCTTGTAAGAAAGAAGTTCCTCTTTTATAATATCAAAAGATGATCATATATAGAAATATAATATAAGGTAAATTTAATATAAGTGAATTCTCACCTAAGCTCATGGTGGTGAGCAAGTATAGGTCCACTGACTGATGGGGATGAGTAGCCCATTATCTAATGAGTATGTGAGTAAGGATAGGGTAGAGGAGAGTAGTTGCATTATTTCTCTACATAATCACTAAGCGTCAGTGAGTTGGATTATGCTTTACCTTTTTGTCAATATTGTGTAAGTCCTTTGGCTTATTGGGTCAAATCTATCTTTCTTTGTTGAACACATCTTTTGATGAGTATACTTATTCTGGATTGTCAAGTACTTTTTATGTGAGTACATTATCTTTTCATATAAGCTCGCTTGGGCTTGCCCATTATTTTGGGTATGCATTTAGCTCCTCGATTCTTCTACTCCTTATAGAAGTATATTGTAAAAAGGATAGAAGAATAATTAGCTGTAAACATTTAATTATCTAAAAAATGTATGTAATTATTGAGAGGTCATATAAGCTTTAACCTAATTGGATTTTTGAATATTCTGGAGGCTTTAAATGGATCTTTTATTTCTTCTTTTACATGCTCAACATTCCTTTAGCTACTTACTCAGATAAATATTTTACCTCCTAAGGGCCAACTCTGCAAAAATTATTAAAGCATAATCACCATGGTAACTGCCCTTCTTATAGTTACAATGAGCATTTCATCTACTCCAACTGTAGTAACCATTACCCTGACTACTTGCTCAAACCCATGAGGAGAATCTAGTACTCACCTATCGAGGCTGGTTTCTCTGAGTGTACTTTGGTGCATTCCACGAAGAGAGGAAGGTGTGGAAGATGTGCCTTTGATTTGATGTAGGAAGGTGATGGTGAGCTAAATGGTTAGGCTGGCTACCATGAAAGCAACTATAGAATAATGTCTCACTAAGGTGAAAGTTGCTAACTATTGCGCATTATGTGTCTTTTTTATCTATGTCTATTTCTTTCTTCTTTGGTCATAGTTGAGCATGTCTAGCATTTAAGCTTCAGTAGAGGACACTAAAGAGCATTCTAGCCCTTTGGGTCATTTTCTCCGATAGTCCATGTAACTTCATAGAGTCACTTCACCTTTCCATGGGCAATTTACCCATTTCCCAAGTAGAGAGAATTCACATACTTGATAGGTGGATTCCCTTCCCAAGGATCTCATAGCAAATCCTCTTATTGAAATTCTCTCCAGGTTTTGATGATTTCCTTTCTGTGCTAGCGGTGACTCTAACTTTTCGACTATTGTGGAAAAACTTTATGACACAACGTAGATTTTGGGGTACTTATTTATGTAATCAAATACTTCATTAAGGGACAAATATATTATCTCTAAAAATAAAAATATTACCTATAATAGTTTATATTACTTAATAAGAACAATTAAGGCTAATGGGTTTTTGATATACTAGAGATCTTTCCCCTAAACTATATGGAGATGTAAAACATGGTTTATTTTATCATAAGATTCATAGTTCTCTATAAGGGCAAGCCCTTATATTTAATTATATCTTAAGAAAAAAGAATTTTTTTTAAGAATACTCTTGATTAAAAAAGTGACCTTTATCTCTATGAATTTTAAATCTTATCTTAAAAGGATTGTTTAATCAAAAATTCAAAAGGGAATGCTTCTAGAAGGAAGAGTTCTTTCTAGAAGCTAATAAAAAATAAGTAAAAAATACTTTTGGATACAAAGAATTCCAATAAGCATTTTAGACTATCCTAGTGTTCAGCTTTACATTTTTTAAAATTAAACTTATTGAGATTCTGAATTAACATTTTATTAGAAATCTTGGATTTATATTATGATAGCAAAAGACTACAAAAATATCCATAAGTTGAAGACTTATTCTAGCAGCACTTCTAACATAAATCAGAGGCTCAATCTAGTCCAATTTATGAGAATTAGTAGTTCTCTTTTCTCACTTGATAAAATAGACCTATCCCTAGCTCTTCTGGACTTATTATCCACCTAAAAGGGTTGCTAAGTAACACCACCTAATCGATTTTAAAATTATGAGTTTGACCTTATGTTATCCAAGATGGCTGGCCTATTCTATTTAGGAGAGATAATTAGGAGCCTAGACTCACTCCCTAACTTTAAGATAATTATTGGTATGTTATGCACTTAACTAATGCAAGAAAATTTATTTTTATGTATTTTGATTCACAATTTTATTTGAGGCTTTGAGTGTGCAATTTCATTCATATAATGAGATGCAATTAAAAAAGGTCATGGGTCAAAGTAATAGAAGTAGGCATAATTTTTAAAGAAGGGTGGTCATCCTCATAGGTCAGATGCTCCCTTATGTGAATGAGTGAACACCCAATTCAAAAATTATAAATAATATGCTCACATGGTTCACAAAGTGTAATTATTTATAGTTTTTTTATTGTTTAAACTTATGGCTTTATTTATAGTGTGGTTATCCATTTTTATTTTATGTTTGAATTTGATTATTTTAATGGAGTAGAAAATATAGCTTTTCTAAGAGCCTAACGTATCTATACCTATTCATTATAGAACATAACAATCACAAAAAGAAATATATAAAAAGTATGTAGTTCTATTAGGCAACCTAAAGAAATCAAGCTAAATTAAATTAATAAAATAGGTCAATGCAGATGGGTATTGCTATACACCTCGAAAAAAAAATTGGTAGCCGAGCCCTGTCCTTATACAGCCTAACCTAGAACTAAAGTTTTGATTTGTGAGGGCCTTTATCTGGGATTGTCACCTTCTTCAAAGATCTTCTCAAGCTTCATAGAATACTACCAGCAGGTAAAGTCAGCTCTTACTATTTCTAAACCCTATACAACATAACCTAATTCTAAGCTCAAATTATATTTTGAAAATTCCAAAAAAATGATCTTAAACTCTGCAATACATATGTTAGGAAAGGCATACAACACATCAATAGTATATATTTCAAATATATGGGCATAGCACCAATAGTTTCCAAGCCCACATCCTATTAAACTATACTTAGGGACTTAAGCTTTATAAAATAGTATTTATGTTTATTATAGAAGTCTCTTTTAAAGACAATACCCTACAAAAATAGTGTTAGCCTGGAAAGAATGCCTTAACATCTAGACTAGCGAGCAAATAATTCCCAACCATTTAGTCTAAAATATTACATCATAAAACTTAAAAAAATCTTTTCACATCACATCATCATATATCATCCCAACCTAAGTCTAGGTAACTTAACAACCTAGTGTGTGAAGGAGAGGCATGTGTGGTATGACTACACTAGTCCTTTATGTTTAAGTTTTTAATTTCAAATTCTACATTTGTTCAATTTATCATTTAGATGATTTCAATTTAAGTAACTTATTTGATTTTTTAGACTTTATTTTAGTTGAGATTCATTTTTGTGTTAATGTTACATTTAGGTTTTAAAGAATGAAGAATAAAAAAAATTGCTTTGGGATTCTATTTAACATCTTAATCTTAGTAGAATGGAATTTTCATCTTGAGATGAAGATCCACTTTATAAGTCAAACTAAGAACCTGAGTATCTTAATTAACCCTTTTTCATGAATTTATTTGAATGAATTATTGAATTGGTTTAATTAAATTGATGTTTATTTACTTTAGTTAAGACTTGAAAGATTAAGTCCATTAAGTTTATGTGATTTCAAGTATCTTGATTGTTTCTTTTGGATTTATTAAGTTTTCGTGTTTAATTCTTTCCTTTAAATTTTATTTTATTCATTTTATTGAATTCATTTGTCAAACTAAATAGGGTTTATGTTGATTATTTTTGATTTAATTAAATTAGTCATTTATTTTAGTTTAATTAATTTAATTTTGATTTTATGATTTATTTTTTAATTAATTTTGTTTAAATTTTACATTGGTTAGTTTATTTTAATATTATTTATGATGAATAATTATTGAATATAATTTCATAGTTTGGATTTTATATTCAACTTTATACTTGTTTAATTTGATTAAGATAAAATGATTATTCAATTTCACATATTTAGTTAAGCTCATTTAAGTTTTAGTTTGATTAATCTCTTTTTACTTATTTGAAATTCAACTTACATTTAATTAATGTGAATATTTGTTAAACTTGAATATTTTAAATTAATTAATTTGGTTAATTTTAAATCAAAGGTTCAAAGCTTAATTTTAATTTAAACTTGATTAAAATATTTTGATTTCATTATTCAAATAGGTTATATTATTTGAATTTCATGAATTTGGATCTTTGTTGATTTAGTTGTTCAATTTATTGTTTAAGTCAATTTAAGGGTGTTTTATGGTTAAGGGCTTACTATTTAGTTGAATTTCTTATGATGAGATTTTCTTTATTAATACTTAATTATTGATTTTAACCTAAGAAAACTAAAAAAAAGATAAATATTTAGGTTCTAAACCTAAGCTAGGCCACCTTAGCTTCTAGGTTACTTAGATTAAATGATTTTGGTTAACTACTTATATTTAATTACAATTTCAATTTTTTACTTGATATTAAATGGTGTTAACCTCATTTTCTGATGAGATTAATAACACTCCCAAACATAATAATTAGGACTCCTAATCCTAAATTATAAGTCTTCTAATTAAACACCTAGGACACTACACTTAGTGACTTAGTGCATCCTCCTTAGATTGATCTAACTTAATGGGTTTAGTTAGATTCAACCCAAATCTCCAACCTAAACATACACCACTCCAAATTTAAAATTAATTAAACTTAAATTAAGGTTTAATTAGAGAACTAAACTTAATTACCTTAATTAAGCTAAGAATCATATAAACTTCAAAAAATTCAAATTAAATCAAACAAATCCAAATCAAATGAAATTAAAAGCATGAAACCATGACATGAAATTGAATAAATCCAAATCCAAACTAAAGGTGAAAAATAAATTGGTCAACCCTTTTGATATGAGTTTGACTTATGTGGGATCCATTAGGTCAAAAGTCAACTCACCAAAATTTGACCAAATAAAATCATCTTAAATGGTCCAAATGATAATATATTCATGTTTAAACATGAATCTAAAAGAAAATGAACCCAATAGTACCTTAATTAGTCTAAAAAGGTCACTTGACCTAAATAAGCCTAAGTGAACTATATTGGGTTAAAATTCAAATTAAACTTAAATTTATTCAAATTAATCTCATGAAATCACTAGGGGTGATTAAGAAACATAGATCAACTAATCATTAGGTCCAATTTGCCTAAAATGGCCATTTGGCCTAAATGGATTCAAACTTAACCCAAATTTAATCCATAAGACCAACATGGGCCAAATTGAATTTTAGACTTAAATAAATAAAATTATTTGATCCAATAATTCCAAAGTACTTGGATTACCTTAATTAAAAGGTAAATACACTCTAATTGAGGCAAATAAATCATTTGACTAAATTAGGTTCAACTCAAATCTATATGAATTAAAATTGGTTAAGACACCAAGTAAGCAATCCAAGAACTTTAAAATCCTTAAAACCTTGGTTTAAAAATTCACTAATGATTGAATGAACATAACCCAAGCATTGAAATAAGGCTAATCTATCAAATAAAACAATTCAAATCAATCCAATTGAATAAATCTTAAATGGCATAATCCTAAAGGGATTTGAACTCAATCTCCAACTAATCCACTTTGAAGGTATTTAAATCTCTTCCAAATAGACTAATGATTGATTCCCAACGAAAATTAAGCCATGTAATTGACCTATATAGAGAAAAAGCCAAATAATATGCTATGAAAAATCAAAGGCACTTAATCAAAGGCATAAGAAGCCAAATCTAATTTGCCTAATCCCTCATCCCCTTAGCGTTCCACTCATTAAAGCTTTGGACAGATGTTAAATAGCGGAGCCTTGGAGCTAGCCTCCAAGAACCTCAATTAGCTATGGCCAACCAAAGGAAGAGAGAAGAGGAGATAAGAGGCTCTGCCTCTAACTGTAGAACATAATAGACACACTATGAAGTTGAATCAATATTTATGTTACCTTCCCCACCTAAAATGAAGACGATCGCAACCTTGCCATGATTCCCTCGCCGCTGGCAAGCCGGAAAATAACCAACATGATCAAAAATCATATATGACTTGGTCTAGGAGCCAATCCACAAGGAGGCAATCAAATTCCTTCCTGACACAGTTACATCATAATATTTTGAAGGAGTTTGAGTCAATCCCACCACTAAAGATCGTTAGAATTGAGGTATGCCATGAACGCCACCTTTATAGCTTTTGATTTTGGTCTTTTTTGAAGTGAAATTGATCCCAAGTGAGATCAAATCATATAGATCCACTTGATTTTATTCATTTATGGTTTTGGAATTGAAATCGAGTGATTTCAATGGTTGGATCGTCAAAAATCATCTTGAAATGATGGATACCTCTCGGCATCTGCCATCATCACAGGAGATGAAATCTCCGCCATCCATTTCTTTCATAAGAAATGGATGGCTGAGATCTACCTAGATAATTTGATTAAAATCTTTATTGAGAACCATGGATTGATAAGAGTCATCAGATCTTTGATCAGACATCTCAGAATTAACCCATGTGCACCACCATTTTGATGTGGGATCCACGTGGAACTTGCATAGACAAATGATATGGTGCCATGTGGACAATGGTGCCATGTTGGATCCACGTGGATCCAACCCATTTAAATTGAAAATGTCCATTTTTTGAATTAAAAAATTAAGAAAAAATGCTGCAAATTCAAAAATTCATAGAAAAATAAGTATAAATCTAAAAATTACAAACTTGGGTTATATGGATTCCTCTTAATGAGAGAAATCCATTAAAATTAAAATCTCCAAATTATGTGGGATATTTTGGATTTAATTTGGATTTGAATAAACAATTTCAAACCTAAATTAGTCCCAAACCATTGATCAAAATAAAATGAAACTTTGGGGAGTTGAAATTAATGTTATGATACACATTAGGTATTTTTTTCATAATTTCTTGAATAGTAAATCTTAATATTTGAAATTTTAAACCCTAAACCCTAATTTTTATAAAATAAATTAATTTTAAATGAAATAAATTATGGAAAATGATCAAATCAACTTAGAACATCATAACACATCTTAATGAACATGAATAAATAAGTGAAACCCATTGAAACCAAATGAATCACAAAATCACTCAATTTGTTAATTAATAAATTCAATTAATCAACCTGAATTTAAAAAATATATATAATAAATCATCTAGAACCCCAAAAATTATGAATAAACTTTCTTCAGAAGCATATTCTAGAGGGGAATCGGTGAAAAATAAAACACCTAAATGATCTTCACTAAATTAGACTTAATTTAAGTTTTAATAAAATAATTAAGACCTTAATTACTTATAAACTATACATTTTATTAAAGTGAAACTTTAGGGAAATCAATTTAGCAGGGAATCCCACTTTCCATAAAAATTTTAAACTCAATTGACTTATGAATTGGAAATTATCAAATTTCCAAGTCTCCAGGTCAATTTAATAAATAATAAGTCAAAAAATTACAATAAATTGTAAAAATTCATAAACCAATTTAAAACACTCATATCAAGATTATAATACTTAAATATAGAATTTTCCAGCACCCTAAGTTAAAGATTTGATATGTTATAAGCCTAAGGTTTAATAAACATGAAATGAAGCTTAAGTAAACTTTAATACTAATGTATTCACAAGTGAATAAATTAATGAATTTTTAGTATACAATCAATTCAAATTAAGAAATGAATCAATGATTAACCTAAAGGATTTAGGTTAATATGATTTATATTAAATCAAATTAAATTTGAATGAATTAAATGAACATAATGAAATGTGTAAGTTATATAATTGCAAATTTAGAAAGCTAAGTCCTTAGCAAGAAATTGATTCAATAGACTTAAGAAAAAAATTAAACTTAAAAGGGAATAAATAAGTTAGCATAAGAGGAGAATCTCTCCTAAATTCCTTAAGTCATAATCAAGATGAATATAAATTAAACCAACGGTTGAAAGAGAAATATTTTTAAAACAATAAAATTATCATTTCAGTTATAGGTAATTAGAAATAATTAGATTCTCTTATTTGAATTCATAATGCATAAATGGTAATAAAATCATCATGTACTAACTTAAGTTAATAGAGAAAATAATAAGTTAAAGATAATTGATTAAGTCTAAATCTCATAAAAAAGTAACCATATAAACATGATTGAAAACTTATAAGTTACATAAACATAAAATTAAATATAAATATTAACATAATAAATGAATTTAATTTAAATCAAATAAATGAAATGAGTTTAATAAAAATGAATATTAAACTAAAAATGAATTCAAACAACATAAACATTAAAACCTAATCAATCTAAATTATAAAAGTAAGACAAATTTAATGTAGAAGTAAAGTAAATCTAATTAAAACAATTTAAAATTTGAAAGATATAAATCATCATAATAAATAAAGCAAACATATAAGTAAATGAATAATGAATCAAATTAGGAAAATATTGAATATAAAATAAATGATAAAATATAAAAATATCAATAACACAATATTAAGCCAAAGGAATTAAATGAAATTAAAAGCAAAATAATGAATGAATTAAACTTAAAAAGAAAACAAACTAATTCATAATAACAAATGAATTAAACTTCAAGTGAAAATTAATTCAAATGAAATCATAATAATAATATTATTAATAAAGAAACATACCTTAAAGAAATCAAAACACAAAATGCTAAAAAAGAATAACTAAAATTTAAAATAAAATGATATAAACTAAGCTAATTCAAACCATCTAAATTTAAAGAAAGGTTTAATTAAAATACTTAGGATTTTAGTTAGATCTTTAAGATGAATCTTTACCTTATAGTAAAGATATCATCTGATTAAGTCTTAAGAGGTTGAACAGGATGGGTGTCACTTAAAATGGAACTTATTGTATTCTTTATTCTTGAAAACCTAATCTCACTTTAACATAAGAATGTACCTAAAATGAAAATAAAATTACAAATCGTTAAATCATTTGAATTGAAACAACCCAAAGGTAAAAATAAACAAACTTTAAATTGAAACTTGAGTTAAAAAGAAAACCTAGCAAAGTCTAGCCACACAAGCTTATTTTCTTCACACACTAGATCATTAGGTTATGAACTCTAGATTTAGGTTAGGTCATTCTATGATTTTATGTAATACTTTGTGATGTTGTGATATGGAATGAATTTTTATTATTTTATGGTGCATTATTTTATATTGGATGGCTAAGATTGATTATCGTTAGTCTGGATGGTAGGACATTATGTTTAGAATTAATATTATCTTCTATAATGGGTTGTGCTAAAATGGATTGTCATCATATAAATATATAAAATTATTATTTTCTTGCACGTGCTGAATAGTTCCTTAACATAGCCCAATAGGATAGGTGGGCATGGCAATCAAGTAATGCTAAGCCCATATGTTTGTAAAATATAATTGTTATGTGATGTTTGTATTTTTCCTAATATTTATTTTGTAGGGCTTAGAATTTAATTTTGAATTTCAAATCTAAATTTGAGCTTAGAATTAGGTTAGGATCTAGGATTAGCAGGAGTTGACCCTACCAGAAGATGGTTACAGTGGTTCCCTGTGAAGCCCAATGGAGGTCCTTGAAGAAGGAGACAATCCTAAAAAGAAGACCCATAGATCTAGACTTGTAATTCTAGGATGGGCTATATATAAGCAAAGCTCTGCCCATTTTTCTTCGTGGTGCAGTGGTATCCATCCACATTGGCCTTTCTTTTTGTTAAATTGGCTTAATTTATTTTAGGTATGCAATAGAATCAACCTACTTTTGAAGTTTTTTTTTTTGTGTTGTGCTTTCTGTGATGACTACTTGGACGTAAGCTCATAGGAAAAATTAAATTTTCTGCCCAATTAAATCTAATTAACTCAAACAAAAAAATAATGAAATTTAAAACTTCACTTAAAGTAAAGCCTTAGGCAAAACTTAAAATCAATTAGAAATAATTAGCTCTTGAATCATGTAATCACATTGCTCTCAACTCTTGAATTGGGCACTTCACCTGTTGCACATAAGGGGCATCTGACATGTGATGATGACCACCTTCTTAGGGAAGTCTATCTTCCATTATTGATTTGGCCCATGACTTTTTTTCTAATTGTATACCATGTAGGAATAAATTGCATACCCATAGCCTAAAATTATTATCGAGTCAAAACATATAAAATCTTAAATATGTTCATTAGTTAGTGCATTTCCTAGCTTAAATTATCTTAAGGATTAGGGAATGAGTCTATGATTCTTAGATTCTTTCCTAAAAGGATAATAGCCTAGCCATCTTACATATATGAGACTTGACATCATGAAATTAAAATGCGGTTAGGTGATGTTAGCTGGCAGCCCCTCTAATTGGGTTGTAAGTTTGAAAGAGTTAGGGATATGTTTGTTCCCTCAAGTGAGAGGAATGATAGATAATTTCTAAAATGAAACTATGTCGAGCATCTAACTTGGGTCAGGAGATCTTATAGACTTAGGTTTTGAAGAATCCTCCTTAAAGTAAGTCTTCAACCTTAGGCATTTTTATAGTATTGTGCTGCTAGAATGTAAACTCTAGACTTCTAAGAAAATTTCATCTCAAAATTCAATTTAAATTCTAAATTTTAAACCCAAATGGTAGGAGAGTTCAAATGCCTACTAGGTAACCTAGTATCAATAGGCATTTCCTACTTAATCACATTTAGCCTCCCAAAAAAGTCTTTCCACTTTTGATCATTCCCAATTGAAATTTCAAATGTCATTGCTTTGAAAACCAACTTAGAACTCTATAGAAATAATAACTTATTTCTTTAATTGAGAGCACTCTTAGGAAGGGATCCTTCTTCTTAAGATATAATTAACTTGCCCTTATAAGGATCCATGAACCTAGCCTTAGGAGTCTTTTATTAAATGATCAAATCCATTATATGATAACATGTTAATCTTCTGAGATAATATGTTTATTATTTAATGATGTATTTGATCATCCAAATAAAAAATTCCTAAACTCCATGTGGTTTCATAAATTTTTTCAATAGAGATATTTTTTGGCTACTCCGCTAGGGAGTGTTTCCTTTCTCTATCTTTAGAAATAAGTTATTATTTCTATAATCGGTAATGTTCTTGTGTTTACACGGGTTAAGATTTCCTTTCATCCCATTGAATATCTCTCCATTTCATCCTTAGTAGAGCATATTCAACATCTACTAAATAAAATAGAGACTTTAGAACTATCCCACTTATGGAAATTTAGTGGGATGGCTTTATAACTCCTCTATTTTTAGATAAATATCTTTTGAAATAAAATAATTCCTAGCCACAAAATTGGTTAGAATTTCTGAAGGGGTCAAAAACCTTTATTTTGAGTACATTTTGGTTATGGTTCATTAATTATCATTTAAAAATTATTATTTTTTATAATCTGACAATGGTTGGATAATTAATCTTTGTTGTTTCATCTAACATAAGCTTCTCTATGGATTGTAACAGGATGGTTGATGGCTCCATCATTAAGTTTGGAGCCGGCTTTGAAAATTTAAACATTACTACAAATGCAGTGACACTAGCTCCTATTTTGAGGTGGCAGCTAAAAATAAATAACTTATTTTGGAATTCTCTAGTACACCTCCTCCTGCCTAGATTATTGAGAGGGTCTGGATAGGTCCTGCTCAAAAGAAAGTTAAGCTACCCACCTGCAGGCATTGCCTCCTTTCCTATCTAGTACCTTTGAGGTAGGCTCCACTTCTGAGCCCCTTGAGATGACTAAAACTAAAAAAAAAAGGGGTAGAAGACTTAGGAGGATAGCCCTCACATAGAGAAAATAAAAAGAAATGCTGGAAAAGATTGAATATAAAATAAATCATCATAATCAATAAGGAAAACATATAAGTAAAGGAATAATGAATCAAATTAAGAAAAGATTGAATATAAAATAAATGATAAAATATAAAATATAAAATATCAATAACACAATATTAAGCCAAATGAATTAAATGAAATTAAAATCATAATAATGAATGAATTAAACTTAAAGAGAAAACCAAACTAAATCATAATAACAAATGAATTAAAGTTCAAGTAAAACTTAATTCAAATTAAATCACAATAATAATATTATTAATAAAGAAACATACCTTAAGGAAATCAAAGCACAAAACACTAAAAAAAATTTTAAAATAAAATAATATAACTAAACTAATTCAAACCATCTAAATTTAAAGAAATGGATTAATTAAAATATTTAGAATTTTAGTTAGATCTTTAAGATTTACCCAAGAATAAAGATATCATCTTATTAAGACTAATGTTGAATAGAATGGGTTCCATCCAAAATGGAACTTATTGTATCCTTTATTCTTGGAAACCTAATCTCACTTTAACATAAGAATGTACCTAAAATGGAAATAAAATTGTAAATCAATAAATCATTTGAATTGAAATCACCTAAAGATAAAAATAAACAAATTTCAAATCTTTAAATTGAAAATTGAATTAAAAAAAGAAAACTTAGCAAAGTCTTGCCACACAAGCTTATATTCTTCACACAGTTGATCATTAGGTCACAGACCATAGATTTAGGTTAGGTCTTTCTATGATTTTCTTTAATACTCTGTGATGCTATGATATGGAATGCCTTTTTATTATTCTATGATGTATTATTTTAGACTGGATGACTTGGATTGATTGCCATTAGTTTGGATGCTAGGACATTATTTTCAAAATTAATATTATCTTCTATAGGGGCTATGCTAAAGGGGCTGTTGTCATATAAATCTATAAAATTATTATTTGCTTGTAGGTGCTGAATAATCTCTTAGCATAGCCCAATAGGATAAGTGGGCTTAGCAAGCAACCAATGCTAAGCCCATATGTTTGTAAAATATAAATATTATGTGTTGTTTATATTTTCTTGTTATTTGTTTTGCAGAGCTTAGGATTTATTTTTGAATTTCAAATCTAAATTTGAGCTTAGAATTAAGTTAGGATTTATGGTGTCTAAGATTAGCAGGAGTTGATCCCACCAACAGATGGCTTTAGTAGACCCTTATGAAGCCCAATAAAGGTCCTTAAAGAAGGAGATGATCTTGGAAAGAAGATCCATAGATCTAGACTTGGAATTCTAAGATGGGCTGGGTAAGGGCAGAGCTCAACTACCCATTTTCCTTTCTTCATATGTGTATAGCAATACTCGACCACATTGGCCTTTCTTTAAATTAAGTTGGTTTGATTTATTTTAGGTGTTGTTGACCTACACATGTGTAATCCAAATAAAGCTTATATGGCCAAATCTATGAAAATCAATGGCAACGTCACATAATCAGAGGCTAAAACTTCCTAATCATGATATGATTCAGGCAAAAATTATCCCAAAATAATTCAATTGAATAATTTTTTTAAATATCAAAATTAATTGAATAAAAAAATATATTGAATCAATTAATTAAAATTAATTTTGAAAAAAATTACGTGCATATATAGGTCAGGAAGCCTCGACGTTGTCCAAAATTCCATTACAAATCGAATCACCGTCGCATTCAAAGATAACATAAATACCTCAAATTGATACCCATATTAGTAGGGTTTAGCTAGAAATAATTCATTATTTGGCCAAAACTATTAATAATAATGTTGTTATCCCGTTAATGCAAAATTAAGCAATTAACAACCACTTAAAACCTTCTAATCCTTATGCTAATCCTGCTGCTTATTAACCCAACTAAATTGGCCACCCAATACCCCTTATTGGTTGCTATTTAGGCAACCAATTGAATGAGCCGATTGGCTCTAATACCCCAAAATTGAGTGGCTAGAGCATATATGCAACATTTTCTCTCCTCTCATGTGATTCCCTACGACTGAAACCCCTCTCTCTCTCACACACATGACTCTTGTTCTTTCCCTTTCTGTCCATCCTTACACTCTAGCTGAACGGTATGCACGAAAATGCCCATCCGAGCTCCTTCCTCTTAGCCGAGCGACCCTAGTCTGAACCCTAGTTGGTAGGATCTCTCTTTCTCCTTCCTTCCTCTCTAGTTATGGAATGAGGTTAAGATAAAAATCAGCAAGTTGGTTTATTCATTTACATCACTTATCCATGCTTAACTTAATCACTACTTGAACCTTTATTTCATATGGATGATTACTTGATTACATTCAAAATTTTAGATTTATGTATTATAAGTTTAGCATGGATGCTTGACCATGTTCCATTTGCCTATCTTGTGATAATCTTTTATATGCTATGTGAATGGGTTGAAGATGAAAATGAGGCATCTTATTGTTGCATTGTTTAAACCTTACTTTGTTATCAAATATCTATTCATGTTATGCTGCTTTGTCTTTGTCCAAGCTATGGGATAAGGTTAAAATGAAAATCACCAAACTGGTTTGTTCATTTACATCACCTAACCATGTTTAGCTTGATTCCTACTTGAATTTTGATGTTATGCAAGCAATCACTTGATTAGATCTAAATTTTTAATTATATGTGTCATTAGATTGGATATAAGTGTTTAACCTACACATGGATATGTTCTATTCACTTTATGAAAAGAAAAGAGATATTTAATCAAACCTTGATTTTGCTAATCATGGCATCAAAGTAATTTTAGTAAATAACATGGAGTTTAACATTATGCTTGAGCACTCATTTCTATGTGAACTTCTTGTTTATTTTGTCTTATGGTTTCATTGGTTAAATTATTTTCTTAACTTACCCCTTTTGTAATATGAACGGAAGTTAAGGATCAAGTCCAAAATGATTTTTGGCTTAAGAAATGTATTGCAATTGAAAATATTACATTACCTAAGTCTCATCATGGGATATTCATTATCTTTCCCTTTATATTATCATAAGGTAGACTTGAAATGAAACCTTAGATTCTATAGTATACAAACATTATTACACTATAATGTTTGATATGATACTAAATTTCCACTTCCATTGTTCATTCTAAAAAGAGAGTAAAAAAAGGAGAAAGAAAGAAAAATGCTTCATGAATAAACCTCTATACGCTTATTTACCTCTTTCATATCTTTGAATAAGGTGAAATTGCTTATAAGCATTATCTATTATTTTATTTTTGTTCATGGGGCTTGAAATGCTCAAAACAAGTGAAGTTTATGTTTTACTCTACTTGTGCATAACTTGTGTTTATTGGCGTTATTCTAATGCTTTCTTAAGCTAGTATGAGTTGAGAACGTTTTTTTAAAGTCACAAAATCCAAACATTGGTAGAATGTAAATTTCCTTTCTTTCATCATGAGAGGTTGAAAACTTCTTTTCTATTCTTTTATGAGCTTTCAAAACATCATGCATAGTTCATTAAGTAAAAAAAAAGAAGAAAAGGAATGAAAGTAGAAATCTAAATAGTATCTTTGTAGAAAGGAAGAATTCAAATGAAGTAATGATAGCAAAAAAGGGGGAGAGAGATATCAAGTTAATCATAACTCACAAGATGATAAAGATGAAGGTGAGATTCAATTCCAAGTGTATGTGAAATTCCTTGATTCTTCTAAGTCCACAACACCTTTTAAGAATGTGAAAGAGAATGAGAAGAGAAGAACAGAGCAAATCCTCATGCAAATGAAATGCTCTTTTATTTATAGTAAATGTTAGCTTAATCCTAAGCCTTATTCCTAAGTAAATGTCATTTAAGCCCTTTTGCATGAGACCAAAAATGTTTAAAAGCATGAGGCCAAAAATGGATAAATGGGATTTATATCATCCCATTAATTTCAGATTTTACAAAACATTAAAGAGGATAAGAAAATCTTTCTTCTCCGTTCTTTTCATGATATCATGTCATGCACACATGAAAATGTCTTTTATCCCTCCTTCATTTCTTTGTTAATTCTCCTCTTAATTACTCATCGAATGAGCACAAATCTAATGAAGAAATAAGAAAAATGAGAGGAGTGGAGGGGAAGGAAGTCCTTTTTTTTCAACCAAGTTATGACATGCCAATAAAGAAAACCTGAAGAAAATACAAAAAAAATAAATAGGAGAGGATAATGGGGGGAGTGAAGAGGAAAATTCATTAAAAAATCAGATTTATTTCTCCTCCTTATTAATTCACCCATAAATGGATGATGATAAAAAAAAGAAAAGAAAAGTCCTCCTCTCCTTTATGAGTGCATGTCATGACAAAAAAAAGAGGGCATGATAAATAAATTAAAGAAGATAATAATAAAATTATATTATGAAATAAAAAATGGATCATAATATCATGGGCTTTTCCCTTCATGCTTGGCTCATCTAAACTTCTTAAGTGGGTTTATAAAGTTATAATTAGCCCATTTAGAATAATTGAACAATCTTTCTTTTAAATAAAAATACCCATTAGGCTTAATTCTATAAATAGGCTTATGTAAGAAGGCCTATCTTATGAAGCAAAGTATGATAAATTTTTAGATTTTAAGGTTGATAAAAAAAATGGAGATGCACATATATGAAACCTAAAAGTTATCATGTTGCTATGAATTAAATGTTGCAAGGTTTAGGATTACTTTATTTATTTTGCCTCCTTCCATTACTTGGTCATTTGCAATCATGAAAATGATTATCTTGTTTAGACAAGATTTTAGATTTTACTAAGTTTATCAAACTTGGTATGATTATTTAGTTTATGTGGCCTAAACTCCATGAAATTATCATGATCAAAGGAGGAGGATGAAAAGGAAGTGAATGGCTTTGTTAGCATTATGTTTAAGTTAATGGGCCTTTGAAATGCAGCTTGAAATAAAATTTTGTGCAATTTTAAAGCTTTCATTGTTTCTTTTTGGCAACATTAAGGTTTCACTTTACCTAGTGAATGTTCATATTGCACTCATAAGCAAGTGCCAAATCTATATCTTACATTCGTATGAAGGTGGGACATGACTTGCTTTCTTGATTTGAGAAACTCTTTCAAAATTATTTACTTTATGAAGCTTAAATTCTAATTGATTATCATTTTTAAAAAGAAAGAGAATGAAAGAGGGAAGTAAGTTAGTAGCTTCACTAGCATTGCTATCATTCTTCTCTCTCCATTATCATCATCAAACTAATGAATATGTGAAGTTTAATGAAATAAGATTTCATTTGCATAATTTGAAAGTCTTTGGCCTTCATTGTTTGAATGAATAATTTGTAAGGTTTTGAATGGCTACCTATTAAACTTATAGTTCCCTTTCAAATTCAAATAACCATTAGATCCAAACTCATAAATGAAGTTTACATTTGAACAAATATTTATTAGAGAATCCTTTAAGGTAGATACTACACTTGATGTTTAGCAAGTATTTTGAAAGATTAAATGTATATCCTATAAAGATGGAGATATTTGATTCATGACAAATTGAGAAAGGTGTAAATCTACATCATTCAAAATAGATGCCTACTTGCAAATAAACGTTTTTATATACTTCAGTATAAATAGATGCTTGATCATTTAGAACAATTGTTCATTTGGTTTGCAACAAGTATTTGAGAATATTGAACTCAAATTTTGCAAGAATAGATCCTCACTTGTTTTATGATAAGTAATGATATGAATCAAATCTCTTATGTTTTATAAAATAGATTTAGACTTGATTCATGATTTCTTCTAGCTATCAAAACTTAGATATGACACATATGCCATTTCAAACATAATTACTTCAACTTAGACATCTTAATATCCATACACATCATTTTTAAAATAATAGATACTAATATGTATGTTGAAGTATCAACTAGATCAAACATTTAGAAAAATATGCACAAGTTATGTGCAAAAACAAAAGAATAGATAATCTGCATCTCGATTTGGTCTTAGTACCAAGTCTGAGTTAATAAAGCCTAAAAATCCGATTATGATATTATAAGAACTTCTATTTAGTAAAATCTGAGAAGCTAATTCTGTGATAAAATGATAAATCTATTGACACTTCTCAAGTTCAAACTCTCAAGAGAAAAGTCTCACACTTAATCCTTTACGCTCAAACTAGAGCTGACTAGGTTTAGAGGAGTATAAATATGGGAGCAATGAATTTAGACCCGATCCTCTAAAGGAAGCATGTAGAGTTGACAAGGCCTACTACATTCAAAAGGTTATCATTAGTATGTTTTAAATGATCAATGATCACATATTCAAATGTAAATCAATTATAAAATGACCAAATATTCAAATAAAAAATTTAAATTAAATTAATTATTTAAATTTAAATTAAAAAGACATCCACCCCTTTGCAACTATTTGTTGAGGGTGATAAATTAGAAAGACTTTTGCTCAAAAAGAGCCAATATCAAATCAAATGCATAACTATTTTCACACTCAAATAATCTTAAGTTCATAAAGACGTGGCCCATGTCCTTTGTCTGTGTAGTTTTGCTGTAAAATGACACCACATAAATGGTGGTTATGACAGAGCCCTCTGACCGTGTGGCTTGTCACAAAATGGCACCACTAAATTATGGTCACGGTCGCAGCCCATATGTTCTCCAATAGCTTTTCTCTTTGAGCTATAATTATATAATGTGTTTAATTAGGAAAAAAGCCCTATGTTAATTAAGGTTGACTTATATTTGTCCCCTTAGACAAACTCTACCCTAGGTCTACAAGGACATTAGAATGTAAAATATGTTGACAAGGATCCTTCTCAAGTTGAGCCTACCTCGACTAAGTTAGGGACTATGATAGCCTATGAAAAACCATGAGATCTAGATTGGGCACATCATCGTTCCCCCAAACAATAGCTTTAAATTAAATAATAAATCTCATAAATTTTAAACTCTACTCACTACTATTATACACTCATTATTTAGCGATTCATCAACTAGCTTTAATCGAAAGTGCTCTCTTAGTATTGGGAGGGGTAATTAACTGTAGGTACACCTATTGGAAACCTTGAACTAGATCTAAAGTCCTCACAAAATGAGGGAGAAATCTCTAGGTGGTTTCTTATTTACTATTTATTTTGCCTTCTAAAAATTATACCAACACTTAAATCACTCTCTTCATCACGAGAGGTAGGTGACAAATTTTCTGATCCCACAGATTTTTGGTGACTCCGCTGGGGATATATTTCTCTATACATCTTTGACTAGTTGAACCTAAGTTATAATTATAGTGTAGTATAGAAAATAAAATAATAAATGAAAATATAAGTGGAAATGAGAAGTTAAAGTGAATCACTAAACTGAACAATTAACAAAACTTAAATGCTTTCTAAATAGGGTCTTTAATTATTTAAAGACATTTATTTAGAGCCTGTGTTTTAGAATGTTCATATTTTGAAAGAAAATTTATAGTGTATTAATTGTCAATTGCTAATTGTTGACCTTATTTTTAGGATGAGCTCTCAATCCCTCCATCTTAGGTATAGGACTTCTCTCAGACACTAAGAGTTTCCATTGTCTTAAGACACTTCTAGTGATTAGGTGAACACTTAACCTAACCCTACAGACTTTAGAAGAGTTAGCCATAGGGATAGGTTATGCCTTAGGAGTGTTAGGAAAATTTTCCTACCCTATAGCTTGAACCAAATCCTCACTTCCTTCAAGTCAAATTTCAAAATTCAAATCAAACTCTAAATTCAAGTCAACTTTAAACTCAAATCAATTTCAAACCAAACTCAAATCAATTTCAACTTGATGGATTTTCTCAAATCATGAATCAATTCCAAATGATTGAAACCCATGATTGAATTCTAAATTCTAAAAATCTTTTCTAAGTCAGTTTGACTCTATCTTATGAACTTAGCCCAATCAAATTTAAATCAAGCCAAATCCTTGATTTTTCTTCATGATTCAATCAACCATTCAATTATGAATCCAAATATAAATATAAAATTCAATCATCAATCCAAAACTAAGTTCAAAAATTAAATCCAAATTCAACTAAAATTCAACCTAAGCCTTTCAAGTCAAATTCTTGAACTTAGCCAAATCAAATTCAAATCAAGCCAAACCCTTGATTTTTCTTCATGATTCAATAAACTCTTCAATCATGAATCCAAATATAAACACAAATTACAATCATCAAACCAAAACTAAATTCAAAAATTAATTCCAAATTCAACCAAAATACAACCTAAGCCTTTCAAGTCAAATTCTTGAACTTAGCCAAATCAAATTCAAATCAAGCCAAACCCTTGATTTTTCTTAATCATTCAATCGACCCTTCAATCATGAATTCAAATATGAACATAAACTTTAATCATCAAGCTAAAAATAAATTTAAAAATCAAATCTAAATTCAACCAAAATTCAACCTAAGCCTTTCAAGTCAAATTCTTGAACTTAGCCAAATCAAATTCAAACCAACCATGTGCCATCTCAAACAACCTAACAAATGCATTACATCTGATCAATTGATCCAAAATGGAAGGATAGCTACCATCCATCTAGTAGATATACTCCCCTAATTTTATATTATTTTCATAAACACACACTGATTGAGTTAGAAACTGAGCAAGCATCTCAAGCTTCTCCAATTCCTAGAGTTTGAATTTCTCCATTTCTTGGTTTATCAAACCAAAAATATGGAGGTCAAGGATTTCATCTCACTTAATACCCAATATCAATCCAATTTCTTGCAAGCACCATAAACTCAATCGATTTGATCCAAAGATTCTTCCAAGCTTCCAAGGCAAGGGAGGTAAGAGCTAGACCAAAGCCATAAGCCTAGGAGGGTGGCTTTGGCTAATGGGAGGATCTACTCAACCTCAACCCCTCAAAATTTTAACAGGATTTCATCTCTACTAGATAAAGCTACCTCATCATGGGAGTGCATAGCCTAAATACTATTCAAAATTAAGCATAATGTGAATTTCAGTCCTTTCTGAAAGCCCTAAGTGAAATGGACCGTTAGATCTTCATCCCCTTGCATGATGATGGTGTGGGTTGAGTTTGAGCTCAATCCAAGCTTAATTGAGCTCAAATCATGCCCTTGATCAACGATGCCCACCTCTCAAGAATCATGGACCATCCATCACATTTTAGATGGACGATCATGAGCCATGTGGATCCAAATTCTTAAGAATTGTGAGCTTAATCCTGACCATTCAATCTTTGATCGGACGGTTAAGGAGAAAGCGTGTAGCCCCACCTCTAATGCTTCATTG
Organism: Cymbidium sinense; assembly: GCA_021442155.1. Lineage (NCBI taxonomy): Eukaryota > Viridiplantae > Streptophyta > Magnoliopsida > Asparagales > Orchidaceae > Cymbidium > Cymbidium sinense. Next base: position 28,531,991 of record CM038233.1, on the reverse strand, counting down.
GATGTGACTACTTAAATAGTGAATCCCATCGCACCACATGAAAAGTGCGTGCCGCATATCAGCAGTCCACGTGGCGCCGATGGGATTAACTATTTAATTAGGCTATTTAATTAGTTTTTAATCATAAAATCTTCAAATATTCATAACTAATTATAGAAAAATTATAGAAATACAAAATAAAATGCATTATGAAGAGAATTAAGAGGGGAATAATCTAAACTTAAGTTTGATGGATTTTGAGCAGTAAATTTTATACAATTAAGATTTTATTAGGAATGTAATTATGTTAATTACTCAATACTTATTCCACTGATTAATTCCAAACTTCCTAGGGTTGATTAATGGGATGACCTCTGCCTCCCATGATTTTCTTGGAATTTATTAATGGTTTAATTAAAGGAATTGATTGATTCACTCTTAATCACTCCCTTAATCAATTAAATGATTATTTAACCTATTAAATAGTGATAAATTAATTAATTAAGTTTGCTAATTACCCTAGAATAGTGAATGGACTTAGGGAATGAGATTAGGAGTCATCTCCCAAAATTTTTCTCCTAAGTTCATTTCATTTGGAAAAAACCTGATTAAGGTGCAAATTAGTTAAATATGTTTAATCACTTAATTAAATGGCTTAACTAATCAAAGTTTTAAAATAAAATCAATCCAAAATTTAATCAATTCCTTCTCGGGTAGATGCTTAGGTGTTCAATAAGTCGCTTAAGGAAATCATATCCAACCCATATGTGTGGAAGGGTTATGAAAGTACTTAAATTAAACCCCATTTAATTGATCATTAATTGTGAGCACTTCGTTCCGGTTACGTATTGCTTTAGGTGCATTGCAGTTTAAATTTCTTATGGTTTTATGCCATTCTTTGGTTCATAATTATTCGGTTAAATATGTTAAAGTGGTGTAGGTAAGGGGTAATTAATGGACTTAATATTCACCTTAACCTAAACAAAATATAAAATCAATCTAATGATTCTAAAACTAAACTAAAACAACATACACATGTGGGAGATGGATTAGGACTAGTAAACCTTTTCACATTTCCTAAGTTCAAATCAAACTCAAAATAAAACAAAAACCTCTTTAAAATAAATTTGATTTACTTTAAATAATCTTATTCCATATTGTCTTTAGAATTAATTATGGTGAATGAATTTACATGCTTTCATCACTTTATTTCTTTCTAACATGCTAAATGTATGTATGTCATATGAAAATCATGCATTCATGCCTTTTAAAAATCAAATTAAAATGAAATGTTTCTTTATGTCAAATTGCATGTTTTGGCTAAAGAAGAATATGAATGGCTATTATTATCACTATTAATCTAAAATTATTTTCAAAACTTATAAATAAAATATCATAACTGAAAGGTATGCTACTTATAATTATTTATAAGCTTGTATGTGAGTATAAATATAAAGATGTGTATTATGGGGCTTTCCTTCTCTTCTCTTTTAACATATGTTTGTATAGGATTTGCCAAGTTTATAGTCCATTTGAAAAGGACATAACACTTGCTTAAATCCATCCCTATATGTCATGAATTAAGAGGAACCATATCACACATATAAACTAAACAATCAAACCAAAATTAAATAAACATAAACTTTTTGCATGATTCTCTTTCCATGCATTTCTTTTTGTACATGCACATGTATTTAAGAAAAGTGGTATATTAGTCTGGACAATCCCAAGGTTGTGAGGCTTTAAGTAGCCCTAAGTAGGTCTTGTACCTTACACCCCTAGTGCTAATAATGACATCGTACTCACTTATGTCTTTTATACTTGTGAATGTGCATATGAAAAATGGATAAAAGAATCCCTCTTTTCTACTTAATAAAAATCATGCATCATGAAGTATCCAAATTTTCTTAAGTAACTCTCTTAGCATTCATCATTAAGGTGTACCAAACAGTTCCATTTGCATATATAGATATGCTTAGGATTCATCCATATGCATGTTACACATGTTGGGAAAGAAATGAAGTGTTGTGTATTTTGTGGTATTTCACGTTGCTTAATCTTAAAATGCATTTCTTTTTGAAATGGATTATTTAGGGAAATTCTAAACATAGGATTAATCAAAACACATAATAAAACATTCACTAAATAAAAATCAAATATGGATCTACCTAAGAAATTACTTAAGGTAGGGAGGAAAGAGAAGTTCTCTTCTCTTTTCTTCTCTTTACAACTTAGTAATTAATTGTAGGTTCATTCAAACCTAATTAAATCACAAAATAAACTCAACAAAATCAACTAAATCACTTAAATGAAATCACCCTCTAAGTTGAACATTTTCATACTTAGAAAACTTCAACCTTAAATCCTTGCTAAGCATACCACACAAACCTTAAATTGCACACACATTAGGCTAAGTCACCACTTCTAGCTTTAGGTTAGGGCGGTATATGGTTTGATATTTTCTTTTATTTTATGATGCCATATTTTAGTCTGGATGTTAGGGTGTATGTGCATAGATTGAATGGTAGGGTGATCTTAGTCTAACTGTCTTCTAGGGATTAAGGGTGTTGTAATAAAAATATTTACTTTTAGGGTCGTTTGGTCTGAGTATGTAAAGTAATCTAAATACGCTTTTCTATTTCTTTTTTTCGGGTAAAAGTAATTACCAGAAAGTTTTGAGGTATTTCATTTTCCTTTTCAGATTAATTTAGTAAACGAAATACTCTCAAAACGATTTCGCTTTACACTAGCTGAGCTGAAGCGGAGCGGATTGGAGCGGAAAAGAATTTTTTTTCGTTTACAGCAAATGACTGAAAACTTTTTTATTTTTTTTATTTTTTAATTGAATCAATAATATTAATTTTAACTTTAATTAAAATAAATATTATTATAGCTTAATTAAGATTTAATAAATATAATTATGTTTATTAAAATTGATGATAAATAATTTACCATAAATCAAAAAAATTAAAATAATTATTAAATTTTTGTTTATTTAGTAAAAAAATAATTAAAGAGTAAACTATTTATTAAAGAAAAATTATTTAATAAATAAATATTAAATCTTGACGATTAATTTATTTAATAAAATTTCTATTAATTAATTAATATTTAATATAGTAATAAAATTATATATATATATATATATATATATATATATATATATATATATATATATATATATAAATTTAATTATGTTAATATAATTATAACACTAATAATTAATATCTTAAAAAATTTGTAAATTAATTACTAAAATTTTTATTTGTATTTGATTTTATTTTTTTTTAGTCAAAAAAAAATTTTATTTATAATTTATCTATATTTTATTTGATAATATTTATTTTTAATTGAATACATTAATTAGTAAATAAATTCTATAATTAATTTACATATAATAAAATATTCAGAATATAAATATTTACTTTACATTCATCCAACCAAATATTTACAATACAGGTATTTACTTTACTTTACATACCCTAAACCAAACAGAAAATATAGTTTACATGTATTTACTTTACATAACCAAACAATAAAGTATTCGTAATTCACTATTCACTTTACAGATTTTTTACACTGATTCTAAATGTAGAACCAAATGACTCTATGTGCTTATACCCCTAAGCATAATCGAAAATAGCAAAGGTGGACTTAGTTACCTATGTCCGGGGTACTAAGTCCAATTTATATATATATCATGGGATTGTATGCTAATCTCTATAAGTTAGATTTCCTTTTCCCATTTTCATGTAATTGTGCAATTAAGATTTGGAATGATTATTATGGGGGATTAGGATGAACATTGGTTATAAGACTATGTCTTATGTACCATGTGAAGCCTTTGGAGCAACCACATTTTAACCAAACAGAAGAAAGAAGAAAGAAGAAATGAAGAATTAAGACCCCCATAACAATGAATTCCTTCTTGGTTGTAATTTATTCATTTGTAATTTGAGTTGTATAAGGGTATAGCTCGGCTACCCAATTCTTTTTTTGAGTTTATGCAGTGGAGCCTGACTACAAATGGCCTCTTATTCTTTTGTGCTAGCTTTATAAATTGATTGATGTTTGCTTAGCTTGTACATTAAGATGACATCTTTTCTTAGTTTCTTCCTTACTTTGATGTATGGCCTGGATGAAGCTTAGGCTCTTAGAAAAAATAAATTTTCTATCCAACTAATCAATTCAAACTAAAAATAAATAACTCATAACCTCATCTAAAGCCTAGGTTATAAATCAAGATAAAAGAATTAGCAATCCCTTAGCTGGATGTTGCATTTTCTTTCTCACATCATGCATAAAAAGCATATTATTTCACTCTTTATTGGAGGACTTCCACCTTTGCTAGAGAACTTAGCTTGACCTTTGAGAGCCATGGTGGAAACACATCTCCTTATCTTGCTGATTTTGGCCCATAATCTATTTTCTCATGCATTAGGCATATGAATCCTAAAACTCATGTCAAATTGATTGTCCCAAATGAAAATAAAATATAACAAAATTTGTATTATATTTAAATCATTAAATCATGCCCTACATGATCTAGTCTTCTAGGAAGTGTGTTTAAGGACTTAGTCTCTTTCTAAATAAACAACAGCTTAGCTTTCTTGCAAAAATATATGACTTGCCTACATATATTTAAATTCATAGGAGGAGTTAGCGGCCACCCCGTGCAAATTGTAAGTCCAAATGGGTAGTTTATCCTCTCTGTGGAGGTAAACCAAATACCCATTTTTGCCTTAGATTTAGGTGCTTTTTTGGCCCTCGCTAAAGCTCCCTAGTTTAGGTTGGTACTTTCTTTATGGGCTATGAGCATAAATCCTCACCTCTTAGGCATTTCCATGACCTTGTATCATGGAATTGTAAGCCCTAACTTTATAATAAAAATTCAACTCAAATAAATCTATTCAATTTCAAAAATATAAATCCCACCATAAGATAGTTTGGAATGCATATTAGCCTTCCAAGTATCCTAAGCATCCCTTACTCATCTTCATTTGGCTTCAATAAGAACTCCCTCCTCTTGATCAATCTCAGTTGATTTTCTAAAAATAAACCAATTGATTGATAGTCCCACCTTTTAAAATCTTTGGAGACAACGATCGTTTATCTTAATCGAGGGTATTCCTAAGGAATCTTGTCCCTTAGGATGTAATTAATTATGGGCGCTTGCCCCTATAGGGAACTTAACAAACCTGGTTTAAAATAAACCATGCTTTACTTTTCCATGTAAAGTAGGGGAAGAATCTCTGGTACATTCCGAAGACCCATAGTCCTTAGGAATCCTTATTCACATGATTAGGTCCATTGCAGGGTGGTGACTTCTATCTTTCGAGATAATACACATTTCATTAATGTCATACCCGATCATCCTAATAAGAATATTTGTGGATCTATGTGGTTTCCCGATAAGGTGTTATATTTCTATTTTCATTTATCCTCTTTTCAAAAGGGATGGATGAAGGTAGGAATATATATATGAAATTTTCACCACAAATTTTTCCGGTGATTCCACTGGGGAAGGTTCCTCTCCAACTTTGGTAAATGATTGTTGTTTCCAAGTATCGATAGTTGGTTTGTACTTTTGTATGAATCCAAGACTATCTTTCTTTTCTATTGGCACTTAGCTTATTTCATCCTTAAGTTAAGCTAGCCAACATCTTTAGGTTTTAGTACCTCACCCCGTGTTGGTCTTAAAACCCCCATTGGTTTCCCTAATGGGTGAAAATAAAAAAAATTAATAAAAAAGAAATAACTAAAGACTTCCTCCTTACCATTTTTATGGTAAGGAAAGGTTCATTCCAAGAATAATAAATAAATAAATTCTTCATAAGAAACATCAATTTCCAAAAAGCACTTTTTCAAAATGCACATAATAAAATGTTTAACACAAAAATTTTTATAAATCACCCTCATCTAATAATCTTCAATATTGTTATATGTTGGATCATTTCAAAATCAAAATAAAAAATCATATCTTCCAAAAGAACAAATGAACATCTTCATTCAATTTATTGAATGAAGATTTCATTTTTCAAAACAAAAATGAACAATCATCTTTTCCAAAAAGAAAATCAACAAAACATCTTTTTAAAAATAAAATCCAAAATCACAATTTTAAAAAGCATAAATAAACTTCCTCATTCAATTTATTGAATGAGAATTTTCATTTTCAAAACAAAAAGATGATCATCTCTTTCAAAAATAAAATTTAACTATCATATTTTTCAAAAAGCACAAATGAACATCTTCATTCAATTTATTGAATGAAGATTTCATTTTTCAAAACAAAAATGAACATTCATCTTTTCGAAAAAGAAAATCAACAATCTCCTTTCAAAAATAAAATCACACAATCATATTTTCAAAAAGCGCAAATGAACATCTTCATTCAATTTATTGAATGAAGGTTTCATTTTTTAAAACAAAAATGAACAATCATCTTTTCCAAAAAGAAAATCAATGATCTCTTTTCAAAAATAAAATCCAACAATCATATTTTCAAAAAGCACAAATGAACATCTTCATACAATTTATTGAATGAAGATTTTCATTTTTCAAAACAAAATGAACAATCATCTTTTCCAAAAGAAAATCAAAAAAAAATAAAATTCAACAATCATATTTTCAATAGCACAAGTGAATATCTTCATTCAATTTATTGAATAAAGATTTCATTTTCAACAAAATCAAAATGAAAAATCACATTTCCAAAAATAAAATCGACAAAAACTAAAACAACACTTAGTTCCTTAGCATACCTAAATTTCTAAGGATCCCAAAAAAATAAATCAAAACAAAACATATTTGGTTCTTTAGCATACTAAATTTGCTAAGGATCCTCTTTTTCAAAATCAAATAAAAAAATCTAAAGAAACACATTTTAACTTCCTTAGCATACCTAAATTTGCTAGGATCTTCTTTTTTAAAATCAAATAAAAAAATAAAAGAAACATATAGGATTTCCTTAGCATACCTAAATTTGCTAAGAATCCTCTTTTTCAAAAATCAACCAAAATAAACACACTTGGATTCTTCATTTAGCATACCCAAATTTGCTAAATAAGGATTCCATTTTTAAACCACAAATGATTCACAAAACAAGCAAATAAATAAAAAGAAGAAATCATTTTCAAACACCTCACTTAGCATACCCAAATTTGCTAAGTGAGTAAACCCCAAAAATCCAAAAATCAAAACAAAACCAATTAACTATTTACTTTAACATACTTAAATTTGTTAAATGAAGGGTCCTCAAAATAAAAAATCAAAATCAAATACGAACCTATGGAAGCATCTCTCCAAAAGTATTTGAACCCATTTTCAACATACTCGAATTTGTTGAAAGTGGATTCTACATAAAAAAATCCATTTCCAATCAATCTCAAAATCTCTTCTAAATCCATTTTAAGCCCCACTTAACACTTTCAAGATGTTGAGTGTGGGTTCAAATTCTAAAAGTCAAATTCATAAAATCAATAAGGCAAGAAAATTTGAGTCAAGTTTGTTTTCAACATTGTAGTTTCAATCGGCTTTTCAGTTAGTTATCGGTTCATTTGTAGCAAAAGTATGTGTTCACATTTCATCATGGGATGGATTTCTCTTGGATCCGCCTTCCATGATCTAACTATGACCACCTCATCCACTTTAGTCAAGTCTTTAAGGGGGCCAGGTTTACATGTGAGGGAACCCCCCCTCATGGCTTAGTGAGCATGGTGGCCAGGCGAAGGTCATCCAGTGACATGCCATCGATTGAGATTCTCTCCAGAGAGGAAGGCTATGGTGGTTCCCATATGATATAGTGCTAGTGTCGGTGGTGCCCGGTTGTTCCCATCTTGATTAGCTGCACCCACTCCTTGTAACCTTCTAAGAGGAAGGCTCCCCTGATTCCAGGGATTGTCTCCCTTGCCTTTGAGATCCTAACTACTCAACCTACTAGGACCCAACACAGAAACAAGAACCGTTTGATCAAGCGATATAACACTCACATTTCCAGGGAGTTGGAGGCAGTTACTCAGTCTGTTGTAGTGAAGTTGCCTAGGATGGTTTCCCCACTGGTTATAGAAAACTAGTTCCTCCCTCTATCTAGATATGATAGAGATGATGCTAGGAGGATTTCTGCTTCACCTCTACTAGCAGTTTAGTTTCAGGCACCTGTTAGTGAGAGGAGGAGATCATATGTTGGCCTTCAATCAATTTTATGTTGAGTAGGAGGAGCCTATGGATGATCGATCGCGTTTGATTTATGTTATGTCATTTCCCGGTGTTGGCGGGGAGAGAGGGCGGGAGGCCTGCACATCGTTCATATTACTAGCAGAGCAGGAGGCGCAGATAGTCGGTGACCTCTACGTGGACTTTCCATCGGTGTGCTACCCACATCGATCATATTAATAGTATCTTACTCCTAAGGATTACACATCATAGGAGAGGAGCTACTATCCCTAGAGAGTTAGTGGTGCCTTCACCACACCACTCCTCTCCACGCCCACCTTCTCCCATACATGTTCCAACATTTACTATTCCAGCCAAGGCCATGAAGGATGCATCGGGAGAGAGAACCCTGGTGATCGGCTTTCATCTCTCACCACTATTATGGTGAGTCCTCTCATGCTTTTACGCCTAGTCATGGTGAAGAAAGAATGGCGATTCGAAGTATAGTAGTCATTCCTTCACCACCACCACCACAACAGGCTATGGAGATAGTCGCAGTAGTTAAGGGAGGAGGAGATAGTTCAGTCTCCCCTATGGCCATAGATCCTCCTAAGAGTACCACTCACCCTCGAAGCAGTCGAGTATTTTCCTAGTGAGCCTCCTCACAAGATCAGTTCTGTAGAATCAGAGGTTAGTGCTTATCTATCATGAAAGTGACCACTACTTGCTCATTTGATCTTTGAATTCTTAGATGACATAGTAACTCAGTATCTAGTGGAGAAGAAGAAAATCTTAGGATATGTCTAGTTTGATTTAGAGGATGAAAAGGTCAATTTGGATCCAAATGAAATGACCTGCTAGAGGATTCAGATGGTAGATACCTAGGGTTCCCTCCTCCATGAGCATTAAACTTTGGAAGGTGTTGAGGCCCAGCAGGAAGACATAGCCTTACCAACACCTCCTTACAATTAAAACAGAAAGATGAACAAATAGATAAGATGGGGAAGTAGCTTGAGGATTTGCTAATAGTTATTTTGGCATTACAGAATCAATCCCTGATAGTTCATCCAACTATAGCTAAGTCTAGTCATCCAGAGTTGGTGCATGTCTTGGATCCAGCCAAGACTTTACCTCCAGTAGAGCAGGGTAGCACCAGCATGTATAGGAAGATAGTGGATAGTACCTCCATATAGGAAAAGGATATCAAAACCATAGTTGAGTTGCAGGTAAGAGAAGCGTTGGCTCAAGCCCAAGGAGGATCATCAGTTCTAAAGGGTAGACCCTACTTAGAGAAATTTGATGCCATCCAATATCCTAAGGGTTTCGTGCCACCTTCTTCCAAGAGCTTCGATGGTAGTAGAAACCAGGCACATTATTGCATTTAGCTAATTATTTGACTCTAAAGTGATGCTTTACTCTTCCGTGTCTTCAACAATAGCTTAGCGGGTATAGCCTTTGATTGGTATGCTGAACTTCCTAATAGTTTAGTGAAGACTTTTGTTGAGTTGGAGCAACTCTTCATCAAGAGGTTTGCTGGAGCTCAACAAAGGGTGACTATAAGTGATCTCGTTATGGCTCAACAAAACCCCGGTGAGTCCTTCATTGATTACATTCTCAGATGACATAATTTGAGTATGAAATGTGAACCACAGCTGTCTGAATAATATGCCATTGAGATTCTGCTTAAGAATATCCATGGTCAGTCGCCCTCATGCTCAAAGGTTTTACCATCAAAATATTTGAGAAACTAATCAACAAGGTTGCTAACTTATAAGGAGAAACCAAACAGTTGCCTTTTTTGGACTACTCAATAAAGCAGAAGCCACAAAGAGATTTTGAAATGAAGCCTGGAGCAGTGATAGCAATAGATATGGGGAAACAGCTGGCTAGAAAGAAGTTTGAAGACCTCATGCTCCGCAGCCGTCACTTCTACCTCCTCTACCACTACCAAGGCAGTCCTACAGGCTGCCACCATAGCCTCCATGGCCTGCACTGCCTCCTCCTTAGCCACATCATTAGCAGCAGTGGTACACATACCCGCCGCCAGGTAGCTACGGTCCACTTATTTTTTTTTTTTGATAAACTTAACAAGCCTTATTCATTTAAGAGAGAAGTAATCAAAAAGATCTTTAAGAATCCCTTAAAGAAGTCTAATTTTCAGCTACAAACCTAGAGGCGGAGGAAAAATAATGATCTAACTTTTGCCCCTATGCTAGATCATGTTTTGGAAGATTGCTTACATTCAAGGACGGCTTGAACATAGCTTCAAGATTGGTGCTATAGTTATCCCAAAAGGAATACCTTATGGAACAACCATCTAGTTCCATTAGGGTAATCCTTGGGGATACTTGATCCTTCAAAACCAAAGAAGGTTGGGATATCTCCTTATCTCCTACCTCAAGAAAATTGTCCAAAATCAAGAAACTTTCTTCTGAGTGCACGACTCAACCTCAACATCAAGGAAGGTTTGCAAGTTGTTTAGGATAACTAAGGGAAAGGGGAGCTCAGCAGCAACAGCAGCCTGTGCTAGCCCAGGATAGCCAAGTAGCACAACCACCGACTGTGTCCAGCCTCCAATCCACCGTTGTAGCTACTACATCAGTGACTACCTCTACTTTAGCTAGCTCTTCTTCTAGTAGACATCTTGTATCAGCAGATTAGGGCATCAAATCTCTCACCCCACTTACTTTACCTGATTTCTACTATGTACCTCCTTCAAAATTCAAGAAATCAAAGAATAAAGCTAGCCTGAATTATATCTGTGTCACTTCTGATGAGTTGTCTAAATCTATTCCTAATAATAACTCTTCAAGTCTAAATAATAATTATAATAACTTTGATCTTCCTTTTTTTTGATTCATGGTTAGACCTTCCTTCTCTGAATTATATAGGTTCACCTCTTAAGATAGACTTGGAATCATCTAATTCTGAGGGTCCCATAGGAGAAGATGTAGGTGAGCCTGACGAGCAGGTAAAATCTTCCACTAACCCAAGAGATCACGTCAACCTCATGGCAAGGTTCTACCTCCTAGGCACACCTCAAGATAGGGGAAATAAGTCATTGGTTGGCATGAGATGATGAAGCCCTCAGGATGCTCCACTTGGATATGCTTGTGGAGGATCACCAAGGTGGACTACAATGTCCTCTCTCACCTAAGAAAGTTACCATCTAAGCTAAGCATATATGATGCCTTATCTTATCCAAAGAGATGAGGGAATCATTAATCAAGGCTCTCCTTGATCCACAATATATGCTTATGGCCAGATTAGGAGGCACATTATTTGAGAAGCGATCACTTTCACATATGAAGACTTACTTCTATGGGACATGGAGCACAACCATCCCCTTTACATTATAATGGACATGGACAAATTTAGACTTCCCAGAGTTCTCATTGATTCAGGTGCATCGGTAAATATTATGAGTCTAAAGACCATTGCCTATTTGAGGATCAACATCTCCACACTCCGAGGAGATTGGATGTGTTGAGTGGATTTAATGAACAAGGCGATAGGGCTTTAGGTTCCATAGTGTTACCTTTGGAGATAGGTGACTGGAAGACTGAAGCCAAGTTTTATATCATTGATTTGAATACTTCATTCGCTTTGCTTGGTAGGCCTTGGATACATTAAAAGATGATTCCATCCTCCTCCATCAATATATCAAGTTCAGAAGGATGGGGTAGTATGTGAAGGTGATAAAAAGCCATTTTCAGTCAGAGAGGTTGAGATATATGAGGATGTGACCTACTATCTTCCTCAAAATATCTTTTCTTGTGAACTTGATCAAAATTCAAATACAAATGCAAAAGAAAAAGGAAAAAGAAAAATAAAAAGAAAGAGAAAAGAAAAATGAAAGTCCAAGTGAATAAGAAAATGAAATTGAGGAGGAAGAAGTAGGCATATCACATTCCAGTTCATTCCATGGACATGTGGGTAGGATGACTCGACCTCCACCAGGCAAAGGCGAGGAAATAGAGGTTCAGAAGACCCAGTTGGCCATCAACCAATAGGTTATGTTCAGTTCATGGAGTACCCTACTATTCACATAGACTTGGAATCGGCTGAGGATGAGTCTAGCATGCCAAACCCCTCTGGGAGTTTTATTAGACACTCGAGGACAATGATGAAGATCAAGCCTCCAAACAAAGCATGAAAGTATTTGAATCAAATGTATGTGAAACTATCAGGCAGCAGTTAGGAACCTTAGCTTTAACCTCACTTTCATCTCAAAAATTTAAAAGTTTAGTAATTAAGGAAGCCTCTAAGTCTTCCATTCATGTGAATTTGAAGAGATTCTTTCTGGGATCATCATCCTCAAGTCTTGAAGTTGATGTAGAACTTGAGGATGATTCATATAAATAATTAATGGAATTGCCTTTTGATTGGTACTCATCTTGTATTCTTAATCTTACAAAGAAGGGTTTGATTCCTTATTCATGGTCTAAGCATAGGTCAGAATACTTTGAAAAGCTATGGAACAATAGAGGTAGGGAGGCACAATCAAGATCAGGACTAGGATTTGGTACAATGGGTAGTCGATGATAATGATTACTGTGTAGATGTCACCAACCATCTGGATTCTGATAGGTTCTTTTTACACCAAACTAACTCTTATGAGGATTTGTGTTTAGAAACTTCAGATGATCTAGATGATCTCCAAATCAAAGATGCACCGCCAAAATTTGAAGAGGAGATTCATTCAACAATTGACAAGCTTAAAGAAATCAACCTTGGATGGATGAAAATCCATGACATACATCATTTTGTTCTTTGAATGAAGAAGAAACCAATGACCTAGTTAGGTAATTTACTGAGTTTAAGGACTGCTTTGCATGGATTTATGAACAAATGCCTAGATTATCTCCTAACATAGTAGTCCACAAACTAGCAATAGACCCTAGCACTAACCCTATCAAGCAAGCTCCTAGATGCATGTGATTAGAAATTGAACAACAGGTAATTTATAAAGTCAAAAGCTTGATCTTTGGTTTCATGGAAGAAAAATACCCTACACAGTTGTAATGTTTTTCCCAATTAAGAAGAATAATGGTCAAATTCATATGCATCGATTTGGGGACTTAAATAAGGCATGTCTAAGGATGAGTTTCCTCTTACCATAATTAATGGTGGACATCACCTCATCTCATGAGTTTTCTCCTTCATGGATGATGGGTCATTTACAACCAAATCAAGATGGCCCGAGGATGAAAGAAACACTACTTTTTGAACCCGATCATTGTTATAATATCATGCCTTTCGCCTTAAAATCGGTGCTACATAGCCATGACTCATCTTCAATGAACTCATCCATCATCGGGTTGAATGATAGTCAAACAAAAAAGGAACACCTCTTTGACTTGAGAGTAGTTTTGAATTATTAAGATAATATAACCTCAAAATGAATCCCAGTGTGCATTGAGTAGCAGGAAATTCTTTGGGTTTGTTGTTGACAGGGAATAGAAATAGATCAAAAGATCAAAGCTATCTTAGAAATGCCACCTCTAAAGTTTAACTCAACTCAAATCTTTCCAGGAGGGTTGGCATATCTAACATGCTTTATCTAACTTATCGGAGCAAGCCATTTTCAGCACTTGTCAAAAGGATGCCAAGTTCAAGTGGGATGATAAGTGCCAGCATGCCTTGAAGATATCAAGTAGTATTTGGTGAAGCCATCAGTTCTAGCAGCCCCTATCCCGGGCAGGCCACTCATCCTCTACACTACATTGGATGACTCCCTCGGTGCTTTGTTGGCCCAAGCCAATGATGAAGGGAAGGAGAGTGCTCTCTACTACCTTAGCCATCATCTGATTCCTACAAAAATGAACTACCCACCTATTAAGAAACATTGTCAAGCTTTGATCTTTGCATCTCAAAAGCTACGACACTATATGCTTTCTCATAAGGTAAACTTGATTTCTAGAATCAATCTATTACAGTATCTTATGACATGACCAACATTATTCAGATATTTAGCATGTTGGTCTATGATTCTCTTGCAGTTTGATATCACTTTCGTACCCCTTCGTGCAGTTAAAGGACAAGCACTAGCAGATTTGTTAACAGCACACCCACTTCTTGCTGATTCTTCATTTAATGATGATCTCCCTGATGAACAAATCATGAACTTAGGAGAGGTTGACAACCGACATTGGGAGATGTATTTTGATGGTTCAAATTCTAGGAAAGGCAGGGGTAGGAATAGTTTTCTTAACTCCAGACAGTGATGTGATGAGATTCTCATACTATCTCTCCAATTCCTACACCAATAATGAAGCCGAGTATGAGGCTTTGATTGCGGTCTGGAGTTAGCTATCAGAGTGTGTGTTAAGAGAATCAACATCTACGGAGAATCTCAGTTGGTCATCAACCAGTTTATCGAGTCCTACAAGGTTCTCAAACCTAAGCTTCATTATTACCACAAGTATACAATGACGTTGTTGGCTCAAATTCTTGAATCACCATCTACAAGGTTCGGCGAGAGAATGTAGTAGCAGATGCTTTGGCCAAACTTGCTAAAGAATTGACATGTCTGGAAGATGAGTTCATTCCAATAATGGTCCAAAATAGATGAGTCCTATCATTTATTGATGCTGAGCTCATCGAGAGACTTTCTCTTAAAGGAGAGGTTGTCGTTGCCAATAAGGAGCTGGATTGGAGACAACCATTCATAGACTATTTGAACATTAGCAAACTATCTCAAAAAAAATCACAAGCCCATCAGGTGAAACACAGAGCTCTCTCTTATACTCTTGTTGATGACACCTTGTACCAACGGTCTTTCAATCAAATATGGTTACATTATTTGGACAAACAAGAAGTCCGTAGGATTATGATCGAGGTACATTTAAGTCTTTGTAAAGCTCATCAATCTAGTCTAAAGATGAAGATGAAGATCAAGAGATTAGGATACTATTGGCCTTCGATGATTATAGATTACATGGACGAGTCTACAAGATACCATCAGTGTCAGGTACACGGTGTGGTCTTACATCAACCACCCAACATTCTACACCCTACATTGGCCTTATGGCCATTTGAGTGTTGGTACCGACATTGTGGGTCCTATCGATCCTTCTTCTTCCAAGAGTCATCGGTTCATCAAGCTGCCATCAACTACTTTTCCAAGTGGGTGGAGGCAATCCCACTCAAAAGGTCACGGCATGTGCTTCTTTTTTAGAACCATATTATATAGGTTGGTGCCTCGACAAATTATATTCGATAATGGTGCGCATTCAAAAGCACCAAGATCATGACTTGCTAGAAGACGTATAGATTGAAGATACTCTACCATCTACTACCCGAGCAAATGGCTTCGAAGCATTTAAAACTCTCATCCATATACTAAAGAAGACACTTGATGACAACAAGCAATAGTGGAATGAGCAGTTGGTTGAAGCCTTGTGAACCTACCGCACCACATGCAGAACTCAAACTCAATCTACCCCATTTTCCTTAGTGTATGGGTTTGAAGGCTTACCTTTAGAAGTTCAACTCCCATCACTAAGGATAGCATTGGGTAGTAGATCACTATAAGAATAGAATGCAAAGTTATGGTTAGAAGAGCTCAAGGTTTGGAGGAGAGCCTATGGGTGCAGAACCTCAGTTGTATAAAGTAAAATGATTCAAGCTCACAACAAGTGGTCCTCCCTAGGTCTTTCCAAGTAGGAGAACTTGTGTTAGTCTAAGGAGACCAATTATTTGTCGAAGATGGGAGGAAAGTTTGAACTCACTTGGGAAGGCCTATTTCATAGAAGGCCTACCAAGGAGGATCTATCGCTTATTGATTATAAAGGGGAACACGATGCTTCAATTAATGGGCTCTATTTGAAGAAATATTACCCATAAAACATGTTTGAAAATAATTATCAACAAAAGAACAAAAATCTGATTAAATTTCATCAAAATATTCTCTTCTTCTAAAGCATTGTTTGCTTTTCTTGCGAATCCTCCATGACATATCTAGGATAGGTGTAAGAGAACCCAAGAGGCATCATATCCCTCTTTCACAACACAAGCACAGTCAAACACAATTCCTTGATGCTACTAAAATAGGTGTGAGAGAACCTAAGAGGCATTCTATTTTGATTAGCACAATTGAGTTAGGCATAAGAGATCCCAAGTGACATCCTTTCTTAGTGAGAATTATGGTTTCCATCTGTGGCACCATTTCATCCAATTCCTCAAGTGTGTTTAGTGTAGGTGTGAGAGAACCAAAGCGGTGTCCTATTCCCTTGTGGCACTCACTCATTAGCTTCTCTAGGTTAGGTTTACATACTACCTCGCAAGTATGTCACTCAAGTGGTCACTCATTTGGAAGATGTGAGTCCCTACACTTTCTTTCTAACTTGATCATTACAAACCAACGAGCACCTTGTTAGTTTGGTGACTTCTTGCCCGACGGTAGCTACCTCATGATTGATTTTGTTTAAGAAGATGTGAGTCCTTGCATTTTCTTCTTGAACTAATTATCATGATCTGACTAGGTTGAGTATATTCGAGGTTTAGGATAAGTCCCCCAGAGCCTCCTTTCCTCTTGACTGCATTTGAGTTGATATAAGTCCTCCAATAGCTTTCACTCACTAGTAGCCCTAGGTCGGATTACTGTAGAGCCACGGACTATCCCGATCAACTATAGGAGGATGTGAGTCCCGAGCTTTCTTCCTAGGCCGATTGTTGCAAACCAATGGGCACCTTAGGTTGGTTGATGTTCGCTATGCGTGACTCACCCATGGATACACCACTCCTAGCAGATGTGAGTCCCCATGCTTTCTCCTTGAGTTGTCCATTGAATACCTTTTGACATTATCTTCCCTAGGGTTTTGGATAAGCCTTACTCTCCTCTGAGCACTCTGGAAGATGTCCTTTGACCCCATTTAGAACTACCGGGTTACTTTTGGATTGGACAGTCCCCCTTTCCTAGTAGCCACCCCTGTAGTTGGAGAATTTGTTTGGCAGATGCACAAATTCGCTCATAGTTCAATAAATCTGAGATAGGTTTAGGCTGATATAAGTTCCTTCTCAGTTTGATCCCTCACAAATTAATAGGGTCCACGATAAACAAATTAAACAAACAAATAAAATATTTGCTTAAAGATTAGGAATTCAAGTCCCCAAAGGGGCACTCACTCCGTAGTCACCCTTAGTTGGGTTTAATCTATTTTTCCACAAGCAAGTTACCCCATCAATCATTTCAATTTGGAAGTTATAAGCCTACGATGCATTCTTTCTAGTATGATGGTCACAAACCAATGGGCAACTTTAGGTTGGGTTTGATTTGTTGCCCAAAGCAATCGATCACCCTAGTAGTCTTTTATAAGTGGAAGATGTGAGTCCCCGTGTTTTTTTCCCCCCAAATTGACCATTGTAAATCGAAAGACACTCCTTTGGTCGGATAGTTCTCCCCACCCAGGAAGCTACTCCCTTTGGTTCAGTAAATTTGAGATAGGTCTAGGCTGATATAAGCTCCTTCTCAATATGATCCATTGCAAACCAACAAAATCTATCAAAATAATTAAAAAATAAAATTAATCTTTTGACTATCTTTGAGTTGATTTAAGTCCCCCAGTAGCATTCACTCAATAGTCAGCCCTAGGTAGGGTTTGATTTGTTACCTTGCCAACTGATCACCCTAGTGGTCTTTTGTAGTGGAAGATGTGAGTCCCCGTGCTTTCTTCTAATTGACCATTGAAAGGCACCCTTTTTGGATAGTCCTACTATGTGGTTGGTAGACTACTCCCTTTGGATTGGTAAATGAGCTAGCCTCCACGGCCCCCTACAATCCATCACAACCGATGGGATCCATCAAAATAATTAAAGAAAATGAAATTAATCTTGACTATCTTTGAGTTGATTTAAGTCCCCTGGCGACATTCACTCAATAGTCGACCCTAGGTTGGGTTCAATCATTTTACTTGCCAATGGATCACCTAGTGGTTCCTTATTTTGGAGATGTAAGTCTACTACACTTTCTTCTATAGCATGAAAGACAATCCCTTTGGTTGGCTAGTCCTATTATGTGTTTGGTAGACTACCCCTTTGGATTGGTAAATCTGAGCTCAGTCTAAGCCTCCATGGACCCTACTCAGTGCAATCCCTCACAAGCTGATAGGGTCCATCTCAAAAATCAAAAATCTAAGAATCTAAAATAAATTCAACCCTCCTCCCTCAGTGGAGTCAAACAAAAATAAACAAAATAAATTCAATCAATCTCTCCTGGTGGAATCAAAATAAATAAAAGCAACAAACAAGATAAAAAATTAATCAATCAAACAATTCAAATCGATTTCTCTCCCTGGTGAGACTCAAGTCAAATCAAACCTCTCATCCCTTTGTGGATGACTTGAACTTGTTTCCCTAGTGGAAGGTTCATATACTCTATCCCTAGTGGATTCCTCCTTTACTCTCTTATGTATGTGACATGAGTAGAGTCACATTACATTAAGCTTTGATTCCTTCACACCTTGGGTTAGGGTAGATCATTTTTGTTAGTGTGATTGTTTAATGTTGTTGATTGTTTGATCAACCTTACACGGTGTACCTTATTGACACCCTATTGGATGCCATTTGTTGATCTCATTTTTAGGATGAGCTCTCAACCCCTCCATCTTAGGCATAGGACTTCTCTTAGACACTAAGTGTTTCCTTAGTCTTAAGACACTTCTAGTGATTATGTGGATACTTAACCTAACCCTAGAGACTTAGAAGAGTTAGCCATAGGGATAGGTTATTCCTTAGGGGTGTTAAGAAAATTTTCCTACCCTATAGCTTGAACCAAATCCTCACTTCCTCCTTCAAGTCAAATTAAAAAATTCAAATCAACTTAAATTCAAATCAATTCCAAACCAAACTCAAATCAATTCCAACTTGATGGATTTTCTCAAATCATGAATCAATTCTAAATGATTGAAACCCATGATTGAATTCCAAATTCCAAAAAGCTTTCCTAAGTCACTTTGACTCTATTTTATGTACTTAGCCAAATCAAATTCAAATCAAGCCAAACCATTGATTTTTCTTCATGATTCAATCAACCCTTCAATCATGAATTCAAATATAAACATAAACTTCAATCATCAAATGAAAACTAAATTCAAAAATCAAATCCAAATTCAACCAAAGTTCAACCTAAGCCTTTCAAGTCAAATTCTTGAACGTAGCCAAATCAAATTCAAATCAAGCCAAACCCTTGATTTTTCTTCATGATTCAATCAATCCTTCAATCATGAATCCAAATATAAACACAAACTTCAATCATCAAACCAAAACTAAATTCAAAAATCACACCCAAGTTAAACTCATGTTCACCCTTTGAACTTGAAATTGTAAAATGAGCCAAAACCCATTTGACTCCAAATCACTTGCAAATAGATTTATATTTCAATCATAAATCCATATGTGAGTTCAATCAAACTTGATTCAAGCCTTGATCAAGACAATTGACCCGCTTAGGCTCACTTGACCTAAAGTGACCTAAAGTACCTCTTATGAGCCAAATTCTAATCCTACCCAAATTGAATTGAACTAAGCCCACCTAAGGCTCACATTATGAGCAACAATCATCATGAGATGATCAATCACTCAAATTGGGTCAAACCAAGTCAAACCTAAGGGTTTTCTATGTCAACACTTAGCTAAAATGAAACCTAAACTAGCCAAAATCCATTATAAGCTAAATTGATTGAAACCATTGATCAAAACCAATTCTTGATCAATGTTTGAACTTGACCAAGTCATTATTTGAGCCTAACCTAACCCAATTGGCCACTTGACCTAAGTTGACCCAACTTTACCTAAAAATTCAAAATGTGTCAAAACTTGATCTAAGCCAAATTGATTGATACCAATGGGTCAAGTTCATCCCAAATCACTTGTTGAACTTGACCAAAGCCTCAATTGGCCACCTAGACCCAACCTAGCCCAATCGACCATGAACTCAACTTGACCTAAAAGGTCAAATTGAGCCAAAATCAAATCAAACTAAAATTGATTAGAAACAAAGATACTAATACATTTCAAATGACCAATGAAACCTAAACCAACCCATGACCTAACCCAAATAGGTCAAATGGATCAAATTGGTCAACTTGACCCATTTGACCTAAATAAAATCAGATGAACCAAATCCAAATATAAATCAAATTGAACCAAACCAATGATACCAACACATTTCAAATGGTCATATGAACTTGACCCAACCCTTGGTTTGACCCAATTTGACCAATTGGTCAACTTGACCCAAGTTGACCCATTTTGACTTAAATGGGTCAACATGAGCCAAATCACATCAAATCAATTCCAAATTAATTAAAACTTGGCCCAACCCATTTTTCAATCATACCAAACATATTCAAACTGAAATCCAAGCCAAATGACTATTTCACCCTAAGGTCAAAGGGTAATTCTTGGCCAAATTCACTTGGAATTTGGTCAAATTCTCTTCATGGTGACTTGGAACCCCCTTGTGGACTCCATAGACATAAGTAAGACTGGTGCACTTGACCCAATGGGTTTGGGTCAACCAAACCCAATCTAACAGACAAATCGACCACCACTTAGAAATGAGCACATGGGAATCATTCCTCCACCTTGTTTTGCACATGGGAACCTCTCCACTACCTTCCTCTTCTAAAACCAAACCATGTGCCTTCTCAAACGACCTAACAAACCCATTACATCTGATCAATTGATCCAAAATGGAAGGATAGCTTGCGACCGTCCGATCCATCTAGGTGGAGATATACTCCCCCTAATTTCATTTCATTTTCACAAACACACACTCGATCGAAGCTAGGAAACTTAGAGCAAGCATCCTCAAGCTTCTCCAAGCCTCCTAAAGCTCTTAGCATTTCTCCATTTCTCAGTTTATCAAAACTAAAAATATAGAAGATATCAAGGATTTCCATCTCACTCAATACCCAATATCAAGATGATTGCTCTTGCAAGAACCATCAAGAGACTCAATCGAGTTGATCTAAAGCTTCTTCCAAGCTTCCAAGGCAAGGGAGGTGAGAGCTAAACAAAAGCCACAAGCTTAGGAGGGTGATTTTGGCTAATTGAAGGATTTACTCAACCTCAACTCGTCAAACCTTCAACAGGGCTTCGTCTCCACTAAGCAAAGCTACCTTGATGATTGGGAGCATTGGTGATGGCCTTTGATGAGGTACTATTCAAAACTAAGCATAATGTGAATTTTTCTTGGTCCTTTTCAAAGGAAAGTTTCACCCCAAGTGAAATGTACTATTAAATCTTCATCCCCTTGCATGATGATCATGTGGGTTGAGTTTGAGCTCAATCCGAGCTCAATCAAGCTCAAATCGTGTGGTAAGGATTGGATGGATGCCCTCTCATGGCCAAATCCACTTAGAATTTGTTTAATTCCTTTTCATGGACACATGGCATCCTCTTGGGGGTACATTTGGACACTAAGGGAGGTGGTGCACATGACCCAATGGGTTTGGGTTAGCCAAACCCAATCCAAGGCCAAAACCCACCTACCTAATCAAAATTCTCCACTTGGAATCCCTCCTACACTCATTTAACACGTGCAACTCCACCTTTCCACTCCTCTACCAAAACTAAACCACATGGAGCTCCTAACAACCTAAACAACCCATTTAATCCAAGCAATTGAAGGAAAATGGCAAGGCAAGCTTCATCCATCTGATCCATGTAGGGGAGATATACTCTCACTCATTTCAACTCAAACCAAGTCTCTTGCATTCGATTGAGCTCAGAAGATCAAAGACAATCACCCACAAGCTTCCCTAAGCATTCCTAAGCTCATTCTAATTTTCTCTTCTTAAATTTCTTCAAAGCCAAAACAGGGGAGGTGAGGGAGAGTTCCACTTTGCTCAATTCTCAATCAAACTCTAATTGCTCTTGCAAGCACCATCAAGGGACTAAGTCGAGCTCACCCAAAGCAAATCCCAAGCATCCATGCCACGGGAAGGTAGACCTAGACTAAAGCCGCATGCCATTAGAGGGGAGCTTGGTCAATTGGAATATCCACTTCATCTCAAGGCTTGAAACTTTCAATGGGGCTTCGTCTCTACTAGATGAAGCTACCTCCATCGTTGGAAGCATCGGTGATAGCCTTTGGCAATGTATGCTTCAAAACTGAGCTTAAGTTGAAAATTCCTTGGTCCTTTGTGATGGAAATTGTAATCCCATTGAAATTCCACCGTTGGATCTTCTTCTCTATGCTTCTAGAAGGTGTGGGTTGAATTCAAGCCTTATTCGAGATCAAGTGAGCTCAGATCAAGCCATGGAGGATGGACAGACCCCATCTCCCAGAGGCAAAGGTAGGGATGAATCATGGACCATCCATCCCACATGTTTTGGATGGATGGTCCTGATTAATCTGCATAGATCCGTTAATTTAATTCCTTTATAATCATGAGTTTAATTCGACCATCGATCATGCGTGGAGTGTAAATGATACGGTGCCAATTTGACAACTTAAATAACCAATCCCGTCATGTCACGTGAAAAGTGCGGGCCGCATTAACAGCCCACATGGCACCGATGGGATTAGTTAAATAATTAGGTTATTTAATGACCTGTTAATCACAGAAACTTCATAAATTCATAATTAAATATGGAAAAATTAGAAAAATATAAATGAGGGCTCATTTAAAGATAATTTAGAGCGGAATCCAATAAAATTATTTCTAATTGATTTTAAACAGTGGATTTTCCTTAATTAGGGTTTAATTAAAAACTTAATAGCCCTAATTACTCCTTAATTACTCTAATAATTAAATATAAACTCCCTAGGGCTAATTAGTGGGATGACCTTTGTCTCCCATGATTTTCTTGGAATTTATTATTGGATTAATTTAGGTTATTGCTTGTTCCATCTCTAATCATTCCTTTAATCAATTAAATAATTAATTAACCTATTAAATGGTGATAAATTCATTAATTAAGCTTGTTATTCATCTTAAAATAGTGAATGGACTTAGGGAATAGGATTACGATTTCTTTTCCAAATCTTTTCCCCTATGTTTATTTCATTTGGATAAAGACTTAAATAATTTGCAAATTGATTAATGATTTAATCACTCCATTAAATAGCTTAATTTACCAAATTAACAGTCAAAAATTAATTGAGAAACTTAATCAATTAATCAATCTCTTCTTGGGTAGATCCTTAGGTGTTCAAAAGCCTAAGATAAGCTTAAGAAAATCATAATCCAACCTACATGTAGAGGGCAATTATGAAAGTACTTAGTTAAACCCTTTAGCTCAATTAATCATTAATTATGAGCCAATTTCATTAGGCCCCTTTTTTTTCTTAGGAGCATTACTGATTTAAATTCCATGTGGTTGCATATCATATGTTGAGTCATAATTGTTTGGTTAATTATGTTAAAATGGTGTAGGTAAGGGGTAATTAATGGATTTAATTTACACCTTAACCTAAATAACACATAAAAATCAATCTAATGGATCTTAAATTAAACTAAACTAACTTACACATGTGGCAAATGGGTTAGTACCAGCAAACCCATTTCATAAATCCCAAACCAAATCAAATTCAAAATAAAATAAAATCTCTTTAAAAGAATTTTCGATTCACATTAAATAATCTTATCTTATAAGATTGTCCTTAGGAATTAATTAGGGTGAGTGAAGTCATATGCTTACATCACTTTATTTCTTTCCAAGCCATATGAAATCATGCATTCATATCTTTTAAAAAATCAAATTAAATGAAATATTCTCGTTATGTCAAATAATATGATTTGACTAAAGTAAGAATATGAGTGGCTATTATCACTATTAAATTAAAATAATTTATTTTCAAAACCTACAAATCAAAGATTATGTGATGCTATTTATAAGTACTTATAAGTTGCATGTGATTATAATATAAGATGTGCTTATGTGATTTTCCTTCTCTTCTCTTAACATGGATTTGATAGGATTTGCAAAGTGTATAGTTCATTTGAAAAGAACATAACACTTTCTTAAATCATTTCCTATACTCTTCTATGTTATGACCTAAGAAGGATTTTCATATTTACACATATAAATTGCATAACCAAATCAAATACAAAAATCTTTTGGATGATTCTTCATTCATTTATTTCTTTGTACATGCACATGTATTTAACAAAAGTGGTATATTAGTCTGCACATCCCGGGATTGCGAGACTTTAAGTAGCCCCAATTAGATCTTGTACCTTAGACCCCTGGTGTAGAAAATAATGGTATCATACCCACTTATATATTTTATACATGTAAATATGCATTTGATTAATGGACAAAGAGCCCTCTTTTACTTAACAAAACCATGCATCATGGAATCTTCAAATTTTCTAAACAACATCTCTTAGCATTCATCATCAAAGTATGCTAAAGTTTTGCATTACATGTATGTATGCTTAGGATCATTCATATGCATGGTATACATGTTGGAAAGAAATAAATGGTTGTGAGTTATGTGATAGTAATTCACCATAATTAATTCTAAGATTCCTTTCATATTTGAATAGGGCTACTTAGAGTAAATATAAACTTAGGATTAATTAAAACACATAATAAAACATTCACTAAAGAAAAATCACTAATGAATCTACCATAGAAATTACTTAAGATAGGGATGAAAGAGAAGTTCTCTTTTCTTTTCTTCTCTTTACAACACTTAGTAACTAAGTGCAGGTTCATTCAAACTAAATCAAAACATCAAATAAAATTGACAAATAGACTAAACAACTTAAACTAAAACCACCCCCCTAAGTTGAACCCCTCACACTTATAAAATCCCAACCTTAAAGTTTATGTAAGACATGCCACATAAGCATTAAATGGCACACACATTAGGCTAAGTCACCATTTTTAACTCTATGTTAGGGCGATACATGGTTTGATGCTTGATTTTATTTTAAGATGTAATGTTTTAGACTAGATGTTAGGGTGTATGTGCATAGACTAGATAGTAGGGTGATCTTAGCCTAATCATATCTTTTGTAGTGGATTGTGCTTAATGGGTGCTGTAATAAAAATATAAATGCTTTTGCTATACAGGTTGCTTATACCCCTAAGCATAATTCAAATTAGGACAGGTAGACTTGGTTACCCATGTGTGGGGTGCTAAGTTCAAATTATTTATGTACATGCTTGGGTTGTGTGTTATGTTTAGCTAATCTCTATTTTATAGGTTTAGTTATATTTACTTTTCTTTTTTTCATGTAATTTTGTAATTAATATTTGAAATAAATATTATGGGGGAATTAAGATGAACATTGGTCATAAGATTAGGTCTTCTGCACCATGTGAAGCTTTGGGGCAAATTACATCCCAACCAACCAAAAGAAGGAAAGAAAAAAAATGAAGAAATAAAGAAAGAAGAATGAAGACCCCCATAATATGAATTCATTTTAATAATAATTATTCATGTGTAATCCAAGTTGTATAAGGGTAAAACTCAGCTACCCACTTTTCTTTTCAGGTTTGTGCGGTAGAGCCCGACCACAAAGGCCTTTTATTATTTTGCACTAGCTTTATAAAATTATTTGATGTTTGTTTAGCTTGTGCATTAAGATGACATTTTTTCTAGTTTTCATTATTTGATGAATGGGATGATTAGGCTCTTAGGGAAAAATAAATTTTCTATCCAATTAATCAAACTCAAAATTAAATTCAACTCATAACCTCACTAAAGCCTAGGACATAAATCAAGATAATAAAAGATTTAGCAAGTCATTAGCTGGATGTTGATTGTTTCACATCATGCATAAAATCATTTTGCTTCACTCTTGCTTATGGAGGGCTTCCACCTTTGCTAGAGAATATGGCTTGACCTTTGAGATCCATGGTGGAAACACACATCTTACTTGCAGATTTTGGCCCATAGCCAACTTCTCATGCATTAGGGATATAAATCGTATAGCCTGTGTCAAATAAATTATCCAAAAACCAAAATAAAACTTAAAAAATTTGCATTAAATTATGTCATTACTCATGCCCTTCATGATCTAGTCTCTTAGGGAGTGTGTTTAAGGACTTAGTCTTCTTTCTAAATAAACAATGGCTTAGCTATCTTGCAAAAGCCTAAGACTTATTTTCATGTATTTAAAATTGTAGGAGGAGTTAGTTGGCGGCCACCTCCAGGCGATTGTAAGTCTAACAGTTAGGTGGTTTATCCTCTCTTATGGAAGTAAACCATATGCCCATTTTATCCTTAGATTTAGGTCGTGCTTTAGCCTTCGCCAAAGTTCCCTAGATTTAAGGTTTGAGTTTGATGTTTCTCTTTGCGAGCTATAAGCATAAATCCTCACCTCTTAGACATTTCCAAGACCTTGTATTGTGGAATTGTAAGCCCTAGATTTCAAATAAAAATTCAACTCAAACAAATAAATGTCCTCAACTTCAAAAATATAAAGCCCAACCATAGGGTAGTTTGGGATGCTCACTAGGCTTCCTAGTATCATGAGCATCCCCTACTCATCTTCCTTTGGCTTCAATAATAACCTTTTCCTTTTAATCAATCCCACATGATCTTCAAAAAAATAACCAATCAATTGATAGTCATATCTTTGAAATCTTTAGAGATAATGATAATTTATCTTAATCGAGAGTATTTCTAAGGAATTTCATTTCCTAGGATGTAATTAACCATGGGGGCTTGCCTCCATAAGGAACTTAGTGAACCCGATTTAAAATAAACCCTACTTTACTTTTCCATGTAAAGTAGGGGAAATATCTCTAGTACATTCGAAGACCCATTGTCCTTAGTAGTCCTTATTAGGTGATTAGGTCCATTGTTTGGTGGTGACTTCTGTCTTTCGAGATAGTACACCATTCCTCAATGTCATACCCGATCACCCTAATAAGAATATTTGCGGATCTACGTGGTGTCCAACCAAAAGTATATTTTTTTGTCTTCATTTACCTCATAGATGAAGATGGAAATAAACACCCATAGTATTCTTTTGGTGACTCCACTGGGGATTGGTTCCTCTCTATATCTTTGGTAAATGATCATTATCTCCAAGTATCAATAGTGGGTTTGTTTTTATAAGAACCCAAGACTATCCTTCTTTACTATTGGCACTTAGTTTATTTCATTCTCAAGCTAAGCTAGCCAACATCCTTTAGGTTTTAGGAACTCACTCCATAGGTCTTAAAACCCTCTATTGGTCTCCCAATAGGTGAAAATAAAATTTAATAAAAAGAGACTAAAGACCTTTTCTT
The DNA here is from genome assembly GCA_021442155.1 of Cymbidium sinense. Taxonomy (NCBI): domain Eukaryota; kingdom Viridiplantae; phylum Streptophyta; class Magnoliopsida; order Asparagales; family Orchidaceae; genus Cymbidium; species Cymbidium sinense. The sequence continues at coordinate 28,504,655 of CM038233.1, read as the reverse complement.
ACCATCTCCATGGTGAGGTAAAGTTCATTCAAAAAAAAGAAAATAAATCCTCATTAAAATATCTTTTCAAAAGCACTTTTCCAAAATTCACACAATAAAAAATATCACAAAAAGTTTCACACATGTAACTTTCTCATCTAACAATCTTCAAGATTGTTACATGTAGGATCTTTCCAAAATAAAAATAAAAATCATCTTTTCAAAAAAAGCACATATGAACATCTTCATTCAATATACCCAAATTTATTGAATGAGAATTTCATTTCCAAAATAAAACCAAAATTATCTTTCAAAAATCATAAATGAACATCCTCATTCAATATAATTAAATTTATTGAATGAAGATTTCATGTCCAAATAAAACCAAAATCATCTTTCAAAATCACAAGTGAACATCCTCATTCAATATACCCAAATTTATTGAATGAAGATATCATTTCCAAATAAAATCAAAATCATCTTTTGAAAAGCACATATTTGAAAATTATCATCCTCATTCAATATATCCAAATTTATTGAATAAAGATTTCATTTCCAAATAAAATCACATCATAGAATTGAAACTCTATTTCAATATATCTTACATATGTTGAAGTTAGAATATCTCCCCTTTTCAAACATTACAAACTAGAAGATAAGCCTCTCATTCAATATATCCAAACCTATTGAATGAAGGCTTTGTCTTCAAACAAAATCACACCATTTGAAACTCCACTCAACACATTCTACATGTGTTATGGGATTTCCTTTTCAAAAGCAATAAATCACACACAAAGACTTCATCTTTGAAACATAAACAAAATTGACTTCCATTTTACATACCCAAATTTGTTAAATGGAAATCTACTTTGCAAAAAATCATAAAAAATCAAAATACATTGAATTCTATTTGACATACTCAAATTTGTCAAATGAGAGTTTCATTTTCAAAAGAAAAATTTTGGATTCTATTTAACATACCCATTTGTTAAATGGAAATCCTCTTTCAAAATCAAACATATTTGATCAAATACAATTTGCTTGTAAAGATCCACTTTCAAAAAATCAAAAAAAAAAAATCAAACACATTTGACTTTATTTAGCATACCCAAATTTGCTAAGTAAAGATCCTTTTTCAAAATCACAAAAATCAAACACATTTGGATTTTTTATTTAGCATGAACAAATTTGCTAAGTAAAGATCCACTTTTTAAAAATCAAAACAAAACAAAACACACATGGATTTTATTTAGCATACCTAAATTTGCTAAGTAAAGATTCACTTTTCAAAAATCAAAACAAATCAAACACATAGACTTTATTTAGCATACCCAAATTTGCTAAGTAAGAACCTCTTTTCAAAAAATCAAACAAATCAAATATTTGGACTTTATTTAGCATACCCAAATTTGTTAAGTAAAGATCCTCTTTTTCAAAATCAAAACAAAATCAAACACATTTGGATTTTATTTAGCATACCCAAATTTGCTAAGTAAAGATCCACTTTTCAAATCAAAAACAAAACAAAGCACATTTGGATTCTCTTATTTAGCATACCCAAATTTGCTCAGTAAAGATCTTCCTTTCAAAAATCAAAATAAATCAAACACATTTGGGGATTTATTTAGCATACCCAAATTTGCTATGTAAAGATCCCATTTTTAAAATCAAAATTAAATTGGATTTGGATTTCATTTACAATACATAAATTTGCTAAGTAAAGATTTCATTTCCAAATTCACATATGATAAGTGAACAAGTAAAAGAAGAAAATTATTTTCAAACATCTCATTTAGCATACCCAAATTTGCTAAGTGTGTAAATCCAAAATCAAAATCAAAACAAATCAATTGACCTTTTTAACATACTCAAATTTGTTAAATAAAGGGTCCCCAAACAAAAAAATTCAAATATGAACCAATGGATCATAAAAATTTCTTCAAAATATTTGAACCCATTTTCAACATACACAAATTTGTTGAAAATGGATTCTAAACTCAAAATCTCTTCTCCAATTCAAAAAAATCTCTAAAATTCAAAGAGCCCACTTAACATATTCAAATTGTTGAGTGTGGTTCAAATTCTAAATCAAAATTTAAAGTAAAAATACAAAGCAAAATCTTGATTTGAGTTTATTTTTCAAATTGTAGAATTTCAACTCATTTAATCGTTCTCAAAATGGACTGGTATGTCTTCACTTTTTTGGGATGGATTTGGCCTTGATCGGCCACCCTCCCACAAAATTGACTTCCCACTCATTTACTTTGGCCAAGGATTCAAAGGGGGGGATCACTTGTGAGGGCAACCCTCACAACCATTAGTGAGTGTGTGACAGGGTAGAAGCCATCCATGTTGAGATGTCATCCCCTGATTCTATTGAAGAAGTGGAGTTCCCATAGTAGTTACAAGCCAATGCTAGTTCTGTTGTTCATTCTGTTGGTACCCACTCATTTTCTTCCAAGGGGAAGGCTATCGCTTCGTGGGATAGTCTCCCCACCTTGAGATAGGGTTCATGTGCCTCCTCCCACCAGACCCAATCCACAAGATGTCAAAGATCAAGCCACATCATGAGTGCATAACGAAGGAGTTGGAGGTAGTTTCTCAGTTCGTAGCAGAGGAGTCACCCAGGATAGTTTCTCATCTGACCACACAGAACAAGTTCCATCCTCTCTCTGAATTTGATGGAGAGGAAGATGTTAGAGGATCTGTCACCTCCACTGCAGTAGTATGAGGCTCTATGGGAGAGAGGAGGTCATATGCTGCCTAGATTAGTTCACAAGTTGGTGGGGGCTTAGATGGTGAGTCAGCCCAAATTTGATTTATCATTATCTCAGGTGAGAGCACATCCAAGAGGGGCGGGAGGCCCGTATCGCATGTTACTAGAGAGAGAGAGGTAGCAAGCCAGCCCCTCATGGATTTTGTCGACTGCTACCCTCCAATATTTATTGATGATCCACCATGGGAGGAGGGCTCCGCCTGCAGAGAGTCGGTGCCTCCATCACCCACTCCACATCCACCATCTCCTACAAGTTCCATCTTCCATAGTTCCATCAAAAGCCAAGGCAAAGATCGGGAAAAGAAATCCCCACTAGTGATCCGGCTATAGCCAAGAGATCCCATTTCATCTACACCATCGACTGAGATGAGGCTGAGCTCTCCTGCTCAACCTCTTGATCTAGTTATGGTGAAGAGGGAATGGTGACCTCAAAGTATTGTAGTCGTGTCATCACCACCACCACTATAGCAGTAGAGGGATAAGGAGACAATATCATTGTCCCTATGACTATAGATCCTCCCAAGAGTACCACTCCACCGAGGTCTAGTGACAGTCAGGATCATGTATCCTCTAGTGAGCATAGTCCTCACAAGATTAGCTCTCCAACAATAATGGAAGTTAGATGTATTTCTATTCATGACAATAATTCCACCACCTATCGATCGCGATCATTTGTGCCTGTGTAATTGGACCGCTCCTTAGATGATATTGTAGCACAGTATCTCATTGAGAAGAAGGAAATCCTAGGGTATGACTGGTCTAACCTAGAGGAAGAAAAGGTTAGCTTTGATCCCAATGAAGATGATTTGTTGGAAGATTGAGAGCATATGGTTGACACTGGGTTCCCTCCTTGGGATCAATAGATTTGGAAGGTGATGCCACAGATGATACAGCCTACTCGACCCAACACCTCCTTCAACAACTTAAACAGAAGGATGAACAAATTGACAAAATGGGAAAGAGGTTTGAAGATTTGCTAGCAATAATTTCACTTCAAATCAAGCTCAAAGAAGCATCCTACTATTAGAGACCGGTCACTGAAGTTGTTGTAATGTCTTGGATCAAGCCAAGAGTTCACCTCCAGGAGCACTAGCTTGTATAGAAGGTAGTGGTACCTCCATACCAAAAAAAAGGATATTAAACTCATGGTTGAGCAGTGAGAGAAGCGAAGCCCTAGGAGGAATCATCACCCAAAGGGTAGACCCTACCCGCAGGAATTTGATTCATCCAATATCCTAAGGGTTTTGTGCCTCCTTCTTTCAAGAGCTTTGATGGCAAGAGAACTCACGCCACATATAGCACTGTTTGCTTGTAATGCCGGTGGCGTGATGCATTACTATTCTATCTTTTTATCGTTTAGGTGCATAGCCTTTGATTGTATGTTGAACTCCCCAACAGCCAAGAAGACTTTTTGAGTTGGAGCAACTATTCATTAAGAGGTTTGCTGGAGCTCAAAGGAAAGTGATTGTGGGTGATCTCATTGTAGCACAACAACACCCGTGAGTCCCTCATTGAATATATTCTCGATGGCATAATTTGAGTATGAAATGCAAACCATTATCAACAACATTCCATTGAAATTCTACTAAATAATCTTCATGGCCTGATCACCTTCATGCTGAAAAGTTTTACCATCAAGACATTTTAGAAATTAATCAATAAGGTGGCTAGTCTACAAGGAGAGGCCAAACAGTTACCTTTTCAAGACTAACCATCAAAGCTAAAGCTGCAGAATGCCTATGAGATGAAGCCAGGGGTAGTAGCAGTATTGGACAAGGGGAAGCAGCCAGCCATAAAGTAGTATGAGAGACCTCAAGCTCCACAGCCATCACCTCCACCTTCTCTACCACCACCTAGGTCATTCTACTGGCTGCCATAGCAGCCTCCATGGTCATCACAGCCTCCTCCTCAGCAATACTCATAGCAGCGGTACACATACTTGCCATTAGGTAGCTATCATCCACCTACTCTTTTGGATAAACTAAACAAAACTTATTCATTTAAGAGAGAGGTAGTCAGGAAAATCTTTAAGAACCTCTTCAAGAAATCTAATTTTCAGCTACTTGAGCATAGAAAGCAGAAGGAAGTGGGTAGGAGCAATGATCCTAACTTTTTCCCCTACCACCGCATGCTAGGAGATGTTTTGGAGGATTATTTTATATTCAATGACATGCTTGAGCATAGCTACAAGACAGGCGCTATAGTTATCCTAAAGGAATACCTAGTGGAACAACCATCCAGTTCTATTAGAGTAATCATTAGGGATACTTGCAATCCTCTCAAAATCAAAGAAGGTTGGGATATCTCCTTATCCCGAACCTCTAAGAGGATTATATCAAAAATCAAGAAACTTTCTCGTGTGCTGAGGAAGCTCAAACCTCCAACATCAAGGAAGGTTTGCAAGTTGCCAAAGATAACTTAAGGAAAGTGAGCTCAATAGTAGCGAGACCCATACCACCCGAGATAGCCCAAACCATCGACCGAGCAACCTCCATTCCATAGCAGCACTACTTCACACTTCTACTTCAACTAGCTCTTCTTCTAGTAGACATCTTGTATTGATAGATGAGGGCATTAAATCCCTCATTCCACTTACTTTGCTAAATTTCTACTATGTACCTCCTTCAATATCCAAGAAATCGAGGCATAAAGCTAGTTTGAATTACATCTATATCACTTCTGATGAGTTGTCTAATTCCACTCTCATAGAAAACTTTTCAAGTCTAAATAATAATTATAACAACTCTAATCTTTCCTTTTCTGATTTGGAGATGGACTTTCCTTCTTTGAATAATATGGGTTCCCCTCTTGAGATAGACTTGGAATCATCCAATTCTGAGGGTCCTATAGGAGAAGATGCAGGTGAGCCTGACGAGCAGATAGAATTTGCCTCTAAACTACCATAAGAGATCACCAAAGTTAACCTTCATAGTGGCAAGGTTCTACCTCTTAGGGCAGCACCTCAAGATAAGGGAAAACAAGTCATTGGTACTAGCAAGAGAGAAGCCCCTCCACAGGATGCTCCACCCATGGATATGCTTATAGAGGATCATCCCAAAGTTGATTATAATGTCCTCGCTCACCTAAGAAAGTTGCCAGCTAAACTAAGCATCTATGATGCCTTTATCTTATCCAAAGAGATGAGGGAATCATTAATTAAAGCTCAGTTGACCGCTGTTGGAGAGGAGGCACATTATTCAAGAGAAGCCCAGGGAGTCAGATTCATTGATGAAGACCTTTTTTTTAGGGACATGAAGCACAACCATCCCCTACATCACAAAGGGATATGGGCAGATTCACTTTCTAGGTTTTGTGATCCGTGCATCGATGAACATTATGAGTCTAAAGACCCTTGCCTATTTGAAGATTGACATCTCTACACTGAGGAGATCGGATGATGTTGAGAGGATTCAATGAACAAGGCGAGAGGGCTTTAGGCTCCATAGTGTTACCTTTGGAAATAGGTGAATGGAAGACTGAAGCCAAGTTCTATATAATTGATTCAAATAATTCATTCTCTGCTTTACTCGATAGGCCTTGAATGCACCAGAAAAAGATGATTCCATCCTCCCTTCATTAGTGCATCAAGCCAAAAGGATAGAATCTAATACTATGTCAAAGGAGATGAAAAGCCATTTTCAATTAGAGAAGTCGAGATATATCAAGATGTGACCTACTATCTTTCTCAAAACCAAAATGTCTATTCTCATAAACTTGGTCAAAATTCAAATACAGAAAAAAAAGAAAATGAAGAAAAATAAAAAGAAAAAGAAAAAGAAAAGAAAAAGGAAAGTCCAAGGGTGCAAGAAAAGAACATTGAGGAAGAGGTAGAGCTGCATGTTACATTCCATCCACAGTTCATCCCACCATACAGACATATGGGTAGATGACTGACCACTCAGTGTGAGGCGAGGTGAAGACTCAATTCTAGAGGTGGACACTCAAGCAGCATCAGGGCAATATTCCAGCAGGAGTAGTTATTCACAGACTTGGAATCTTCAAGGATGAGTCTCATGTGATTATCAGCAACCAACCCTCCGGGTTTCATTGGAGGTGACACTCGAGTTAGATAGTGATGAAGACCAGGCCACCAAGCAAAGCATAAATGTATTTGAACCATAATTATGTAAAATTGTTAGGCAGCAGTTGGGAACTTTAGCTGTAACCTCACTTTCCTCCCAAAAAGTTGAAGGTTTACTAGTTAAGGAAGCCCCTAGGTTTTCCATGGATGTTAAGCCAAAGAGATTCCTATTGGGATCATCATCCTTAAGTCTAGAAGTGGATGTAAAACTTGAGGATAATTCATACAAAGATTTAATGGAATTACCTTTTGATTGGTACTCACCTTGTGTTCATAATCTTGCAAAGAATAGTTTGATTCCTTATACATGGTCCAAGCACAGGTTAGAGTATTTTGAGAAGTTATGGAACAATAAAGGCAGGGATGCACAATTAAGATCAGACTAGATTTGACAATGGTCCAATCGACAATGATGACACGCTAGTTGTCACCAATCATTTAGTCAAGTCAAAACTAGTCGATATTACTTTATCGTGGAAGAAAAATACCCTCCCGTTAGCTATGCTAATTAAGAAGAATGGCCAAATTCACATATGTGTCAATTTCAGGGACTTAAATAAGGCATGTCCTAAGGATGAATTTTCACTTCCTATACCATATTTAATGGTGGACATCGCCTCATCTCATGTAGTATTCTTCTTTATGGATGGGTCATCTGGCTACAACCAAATCAAGATGGCCCCCAAGGAATCTATTGTTCAAAGGTCATGCCTTTTGACCTTAAAAATGCTGGTGCTATATACCAATGGGCAATGACTCAAATCTTCAACGAACTCATTCAACATCAAGTTGATTGCTATGTTGATGATCTAGTAGTCAAAATTAAGGAAAAGGAAGACTATCTCTCTGACTTGAGAGTAGTTTTCAAATAGTTAAGATAATTTAACCTCAAAATGAACCCCCTAAAGTGTGCATTCGTAGTAGCTTCACAGAAGTTCCTTGGGTTTGTTGTCCTACACCAAGGAATAGAGATAGACCCAGAAAAGATCAAAGCCATCTTAGAAATGTCACCTCCTAAAAGCCTAACACAACTCAGTTTATTCCAAGGCTGGTTTTTATCTCTAATCTATCGAGGAGATGCAAGCCATTTTTAGCACTTATCAAAAAGGATGCCAAGTTTAATTGGGATGACAAGTGATAGCATGCTTTTGGAGACATCAAGTAGTATTTGGTGAAGCTACTAGTTCTAGCCCTATCCCGCAAGCCACATCCTCTACACTGTTGCATTAGATGACTCCCTTGGCACTTTGTTGGACCAAGCCAATAATGAAGGGAAGGTGAACGCTCCCTACTACCTCAGCCATCATCTAATCCCTGCTGAAGTAAACTGTCCACCTATTTAGAAATATTGCATGGCTTTAATCTTCACATCTCAAATGCTATGACACTATATGCTTTCTCATGAGATGGACTTAATTTTAAGAATCAATTCACTGCAGTATCTCATGACATGGCCAACGTTATTCGGATGGTTGTCACGTTGGTCCATGATTCTCTCACATTCGATATTATATTTGTACCCCTCTGTGCGGTGAAAGGACACACACTAGAGAATTTCTTAGAAGCACACCCACTTCCTGCTGATTCCCCGCTTAGTGATGATCTCCCTAACGAACAAATCATGAACTTAGGGGAGGTTAACAATCATCATTGGGAGATGTATTTTGATTGCACAACTTCCTTCCATAAAGGAGAAGAACCATAATCTACTCTTCCAAGAAAGGCAGGGGTGGGAATAGTTCTCTAACTCCATGATGTGATGAGATTCTCATACTATCTCTCCAATCCATGCACCAACAACAAAGTGTATGAGGCTTTGATTGCTGGTCTTGAGTTAGTTATTACAGTGTGTGTCAAAAGCATCAACATCTATGGAGATTCATAGCTAGTCATCAACCAGATTGCTGGATCCTACAAAGTTCTAAAACCTAAGCTTCGTCACTACCACGAGTACACCATGAAGCTGTTGGCCCAAATCCCTGAGGTCACCATCTACAAGGTCCCTCAAGGAGAGAACAAAGTATCAGATGCTTTGGCCAAAATCTCTAAGGAATTAACATGTTTGGAAGATGAGTTCATTCCAATAAGGGTCCAAAATAGACAAGTCATATCCCTTATTGACGTTGAACTCATCGAGACTTTCTGAAGGGGAGGTTATGCCAAAAAAAAGGATGAGGATTGATTGGAGGCAACCATTCATGGATTACTTAACTAAAGAAAAGCTACCTCAAGAGAAGTCACAAGCCAATCAGATGAAGTAGGGTGCTCTCTCCTATGCTCTCGTAGATGGCACCTTTATATCATGGTCTTTGATCAAATGTGGTTAGCTATTTAGACAAACATGAAGCCCATAGATCATGAGGTACATTCAAGTCATGCGTGAGCTCATCAATCCGTCCAAAGATGAAAGCAAAGATCAAGAGACTAGATACTACGCCTTCGATGATTACAACTATGAACATGGCTAGAGATGCCATGTCGTGTACATGGTGTGATACATCAACCACCCAATATTCTACACCCTACATTGGCCTCATGGCCATTTGAGTGTTTTAACATTGTGGGTCTGATCAATCCTCCTTCTTCCAAGGGTCACTGGTTCATCTTAGCTATCATCGACTACTTTTCAAGTGAAAATCCCACTGTGAGAGGTCACAGCCAAAGATGTGCTATAATTTTTCGTGAACCATATCATATACAGTTTGTGCCTGATAAATTATATCCAATGATGAGTAGTTAGTGAAGCTTGGGCATACTCACTACCATCGAACTCCAACTCATCCCTTTCTCCTTAGTATAAAGTTAAGAAACCATTCCACAAGAAGTCTCCCCATCATTAAGGATACAAGGTAGTAAAATCACTATAGAGTAGAATGCCAAGTTGCAGTTAGAAAGACTTGAAATTTTGGAGGAGAGACATCTACGATCATGCCAGAACCTCAAGTTGTACAAAACCAAGATGATTCAAGCTCATAATAAGCTAGTTCACCTTAGAGCTTTTCAAGTAGGAGCTTATTTAGAGAGACCAATTGTTCAAAAGATGGGAGGAAATTTTGAACCCACTTGGGAAGGCCCTTTTGTCATAGAGAAGGCCTACCAAGGAGGATCTTATTAACTTATTGATTGTAAAGGGGAACACTCGATGCTTCTAATTAATGGGCTCTATTTGAAAAAATATTACCCATAAAATCATGTTTAAAAATAATTATCATTAAAAAAAATTTCATCCAATTCATCAAAATATTCTCAAGCATTGTTTGCTTGTGAATCCGCCATGACGTGTTTAGAGTAGGTATAAGAGAACCCAAGAGGCATCCTATCCTCCTTTCACAACACAAACATAAAGTACACATGATTCCCCAATGCTACTAGAATAAGTGTGAGAGAACCCAAGAGACATCCTATTTCAACTAGCACAACTAAGTTAGGTGTAAGAGAACTCAAGTGGCATCCTTTCTTAGTGGGATTTCAACTACCATTGATTGCACCATTTCATCAAAATTCCCCAGAATATTTAGGGTAGATGTAAGACAACCCAAGAGTCATCCTATTCCCTCAAACACAAACACAACAATGAATACGCATCTTTTGTCTCGAGCTATTTTGATGTGAGAACAAGCCCCCTGTGGCACTCACTCATTAGTTTCTCTAGGTCAGGCTGGCATGTTACCTTGGTAGTCTATCATCCTAGTGGTCACTTATCTGATGGATGTAAGTCCCCATGCTTTCTTTCTGACTTGACCATTGCAAATTAATTAGAGCCTTGTTAGTTTGGTAGGCCTCACTGCACATCCAGCAATTTACCTCATGTTGACTTTATCTAAGAAGATGTAAGCCTACATGCTTTCTTCTTGAACTAGCCATCATGCACTAACAAGGTAGAGTATATTTGAGGTTTAGGGTAATTCCCTCAGTGGCTCCTTTCCTCTTGATTACTCTTGAGTTGATATAAGTATCCCAGTGGCACTCACTCAGTAGTCATCGTAGGTCGGATAGCACCTGTAGAACTAAAGACAGACTACACCAGCAATCAGTTCTGTTATAAGAGGATGTGAGTCCCCGATGTTTTCTTCTTGGATTATTAAAGATAACACCTTAGTTGGTTGATGTTCACTATTCGACAACTCACCCGTGGATATACCACTCTTGCAGATGTGAGTCCCCAGCTTTCTCCTTGAGTTGGACATAATACCTATAGATGTTATCTTCTTGGGTTTTGGATAAAGCCCTTAGCCCTCCCCTATGGGCACTCTACTTGATCACTTCCTTGCAACCCCATTTAGACACCCGGGTTACTTTGGATTGGACGGTCCCCCTTTCCTAGTAGCCACCCTTGTGGTTGGAGAATTTGTTCAGCATATGCACAAATTCTCTCTTAGTTCAGCAAATCTAATATAGGTCTAGGATGATTTAAACTCCTTCTCAATATGATCCCTAGTAAACCAACAGAGTCTATGAAAAATAAACAAATTAATTCGTTTGTGGATTAGAAATTCAGGCCTTTAGTGGCCCCTTTCCCAAGCATACATCCTATCTTTAGGGTAGTGTCAGTAGAACTCCCTATAGGAATTGCTTGACTACCTTGAGAGATAAGTCCCCTCTCTCAATAGTCCCTAGGTTTCAATCTTTCCACAAATTACCTGGACATCATTCTCACTAGAAGATATAAGTCTACTACATATTCTTTCTAGCATGACTATCACAAACCAACAGGTAGCCCTAGGTTGAGTTGACATGTTACTTTTCTAATGTGTCACCCCAGCAATCTCTTATTTAGGAAAGATATGAGTCCCCATGCTTTCTTCCCTGAATCAGCCTTTACAAATCAAAAGGCACCCATTTGGTTGGATAGTTCTCCCCTTGGTCGGGCAGCTACTCCCTTTGGATCGGTAAATCTGAACTTCAGTTAAGGCCAATATGGCCCCTACTCAGTGCAATCCATCATAAACCAATGGGATCCATCAAATATAATAAAAAAATGAAATTAACTTTGACTACCTGTGAGCTGATTTAAGTCCCCTAGTGGCATTCACTCAAGTAGTCGCCTAGGTGGTTGGCATGTTCCTTTCAATGTGTCACCCCAATGCTTCTTTGTAGTGGAAGATGAGTCTGCCTTTCTTCCTAAATTGACCGCTGCAAACCGTAAGGTAACCCCTTTGGTTGGATAGTCCTACTATGTGGTTGGTAGATTACACCTTTGGATTGGTAAATCTGAGATTGCTCTAGACTGATATAAGCTCCTTCTTAGTATGATCCATCGCAAATGATAGGGTCCATCTCAAATAAATAAAATTTAAAATTTGAAATAAAATCAACCATCCTCCCTCAGTGGAGTCAATCAAACAAACAAATCAATCTGCTTCTCCTCAATGAGATGCAAATATTTCTTGATTCCCCCAGTGGAACCAATTCAATCCAACCTAAACTTGCTCCCTTAGTGGAGAGTTCACATTTTCATCCCTAGCGGATCACAAATTATAATCCCTTAGTGGACTTCATCTTATCCTCAATGACTTGAACTTGCTCCTAGAGTTCACATTTTCATCCCTAGTGGAGCACCAAATCTTAAATCAATAAATCAAATCAAATTTCTCTCCAGCGAGACACAAATTAAATCAAACCCCTTATCCCCTGTGGATAACTTGAACCTTTTTTGCCTAGTGGAAGGTTCACACACTTAATCCCTAATGGATTCCTCCTTCACTCTCTTATGTCTTAAATATAAGTAGAGTTGAATTACATTAAGCTCTTGTTTCTTTCTACACCTTGATTAGGACAAGATCATTTCTATTAGTGCTGACAATCGTTTGAACATTGTTGATCTTCTCAGTCAACACTAATACGTATGGTATGCCATGTCAGTCACACCACACCTATTGGGCACTCTTTTTTGACCTCACTTTTGGAGTGAGCACTCAACTTCTCCATCTTATACATAGGACTCCTCTAAATGCTAAGAGTTCCTTAGTCTCAAGATACTTCTAGTGATTAGGGGAACATTTGCCCTAACCCTAGAGACTTTGAAGAGTTATCCATAGGAATAGGTTATGCCTTAAGGGTATTAGGATGACTTGCCTACCCTATAGCTTGAACCAAATCCTTACTTCCTTTTCTCAAATCAACTTCAAACTCAAAATAATTCCAAAAATCCAAATCATGAATCAATTCCAAATGATTGAAATCCATGATCAATTCTAAATCCAAAGCCTTCCCTACACCCTTTTGATTTCATCTTGTGGACTTAGCCAAACCAAATCCAAATCACTTCAAACTCAAAATATTTTCATAATCCATTTATATTCTCATTTATATTCACAAATATAAATGAAATATAAATTCAAATAACTAAACCAAATTCAAACTCAAATCCAAATCAACCTAAATCTAACCTATACCCTTTCAAGTCAACGTCTTGAACTTAGCCAAATCAAAACCAAATCAATCCAAACCATTGCATTTTCTCCATGATTCAATCAATACATCAATCATGAATCCATTACAAACTTCAATCACCAAATCAAAATCAAACCAACCCATGTTCACCCTTTTGACTTGAAATTATCAAATGAACCAAGACCCATTTGACTCCAAATTACTTGCAATTGGATTTATATCTCAATCATGAGTCCATATGTGAGTTCAACCAAACTTGAATCAAGCCTTGATCAAGTCAATTGACCCACTTAGGCTCACTTAACCCAAAGTGACCTAAAGCACCTTTTTGAGCCAAAAACTAATCCAACCCAAATTGGATTGAACTAAGTCTACCTAAACTCACATTGTGAGCAACAATCATCATGAGATGATCAATCACCCAAATTGGGTTAAATTAAGTCAATCCTAGCCATTGAAAAGTCAACACTTAACCAAAATAAAACCCAAACTAGCCAAAATTTACTATAGGCCAAATTGATTGAAACTATTGATCTAAAATAATCCATCATCAATGATTGAACATGATCAAGCCATCAATTGAGCCAAACCTAGCCCAATTGGCCACTTGACCGAAGTTGACCCAACTTGACCTAAAAGTCAAAATGGGTCAAATCTTGATCTAAGCCAAATTGATTATAACCAATGGGTCAAATTCATTCTAAATCACTTGTTGAACTTGACCAAAGCTCAATTGGCCAACTAGACCCAACCTAGCCCAATTGACCATGAACCCAACTTGACCTAAAAGGTCAAATCAACTTAAAATCAAACCAAACCAAAATTGATTGAAACCAAAGCTTGCAATATATTTCAAATGACCAACCAAAACTAAACCAACCCATGACCTAACCTAATTGGGTCAAATAGGTTAAATTGATCAACTGGACCCATTTGACCTAAGTGAACTCAAATGAACCAAAACTAAATATAAATCAAATTGAACCAAACCAATGACACCAAAATATTTTAAATGGTCAAATGAACTTGACCTAACCTTGTTTGAAATTTGACCAATTGGTTAACTTGACCTAAATGGGTCAACTTGAGCCAAATCATATCAAATTCCCATTGAAATTGGCACAACCCATTTTCAATTCAAATCCAAATCAAAGTCAAATCCAAACAACCATTTTACCCTAGGTCAAAGGGTAACCTATGGCCAAATCACTTGGAATTTAATTCCATTTCATGGCTACATGGCATCCACTTGGGTCCATTTTGACACAAGGAGGTGGTGCACATGACCAATGGGTTTGGGCCAGCCAAACCCAACCAAGGCCAAACCACTCCAATCAAAATTCTCCACTTAGAATCCTGCCTACACTCATTTAACACATGTGCACCTCCACCTTTCCACTCATCTACCAAAACTGAACCACATGGAGCTCCTAACAACCTAAACAACTCATTCAATCCAAGAAATTGAAGGAAAACTGCAAGGCAAGCTTCGACCATCCGATCCATCTAGGGGGAGATATACTCTCCCTCATTTTCACTCAAACCAAGTCTATTGCATTTAATTGAGCTCAGAGGATCAAAGGCAAGCACCCACAAGCTTCCCTAAGCATTCCTAAGCTCATTCTAATTCTCTCATTTCTTCAAAGTCAAACAGGGAGGTGTGGAGAGTTCCACTCACTCTCAATCAAACTCAATCTCTTGCAAGCATCATCAGAGACAAGTCGAGCTCACCCAAAGCAAATCCCAAGCCGCCCAAGCCATAGACCTAGACCAAAGCCGCAAGCCATTGAAGGGAGCTTGGTCAATTGAAAGATCACTTCATCTCAAGGCTTAAAACCTTCAACTGGGCTTTGTCTCTACTAGATGAAGTACCTCCACCGTTGGAAGCACCGGTGATAGCCTCCAGTGATGTATGCTTCAAAATTGAGCTTAAGTTAAAAATTCCTTGGTCCTTTGTAAAGGGAATTGTAATCCTATTGAAATTCCACCATTGGATCTTCTTCTCTATGCTTCTAGATGGTGTAGGTTAAATCCCAACCTTATCTGAGCTCAAGTGAGCTCAGATCAAGCAATTAAGGACGGACAAACTCCTTCTCCCGCAGGCAAAGGCAGGGATGAATCATGGACCATCCATACTGCGTGTTTTGGATGGATGGTTCTGATTACTCACCGTAGATCCGTTGGTTTAATCCCTTTATAACGCGGTTTAATCAATCATCGATCGATGACGTCAGGGAAAGTGGTAATGCACGATGCGAAAGATATTTGACAACTTAAATAACCAATCTCATCACGCCACATTGAAAGCACGCGCCGCATCAGCAACCCATGTGGCATCGACATGATTAGTTAAATAATTAGGTTATTTAATGACCAATTAATCACAAAAACTTCATAAATTCATAATTAAATGTGGAAAAATCAAAAAAATATAAATGAGGGCTCATTTTAAAGATAATTTAAAGGGGAATCCATTAAAGTTATTTCTAATTGATTTTGAAAAGTGGATTTTCCTTAATTTGGGTTTTATTAAAAACTTAATAATCCTAATTACTTCTTAATTACTCCAATAATTAATTCCAAACTTGCTAGGGTCAATTAGTGGGATGACCTCTACCTCTCATAATTTTCTTGGAATTTATTATAGGATTAATTTAGGTAATTGCTTGTTCCATCTCTAATCACTCCTTTAATCAATTAAATGATTAATTAACCTATTAAATGATGATAAATTCATTAACTAAGCTTGTTAATCATCTTGAAATAGTGAATAGACTTAGGGATTCAGATTAGGATTTCTTTTCCAAATCTTTTCCCCTAAGTTTATTTCATTTGGATATAGCTTAATTAATTTGGAAATTGATTAATGATTTAATCACTCCATTAAATAGATTAATTAACCAAACTCAAAGTCAAATCCAAAAAAACTTAATCATTAATCAATCACTTGGGTAGATCCTTAGGTGTTCAAAAGCCTAAGGTAAGCTTAAGAAATCATAATCCAACCTACATGTGTGGTGGTTATGAAAGTACTTAGTTAAACCCTTTAGCTTAATTAATCATTAATTGTGAGCTAATTGTATTAGGCCTCTTTTTTTCTTAGGAGCATTGCTGATTTAAATTTTATGTGATTGCATATCATATGTTGGCTCATAATTATTTGGTTAATTATGTTAAAGTGGTGTAGGTAAGGGGTAATTAATGGATTTAATTTACACCTTAACCTAAACAACACAAAAAAAAAATCAATCTAATGGTTCTCAAATTAAACTAAACCAACTTACACATGGAAAATGGGTTAGGACCAGCAAACTCTTTTCATAAATCCCAAATCAAATCAAATTCAAAATAAAATAAAAATCACTTTAAAAGAATTTTGATTCACTCTAAATACTCTGATCTTATAAGATTATCCTTAGAAATTAATTAGGGTAACTGAAGTTATATGCTTACATCACTATATTTCTTTCCAAGCATGCTAAATGGTTGTTTGCCATATGAAATCATGCATTCATATCTTTTAAAAAAATCAAATTAAATGAAATGTTTTCTTTATGTCAAATTGCATGTTTTGGCTAAAGTAAGAATATGAGTGGTTATTATCATTATTAAATTAAAAAAATTTATTTTTAAAACCTACAAATCAAAGATTATAAATGAAGGTATGCTACTTATAAGTACTTATAAGTTGCATGTGATTATAATATAAGATGATGTGATTTTCTTCTCTTCTCTTAACATGGATTTGGATAGATTTGCAAAGTGTATAGTTCATTTGAAAAGAACATAACACTTGCTTAAATCCATTCTATACACTTCTATGTTATGACTTAAGAAGGATCTTTATATTTACACATATAATAACCAAATCAAATACAAAAAAATCTTTTGCATGATTCTTCATTCATTTATTTATTTGTACATGCACATGTATTTAAGAAAAGTGGTATATTAGAGACATCCCGGTTAAGACTTTAAGTCTAAGTAGGTCTTGTACCTTATACCAGTGTAGAAAATAATGGCGCATCACTTATGTCTTTTATACATGTAAATGTACATTTGATTAATGGAAAAAGAGCCCCTTTTTCTACTTAAACAAAATCATGCATCATGGAATCTTCAAATTTTCCTAAGCAACATCTCTTAGCATTCATCATCAAAGTATGCTAAAGTTTTGCATTACATGTATAGGTATGCTTAGGATCATTCATATGCATGGTATACACGTCGGGAAGAAATAAATGATTGTGTGTTATGTGATAGCAATTCACCATAATTAATCCTAAGATTCCTTTCTTATTTGAATATGGCTACTTAAAGTTAATCTAAACTTAGGGTTAATTAAAACACATAATAAAACATTCACTAAAGAAATTACTTAAGGTAGGGATGAAAGAGAAGCTCTCTTTTCTTTTCTTCTCTTTACAACACTTAGTAACTAAGTGTAGGTTCATTCAAACTAAATCAAAGCATCAAATAAAATTGACAAATTGACTAAATCACTTAAACTAAAACCACCCCCTAAGTTGAACCCCTCACACTTAGAAAATCCCAACCTTAAAGCCTAGCTAAGACATGCCACACAAGCCTTAAATGGCACACACATTAGGCTAAGTCACCATTTCTAGCTCTATCTTAGGGTGATGCATGGTTTGATGCCTAATTTTGTTTTGTGATATAATATTTTAGACTAGATGTTAGGGTGTATGTGCATAGACTAGGTGGTAGGATGATCTTAGACTAATCATATCTTTTATAGGGGATTGTACTTAAGGGGAGCTATAATAAAAATATAAATGCATTGGCTATGGAGGTTGCTTATACTCCTAAGCATAATCCAAATTAGGACAGGTGGACTTGGTTACCAATGTGTGGGGTGCTGAGTCCAAATTATTCATGTATAGGCCTGGGTTGTGTGGTATATTTAGCTAATCTATATTTTGCAAGTTTAGCTAGATATTTTCATGTAATTTTGTAATTAAAATTAGGAATGAATGTTATGGGGGAATTAGGATGAATATTGGTCATAAGACTAGGTCTTATGTACCATGTGAAGCCTTGGAGCAAACTAAATTCTAACTAACCAAAAGAAGGAAAGAAAGAAATGAAGAGATGAAGAAAGAAGAATGAAGAATGAAGACCCCATAACATGAATTCATTTTAATTGTAATTATTCATTTGTAATCTGGATTGTATAAGGGTAGAGCTCGGCTACCCACTTTTCTTTTTTGGGTTTGTGTGAGAACCCACCACAAAGGCCTTTTATTCTTTTGCGCTAGCTTTATAAAATTGTTTGATGTTTATTTAGCTTGTGCATTAATATGACATACTTTTTCCTAGTTTCTTCATTATTTGATGAATGGTTTAGATGTGATTAGACTCTTAAGAAAAAGTAAAGTTTCTAATCAATTAATTAATTCAAAATTAAAATTAAATAACTCATAACCTCACCTAAAGCCTAGGACATTAATCAAGATAATAAAAGATTTAGCAACCCATTAGCTGGATGTTGTATGATTCACATCATGCATAAAATCATCTTGCTTCACTCTTGCTTATGGAGGGCTTCCA
The DNA here is from genome assembly GCA_021442155.1 of Cymbidium sinense. Taxonomy (NCBI): domain Eukaryota; kingdom Viridiplantae; phylum Streptophyta; class Magnoliopsida; order Asparagales; family Orchidaceae; genus Cymbidium; species Cymbidium sinense. The sequence goes on along the minus strand of CM038233.1, from coordinate 28,485,855 downwards.
CCTTTGCCAAAGAATATGACTTGACCTTTTGAGAGCCATGGTGGAAACACACCTCCTTCTTACTGATTTTGGCCCATAACCAACTTCTCATGCATTTGGCATATGAATCCTATAGTCTGTGTCAAATAAATTATCCAAAAATCAAAATAAAACTTAACAAAAATTTGCATTATAGTAAGTCATCACTCATTCCCTTCATGATCTAGTCTCTTAGGGAGTGTGTTTAAGGACTTAGTCTTCTTTCTAAATAAACAACAGCTTAGCTATCTTGTAAAAGCATAAGACTTGCCTACATGTATTTAAAATTGTAGGAGGTTGGCCACCCTAAAATTATAAGTCCAACAGTTGGGTGGTTTATCCTCTCTTATGGAGGTAAACTATATGCCCATTTTCTCCTTAGATTTAGGTCATGCTTTGGCCCTCGCCAAAGCTCCCTAGATTTAGGATCCGAGATTGTTGTTTCCCTTTGTGGGCTATAAGCATAAATCCTCACCTCTTAAGCATTTTCATGACCTTGTAATATGGAATTGTAAGCCCTAGATTTCTAATAAAAATTCAACTCAAACAAATAAATCTCCTTAACTTCAAAAATATAAAGCCCAACTATACGGTAGTTTGGGATGCTCACTAGGCTTCTTAGTATCATTAGCATCCCCTACTCATCTTCCTTTGGCTTCAATAATAACTCTATCCTATTGATCATTCCCACTTGATCTTCAAAAAAAATAACCAATCAATTGATAGTCTTATCTTTAAAATCTTTGGAGACAATGATTATTTACCTTAATCGAGAGTATTCCTAAGGAATCTCATTCGCTAGGATGTAATTAACTATGAGGGCTTGCCTCCATAGGGAACTTAATGAACTTGATTTAAAATAAATCCTACTTTACTTTTTCATGTAAAGTAAGGGAAGAATCTCTGGTACATTCGAAGATCCATTGTCCTTATGAGTCCTTATTAGGTGATTAGGTTTATTATAGGGTGGTGACTTCTATCTTTTGAGGCAGTACACCATTCCTCAATGTCATACCCGATCACCCTAATAAGAATATTTGCAGATCTACGTGGTGTCCAACCAAAAGTATATTTTTGTCTTCATTTGCCTCATTGATGAAGATGGAAATAAACACCCATAAAATCTTATGAACCTAAGGACCCTCATGTGGTTATCTCTAGATGTGCAACATCTGGGATGAGATAAAGTCCTGGTTCAAGGTTTCAATGAGAAGAGATAGAAGACTGTTAGGTCATTCATTCTTCCTCTTAGGATTAAAATCTCTACACATAAGCCAAGTTTCATATGGTCGATGCAGACACCTCATTTTGAGCTCTTTTGGGCCAACCATGGCTTCATGAATATGGCGTTGTCCCATCTACATTGCATCAATGTATAAAATATACAAAATATTACGAAGAATGCACGATTGTGGGTGACATGTAACCTTTTGCAGTGCATGAAATGAAGATATATCAAGCTACTAGTTACTTACTTCTGAGGAAATCAAAGCTAACAAAACAATTAGCAAATATTGCATCTAGTTCAAAACCCATAAAAGAACAAATTAAGAAGGATGGTGAAAGCAAACTAATTAAAGGAAAAGAGATTGCTCTAAGTATCTCTAAGGATATAAAGAGCAAGTCCAAAATAAATAAAATTGTCCCTCATTTGGGTAGTGATATAGAAGAAGAAGAATGTGCTCTTTCCAATCAAGAGGTCCACATAAACCTTCAAGCAAAATGCTAAAGGAGGAGGATCATTTTGACTCTGATTATGAGTTTAAATCTGCTTTTGAAGGAAAAGAACAATGCACCTACACTAAAATAATCATAGATCTGTCGACAGTAGAGACTACACTCATAGTCACTCTCATTCCTTTCCAATATTTCAAAGAAATCACCCCTCAAAAAATTCACAATGTTAAAGAATTGGTGACTTTCTATGTGCCTCCCTTCTCTAGAAGGCTTGGGCTAGGAAGCCTGTTTTATAAATATGAGGGATGTCAAGGAGAAGATCCTGATAGGATAATACAGTTATCTGAAGAGGAAGAAGCTATGCCCACAACGATACTAAAATATTACTCTCCAAAGATGCAAAACTTAAAGCACAAGCATGGAGTCCATGCTAAAGAAAGTAAGCAAAAAACTAAGCTCTTTGAAATGATGTGGCACCCAAAGGTTCTCAAACTATTGGTAGAAGAAACAACCACACTACTAAAGGCCTTAGGTTCATCTAAGATAATTGTCCGCAAGAAGACACCTATTATTTTATTATAGGAGCAAAAATTAAAAAAGATATTAAAAATGGATATGACATCTTGGAAGTCAATTTTATAAATGATGAAGAAGTATAAGCCAGACCAGCACCTGAAGAGCTTGAAGATGGTGGGCAGGCGACTACTATGGATGAACTTAAAGAAATTAATTTGGAATTGAGGAAGATCCTCGCCTAACATTCATTAGTGCTCTACTTCTTGAAGATAAAGTGGAAGAATTAAAATCCTTGCTCTGTGAATCCAGGGGCTGCTTTACTTGGACATATGCCCAAATGCCAAGCTTATCCTCTAATGTGATGGTTCATAGACTAGCAATCAAGCAAGATGCAGCACTAGTTAAGCAGGTCTCTAGGTGAATGAGACTAGAGATTGAAGAGTAGGTGGTTGTATAAATCAAAAAGCTTATTAAAACTGGTTTCATTTGAGAAGAAAAATATGCCGATTGGATAGCTAATATTGTCCTGAAGAAGAAGAATGGATCTACATCGACTTCGTGGACTTAAATAAAGCCTGTCCAAAGGATGACTTTTCGCTCCCTATATCAGAACTGTTAGTGGATAACACTTCAAATCATGACATGTTCTCATTTATGGATGGATCGTTAGGTTACAATCAGATAAAAATGACTCATGAAGATGAGAAACATACCTCATTCGGACACCAATCGACATATCTTGTCATGCCCTTGGCTTGAAGAATGGAGCTACATACCAAAGCTATGAAACACATCTTTGATGAGTTGATTCATCAAAACGTAGAGTGCTACATTGATGACCTCATTATCAAGAGTATAGATTGCAAAGATCACCTCGTGACTTAAGGATCATCTTTGAAAGAATCAGAAAATATGAGCTTAAGATGAATCATCTCAAGTGAACCTTTGGAGGCTCCTAGGGGAAATTCCATAGATATGTTGTGCGATGCAGAGGGATTGAAATTAATCTAAGCAAAATCAAGGCAATAGTTGAAATGCCTCCTCCAAGGAGCCTTCACCAACTCCATTCCATACAGGGACATCTCGCATTCATTAGAAGATTTATATCAAATTTGTTGGGTAGATGTCAACCATTCGCAAAATAAATGAAGAAAGATGCTCCTTTCAAATGGGACAAAGAATGTCAAGAGGCTTTCGACAATATCATGAAATATCTATTGAATCCAGCTATTCTTGTAGCACATATCCCAAGAAATCCTCTCATCTTTTACATAGCAGCACTGGAAGAATCTCTCGGTGCTCTGTTGGCACAACATTATGAAGAAAGAAAGTAGAATGCTCTATACTATAATAATCAAAGACTAATAAGAGTGAAAATGTGTTATTCTTCAATTGAGTAGCATTATTTGGTGATCATTTTTATTATTCAGAAGCTACATCATTACATGCTATCTCATAAAATTACTCTCATCTTAAGGATCAGTCCATTGAAGTTCTTGATGATAAGATAAACATTAATAGGTCGCTTGACACATTGGCCTGTCCTTCTGCTATAATTTGACATCACATATTTCCCCCAAAAAGCAGTAAAAGGGCAAATTCTAGTAGATTTTCTTGTTGTACATCCCATCCCAATAGATTCATCACTTAATAATGATCTTCCTGATGAGCAGATCATGCATATATATGAAAAATAAAAGTAGCAAATGTGGAAGCTGTATTTTTATGGAGCTTCATCCATAAAATACACTCAACCCTCAAACCTCCCAAAGGCTTGAGTCGGCATCAGTCTCATCTTGATCACACTAGAAGCTAGTATAATGAGGCACTCTTACAGGCTGACTCAACCATGAACCAATAAAGAAGCAAAAAATGAAGCATTGGTGGCAGGTCTAGAGGAAGCCATTTCCATGGGAGTCCAGAATCTACAAGATTATGGTGATTCTCAACTCGTCATTAATCAACTTCTGGGCCTTACAAAATCAACAAGCTTGAATTAACTCATTACCACAAGTGAGTTCTTGAGCTTATGAAGTAAATCTCAAATGTCATTATGACTCGAGTCTCTAGAGCTAAGAATAGCAAAGTAGATTATTTAGATAAGTTAGCTAAAGAAATGGTGAGTACAGATGATGATGACTGCATACTAATTAGTGTTTACACTCATCGGGTCCTAGAGTCAAAACCTAAAATCCCCACCAGAAGAGGTGGCATCAAAAGAAAATCAGAAGGATGCAGCTCATGTTGCTCCTCACACTCCCTTACAAATCACTTCTCAAAGTCATCAAGATAAACTTTAGACTATTCAAGAGGAAAGATTTCAACCTGAGGAAACTATAAAGCCACAAAATGAAATCTTTGTGATAGAAGAGAAGGAAGATTGGAGATAACCCTTCATCGATTACTTTAAGGTTGACATCTTCCCAACAGACTTTGAGTAGATGTGGCTATTATAAAGTGTTATGGGTATTGGATATAAAGGGTGTTACCAGCTTGTGGAAGCATTATGGGCTTATTGCACCACTTACAAGACTCCAACAAAATCTACCCCCTATGCACTAGTGTTTAGGGCTGAAGCGATTCTACCAGTTGAACTACCTCACTCGAGTAGCCATTCAACAAGATCTTACCCAAGATGAGAATGCTTATTTATGGATGGAAGAGCTTGATGAGCTTGATGAGGTTATACTCTAATCTCAGCAAAATCTAGAATTCTATCGAGTGAGGATGTCCAAAGCATTCAATCCTATAATACATCTTTGAGCTTATCAAGAAGGGGAATTGGTTCTAGTGTTGAGAAGACCAATCATTCCTCATCACAAAATTGGTGATAAATTTGAGCCTAATTGAGAAGGTACCCTTCATCATTGAAAAGGTATATCAAAGGAGCCTACCAGCTCATTGACTTCAAAGGTAAAAGACCAATGCTGCCAATCAATGGTCAGTATTTAAAGAAGCATTACACATAAAAGTGTAATCAAATAAATTTTGTACTTGAAGTTTTCATTGTCAATCACATGTGTAAGTTTTACCTAGAAATTCTCTTGTAACACAAGAATGTATTTTAAAATAAAGCAAAAATCCCCCTATCAGATAGGAGGCATATTTTTTAAAAATTATATAGAAAAAAGTCAAACTCTACCTATGAGACAGGGGGGTTTTCTTTTTCTATTTGGGTTGACATCGCCCCTAAAGTCGAGATCCCGATGTTCACATAAAAATTATGTATCAAAAGGCACAAGTCTCAGAGTCTGACTTACCAAAAAGAGAAACTTTCTAGTCTGGGAACTTTAACAAATCAAGTTGGAAACACATTTTCTATCCATACATCAAATCCAGGGCTTGAGTTGGTGCATAAGGTAGGACTCAACACGCCCAAATATGGCCGAGTCACTGACAGGTCTGCTTACTCAACACACCATAAAGGTCGTAGTAAAAGACCCCTCATCTTGTTAGCTCGATGATGAAATCCTCCATCAATTGCTCAATTCAGATCAAACAAGCTCAAAATATGGTCAAGTGTAAATCCTCTTACTCAATACACCATAAAGGTGATAGTAGGGGATCCTCCTACTTCATTAAGTTCAAAGGCAAGATCATCAAAACCTCCAAATCCTCTAACTTGAGGAGTTTAAGTGGCCCAGACAGGAAAATCATTCCTATTGGTCGTAAGGTCAATTTTCAAAATTCAATGAAAAAAAATCCTCACTTAATACGCCGCTAAGCCGAGTTTGGTATTAAAAAATATATATGTGAAATCTCATTTCCTTCAACAAGTTTGTTAAGCAGAAAGAAAAGACTAAAAAAAATTATTCTTCAGCAAGTCCAACTAAGCAAAATGCATAAGACCAAAGAAGTAATCCCAATGTTAATATTAAGCTAAAGGCTGAACTAAGGGAGTTATGTCATCAACATGTCCATTATGCATAGAATGCGGGACTGATGACTATTCTCCATTGACCTAATACTAGCTCTGAGAGCTAGGTCGTCGGTAGACATCCTTCTATAAGCCCACGAAAGTAGAAAGCTGGGGCAGAAGGCAATTACGTATCACCTAACAAGTCATCAATATAATTCAGGAATTTCCTTCATTAAATATGTTAAGGCATGAAGCCAAGATAAAAGGAAAAATACAAGATATAAATCTCTGAGATGAAATTTTCAACAAGTCTATCAAAGTACAAAGCATATGACCGAAGACATTTTCATCTCAGGAACAATTGATTAATTCCATTAAGTCCACAAAGGAATAAAGTCAGGACAGGAGGAAAATATTTATTGAAATATTGAGATTGAGTCTTCGACAAGTCTGTCAAAGCACAAAGCATAGGACAGAAGATATTCTCATCTCACCAACAAAACATCAAATCCATCAAGTAGAGTGATCATGAAGCGACATGCTAGTTGTTCATTAACCCAACAAAGTCTTTATAGTCAAATTAAGAGATGGTGAATCTAATATTTCATGTCAAACACAAATTTTTAGTTTTTATTCATAAGAATATGTAATTCCATGTGACATATAACTTAACATAAAGAGTGAAATAGTAGAGAAATGAGGTTTCATCCATAAAGATAAACTAGCACAACCCAAGTCAGAAAAGAAAGATAGATAAAAGAAAAGGAAAATATATCAAGGTAAGCGAGACTGTAGGTCTCTAAGTTGGGATGCAATGATAGTAAGAAACTCATTTTTTTTCTTCAACAGCTTGTAAGTTCTCCATGGCTGATTGGACCAACCTCATAGCATGATGTCAAGTCGATATCATTGTTTACTCCCTCAGTATTTGTTGAGCTTTTCTATCCTACTCACAAGATCCATCTTACATGACACTGAATGCTTAAGTTCTCTCTAGAGGCTTTGAATCTTAGCAGTGACACTATCAATATCTTCCCTAATTTCAGCAAACCTGCTATGAAGTCATCTTAAAGCTTCAAAGCTCTTTTCAAACTCATCATGGGCAAAATCGGCTGCTTCCTTCCAAAGCCTAGCCCACTCTCATAGTTTTGGCAATGAAACCCTATGGAGAATTATACTAAGGGCCTTCATCTATCGAACTTAGAATTCAGCCTCTAGGCATAAAGCCTCCTAATGTTGTAGCCCCTCTTCATCCAACCCGAAGTGAGCTAAGAATTCTAACACAATATTAGCATCCCTAGTAAAGCACTCCAGTGATGCTAGTGAACTCAGGCCTAATCGAGAGATCAATTCACGTAAAAATATCAGATTATCATCATAAATATGCTCATTGTGTGAATCAGCATATGATGGATGTCTCCAACAGATCTTGGAAGAGTAGTCAACTCCTTCAAGCACTACATAAAAAAACAAAAAGAAGATGGAATTAGAAATATCACATTCTAAAGTTAAAATAAGTAAAAGGATAAAAAAAAGATAAAAGCTATTAAATCATACCTGAGTCAAATGTCTCAATTTGGGGTTGTGTTCCCCCAAGTGGCAGTTGATAAGATGGTGTTATAATGCCAACTATCATGTCATCATGAGTCGGGTGCAGTGGAGATCTCACGTAGTCTTGATCCCTCACTCTTTATGTCTCGTTAGTCCAAAAGCCAGAAAATAAACACATGTAAGGAACTAAATTCATAAAAGGGGCTTGAATAGCCAAAGCAATAGGTTCTATCTCTGCTACATCTAGTAGAACAACCCCAAAATCTCCAAAAAGAACTAGCACAATTGGAGCAATAGTATCTACCATCAATACATCAGGCTAACCAATCCCAAAATCTCCAAAAGAAATCAGCTCGACTCTAATCGACATCCTAGGACCAAAATTTGCTTCCTCAAGAGTCAAAAGTGGTTATGGGGAGGGACTAGCCAACCAATCAGTTCAACCCCTCGGAGAGTCTTCATGGCAAGGATCTTTGTCGATGTGATGGAGATGGAACCTCAGCATGGTTGGAAGAAGGTTCTCGAGTCTGCATCCGAGGAAGAAAACTGTCTTCTCCTACCATCTATCCAATACCCTCTCTTCCACTTATTTCAGAATAAAGAAACTAATATATATATATATATATATATATATATATATATATATATATATATATATATATATATATATATATATATAATATATATATATATATATATATATATATGTAATAAAGAAAGATACTAAGGAAAGAATTAAATGGTAAAATAAAAAAGGGGTATATAGAAGTTATACCTCTACTAGTTGACAGTGTCTTTGACAAGCTCACTGCTGAAGGACTCCTAGTCTCCTCACCTGTCACTCATACTTACGAGCTCCATGCTCCAAAGTCGACGTAAAAGACAAATGTACCCAGGTCATATGGATATAGCTAACTCCAGTATGATTGTAATGAGCAGCTAGGTGGAATCTTGAATTTGTGCTGAACCTGAGTAAGTGTATCCACATCACTGAAGCTGAAAACAATCTAGTCTCGATGAGAACAACATCCATCTGACATGCATCAGTGACACCTAGAATAAAAGGCCTACCCTCATAGGCAGTAGCCTACGAAAATCTAAACTGTCGGGCCGTCCGGTTAGGTTGATGTCCTTCTAAAATAAAAGAATGACTGAATCGATAGCACAACCAACTAGGATGCATGCTTATGAAATATTCTGCCACTATCAAGAATTGATCATTTTGAATTAAGGTACACCTACCTCTACGATCCACTCCATCCACTATGTCATTCTCTCTCAAGCTGGGAGGGAGACTCGCAACCTCAAATTGGTGGATGAGGTTGAATCTATCGATAACTAAATGAGGAGCATAGAAGAATAAACATAGCCTTATGCACTCCAAGGTGGAAGAGGCTTGTAATAGCTGCATAACTACAGGATACCTCTTCTCCAAAAAGTATGAAGGGCATTTCAAACAAGGAAATGCCCCGTTCACGTGGATATGGATCCAAGCGTGAATGTACTGTCAAGGCATAACCAAATCTTGCAGCTTGAGTGAACTAGCCTCCAAAATGATCTTCAATACTCTATATACCCAAGAAAGAACTAGAGGAGCCAAGAAAATATGTTCACCTTGGGAAATCTTATTGGAAGCTAGTAAAACACTGGAGCGAATGGATCCCTTCCTAATGGGTAAAACAAAAGTGCATAACTAGGTGACCAAAAATCCAGCTTGAAATAAGTCCTCGTCTATACCTAGAAGTGATGGAGAAGAATATTTAGATGATAAGGAAGGCTCAGAAATCTCCTCTGACAAGTAGCCACCAAACTGTATGCCCATCTCAAAGGGTGAATAAAGCGGATGTAAATTATCTTCCCCAAAAGGCGATCCATCTATAGGCATAGTAGTGAGCACATAGGTATGCCAACAACTTCATAAGCTTATGATAGAAATTCGGGGTAAATCAAAGGTAGAATTATCCACCCCATCGATTCCCATATGGGAGGGTTGCTAAAGCTCGCTATCGGAAGGAATACACTTTTCAGCTACCAAAGACTAAGTATGCGATTGTAGATTGCCTAGTGTAATGTCAATTCTTCTAGCCTGACCCAACAAGTGACATCCCTTGATCATACCCCTTATGAGGAAATATTACCAAAATCAAACAGGCATAAATTACTATAAACCCTAGGCCTATAAAGTATAGAGCTTGGAGGATATATTGAGCCCAAGTGACATACCCCCTCGTCGGACTATGAATATGGCCTATGGGAGAATCTCAAGGCCACTCTAATGAGTTAGATTGTAATTGTCAATGACTAAGTAAGCATGATTTCCTTATCTGTTCAATGATGTCGGCAGCTGGTTGAAGAATCTCGCACATCCCATAACTTACTTGATCGATAGTACTGTCCAGAGGATTGTATTCACCACACTTCAGTTTAAGGGTGGTCACCCATTCTGGAGGGTTCTTAAACTCAATGGATCCTTCGAAACAATCTAGAAGGATAGAAGAACGAGTAAAAAAATTCTGAAATATGTCACATCCTTGTAACATTTCATTATGTTGCTCAAGCTTATCCAAAGCATCCACATTCCGGTGAGGGTTGTAAGAATCGATGATAGACCATATGGCATCCTCGCTAGGCTCCTCAGATGATAAGTTTGATGATCTTCTCCAGTTGAACATTTTCTTGTGATGAGTCACATAAAACAAATATATGTATATATGAAAATAAAGCCAAACAATGAAAGAAATGAACTGAAAAGAAATGTTCATCATATGCTTATATGTAAATTCATTACCTATATGGAAAACATGAATCAATTTATAAGGATTTAAAAGGCCTAATATGCACATGTCACTTGGCGGTTGAATGAATTCTATAAATAAAAAAGGGTCAACTAGTTTGCAACAAACGCAACCTGCTTTATGCATAAACCTCATTTATTGGGGGGAATTTGTTGACCTACACATGTGTGTCATAATCCAAATAAAGCTTATATGGCCAAATCTATGAAAATCAATGACAACGTCGCATAATCATGGGCTAAAACTTCCTAATCGTGATCCGATTCAAGAAAAAATTATCCCAAAATAATGCAATTGCATAATTTTGTTTAAAATATCAAAATTAATTGAATAAAAAATATTTAATCAATTGATAATTGATCAATTAATTAAAATTATTTTTTAATGAAATTATGCGCATATAGAGGTGTGGAAACCACGATGTTGTATAATAGAAATATCTCAAATCGATACCCATATTGGTAAGATTTAGTGCTAGAAATAATTTCATATTATTTGGTGCCAAAACTATTAATAATAACATTATTATTTTGTTAACACATAATTAAGCAATTAATATCCATTTAAAACCTTCTAATCCTTTTCCTAACCCCATCGCTTATTAACCCAATTAAATTGGCTGGCCAATTCCCCTTATTGGTTTCCATTTGGGCAACCAATCAAATGAGTCAATACCCAAAATTGAGCCGGGCATAGATGAGACATTTTCTCTCCTCTCATGCAATTCCTCTCAACCAAAATCCCTCTCTCTCACAAGACTCTTGTTTTTTTCCCTCCATCTGTCCTTACACTCTAGCTGAGTGGTATGCACAAAACCCCCATCCGAGCTCCTTCCTCTTGGCCAAGCGACCCTAGTCTGAACCCTAGTTGGCTGGATCTCTCTTTCTCCTTCCTTCCTCTCTAGCAACCGAGATCTCCAATTATGGAATGAGGTTAAGATAAAAATCAGCAAGTTGGTTTATTAATTTGCATTACTTATCCATGCTTAACTTAATAACCACTTGAGCCTTGATGTCATATGGATGATTACTTGATTAAGTTCAATTTAAGATTTATGTATTATAAGTTTAGTATGGATGCTTGACCATGTTCCATTTGCCTATCTTATGGCAATCTTTTATATGCTATGTGAATGGGTTGAAGATGAAAATGAGGCATCCTATGGTTGCATGGTTTAAACCTTGCTTTATTATCAAATATCTATTCATATTATGTTGCTTTGTCTTTGTCCAAGCTATGGGATAAGGTTAAAATAAAAATCACCAAAGTGGTTTGTTCATTTACCTAACCATGTTTAGCTTGATTCTTACTTGAATTTTGATGTTATGCAAGCAATCCCTTGATTAGATCGAGATTTTAAATCTATGTGTCATTAGATTGGATATAAGTGTTTAACCTACACATGGATATGTTCTATTCACTTAATGAAAAGAAAGAGATATTTAATCAAGCCTTGGTTTTGCTAATCATGGCATCATAGTAATTTCAGCAAATAACATGGAGTTTAACATTGTGCTTGAGAACTCATTTCTATGTGAACTTCTTATTTCTTTTGCCTTATGGTTTCATTGGTTAAGCTAAAATCTTAACTTACCCTATTGTGATATGAACAAAAGCTCACGATCAAGTCCAAAATGATTCTTTGGCTTACGAAATGTATTGCAATTGAAAAGATTACATTACCTAAGTCTCATCATGGGATATTCATTATCCATGAAACCTTAGATTTTATAGTATACAAACATTATTACACTCTAATGTTTGATATAATACTAAATTTCCCACTTCAATTGCTCAATCCAAAAAGAGAGTAAAAAAAGATAAAGAAAGTAAAATGCTTCATGAATAAACCTTTCTACTCTTCTTTACCTCTTTCATATTTGAATAAGGAAAAATTACTTATAAGCATTATCTATTATTTTATTTTTGTTCATGGGGCTTGAAATGCTCAAAAGAAAGTAAAGTTTCAATTTTACTCTATTTGAGCATGACTTGTGTTTATTGACATTATTCTAATGCTTTCTTAAGCTAGTATGAGCCGAAAACTTTTTTTTAAGTCACAAAATCCCTACTTTTGTAGGATGTAACAATTCCTTTCTTTTCATCATGAGAGGTTGAAAGCTTCTTTTCTATTCTTTTATGAACTTTCAAAACATCATGCATAGTTCATTACGTAAAAAAAAAAGAAGAAGAAAAGAAAAGAAAGGAAAAATTTTAATAATATATTTATAAAGAAAGGAAGAATTCAAATGAAGTAATGATAAAAAAAGGAGGGGAGAGAGAGAGAGAGAGAGAGAGAGAGAGAGAGAGAGATCAAGTCAATCATAACTCACAAGATGATAAAGATGAAGGTGAGATTTGATTCCAAGTGTATGTGAAATTCCTTGATGCTTCTAAGTCCACAACACCTTTTAAGAATGCGAAAGAGAATGAGAAGAGAAGAGGAGAGCAAATCCTCATGCAAATGAAGTGCTCTCTTATTTATAGTAAATTTTAGCTTAATCTTAAGCCTTCTTCCTAAGTAAATGTCATTTAGGCCCTTTTACATGAGACCAAAAATGTTTAAAAGAATGAGGCCAAAAATGGATAAATTGGATTTATATCATCCCATTAATTTCTATAGATTTTTACAAAACATTAAAGAGGAGAAGAAAATCTTTCTTCCCCTCCTTTCTTTTTACGATATCATGTCATGCACACATGAAAAAGTCCTTTAGCCCTCCATTTCCATTGTAATACTCCTCTTAATTACTCATGGAATGAGCATGAATCTAAGGAGGAAATAAGAAAAATGAGATGAGTGGATGGAAAGGAAGTCCTCTTTTCATACAAGTTATGTCATGCCAATAAGGAAAACAAGAAGAAAATACAAAAAATAAATAAGAGAGGAAAATGGGGGGAGTGAAGAAAAAATTCATTAAAAAAATCAGATTTATTTCTCCTCCTTATTAATTCACCCAAAAATGGGTGATGAATAAAAAAAGAGAGAGAAGAAAATATCTCCTCTCCTTTATGGAGCATGTCAACACAAAAAAAGAGGGCATGCCAAATACATTAAAGAAGATAATAATAAAATTATATTATGAATTAAACAATGGATCATAATATCATGGGCTTTTCCCTTCATGCTTAGCCCATTTAAACTTCTTAAGTGGGCTTATAAAGATTTAATTAGCCCATTTATAATAATTGAACTATCTTTCTTTTAAATAAAAATGCCCATTAAGCTTAATTCTATAAATGGGCTTATGTAAGAAGGCCTATATTATGAAGCAAAGTATGATAAATTTTCAAATTTTAGGGATAAAAAATAGAGATGCACATATATGAAACCTAAAAGTTGTCATGTTGCTATGAATTAAATGTTGCAAGAAATTGTTTATTTTGCCTCCTTCCATTGCTTGGTCATTTGTAATCATGAAAATGATTATCTTGTTTAGGCAAGATTTCAAATTTTTCTAAGTTTATCAAACTTGGTATGATTATTTAATTTATGTGGCCTAAACTCCATGAAATTATCATGATCAAAAGAAGAGGATGAAAAGAAAAGTGAATGGCTTTGTTAACATTATCTTTAAGTTAATGGGCCTTTGAAATGTAACTTGAAATGAAATTTTGTGCAATTTTAAAGATTTCATTTTACTGTTTGGTAACATTAAGGTTGCATTTTACCTAGTTAATGTTCATATTGCACTCATAAGCAAGTGCTAAATCTATATCTTGCATTGGTATGAAGATGGGACATGACTTTCTTTCTTGATTTGTGAAAATCCTTCAAAATTGTTTGCTTTATGAAGCTTAGATTCTAATTGATTATCATTTTTAAAAGAAGGGAATGAAAAAGGGAATTAAGTGAGTAGCTTCACTCACATTTCTATTATTCTTCTATCTCCATTATCATCATCAAACTAATGAATATGTGAAGTGCAATCTGAAATAAGATTTCATTTGCATAGAATTTAAAAGTCTTTGGCCTCATTATTTGAATAAATAATTTGTAAGGTTTTGGAATGGATACCTATTAAACATATACTCCCTTTCAAATTCAAAGAACCATTGGATCCAAACTCATATACGAGTTTACATTTGAACTAATCTTTATTAGAGAATCCTTTAAGGTAGATACTACACTTGATGTTTAGCAAGTGTTTTGAAAGATTAAATTTATATCCTATAAAAATGGAGATGTTTGATTCATGAAAAATTGAGAAAGGTGTAAATCTACATCATTCAGAACATATGCCTACTTGATTTGCAAACAAACATTTTTATATACTTCAGTACAGATACATGCTTGATCATTTAGAACAAATGTTCATTTGGTTTGCAACTAGTATTTGAGAATATTGAACTCATATTTTTGCAAGAACAAATCTTCACTTATTTTATGACAAGTATTTATATGAATCAAAGCTCTTATGTTTTATAAAATAGATTTACACTTGATTCATGATTTCTTCTAGGTATCAAAACATAGATATGACACATATGTCATTTCAAACATAATTATTTCAACTTAGACATCTTAATATCCATACATTATTTTTAAAAGAATAGATACATCTATGTATATTGAATTATTCATTAGATCAAATATTTATAAAATATGCAAGTTATATGCAAAAATAAAAGAACAGATAATCTACATCCTAGTTTGATCTTATGACCAGGTCCAGGTTAACAAAACCTAAAAATCTGACTATGATATTATAAGAACTTTCATTTAATAAAATCTTAGAAGCTAATTATGTCATAAAATGATAAATGATAAATTTATTGATACTTCTCAAGTTTGAACTCACAAGAGAAAAGTCTCAAACATGATCCTCTACACTCAAACTAGACTTGATAAGATTTAAAGGATTATAAATATGGGAGCAATGAATTTAGACCCGATCCTCTACAAGGAAGCATGCACAATTGATAAGGTCCATTATATTCAAAAGGTTATCATTAGTATGTTTTAAATGATCAATGATCACATATTCAAATGTAAATTGATTATAAAATGATCAATTATTCAACTAAAAAACTTAAATTAAATTAAATTAATTTAATTTTTTTAATTTAAAGTTAAAAAGACATCCACCTCTCTGCAACTGTTTATCAAGGGTGACAAATTAAGAAGACTTTTGTTCATAAAGAGCCAATGTTAAATGAAATACATAACTATTTTTACACTCAAATAATCTTAAGTCCGTAAGGACGTGGCCCGTGTCCTCTATCAGCATGATTTTGCCGCAAAATGGTAGCACATAAATGGCGGTTAAGACCAAAGCCCTCTGATCAGGTGGCTTGTGGCAAAATGACACTACTAAATTACGATTGCGACCGTAGCCCGTATGTTCTCTAACAGATTTTCTCTTTGAGCTGTGAATTATAGAATGTGTTTGATTGGGAAAAAAGCTCTATGTTAACTAAGGTTGACATATATCTGTCCTCTTAGAAAAACTCCACCCCAAGTTTACAAGGACACCTTGGATGACGTAACCCATGTGTTGCTGACAAGGATCGTTCGATTAGGTTGGGTTGACTATGTCCTCTAACTAAGTAGACCAAGGATCACGACAACCCGGGATGACAGAACCATGGGATCTAGATTGGGCATGTCATCGTTCCTCGAAACAAAAGCTTTAAATTAAATAATAAATCTCATAAATTTTAAATTCCACTCACTGCTATTACACACTCATTATTTAGTGATTCATCAACTAGCCTTATTTGAAAATGCTCTTTCAGTATTGGGAGGGGTAATTAATTGTAGGTGCTTGGGCCTATAAGAAACCTAGAATCAGATCTAAAGTCCTCATAAAATGAGGGTGAAATCTCTGGGTAGTGTCTTATCTGCTATTCATCTGCCTTCTGAAAATTACACCGACACTTAAATCACCCTCTTCATCATGAGAAGTCGATGGTGAATTTATGGATCCCACAAGTGCACAATAGAATCAACTTATTTTTCTAAGTTTTTTTTGTGTTGTGCTTTATGTGATGAATGCTTGGACATAGGATGATAAAAAATTAAAAAAATGTTCTATCTAATTAAATCTAATTAGCTCAAACACAAAATAATGAAATTCAAAACTTCACTTAAATTAAAGTTTTAGGAAAAACTTAAAAATAATTAGAAATAATTAGCTCTTACAAATCATGCAATCATATTACTCTCAACTCTTGAATTGGGAACTTCACCCATTGCACATAAGGGACATCTGACATGTGAGGATTATCACCTTCTTGGGAAAGTCTTCCTTTCATTATTGATTTGACCCATGACTTTCTTCTATTTACATACCATGTAGGCATAAATTGCATTCTCATACCCTAAAATTATTATCGAGTCAAAACATATAAAATCTAAAAAAATGTGCTTTAGTTAATGCATTTCATGCCCTACATGATCTTATGGATTAGGGAACGAGTTTAAGATTCTTAGATTCTTTCCTAAAAAGACAATAGGCTAGACATCTTGCATACATGAGACTTGGCATCATAAAATTAAAATGCAATTAGGAGGTGTTAGCTAGCAGCTCCTCCAATAGGGGTTGTAAGTCTAGAAGAGTTAAGGATAGGTTTGTTTCCTCAAGTGAGAGGAATGATTGATAATTCCCAAAATGAAACTATGTCGAGCATTTGACTTGGGTCAGAAGCACTTAATAGACTTAGGTTATGAAGCATCCTCCTTAGAGTTAGTCTTCAACCCTAAGCATTTCTGAAGTCTTGTGCTGCTATAATCTAAGCCATATACTTCTAAGAAAATATCAACTCAAAATTCAATTTAAATTCTAAGTTTTAAAGACTAATGGTAAGATAGTTAAAATGCTCACTAGGCATCCCAGTATCAATAAGCATTTCCTACTTAATCTCGTATGGCCTCCCAAAAGAACTCTTTCCACTTTAGATCATTCCCAAGTGAAATTCTTAATGTCATTTTTTTTAAAATCAACTTATAAATTCATAGTGATAATAACTTATTTCTTTAATCGAGAGTAATCTTAGGAATAGACCCTTCTTCCTAAGATATAATTAACAGTAAGGGCTTGCCCTTATAGGGAACCATGAACCCAATTTAAAATAAATCCTATTTTACTTTCTATATAGTTTAGGGAAAAACTCTCTAGTACATTAAAGATTCATTAGCCTTAGAGTCTTTTCTTAAATGATTGAATCCATTATTGATATTTTTCTTCTAAGATAATATATTTATTCTTTAAAAACCATTTGATCATCCAAATAAGAAATTCCTAAATTCTATGTGATATCATAAATTTTTTCCACAAATGGATTTGATGACTTTAACATTATTGAATCTTTATTTAGACATGAAATTTAGAGCTTGATTAATCATGGTTTTCAATTAACTATTTGATTTATCAATTTAGAGTTTTGAGTTTAATTAGTTTCAAATGTTGTTAATTATCACTTAAACCCTAAATAACTAAATTTTAGAATTTATTTTTAACTATAGAGGGTTAGGGAAATTTTCTTAGGGCCTCTGATGTAATTGCAAATGTTATGAGTATACTAGATCATAAAATTTATAAAAAGGAACAAAAGGGGATAGGTCAAAAGTGCAAATAATAGAAAAACTTCCACCAACAACTATTGTTAAAGGAGTGAGACGTTTTCTAGGCTACACTAAATTTTATAAGAGATTTGTCAAAGACTTTTCAAAAATATCAAAACCATGTGCAACCTATTAGAGAATGATACGCCCTTTGATTTTACAAAGGAATGTCAAGAAACATTTGAACTATTAAAAGTTAAATTAAGTTCATCACTAATTATTATAACACCTAATTGGAACTTCATTTTGAGTTGATGTGTGATACAAGTGATTTTGCAATAGGGGTAGTTTTAGGACAAAGAAAAAACAAAATTTTTATGTAATATGCTATGCTAATAAAATTCTAAATAAAAATCAATTAAATTATTCAACAATTAAAAAAAATATTAGTTGTTATCTTCGCCTTTAAAATTTTTAGATCCTATCTTGTTAAAATAGAAGTTATAGTATACACTGATCATACAATAATTAAATATCTATATGAATAGAAAGATGCTAAACCTAGATTAATTAGATGGGCTTATGATTATAAGAGTTTGATATAAAAATTAAAGATAGAAAAGGTTCTGAAATCAAGTAATTGATCACTTACTTAGATTAACAGTTGAGGGCGAATTAAGAGTTAGTGGAGATATTAAGGAAGAATTCCCAAATGAATAATTATCTGCATTTAAACATAAGGTATTCCAAGGTATGCATATATTGTGAATTACTTAGGAAGTGAAATTATACCTTATGGAATCAATTATCATCAAAAAAGAAAATTTTTACATGACATAAAATTCTTTTTTGGGGATGAACTCTATCTCTATAAGAAGTGTCCAAATCATATTTTAAGATGATGCATGCCTGATAATGAAATTTTAGAAATTATAAGATCATGTCATGATTTTGAAAATGGACAACATTTTGGAAGCAATAAAATTCCTACTAAAATATTATGAAGTATATTTTATTGGAAAACCTCATTTAAAGATGATCATGAATATATTAAAAATTATGATAGATTCTGAAGATTAGGAAATATCTCAAAGCATCAAGAAATTCCCTTAATATATATTTTAGAGGTAAAAATGTTATATGTGTGGGGAATAGACTTTATGGGACCATTTATTTCTTCATATGGGGATGAATATATTTTGGTAGGTGTTGATTATGTTTTTAAATAGATAGAAGTTATCGCTACATCAAAAAAAGATTCTAAGGTAACTATTAGATTTTTAAAGAAAAATAATTTTTATAATATTTAGAACACCTAGAATCATTATTAGTGATGAAGGTACTCATTGTTTTAATAAATATGTAAAGAAATTTTTAACAAAATATGGAGTATAGCATAGATTAGCTACTACATATCATCCCCAAACTAGTGGGCAAGTTGAAATTTCAAATAGGGAGATAAAAAAAATATTATATAAGATTGTAAGGCCTACTAAAAAAAATTGACATTGAAATTAGATGATGTATTATGGGCTTACAAGACCGCATGAAAAACCCCCATTAGAATACCTTCTTATATACTAGTATTTAGGAAGGCTTGTCACTTACTATTGGAATTAGAGAACAAGGCATTTTAGATAATTAAGAAATTAAATTTGGATATGAAAGCAATTACAAAAAAAGTGACTCACAGATCTAAATGAGTTGGAAGAATTAAAATTAGGAGCATATGAAAATTTGAGGGGATATAATAACCAAATGAAAAAGGTGGCATGATAGGAAGATCATTAAGAAGTAGTTTAAGCTTGGACAATATGTATTATTATTTAATTCAAAATTTAAATTTATTTCTAGGGAAACTAAGATCAAGATTGTCAGGTCTTTTTTTAATTATCAAAGTTTGCCAATATTCAAGACCTAAAGATGAACAAAATTTTTAATATGAATGGTCAATGACTTAGGCCATATTATAGAAAATTAGATTCAATTTAAAGAGTCTATTAGTTTAGTAGAAGACCTTAAAAATTAGAAAACCTACGTTAAACTGAGGACATTAAACTAAGAGCTTGTTGGGATGCAACTCAATATAGATGTTCAATGTTTATTATTAGCGAGTTTAGTAATTGATGCAAATGATTAGGAGTTGAAGATCCATTAAAAGGAGATTGCATTATTGGGAGGCTTAATAATTAGATTAAGGCAAAGCTCTTTTCCTTATTTTGAGTTTTTAGAGTAGCCTCATACAATCAAGCATAAAAATATTCTTTTGCTATATAAATAAATAAATATATATATATATATATATATATATATATATATATATATATATATATATATATATATATATATAATTATAACACAGTGATAACGTGTGCTACATAAGCAAACCTGTAAAAAAATAAAAAAAATTAGCTTGATTTGGTCGACAAATGCCAAAGTAGTGTCATGACACTAGTAAAAAAGGGTACTTCAAAAGCTGGTAGGTGAACAGACACATTTAACACAAAAATATAAAAAATTGTACCAACACCATAACGTTATACCCAGTAGCTAGGTGTTACATAAATACTAGACAAGATTTGCATACCATTTCAATTACATAATAATGATCATAAATCTACTTTTTGAGTGGAATAGGAATTGCCTTGACTAGTTGACTAGTGCTTAGGTGCTACATGCAAAGCACCATGGCATTATACCTTGTAAACTAAGATAGCAAGGCCAACACCTAGGCATTGTATAAGCATCTCTGTGGTGCTAGTTCTTATCTATAAATAAGATGTCTAGGTAGCCAAAATTTCCAGTATAAGCCCTATTCTCTTTTTCTTAGCATTTCTCCACTATCTAAAATTAAAATCAGTCAAATTTGTGAATAAGAATAAGAGAGCAGAGAAGGAAAGGTACCAATGTACTATCAACCATAAACACCTCATTCAGGAGACGATTTCACAATCCGAGTGGGAGCGTTGAGAGAATCATCAATGAGTGAGGTTGGGAACACTTTTCTTATGAGAATAAAGCATGCATCATCCTTATGGTGTGAGAATTCTTCACCAATGCAAAGAAACATAAGGACAATAAAGTTTTGTGAAAAAATGGGTAACTTTTGATAGTATTATCATTAATGTATATTATAATATTAAATTATGCATACAATGAATACCTTCCCTACTATAATAGTCATCCTGATTTTAATGCAATTCTTAGTTTCCTCACTTTTAGAAAATTCTAATGTTCAATGAAAATAATAGGAGAGAAAGATTACCAAATTTTTTGCAACTTGCATGACCATAAAGGCTAAAGCTTGGTATTACTTTATTTCTGCTAAGTTGAAGCCCACTAGCAATATTAGTAAATTGACTAAGGATTAAGTTATTTTGAAATATGTGATTCAAAATGGTTTTTTATAGATGTAGGAAAGTAAGTGTTAATTCAATTTGTAATATGACTAAGGGTAGTACTACAATTGGTTTTTATCATACCTCTCTTATTTAAGTTTTGTGGCATTTGGATAGTATAGTGGAGGAGCTAAATGAGAAAGTTGGGGTCCTATATCAAATGATCATGGACTGCATGGACATAACTAGGAGATGCCACCAATATCAAGTACACGGTGTGGTCCTACATCAACGACCCAACATTTTACATCTTATATTGGCATCATGGCCATTTGAGTATTGGGGTACTGACATAGTGGGTCTGATTTATCCTCCTTCTTCCAAGGGTAACTGGTTCATTCTAGCTGCCACCGACTACTTTTCCAAGTGGGAAGAGGTAATCCCACTCAGAGAGGTCACAGCTCAGCATGTGCTCCATTTTTTTAGAAACCATATCCTATATAGGTTTAGGGTGCCTCAATGAATTATATTTGATAATTGTACTGCATTCAAGAGCACTAAAATCAATAGCTTTGCCAGGAGACACAACATAGATTAGAGATATTCCACCATCTACTAGCCAAAGGCAAACGGTCTAGCAGAAGCATTCAACAAAATGCTTATTCAGATATTAAAAAAGACACTCGATGATAACAAGAGACAGTGGCATGAGAAATTAGTTGAAGCCTTGTGGGCCTACTATACCACATACAGAACTCCAACTCAATCTACCCCTTTCTCCTTAGTGTATGGGTCCGAAGCTATTCTACCATTAGAAGTCCAACTCCCATCATTAAGGATAGACGTGGGTATTAAGATCACAACGGAGCATAACGCCAAGTTACGGTTGAAAGAGCTCAAAGGTTTGGAGGAGAGATGCCTCCGGGCATCCTAGAACCTCAAGTTGTACAAAACTAAAATGATTCAAGCTCACAACAAGTTAGTCCGTCCTAGAGCTTTTTAAGTAAGAGAGTTTATTTTAGTTCTAAGGAGATAGTTGTTTCCCGCCAAAAGATGAGAGGCAAGTTTGAACCAACTTGGGAAGGCCCTTTTGCCATAGAGAAAGCCTACAAAATAGGATCTTATCAGCTTATAAATTATAAAGGAGAGCGTCTAATGCTTCCAATCAACGAGCTCTACTTAAAGAAATACTATCCATAAATCTTGTTTGAAAATAATCATCAATAAAACTTCTTTTAATATCAAATTCTATCTCTTATTTGTTAGAAATATATTTTGCTTGCGAATCCACCACAACGTGTTTAGGGTACGTGTAAGAGAACTTAAGCGACATCCTATAACTCCATAATGCAAATGCAAACTACAAGCGATCCTCTAGTACTACTAGGGTAAGTGAAATAGAACCCAAGAGGCATCCTATTTTTGACTAGTACAACTAAGTTATGTGTAAGAGAACCTAAGCATCATCCTTACTTGGTGGAGTCATAATAGCCCCTACGATGCCATTTCGTCCATTCTTCTATGTGTTTAGGGTAGGTGTAAGAGAACCCAAGTGGCATCCTATCCCTCTTTCATAACACAAATGAACACATATCTTTTGTCTCAAGCTATTTTGATGTTGGGAAAACCCCGTGGCACTCACTCATTAGGCTCTAGTCGAGAGATATGTTACCTTGTTAGTGTGTCACCCAAGTGATCACTTGTCTAGCGGATGTGAGTCCCTATGCTTTATTCCTGACTTGACCATTGTAAACCAACAAGCACCTTGTCAGTTTGGTAGCCTAGAGTCTACCCCATGTTGACTTGTTTAGAAGATGTAAGTCTACACGCTTTGAACTTCTTGATCATGCTTCAGTAGGTATATTTGAGGTTTAGGATAAGTCCCGTGGTTCCTTTCCTCCTACTTCAAGCTTGGGTTTAGTCCTTACAGACTCCTCGCTAGTAGTTCTAGGTCGATTGTCAAGCCAAAGATAGACTATCCAGGTGATTTATTCTTTTTTAAAGAAATGTAAGTCTACATGAATTTTCTTTAGTCTGATTGTCACACACCGATGGGCACCTTAGGTTGGTTAGTGTTTGCCATGTTGATGGTGACCCACCCGGTGGATACACTACTCTTGGCATATGTGAGTCATGTGCTTTCTCCTTGAGTTGGCCACTGAATACCTATGGGTTTTCTTTTACATGGTTTTGGATAATGCCCCTAGTGGAACCTCCCCTATGGGCAATCTATTTGGATCACATCCTTAGCGACCCCATTTAGACACTACCCCAATGGCTTTTAGATTAGACAGTTCCCCTTTTCTAGTGGCCACCCTTATGATTGGAGGATTTGTCTTACAAATAAATAGATTCTCCCTTGGTTCAGTAAGTTTGTATAGGACTAGGCTGATATGAGCTCCTTCTCAGTGTGGTCTCTTGCAAACCAATAAGGTCTATAATAACACAACAAACAAACAAAATATATCTTGGCTTGATGATTAGGAATTCAAGCCCCTAGTGACCTCTTTCCCAAGCAAGCACCCTATCTTTAGGGCAGTGTCAATAAACTCCCTATAGGAATCGTCTGACTACATTCGAGTTGAGATAAGTCCCTAGGTCAGCAGTCTCTCATTAGTCGCCTTAGGTCAGGTTTGATTTGTTATGCTATCAATCGATCATCCTAGTGGTTCTTTATTTTGGCAGATGTGAGTCCTCTTACTTTCTCCTTGACTTGACCACTGCACACTGAAAGGCAACCCTTAGGTTGGATAGCTCTACCCTACGGCCAATAGACTGTCCCTTTGGTTTTGTAAATCTAAGTTAGGTCTAAGCTGATATTTTCCTTCTTAGTGGATCCATCACACATCGACAGGGTCCATTTAATCAAATCCACCATCCTCCCACCAATGGAGTCCAAATTAAATTTATCTTATCCCAGTGGATCTGAGCTCACATCTCTAGTAGGTGCGTGCTTAAAACCAAATTCTTATCCTTCCCATGGATAATTTTCTGAACCAACTTCCCAAGTGGAAGGTTCATCCACTTTACCCCAGTGGATCCGAGCTCACATCTTCAGTAGGTGCATGCTCAAAACCAAATTCTTATCCTCCCCATAGATAATTTGAACCTGCTTTCCTAGTGGAAGGTTCATC
Source organism: Cymbidium sinense (assembly GCA_021442155.1). Taxonomy (NCBI): domain Eukaryota; kingdom Viridiplantae; phylum Streptophyta; class Magnoliopsida; order Asparagales; family Orchidaceae; genus Cymbidium; species Cymbidium sinense. Next base: position 28,461,460 of record CM038233.1, on the reverse strand, counting down.
CACTTTATCCCCGATGGATCTGAGCTCATATCTCCAGCAGATGTGCCCTTATAACTAAATCATATCCACTCCCTAGTGGAGCACCAAATCATAAATCAACAAATTAAATCAAATAGGGTATGCCTTATGGATTTATGAAGACTTGCCTACCCTATAGCATTGAACCTAATCCTTGCTTCCTTCTTTCAAACCAAACCTCAAATTCAAATTCAAATTCCAAATCCAAATCATAAATCAATTCCAAAATCAAATAATTGAAACCCATGATTGAACTCAAATTCTAAAGTCTTTCTTAAGCCCTTTGATTTCATCTTATGGACTTAGCCTTAACCAAATCCAAATCACTCCAAACCTAAGTGATTTTCTCATGAATCATTTATATCTTCATTTATATTTCTAAATATAAATGGAGTATAAATTCAAATAGCTGAAACTAAATCCAAAATCAAACCAAAATCTAATTTATACCGTTTTAAGCCAAGTCCTTGAACTTGGTCAAATTCTATCTAAACCAAATCAAAACCCATGGATTTCTTCATGATTCAATCATTCCTTCAATCATTGTTCCAAATATAAACACAAATTATAATTAGTGAACCAAATCCAAGCTAACCCAAATCAAACCCAAGTTAGCCCTTATTTTACTTGAAATTATCATATGAACCAAAATTCATATGGATCCAAATCACTTGCAATTAGATTTATATTTTCATCTCAAACCCATTTATCAATATAACTAAACTTGAATCAAGCCATGAATGATCAAGCCAATTAACCCATTTAGGTCCAGTTGACCCAAAGTGACCTAAAAGAACTTTTTGAGCCAAGTACTAATTTAACCCAAATTGGGTTGAACTAAGCCCATCCAAACCTCACAACATCATCAACAATCATCCTAGGTTAATCAATTATCTTGAATTGGGTCAAACCAAGTCAACCTAGCCCATTGGCCAAGTCAACACTTAGCCCAAATGAAACACAAACTAGCCAAAATCCACCATGGGCCAAATTGATTCAAACCCATTCATAATCAATGATTGAATATGATCAAACCCCCAATTGAGCCAAACCAAGCCTAATTTGCCATTTGACCCAAGTTGACCCAAATTGGCCTAAAATGCCAAAAAAGGTCAAATCACAACCCAACCCAAATTGATTGTAACCAATGGCTCAAGTTCATTCCAAATCACTTATTGAACTTGGCCAAAATCATGATCGAGCTCAATTTGACCAATTGGTCAACTTGACCTAACTTAGCCCAAGTTGACCTAAAGGGTCAAATTAGCCAAAATCCAAAGTAATTCCAAATTAAAACAAACCAAAGCCTACAATAATTTTCAATTAGCCAATTGAACCTGGCTCAATACCTAACCTAACCCAATTTGGTCAAATTGGTCAAATTGTTTAACTTGATCCATTTGACCTATATGAACCCAAATGAGCCATAATCAAATCCAAAGCAAATTGAATCAAACTAATGACACCAATACACTCCAATTGGTCATATGAACTGGACCCAACCCTTAGTTTGACCCAATTTGACCAATAGGTCAACTTGACCTAACCTAACCCAATTTGACCTAAATAGGTCAAATCAAGCCAAATAAAATCAAATAAACTCCAAATCACTTGAAATTTGGGCTAACCCACTTTTGACCCATCCCAAATATACCCAAATAAAACCCATAGCCAAATGACCCTTTTTCCTTAGGTTTAGGGCATCCCATGAGATAAAACACTTGCTCATTAGTTCATTTTCTCTCCCTAACCACTTGGCACCCATTCATAGGTCCACTTAGGCACCTAAGACCATGGCTGACCTGACCCAAAGGTGGTTGGGTTGGCCATGATCTATGGGGAGGTGAAATTAACTCCCCACCCCCATTGGAGCTTTCCAAACCACCAAAGAAAAGCACTTCCTCCCTTGGCAACCACCTCCACACCTCACCCAACCAAACTGAGCCACATCATGCACCCAAGGACCTCCACCAACCTCTTATTTGGACAATTGGTCAAGAAAAATCCAAATAAATCATGGCCATCCGATCCAAGGAATGAGGGGGTATACCCCCTCATTCTTGCTCAAACTTTGAGACTTGCACTTGATACAACCCTAGCAACCAAGAAGAGAGTTCCTAGAGCAATTTCCAAGCCTTCTCAAGCTCCCCAAAATTCCCATTCTTAATTTTACGCAAAACTGAAATAGGAGAGTCCACCTTCGATTCCCATTTGCTCAAATCTCCACCAAAGTGCAATTGATCACCTACATCTAGTGCTTTGGTCTTCTGAGCAAGCTACACCAAATCAAAGCTCATGCGGCTCAACAAAGCTTTATTTCTACCAAACAAAGCTTCCTCAATTATTGGAACCACCGGTCATAAGCTCCGATGAGGTATGCCACTAAAATCGATCCTTGAATGAAATAGCTTGGTCTTTTGTGAAAGAAAGTTCAATGCCATGCAATTTTCATAGTTAGATTTGATTATTTTGCTTCCCCGAAGGTGTGGGATCATTTTCATCTCCATCTGAGCTCGAGTGAGCTCAGATTGAGCGACGATCGATGGACGGTAGCCATTATTCGATGCCCGGGAGGAGATAAAACATGCACTGTCCATCCTGCATGATCAGGATGGATGGTCCTGATCAGATCATGCTTAGAGCCTCTAATTAATCCCTTCAAACCATAAGTTTAATCATGGTCATCTGATCTTAGATCAGATGGTCCATGGAGTTACAGCGTCTTGCCCATCGAGTGCTTGGATGTGACAACTTAAATAGAGAATCCATCACAACATGGAAAGCGATCGTCAACACCGCATCGAACATATGCAATTAAGGCTTTAATTAGGGGCTAATTAGTTTTAATCCTCAAAATTCCTAAATTCATAACTAATTCTAGAAAATTACAAAATATAAAAACTTAGGCTCATTTTAATGATATTTCAGAGTAGAATCTAGGAAAATTATTATTAATTGATTTTGAATAGTGATTTTAGTTTTATAAAGGTTTAATTAAAAATATAATTAGCTTAATTACTCCCTAATTAACCATCCAATTAATCCCAAACTTTCTATGGATATTTAGAAGGATGACCTCTGCTTCCCTTATTTTTTAGGATTTTATTGGTTGCTTGATTAGGAAAATTAATTGATTAAACATTAACCACTTTCCTAATTCAATTATTGATAATTAGTGAATCAACAGTGGTTTAATTAATTATTTAAACCTAATCACCTCTATTGAATAGTAAGGGAGCATAGGGAATGAGGTTGGGATATTTTTTCCAATTCATTTTCTAAGTTTCCTTCACTATTTAGAATTTGATTTATTAATGATTAATGAGAAAATTAATTACTTAATTAACTAATTAATCTCCAAGTTAAAAAATTACAACCTAATTGAGTCTTAGAAGTGGCTTAGGGTTGAAGGATTGAGGCCTCATCCTTGATCCCTTCCTCTAAGTTAATTTCATCATTCTAATAAAAATATAATTGAAAGAATTCAATCAATTAATTAACAAACATGATTAACTCAAATTAAAATTCACTTTATAGATAAACAATCTTTAATTTCATTTTGGGTAACTCTTTGGAGTCCAATGACCCAAAGTGAGATATGATGAAATTATGGTTAGCTCACATGTGAAAACTATAAAATAGTAAGTGAGATCCCTTAAGCCTAATTAACTATTAATCATGAGCCAATTGCATTAGGCCCCTTTCATTTCTTAGGAGCATTGTAAATTTAATTTTCATGTGGTTTCACATCATATTGGCTTATTAGAAATTAGTTGATTAAATTAAGGTGATGTAGGTAAGGGTTAATTAATCCACTTAATTCATGCCCTCACCTTAGCAAATCATAAAATCAACTTAATTATTTTTTCCTTGAACCAAAATTAACTCACACATGGGGAATGGAATTAGTACCAGCAAACCTCTATCATATTTCCTAAATCAAGTCAAACTCAAAAAAAATGAAATGATATTAAAGAACTTTGGTTTATTTTAAATAGCCTTATTTAGTATGATTGTCTTTAGGAATTAATTGGAATGAATGAGTTCATATGCTTATGTTCCTTTATTTCTTTTCACTCATGCTAAATTTTGATTGACATGTGTAATCATGCAATCATTTCTTTTAAAATTAACTAAAATAGGTGTGGTTATTATTACTATTAAACCAAAAATTATTTTCAAAAGCTCATAAATTAATTATAATAAATGGAGTGATGTTGATTACAAATACCTATAAGTTTGCATGTGTTGATAATATAAGATATGCAATATGAAGTTCTCTTTTCTTATCTTACATGGATTCATATAGGATTTACAAATGTATAGTTCATTTGAAAAGAACATAACATTTGTTTAAATCTATTCTTATGCATCTCCATGCTAAGACTTAGGAAGAATTTCATATCACATATATAAATTATATAATTAAATCAAATATTATTTCTTGCATGACTTCTTGATCTTGTGACTCTTTTGTACATTCACATGTATCTAAAAAAAAGTGGTATATTAGTCTGGACACCCTAGGTCTGAGGCTTTAAGTAGCCCTAAGTAGGTCTTGTACCTTATGCCCCTAGTGTAGAAAATAATGGCATCGTACTCACTTAAAACTCTTATACACATGTATGTATGGTGTGCCCAATGAACAAGAATCATGATCAAATAAATCAAATACAACTTTTGCATGGGTTTTTCTATCCTTATAGTTGCTTATACATTTATATGTATCTAATAAAAGTGGTATATTAGTCTGGACACCCTGAAGCTATGAGGCTTTAAGTAGCCCTAAGTAGGTCTTATACCTTACGCTCTTGGTGCAGAACAATGGTGACATACTCACTTAAAAATTTTATACACGTGAATATGTATCAAACTAATGGATGAAAAATCCCTTTTTTTCTAATTAAAAGACATGCATTCATAATTCAATTAAATGAAATATCTAAATTCCAAACATATTTCTTTGCATTTATCATTTAAGTGTGCTAAGACATGCATTGTATGTATAGGTATTCTTAGGATTTAATCATATGCATGATATACATAATGGAAAGAAATGAATAAGCATGTGTTATGTGATAGTAATTCATTATAATTAATCTTAAGATGTCTTTCTTATTGAATAAGGTCATTTAGGGTGAACCTAAACTTAGGATTGATTAAAACATATAATAAGCCACTCACAAAAGAAAATTGATTAATTAACTTACTTTAGAAGTGACTTAAGGTAGGGATGAAAGCGATGTTCCTTCTCTTTCTTATTTTTATAACACTTAGTTGTTAAGTGTAGGCCACTTGAAATAAAAGAAAACACTAAGTAAAATATTTAAATTAATTAAATCACTTAAAGAGAAATCAACCCTTTATAAATTAAATCCCACACTTATTACATTATAACTCTAAAGCCTAGTTAGTACATACCACGCAAGCTTTAATGCACACACATTACAACTCTAAAGCCTATGTTAGTATGTGCATGATTTGATGTATGCTTATTTTGTGATATATTATTGTAGATTGGATATTAGGGTGTGTGTGTGTAGTCAAGATGTTAGGCCGATGTTAGCTTAATTATGCTTTCAGCAGGGGGTTGTGTTTAGGGGGCCACCATAATAAAAATATAAATGATTTTTTTATGTAGGTTTCTTAGCCTCTAAGCATAATCCAAGTTAAGATAGATGGGCTTGGTTATCTATGTGTGGAGTTCTAAGTCCAAATTATTCATATAACTACTTGGGTTGTATGGTGTGTTTAGCTAAAATTTGTTTTGTAGGTGTAGCCAGATTTACTTTCCTTCTCTTAATATAATTTTGCATTAGGATTAGGATGAGTGTTATGGGAGATTAGAATGAGCATTGGTTATAAGACCAAGTCTTATGTACCATGTGATACCTTTGGAGCAAAAATATCCAAATCAAGCCAAAAGAAAGAAAGAAATGGAGCAAATCAAATGAAGAAATGGGAGATGAAGAAATGAAGAGGGTGGAATGAAGAATGAAGACCATCATAACATTCATCATTTCTAATTGTAATTATTCTCTTGTAATCCAGGTTGTATAAAGGTATAGCTCAGCTACTCACTTTTCTTTTTTGGTTGTATATAATGATATCGATCAACCTTTTATCCTTTTGTGCTTTATAAAATCATTTAATTTATTTATCTTGTTCATTAGAAAAGCTTATGATTGTTTATGATGTGATTAGGCTCCTAGGATATAAATTAATTTTTCTACCCAAACTAATAACTCATAACTAAACTTTTAAAATAACTCATAATCTCACATAAAAGCCTAGGTATTAAATCTAGATAATAAAATATTTAACAAACCCATAGCTGGATGTTGTATGTTTAATATCATGCATAATCATCTTATTTCACTCTTGTTAAGAGACAGCTTCCATCTTTGCTATATATAATGGGATTACCCTTAGAGAGCCTATGATGGAAGTACACCTCTTTCCCTTTTGATTTGGTTCATAATCAACTTCTCATGCATTTAGGAATACAAAATCCCATAGCCTGTGTCAAAATAAAGAGTCCCAAACTAAATGAAATTTGATATAAATTTGTATTAGATTTAAGTTATTATTCATACCCCTCATACTCTAATCTCTTAGGGAGTGGGTTTAAAGATTTAGTTTCTTTCCTAACTAATAACAACCTAGCCATCTTACAAAAAGTATATGACTTGTCTAGATGGATTTATAGAGTAGTAGAAGTTAGCTTACTGCCACTCTAGGTGATCATAAGTTCAACAATCTGGTAGTTTACTCTTTCTTGTGGAGGTAAATCATATACTCACTTTCACCTTAGATTTAGGTCATGCTTTTCCCTCACCAAAGCTCCTTAGATTTAGGATTTGAGGTTGTTATTTCCTGTGGGCTACAAGTATAAATCCTCACCTTCTAGGCATTTTCACAATATTGTATTGTGGAATTATAAGTCTTAGATTTCTAATAAAATTTCAACTCAAATAAATAAATCTCCTCAACTTCAAATATATAAAGCTCAACCATAGGATAGATTGGAGTGCTCACTAGGCTTCCTAGTATCATGAGCACTCCCTACTCATCTCCTTTGATTTCGATAATAACTCTTCCTTTTGGATCCATCTCACTTGATTTTCTAAAACACAACTAATTTACTGATAGTCCTATCTTTGAATTCTTTGGAGACAATAATCACCTACTTTAATTGAGAGTATTTTTAAGAGATTCATTTTTCTTAAGATGTAATTAACTATGGGGGCTTGCCCACATAGGGAATTTTAGAACCTGATTTAAATAAAACCCTACTTTATTCATCTATGTGAAGTAGGGGGAAAATCTCTGGTATATTCGAAGACCCATCATGCCTCAAGAGTCCTTATTAGGTGATTAGGTTCTTTATAAGATAGTGAATTCTATCTTTTGAGATAGTATACTATTCCTCAATGTCATATTTGATCACCTCAATAAGTACACCCTTAGATTTTGGTGTCCCTCCACCCCTCCATATAAATGAATTTGAAACATCATCACATACTCCTCAATCTAGATTTTAATCCTCCAACTTGAAATGAACAACTCTAAGAAATTGGAGAAGTATCTGACTTGTAAAAAATGGTTAACAAATGTACCAAAGGGCAACAAAATTTTAAAAGAAACTTTGATCATCATATGGGTTAGTAGTAGTAGTTTCATATATGGTTGAGTATAACTCAACACTCATTCACATGTTTGAGAACTACAACTTCAAAGTTGGCACAAACCAAATTCTCTTCCTTTAGTGCCATAATATCAACCCTATGTTAGCCACTTGCTAGAGCCAAAAGAAGAAGAAGACAAAGAAGAAGCAGAGGAGGAGGAGGAGGAGGAGGATTACTAGGAAAATATTTTTATTTTTATTTATTTTTGTAGTTTTAAGTTTTTGTATTTTTTTTTATATCAGTGTAGTAAAATTAACATTAAAATTTTCTTCTTTGCATATGTTTTATTTAATGTATTGTTTACATAATGTTAGTTAGTAATCCTAAATTTTAATTATTACACTTCTTTAGATTGATAAATTTGAATTTTAAAATTAAGGTTAGTTTGGAAAATATAAGAAATTATTTGAAGTTAAAACTAATTAAACAAAATTTCAAAAAAAAAAAGAAATAGCATTTTACATTTAAGGTTTATTTAATCATTGAATTGCTTTCAAAGTAATAATAGCCAAATATGATATAAAAACTAGTAATTTTTTGTTAAATTAAACTTTTCTTAAGCACATCACATATAAGAGATTCTAAATGAATTTAGTGAATTGATATTAAAATAAATATAAATACATTTAATAAGAAATAAAATAATTTAAACTATTATTAGGAACTTATGAAACATTATTAAGTAAATATAGTCATATTGAATTGAGTCAAGATTGTAGCATATTTTTCATGGGTTACAAAGCTAATATGGTGTCCATATATATATATATATATATATATATATATATATATATATATATATGATATATATATATAAAATTTAGAAGGTATCACTTGAGGCTGAGTACCATGATTGGACTATAAACATGATGCAGTCTAAACCAACTCAATGAAATTATGGAACAACAATAATCATAAATTCAATTGAGAATGTGAAAATTATGCTTATTTCTACTATGTGAATAATTATTATTAAATTTCAAGTCATTCATCTTCAAAAGAATCAACTATGACAATATGCACTAAGGAATCTTAACTTAAGAAAAATATTAGTTAATATTAAGAACTTGGGACATTTTAGTTTGGAATGATGAAATGAAGAATAAACATTAAAATGTAATTTCTATTTTCACTTAAAATTTTATTTAATTATTTTAGACTTCTAAAATTTGTATATCAATGAACTCAAAACTGCAATATATGGGCAAATATTTTAAATTACTTGAGAATAACTAATAATTTAAGTTTAAGGGTATTTGATAGTGTTAAATTTGTAAAACTTTCATGTAATTGAAATGTCTTTATCATATTTTTTATATGTTAGAATCTGTTAATTTAAATATATTTTGTGTTATAATTGAAAATTTCTCAAAAATATGAAAAAAAGAAGAATTTTAGGCATAGTGCTTAGGCAATAAAAAGGAAGCATCATGATGCTAAAAATGGCCTAAATTGGATCAAATTGATAGCAAAGTCAATGCCTAGGTGCTTTAATAGCAGCACCACGATATTGGATCAAGCTCATTTTGGAATATTTTGATAGCAATCTCAGCGTCACGATGCTGCATCAACACCGTTGTGGCAAAATTTATGAAGTAGAGGAAGGAAGCATAGTGCTGCAACACCATATCCTACATCACAGTGCCACAATGCTATGGTCTAATAGAATAGATTCATGTTAGTTCACTGACAATTTTGAGCAGTTTTCAAGGCAGTTTCGATAGGAGCTGTAGAATAATTTATCAAGGTTGCTTTTAGACTATAAATAAAGAACCTTTCCTAGTGTCAGAGAGTTATTTTAAAATTTTCTGCATGAGTGAGTGTAATATAAGTGTGTGTTAGTTTTCATAAAGCACTTGGAGAGTGACAGTTCAAGTTATTTTAAAAAATTTGGCAAATGAGTGAGTGTTAGTTTTTGTAAAGCACTTGGAGAGTGACACTTCAAATGCTGTAAAAGTGTTGTGTGGGCAGTGTGATAGTGTGTTCTTCTTAAGCAAGTGGTGAAGAAGAATATCAAAAATTAAAGATTTTCAGTGGGAGATGCTTGCTAATTTCATGAGGAAGCAATAGAGGATCATGAGAGGACTTTACTCAATGTGCTCTTTCCTTTTTCTCTAGTTATCCTACACAAGTTTAATGAGATTACCTTATTCTTTACTATAAAGCACTAAATCTTATAAAGTGCTCTAAATTCATGTGAGTTTGTAAATATTTTGTATTATATTATATATTTAATATTATTATTTATTTTCTTTTTCCATGCATTAGCATTTTACTTTTACTTGTGATCCGCCAATAACAAAGTTAAAATCAAGTGTGATCTCGGGATATCAATGGAGTCATTACAATAATTAGGAAAAATACAAACATATGTACTAAATAGACATTAATATTATAAATAATAGTGCTTGATAAGTTATGTCTATTTTTGGATTCTTAATCATTTCAAAGAAAAAATATCGGTAATACAACCAATTAAAATTTACTTGGCACTAGACAAAAAATTGGGTAAAGGGAATGATTTAGTTATACTCGTCTAGACATAGAGGGTATAGCATTTTCTTTCTGATTGACACCACAAGTTTAAAATTAATTTCACTACTTAGTTTAATATAATACATAATCTAAAAAATTCTATAAATTCATAATATTACTTTTAAAATTAATAAAAACACTTATATTTGTTATAAAAAAATATAAATATTAGCCTTTTTAATAAAAAAAATATTTTTTATAAAATAACATATAGTTATTTGACTTAAGCACTGTATATTTTATTGGATAAAAATCAAGTTTTAAATAAGGTTAGTATTTAACTTAATATAAATTAGTATAAAAATTTTGTCATAATCCTCATGAGAATGATACTCTACTCATTTTATATTACTTGATGCAACACATGCACTTACATTTAAAAGAAAATACCAATCAGGTGCTTGCATCATTGCTATTGAGTTCACTTCTCCAAATCGTAATCTTTTCATACTCTCCTTCTTAAAGGACTTGCTAGCGCCACCAAAGATAATAGGTATGACTCCAACAATGTGAACAATATATGAACAGGTAGAGGCTGATTACTAACTTTAATGATCTCTTTGTATGCCCTCCTCATGAATTCCATAAGCTTTCCCTCTTTTATCAACTTGTCCGCTAAACTCTTTAAGTGCGACATTCCTAAGTGTCATAGCCATGATCACGATGATAAGCACAATACCTTGTTCGATCACGCACTCCATCAACCTTCATTAAAGGTGATTACTTAAAATAATATTTATTCTGGATCACCTCTACAAGCTCTACTATTAACATTCTCAAGAGGGGTTGCTAGTGCGGGTTGGGCATAGTAAGCTCTTGGATAAAGAGTAGTCAGGTTTCTGAACCTTAGCCTAGTAATTTCGATCGTCTCCTTTTATCTATTCTCTGTCTTTGATATCCATCCTTGTGTGGTCACTCCTAATGCCTCTTTAGCTGGTCTTTAGTCCTGGCTAGTAATACTAGTTGAATCATTTTTAGTCCTAGCTAGAAATACTGGTTGAATCATTTTATTATACTCTTTAGCATTAACATGGTTGTTTTCCATCTCAAGTAGTTTGACGAGTGTCATAGGTTGTTGTTGCGCCCCAAGGTGTATCTAAATGGCCCCTCTTTTAAACCTTGAGGGAGTGCTTCTTGAGCCACTGTGAGCTCTAGATCTTTGATTTTGAGCATCTCTCACTAGAAATGAGTAATGAACTTTCTTAAGAACTTACAAAGCTCATGCCTCATCTAAAAAAGAGTTTGAGAACTCTTCAATAGATTTTGAGCACTTACAAATTGCACAACAAACATTTTCTTGAAGTCAACAAATGATGTAATGACTTTTAAAAGAAGGTGTGAGAACCTAAGAGCCAACTCTTTGAAAGTGGTGAAGAAGAGTCGACACTTCATTGTATTGTCTAAGCCCAATATTGATGTGGTCGATTTGAAGTAGGCTATATGATGGGTGGGATCTTTCTAACCTTCGTTGGATTCAAGATGTGAGATCTTGAACCTATGAGGTGGGTGAGCTTTTGTAATCTTTATAGAGAAAGCATTGGTTGGCTATGACTGCTTCTTTGAAACGCCATCTTCTTTACCAGTGTCATAAAATTCATCCTTAAAATTAAATATTTTGGATGGATGAGAACTAAGGATCCTTGATGGGTGCCTTCTTTCTCATTGAGCTTGGTGAGTGGCTAATCTCATTGATCCTTATTCACATTTGGTTTGGGCTCTTAATGGTGTGATTTTTTGATGGCTGCTTGCACCAAGCGAGTGATACTATCCTCCATCTCATGCAAATCCTGTTGAGTTGCAAATTATTGAATGTTCTACCTTATGTCTCTCAAGTAATCTCACATTGAAGGTCCTGCTTTACTTTGAATTTGGCTTCTAGTTGTAATCCTCATCCATGATCACCGTGCTTAAAAAAAATTAAATTCAGATTTGTTAGAGGACGGAGTAAGAACCTTCTGAGATACCGGGGAAATAAAGTTAAGCTGAAAGATTGCTAGTTGGAAGACAGGAAAGTGGAAAGGTGTAAGAGAAATAATAATATTTATTACTCAGAATGTGAGTACAAAATATTAGAGTCTAGAGTGAGAGCCAAAGGTCCCCTCATAAGAAATAAGTCCTCTTTTAAACCATTAAGAGATGTCATACATAGAAAGATCATATAAGGTAAATTTAATACAAGTGAATTCCCACCTAACTTAGTGTCAGTGAGTGAGTATAGGTCCATTGACTAATGGGGATGAGTATCCTATTATCTAGTGAGTATGCAAATAAGGATGATGCAAAGAAGATTAGTAACATTATTCTTCTACATAATCACCATAGGCTGATGAGTTGGATTATGCTTAGCCTTTGAGTCAATATTCTCTAACTCCTTCAGCTAGTTAGATCAGATCTATCTTCCCTTGTCAGACACACCTTCCATCAAGTATTATTCTAGGTTGTTGAGTACACATGATGTGAGTACACTTGTCTTGACACATAAGCTCACTTGGGCCTGCCCGTTACTTTGGGTAAATAGTTACTATGGTCATCCCACACTTTAGGAATAAAATAGACTAGACTAACCCATGTGCTATCCGATATAGGGTAGATATTTCCTGCATCTAACCATTTTAAAGTTTCCTTTTTTTATTACTTCTTTCATGATTAGATTAAGTCTCATTTGGCTATCTATGAATGGTCTACTATTTTCTTCTATTAATTTTATATGAATACATATCGAAGGACTAACTTCTTAAATATTTGCTATTGTCCAACTTAAGGAGACCCCTCTAAATTAGTGATATTAGAGAAATTAATAAATTCATCTTCCTTGCTATTTTCTCTAATATTTGTTACATAAAATTAGTAAGAATGTTGAATTTATCTACTTCTACTAAAACATCTTCAATGATACTTTTGGGATAAGTTAAAGATCTATCAATTAACTTATAAGTCACACTAGTAGGCTACAGTTCTCCCAATCCCAATTTCCTAAAGGTTGATAGAGGCATTAAATTTATACTCGCTAGATCACAAAAGGCTTTCCTAAAGAATTTAATTTTTATAGAGCAGAGTATTGCAAAACTTCTTGGATCCTTAAGTTTTTCAAGTAATTTTCTTTAAATTACTCCACTAATTCTTCAGTTAAAAAAATTATTTCATTTTCTCTTAATTTTCTTTTTTTATATAATATATCATTTATAAATTTAGCATAAGAAGGCATTTGTTCTAAAGCTTTTGTATGTGGTATATTTATGAACAATCTATTGAAAACATCAAAGAATTTTGAAAATTGATTATTTAGGTTCTATTTTTGTAGTCTTTGGAGAAATAGAGATGGTGATCTTTCCCTAGTACTTCTAAAAGATTCTCTTTTGCTTTTTTTTCTTTTCTTCTATTTCTTTATTTTCATTTTCATTTTCTTTACCCTCCTTTTCATTTCACGAATCTTTATTTTCTAGCCCTATTTCTGCTAATTTCTTTCCTCTTCTTAACTTAATAGCTTTATATTGTTTATTATCCTTGTCCTTAGGATTTATTTCAGTGTTACTAGGTAAACTACGGTGAGGTCTACTTGCAATATTATTAGTTAATTGCTCTAATTGTATTTCTAAATTTTTAATTGAGGCTACTTGGCTTTGTAACTAGGTCCCCATTTGCAATGCTAATTCTTTTAAAGTAAGATTTTATCTTTAGATTTCTTTTGAAGAGGAAATCTAGGTGAAATTTTAGGTGTATTATTTTAATTTTGATTATTAAAGTTCATATTGTTCTAGTTTGATTCATGCATGCTAGATTAAATGAATTTGAAAAAGGACTATTTGGTTTATTTGTGACATAATTAAGCATTTCTAATCCTTAATTATTTTGATCTTCTAAACCATGGTTTCCATTATTTTTGATCACTTGGTTATTAACAATCATATTATGATTTGCCGCTAGATTATCTAACCTTTTAGATAGGGCTGCTACTTGTGAGGTTAACATTGCGATCACATCATTATTATGCACAATACCTACCTTTTTAAGAGTTAGTCAAATGGCCACTAAAATTATTTGTAGCCATTTCTTTAATTAATGCATAAGCCTTTTCATATGGTTTGGCCATAAGATTTCATTTTGCTACTGCATCTATAATAGTTCTAAGTGATCATAGTAAGCTATTATAAAATAATTGAATAATCAACTAATCAGGTTATGAATGGTGTGGACATTTTCTTAATATGTTTTTATATCATTCCCAAACCTCATATATTGATTTGTTTCCCAATTGCACAAAAGAGATAATGTCATTCCTAAGCTTAGCTATTTTAGATGGTGGAAAGTATTAATCCAAACAATTTTGAGCTAGTTCATTCAAATTAGTGATAGATCCTTGAGATAATGAGTTTAGCCACATGTTTGCCTTATTTCTTAATAAAAATGGGAACAACCTAAGCCTGATAGCATCGTCACTCACCCCATTATATTTAAAGGTAGCACATATTTCTAAAAAAAAATATTTGGATCTTCTATAGGTAAAACCCTAAATTGAGAATTTTGGATCATTTAGATTATAGAAGGTTTCAATTTGAAATTATTAGCTTGAATGATCAATCTAGCTATACTTTGATGTATTTCATCTACTTATGGTGTGGCATAATCCCTAATAGGCCTAAAATTATCTTTTTCTCATGGTTGATTTGCCATTGCTAATTCTCTAAGAGTAATCCTATGTTATTTTTAAAGTTTCTTGCAAAATTTTTCTATTCTAGGTTCAAAGGCAATATGTCAATAGTTTTATTACTACACATACAGAGATATTAAAAAATAGATTTTGCACATAAATTAACAAGACTAAACACAAAAATATTTAAACATAAGAGTAATTACACATAAATAATTGAATTAAAAATCACTTAGATTGATTAATATTAACTTAATCTAATCACTCAAACAATGACGCCAAAATTTGACCAACTAAAATAGTATATAAAGTGCACATATTGTATATCAATACAATGATAAATAGACTATCATTTCCATGATGATTGAGTTGTGTTTAATTATATTAAACTAATTACTACTCCAATCTAAGCTTTAATTTTTATCCAACTAGGTTAAATATTAAAATTAAACTACATGGTGATTATTCTAAAAATAATAATATTATTTAAAAACTTTATATAAAATAAGAGTGTTGTTCTTGGTTATTAAAATAGTCCTCTGAATTTATGTAGCTTTGATGTTTATCTAGATTAAACTAACTGTAGAATTAATTTCCAGCATGTATTGCAATTAGGAGCATAACTGCTATATTATCTATGCCTAGATCAATATAACCAAATTAATCCCTTTAACTAGTTTTCTGCCTAGTCCCAATAAAGTTTTGATTGGTTGTGTTTTCATTATTTTTCTTAAAATGATTGTGGATCTTAAAAATTAGTATATCACATATACCTCTTTAGTACATCTATTTGTTTCTCCTTATTGTTCCTCTAGAACTCCACCGATGTCTTTAGATCATAACTAGTTTTAATATTATAATTGACAAGATTATAAGTAAATTAAACACATGAAAAAATGAAATATATTTATATTTAAGCATGAATAATTTTCTTATATAATTCCACAAAGATAGTTTAATATAAGACAACATTCAAAATATATATAAATTTGGAGAACTAAATGCTTAGTTGCTCATAGCACAAGAAGAAAATCCATTAATTAAACTAGGGATAACCATGAAAATGGGAAGAGAAAATCAAGTAATTTTTTCTAAACCTGCTTTGTACTACCTTCTTTCTACTTCTCGGTGGAGATCCGCAGTAACTTCTGCACGGCTCCATGCCCTAGACTTATTTCTTCTTGTCTTCCACTAGAACACACTTACAAAACTAGAGAAACATAGTATAAATACACATATTTACAACACTAACACATAAACTGATGTAGCACATCAAAGGAGAAAAGGACTTGCCACAATGTCCCAAATCAAAGCTCAAATTCTAAAGATCCTTTAGTAGACTTCATGTGTTGTGGATTTATGTTTCATATGTTGTATTATATACTCATGGTTATATTTCATCATGTTTAAGTGTAGTATATGTGTTATGATTGAAAACTTATAAGTACACATGTTATTTGCATAAGCATCGTCGTAGCACCTAGGTGCTATTTTTTTGGTTTTTTGGCACTACATTCTATAGGTTTTAGTGTTTGGAGACCGAGAAGATAGCTCTTTGGAACTAGGATATGGCACCTCAATGTTAGACTATGGCGTTGCAGCGCAGGTTCGTGGCACTTCAATGCTACAAAAAGAAGGTTCAATTTTTTTTTTCAAATTTTGATACTTTTTTTCTAAAGAGCATATCCCTTGGAGTATTGAACTATTTAAAATGCCTATTCTGACCTAATGAATACTTTTTAACTTTGTGTGTGAAATTTGAGTGAAAACTCTTTTAGTTGGAGTTTAGTGGCTAATCGTCCGAGAGATTTGGTTATCTATCATTGTAGTTCTTCTTTAGTGAGTAGAACTTTTTCATATCTATTCCACTTTGATGAGTGAAAGATCAATGGGGAATTCTTTTCTCCACATCCGCTGTGACATCCTACTCTTTGCAACCCATCCCCATCAATTTTGTATTGAAGGCATGGAGAAAGTGCTCATAGATAATCCATAATAAATCCAAGCAAAGTTAGTTCTATACTTTAGATTTTGTGTAATTTTCTTTACAACATTAGTGATTTCACCTGCAATGCATGCTAAATTTATGTGGTAGGTAATTTTATAAATGTTTGTATTAATACCAACTAGTTATCGTTGGTTATAAAGCCTAGCATTCCCTTACTTTACTTAACTTCAAGCCATCATACTTGAGTGACAACTTGAGTAAGGGAGAGTTTACTAAATAGCCTAATCTAGTATACAATTTTTACATAAAAATAAAAATCATATCCTTAAAGATCTTATGTTTATTTCTTTTTTAAGTTTGTTTAATGTTTGTAGTATTCACATGGTACTTTGTGTTTATTGAAGGCTAATCACTTCTAAAATTTGTGCATCTTATTTATGTTAAGTTTAGTTCACTTATTGCATCATTTGAGTATTATATTGCATCCTTTTATTTACATCATGCCACCCAAGTTTGTTAGGTTGGACCAACTAGAGGACTTGACTTGAAGAATCGATGAGATTTTCATGACAAGTGAAGAGAAATTTACTAGGGTGGAAGACTTACTCATAAACCTCACTGCACAAATTCAAACCTTGAGTACTAGGATTCAAATCCACACTATTTCATGCGGATGACTTAAAACCCATAAGAGGGGAAAATATTAAACTTTCTAGAGATGAATATTCTGCAAGAAGGCCGAACCTAAGGAACACTTTTAGACAATACCATCTTAGGGTCCTTGAAATATAACCTAAACCTACAAAATAAGTTAAGAAGGAAGCCCTAACGTATGATGTTGTTCATGACCTCAATAAATGTTTAGATTGGTTAACCTGAATGGGACAACTTATTTAATTGGTATCATATGGATGATTACCAACAAAAAAAATATTTGCTAAAATAAAACTAGTAGGTCATGTGAAAATCTATTAGAATAGTATTCTAGCTAAAAAAAAAGCGATTCAATTGAAACCTCATGAGATGGATAAAAATGAAAAAAATCCAAAGGGCTAAGTATTATCCTAGAAATTTTGATAAAATTCTCCATAAATAATTGACAACACTTAAGCAAAGAACAATATCAGTAGCAAAATATATGAACACATTTAATGACATAATAGCTAGAACTCAATACGTTGATCAAGAGTGAAAAATAGTTAACAAAGTTATCATAAGATTAAGAGAAGATATTTAGAATGAAGTAGAGCTTCATGATCCTTATACTTTATAGGATGCCTTTCATTATACTTTACTCCTAGAAAAGCATTAGAATGTTGCATCAACGTCCAAAATGAAATCTCAAGTATCTTCTAAATATCTTCTTACATCTCAATCTCAATAGCTTTTCATTAGACTTAATCCTTCTATATTGAACAACCCCTATAAAGTAAACCCTAATGAAAATACTTCTAAAAATATGAAGAGATAGTTTGCTTTAAATGTCATAAGAAGGGTCATATGTAAAATCAATGTAAGGCTAAAATCATATTTCTAGATAAATTAGAAGATTTATGAGAAGAAAAGGATGCTGAAGAGATACATGATGATACACCACTATCTGATGAAGAAAAAGATTCAAATATAAATAATATAATGTCTATTACAAGAGGTATGACTGTTTCTAGAGAATAAGAAGATTAAAGAAGGAGAAATATTTTCTTAATGTATATTCTATGTAAGGAGAAGAGTAGTAAACTAATAATAAATGGAGGAAGAGTGACGAATGTTATGTAAACTCATGCTACTAGAGCCAATCTTATAACTCAACCTCACATAGAACCATTCTAAATTAGTTGGATAAATCACACATCCCTACCTATTAGTAACAAATGTCTCGTTCCAATTAAAAGAGGTAGCTATAATGATCAAATTTGATGTCATGTTCTTCTAGTAAAAATAACTCATATCCTATTAAGAAGACCATTGCTTTATGACTTGAATGCAATATATTATGGTGGTGAAAACACCTATATGTTCAAACATAATGAGACACTAATCAAATTATTCTCTGTAAAGCCTAAATAAAAGAGGCCAAGTACACCCCATATAAAATTCTTCTTGTACCTCCTAACAATCTCAATTCTGAACTACAACTTAAACCCAATCAAGGGAAAAGTATGAAACTTCAGTTGATAGTGATATCGACAACTAGTGATAAGAAGGATACTTCTATTAAATATTCTAATACATGTGAATGTCTTAGAATTTAAATTAAAACCTTAGAGTTTAGATGCTTGGTATGAGAGTTTAATAACCCTACTTCTCTATTTATCTTGCACCTTTGAGAAATCTCCATTGATACTGAAGATCACCATATACCTGCTATCGTAATAGATCTATTACCTGAATTTAATGATTTAATCACTGATGACTTACCTAATGAACTCCACCATTAAAGGATATACAACATGCTATAGGTCTAATTTCTAGTTCACAAAAACCTAACTTACCTCATTATAGGATGAATCCAACAGA
This sequence comes from Cymbidium sinense, assembly GCA_021442155.1. Classification (NCBI taxonomy): domain Eukaryota; kingdom Viridiplantae; phylum Streptophyta; class Magnoliopsida; order Asparagales; family Orchidaceae; genus Cymbidium; species Cymbidium sinense. The sequence continues at coordinate 28,442,106 of CM038233.1, read as the reverse complement.
GCATGCAGAGCTAAAAAGATAAGTAAATGAACTCCTGAAGAAGATTTTATCCAAGAAAGTCTTAGTCTCTGTGTGGTACCTACTCTTTTAACTTCTAAGAAAAATGAAACTTGGAGGATGTGTACTGATAACAAAGCAGTAAATAAGATCATAATAAAATATAAATTTTCTATACATAGATTAAATGGCATGTTAGATCTCATTTCAGGCACACCTTTATTCTCTAAAATTGATTTGAGAAGTGGATAGCATCAAATAAGGACTAGACCAAGTGATAAATGGAAGACAACATTCAAAACTTTTAATGGTTTTTATGAATGGTTAGTCATGTCATTTAGTCTTCCAAATGCATCTAGTACATTCATGAGACTAATGAACACTGTACTGAAACCTTTTATTGATCAATTCCTTGTAGTTTATTTTGATGATATTCTTATCTATATCCCAGAAGAAAATTCATATTTACATCATTTAAGAATGATCTTAGAAAAATAAAGAACTAGTAAAATTATATGTAAATCTTAAGGAATATTTTTTCTTTCAAAGTGAAGTCATATTCTTAGGTTTCATTGTATCAGCTGATGGCATGAGAGCTGACCCATCAAATAGTTCCATTTTCAAATCAACCCACAAATCACATTTCAAGATAGTTTATGAACATAACTCTAAAATGCCTCTTGCATGCATTTTCTAATTTAGCATATACATGTGCATGTGATTTTCAAAGCCTTCATAAAGACATAAAAAAATAAATGAAAATACAAAATAGTATACTGAATAAAAGAATGAAGATAAAAATTTTACGGAATATGAAGTAGGTCATTACATATTAGTTCATACTTGTCTTGAGAGATTTTCTTCTACCAAATATAAAAAGTTACAAGTGAGAGCATGTGGACCATTCAAAATTATTAAGAAATTTGGTATTAATACTTATATTCTTGAATTAGCCCCTCACATGTTAATTAACCATAATTTAAATGTGGAAGATTTAATAGTTTTTAATGGAGTTATCTAACCTCTAAATTTGCAAGATGATACTTTTGTATGAGAAGATAAAAATTATTTACAGGTACCTAACTAGCCAATATTTTTTGAGGTGGAGAACATCAACACAATTAATACCCCATAAAAGATAGTACCAATCAAAGATTCTTAATCAAGTGAAAAGATAAACCACCAAGCGAGGATACCTAGATGACTTTGGACGAACTATAGAACATCATCCTCGAACTTCTTGAAGACCTTCAAAATCTTAACTCTTCAGAGAAGAGTTCTTTGAGGCTCAAGGAAGTTGATGTAGTACATCAAAAGAGAAAAGGACCTGTCACAAGGTCCCAAACCAAAACTTGAATTCAAGAGGACTTTCAGTAGACTTTATGTGTTGTGGATTTACGTTTCTTATGTTGTATTATATACTCATGGTTGTATTTGATCATGTTTAAGTATTGTATAAGTGTTATGATTGAAAATATGTAAGTTCATGTGTTAATTTGCATAGTGTCGTCTGACACCTTGGTGTTATATTCTATAGGTTTTAGTGTTTGGGGACCAAGAAGCTAGCACCTTGGCACTAAGATATGGCCCTCGGCATTGAATTATGGCATCGCGACGCTTGTTCGTTGTGCCTTGGCACTACGAAATGAAGATTCCAACTTTTTTTTCAGTTTTTGATAGTTTTCTCTCTAAAGGACACATCTGTTGGAGTATTTTGTTATTTAAAATGTTTATTCCAACCTAATGAAGACTTTTTGGCTTTTGTGTGTGAAATTTGAGTGAAAACTCTTTTGATTGGAGCTTGTGGTGATTGTTTGAGGGATTCGATGATTTCTTGTTGCAATTCTACTTTAGTGAGTAGAACTTCTTTATATCTCTTCCATTTTGATGAGTGAAAGATCAATGTGGCATCTCTTTCTCCACATCTACGAGACATCCTACTCTAAGCCCATCCCCATGAAAAATACTATACTTAGAGTACCACTCTCCAAGTGCCTCACACGCACTCTCACTCTCACTCACCAACATCCAAAAATCCCCTTCTATAAAAATTAGATCCCTATTTATAGCCTAAGGTAGTTACTCCCTCAAATCTAATATGAAAAATTGCCCAAATTGGTCTCCAAAACTACTTAAACAACTTATGTTGGGTCATCGCAACACAATGCTTGGAATGTGGTGTCTAGGCACTGAGTGTAGCATTGTGGCACTACTGCATGGGGCTTTGGCGTTGAATTCTCTAATTTTAAGTTTAATTCTTGAGTCCACGAGTACTATGGTGTAAATTATGGCACTTTGTCACTATGGGTTCCTCCATGATGCTTCCCTATTAAGGCCTCAGTACTACTACGATGAAGATTTGTTGCCAAAGCACTGAGCTCTCTATCTTTGGTGCTTGATTTTTGGGTGTTGTTGTGCTGATAACCAGTGATGTGCTGCTTCCTTTTTTATTTTGAACCTTTATTTAAGGGTGCTGCTGTGCAAGTGATCCAGCACCTTGGTGCTTCCTTCTATATTTTTTCACCAAATTTAAGTCTAACACAAATTTTTATTTTTTATTTTTTATTTTTTTGGGCATCTAAAATTTTTTGGTTTCAACATAGAATGAACTATAAACAGCATATATATATTTTTATAGAAAATATACAAAATAGAATCTCAAAATATGTAATATTTTTTATAAGCTATGTTGATCAATAATTAACTATGAAATTTGACTTCTTAGATATGTAAGGCTAATTCTTTTACTCCACCTTCCCTTTGGTTTTAAGGAAGGTGGAGTCCTAATAACTACACTCACTATGTTCATTTATATTGTGAAATGATCTTTCATTAGAATCATTCGAGCTCTCGTTATGATCTTACACTTTTTTAGTAGGAGTCCATGGATGTTCACTAGTAGCTATAACACAACTAAACATGAAATCAAGCTTTTCCTTTAGCTCGTGATCAATTCCACCGAACCTAAACTTTTTGGCATTTGGCACAACCTATAATTCATATAATCAATTGCAAAAGTTAGGTCTAATATTTTTTACATAAAAATGAAGTAGTAATGCAAATATCTTTAGACATATTTCACCTCCTCTTAACTTCTCCTTCTACCAATCTGTAGACGTATCAATTGTGTTTCTAATTGGATCATATTCAAGTTTAGTTGAACGTCAATTTAGCTTTTGTCATATTTTCCAAATTTTTTTAAGAGATCCCATTTTTTCTTTAAATGAGTTCTATCATATAGTCTTCATGTTCTTTCATTAGAATTCTTTGTTATGTTTTGCAACCTTCTTTACTGAAATGTGTTGTTGGCCTTTTTCTTAGTTCAACCTCCTTCAAACAAACGTCAAAAAAAATTATCTTTATATCTCTTTCCCATATAATAGATGACACACTATCTCTTGTTTTATTCATTCGCAATTGTATCTATGAAATTAGATTAGAAGGGTGATGGCGCGAAGACGACAGTGAAGATGTGCGTGATAAGCAGTATTGATAAGTTATATAGTCATGCACTTCTGCTGCCTCTTCTATTTGTACTGTTGTATGCCTCAACCATTAGATCATAATTGATTCCATCCTAGCCGTCTATGCATAGCAAATCCAGCTGCTGTGTCATTATATATATATATATCCATATTCATCTAAAGGAAATAGAGGGAGTGAGATCAATTTCTGCATATATTTATCTTCATTCCTTTTTCTGTTGATTGTGGAGATCCGTGTAATGAAGTTTTACATGAAATCAGAGCATTACTAATCCCTATGGCTTAAAAATTTTCAAGCTCGAGTTCGAGCCTAATTTGACTCGGCTCGATAGCATATTGAGTCGGCTCGTTTAAATAATGGCAAACTGCAATTATCATATTTCACATTATCTATTCACTAATTTATCAAGCTTTGTAAACGAGCTCGAGCATTCGAGTCGAGCTCGAGTTTCTTTCTTTAAATCGAGTCAAACTCGAGCCTGGTAATTGAGCTCGAGTCTAGCTCGAGCTTGAGCTTAACAGGGTTTAAATAAGCGTAGCTCCATTAAGTCAAAACTCGACTTGACTCGACTCGTTTACACCCCTGACATAAGACACTGCTCCAAACAGCACCTAAAATATACAAAACCAAACCATTGTAAACTCAAAACAGCACACCCGCTCATGTCGGACTCAACCACAAAAATAATGTTTACAAAGGTTCTTAAAACTCGTGCTTAGTAGGCGTCACTATATGTTCTAAATAGGATAAAAATATACGAAATGCGATTTGAAAATCTTTAACTACCCACACTAAGAATTTGTGGATTAAAATTGGTCCATGCATAATTAAAAGATCTATGAAATAACAAATATATTATTAATACATCATAAACAAAATTCATATAATAAATCAAGAATTATTATGTAATTCGAAAATTAAATTTTTTAAAATTAAATTGAAGATAATTCTAATAAATTTATAATCAAATTTTAAAAGATCTATGAAATAACAAATATATTATTGGTCAAAGATAAAATTGGTCCATGCAAAATCAATTTAAAAGATCTATAAAATAACAAATATATTATTAATACATCATAAACAAAATTCATATAACAAATCATGAATTATTATGTAATTCGAAAATTAAATTTTTTAAAATTAAATTGAAGATAATTCTAATAAATTTATAGTCAAATTTTAGATATTAGATATATAAAAACATAAAAAAAAATTATTTGATATACTTTTTAAATAATTTAAAAAATAATGATTAAATTTAAATCATATTCTAGACCCCAATTTTCTCCAACATTAAATGCTAGGGTTGATTGTGACTGGGTGTAACATAAGTCCTCCTTCGGCCGTTCGGTGAACACCGCGTTAAAATTGGTTGCAGGCATCAAATTCTTTTCAATTAATTGAAATTAATTCCGTTATAATGTTTAATTCTTTTTTTATTTAAGTTAATTACTTTACCTTTTTTCTTTAATTTTTTTTTATGGTGCAAATAATTAATTGATTAATATCTACAGCAGTCTAATAAAATTGCTCGTTCAAACGCTATGACATCAATCTTTGAAGTCTTTATGTGCAATTATTTTCTCAGACCAATTTCTTATAGAAAATTAATCATGATTACTGTTATGCTATTCCAATACGAAACCGATCAAATTGATCAAATTTGCTTCTATTCGGGAAGCTGTTAATTTGGGATAAAAATTTTAATGTGAATTTATTATTAAAAATTGTCCAAAATGTCTAAACCGTTCGTTGCGAATAAATATTTTTTATTCGCAGAATTAATGATTTTAAAACCCCAACTTTTTTCCAGCCTTGGAACTGTCCTCGACGGTTTTAAAATATTTTTATTAGAATTTTAATATAAAAATGATATAAAAATACAATAAAAATATATTGATAAAAAACACACATTTCTTATAATTTCTCCTTCCGAATTTTCATATGCTGAAACTGTTGAATAATCATTTCATTATCAACCCTATTAAATGTATCTTATTTTCATATATATATATATATATATATATATATATATATATATATATATATATATAGACAATTATTCATCAAAATATTTCTCATATGGAGTAATTGTTTACAATTTTCATAGCTGAGAAAGTGTTTGTTCAATTATTGTTGTAACGATTAGTAATATCATAGAGTTTTACGGTATACCAATCATTTTTTTAGTCTCAACAATCTTTTGTGTAAACTCTTTAATTCTTTCAAATTTAGAAATCATCATTAGATCTCATGTCAATTATTAATTTTCAAAGACTATCATTGTGAGAATTATAATTTAGAAATCGTAAGGATAAAATTAAGTGAGGCATTTCAAAAGTTCCTTATCAAAAGCTAACATGCATCACGTGAATTCAAATATATTACATATAAAATAGCTTAGTATTTACCTCATTGAATCTACCATCAAGCTTTTGAAGCTGTATATCAATCAAAATATAAAATAAATCTACTAGATAATAATATAAAATTTGATTATTTGAGTATATCTTCTTGATATACCATGCATTACAAGCATCTCAGCTATATTTGAAATAACTATATTATTTTTTCATAGAATGATTTGATATCTTCAATTAAATTTGCTTATCCTTTAACTCTTGAGTTTTGAAGCATTTGCTTAGAAATTTTAGTGAAAGACATGACATTTATAATATCTTGGTCCTTTTGTTCTATAATGCTTGAGAAAGTTCATCTGCAATACCTAATATAGACTTCATCAAATGCTAGTATAGATACTCATACTACAAATGTTTCACCGTTTTGCCTATTATTTAAACCATCTTGCATTATTACCTCAACAACCTCAATAATAGACAACATAAGTTAATTAATGAGTAATCCATAATGAGCCCCAATGTGTATCCCCAGCTTGTTGAGAGAAAGTTCATGATTTAACTCTTTAACCAGTTGCTAATTCTTTACTTTATAAATACTCAACAAGTGAGTTAAGTTGTTTATCTTGTAGAATATCTCTTCATTGAAAGGATACTATAACATTAGTTAAACTAAAGATTATATTGAAAAAGTAATTTGTATATGATTTTTTACGAAAATAATTAAAGCCAATTGGAGCTAATGTGCAAAATAATGTATATAACTAGTTAAATACTTATGTTTTATGATTAAGGTTTTTAATCCATTGAAATTACTATGCATATTATTTACCCCATCATATTCTTAACCATGTAATCATGCACTGCTTAACCCATGCTTTACAAAATGGATCTCTACTACTTTTTTTTGTTGAGCTAGCAAAAGCCTCATCAACTTATATTATCCTAGAAATTGTTTAATAACATAACATTTTTTATCTACAAAATGAATTGTAATTACTACTTATTTTTTTGATGATCCATCTCGAGACTTATCAAGTAGAATTGTGAATAACTCATTTTCTAATTCATCAATAATAATATTTGTAGTCTCAATATAGCGACAATTGTGATTTTTCTAAATGTATGGAGAAATGAGTTTGTTATTTTTTAAACATTTTCTTACACAAATATTTTATATGTTTATTGTAATTGATTAGGAAGTGTAATAACTCAAAAAAATTTATTTGCAAAATCTTCTAATTTATTAGGGGCACAAAAGTTAAGCCTTGGTGTAAAAGAAAATGTGCAATAATCAACACTTATTATCCATCTTGTTAGATAATGATGATGCATTTGATCACTATATTTTATGAAAGTAAAATTATTATATGTTGATCTAAATTCATTAAATCATTGCACTTTTTTAAAGTAATAAGCACTATTAGCATGATCAATATGAACATGAAATCCATCCTCTTTCTTCTAATTTCAAAATTCTTTACTTTCAAAACTCTTGCCACCTCATTACTCTCCTATGTCTTGTTTATAAAGATAACAAAATAAGCAATAAGCTATATCCTTTGCAATATTATGTTTTAACTAACTTTTAAATTCATCAAACTAATTTAGATTAAATATGCATTTTATTCCCAATACATGTTTCAGGAAAACTATATTCACGAGGTTGGCAAGGACCATTTTATAATTAGTATGCTCAATGAACTCTATCATAATCATTTAGATGAAAATTTAATTTTTTTTTCATAATCTTGGATTTGCCAATAAATCATTCAGGTTAATTTATAAATGACTTTCTTTGAACAATATATCACTCACAATAATGTTGATTGTGCTTGATATTTAAAATTCAATAATTTCAACTTATCTTTTGAAAGGTTTCTCTATAAAACAACTACTTCAAACATTTAATAATTAAGTAGTAAGTAGCTAAAAAAAGTTGATCAAACATGCTATCACAATGAAATTAGCTAAAATATTTTTCCTTAGTGGGATTCATGTAACCTAATTATCAATGACTATCATATTACAAATTTATTTACTTTCTCAAAAGGTTGGCTTGCTTCTTATCTTGCTTAGAAGGCTTCGTCTGTCCAACAATCTCATAAAACTTCTTGATTACAAAAGCATTGCAATAAGTTATATCCCATTAAATTTGATTCAAATCAAACAATTATATGAAGATCAATTCAAAATATTTTATTGATTAGAAGATTTAATAACTCTCAAATAATAAAAATTGTATATGTTATAACTTTGATTGTTGAATGTATAAAAAGGGTGAATTAAACATAAAAGCCAAGATTGCATTACATTTAAATTTTGGATAAAATTAGCCTTGATATCAAATATTTTGCAAACCAAAATGATTAACTACATAAAATTAAATGGGCACAAGATAAGTTACATCAATTAATACAGTGATAGACTAACATATAAATCAAATTCAAATAGATTACAATCCAAACCTACTTCTCATGGGCAAGCATTTGAGCTTGTGGTGGTGTCGATCTCTAGCAGGTGAGTGGTGGAGCCTATGTCGGCTAAGTGTGGTGCTAGCTAAGTGACAGATATGATGACAAGCGAGAGATAAGCTAAATGTATGTTCTATCTAAGCTGAAATAAGTATTATCCCGAGCTATATAGTGAGACAAGCTAAAAGCGTGAATGTGAGATTATATTTAGCTCACTAGGGTTTTAAAATATATTGTTCGTCTTTGGAAAACCGGTTGGTAGAGTAAAATTTATGCCTTAGCTGCAGATTAATGCTAGGTAATTAAAGCGAACATGAGACACTCAGAATTTTTAACGTGGAAAACCTCGAAAGAGGGGAAAAAACCGGGGCCAGCCCAGAAAAGATTCCACTATGTATCCTTTTAGTACAAAATCTTCCGATAACGGATTACCTTGAAAAGGGAGTGTAACGATCGGTTTATAATAGTTCTTGATGTTGGAGGTAGCTTAATGGAAATGCGGTATAATTAGGATGGCGGTGATGGTGCGATCTTGCTGGGATCTTCAAGCTTTAGAGCTTTCTCTTCCTCGACTTCACTTTTCCTCTTCTTCCTCGGACTCTTCCTCTTCTTCCTTGCCTTCTTCCTTGCTTTCCTTCTTCTTGCTTGGACTATTCTTCTTCTTCCTTTCGGGTCCTTGTTCTTACGCACTTGACTTCCTCCTTCTTCACTTCTCCTCTTCACTTGGCTCCCTTCACTTAGCAGCATGTGAGGAGTGAGGCTATTATAGATGGGAGGAGGGTATTCTAGTAAACTCATGTAAGGCCCACCACTCCCCGTCGGACGGCTCAGGCTCCTTTGATCATTTGATGTATTTTGAGCATTTGGATGCCCAAATGAAATTAATTATGAGATCTTAGGCTCATTAGATCTCGTCGAGGCTTCGATTTGACTATAAACACTCCACATTTGAGAGCTTTTGGGATTTAATTGATGTCCGAAGATTCTAATGATATTTTAAGTCTTGATCTCGATTTGTTTGACTCAAAATCATATCGCTTCATCAAGATTTGTGCTTTGATGGTATTTTGAGAGCCATATTCGGTTGCCCTATTTTTGGATGACATTAGCTTAATCATCCAAAATATATGTCAAATGTTCAAAATTGGAAGTTTTAAATTTGACGCGAGGCTAGTGCGCGGTCGGCCAAATCTGAGGCTTGTAAGCGCTGTTAGCAGCCAGTAAGCGGCCTTAGCGTATGGCCTTGGCGAGCGTAGCCTTGTAGTATCGTAGCGCTGAGTGGCCCCATGGGTCAGCGGCAGTCGCGGGCCGTGGCAGCGGATTCGCAGCCGGCTGCGGGTCGCCGCGGGCTGTGCATTCAGCGTCGGTTGCGGGCCATTCACCAGTTGGGCCATTCGCTGCGGATGTCAGCGCCATTCCGTCGGCCAGACCATTCGCGTAACGGATGTCGGGCCATTCGTGCGCAGTTGGATCCCGGCGATGTGATCCGGGTGAATGGCCGGGCAGAAGCCTTGTAGCTGCTTGTTAAGGCTGCCTTTTCGTCCAAGCAGTAGCCTTTCTCATGTAGCGCCTAGCTGTGGCCATGGCATGCCTCCGAGAAAATTAGCGGTTTTGACGTTTTGAACCGTTTTTGAGGGTTTTACCCTTTTGCCCCAGTATAAATACCTGAGTAGAGGAGAGGCACACATTTCCTCTCCCTTTCTTCTTAGTGAGGTCCTTTGGAGCGGTTGAGGAAGCGTCAAGGCCGCGGTATCGTCGTGGTTCGGTTCACACGTCGGACCGTCCGGGTTAGGAAGCGATCAAGGCCGCGGTATCGTCGTGGTTCCGGTTTTACAAACCCCGTCACCGTCCGGGTTAAGGCGATCAAGGCCGGTATCGTCGTGGTTCCATTCGTCCCGTCGTTCCGGGCGTCAGGCCGGTTCGTGGATTCCGGTTCAGTCGTCCGTCAGGTTAGGCGATCAAGGCCGCGGTATCGTCGTGGTTCGGTTTACCGACCACGTCGTCACCGTCCGAGTTAAGCGATCAAGGCCGGTATACGTCGTGGTTCCGGTTTACCCGACGTCGTCCGTCCGGTAAAGGCGATCAAGGCCACGGTCGTCGTGGTTCGGTTTCACCGACCGTCGTCTGCGTCCGAGTTAAAGGCGATCAAAGGCCCGCGGTATCGTCGTGGTTCCGGTTTTACCGACGTCGTACCGTCCGGGTTAGAGGCGATCAAGGGCGGTATCGTCGTGGTTCCGGTTTCCGACGCGTCATTCGTCCGGTTAGGAAGCGTCAAGGCCCCGCGGTATCGTCGTTCGGTTCCGTCGCCGTCACGGGTTAAGGCGATCAAGGGCGGTATCGTCGTGGTTCGGTTTCGACCCGTCACCGTCCAAAAGGCGATCAGCGGTATCGTCGTGGTTCCGGTTTACGTCCGTCCGGTTAGGCGGTCAAGGCACGGTATCGTCGTGGTTCCGGTTCTGCGACCCGTCGTCCGTCCGGGTTAAGGCGATCAAGGCACGGTATCGTCGTGGTTCGGTTCACGTCGTCGTCCGGTTAGGAAGGCGGTCAGGCCGATCGTCGTGGTTCGGTTTCGACCGTCGTCACCGTGGAAGGCGATCAAGGCCCACGGTATCGTCGTGGTTCCGGTTTACCGTCGTCTGCGTCGGTAGGAAGCGGTCAAGCACGGTATCGTCGTGGTTCCGGTTAGAAGTCGTACCGTCCGGTGGAAGCGATCACCGGAGATGGGGCGATGCTCGATGATAGTGCGAGATAACAGCGATAGTGGTAGCCGGCGAGATTGCCGTGATAATTCGAGCGGTGGCAATGGTAGTCGGGCGATGTGGCGGCGTAGTGTGGCGATGGTATGTGGTTGGCGGAGCCGTGGTCGGCAGAGCGGCTCCGACTTACCGTTAGAATATAATTGAATCCGAGGATTTTGATTATCGAGGTTATTTGTCGAGTGTTATCGATGACGTGCTTAACGATGGTACAAAGTTTTGACCTTTCTAGGTTATTGGTGAATATTATTTCGATGCGTATGGAAGAGTGGGAAGTCCACAAGGACCTTTTGACCTTTCTGGGTTGTTGGTGAATATTGTCGGGGCTTGTATGGAAGATCCACCAAGGACCTTTGACTTTCACGGGTTGTTTGTCGAGCTTTTGCTCGATGACGTGCTGCGTATGGAAGATCGCGAGGAGTCCACCAAGGGCGTTTGACCTTTCACAGGTTGTTTGTCGAGCTTTTCGATGACGTGCTGCGTATGGAAGAAGATCGCGGGAAGTCCACCAGGGCGTTTTGACCTTTCTGGGTTGTTAGTGAGTTTTCACTCGATGGCGTTAACGTATGGAAGAGGTTGAATTAGTCTGGAGGAGTAGTGGCAAGGCGTCGATGCGGATGGCCGGCGGAATAGTGATAACCGGCGAAGATTCGCGTAATGGTTAGCAGCGATGGCCGGCGGCAGTAGTAAGCGGCGGTGCTATAGTTGGCGGCCGGCGGGGTGATCGGCAACAATAGTAATGGTTGTCGGCAGTGGCGAGCGTCGATATCATGGATAACGGCGACAATGGTGATAACCGGAGATTACCCGGCGATAATTGGCGCGGTGGCAAACGATGGTAGTCAGCAGTGGTAACCGGCGATGGTTATTATCAAGGTTGTTTATCGAGTGTTATCGATGACATTAATGCGAGTCGTCTGGTTTGACCTTTCACAGGTTGTTTGTCGAGCTTTGCTCGATGCTGCGTATGGAAAATCGCGAGATCCACTAAGGCGTTTGACCTTTCTGGGTTGTTTGTCGAGCTTTTGCTCGATGACGTGCTTCCGTATGGAAAGATCGCGAAGTCCACAAGGGCGTTTTTCGGCAGCCCGAAGTCGGTAGTTGGCGAGATGGCCAAACGATGATAGTGGTGGCCGGCGGAGATTGCCGGCGATGGTGGCGGCAGTGGCCGGCGGCAGTAGTGTGGCGTTAACTAAGGGTTGGCGGAGGTGGTTAGCGTGATGGTAGCCGACGGAGATCTTTGACTATCGTTGTTTGCGAGTGTGACTTGATGGCGTTAACTTGTATGGAAGAGGTCGATCAAGTCCCCAGGATTGATCATGTCCCAGTGAGATGTAACATGAGTTGTATATTTCTCAAGTGGGAGGAAAAGTAAAAAAAAGCAAATCTTGTTAGAACAAAGGCGTGAATTCACTAGTTCAATGATATAATCATAAGACACAGTGCGACTTTAAGAAAATGAAACAAGCAACAACAACAAGCTTTAATCTAGTAGGTGGTGGGTTATACAAGGATGAAATGTGACGAGATAAAAGTCATAATAATTATGCGATAAGGATTCTTGATAATATTTTGAAGATTCTTAGTATTCCAAGTTGAGGTAGAGTTTTTCCTTACGGGTCCTTGAGCTTGAGCGTTCTGGCATAGCTATGACCACATACGGACCATCCCGGAGAGGTGAGAGTTTATTGCGGAGGGCCCTGCGACCTCGAGACTCAGGACCAAGTCACCAAACGGATATGGGAGGTTTCACTCTTACATTGAAGTGGCGAGCTACCGTTGGTGATAGAAGCGGTCAGTAGGGCCATATCCAGTTTTGGAGTAGGTCTAGGTCTTTGGGAGTTTTCTTCATTACTTCCATGATCAAAAGCGGACTCTTGGACTTGGAACCCGATATCCACGGTATGATAGCTTACGTACCAAAACACAAGTTATCTGTGTCTCACCGGTTAGTGCGTGGCGTGGTGCGGTAGGCCCAAAGAACATTGGGAGCTCATCAACCCATTGCCCCCACCTTCTCGAGGCGTGTTTTTAGTCCTTTGAGTATGGTCTATTGGTAACCGGTTTGCCCATTAGTTTGAGGATGTCTCTGGGTATCGTGAATGTGAAGATCTTTGCAAAAGGGCGTAAAGACTTTTCGATAAATTGAGTTCCATTGTCGGTGATGATCTTTGCGGGAAGACCGAATCGACATATTATATTTTCGGACAAATTGTTTGGTATTTGCCTCTGTGATTTTAGCGAGTGGTTGCCTCTACCCATTTTGTGAAGTAGTCGGCTAGAATGATAAATTTTCGTTGCCGATCTATTGGAAAAGGTCCCATGATATCAATCCCCAGAGCAAAGGCCATGGGCTTTGAATGGATGAGAGTTACGCATGCGGCATGTGAGGGAGGTTAGAATGCAATTGACAACTTAGCATTTCTTTGTGAATTCCAAAGGCGTCTTGTTTCATTGTAGGCCAATAAAACCCTTGCCTCATGATTTTAAGGGCCAATGCTCTTCCTCCAAGGTGTTCCCCACATATTCACAGTGAACCTCTTTTAGCAGCGTGTCGACTTACGAAGGTGGAAGGCATTTGAGATATGGACGAGAAAGCTTCGCTTGTATAGTTCACCTCCAATAATAGCAAAGTTTGAAGCTTGTCTCTTCTGAGACGAAGGCGGAAGTTGGATCTTCGTGAAGGGTCCCTTCAGAAAAGATAGATCGGGTTTATCCACCTAACGCCTTTTCCTCATCAATAGTTTGAATTATCCATGGCCCTTGGATACTAGGAAAATGTATTTCTTCAACATGCTTTCTCTTAAATAGATCTCCAGTGGTAGAGGTAGCAAGCTTAGCAAGAGCGCCCGAGTATTCTTCTCTCGTAGTATGTGGATGATTTGATGTGTCTTGAAATGAGTAAGAAGAGATTTTACCAAGTGGAGATATTGCACCAGTTGAGGATTATGAGTATTAAAATCTCCTCCAACTTGGGAGGACAAGTCGGGAGTCGGTGTGAATTACTAAGTTTTGGGCTTCAGTCAATGGCAGTCTCAACCTCACGATGAGAGCCTCATATTCGCCATGTTATTAGTTGTGGAATTTTAAGCAAGTCCATACTCAGGGTATTTTTTTTGGGGAAACAAGTAGGATTCCCGACCAAGACAAGATTTCCCTGCTCCATCAACAGAGAGTCCATCGAGGAGATGAAAGACACGAGTGATAGTTCTCTAGAGTCATTGGTGTATTCCACTATAAAGTCTCGCAAGTATTTGAGACTTTATGGCGAGGTAGAAAAAAATTTATATCAAATTCTCTCTCTATGCACATTTGATCAATCTTCCGATGCTTCGGTCGTAAGATGGCCCTTAATGGTAAATCAAACGCCGATGGTGTGAGCTTGAAAGTATGGACGCAATTTTCGGCCGAGAAAATTAACGTGAGCCACTTTATCTCGCAAATGGATAACGACTTTCTATATCGAGAGAATTTTACCGACGTAATAAATTGGTTGTTGTGCCCCATCTTCTTCTCGCACTAAAACCGAGCTTATTATGGGAAGAAACCGCAAGATATAAGTATAACGCTCCTTGAATAGGTTTGGATAGCGGTGAGATGCTAGATATTCTTTTAGTTGCTCAAAAGCATACCGACATTCATCGGTCCATTGAAAATTATTTTTTAGCTCCCTTCAATATTTTAAAGAATGGCAAGTATTTGTCCCCTAACGGCTAGAAACGGGATAATGCGAATTGACCATTCAAACGTTGAACGCCTTTGATATTCTTCTGAGGAATCATATCTTGGAGAGCTTTGATTTTTCGTGGTTAGCCTCTATCCCAGGTGAGTTACCATAAATCCAAGAAATTTTCGACGTAACCCCAAAAGCACACTTGGTTGGGTTAAGTCGTATGTTATAGCCGAAGGAGGTCAAAGCATGCTTCTAAGTCCAAATATGTTGTGACTTTTCTAAGCTTTTCACTAACATGTCATCCACATACACCTCCATTGTGTGGCCTAGCGTGTCTTTAAAACCTTATTCATGAGGCGTTGATAGGTAGCACCGCATTTTTTAATCCAAATGGCATGACTTGGTAACAATATAAACCTTTATATGTTTGAAACTTTCTTCATCTATCATTGGGTTCATCTTTATTTGATTGTACTAATAAGCATCCAAAAGCGAGCATTTGATGTCGGATGGCCCACCAATTGATCGATTCGAGGAAGAGGAAAACTATCCTTTGGGCGCCTTATTAAGATCAAGATAATCAACACACATCCTCCATGTTCCATTTGTTTTTTTAACCATGACAACATTTGCTACCATGTGGGTAATGCACTTCGTATGAATCCCGCATGAGCTTGTTAACTTCTTGTTCAATAGCGAAGATGGTGCAAAACTCCGCTTCTTTTGGATGATTGGTTTGAGCGTTGGATTAATTTTGAGGAGTGGATTACATTGGGGTCGACCCCATATATCTGGACTCCAAGCAAATATGTCTTGATTCGCGTAAGAAATTTATATACTTTTCCCTTTGTTCTTAGAGTAAAGATCCCACTTGCACTGTTCGTAATGGTTGGTCATCTGATAATACTATTGAGAGTAAATCTTCTACAGGGGAAGCTTTTTGAGGTACTCTTTCATCTCGAAAGTTAAGATCTTCGATGCTGAAGGTGATGGAAGGGCGTTGAGCTTGTCGAGATAACATGATTGTGCTGTTGATTTCCACAAACCACCCCAACTCCACGGGGTAGGAAATTTTATCTTCGGATGAGGCAATCAAGTGATAGACCAAAATTGATTGGAGGGGCCTCCAAGATTGCGTTATATGCCGACTTCACCACCATGAATTGTATTAAATGAGTCACTTGTCGAGGAATTCTCAGGGTAACAGGAAGAGTGATTCCTTACCTGCATCGGGTGATTATCAAACCCATATAGTGGTCCCAAAGTGGTTGGAGCTTTTACAGCCCATGAGAAAAGTTGAGTAAAATAAGACATCACGTAACTCCCATTATCGATCAAAATTCTTTTAACGTTATAACAAGGATCACCGATCCTGCGACAAGTGGATCTTGATGAGGGATATGGACTCCTTCTAAGTCCGAGTCATTGAAAGTGATGGAATGATCAAGACTTCTTCAACTCGGTTCTTTTGGAGGCGAACGAGAACTTGATTATGTATCGATCCTCGATTGTTTGATTTCTCCAATTATTTGATGATTATTTGGTTGTTTTTGTGATGATTGTCTTGCCCCAAACGGAGGTGTGTTTGTTTGAGGTGGTTGATTCTTCACAAACGACGTAGTATCCTTGTTGAATGAGTCTCTCGATTTCTTCCTTGAGTTGTATACATGCTTAGGTATGTCCACGGCCGATGAAAATGACAATATTTCCCCGGTTTCAATGGATGCACTTGATATGTTCTTCAGCGAATAGCCATCGAGGTTAACAGATGTGTTCCGGTGTGTATGTCTTTTCGGCCGAGGTTCACGTTGTTGATATGGGGGTGGAGGGAGATCATGACTACCTTGTCGCTTCTTTTGATGGGTCTGCCCACATTTCTCGGGTGTTTTTTTCCCGATATTGTTCAAATTGATGAGCATTAATAGCTTCATCGGAGATTTGTGCTTCTACACGATGAACTAAGTCGGCATATGAGCGGACCGTGTCCTCAATGATTAATAGAAAGGCCACGGAGTCCTCAAGGAAAACTCCTCTTAATAGTTCGTGTCTACCCTGTATTTGGCGAGCTTCTAAAGAGAACCTCGGAAGTATTCTTTGAGTGATTCTCCCTGTCAATACG
Organism: Cymbidium sinense; assembly: GCA_021442155.1. NCBI lineage: Eukaryota > Viridiplantae > Streptophyta > Magnoliopsida > Asparagales > Orchidaceae > Cymbidium > Cymbidium sinense. The sequence goes on along the minus strand of CM038233.1, from coordinate 28,425,241 downwards.
GAAAGATGGGAGGAATCTTTAATGATTCTCCGATTTGCAATGAACTGTTCCACAAAGAACCTGGCGAGTTCGTTAAAGGTATGGATGGATCCCCTTGGAAGAGAATAGAACCAAGCGAGCTTGCCCTTTGAGGGTAACAGAAAGACGACAAAGCATGTGTCGAGCTCGTTGGATATGCATGATAGTCTGAATGGTCGATGTGTTCGTGGGTCAGCCCCATCATGGAATCAATGCTGGAAGCTTGAAACCTGAATTGGATGTCAAGAATGGCTTTAAAGGTGAGGACTCCTCATAACCGCGTGTGGGTGAAGATGATTTCTATCTTGAAGGTGAAATTCATCTTGTATTAAGCGTCGCTGAATGTCATGATGGGGATTAATGAGATGAGCATGTGTGAAGCTATCAACAACGATCGGTGGATTAGTAACCGTTGAGCGATGGATGAGTGGAACTAGCGGCGAGATCGGCGTTACGGTCTCCATGCGAGGAACTCCGGTGTCGGGAGGATTAGCGTTTGACCTCCTCGCAATGACCGGGAGAGATTTGTTTAGTAGCGCGTTGTAGTCCTTGCAAAAGTCGGATCATCTTATTTTGAGACTCTCCATTCGACGGACACGATCTTCCAAAGAGATTCCCGCCTCAACTACGCCCTTGTGGGATGGGTTTTGAGAATGACGGAGTTGGAAGCTGTGTGACGGTGTTGTGCCTGCCATAACGGATGTTCACGAATTATGGTTGAAGAGTTTTACATCCCACCAGGCCAAGCTATGCGTCGGAAAACCGCGGTAGAGTAAAAAAATTTATGCCTTAGCCTTGTTGATTAGCACACACAGTAATTAAAGAACATGAGACACTCCAGAATTTTAACGTGGAAAACCTAAAAGAGGGAAAACCACTGGCCTAGCTCCAAGAAAAGATTCCACTATGTATCCTTTCAGTACAAAATCTTCCATAACGGATTGAATTCTATTTGAGAAAAGGGACAACTGTAACAACGATCGCTTTATAATGTTGGAGATGTTGGTAGCTTCCGTGGAAATGCTGTATAATTAACGATGATCATGCCTAAGTGGTGCGATCTTGCTCGGGGATCTTCAAGCTTTAGAGCTTTCTCTTCCTCCTGACTTCACTTTTCCTCTTCTTCCTCGATCGGACTCTTCCTCTTCTTCCTTGCCTTCTTCCTTGCTTCAGCTTCCTTCTTCTTCACTTGCTTGGACTATTCTTCTTCTTCCTTGCTCGGGTCCTTGTTCTTCTGCACTTGTTTCAGCTTCCTCCTTCTTCACTTGCTTCAGCTCCTCTTCACTTGGCTCCCCTTCACTTAGCTTAGCTTAGCTTAGGCCCCCCATGTGAGGAGTGAGGCCTATTTATAGATGGGAGGAGGGGTATTCTAGTAAACTCATGTAAGGTCTGCAACCCCGACCTGGACGGCTCGTAATGACTCCTGATCATTTGATGTATTTTGAGCATTTGGATGCCCAAATGAAGTCGGAATTATGAGATCTTAGGCTCATTAGATCTGGCTCGTCGAGACGCTCGATTTGACTATAAACACTCCACATTTGAGAGCTTTTTTGGGATTTAATTGATGTCCCGAAGATTCTAATGATATTTTAAGTGCTTGATCTCGATTTGTTTCGACTCAAAATCATATCGCTTTCAACATCAAGATTTGTGCTTTGACTGGTGGTATTTTGAGAGCCATATCAAACATATATTATTATAACAACAGAATGGGCCGAGTCAAGGGGGTACAGTACCCCCACTATAGCTCCACTCATGATTTTAAGGAAAATTGAATCTTATTTTTTATACATAACATATTAAAATATACACATTGTTTATTAAAATTCATATTAATATTGTGGATTGAATCTCTACAAAAATGACCATTTATAGATTGAATTAATTTTTGTATTTTTTGATAACAATTTTGAATATATTGTGCAAAATTAATAATAGTGTACATACAATATACTCAGCTGAGTAAGGATGGATGTATTGACAAAATCAAGCATATTAGGATATGATAAGCCTCATTAGCAACTCTATCTTATTAATGCAGAAGGAGCTAATTTTGAAGCAACTTATCTTACGAAGAATTTAACTCAAGAGACACTCACTCTCCTATCAAAATTCATTTGGTATATTACACGCCATGAGAGATATTCCCAACATGAAGCTCATTATGATTCTACAAGAGATGTTCATCTCAAGAAATCATCTTGGATACTCAATAAGATTCATGATAGAGACCTATCTCTCTCACTCCCAACATAGACTTGCCTATATGACACTCCCTAAGATGTTTCTCTCAAAAGACTTGTCCAAAATACTCACCTAGTGCTCCCACTTCCAAAGACTCACTCAAGGCACTTACTCTTAATCATGACCCATCCGTCTTAGGTGTTTTCCCAATTAGTCACCTCTAACACCTAAGTTTATATATATATATATATACTAACAACATCTAACAAGAAATTTCATTCAAAATCATCTCAAGAAGTGTATGTATTTGAAACTATTAGTTATTTATTCATGTTGTAGTCTTTCTTGGAGTTTTCATCATCCTTTGGTTGAAAGGCATTTTTAAAGATTCAATCCATTTGTAACATGAATGAACTATAGTGGACTCCATCGCAAATACACTCATCCTCATTCATGTTCTTTCTCTCATATTCTACTTAACCTTATCAGTCTTGCAAATTTAAGCCAAGTGTTGCCAATGGGCATACTTGGATATAATAAATAAAAGTAAAATAGAGATTTTTTTTTAAAAAAAAGATCATCAAGAAATTTTATTTTAAATGTTTTCTCAAAAAAAGCTATAAGAATTCAACATATATATGATGTTTAGCTTTAAGTGGAATTGGAGTTTGATATTGCTTATCTCCGTTTCAAGCAATTAACCCTTGTTTATGGGCCTTGCATAATTATTTTTTCATCACTATCTCTATAGCAAAGAAAAATTTGACCAAGATATCTGATTAAAACTCTATTATATTAATTAAATATTACTAAAATTTAAACTTTTTAAACTCTAACTAATTAAAATTTCATAATATCCCCTCACTAGATTTGTTTTCTTTGTACATTAAAAAAAAATCAATCTAAAATTTTTTTAAAAATGTAAATTTATAAGAGATTTAATTTTTAAGATAAATGGATTTCTGTTATAATTTTGGATTTTTATTTAAATTTTTTTAACTTTGAATATTCATCTTCTAATACTACTTAAATTACCCATAATTTTATTGTAACATAAATAATAAAATAATTCCTTCCACCTTTAGTAACATCTAAAGAAAGATTCATTATTTTAATTAAGTCCATAATATCCAATCGCTACAGAAAAAGATATTAAACACAGCGCGCGTAGCATGCATGAGATGCACATAATGAATTAACTCCAAACCATTTGTTATGCAATAATCATTCATACTAGCTAATTATTTTACACGAAATATTTTCCTTCAACGGATGAGTTATAAATGTTTTAATTAATTTACTGCTACTAAATTTCTCACAAACCGACAAAGAAATTTGCCTCCTCGCCCGGCCCCCACGCTATGAAACTCCTCAGAAATCTTCATTACATCTTTGCATCCCATTTTCCATGGTCCATTCTCTCTCTCTCTCTCTCTCTCTCTCTCTCTCTCTCTCACTTGCACGTTAGCTCTCTCTCTTCCTGCTTCCCAACATTAAAACATCGATCTTACTCCTCAAATTAAAGCACCAGAAACTCCCCTTTCTTCTCTTTCGTTTAAGTTACTATTGTTCTTATTTAAGCCCCTTTCTTCTTCAGGTCCCTTCATCAAAATCATTTTTTTTTCTCTCTACCTATCTCTAATGGATGAAAACATATGTGACACAACACTGGCCATAGGACAGGAGTTCAAGGCTGCCAGAGGCCGCTGTGAGCCTGATCGGATGGCCAGGCTTCATCTCTGGTTTCCTTCTTGCCCGAAAGAAGAAATAGAAGAAGACGAAGCGGAGGAAAAGCCGAGATATACAAAAAGTAAAAGCGAGGAGGAAGATGATAATAAGCATGGTACCAGGAAGAAGCTCCGGTTGAATACGGAGCAATCTAATATTCTCGAGGAAAGCTTTCGAGCTCACAACACCCTTACCTCTTTTCAGAAAGAAGAGCTGGCTCAGAAGCTTGGTCTGCTTCCTCGGCAAGTCGAAGTCTGGTTCCAAAACAGGAGAGCAAGGTACACTTCTTCATGTATGGCTCAATCGATTGATGCAGAGAACCGAATAAACATTTAGATATGCATAAAACTACGTACAGTATGTTTTCGAATTCTATATATTAGAAATAATGTTGAAAATATGTTGTTTTGTGGGCAGAAAAAATTTTAAAAATTATTTTTTTAGATATGTAAATAATCATGTGGAATCTGGCCATCTCCTTCGTTCATCTTAAATAGTCATTGCATGCATGCTGTATACGATGAAATGTGAGTCCAAGAAATCTATGCCTTGTTAAAAATGATGCGATTTAGATTTAGATTAAAAAGACTAATCAAAACTAAATTAATAGAGATAAAATACAATCAATTAATTAAGTCATAGATCTTAGGGGTTTGCTTTCTTTACAGGACTAAGTTGAAGAAAACAGAAGTGGACTGCGAGGTTCTGAGGACGTGGTGTGAGAGTCTACGGGATGAAAACAGGAGGCTCAGGAGGGAGTTACAGGAGCTGAGATTCTATGCTGAGGTTTCCAAAGTTGAAGGAATAAGGGTTTGTCCGTCGTGTGAGGAGCTAATGGCTGTGGAGGAGAATGGAAGTGGCTTTGTCTTGGGGAAAAAGAGGGCTAGGGTTCTTCAGCTTTGCAGTTAGACTTAGCCAGATTGCTTCTGCTCGATATTTGATGCATTGATTCAAAAGTGCAGATTGGCATTTGTGTAGATATAATAATTGTTATGTTTGGTTGTTTAGGAACAAAATTTGTATATGGAAATTTTATATAAATTTCTATAAACAATAACTTATCCATAGATGATGCAAGGAAGAAGTAATGAGGTGAAGTAATTTACGTTTGAGAAATGTTTTTCAAGTTTTTTCATTTTATTAAAATGCAGCTGTACCCACTTGTAAATGTAATTAATAACACTTTTACTTGAATTTTCTTTTTGGAAATGCAAAACTGAATTCATGTTTAACATTAAAATGAGGAAGAGGAGGCGGAGGAGAGGGAATTATAAACCAATTAAGTTACGATAATTATCATAAAGAGGCTTAATTAGGCGTATTACATGAACTGATTCAGGTTTTTATTTTTTATTTTTTTCTATATTAAGTGCTGGGAATATCAGTACTTGAACAAGCTTTGAATTTCAGCTGTGGCGATGAAAAAACCGAAAAATAAAAAATTTCATCAGGCTATTCACTGATTTGAATAGGATGAATTTTAAGTTTTAGATTATTATGATATTAATAAAATATATAAAATAAAAATTTACACTTTATTTATCAAGAAATAAAGTTAATACTTCAATATTATCAAATATTTGTTCTAAATATTCGGAACGGATTTATTTCCTGAAAAAAACAAACGCTGTTTGGGAATGAAAGTTGAGTTAATTTTAACTTCACAATTTTTTATTTGTTAAAAAAAATTATTTTATTGAATTATAAAGCGTCATCTATGTTATAATATAACAGTCAAAAGTTTAATGACAATTTTTCATATGATAAAAATTTTAGTTTATGAAATAAAAAGAATTATTGCATTATTATAAAATCAATCTTATATGTTCTAAGGTACAACTTAACTTGAGACATTATGCGCACATAAGATTTAAGTTTTAGATTTATAAATATATTAAAGAATTTATGATATGTAAGTATATATTCCTAACTTATTTATAAACTTATAGTGAATTAGACATGCAATAGAACACGGCAAACTGATTAAAGAAAAAACTAAAACTATGTGAAATCATCATAGAGCCAATATAAACTCCTTGATGAGATCAATAATAATATGATTCTGAGTCCATACTAGCCTAAATCAAACACTTAAAATATAATTGAAAACTTGATATATCATTTAGATTCTTGAATAGCTTCCAAGTATGATATGTTTATAGTCAAACAGAACGTTTCGATGACATGAATATAACGAGTCTAAGATCTCTTAATTTTGACTTTATTTAAGCATTTAAATACTTAAATATATGTCATGATCAAGAGAATTATTTTGAACCATTTGATGGAGTGGTTCAAATTTTGTCTATATTTATAAAGCATGTTCTCTCATATTTATAAATAGCCTCTCACTCTTCACATGAAGGGACTTAAGCTTGAGATGGGAAAAAGCTCTAATGCTTGAAGAATCCTATAGCATAATCAAACTATCGTCTAGCCATCATCGTCAAATCACCATTGTTGGCCACTACTCGACCATCACCAGATCACCGTCTGACTACTATCCAGCCACTGTCATCGAATCATCGCCAATCACCATCACCCAACCATTGTTGAATCGCCACCGCCTGACCATCGCTGAAATCATTATCGACCACCATCATCAGACTACCGTCCAATCATCGTCATCAAATCACCACCTGTTGTCATCCCTGAACCATTGCTAGATCGTAGCTGGCCACCATTGCTAGACAACCCTCCAACCACCATTCTTAAATCACTGCCGGCTATCATAGCAGGAGCACCACCAGATTGACGTTAGTTGCCATCACCCGACTATTGCATGATCATCATCGATCGTTTCCACCGAAATACCACTCGGTAGTTGCCACTCGACCATCGTCGTTGGCCCTCCTCGCTTGACCACCATCACTAAACTATTGCCAGAGTACCATCGCCGGATTATTGACCGACGACACTATTTTAACTATCAGCACCTGACTATATCTTCATCAACTGACAACATTGCTAACAATATTAACGAATGTCATCGCTCATATAATTGATGTATTTTGTTGACACACGTCATCATTTATAAAGCAAGCGTTGTCAACCCATGTCATCACTTACATTTGAGTCTATTCTCTATATTTCATATTAATTATATTGTATCAACTCCTTCTCTTGATGTGAGGGAAAATGTTATTTATAATTGCTGATATATATTAATAGAACCATTTCAACTGGGTCAGGTCCCGGGATCTTTTCTCACATTTGAGAATTTTACGTAAAACTATTAAGGCTCCTACAACTCCTCTTTTATTTATGTATTTGGATCTTCATACAAAACTAAGACGTGAAAAACCTTCTCTCCATCATGAATATTCTTATATGCAACAATAGGAAAATGTATTGCACAATTATATGTTTTCAAGTTCCTATGAATCTAAACTATTCTTTTCAAAATGTTCATCATTCTCCTAAAGATTATTATAAATTAAAAATACGGTGCAAGATAAATTATAAATAAGCATAATATCAAGTATAAATAAGCGAAGCAAAAAAATCAGATTAAATAAACTTTTTATAGAACTAAACCCTAAATAATTTAAAGAAGTCAGCATTCTTCTCCCAAATCTGTAATATTTGAGCTAGAGCTCTTTAATAAATATAACATATTTTACTGAGCCATAAAATGCCACTGAAAGTCACATTTAAGCATAGAAAAATGAATAAATTAAGATGAATCTAGTAAAATAAAGTAAGATGATTTGAGAACGTATAATAAAAAAACAAAAAATAATAAAAATATATAAAATTAATATATTGGAATTAAATAAATAAATAAAAGAATAAAAATTACTTCATTAAAGTATGTAAGAAAATTATTAATAAAATTTTTAATGAAAATAAATAAAGAATGAAATTATATAATGATGATCTTTATGCATGATCAACATCAGCAAGTCATTCCTAAATCTTCCTAACCTAAGCAAGCAACGGTTCAAATGTACTTTTGGACTAACACCAGCCATTCAAATTAATCTTGCTCAAGATCATCAACTAGTTTGACGAGTCAAATAAATCAGTTCGAATACTTGCTCAAGCAGGCATCGTAAGTATTCTATTTATTTATTTATTTTTTAATTTACAAACACAACATATAATTTTTATGCATCGATATACCTAATATATAAAATTTAATATTTATAAAATAATATTAAAATTTGATGATGATAATCATGTTATTTTTGATGTAATATTAAAATTTAAAAGTTATTTATATAAATATAAAATTTAGATGTTAAATATACAAATAAAATAGAATTATGTGCTAATTATGTAAATGCTTCTTTTTATAGAAAAGAATCAAACATGGAAGTTTGTAGAGGTCGACTCAAGTCAAATTTTTATTATTTTTTTATCTATTTGAAAACGAAGAATGGGGAGAAAATTGTAAGTCCATTTTCTTTCTTCAAATAATTTCGTTCACATTCAAGCTGTGAACCCATGAATTATCATCAAGAAATAAACTTCTGGGTCAAAGAAAATCACCCATCGTTGGGAGACAGATTCCTAGCTATATATTCCCTTAGAGATAAATGAGATATTCCTTAATCATTTTAAAAAATGATTTTAGCTGAGTATCAAATATGGTAAATTTATAATTAATCTATGTTAACGGCTAGTACAATGCAAGATGCAGTGGTGATTTGTGATGGTGGGTTTCTAATAGAAACTTATGAGGTAAATAGTTTTTTTTTTTTTTTTTTTTCAGAGTTGGCTTTCTGGTAGTTTGCTTATTTTTAGTTTGACCCATGTTTTTTTTTTGTTTTTTTTTACAAAATAATTTTTTGTTCATTATAATGTTGCATTTAACAATGATCCTTTTTATGTTGTGTGTCTCAAAAACTCAAATATATAATCATTGGTTCAAAATTGGGCACTTTTATCGACATTATTGAAGCTCCCTAAAATATTAATTTTCATTAAGTTGCATCAATTTTAAGAGAAGAAAAGAACAATCTAATTGTCAAGCTAACTTCATCCTCAATATGAGATGATATAGTTTGGTTCTTAATACATATTTTATTAAAGTTCCTAAAGAACTCAACTCTTTTTAGTTGTGGTGTTTAAAAATATGTTAGAATACCACACAGATTTTAGGTTGCACTTATTAAAATATCATGTACGACATCAAAAAATGATATACTACTTCGAAAGGTAGAAACATCATCCTACGATGGACTCAATCACCTAAAAAGGACTCTTAAGACTAATGGGTCTATGTGCACATCAAAATTTTTCCCTTGCTTACATGGATGAAGTAAGAGAAAGCTTAAGTTGGGTTCTTAAGTTCCCTATAGAAAAAAGTCCCTATAGTTAATTTTATCTTAGGAGAACTAATCTCCTAGGAATACCCTCAATTAAAATGAGTGGTTAATATCACTATAAATTCAAAGCTTGATATCAAACGATTAGTGATTGTTAGAAATCAAGTGGGAAAACACAATTAGAAAGAATTCTTAATAGAATCTGAAGGAATACAAATAAGAAGTGCTCATGATACTAGAAAGCTTAGTAGCACTTGAATATATCCTATGGTGTGGTTTTATAATTTTGAAGTAGATAATTATGATTGTTTAAGTTGAGATTTTAGTAGAAAGATATGACTTATAATCCAAGAACAAGATTGTGAAAATACCTAAGAGGTGAGAATTTACACCCATAGGAAAAGAAAAGAAAATGGGCTATCTCAACTTATGTCTAAAGTGTTATAACACAAACTAAGAGCTTGACTTCTACTAGATAAAATGAATCTATCCCGACTCTTCAAGATTTACAACTACTTGGAGTAGCCGCCAGCTAACACCTCTTATGAGTTAAAATTATATATCTAAGCCTCATGCATATAAGATAGTTATAATATTATTTATTAGAAAAAAGTCTAAAATTCTAAACTCACTACCTAAGAGCCTAGATCATGATTGGTGCAATAAAATTTATATATTTTATTCATTTAGACTCATCAATTTGACTCAGTCTTGGGTAGACAAGTATGCTTATATGCATGATGAAATTAAGTTATAGGTCAATCCACAAGAAGGGTCTTCTTCACTAAAAGGTTATTGTCAATAGTCTGGTACTCTCCTTATCGTGCAATGAGTGAAGATCCCTTATATTCAAGGAGGAAAATTAATATGCATACATGATGTTATCCACATTTATCATAGACTTATGATTCCTAAATCAATTTCATTCATTAATTCTCATGGCCTTATAGTGAGGTCATGAATTATATTAATTTTAGGTTGAAGTTATTTATTTTTTAAATGTATAGAATATTTAGAGTCCTAAAGAGCCTAACAAAATCTAGGCCACATATAATAATCATCACACTTAAAGAAACATAAAAAATAATAACATTTTTTTATTATGCAATCAAAATAAACTCACCAAGCATTCAATCAAATTAAAAAAAATGATGAAAGGCAGTGCAACCGAGTTTAGTTATACACCCTAGAAAATTATAAAAAATGAGTTATTGAGCTCAACACTTATACAACCGAGATTACAATTACATGAATGAAATTAAAGCAAGCCATGAGGGTCTTCATCTTCACTTGTTCTTCCAAGTTTTGGATCCTATGAGTATCACTGGGCCTTCTTAGTTTATACCTTCTAGCCTCTGCTCATCTTAAACCTTATGACTCTAATCCCATTCTATTACAAAAATTATATTTGAAATTTCAAAAAAGAAATCTTAATTAAACTTGCAAAATAGAGGTTAGCTATAACACATATTTACATGAAGCAATTATTATCACACAATTGGACTTAGGACTCATGGATGCCAAGCTTACCTATCCTAATGGGCTATGCTAAAGAGGTAAGCAACACTTACAAGCTAGAGAATTTAATTTAATTTTATTATTATATCATCCCCTTTAATTAAGCATTGCCCCCTACTAAAAATATCATTAGTCTAATAGATAACATCCTACTATCCAATCTACGAACAAACAATCATAACATCTACTCTAAAATATTACATCATAAATTAAGAAAAGTAATACATCATATCAAAATACCATCCTAAATTAAATATAAGGTTGGTGACTTAATGACCTAATGTGTGTGCAAAGGTTAGTTTTGTAAGTCAAAGTAAGGCTTTGCTATTTAAGTTGTGATTAAATAAAAAAAAAAAGATTTAATTTATTACCATTGGGTGATTTTAATTCAAATGATTTATAATTTAAATAATTTTTTGATTGAATTCCATTTTGATGTTTTGAATTATATTTATGAATTATAAAGAGCATGAAACTTAGTGACTCGTAATTGAAATAAGAACCTCTACACTTACGCCCCACCCTAAGGGGGATAAACCTTTAAGTCAAATTTCACCTTAATTAAATATAACCCTTTTTGAGGCTAACTTAGTACAAGGAATGATTTTATGATGTATGATCACCCTTATATTTTTTATCAATTTAATCAATATAAGGAGATATGCATACTCATGCTTTATGTCAGGGTAAATTTTTTCTTTAAGTATGGCTTAAGTCTACATTTAATTTATAATAAATATCATGCATGCATGGGATTAAATATCATCCTAAATTAAATATAAGGTGACTTAATGACCTAATGTGTGTGCAAAGGTTAGTTTTGTAAGTCAAAGTAAAGCTTTGCTATTTAAATTGTGATTAAATAAAAAAAAGGTTTAATTTATTACCATTGCGTGATTTTAATTCAAATGATTTATAATTTAAATAAAATTTTTAATTGAATTCCATTTTGATGTTTTGAATTATATTTATGAATTATAAAGAGCATGAAGCTTAGTGACTCATAATTGAAATAAGAACCTCTGCACTTATGCCCTACCCTAAGGGGACCTTAAAGTCAAATTTCACCTTGATTAAATAGAACCCTTTTTGAGGCTAACTTAGTACAAGGAATGATTTTATGATGTATGATCACCCTTATATTTTTTATCAATTTAATCAATATATGGAGATATGCATACTCATGCTTTATGTCAGGGTAGATATTTTTCTTTAAGTATGGCTTAAGTCTACATTTAATATATAATAAATATCATGCATGCATGGGATTCATACAATCTAATGTTTTGCAACACATAGGTACATAACATTATTAAACCATGGAGTTGAGGTAGCAAGACATTCTTTGGACTAGTAGAACTACGCCCATGGGTGTCTAGCCTATATACCTTATGCTTATGAATATTCTTATGTCATGAATGATATTCCTATATGAATTTGGGCCTACATTTCAAAATGAATTGTACAAGTCATGGTATGTGACATTATTAAACTAGGGAATCAAGATAATAAGATCTCTTTCAAACTAGTAACCCTACGTCCCTGGGTGTCCAACTTATATACCTTATGCTCATGCCAAGCATATGAATCTACATGAATGTAATATGCATGTTGATTTGATGTATGTGCATGATGTGATGGGAGAGTACACATCATACTACAATGTATATAATTTTTTTAAAAAAGAAGAGAGATTAAGATCATGATTATGTTGACCTCATTTTTGGAGTGAGGATTGGTCACTTCCATCCTAGGTCTAGGTGATGGAGGTGGGTGTTCTTTCTTTTGATGAGATTGAGAGAACTTGGATATTGGAGGTGAGGAAAGAAGATTTGTTAGATAACTAGTGCTCCAACCAAGGATTGCCAAGGTTAGGCCACCAAGCTCTCAAAGCACAAAAATAACTCAATAATTTGTAATTGTCAAAAGATCTACTTCATTTTAGTAAGAGGGGCTATTTATAGCCATTATAAGCATCTTTCAAAAGAAAAGAATTCAAAATATGGATGGAAGGCGAGTGGCCATATTAATGTGAAGCATTAAATTGCCTCATTATTTTATGCCACCCACCCATTTCACATGCTATTATTTTATGTGGATTCAACCACCTCACATGTCATGCTTTAAATTTTTAAATGCAAAATTTCAAACATGGAGTTTCTAGAAGAAAATTAAAATTACATAAATAAAAAAAAGATGAAATCATAAAATGGGCCTTAGCAGCTAATGGGTTAATTCTTCTTCTTCTTGAATTTTCTTAGGTTTTAGCTTGAGATCTTGTAAATGAACCTTGAGCTCTAATTTTGAATCCTCATGATGTTCTACATCAACTCTGGTTCAATTGAACTCTACTACAGTTGAAATCTAAAGTCTACTAATTATGGGGCTAAAGTCTCCAAATCAGTATGGATCAATCATGTGTCTACAGCCGGTGGCTTATTCTTTCAATGAACTAGAAAATGATGTTCAGAAGCTAGATTAATGGGTGCTTCCTCAGTGATAATATAGTCAACTTCAAAGGAAGAGGGCTTCTGCAAGTATGGTGTTATATCTCCCACTAAAGAGTTAGACTAAACAAGTGGAGGTTTGCTAATTCCTTCATATGATAGAATATATTCAATATTAATAACTAGATGAATGTGCATATCAATAAGAAAATCTAGGTGATAAGTATTAGTTCCAATTTTCTTAAGAATTTTAAATAGACCACAAGCTCGTGCAAGTAATTTCTTATATCTAGTGGTTTGATGACACTCATGCTGAATGTGAATCAATACATAATCATCTTCTCTATATTCTTTTGTTGAATGATTATGATTTACCTTAGAAGCATAGTTTTCATTACTTATAATAATTTGCTTTCTTATATCTCCATGGAGGCTTTGAAAATCTTTAGCAAATGAGAATGTCGATCGTAAAAATACATGAGATGGTAGGTTTGCTACATCTATTGGTCATCGTGGGTTTTGACCATAAACTATCTCAAATGATAATTTTTTTATAGTTCTAGAAATAGTACTATTATAGGCAAATTTTGAGGTTAGTAAATGTAAATCTTAATTTCCTAAACTTTTTCCTACCAAGCATCCAAACAAATTTCCCAACGTACGATTAACTACTTCTGTTTACCCATCAGTTTATAAGTGAAAGGCAGAAGAAAATTTTAATTTGGTACCTAATAATTTCCATAATATTTTTCAAAATTATGAGACAAACTTAACATCTCTATCAGAAATAATGGTTAAAGGGAGACCATGGAGTCACACTATTTCCTTAAAAAATAATTTGGCTATATAAGAAACATCATTTATTTTTGAACAAGGTAAGAAATGAGCTATTTTTGAGAACCTATCCATTACAACAAAAATACTATCATGTCCTCGAGCTGTCCTACAGAATCTTGGAATAAAATCCATTGATAGGTCTTCCCAAGGCCTATAAGAAACAGGGAAGGTAGTGTATTGTCCAAACCTTTGTTTAATAATTTTAGCCTATTTATAAATTAAACATTTAGCCACTAATTTTTGAACATCTCATTTTAATGAAGTCCAATAAAATCTATTTTATAATAAACATATGGTCTTATCCTTTCCAAAATGATCAGCTACACCCCCAGCATGTAGCTCAGTGATAAAGAATTCTCTAAGAGAAGATTGAAGAATGCATAGTTGTTTTCCTTTATATAAATATCAATTTGTTATTAAGAATGTCCCTTATAAAGTTATTGGTTTATCTAGGTGTTCAAGATAAATGAGGTGAAATTCAGGGCACACAATATAATCATCTTTAATTCTATCAAATCTTGGGATTCTCAATTTTAAAGAGAAAATCATTAGGTTTACCCAGGATAAAGCATCAGGAGGTTTATTCTCAATTCCAGGCTTATGCTTAAGAACAAAAGAGTAGTCTTGTAAAAAATTCAACCCATTTTGCATGCCTATGACTTAATTTTCGTTGAGTATTAGTATTAATGAATTTTAAGGCATGATGATTAGAATTAATTATAAATTCTCTATGTAAGAGATAGGTCGCCAATGCCTTAAGGATTGAATTACGATAAAACTCTCTATCATAAGTGGAATATCGTTGTTTGGCTTCATTTAACTTTTCTCTAAAGAATGCTATGGGATGATTCTCTTGACTTAAAATTTCACCTATCCCATTCGATCATGTCACTTCAAAGGTTTTAGAAAAATCAGGAAGCCTAAGGATTAGTGTAGAAGTAATAAGAACTTTAATTTTCTCTAAGCCCTTTTATGCATTAGAGTCCAACAAAATTTATCTAATTTTAGTATATCAGTTATTGGAGCAACAATGGTACTAAAATTCTTGATAAATCTCCAATAAAAAGTGGTTAAACCATGGAAGCTTCTAACTTCATTAAAACTTTTAGATGACCAATCTAAGATTGCTTTCACTTTAGAAGGATGAGGTTAAGTCCAATAGTGGATATAATAAAACCCAAAAAAGATTATCTCGACTTGCAAAAGAAACACTTTTTTAAATTAATATATAATTTCTCTTTAAGTATTTCAAAGACTTTTGTAAGTATTGTAGATGCTCATTTTCACTTGAACTAAAATCAAAATTTTATCAAAATACACCACCAAAAATTTACCTATATGGTTTAAGAACATTATTCATTAATCTCATAAATGTGCTAGGAGCATTTAAAAGTCCAAAGGGCATGACAAGCCATTCATAAAGTCCACCAGGGTTCTTTAAAGCCATTTCTACTCATCTAATCAATTTGGTGATATCCACTTTTTTATCAATCTTTGAAAAACATTTTGCTCATGAGATTAAATCTAACAAATCTTTTAATCGGCGAATAGAAAACCTATATTTGATAGTAATTTTATTTATTGCTCGAGTATCAACACACATTTACCATGTTCCATCTTTCTTTGGAATTAATAATGGTGGGACTGCATAAGGGCTAAGACTCTCTTGAATAAAATCCTTTTTTAATAATTCCTCAAGTTGTCTTTTAATATCAACATGCTTGGTAGGGTTCATCCTATAATGTGGAATATTAGAAAGTTGAGAACCAGGTAAGAACTCAATAGCATGTTGAATGTCTCTTAAAGGAGATACCATTAAGAAGCTCATTGTGTGCAATATCTTTAAAATCAGAAAGAAGAGAAGAGACCATAGTAGGTATGTGAGTCTCATTAGAGTCTGGTATGACTTTTTTTACATGTAATATGTGAAGAAGAAATGGATTAAAAAATTCTTTTCAAAGCTCAAAACCAATTTCTATCTTTGGGGTCAAAGAAGGAAGAGTAGATGTTTTAAAGTAAGAATCTAAATGATGCTATTAAGCCTAATAGTAGGATTTTATGATAATTAATTGAAGTTTGGCATTTTTTCAATAAAGGCTTAGTTGCAAGCTAGAAGTTATTTTGTGGTGTTATGGAGGGTATTTTTTCTACTGACTTTATTGGTATGGCTTAATAATCTTATTATTATCTTTAAAAACATAAGTATTTTCCCTACCATAATGAATAATATTCATATCATACAGCTAATGTCATCCTAAGAGAATATGAGCAATGTCCATAGAGAGAACATCACACCAAATTTGATTCTCATAGCTTCCTATTTTAATTGGAACTAAACATCAATTGATTATGGGAAGAGATGTATGATTTACCCAACTAACATTAAATAGTTTAGGGTGAGGTTCAGATTTTAGTTTGGCTCAAGTTAAGGTGTGTGTTGAAATGACATCACTCTGTCCATCTATAACTAACCTACATCTTTTTTCATTACACAAAATATACATGCTAAAAATATTCTTTCTCCTCCAATCTTCTGCCTCATTTTTAATTACAGTAAGACATCTCATCACATTAACATGAGGGTCGCTTAATTCCAACTCTTTCATGAGTGTCATCATAAACTTCTTCTAGATTATCATCTATTGATTTTCAACTTCTTCTAAAATAAGATTTGAGCTTTTCACATTTTGCATATGACATTTTTATGATATTTAAAACATATTACTTCCCTAGTGTTCTTAGAGCTCCCTTAAATTGAAGTTTTAGTAAAGGGTTTAGCCATTTGGATGGCTGGTCTAATAATAGATCTATGGGATGAAATAAAAAGTACTTGACTTTAGTTTGGGAGGAGGCGATTTCTTGTTTAACCAATAATGCATAATGAAATGCTTCCTTTAAAGATTGTATGCCAAATAATTCAACTTCATTTCTAATGTCACCCTAAGTCTAAAATAAATTTATTGGCTAATTGCCAATCATTATCGACAATCGTTCTAGAAACTAGATCTTTAAAAGTATTCAAGTATTCGCCACAAGATAATTACCTTGTCTCAAAGTAATTGACTATGTAGCTTCTTATCATGATGCAAGAAAGTACTTTGCTCTTAACATTTCTTTCATTTCTATCCGTGTGAGGTTTGTCCTTCCTAATATTTGTTCTTTAGCTAAAGTATTTATCCAATAAATTTTAGCATGCTTTATTGTGGTGAATCATTTATTATCTTAATCAATCTTTGAAAAATATATGATAATAAAAATATACATACTTTGTTGGACATCACATAGATCCGCAGATATTCTTATTAGGGTGATCAGGTACGACATTGAGAAATGATGTACTATTTTGAGAGAAAGAAGTCACCATCCTACAGTGGACCTAATCACCTAATAAGGACTCCTAAGGATGATGGGACTTTAAATGTACTAGAGAATCTTCCCCTACTTTCCATGAAAATGTAAAGTAGGATTTAATTTAAATCAGGTTCATTAAGTTTATGGAGGCAAGACCATAATTAATTACATCTTAAGGAATGAGATTCCTTAAGAATACTCTCGATTAAGATAAATGATCGCTTTCTCCAAAGATTTTGAACGATAGGACTATCAATCAATTAGTTTTTTTTGAAAGATCAAATGGGATTGATCAAAAGGAGGGAGTTATTATCAAACCAAAGGAGGATAAGTAGGGGATGCTCATGATGCTAGCAAATGTCAAGCATCCCAAACTATCCTATGGTTTATATTTTTTGAATTTGAGAAGAATTATATGTTTGAGTTGAATTTTTATTAGAAATCTTGGGCTTATAATTCCATAATACAAGAATATGGAAATGCATAAGAGGTGATGGTTTATACTTGTAGCAAAGGAAAACAATCGATCTGAGAGGAGGGGCCAAGCACATCTAAATCTAAGATAAAATGGGCATATGGTTTACCTCCACAAGAGAGGATAAATCAGTAACTATTGGACAAATCACTGGGGTGGCCGCCAACTAACTCCTCCTACAATTTTAAATACATGTAGGTAAGTCATGCATTTTGCAAGAGAGCTAAGCTATTGTTTATTGAATGAAGACTATGTCCTTAAACACACCCCTAAGAGAGTAGATAATATAGGGCATAAATAATGACTTAAATCTAATGCAAATTTTTGTTAAATTTATATTCATTTTTGGGCAATTGGTTTGACACACACTATGAGATTCATATGCCTAATGCATGAGAAATTGGTTATGGGCCAAAATTAGCAAGAAGGAGATGTGTTTTCATCATGGCTCTCAAAGTTCAAGCCATGTTCTCTAGACGTGGAAGCCCTCCATAAGCAAGAGTGAATCAAGATATTTTATGCATGATGTGAAACATACAACATCCCGCTAAGGGGTTGCTAAATCTTTTATTATCTTGATTTATGTCCTAGGCTTTAGAGATGATAAGTTGTTTAATTTTAATTTTGAATTGATTAATTAGATAGAAAATTTATTTTTTCTTAGAGCCTAATCGCATCCGTGCCTTTCATCAAATAATGAAGAAATCAGAAAAATATGCCATCTTAATACAAGCTAAACAAACATTAAATTGTTTTATAAAACTAGCATAAAAGAATAAAAGGCCTTCGTATTGGGCTCCACCGCACAAAGAAAAGAAATGGTAGAAGCTCTACCCTTATACAACCCGATAAATGAATAATTATAATTTAGAAAGAATTTATGTTATGGGGGTATTCATTCTTCATTTCTCCATTTCTTCTTTCTTCATGTTTGATTTACTTCTTTCCTTTCTTCCTTTTGGCTTGGTTAGAATGTAGTTGTTCCAAAGGCTTCACATGGTACATAAGACATAGTCTTATGACCAATGTTCACCTCTACTTCCCCATAACATTCATTCCAAATCCTAATTGCAAAAATTACATGAAGATGGGAAAAGTAAATCTAAAAAAATCTAGAGATGAGCTAAACACATCATACATCCCAAGAAGTTATATGAATGAATTGGACTTAACACCTCACACATGGGTAACCAAATCCACCTTGCCTATTTTGGATTATGCTTAAGGGTATAAGCAACCTGCACAGCTAAAATATTTATATTTTTTATTATAACACCCCTTAAGCACAATCCCCTGTAAAAGATAATGATTAAATTAAGCTCATCCTACCATCCTGTCTTCACACATACATCCTAACATCCAGTCTAAAATATTACACAACAAAATAAAATCAAGCATCAAACCATGCACCACCTAATATAGCTAGAAATGGTGACTTAGCCTAATGTGTGTGCCATTTAAAGCTTGTGTGGCATGTCTTAGCTAGCCTTTAAGGTTAAAATTTTTTAAGTGTGAAAGGGTTCAACTTAGAGGGTGGTTTCATTTTAACTAATTTAGTTGATTTTTCAATTTTTATTTGATGATTTGATTTGGTTTGAATGAACTACATTTAATTTCTAAGTGTTGTAAAGAGAAGAAAAGAGAAGAGAACTTCTCTTTCATCCATACCTTATGTAATTTCTAAGGTAGATTCATTAATGATTTTTCTTTAGTGAATATTATTTTATGTGTTTTAATTAATCCTAAGTTTATATTTTCTCTAAATAAACCAATTCAATAAGAAAGACCTCTTAGGATTAATTAAGGTGAATTATTATCACATAACACACAACAACTTATTTCTTTCCAACATGCATACCATGCATATGAATGATCCTAAGCATATCTATACATGTAATGCAAAATCTTAGCACACTTTAATGATGAATGTGAAGAGATGTTGTTTAAGAAAACTTAGATGTTTCATGATTGCCTCATTTTATTAAGTCGAAAAGAGGGATTCTTTTATCCATTAATCAAATGCGCATTTACATGTATAAAAGACTTAAGTGAGTACGACGCCATTATTTTCTACACCAGGGGTGTAAGGTACAATACCTACTTGAGGCTACTTAAAGCCTCGCAACCTCGGGATGATCCAGACTAATATGCCACTTTTCTTAAGTACATGTGCATGTACAAAAAGAAAGAAAATGGATGAAGAGTCATGCAAAAGATTTTTGTTTGATTTAGTTATGCAATTTACATGTGTAAATAGTAAGATCTTTCTTAAGTCATAACATGGAAATGCATAGAAATAGATTTAAGCAAGTTTTGTTCTTTTCAAATGAACTATACACTTTGAAAATCCTATCTAAATCCATGTTTAAGAGAAAAGAAGGGAAACAACACCTAATACACATCCTATACTTATAATCACATGCAAGCTCATAAGTATTTATAAGTAGCATACCTTCATTTATAATATTTGATTTATAAATTTTGAAAATAGTTTTGATTTAATAATGATAATACTCATATTCTTACTTTAGCCAAAGCATGCAATTTGTCATAAAGGAAACATTTCATTTAATTTGATTTTTAAAAAGAAATGAATCCATGATTTCATGTGGCATACAACATTTAGCATGCTTGAAAAGAAATAAAGTGATGTAAGCATATGACTTCATTCACCCTAATTAATTCCTAAAGACAATCTTATGAAAGAAGATTATTTAAACTGAATCAAAGTTGCTTAAAGAGACTTTTGTTTTAGCTTTCAATTTGATTTAGGATTTATAAAAAGGGTTTGCTGGTCTTAACCTTTTCCCACATGTGTGAATTAGTTTAGTTTAATTTTAGGATGATTAGATTGATTGTGTTTTGTTTAGGTTAAGGTGTAAATTAAATCTATTAATTACCCCTTACCTACACTACTTTAACATAATTATTCAAACAATTGTGAGCCAACATATGATATGCAACCACATGAAATTTAAATTAGCAATGCTCCTAAGAAAGAAATGGGTCTAATGCAATTGGCTCATAATTATTGATTAATTAAACTAAAGGGTTTAATTAACTACTTTCATAACCATCCCACATATGCGAGTTGGATATGATTTCCTTATGCTTACCTTAGGCTTTTGAACACCTAAGGATCTACCCAAGAATAAGAGATTGATTAATTGATTAAGTTTCTAGATTAATTTTGGCTTTGAGTTTGGTTAATCAAGCTATTTAATGAAGTGATTAAATCATCAATCAATTTGCAAATTAATTAGGTCTTTATCCAAATGAAATAAACTCAACAAAAAAGATTTGAAAAAGAAATCCTAATCTCATTCCCTAAGTTCATTCACTTGTTCAAGATGATTAACAAACTTAATTAGATAAATTATCACCATTTAATAGGTTAATTAATCATTTAAATGATTAAGGAGTGATTAGACATGAAATAAGCAATTAACCAAATTAATCCAATAAATTCTAAGAATATCATGAGAGGTAGAAGTCATCCCACTAATTAACCCTAAGGAGTTAGGAATTAATTACTAAAGTAATTAAGGAGTAATTAGCCTAATTACATTTCCAATAAAACCCAAATTGAATGAACGTTACTATTCAAATTTCATTAAACTTAATTTTATATTATTCCCTTTGAATTATCTTTAAAATGAAGTTGAGTTTGCATTTTTTGGATTTTACTACATTTAGTTATTAATTTATGAAGTTCTAAGTTTATTAGGTAATTAAATACACTAATTATATAACTAATCCCATCGATGCCATGTGGGCTGCTGATGTGGCATGATGGAATTGGTTATTTAAGTTGTCAAATCAGCTATCACGTCAGCCGACGATGCTATGTACTTTCCCCTAGGCCATCCAATCAAAGATCAGACGGACAAGATTAAACTCGCGATTAAAAAGGGATAAATCAGAGGATCTAGTATGTTTTAATCAGGACCGTCCATCCAAAACACACGGGATGGATGGTCCATGATTCATCTCTGCCTTTACCTACGGGAGATGGAGACCGTTCATCCTCCATGGCTTGATCCGAGCTCACTTGAGCTCGGATAAGGCTAGGATTCAACCCAAACCATCTAGGAGCATAGAGGAGAAGATCCAATTATAGAATTTCAATGGGATTACGATTCCCATCACAAAGGACCAAGGATTTTTAAACCTAAGCTGGTTTTGATTCATACCTCATCGAGGCTATCACTGGTACTTCCAGCGGTGGAGGTAGCTTCGTCTAGTGGTGACGAAGCCTTGTTGAAGGTTTCAAGCTTTTAGATGAAGTGGATCTTTCAATTGACCAAGGCTTGCTTCAATGGCTTGTGGCTTCGATCTAGCTGAGGCTTCCCGTGGCTTGGTGACTTGGGGAAAGCTTTGGGTGAGTTCGACTTTCCTCCCTGATGGTGCTTGCAAAGGCCATTGGAGTTTGATTGTGAATTGAGTCAAGTGGAAATCTCCCTTACCTCCCTTATTTTGGCTTTAATGAAATCCGAGAAAGGGAAATTGGAATGAGCTTAGGAATACTTGGGAGCTTGTGGATGCTTGCCTTTGATCCTCTGAGCTCAATAGAATGCAAGAGGGATCAATTGAGAGGAATGAGGGGGAGTATATCTCCCCCTACTTGGATCGCATGGTCATAGCTTATTTTCCATTTTGATCAAATTGCCTTGATTGAATTGGTTATTTTGGTTGTTATGAATTCCATGTGATTTGATTTTGGCAGAGAAGTGGAAGTGTGGAGGTGCACATGTGTTAAATGAGTGTGGGAGGTAATCAATGTAGAGAGTTTTGAGAGGAGTGGTTAGTTTTGGCCTTGATTTTGATTTGGACATATTTGGAATGATTGAAAAATGGATTGTGCCAATTTTCAATGAATTTGGTGCTGATTTGATATGATTTGGCTCAAGTTGACTCATTTAGGTTAAAATGGTTCAACTTGGATCAAGTTGACCAATTGGTCAAATTGGGTCACACCATGGGTTATGTCAAGTTTAAATGATCATTTGTAGCTTATGGGTGTCATTAGTTTGGATCAATTTGTTTTATATTTGACTTTAGTTTATTTGAGTTCACTTAGGTCAAATGGGTCAAGTTTAATTTGACCTATTTGACCCAAGTTAGGTCATGGGTTGGTTTAGGCTTGGTTGATCATTTAAAATGTATTGCAAGCTTTGGTTTCAATCAATTTTGGTTTGGTTTAATTTCAAGTTGATTTGACCTTTTAGGTCAAGTTGGGTTCATGGTCAATTGGGCTAGGTTGGGTCTAGTTGGCCAATTGAGGTTTTGGTCAAGTTCAATAAGTGATTTAGAATGAATTTGACCCATTAGTTGCAATCAATTTGGCTTAGATCAAGATTTGACACATTTTGACTTTTTAGGTCAACTTGGGTCAAGTGGCCAATTCGGCTAGGTTTCGCTCAAATGACGACTTCGTCATGTTCAATCATTGATTTTGGATTGGTCTAGATCAATGGTTTTAATCAATTTGGCCTATGGTGGATTTTAGCTAGTTTAGGTTTCATTTGGGTTAAGTGTTGACTTGGTCAAAGGCTAGGTTTGACTTGTTTGACCCAATTTGAGTGATTGATCATCTTAGGTGATTGTTGCTCACAATGTGAGGCTTAGATGCTTAGTTCAATCCAATTTGGGTTGGATTAAAATTTGGCTCAAAAGGTGCTTTAGGTCACTTTGGGTCAAGTGAGCCTAAATGGGTCAATTGGCTTGATCAAGGCTTGATTCAAGTTTGGTTGAACTCACATATGGACTTATGATTGAAATATAAATCTGCAAGTGATTTGGAGTCAAATGGGTTTTGATTCATTTGACAATTTCAAGTCAAAAGGTGATGGGTTTGACTTGGGTTAGTTTGATTTTATTTGATGATTGAAGTTTGTGTTTATATTTGATTTGTGATTGAAGGATTGATTGTTTGAAAAAATCAAAGGTTTGGATTGATTTGAGAATGATTTGGCTAAGTTCAAGATTTGACTTGAAAGGGTATAGGTTGGATTTTGGTTGATTTGGACTTGAGTTTTAAATTTAGTTTTGGTTATTTGAATTTATATTTCATTTATATTTGTGAATATAAATGAGAAGAATAAATAGTTGTGAAAATCTTTTGAGTTTGAATTGATTTGGATTTAATTTGAGCTAAGTCCATAAGATGAAATAAAAATGTCTTAGGAAAGATTTTGGATTTGAAAATCAATTAAGTTAAATTGATTTAAGATTTGATTTGGAATTGATTTGAATTTGGTTGATTTGACATTGAAGTTGATTTGAATTTAGAGTTGACTTGAAGAAGAGTGGGATTTGGTTCAAGAAGGGGTAGGCAAATTTTCCTAATACCCTAAGGCATAACCTATTCTATGGCTCTTCTAAGTCCCTAGGGTTAGGTTAAGTGTTCACCTAATCACTAGAAGTGTCTTAAGACTAAGAAACTCTTAATGTCTAGAGGAGTCATTTGTCTAAGATGGAGAGGTTGAGAGCTCACTCCAAAGTGAGGTCAACAAAGGCAATAGGTGTGTGTGTGACAAGGTACACCGCGTGTGGTGGCCGAGATGATCAACAACTGAGCGATCACAAAATAACATAAATGATCTACTCCCAAGATAGAGATGTAGAAGGAACTAAGAGCTTAGTGCAATATGACTCTACTCATGTCAAAGACATAAGAGAGTGAAGGAGGTATCTGCTAAGGATTGAATATGTGAACCTTCCACTAAGGGAAAAGGTTCTAGTCATCCACTGGGGGATGAAAGGTTGATTTGATTTACATCTCAGGAGAAATTTTATTTGATTTATTGATTTATGATTTGGTGCTCCACTAGGGATGAAAATGTGAACTCTCCATTAAGGGAGCAAGTTCACATCATCCATTGGGAATAAGAGGTTGTGAAATCTGTTGGGGGATTAGAATTCGGGATCCGTTGGGGATGAAAGTGGGAACTCTCCACGCAGTTGATTGATTAAATTGACTCCACTGGGGATGGAAAGATTTGCATCTCTGAGGAGAAATGATTGATTTGATTTGTTTAGTTTGGTTTGACTCCTTGGAGGAGGGTTGAATTTATTTCAGATTTTAAATTTTAAATTTAAAGATGAACCCTGTTGGTTTGTGATGGAACGTTCTACGTATGGACCATGTCGGCCTTAATCTAGCTCAGATTTATCAATCGAAAGGGGTAGTCTACCAACCACATAGTAAGACTATCCAACCAAAGGTTTTTTTTGGTTTGCAATGATTAATTAGGAAGAAAACATAGGGACTCACATCTTCCAATAGAAGGCTCTGGGGGCAACATATTAGCGAGGTAACATGTTAACCCAAGGCGACTCTTGAGTGAATATCGGGGACTTAAATCAGCTCAAAGATAGTCAAGTAATTTCATTTTTTAATTATATTTGATGGATCCCATTGGTTTGATGGACTACGAGTAGGGGTGTGTTGGCCTAACACATATTTATCAATCAAAGAGTAGCTTCCTGAGGAGAACTATCCAACCAAAGGGGTTGCCTTTCGTTTGACGATTAATTCGGGGAAGAAAGCAGGGACTCACATATTTCCAATAAGACCACCGGGCAACATATTAGCAGATAACATGTCAACGACCTAGGCTGCCCTTCAATTTGTGACAATCATGCTAGAGAATGCATAGTAGACTTACATCTTTTTGAGATGACCATGAGGTAACTTTGTTTATGGCAAAAGATTGAACTCAACCTAAGGGTAACTATTGAGAGAGTGTTGACCGGGACTTATCTCTACTCAAGTAGTCGCAATTCTATAGAGTTCTGCTGACACTACACTAAAGATAGGATTCCTGCTTGGGAAAGGGGGCCACTGGGGATTGAATTTCTAATCCACAAGAGAATTAATTTATATGTTTTATTTTTTTTGTTTATTATGAACCCTGTTGGTTTGCGAGGGATCATACTGAGAATGAGCTTATATTAGCTTAAACCTATCTCAGATTTGCTGAACCAAGAGAGAATCTGTGCATCCGCTGAATGAATTCTCCAACCACAGGAGTGGCTACTAGGAAAGGGGGACTGTCCAATCCAAAAGTAACCAGGGTAGTGTCTAAATGGGGCCATAAAGGATGTGATCCAAGTAGAGTGCTCTCGGAGAGGTCTAAGGGCTTTATCCAAAACCACAGAAGATAATGCATAGGTATTCAGTGGTCAACTCAAGGAGAAAGTATGGAGACTCACATTTGCCAAGAGTGGTGTATCCACCGGGTGAGTTGCTATCAGTATAACGAACATCAACCAACCTAAGGTGCATGTCAGTTTGCAACAATTAGCCTAGGAAGAAAGCATCGGGGACTCACATCTCTTACAATGCGGTGCCGGATAGTCTATCTTTGGCTTGATTGGTGTCATCGACTAGGGGCTCTTGAATGCCAGGGGACTTATATCAACTCAAAAGTAGTCAAGAGGAAAGGATCCATCAGGACTTATCCTAAACCTCAAAATACTGACCTAGTCATGCATGATGATATTTCAAGAAGAAAGCTTGTAGGATTACATCCTCTTAAACAGTCAACATGAGGTAGCTTATTGGCTGGGTAGTGAAGTCTACAAAACTTAACAAAGCACTAGTTGGTTTGCAATGGTCAAGTCAGGAAGAAAGCGGGGGGACTCACATCTGCCAGAAAAGTGACCACTGGGGTGATGTATTAACATGGTAGTATGTCAGACTAGAGCAACTAATGAGTGAGTGCCACAGGGGCTTGCTCCCATCATCAAATAGCTCAAGACAAAAGATATGTGTTTAGTTTATGCTTGTGTTAAAGGGGTATGAAACACTTGTGTTATCTCACACCTACCTTAAAACACGTTGGAGAATTTGATGAAATGGTGCCATGAATGGCAATTGGGATTCCATGAAGAAAGGATCGCTTGGGTTTCTCTTACACCTAACTTAGTTATCTAGTCAAATAGGATGCTCTTGGCTTATCTCACACTTATTCAGTAGCTTGGGAAATCATGTTAATTGTGTTTGTGTTTGTGAAGAGGGATAGGATGCCTGTTGGGTTGTCTTACACCTACCCTGAACATGTCGTGGTGGATTCACAAACAAGCAAATAATGTTTCAAAAGAAGAAGATATTTTGATGAATTAGAATAAAATTTTTGATGACAATTATTTTTAAACATGATTTTACAGGTAATATTTTTTTCAAATAGAGCCCATTAATTGGAAGCATCGGTGTTCCCTTTACAATCAATAAGTGATAAGATCCTCTTTGGTAGGCCTTCTCTATGACAAAGGTTGCCTCCCATCTTTGATGGGCCAATTGGTCTCTTAGAACTAACAAGTTTCTACTTGAAAAGCTCTAGGGTAGACCAGCTTGTTGTGAGCTTGAATCATCTTGGCTTGTATAACTTCGAGGTTAGCATTCCCATAGGTGTCTCTCCTCCAAACCTTGAGCTCTTCTAACCAACATTACGCTTTATGTAATAATTTTTACTACCCATTGCTATCCTTAGTGATGGGAATTGAACTTCTAATGGTAGAATGGCTTAGACCCATACTAAGGAGAGCAGGTAGATTTGAGTTGGAGTTCGTATGTGGTGGGGTATGCCACAAAGCTTCAACTAGCTACTCATGCCACTTGTCACTTGTTATCATCAAGTGTCTTTCTTTAGATGAGAGTTTTGTTGAATGCTTCTACTAGATTTTCCTAGGATAGTAGATGGTGGAATATCTCTAATATATACCATGTCTCTTGGCGAAATTTGTTGATCTTGGTATGAATGCATTTATTATGATATAATTCATGAGGCACCCAGAACCTATATACATATGGATTCTAAAAAGCTGGAGCACATCTTTGGTGTGACCTCTCTAAGTGGGATTGCTTTTGCCCACTTGGAAAAGTAGACGGTGGTAGCAAAAATGAACCGATGACCCTTAGATAAAAGAGGATCGATCAGACCCACAATGTCAGTACCCCAACACTCAAATGGTCATAGGGCCAATGTAGGATATAGAATGTTGGGTGGTTGAAGTAGGACCGTGTACGACACATGGAATCTCTATCCATACTCCATGTGTAATCATCAAAGGTCCGTAGTATCTTAGTCTCTTGATCTTTTCTTTCATCTTCAAACTGGATTGATGCACTTCACATAGACCTAAATGTACCTCGGTCAAGATCCTACGGGCTTCATGTTTGTCTAAATAATGTAACCACATTTAATCAAAAGACCGTCTGTATAAGGTGCCATTCGAGAGAGCATAGGAGAGAGCTCTCTACTTCATATGATGGGCTTGTGACATCTCCTGAGGTAGTTTGCCTCTAGTCAAGTAATCTATGAATGGTTTCCTCAATCTCCTCATCCTTATTGGCATCCTCCCCTTCAGAGAATCTCTTGATGAGTTTGCATCAATAAGGGATAGAACTTATCTTTTGGACCCTTATTAGAATGGACTCATCTTCCGGACATGTCAATTCCTTGGCAAGTTTGGCCAAAGCATCTACTACGTTCTCTCTAGGGACCTTGTAGATGGTGACCTCGAGATTTGGGCCAACAACTTCATGGTGTACTCATGGTAGTGTTGAAGGTTAGGTTTTAAAACCTTATAGGACCCAACAATCTAGTTGATGACCAATTGAGAATCCCCATAGATGTTGATGCTTTTTACACACACTATAATGGCTAACTCAGACCAACAATCAAAGCCTCATACTCAGCTTCATTGTTGGTGCATGGATTGGAGAGATAGTATGAGAATCTCATCACATGATGAGTTAAGAGAATTCCTACCCTAGCTTTCTTAGAAGAGTAGATGTGGTTCTTCTCCTTTATGAGGAAGCGCACCATCAAATACATCTCCCAACGATGATTGTAACCTCCTCTAAGTTCATGATTTGTTCCTCAGGGAGATCATCACTAAGCAGAGAATCAGCAGGAAGTGGGTGTGCTGTTAAGAAATCCACTAGTGCTTGTCCTTTCATACGGAGGGAATGAATTGTGATATCAAATTGTGAAAGAATCATGGACCAATGTTCCAACCATCCAGATAACGTAGGTTATGTCATGAGATACTATAGTGGATTGATTCTTGAAATCAAGTTCACCTTATAAGAAAGAATATAGTGTCGTAGCTTTTGGGATGCAAAGATTAAAGCTAGGCAATATTTTTCAATAGGTGGGTAGTTCACTTCAGTAGGGATCAGATGAAGGTTGAGGTAGTAGAGTGTTCCCCTTCCCTTTGTCATTGGCTCGGGCCAACAAAGCACTAAGGGAGTCATCAATGTAGTGTAGAGGATAAGTGGCTTGCAGGAAGAGGCTAGAATTGGCGCTTCATCAAATCTTGCTTGATATTCAAAGGCATGCGACACTTGTCATCCCACTTGAACTTGGCATCCTTTTGACAAGTGCTAAAATGGCTTGCATCTCCAGATAGATTGGGGATAAAGCATCTTAGATATATACCCTTGGAATGATCGAGTTGAGTTAAAATTTTAGGGGTGTCATTTCTAAGATAGCTTTGATCTTTCTAGGTCTATCTTTTTATTTCTTAATATTAGACAACAAACCAAGGAACTTCCCGAAGCTACTTTGAATGCACACTTAGGGATTCATTTTGAGGTTAAATTGTTTTAACCATTCAAAATTACTCTAAGATGGTCTTCCTTTTCTTTGCTCTTGACTACTAGATCTTCAACATAACACTTAACTTGATGATGAATGAGTTTGTTAAAGACTAGTCATGGCCCGTTGGTATGTAGCACTAGCATTTTTAAGGCCGAAAGGCATGACCTTATAACAATAGATTTCGATCGGGGTTCAAAAAGTAGTGTCTCTCTCATCCACGGGGGCCATCATGATTTGGTTATAGCCAGATGACCCATCCATAAAAGAGAATACTACATGATATGAGGCAATATCCACCATTAACTTTGGTATAGGAAATGGAAATTCATCTTTAGGACATGCCTTATTTAAGTCCCTGAAATTGGCATATAATTTGGCCATTCTTTTCTTAACGGCGACACTAGCAAGTAGGGTATTTTTCTTCCCGATGAAACCAACATTGATCATTTTTTGACTTAGAAATGACCTATTGTTCAATTTTTTAATCATGTGTCTAGGAGATTTCTTGATAGGGTTAGCGTTATGGTCTATTGCTAGTTTATGGACTGCTATGTCAGGAGATAATCCGGGCATCTCTTCATAGCTCAATACAAAGCAGTCCTTAAACTCAATCAATAACATAACTAAGTCATTAGTTTCTTCTTTATTTAATGGGGAACTGATGTATGTAGGGCATGGATCTTCTTCCATCCTGAGGTTGATTTCTTTGAGCTTATTTGAATGGATCTTCTCTTCAAATTCTAGGTGCATCTTTTTTTGAAGATAATTTGGATCATCTAAAGTTTCTAAACACACTTTCTCATAAGAGTTAGTGTGATTTGAGAATAACCTATCAGACTCCAGGTGATTGGTGACAACTATGTAGTAATCACCATCATCGAGACCCATTACCAAATCTTAGTCCCGATCTTGATTTTGCATCCACCTCTATTATTCCACACTTCTCAAATACTCACGCATGCTTAGACCATGTATAAGGAATCAAACCTTTCTTTGCAAGATTAAGAACACAAGGCGAGTACCAATCAAAAGGCAATTCCATTAAATCTTTATATGAATTATCCTCAAGTTTTACATCAGCTTTTGGACTTGAGGATGATGATCTCAATAGGAATATCTTCGGCTTGACATCCATGAAAGACCTGGGGGCTTCCTTAACTACTAAACCTTCAACTTTTTGAAAAGAAAGTGAGATTAGAGCTAAAGTTCCCAACTACTACCTAATAATTTTATAAACGATTTGAATACATTGTTCTTTGCTTAGAGACACGGTCCTTGTCCTTTGTCATCGAGTGTCACCTCTAAAACCCTAGAGGGGTTGGGTATGCTAATTAGATGAGACTCATCCTCATTTGGATTCCATGTCTATGTGAATAAGTACTCATGCTGGAACATATATCCCCTTGGTTGATGGCCAACCCGGTCTTCCACCTCAGGCGCCTCTATGTCCTCTACCTCTACTGCGGTGGAGATCATCTTACCCATATGTCCATGATGGAATGAAGTATGGGTGAAATGTAATATGCGACTCTACTCCTTCCTTGATGTCCTTTTCTTGTCACTTATATTTTCTTTCTCCTTTTCCTTTTCTTTTTCTTTTGTATTTGAATTTTGACCAAGTTCATGAGAAAATATGTTTTGAGGAAGATAGTAGGTCGCATCTTCATATATCTCAACCTCTCTAACTGAAAATGGCTTTTCATCTCCTTTGACACAGTATTCGATTCCATCCTTCTGGAACTTGATGCACTGATGGAAGGAGGATGGAATCATCTTGTTCTAGGGTATCCAAGGCCTACTGAGCAAACCAGTGAATGAAGTATTCGAATTAATTATATA
The DNA here is from genome assembly GCA_021442155.1 of Cymbidium sinense. Taxonomy (NCBI): domain Eukaryota; kingdom Viridiplantae; phylum Streptophyta; class Magnoliopsida; order Asparagales; family Orchidaceae; genus Cymbidium; species Cymbidium sinense. Next base: position 28,393,956 of record CM038233.1, on the reverse strand, counting down.
AAACTTGGCTTCAATCTTTCAGTCACCAATTTACAAAAGTAACATTATGGAGCCTAAAGCCCACTCGCCTTATTCATTGAATCCTCTCAACATCATTCGATCTTCTCAGAGTGTAGAGATGTCAATCTTCAAATAGGCAAGGGTCTTTAGACTCATAATGTTCCGATGCACCTAGATCATCCAAAACCCTAGAAAGTCAGAATCTACACATGTCCACTGTGATGTAGAGGGGACGGTTGTGCTCCATGTCCTCTAGAAGAAGGTCTTTGTCTATGAAGGTAACTGCATAGGCTTCTCTTGAATAAAGTGCCTTCTCTCCAACAGCAGTCAGCTGAGCTAAGCATATCTCGAGATCAATAAGAGCCTTGATTAATGATTCCCTCATCTCTTTGGATAAAACAAGGGCATCATAAATGCTTAACTTAGTAGAAAACTTTCTTAAGTGAGCGAAGATATTGTAATCCACTTTGGGCTGATTCTCCACAAGCATATCCATGGGTGGAGCATCCTATGGAAGGGCTTCTTGATCGCTAGTACCAATGACTTATTTTCCTTATCTTGAGGTGCTGCCCTAGAAGGTATAACCTTGCCACTACGGGGGTTAACTTCGGTGATCTCTTGTGATATTTAGTGGAAGATTCTACACCTGTCGCTCACCTACAACAACTTCTAGGGTCCCTCAATCAGATGATTCCAAGTCTATCTCAAGAGGTGAACCCATTATTATTGAGAAGGAAAGTCCATCTGAATCGAGAGATCGAGTTGTTATAATTGTTGTTTATACTTGAAGAGTTTTCTAAGAGTAGAATTAGAGAACCCATCGAGTGACAATGTAATTCAAACTAGCTTTATTCCTCGATTTCTTGGATTTAGAAGAGGTACATAGTAGAAATCTAATAAAGTATGTGGGCTGAGGGATTTGATGCCCTCATCCGTCGATATAAAATGTCTACTAGAAGAAGAGCTAGTTGAAGTAGAAGTGCTCACTGAAGTAGTAGTTGCAATGGTGGACTGGAGGTTGGACTCAGTTGGTTGTTGTGCTACTTGGCTATCATGGGCTAGTATGGACTGTTGTTGCTGCTACTGAGCTCCCACTTTTCCCAAGTTTCTTTGGCAACTGGGAAACCTTCCTTGATGTTGAAGGTTCGAGCTGCCTCAGGCACATGCAAGGAAAGTTTCTTGATTTTTGAAACAATTTTTTTAGAGGTTCGGGATACGAAGATATCCCAACCTTCTTTATTTTGAGGATGCATGTATCCCAAAGGATTACCCTAATAAAATTGGATTGTTATTCCAGTAGGTATTTATTTGGGATAACTATGTGCCTATCTTGTAGCTATGCTCAAGCCAGTCCTTGAATGTAAAGCAATCTCCCAAAACATGGCCTAGTATGCAGTGGTAGGGGCAAAGGTTAGGGTCATTGCTTCTACCCACTTCCTGACTTCTAGGCTCAAGTAGGCACGTCTTTCTTTAAGAGATTCTTAAAGATTTTTCTAACTACCTCCCTCTTAAATGATTAAGGTTTTTTAGTTTATCCAAATGGTGAATGGTAGCTATCTAATGGAGATATGTACCACTACTGCTGTGAGTATGGCTAAGGAGGAGGCAGTGAAGGCCATGATGACCGATAGGATGGCTTAGGCAGTGGTAGAGAAGGTGAAAGTGACAGTTGTGGAGCTCGAGGTCTCTCATACTGCTCTCTGGCCAATTGCGTCCCCTTGTCCACTGTTGTTATTGCCCCTAGCTTCTTCTCATATGCCTTATGTGGCTTTGGCTTTATTGATTGATCTAGAAAAGGCAACTATTTGGCTTCTCCTTATAAGCTAGCCACCTTATTGATTAACTTCTCAAATGTCTTGATGGTAAAACCTTCGAGGATGAAGGCAACTAGGCCATGAATATTCTTTAGCGAGAATATTTACGTTGTTTAGGCATTGTGGTTTGCATTTTATACTCAAAATGCCATTTGAGAATATAATCAATGAGGGACTCACTAGGTGGCGATAACAAGATGATACATTCACCCTTTCTGAGCTCCAACAAATCTCTTATTGAAGAGTTGCTCCAAGCAAAGTCTTCACTAAAGCTAGGAGAGTTCAAGCCACCAATCAAAGGCTATGTCCGCTAAGCTATTGACAAAAAGATGGAATAGTAATGCATTACTGCCACTAGCGTTGCATTTGCTGGCCCAAAAATGTGCAATGTGTTGGCGTGGGTTCCCGCTGCCGCCAAAACTCTTGAAAGAAGGTGGCATAAAACCCTTGGGATACTGCATGGCATCGAATTTCTTTAGGTAGGGTCTACCCTTTGGAAATAATGATCCTACTTAGGCTTACACCAGTGCTTCTCTCTCTTGCTGCTTAGCCATGAGTTTAATATCCTTTTCTTGTATGGAGGTACTATCCACTACCTTCATAAACAAGCTAGTGCTACCCTACTCTACTGGAGGTGAAGTCTTGGCTTGATCCAAGACATGCAACAACTCAGGCTGACCGATCTCTACAATAGTATGATGCAGTGCCGGAGCTTGGTTTTGAAGTGTTAAGACTTCTACTAGAAAATCTTCAAGCCTCTTTCCCATTTTATCAAGTTCTTGAAGAAATTCTGATTTGCCTATTGGTGAGGAAAAATCAGAAGAGTCTTTATCTTAAATCTTTTCCTTTTTTAATTTAATTAATTCGTAAGCATGAGCCTAATTGCATAAGATCTCTTTAAGTGCATTGCAAATAATATTTTTCCAAAGTATATCATTGAAAACTCATGTTTAGGTGATTAATTAAATTAAAGATGCTTGGGAAGGAAGATTACATTGATATAATTAATGGATTGAACTTAATTAATCCATAAAATATATATTTTATTTCATCCCTTTAACATATTAAATAACCAACATGGGATTGGGTGGATTCTAAGTATTGGTTCGTCCTCTTTAGGTTTCAACAACTAGAATATTAAATTCAAATATTAAGGAAACTTTGATTAGACTTAAGGGATCTTTATCTAACATGATTATCCTTAGGTTCTAATGAAATCAAGTATGGTGAGTGGTGATATTCAATTACTCCATCTTAATTGTCATAATTATGCATACCATGTGCTTCATGTAATCATATTTTAAAGTTAAAAGAATATGATTGCAATAAAATTGCATGAGTTGGACAAACCTTATTATATGGTGTGGCTATTATCATTAGTAAATCTCAAGTTATTATGAAACTATATGTTAGCTATGAATTAAATAATTTGAAGCTTGAATCAATGCTTATTATAGATAATTATTTATGTGAAAATAAAATGTTCATTTACTTGTAACCAAAAGATGGCAAATGATAGTTTTACTTTTATGTTCACACTTATATATATTCATATATTTGAATTAGCAAGTATATAGTCTGGACATCCTAGGAATACGAGGCATTCAGTAGCCCCAACGAGGTCTTAGATAAGCTCACTTCCCTAGTTTAACAATGGTATGTACTTGCTTAATTTCATTTATATTACTTGATTTCATTTATGAGTGTGCATATATTAGAACATAAAGAAAAATACTTCTCTTTTTATGATTAAGCTTTACATAACTAAAAGATATTTATACAAAACCTTTCATGATTTTATTTTTATGTTTATGTATATGCTTATGTGTATTTAAATTGGCAAGTATATACCGGACATCCTAAGAACATGAGGCTTTAAGTAGCCTTAAAGAGGTCCTAGATAATCTCACTGATTTAATAATGATATGTACTTGCTTAAATTATTTATACATGTTTGCATATGCTTAAATGTGAGATGAAACCCTCTTCTATCAAATCCATGCATCAACATTCATTAATTGAAAAAAATATGAGTATATAATGCATGTATATATATATATATATATATATATATACTATATTAAACATTAAAGAAACTAAAAAAGGGAAAGAATGTGGATGTTATTGATAATAAAAGGAAGTAGTGGAGTACAATTCATGTAATGATGACCAATTTCATTGGTCTTATGATGCCTTTCATGATTGCATAAGATTCATTAAGGCTAATCTAAATTTAGGCTAAAATAAAATTTATGAATGATCTATTAAGAGAGTTAAGAAAATAATAATCTACTTTTAGAAATCAACTTAAGTTAGGGATGAAAGAGTCAAGTCTCTTGCTTCTCTTCATAATGATTAGAATGTACGTAAGAAGTGAACAAAATAAAAAATTGCATAAGTTAAAACTCAATCAAGCTACTAAAAGATTTAAAGTGAAACCATCCTTAATGGGTAATTTAGACAATCCTAAACCTTAGAGAATCCTAATCCTAAAGCTCAATCAAGACATACCACACTAAGCTTTAGCACACACATTAGAATACTAAGTCACCGATGCTAGTAATAGGTTAGACCGGTGTATGTTGTAATGATATGTTTTATTTTGTGATGTAAAATTTTAGACTGAATGTTAACATTATTTGTGCATAGACTGGATGTTAATTTGTTATTAGTCTAATGATGTTTTATGCAGGGAATTATAAATGCTCTTGCTTGCAGGTGTTGTTTATGTTAAGCATAATCTAATTAGGATATGTGAGCTTGGTTACCAAAGTGTAGGGTGATAAGTCCAAATATGTGAAATATAATTGCTTGGTTTGTATGTTTGTTTTAACTAACATTTATTTTAGTATAGTTAGATTTTATTTTTCATAAAGATGCAATTTTTATAATATGATTAGGATTGGTGCTATGGGGTTTATAATAAGCAGTGGTTAGAAGGCAAAGACTTGGGAGGCTTTGTGAAGCTTGGAGCAAGCTAATCTAAAGAAAGAAAGAATAACAAGATTAAAGATCCCCATTGCATTTATTTCATTTATAAAGTTTAATTGTAATTTAGGTTGGCTATCTAATTTCTTTTCTTTTTCGGGGTGTACGGCGATGCCCCTTGCACCAACTGTTATTATTTTATGAAATCTAAATGTTTGATTGCTATATTTAGATTGTACAATAGAAATGACATACATTTTATAGGTTTCTTAAAGTGTGTATGTTTGATGTGTGGCTTGGACGTGGTATGATCTTTAGAATAAAATTAAATTTTCTATTCTAACTAAATAACCCATATAACTAAATTCTAATGCAACTCATAACCTCACTCTAAAGCTTAGGTATATAAATAAGATAATAAAAGATTTAGAAATCCCTTAGCTAAATAGTTGTATGCTATAATAACATGCATGTCATATTTTTCTATTCTTGAATATAAAGGATCTCCACTCATGCACGATAAGGGGCAAACTTAACCTTTGAGAGTAGTCGCTTGTTCCTTCCAAATTAAATAATATCTTAACTATCTTGCATTTACATAAGATCGACCTACATAGTTTTAAAGTGTAGGAGGTGTTAGTTGGTAGTCATTCATGAAAATTGTAAGTCCAGAAGAGTCGGGATCAGTTCATTTTCTAGTGAAAGTGATCCATCATATCCCATTCCCCCGGTTAGACATATGTCATGTTTCTAGCATGTGCTAAAGCATTTTAGACTTAGGTTTTGAGTCAGTTTGTTTCTCTTTTGCTACGAGTATAAGTCCTCACTTCTTAAGCATCTCCATAATCTTTTGTTATTAGGTTATAAGTTTTAGCACTCTAATAAAATTTTAACTTAAATAAAATAAATTTTCCCATTCAAAAATATAAATCCTCATTATAAGGTCGGTTGGGGCATTCACTAGGCCTCATAGTATTTTAAATATTCCTTACTTATTTTTCTTTCAAATGTGAGAATAAGTCTTTCTATTTGAACATATCTTGTTTGATTTAAAAATAACCAATTCATTGATAGTCTAGCCTTGAAATCTTTGAAGATATTTATTGATTAGTTTAATTTAGAGTGCTTTTAGGAATCTTTCATTTCCTTGGATGTAATTATCTATGGGGACTTGCCTCCATAGGGAACTAAAGAACTCAGCTTAAAATAACTCATGCTCTACTTTATTTATGTAGAGTGGGGGAAAGATCACATGTATATAAGAAGACCCATCTGCTTTAGGAGTCCTTATTAGGTGATTAAGTCCACTATAGGGTGATGTTTCTAACTTTTAAGATAGTACATTATACCTTAATATCGCACCCAATCAATTCAATAAGTACCTCCTAAGATCTGTGTGGTGTTCTTATGACTCCAAATTCAAACACCATAGAGTCTTAAAATAAATAAAACTTATAACTATATGCATGCAATGATGTGCATTAATTTAGGCTTTAGGTATAGGGAATCACATATGATGAAACACATTCCACTCATCCATTATACTTCAGGGAAACATACTTATTCAATGTTTTATTTGCACTTATGGCATGCATTAATTAAAAGACTTGATTAATAGTAATCATAGTGAGTTAATTAAAATAACTATAATTCTATCTCGAGTTTGATTTTTCTAATGCTCTATTAATTAAGAAATTCTAAGTTACATTTTCTAATTTTGGTGATTTTTCTAATTTCTTATTTATTAAATATCATAATTAGGCTAATTAACCCTTAAATGTAATTAACTAGTAAAGGTAAACCCAATATTATAAGAAAAATTCTAGACATGCACAAAATTAGTAACAACAAATAGCAAAAAATCCTAGGTCATTTGGGCTTATAAAGAGTGATTAATTACACTAAAAATTTTGATAATTAGGTAATTACATTCAAAATATCCAAAACCAATTGAAGATTCTAATTTCATTCACCAATTATCACCTAAATAAACTCATAAAAATTTATTTATAAATTTTGGAGTTATAAATAATTAATTATGTTTTTTTATTCTAGATCAATTAATTGAATTATTTAATTAATTAAATTCCCTAAATTATGATATCCTAAAATAATTCTGATTAGATGCTTAAAATTTTTTTAAGGACCCTATGATATTAATCATTGATGATTGAATATCATAGATCCATTTAATTACATTTTGATATTTTTAAAATTAAATAGTTAGGTTAATTAATGACCTAATCTTAAAAAAATCATAACTTTGGCTGATTAAATTGACTTGAAATAACTATAAGAGGTGAGGAACATCATCTCAAATACAATAATATAATAATAATAATAAGTGTTAATCCCACTAAGTGGGACTAGCTACATGAATCCTTCATCTCCATTGTGTCCTATTACGTGTTAAATTTTTATTTAATTTAAGTACACTAAGGTCATTTTTTATACATCTTAACTAAGTCTTTTTAGGTATATCTCTACCTTTCTTAACATAAGGCAAATCTAACGCATCTACTCTCTTAACTAGGTCATCAGATCGTCGATGCTTTATGTGGCAAACCATCTAAGGTGACTCTCTCTAATCATATTAGCCATTGGAGATACTCCAACTTTTTCTCGAACATACTCATTTCACATTTTATCTCTAAGAGTAAAGCTACTCATCTACTTGAGCATCCTCATCTCTACAACACTTAACTTAGTCTTATGCTTCTCTTTTATTGGCCAACATTCTGCACCATAAATCATTGCAAGTCTTACCACCATCCCCTTAAGTTTAAGCAGTACTTTTCTATCACACAACAAAGCCGATTCATCCCTCTAGTTCCACCATCAAACTTTGATAATACTAATAAAATATATCACACAAAAATTTAAAGTCAATTAGAGTAATAATGAGTTAATTTAAAAATTACTCTTTTCATTTAAACCTTAATCCTTAAATTAATGGGCAAAATTAGGGTTTTTTTCCTTCTAAATTCTCCTATATTTATTCTTTCCAAAAAGTATTTATTTATATTTTTGAATTTTTTATATTTAATTATAATTATTTAAAGTTTTAGCTAATTAATTCTACTTTAACCATAATTAATTAATTTACACAATTAATGCTAAAGCAACCACATTTTACGTGTGATGCCACATAATTGGTTATGAAACCAATCCCATGTAGCTATTGACTTGGATGGTGACACACACAGTTTTGCCCTAAGCCATTCGATCGAATATTGAATGACTTTAATCAATTCTATGATTTTTATAAGATTAAATTAAAAATTCTAAATGCAATTAATCATGGTCATCCAATCTAATTGAGTAGAATAAACAACATGTGATTTATCTTCTTCTTTCACTAGAGGTAGAGATAGTTCACCTTTTGCTTCTTGATCTAAGGTAATTGGACTCAAATTTATGAAGAAAAAGACTGTAGAGAACAATCAAGGGGGCGGGGGGATTTCCTATCAATTTCTATGGATTGATTGAGTTAAAATGCGAGTTCATTTCATAAAATACCAAGGATCCTAAGAATATCTACAATTTAAGAAGGATTGCCTTAACAGAGCTCAAGATTGGTGGTCCAATGTGTGAGGTAGCTTCGCTTAAAGAGGCAAAACCATATTGAGAAGATGGTCAGTTGCTTCTTTCTTTGAGAAGAGGTTGGTCTCCGACGATCTGATGCATGGGAGGTGGGATTTAGGGGACCGACTCTTGAGGTGATATGTCTGGAGGGCTAAAGAGGTATACCTCCCTCCCCATTTAGGTTGTTTCAAGCCATGATAATTGGCTAGGGAAGGGCATGGCCAAAGTTAGCTCTAGATAGATAAGTGAACCTCTTCTATAAAGGAGGTTAGTGACTGGTGAAAGTGAATAACCCATGGTTAGTAAACCAGGGCTATCCAAGGTGAGAGAGACCTCACCTTGGTTAATGGTGGACAAGCTTGCCTTGGGTTAGTTGGGGAGAGTTCAAGGCATGCTAAGGTGGCTTCTTTGGCCAAAGAGAAGGGTTATTATTCTTGGATTTTATCAAATTTAGAACTCTTGAATCACTTGGTTTGGGTTGAATCTAGTTCACCTTGGTTTGGGTCCCCTTGGGTTGGTTAAGGGGCATGTGAGGATGAATCATGCTAAGTTTAGTTAGGTGTAAACTTGATTTGATTAGATTTGGCTCAATTAGACTCATATAAGTCAATTTGGGTTTAATTGGATAAAGTTTACTAATTGACTTAATTTGGCCAAAAGGACTATTAAGTTGTGTTCAATGATGATTTGAAACACATTAGTACAAGTGATTTGATTAAATTAAAAGTAGATTTAAATTTTGATCATATGAGTTCATATGGGCCAAATTGGTCAAGTTGATCAATTTAGTCAAATTGGTTGATTAAGTATAATTAAGAGTTGAGTCATGTTCTTTTATTCAATTAAAATTGATTATAGGGTTTGATTTAATTTAATTTAGTTAGGATTAGGTTTTAGTTCAATTTAATCCTTTAGACAAATTTAGGCTAAATTAACCAATTAGGTTAGGTTAATGAAATTAGCTTTAATTGGCCATTGAGGAGTACTTAATAAATATTTTGAAACTAATTGTAAGTGTCAATTCAATCTAATTTGAATGGGATCAAGAATTGGTTTAGTTTGACCCTTTAGGTCAAATTGGGTCAAGTTGGGTCCATAGGTTGAACTGGCTCAATTGGGTGTTGGGGGATGACCAATAATCATTTTTGGATTGATTACAATAATTGGTTTGATCCAATTTGAGTTAACTTAAAGTTTGGTTCAATTTGGCCATTTAGGTCAAATTGGGTTAAATGCGATTAAGTGAGGTTATGCGGATCAATTAGCAAAATTAACCTACTTGACTTCAATTAGATGTTGGAATATGATCATTAATATTTTAAAAAAAGTGATTATAAAAGTTGGTTTGATTTGATTTGGGTTGAATTTAAGTTTAGTTCAGTTTGACCATTTTGGTTAAATTATGCTAGGTTGGATCAAATTGGTTAATTGGCCAAATTAGGTTGCAATTAGTTAAGAGGATGTTTAAGTATGTGATTAGAATAATTGTGAAGCTTTGGATTAGCTCAATTTAGTTTAGATTAGATTGGATTTAATGTTAGTTCTATAGGGTTCAATTGGGTCAACTTGGGTTAAGTAAGTCAATTGACCAAATTGAATCCTAATGAAGCCTCAATTAAGCTCAAATAATATTTCAAGAAGTCTGGGCGAGTTCAATTTTAAATAGTTTGAATTAATTTTTAGTTTAGCTCTTTTAGGTCCAAATGGGTCATATTAAGTCAACTTGGTCACTTGGCTAAATTGAACACCAATTATTTATGGTTTGGAGAATTTTTGGATTTTGGGTGGCATATAGTCAATTGGGTTTTCTATATTGGGTTTGGTTTGAAATCAGGATCATTGAGTTCCACCTTGTCCGAGTCAGGGTCTAACCTTAGCCTTGTAAGTCTTTAGGGCTTTGGGTTAGTGTCTCCCTAGCCATTAGAAGTGTCTTAGCTCTATGTTAGAAAATCTTAATGCCTAGATCGAGTCCTAAGTTTTAAGGGATAGATGTTATCCTCACTAAAAGTGAGGTCAACATTACCTTAAGAATTTAAGTGATTTTGCTCATGACAACTACTAAGTTTTAACTATACCTTAATAGTCATTGCAACATAATGAGTGTCAACACCATAGTATGCCTCTAAAAAAATGGTTAACAAGTATTTGCAAATTATTTTATTTTTAAAAAATCAATACTATGTTTTTTGTGCTTATGAGTACTTTCAATTTAGTTATAAAATACATCCATAACATTATCTTTTGAGTTCATAATTATATATTCTATTAGATAAAATTGAGTATTAGCATCACATGGCACTATCATAAATAAAGTGCATCCATAGTGTATATTAAAACAGATTTTATTCAAACCTAATATTATGTAGCTTGCACTTTGAAATCATTGATTGCAAACACTTAAACAAAAAAAAAAGACATTCAAAACATCTTTTACTATCTTGTTAAAGTTTAGCAACTATGTTAAGTATTTTCTATATAGTTTAATTAAATAAAATTACAATTTTGGAAAATATACTTTAAAGAATCTTCTCATGTAAGTGATAGATTGTTTATGAGATTTCCAAGCCTTCTTGTAGGTTAAATCAATGCCAAAATCTTTTTTTTTTCACATATATTGTGATCATCTTTGACATCATGTAATGATCACAAATAATGAGCTTATTTTAAATATATGTCTAATGAGCCATAGTTGAGCATGTTGATGGTCTTTAGATCTTACATTTAAAATGTAAATATGTACTAATTAATGCCTCTTATCTTAATCATACTTGACTTTCTAATTTTTTAGCACCACCATCCTTGAACATGTCTTTGAAAAGTAATGAATGTATTATACTTCTTTGCTTGATTTTTGACCTTGACATAAAGTTTTATTTTATCAATCACACACACACACACACACACACACACACACACACACACACACACACACACACACACACATATATATATATATATATATATATATATATATATATATATATATAGTATGATATATATATTATTATCGTAGTTCTTGGATTGGAGGTAATCTTAAGTGCTAACTCTTGTAGAATTAGAGTTATATAGCTTATAGATTCACATTACCACCTGAACCAGTAAAAAACTAATGAACTTATGGATATTGCATTATCCTCATTTACACAAAAAATTACGATTAAAATCTTCTTAAAAATCATACCCACACATATGGAAGTTTATTATCTAGTGGATAAATATATCTTTTTCAAGAAAAAATTAAGATTATAATCCATAAATTGCTCAAGTGGAGGACATGATTGTGCTCTAGTAAAAACACATCACCTTAAGTTTGAGGATAAATTATTTATTAACAACATCTATGGCATTATATGTAAGATTAAAAAATTGTTCAAGAGAAATACTTTTATATACCATAAGTCTTTTGCATTATTTTTAAATAAATATATAACTAAGTTGCAAATCTTCTTTCCACCACCCAAACCTGAATGAAATGTGAGAGTCTAAAAAATATAAAAAGAAGAATTTTTTAGTACATTAGTCTAGGACTTACTCATACTAATCATGATCTAGAAATTAGAGAGTGAGTTTAGGCTCTTAAGTTTCCATTCCTAATAAAAATAGCCTAACCATCTTGCATTTTTATATGAGACTTGGACACATGATTTTAACTCGTAGGAGGTGATAGCTACCAACCCTTCTAGGTAGTTGTAAGTTTAGAGGAGTCAATATATGTTTACTCTCTCTAGGGAAGCGATCTAATAAATCCTAATTTCCCTCTCACTAAAATAGGCCAAGCTCTTAGGTTTGTGGTGTTTAAAAATGCGTAGTCGTAGGGACACTAGATAGATCTTAGGGGGTACTCATTGAAATGATTGAGAATGACATCAAAGAGTAAAATGCCATCTTAAAAGATAAAAGTGTCATCCCATGATGGAGTCAATATCCTAAGAAGGACTCATAATACAGATGAGTCTACGTGTACTAGAGATCTTTCTCCAACCTTACATGGAGGAAGCAAGAAAGAATTTATTATAAACTGGGTTACAAATTCCCTACATGGGCAAGCCCCTTTAGTTAATTACATCTTAGAAGATGGGGTCTTCAAGGAAAACTTTTGATTAAAATAGTCAATCATATTTTTTGTAGATTTTAATGACTATAATCAAAGGATTGCTAAACTCAAATGAGAATAGTTCTTATTATAAGCTAAAGAGAAAAAATTGGGAGTGTTTGGATACTAGGAATCTAGTTAATACTCTAGTCTATTTTATAGTTGGGCTTTATATATTTAAAGAGAGATTTATTTTGTTTGAGTTGATAATTTATCATAATTATATGACTAATATCTTAATAACATAATATTGTAGAAATGCCTAAGAGGTAAGGACCTATGCCTGTAGCAACAGGGAAACTGATAGCCTCATATTATAGAATTAAAGAGCTTTAGCATAAGCTAGAAGCTCGACTTACTTCTACTCAGGGAAGTAAGATGTTTTGACACTCTTACTCAGGAATGTGAACCTATGCTAACTTTTCTAGTCTTATAATCACGTAGAAGGGTTGTCAACTAACATCACCTACACTTTAAATCTTGATGAACATATCTTATATTAGTGCAAGATGGTTAGACTATTGTTTATTAGGAAAGAAGCTTAAGAGACTAAACTCATTCTTAAGGATTCTAAGATCATGATTTGTTGACCTCCATATCAAATTCATAGGAGGGTCAAGTAAGCATGATGAAATCGATGGACATAGGAACATAAAATCATATAAGTCAAGTTTGAAATGCTTCAAAAGGTGGTTAAAATTATCCTAAACAATATTTGCTAAATTATCGAAGGATGATCTCAATTGATTCAATGAAAAATATCAAATGATGAGTACAAAATGCCAAAACTACCTTCATGTGATGCCAACGATGATAAATTGAAGTGCACAATAATGAATGAAATAATATATTTATTGAGTAATAATGATGAAATGATAAATACAAATATATATGTATATGTATTAATAAAAAGATTAATTAAATTAAATTAAAAAAATTATTACTAAAAAGGCATAACAGTTTAAAATTAAATTGAAATGGTTAGACTAAACTAAACAAATATTTTGACTGTTATTATAATTGTTACCGTTAGTTTATCAATGTTAAGATTCTTACTAATGATTACATATATAGTTATATGCTGTGAAATAATAATGGCAATAATAAATGAATGATTAAAATAATGATATTAGTTTTATTACTTTTAATTATAGTTGCATAATTATTTATATACATATATATTTAGAAAAAGGGGTAATTAGTGATCTTTACAAATATTACTAATTTTGTATTATTATAAAACATAAAATTAAAACTATTATAAGTAATTATAATATATTAGTTGTTATATATATACACACACATATATATTAACTAATATATTATAATAAAAAATATAATAAAAATATTATTAGTTGTTACGTAGACATGAAATATGTATATAATAAAATAATAAAAATGCATACATATAAAAATTAATTAATTAATTAGTTGAAATCGCTTTCAAATTTAATACATATATATTAAGTTAGATTAGATTAAAATATAAAATTTAATTTTGTTGCTTTTCCTAACTAAATAAAATAAAACATCTCATACTAACATTTCGTACTAATATGTATCTTTATTAATATCTGTATAAGAAAGAGAAAGAGAGATTAAGTTAATTAATATTGAGTTAATCAAATATCTACATGCTTCTTTATTTTCTTAAATCAGCATGTACTGCACTACCATGCCGGCTACCCACCCTCCGTCCACTACCGTTCCACTAAAGACAAAATATTTAATTGCCTAATGCTAAAGAAGAAAAATATTTGTGCTCTCTCACTTTTCGATACAGCCAGACCTCTTTCTCCTATACCTGCATTCCTTTCCTCCCTCTCTCCAAGAACTCACACAACCTCTCCTTCCACTTTCATTCCTGCGCAGTTCTCTCCCAATCTCAGCAAGGTAATCAGCTCTTTCATGGCTATAAAAAAAAGCTCGTTATTTTTGAATAGCTCTTATTTGGCTCATTTGTTAAGAAAGTAATCGGAATACGAATAAATATTTTAAGTTCAATTTATAAATGAAGAGAATATGAATAATCTTTTGTTCAAACATATTTAACCTATTTTAGCTCGAAATATATATATATATATATATATATGTATATATATATATATATATATATATATATATATATATATATATGTATATATATATATATATATGTATATATATATATATATATGTATATATATATATATATATATGTATATATATATATATATATATATATATATATATATATATATATATATATATATATATTACTAAGTTGATTTTCATGCAATTAGCTTAGATTCAAATCTTGTCTCTTCTATATTTCTCAAATTAATACATTTTCGAGTCATTCGAATTTATACAAGTCATTTTGAATAATTTGAGTCAAACACGAATACTCAAATTTTGAGCCATTTTGAACACTAGTAGAATATGAACAGAATAATTTTTAAATGAAAATATTTGACTTGCTCAAACTCAACTTGTTTATACACTTAAACTCGAGAAAATATCGTCAAGAGCACGTAGCTTTACGTCGGGACTCAATCCTGGCACGCATGTCCATTTTTCCGTTTTATTTTCGACTCTCCGGACGGCGCATTCCGCCGTTTTACGCTCGCCCAACCCGCCCGTCTCAAACAACGGGAGAAGAAAAATGAGACGGGCGTCATTCGACATTCCTCGTCACAGAATAGTTTAGGGTTTTCTTTCGACGAAGGATTTTTCTCAACTCGCTCCGCTCTCGTCGCCTTCGATGATTTAGCAAATCAAAATTGAGGTATTACTACATCGTATTTACACCTGCATTCCTGAACTTTAATGAATTTAGGATTTTCTCTATTCTTCTCACCGTCCAGTAGGTGAACATTTTGGAACATTTAATTCCTTTAAATGAACGTGGCGTGTTGTAGTAGTTTTTGGATATGTTTTGCATGTGTACTCTCTGTACTGTCATGATGGTACATGCCGATATTTTTAAATTTTTGAACTATTTAGCCTTGTGAAATGTTTAGTATATCACATGGTAGGATGTTTGGTGCTGTTTTATGATGAATTTTATGGCCTGTTTAGGGATAGTATATTCAGTCGATAGTTTTTGGGGTGTTTTTGGAAGCCATTTGTTTAGATTATGTTCATTACATTCCATTGGAAGCAATATGGAGGCTGTTTGGATAGTTTTTGGGAGATTTTTACATCTATACTCTCTATACTCTCATGAGAGTACAGATTATTTTCTCATATTTTTCCAGTTTATTTTGCCTGCATGGAGAGAATATGGTCATTACATTCCATTAGAAGCAATTTTCTGGCTGTTTGGTTAAATTTTATGGGAGATTTTTATATGTACTCTCTATACTCTAATGAGATTACAGAGCATTTTGGGCCCTTTTTTTCCAATTTCTTTAGCCTATTTGGAGTAAATATGTTCATTACATTACATTAGGAGCAATTTGGAGGGTGATTGATTATTTTTTTAGTGTTATTTTGCATCACTCTCTCTCTTGAGTACATGATTTTGGTCATTTTTTCCCACTTTCTTCGGCCTCGTTGTTTAGATTATATTCATTACATTCCATTGAAAGCAATTTGGAGGCTGCTTGGATGGTTTTTGGGAGTTTTTTTTTACGTCTGTACTCTCTATACTCTCATGAGAGTACATATTTTTTTCTCATATTTTTCCAGTTTATTTTGCCTGGATGGGGAGAATATGGTCATTACATTCCATTAGAAGTAATTTTCTAGTTGTTTGCTTAAATTTTATGGGAGATTTTTATTTATACTCTCTGTACTTTCTCTACTCTCATGAGAGTACAGAGCATTTTGGGCCTTTTTTTAATTTCTTTGGCTTGTTTGGAGTAAATATGTTCATTACATTACATTAGGAGCAATTTGGAGGGTGATTGGTTATTTTTTGGTATTATTTTGCATTTGTACTCTCTGTACTCTCTTAAGAGTACAAATGATTTTGGCCATTTTTTCTTACTTTTTTTGGTTTAGTTGTTTAAATTATGTTCATTACATTCCATTGGAAGCAATTTGGAGGATGTTTGGATGGTTTTTGATGTCTTTGCATCTGTACTCTTTGTACTCTCATGAGAGTGCATAGCATTTTGGGCCTTTTTTTCAGTTTCTTTGGCCTGTTTGGAGTAAATATGTTCATTATAATCCATTATGAATAATTTGGAGGCTATTTTATTATTTTTTAGTGTTATTTTGTATCTGTACTCTCTGTACTCTCTTGAGAGTACAAATAATTTTGACCATTTTTCCTACTTTCTTTGGCCTCATTGTTTAGATTATGTTCATTACATTCCATTGGAAATAATTTGGAGATTGTTTGGATGTATTTTTGGAAGATTTTTGCATCTGTACTCTCTGTACTCTCATGAGAGTACATAGCATTTTGCATCTTTTTTTCCAATTTTTTTGGCCTGTTTGGAGTAAATATGTTCATTACATTATATTATGAGCAATTTGGAGTGTGATTGATTATTTTTTTAGTGTTATTTTGCATCTGTACTCTCTTGAGAGTACAAATAATTTTGGCCATTTTTCTCCACTTTATTTGGCCTGGTTGTTTAGATTATGTTCATTACATTCCATTGAAAGTAATTTGGAGGCTATTTGGATGGTTTTTAGGAGATTTTTACATCTGTACTCTCTGTACTCTCATGAGAGTATAGAGCATTTTGGGCCTTTTTTGAGTTTCTTTGGCTTCTTTGGAGTAAATATGTTCATTACATTACATTGGGAGTAATTTGGAGCGTGATTGGTTATATTTTTAGTGTTATTTTATATTTGTACTCTCTGTACTCTTTGTACTCTATATACTCTCATGCGATCATAGAGCATTTTGGTAATGTTTTTCCATTTCCTTTGGCCTATTTGAGAAAATATGTTCATAACAAATTATTTAGGAACAATTTGGAGGATGATTGCTTATTTTTTATGTGAGTTCTGCATCTGAACTCTTTGTATTCTCTGTACTCTGTACTCTCTATACTCTTTGTACTCTCTGTACTCTCATGATAGTACATAACATTCTTGGCCTTTTTTCTTAGTTTCTTTGGCCTATTTGGAAGAAATATGTTCATTACATTATATTAGGAGCAATTTGGAGGGTGATTGGTTGGATTTTATCGATGATTTGCATCTGTACTCTCATTAACTAACTTTTCTTTTTGAAGTTTATCATGTCTGGGAAAAGGATAACAGATCTTGAGCCTACCAGTTAGAGCGATATTGATAAAATTATGCAAGCTTGATGAAGTCATTGACATTTTAAAGAGGCTTCATCTGCATCAATTCATTAGACTCCACAAAATTAACAAGACTCAATTGCCATTACCTCAATCCTGTCTTGTTGGGACATAGAAACAAGCTTTCACGGGTGGGCGGTGCATTTCTTTCACCCAGATGAAGTTGCGATTGTATGGATGCCAAATAGAGGGGAGAAGGTCTTATGGCATAAATTCCCACTGTCCAGTTCTATTTAGTGGACTATAAGAATAAACTTGAGCATTCAGATAGCTCATTGCCTGTGACATAATTTGTGCAGTTTTACATACATTTTCTGCTGTCAAATCTTTTTTTTGTATATCACAACTATAGGGTGACATCAAATTTGATTGCCTACACCGATGACATAGATAAATTTGTTGAATATATAAGCGGCGAGCCATTTGGGCCTTCTAGTTTCACTTTGATGGTATTACATCAAAGATTTAGACCAAGGCACAGTACATGAGTGGCTTTGTCACTCTTCTTATGGTATGTTATATATCTTTAGTTATGTGTTATTTGATGCATTGAAGTTAATTATTTTAAATATTCATTGTAGATATGGACGGCTGAGCACATAAGCATCATAAGGCCGTCATTTCCATCTGCAAAGCCACGTATGCTGCAATGGCCAAAAATAAAGTTTTCAGATGCTTTCACTAGTTTGGAAGGACACCGAGTGACATATAATAATATCACTTAGTTCATATAAGAATGTATTTATTTATGTTGTATGTCATCACATTTTTTATCGGTTTAACAGTGCTTTCATTCGAGGACATATTAGAACAGGAGACCTGGCTCCTTGAATCATTGTCCCCTGCCCAACATACAAAACATGTTGAGCCCGATAGTAGTCTTATTCTAAGTTCACTGAGTTTAGCCCCCATTGAATCTCCATATGTCTCTCCTCGATATTCTCCCCGCAGTGTGTAGCACGCCCTCCTTACACCCCATAGACACTCTGTGGAGAGAATACTTGCAAGTTTTAGGGACTTGAAAGATACATTATCATCTTTTCAAGCAACAATAACAGAGAGAATAGATGAGATTGATTTGTGGGTTCTCGAGGAGGTTCTTTGCGGTCCTACATCCCAGTGTGGGGAAGCTCTGTGGAGGTGACCAGGGAAAATCTTGGCAGAGGTCACGGGGGCACATGGCGCTACCATGGAGCTTCCCCATGGAGGCTGGGAGTCTCTTGCTACTCTTATGGATACTTCCACTTGGGAAGCCCTTGTGGTAGCCTCCACTAGGGATGCTCCTATGGAGTCCACCATAGGGGATGCTCTTGTGAAGGCTACCATAGGAGCTTCCCCTATGGAGGCTACCATAGGGGAGTCTCTTGTGGAGGCAACTTCTGCCCACTGGATGCTTCCACTTGGGAAGCCCATTGGAGTCCACCATGGGGAAGCTCTTGTGGAGGCCTCCGCACATGAAGATCTTTGCAAAGCCTTTGTCGGCATTGAGTGGTGTGAAGGCTCAATAGATGAGGAAGAGGAAAACTATTTCTTCCCCCTTCATACACACTTACAGAAAGTCACGATGCAGAATAAGTGATGTGGTGGCCTCCACTCAGGCTGAGCAGCCGACAGTAGAGGTATTAACTTACTTTCTTTTAAATTTGAGATAATAGAAATAGATTTCACTAAATTTTTTTATAAGTTTGCAATGATGAGCCAATAAAAGTAGATGACCCATAGACTGCTATCCTTGTGGTGGAGGAGCATCAGTCGTAAGTATGCATCATCTCAGCAGATCGATCCTTAATTCATAACGAATCTAGCTCTTCATCACTAACTTTCATCATCAATAATTTCCTTGCAGCCAGCAGAGGCACATCATTTTGTTGACTTCTCATCCAGAGATGTCCTGCCTAAGCCGATGCTCCAGCTTATTGACACTTTGTGCTCCCGATTCGAGGACAAGTAATACATTCGTCATTCAACTCCACCTTCATACATAAAATAACCTATTCATTTAATTAAGCTTGCTTTCAAATATTTCTCACTTGCGGTGATCATAGTATTATGGGAATATCATTATTGTATGGGAGATCGATGAGTTCGACATATCGTATCTCTCGGATGCACACATCGATGCCTTGCCTTCTTCGTAGTATTCACTTTCAGTTATATGTCCCCTATTTATACATTTCATGCTTGCATTGGGTATCTTACCCTACAGAAATGGAGGGTGTTATGATTCAATCCTTGTTTGTATAGATAAAAGCTAGAATTTATAAATGTTCTCTTCTTTTCTTCCAGAGTTATGCGAAATATAGCCTAAAGAAGGAAAGCAAAATATTCATCAAGCATGTCACTGCATATAATGTGTCAAGGGCTGAGTTACTCTTACTTTCAATTATAGATAATCAGCACTGGACACTCCTGGTTGGGCATATTAAGTTAGGGGCCGGATATTTTTATGACTCATTACCAAAAATAACCCATAAGACCATTCTTCCTAAGATTGTAAGAGCAATTTTCAATTTGGTTCCCCTAAACTATTTTTTTTTGGGCCAACTTATTGACTATACTTCTTACTATTCAGATCAAATTACTTGTTGAAGATGTTGGCCAGTCTTTTGTGAGCGATCCCATAAAATGACCAATTGAAATGATGAGTGGGCTACCAGTCCAAGATAACAGTATTGACTGCGGATGTTTGTCTACAAGTACGTGGAGGCAATCAATAAACCCCAGTGGTGGGCACCATGATTGTCCCAAGAAGATGAATTACTTTAGAGTGGTTAAACTTCATCTTTTATTTGGGATGAAAAATCAAGGCGAGAAGCTGTACATTTGAAGTTTGATATTTTGCAATCACCTATTTTACAAGCTATTATTTATTATCTTAAACCCTAGAGATAGCATGTACAATCTTCATGTTCTCCGACTTTAGGTGTGCTCTATACTTCATCTATCATTAAGTTTCCTTATTTTTTTTTCATTTATTCAGTTTGGATAGAATATCTTGTGTAAATATCATTTAAAATAATTGTTTGACTGTTGGGTTTCCTATCTAAGCTCTCTTCAATCAGCTGGGTTGCCTGTCTAAGCTCTCTTCAATCAGCTGGGTTGTCAGGAATCTTAATGTTAGACTACTTAACCTATCCTGCATCTGTACTCTTTGCACTCTCTTAAGAGTACAGAGTATTTCTTCTATTTTTTTTCAATTTTCCTAGGCAATTAGATAAGATATGTTTAGCAGAGATCACCTGCAACAATTTGGTTGATGCTGGGCTGCTTTATTGAGATGTGTTTCATTTGTACTCTCTATACTCTCTTGAGAGCATAGAGTATTTCTTCTTCTTTTTTTCAATTTTTTTGGGCAGTTTGGATAAAATATGTTTAACAGAGACACCTGTAGCAATTTGGTTGATGATGGGTTGCTTTATTGAGATGTCTCAAATAATTTGGTTGATGTTGAGGTGCTTGAGATATATTTTATCTATACTCTTTGTACTATCTGTACTCTTTGTACTCTCTATACTCTCTGTACTCTCTATACTCTCTATACTCTTTGTACTCTCTATTCTTAGTTTGGATAAAATATATTTAGAGATCACCTATAGCAATTTGGTTGATGCTGGACTACTTTAATGAGATGTGTTTCATCTGTACTCTATGTACTCTCTGTACTCTCTATACTCTTTGTACTCTCCATTCCATTGCAGGTAGTTTTGGAGGCAAACTATTAGAATATTTGAGGTGTTTTATAGCTGAACTCTTTGTATTCTCCTCAGACTAAATATTATTTTATTAATTTTTTTTCCATTTTTCTTTTTTCTTCTGCGTTGGGAGGAATTGTTTCTATAACCTTTGGAGGATCCTAGTTTGTTTTTTATGAGTTTTCTTAGCAATTTTGCAAGTGTACCCTTTGTACTCTCTATACTCTCTATACCCTTTGTACTATTTATGTTGTCTGTACTCTCTATACTTTCTATACTCTCTGTACTCTTAGGTTGCTTTTTTTATGAGTTTTTTGAGCAGTTCTGCAAGTATACTCTCTGCACTATCTATACTCTTTATGCTGTCTGTACTCTCTGTATTTTCTGTACTCTCTGTTCTCTCTATACTCTCTTTACTCTCTTTGCTCTCTGTACTATATGTACTCTCTATTCCATTGCAAGTAGTTTGGAGGCTGATCATTAGAATATTTGAGATGTTTTGTAGCTGAACTCTTTGTATTCTCCTCATAGTACAGATTATTTTCTTAAGTTTTTTTTTTTCCATTTTTTCTTTGCAGGTCGGAGAGGAATTGTTCACTATAATCTTAAAGCAGTCTAGAGGCTCTTGGGTTGCCTTTTTATGAGTTTTTTGAGCAGTTTTACAAGTGTACCATCTGTACTCTCTATGTACTCTTTTTACTGCTCTTTATGATGTATGCTCTCTCTCATACTCTGTACTCTCTCTCTGCACTCTCTGTGCTCTTCTGATCATGGGCAATTCATATAATATTGTTTATTTTTCTATGATGATTTCTTTATTTATTTGGAGAAAATATGCTTAATTTTGATATTCAAATTATATCATATTTTAAATTCAGATCAACTAAAAAAGTGAAGTTAAAATTTATATTATCTAAAAATTAATAATTACAGTAATTTATATTATGTAATATCTAAAAATCATGATTGAATGATACCAGTATGTCAAATCGGATGCTAGTAATAAACCATTATACTCAGTCACATTCATAATGCACAATATGAAAGTATGGAGGAGAAGCAATATAAACCACTTAATATGTGAACTTAATATAAGTGGGTACGATTACTACTTAACTCTTTAATAAAGAAAATTATGTTCTTTAAAAATATGCTAAAATTTTTTAAATGTCTAAAATTAGTTTCTATCTGCCGAAATCATGCTTCTTAAAACCTACTATCTACTAGATCATGTAGTGCATAAAATAGATAAATAAACTACCAAACATGCGACAAGATCTTATTTAGAAATATAAATTTTGAGGGCCGTGTGGAATTCTTTATTTTAAGATGATGATTTTTTTAAATAATCTAATAATTGAAAGTATCATCTTAATTAAATTAATATTATCAACAAATTTATAAATACTTAGTAAACTAATATCATCAGTACTAATATCATCTTCATTACACAATTTTTTTCTTCAAGTTCTATTAATCTTATTGATAGGAACATACAAGCTTATCAAATTTTGTAATGCATGCAATAAAAATCATTTCATAAAATATATAATACTTTATAGAGTATATATCAACCTATGTAATGCATGCAATGAAAATCAGTTCATCCTCCTAAGCAAGGTAGAGTCATCAATCAGATACTGAAATTTGGTAAAATATAAGAAATTTTATTTCCACAGTCGAAGGATTACAAGGTCCTTATAACTCAATAACTATTACTTAAAGAGCTACAAATAGCCTAGAGAGAAAATCTCCTAGCTTAATACAATTAAAACATGTGAAAGAGGAAAAGAAAGCAAAAGATATAAATAGAGCAAAGGAGCAAGCAATTGGCCAGCCATCAACTGAAAATCTTGTGGATAAGAGAAGTGTATGCCTCCAGAAGTTCTCTTAAGAGAAGGAACACACACAAAATAAGCGAATCTGAACATGAAGAAGAAGTAGCATAGTTAAAGTGATACAAGCTAGGTTGAAAGTAAAATAATGTAATGAGAGAGATATGGAGATATAGGTGGAGAGGCTCAGGCTTGTCACAAATTGGGGCAACTAGCATGAGCATCCAAACTTCAAAGGAAGGGTTACATCACACACTACTACCGACCAAGGAATGGGTGAAGTCATCCCAGCCATCATAACCTACAAATCTAGGGGAAAATGGTAGCCAATTTGATAGAAATCTTATGATCTTAACCAACACCCACAGGAAAGGTAAAGGGTTGACAACTCCCCTTTCTAAGATAATAAATGACATAACAAAATAAATCATAGCCAACAAAACCCTAACCACACAACATCACTAATCATAGTTACTACTTACGCCACACACATATGCAAGCATAACAACAAAATCAGTGGTAAAGGGATGGCTAAATAGAACCAACATTATATCAGTGCAATTAAAATAACTGAAATAACCCCTAGTGAGGAAATCATGAAAGTATCAACAATACAGATGGTACATATCAACATAAAAATGACATCATATCCCAATATACTTGTAGTGTTAAGAGAAATAAGAATCGATTGAGATAGTGGCCATAATTAATAAAGATAGCCACATGGTTGTCAATAGACCAAAGTTCCAAGTAGAATCCAGACACATTAGCTCTAGAACTCAGGAAAACCGCTTTGGCAGGAAAAAACCAAGCAAAAAATATTTGACCAATATTAATGTCCATTTGGGCCTTCCTGGTTTCAAGCAAGTTCTGCTATCTGTACACTTTGTACTCTCATGAAAGTACAGAGCATTTTGGGCATTTTTTTTCCCAATTTTTTTTGGCTTGTTTGGAGAAAATATGTTCATTACAATCCATTAAAAATAATTTGGATGTTGATTGCTTAGTTTTTAGAAGATTTTTGCATATGTACTATTTGTACTCTCTATACTCTCTACATTCTCTATACTCTCCTAATCTTGGTGTGCCTATTAAGTAAAAGAAAGTCATCTTGGAGACTTTAAAGTATTACAAAAATGATTGTACAGTCGAAGAACACATAATTAAATGATGTCTTACATTAAAATATTTTCCTGTAATAATATCCATCATCAGCTTAGTGTACCCTTCAACTGATTGATTGATTGTGGAGCTCGAGTTGAATTTCTGTAGTAGAACATCGTATTAGTTGATGATTTTTTACAGCTTCGATGTGTGATATTCTATCGTACCTCATACTCGCATAGAGAAAGGTGTTCAATATGTTTTGCAACATTATCAGACTGTACTTTGGTTTATGTAACAACAAAAATAGGATGGTTTGAAGATTAATATTTAAAATATTAAAAATTAAGAGGCAAATAGAAAATTACTCTTGGATTTCTTGGATCACTCCCAATATCCTTTAACCCTTGTATTGAAAATACCCTTTGGACGTTGCTTAACTGGATCCTTTAAGATATCTTTTCCCTTGTCCACTATGATTGACTTCTTCTTCTTAGTTGCTTATTTGGAAGAATTTTCCCAATTATAGAGATGTCATATAGTTTTTAAGGATATAAGCATATAGTCCTCATCTCTCTTATTATCCTGCCCTGGCTTATTTGATATGCATATCAACTTATGTTCAAAAAAATGCCGTAGTATTTCTACATTGCTTTCCATATCTCTTAATTTTGATGCACTATCGATGTAGATATCCCTCTTCTCGTAGACCATCGTAGAGAGAAGACACTTATCAAAATAATGCACTACACCTTCTAAGAACTTCTATAGTACAAAGTAATCCATCATTTCAAATTTTTTGCAAGTACAAGTTACTTCTAAGGTAGTCCCATTGAAATGGACAATCCATATTTTGGATGAATTTTTATTCTTTAAGTTTCTCACCAAATACTCCATGGGGCTCATCGGTGCACGATTCTTGATAGGCCTCCAATGCAAAATTCTTCCTCAAACATAGTATAAAGCTTTCTTGTATAAAATATAGCAGCTTATTTTAGAATTGGACTAGTCTTAACGACAGGAATAATTGTTGACTTGCTACACTTGAAGTCTTCGTCATGTTCATTCTGGTGTCATGTCTCCATAACCTTCTCCAACCTCAAGAAACAATCTGTGAGTAAATTTGTTGGTTTAGAGATTCTGTGACATACGTTGTTTGTGGACTCACTATGTTGCGTTAACAAGATGCCCATGCAAAATGAGTCCTTGCTGAATGCAGGGGACCACTTGGATCTAATTTTATAAAGCTTAGACAGCCAAGCATGATCATGCAAATTGCCTTCTTCTAGCATGGCAGACCAAGCTTCTTCAAACTCTTCCTCTGAGTCACACTTGCTCATGCATGTATAAAATAGCCCTTATACTCTCTTATTACTATTAAAACAATGAACCTTGGAAGGAGCTTTCTTTGAAATATGCCATTGGCCCAACCTATGATGAGTATGTGGTAATACAATTTTGATAGCTCTTGTCATTGCCTGATATTGATCAGTGAATATTATTATAGGATGTCTGTCACTTATCAACCGAAGAAATGTTTGGAATAGCCATGAGAATGACTCAATTGTCTCTTCTAATAAAAAGGCTACTCCAAATAAGATATTTTGCCAGTGATGATTCACTCCAACAAGAGGGGCACAAACAAGATTATATTTATTGAGTCGATAGATTGTATCAAAAATTATCACATCCCCAAAATAATCATATTCTATCCTAGACATACCATTGCTCCAAAAAAAATGTACTAAGCAATCTAACTCATCAACTTGTATATCCCATGCAAACATCCCATCTGCTGCTTACCTTTTCTTGAATAGTTATATTAATGCATTACTATCACCATTGGTAATCCTTGATCTTCTCTCTTTCTGAATGAAGTTGAAAGCATCTCTTTTTGTGAATCCAATATTCTTTTTTCCAACTTTCTCGGTTAGATATGAATGCATCGGTTTCTAATTCGCCTCTATCATTGTCTTTAACACAGATGCCTTCTCATCACTAATGCATCTGTGTGATCTGAGAAGATGTAGGTCAGCAAGCTTTGGCAAAGAATGATTATAACTTTTTGTATATTTTTTAACCATCTAGTTCCCCTCAAATCAATAGAGAATCTAATCATGGCCAGACAACTAGTCCTTGTATCAGTTTTTTAGAATTTTGTTAAGCCGTTTATACTGGAAGATTTCTTCCAACCAGCTTTTGCACATAAAAAAATCTTTTGATTTCAATTTCTTGGAGTTTGTCCAATAACTAGTATGGTCCTTCCGAACATAGAAGCCAGTTTGATGTGCATAGTCATAGTACAGTGCATACACTTACATTTTATTATAAACAGTGGTGCCAAAGAATTTCCACAAATTTGGGTCATTAGACATCATAACTTCATCATCGCATTGCTCATTGATCATATTCATCTGCCCAAATAGCTCCAAAAATATGTGAAATGTAAAATAGATCTACAAATGAACATATTCCCTCCAAACAGGCCAAAGAAACTAGAAAAAAATGAGCGAAATCTTGAGAGTACATAGAGTATAGATGCAAAAAACCCCCAAAAATCATCCAAACAGCCTCCAAATTACTTCCAATGAATGTAATAAATATAATCTAAACAACCAAACCAAAAAAAGTGGGAAAAAATAGCCAAAATTATCTGTACTCTCAATAGAGTACAGAGAGTACAGATACAAAATAACACTAAAAATATAACCAATCACCCTCCAAATTGCTCTTAATGTGATGTAATGAACATATTTACTCTAAACAGGCCAAAGAAACTGGAAAAAGACCCAAAATGCTCTGTACTCTCATGCAAAAATCTCTCAAAAACTATCCAAATAGCCTCCAAATTACTTCTAATGGAATGTAATGAACATAATCTAAATAACCAAGCCAAAGAAACTGGGAAAAATGGCCAGAATCATCTATACTCTCAAGAGAGAGAGTACAAATGCAAAATAACACTAAAAAAATAACCAATCACTCTCCAAATTGCTCATAATATAATGTAATGAACATATTTACTCCAAACAGGCCAAAGAAACTAGAAAAAAGGCCCAAAATACTCTGTACTCTCATGAGAGTATAGAGAGTATAGATGTAGAAATCCCTTAAAAAATATCCAAACAGCTTCTAAATTGCTTGTAATGAAATGTAATGAACATAATCTAAACAACCATGCCAAAGAAAGTGAAAAAAAATGGCCAAAATCATCTGTACTCTTAAGAGAGTACAAGAGTCTGGATGCAAAATAACTAAAAATAATAAACGACCTCCAAATTATTCATAATGGATTGTAATGAACATATTTACTCCAACAAAAAATTGGAAAAAAAAAGGCCAAAATGCAGACTCTCATGAGGGTACAGAAGTACAGAGAAATCTGAAAAAACCATCAAAAACTATCCAAACATCCTCCAAATTGCTTCCAATGGAATGTAATGAACATAATCTAAATAATAAGGCCAAAGAGTAGGAAAAAATGGCCAAAATTATCTGTACTCTCAAGAGAGTACAGAGAGTACAGATGCAAAATAGCACTAAAAAATAACCAATCACCCTCCAAATTTCTCCTAATGTAATGTACATATGTATTATTCAAAGGAGAAAAGAAAATGCCACTCTCATGAGAGTATAGAGAGAAGTATAAGAGTGAGATGAAAATCTCCCATAAAATTTAACCAAACAACTAGAAAATTGCTTCTAATGAAATGTAATGACCATATTCTTTCCATTCAGGCAAAATAAATAAGAAAAATATGAAAATCATATCATGAGAGTACATGATGGTAAATCTCACAAAAAATATCCAAACGACCTCCAAATTACTTAATGAATGTAATGAACATAATTTAAACAACAGAAAGTGGAAAAATTGCCAAAATCATTTCTCAAGAGAGTGAGAGATCAGAACTCCCTAAAAATAAATCAATTCCAAATTATTCTAATGGATTGTAATATTTTCTCAAACAAAAAATTGGAAAAAAATGCTCAGTATACTCAAGAGTATGAGAATGAGTATAGAGTATAGAGTATAGAGGTAGAGAGAGTATATTAAGTACAAAGAGTACATAAAGTACAGAAGCAGAAATCCCCCAAAAAATATCCAAATAACCTCCAAATTGCTTTCAATGGAATGTAATGAACATAATCTAAACAACCAAGCCAAAGAAAGTGGAGAAAAATGGCCAAAATCATTTGTACTCTTAAGAGAGTACAGAGAGTACAGATGTAAAATAATACAAAAAATAATCAAACAGCCTACAAATTATTCCTAATAGATTATAATGAACATATTTACTCCAAACAGGCTAAAAAAACTAGAAAAAAAGATCCAAAATGCTCTGTACTCTCATGAGAGTGCAGAAAGTATAGAGAGTACAGATGAAAATCTCCCATAAAATTTAACCAAATAGCCAAAAAAATTACTTCTAATTGAATGTAATGACTGTATTCTCCCCATCCAGGTAAAATAAATTGGAAAAATATGAGAAAATCATATGTACTATCATGAGAGTACAAAGAGTACAGATGCAAAAATCCTCCCAAAAATCATCCAAACAGCCTCCAAATTGCTTCCAATGGAATGTAATGAAATAATCTCAACAACTAGGACAAAGAAACTAGGAAAAATGGCCAAAATCATCTGTACTCTCAAGAGAGTACAGATGCACTAAAAATCAACCAAACCGCCTCCAAATTATTTCTAATGGAATGTAATGAACATATTCTCTCCAAACAGGCCAGGAACTCATGAAAAATAATATAAAATTGGTCAGTACTCTCATGAGATTACAGAAAGTAAACATGCAAAGCAGTTCCTAAAACATGCACAGTCCTCTTGCAAAGAACTCCAAACATTGTATGAAATATATATTAAATAAAATAATTTTAAGGAATATCATAACAAATCGTAGAAAAATTGTACGTATACAACGGTTGAGAAAAATTACCGATGAATTTTTTTAATACCTCGCCTAAATTGTGTTCCTCCGTTCTTGTGATTTTTTGTAAAAGGAAATGAGATTTCTATTTCTCTCTTTGAGCTCGGTTTGCAAGAAAAATAACATCTATATATATATATATTATATATATATATATATATATATATATATATATATATATATATATATATATATATATATATATATATATATATATATATATATATATATATATTCTCTTATATATTCTTAATTATTTTTAGACGGGTTGCCGGGTAATAAATGGCATCGTGAATGCAGTCCATTTCATGGTTTATTCAGTTAAGCTAAAATGGGAAAAAATGCAGGACGTGGGCCATTGGGTCCGCGTAAATCTACATGGACTCGACGTAATATTTTCTCCTTAAACTCTTCTCTCTCTCTCTCCAATTCTTTCTCAACTCATAGCTCTCACGTCATCTGTATCTCACCTCTGCCTTTATCTCCAGCGCACCCCTTCTCTCCTCCTAAAGCCAAACACAGCCGCACCTCCCTCGCATGTGACTCCTCGACCAATCTCCTTTCACAAAATGGCTAGCTACATTCTCTTAATCACGAGCGATTTGAACCCCATCATCACACACGTTGCGCTTCCCTCATTTCACACAACGAAAAATCAGAGTTACCTCATCCTCATGCTCGCAGTTAGTCACGCAACTCCCTATTTGTCTCTATCTTCTACGCACACCCCACACAAAAATCTAAGCCGCAACACTTCGTCCTCTTACCTAGCATTTGAGTTCCTCTTCTGTTTATCCCAAAAGAAGTAAGCAGATTCACATAAATATCTTCTTCTCCATAATCGTCACTCACGTGTTACAGCACCACTTCACGAGGTCGCCGCCATCTCTCCCATCATGCCACCTCAGATCTTAACCACAACCCACTTCCTCTATTTCAAACATCACAACATTGATAATCCGACCTCGTAAGCTTGCTTCGACAACCCGTCCTCAACTAACGCTGCATGCATCAGTAGTCTTTCCTGGCTGCTCCTTGCTCAATCTTCCTATTCGAAAACTCAGCTCTCGCCATTTCTCCAAAATCAAAATCTTCCATGCTGCAATTCATTCCCCGCCGATCTCATAAACAACTACAAATCCTCACTGCCTTATGTTTCTTCTTACGAACACTTGCTCGTGATCCCTAGCATCTGGCCTTTGCTTGCACTTAGGAGCTGAAGTTTGGGTTATCACCTACATCTCCTATTCTTTCTAGTATCCCTGCACTACATGTCCTCTCCTTTGTCAATTTCTTTCAGCAGCCAATAGCAGTCGTTGCCATTCTGAACATCTAACCCTCCCTAGAAGGCCACTCTGAACCTGCCTTCTAACCACGACCGACCATAGCTTCAACTCTCCATTCTTTTTATTTTTTATGTATAAAACAACTGCATCACCCATTGACCAACGCTCCTAACATAGATTGTTTATTTTACAAGTAGAGCCAACATCCTACAGTATCCATTTCTCCCTCATAAACCTAGCTGTAAGCTTCTCTATCTGGTTCTCTTACGGGTTTCTTTATTCTGCTTGCCAACTAGCCACCACTTTACCCTTAGTTCGCTTATACTCCCACTAAGCTAGCCAATCACTAATAATTACTCTCATATCTTTTTGGTACCCATACAACAAGTCATTGACAAGCATTTACATCAGAACAACCTTTCAACCTAACAACCCTAATTTACAACCCCTCCTACCTTATTCTTTTCTATTAAAACAAGAAATAAAGACTTCTATGTTTAAAATTATTGTTTACTATTTTGCAAATTTATTATTGACCATCTCGCATTGAAGGTAAAATGGTGGAGGATGTGTAAAATTGTGCTAAACTTACATACTCATTTGTGTTGTTTCAACACAACAGAAAAAAAAAAACTTGCTTTAAGTACCTATTTACAAAAAGAAAATTTGCTAGGATTAAGTACTCATTTGTGTTGTCCGAACACTGTGGGGGATTAATTTTTGATTTTCTAATGGCAAGATACAATTCTTAATATAACAAAAATAAAAGTATAGTAAAGTCAAGAGAGACATATTTTTTACGTTTAAACCTCAAACGACCTGTCCACCTAGCTACTGGTAGGAATCCACTAAATGTAAAATAACTTACAAATAGTACTTTCTTATAATGGGGAGAGTACAATCCCTACAATAATATGTACTCTTCTACAAAGGGGCGAGTACAACCCCAATATAAATTTTACAGCAGGAAAAGAAAAATACAAAATAATAATTTTTGATAAAATAAATCTCTAACAAATATACCAAGCTATCCAATTCAAAAAATTATCTCACAACTTATAAATGATCACTTTACAACAAAAAAATTTGGCAAGATAAAATGCTCAGTTAATATTGATAAGAAAAAATAAAATAAATATCTTAAAGTGATCTTATTAAGATGTTTATGTTATTACAATTTGTAGACTAATATAAAAATGATTTTAAAATAAATTCACAATATTCAATAAAATAAATTTCAGCAAGGAGTAATTTATTATATTTTAACCAAAAAATGTTTTCAGTTAATGCAAATGATCACATAATACTTAAATAAAATTAGCATATGATAGATCTAAGTAGGCTAGTAAGCTTTTAATTAAGAAGAGAGATCTAGCAAATATAAAAATAATTTCAGCACAATAAATTAATTTAAAATGCTTAAAATATACTTCTAAAATAGATCTAAGAATAAATGATCTTTTAAATAAGACTAATGCAGAAATATTTTAAGAAATCAAAAGAAATTTGTAGGAAATAAAAATTTCAACAAGTTGAAATAAATCCTACAAACTATCATAAGAGTTTTTATAAAAAATGATTGAATAAACTTTAATGGGAAAAACTTAGACTTTGATGTCCAAAGACTAATCTACCAAAAAGAATAAATAGATTGTGAAAATAGTATGAACGACTAAAAAGGGATTAAGATCAAGAAAATAAACTCAAGTGATTTGAGAAAGTTTGCTTAGTTGAAGATGTTGAAGCTTCCAAACCAAGGATTTGATCTTGCAATATTTGGAGAACACTTGGAAGGAAAATCTAGGAAATTTTCTCTTAGATTTTCTTGAGGGATTTTGAATTTGAATGAGGAATGCTTTCATGAAGAGAATGAGGGCTATTTATAGTCAAGAAGGTCATTTTGAATTATTTCAAAAAATATATTATTCTAACATCATTTTATCATATAATAATTTAATATTCAATAAAAATATAATTTATATTAAATAAATATTAAATTCAAATAGCCAAAATTCAGATATTCACATGGGCAAGTCAAAAATAATCAAATATGACTCTTAATATATTCAAAGCATGTAGCATGCATTCATTATTAAAACTAGCTAATGATTGAAAAGTCATATTAAATTCAATTTTATTTAAACGAGGGTCATGTAACCTATCAAATTAAAGGAAAAAAATACAAGGAATCTGTTGGAGATGAAATCAGATATAAATTCCTTGATTATAAAATTACTTTGGCTAAACTACAAAATTCCACATATTTTTGTTAGTTTTAAAATATGACATTTAAATATTATGATATAATTTATATATAAGCATACATATGTTAGTTATCATATAACCTTCAAATTAAACTAAAATATTTAATTATATTAAGTAAATAAAATAATTACACATAATAGTCATAATTCATTATCATTTGTTATTTTGATAATTCAAATGCTATGTATGAAACATATAATTGAATGTTAATTAGATAGAGATTTATATAAATTAACCTCATTATCATTATCTAAAATAAATAAAAATAATATGTTAAGTTATGAGCAAATTGATTCATGCCAATAAACTCATATGAATTTCTAAGATGCATATAACCTAAAATACTGTATCTTGAGCTTCACATTATCCATTTTGATCTATCTTTTATTCTTCTATTCTTGCAATTTCCTCAAACATGTTATGAGATGTACTGGATATGTAATTAGAAATTAATATATTTGAAATAGATAAAACATACATCAGAACATCCAGGCATACATTTGTTATCATAAAAATTAATCGGATTGAACATGAGGCTCATTAAGCCAACAATCTCTTCCTTTTTGACTATTACAAACTAATGTTGGGTATTGATTTTGATGAAGGTGCAAATTGACCTTCCATCATAATTTTTTAAAAAATTTCTCTTCCAAAAAATATTTTTGCATAAGAGATGAATAATGTTGCTCCCCCTAAATGTATGCTTGAAATAGACTTAATATCAACTAACATTTTGCTCTTCTCCCCCTTTTGACAACATCAAAAAGTGAGAACAAACTACATATAATTTTAAATATTATAATCTAACTTGCCAAGCATGCATCTTAAAGTACAGAAATGTTCTTCTGGTAATGATTTTGTAAAAATATCTGCAGTTTATAAATCGGTACTAATGAAATTAATATTAACATCACCTTTCAAAATATGATCCCTAATAAAATAATGTCTAATTTCTATATACTTGGTTCATGAGTGCTGGTTATAATTTTTGGTCAAACTAATAGCACTAGTAATGTCACACTAAACTAGAATATGATCTTGCTTAATACCAAAATCTTTTAATTGTTGCTTTAACCAAAGGCCCAGCAACACCGACTGTATGTACTCGCTGAGTGGATAAAGCTTGAATTTTATTTCCTAGATGACCAAGACACAAACGATGATCCTAAAAAATGACATGTGCCAAGTGTGCTTTCTCTATCTACTTTACATACAACCAAATCAGCATCAGAATAAGCAACCAAATCCCATGTTAAAGAATTTTTAGGATACCATAAACCTAACCTAGTAGTGCCTATCAAATACCAAAAGATACACTTGACTGCTATTAAATGAGATTCTTTCGGGTTGGCCTGAAAATGAGCACACAAATAAACAATAAACATAATATCAAGCCTACTAGCAACAAGGCATAAAAGTGAACCTATCATACTCCTATAAAGTTTTTGATCAACAAATTTTCCTAATTCATCTAAATCTAATTTTGTAGATGGGCTCATAAGAGTTTTACTAGATTTAAATCTTTTCATGTCAAACCTCTCAAGTAATTGATTTATGTATTTGGTTTGACAGATGAATGTGCCATTTTCTTGTTGCTTCACTTGAAGACCTAAGAAAAAATTAAGTTCTCCCATCATACTCATTTCAAACTCTTTAGAAATCAAAGATGAGAACTCATGGCACAAAGATTCATTTATACTTTCAAATAATATATCATCTACATGCACTTGTACCATAATCAAATCATCATCTATGCTCTTAAGGAATAAGGTGGTATCTACTCTACCCTTTCTAAATCCATGATCTATCAAAAGTTACTTAACCTATCATACCAGAAGCCTGTTTTAAATCATATAAGGCTTTCTTTAATTTATACACATGATTTGGACAATCTAGGCTCTCAAATCGTGGTTTGCTACATAATAAATTTAAAAATGTACACTTGACATCCATTTGAAAAAGTTTAAAATACCTAAAATAAGCATAAGCAAGGAGTAATCTAATAGCTTCTAGTCTTGCTACGGGTGCAAAAGATTCTTTAAAATCTATACCTTCAACTTATGTGTACCCTTGTGCAACTAACTTAACTTTATTTCTAATAATATGACCTGAATCATCTAACTTATTCCTAAAGACCCATTTTGTTCCAATGACATTTTGATCTTAGGGTCTTGGGACTAATTCCCAAACATCATTTCTTACAAATTGGTTCAACTCCTCTTCCATAGCAATAATCCAAAAATTATCTTTTAATGCTTCTTCTAAATTTTTAGGTTCAACCTCAGATAAAAATGCTAAATGATCTACAACCTCTCTACTATGTCTTCTGGTCATAACTCATTTTGAAGGATCTCCTATAATTAGTTCCTTTGGATGATTTTTATTATGTTTCCATTCTTTAGGCAATGAATTATCCACATTATCTTCTAAAGATATTTTCTTAAAATTATCAATCTCTTCATCACTCACTTCATTTCTAATAGGATCAATTAAATTTCATAAAAGTAACATGTATTGATTCTTTTATAATCATTTTTTTCTTATTAAAAACTTTGTAAGCTCTACCAGAAAGAGAGTATTCTAAGAAAATACCATCATCTGATTTTGAAATCAAACTTACCTAAATGCTCTTTTCCATTATTCAAAATAAAGCATTTACATCCAAATACATGAAAGTGTTCAATCTAAGGCTTCTTTCCAAAAAAACAATTCATAGGGTGTCTTTTTTAAAATTGGTCTAAAATAGATCCTGTTCATCACATAACAAGCAATATTTACTGCTTCTGCCCAAAAATATTTTGGCAATTTATAGTCATCAAGCATAGATCTACTTAATTCAATTAATATTCTAATTTTTTCTCTACTACATTTTGTTGGGGAGTTCTAAGTGCAGAAACATTATGTCTAATCCCATGTTCATCACAATAATCCTCAAATAATTTATTTTTAAATTTTCACCTTGATTAGTTTGAACCCTATTAATCAAAAGGCCTTGTTCTCTTTGAATATATTTAGAAAACTTTCTAAACTCACCAAAAACATCATCCTTGTAAGTTACAAACAAAACCCAAGTATGTCTAGAGAAATCATCAATAATCACAAAACCATAATTTTTTCCACCTAAGCTAGTGGTGCTAATTGGAACAAATAAATCCATGTGCAATAATTTTAGAGGTCTAGAAGTAGAAACAATATTTTTACTTTTAAATGGGCTTCTAGAATGCTTACCATGAATACATGCATCACAAACATAGTTTGAATGAAAATTTAATTTAGGCAATCCAACTACTAAACCAAGTTTAACAATTTTATTGAGTGTGTGCATGTTAATATGACATATTATCCTATGCCATAACCATATATCTTCATGAGTTCTTTTAAAATAAAATAAATTCAAATTCACATCAAGAAAGCTATCTAAATCAATGACATAAATATTTGTATATCTTTATCCTACTAACAAATCATTTTCATTCTTTTTTATAATGTAATATGATGCATGGGATACTACATTCAAACTTTTATCACATAATTGACTAATAAAAATTAAATTATGTTTTAATCCTTCTACTAGAAAAACTTTATCTAAAGTGATACAATTCTTACAAATAGAATCAATGCCAATGACCTTTTCCTTTGCATTATCTCCATATGTAACAAATCCTCCATCACTTGATTCTAAAGTTTAGTCAGTTTAGTTTAGTGGCTAGGCATGAATTTTCAGCGATTCTATTAAGGATAGTTTTTTCTTTCCATATTTGGTTAGTCATACATATACTAAACTAAACTAAACTAGAAGAAACTGACTGAAACTGGGTTGAACTTATACAATATTGGAAAACAAACCCGAATCAGAGACAATAGGGACATAATTTTTTATGTAGTTTGGCCAAACCCCAAAACAGGCCTATATCCACGCCTAGCCACCCCTCACTAGGAATTCACTAAATGTAAAATAGCTTACAAATAATAGTCTCTTATAACATGGTGAGTATAACCCCTACAACAATATGTACTCTCCTACAAAGTACAACCCTAATATAAATTTTACAACACGAAAAGAAAAATACAAAATAATAATTTTTGATAAAATAAATCTCTCACAAATATACCAACCTATCTAATTCAAAAAATGATCTCACAACTTATAAATGATCACTTTACAACTTAAAATTTGGCAAGATAAAATGCTCAGTTAATATTGATAAGAAATAATAAAATAAATATCTTAAAGTAATCTTACTAAGATGTTTATGTATTACAATTTGTAAACTAATAAAAAAATGATTTCAAAATAAATTCACAAAATTCTTTTGCATAATAAATTAAATTTCAGCAAGGAATAATTTATTATATTTTAACCAAAAAGTTGATTTTAATGTAAATGATCACATAATACTTATATAAAATTAGTATATGATAGATCTAAGTATGATAGTAAGCTTTTAATTAAGGAGAGAGATCTAGCAAATATGAAAATAATTTTAGTATAATAAATTAATTTAAAATGCCTAAATATACTTCAAAAATAGATCTAAGAGTAATTGATCTTTTAAATAAGACTAATGAAGAAATATTTCAAGAAAATAAAAATTTCAATAAGTTGAAATAAATCCTACAAACTATCACAAAAGTTTTTACAAAAAAATAATTGAAGAAACTTTAATGTGAAAAACTTAGACTTTGATGTCCAAAGACTAATCCACTAAAAGTATAAATTGGAAAGAATAAATAGATGGTAAAAATGGTATGAACAACTAAAAAGGGGTTAAGATCAAGAAAACAAACTCAAGTAATTTGAGAAAGCTTGCTTAGTTGAAGATGTTGAAGCTTCCAACCAAGTATTTGATCTTGCAATATTTGGAGAACATTTGGAAGGAAAATCTAGGAATTTTTCTCTTAGATTTGCTAGAGGGATTTTGAATTTGAATGAGGAATGCTTTCAAGAAGAGAATGAGGGCTATTTATAGGCAAGAAGGTCATTTTGAATTATTTCAAAACAATATATTATTTTAACATCATTTTATCATATAATAATTTAATATTAAATAAACATATAATTTATATTAAATAAATATTAAATTAAATTAATATTCACATGGGCAAGTAAAAAATAATCAAATATGACTCTTAATAAATTCAAAACATGTAGCATGGATTCATTATTAAAATCAGCTAATGTTTGAAAAGTTATATTAAATTCAATTTTAATCAAACATGAGCCATATAACCTATCAAATTAAAGGAAAAAATATAAGGAATCCATTGGAGATGAAATCACATATAAATTCCTTGATTATAAAATGACATTGGCTAAAATACAAAATTTCACATATTTTTGTTATTTTTGAAATATGACATTTTAATATTATGATATAATTTATATATAATCATACATATGTTAGTTATCATATAACCTTGAAATTAAAATAAAATATTTAATTATATTAAGTAAATAAAATAATTACACTTAATAGTTATAATTTATTATCATTTATTATTTTGACAATTCAACTGCTACGTATGAAACATATAATTGAATGTTAATTAGATAGAGATTTATATAAATTAATCTCATTATCATTATTTTAAATAAATAAAAATAATATGTTAAGTTGTGATTTAATTGATTCATGCCAATGAACTCATATGAATTTCTAAGATGCATGCATATCTTAAACATTTTCCATTTGATCTATCTTCTTTACTTCTATTCTTGAAATTTCCTCAAATATGTTGTGAGATGTATTGGATATGTAATTAGCAATTATTATATTTAAAATGCATAAAACATACATTAGAACATCCAAGCATACCTTTGTTATCATCAAAATTGTCAAATGAATCGGTCATTAAAGGAGGAAATATTAGAAGTACTCATTTATGTTGTTCCAACATGGTAAGGAAAGCCTAGAATACTTAGATTTTATGCAGGTGATGAAGATCCCATGCACGCTTTTTGTAAGCATGATAGGTTTGGAGTCATTAGGTTGTGATGTCACTTGACACCCATAGTGCATGCCTTTAAAAGATTTAAATTGGACTAAAAATAAGACATATATATATATATATATATATATATATATATATATATATATATATATATATATATATATATATATATATATATATATAAGAGAGAGAGAGAGAGAGAGAGAGAGAGAGAACATAAAAATAGAGTTTGAGATGAAATTTATAGTGAATGAAAACATAGTGGTGATTGAGCAACATGAGACTAAATAATTTTTTCACAAGCTATAGCAAAATGCAATGATTTGTTCACTAGCACGAATAAAACTAAAGGATCATTTGGCTTGTATTATATCATACATTAAAATAGTCTAAAAAGCCTAAGTCAAATGCAAGCAAGACGTATAAGGAGTTATGATTAAGCTGAAATGCTAACTTTTAATTAGGATCAAGCTCAAATCAAACCTTAAAATGAATTCGTAAAGAATTAATTGCCCACACATGAGCAAAATCATTACTTAATATTTCATTAAAGACACCAACAAAGCTTTTTATTGAGAATTAAAACCATAATGATAATAATAAGCTATCATTCTTGTAGATTTACAACTTATCATTGAGCTTGATGATCCACATGGAACAAAACAGCTTGCTAACAAGCATAAGTGCAACCCTTGATTAATAGTTGAATTGTGTTGCAACTCTTTATGAATAAGTAGAATGAGATTTGAACAGATCAAAATGAACTTATAAAAAAAGTGGATGGCTTGTCAAAGAATTTGAATAAGGATTGTGATGAACTTGATGTTCACCTATAGATATGAACAAAACTTGTAATGAACTAAATGTTCACTTACATGTTGAAAGAAGAATCATAATAAATTCAATTAATCATTAGCAGACATGAGCATAAACCTATGGTGAGTTTGAATGGCTCATCAACAAGGATATGCAAGGCTTCTCATTGAACAAATAAATTGTGATTTGACTCATATTGAAGAAGTTGAAATGGAATAAATTTTAAGCTAGATTTATAAAGAACTCATTAATGAACATGAGTAAGCTTTATTATTGAATCCATATATTGCAATGTGTTATTTAAAATGAACTAAATAAGGCTCCAATTGAACACAAAAATAAGCACATGAGATTTTTTGAATGCAATCTTCAAGCTAGAGTGAAAATCAAATGAAGTTCATAGGAGATTTTCACTGAAACCAAGTAACCTATTAGCGAGTATGATCATGACTTCTTAATGAATAATTGACTCATATTCAAAAGAAGCTCAAATTCAAATAAGGTCGCTTGAAGAAGATATAACAACTTGCATGGGGAGAACAAAAGTTGAATGAGATGATTAGTAGAGATTTAAAAGCTCATTAATAAGTTGAGCAAAGATGCAATATTTTGAATTACAAATATAAACCTAAAATAATCGCCACCGAATCTGGAATATATTCATGCATGCAGATAGAAGCCAATATTGAATTAGAATTTATATGTATTACGGAGCAATTAATTTGACAAACCAAGTGCTTTAAGATGCATGCCTAGGACTTAAAATTAATATCTACATGTATTATGAGACAATATAAATCAAATTCTTTAAATTGTAATGCACATAAATGTCCTAGAAAAAAAAAAAAAATTTATGCTTTTGGAGTTTCCATCAATCTAAAATTAGGTAATTTCAATCCCAATTATAATTTTCAAAAATCAATAATTTCATTAATTGGGTGAAATCATTCAAACTAAAATAAAATGCTCACATGTGCTCGGATATAGAGATTCAAGATGCAAATCCCCATGTCTTAAATTTCCATGCTGGTTGAATTCAAAGTTGAATTGAGAATTGTAAAGATCAACTTTGAAGACCTATAAATCTTCAAAATTGATTATAAAATTTCCTAAAATCTAAATTACCTAGTGTTAAATATTCAAATTTAGGTGCCTGAGGATGCTATGTCGATTAGAAGTGAAAATAATTCAAATTTCTATGTTGAAAAGTGTGCCAATATGTTGAAAGAACCATTTTTAAAAATATTTTTGCTTCATCGTTAGATGATAGGACTCTCATCACCACTAGTTAATACTCTCACACCACTCATCCACCTTTGCTTACATGTACTTTCCTTATGTACTCCTTCTAATGATGTATAATGGGAGAAATTTCTAAGAGAGGGGAGGCTTTTGGGGATAGTAGATCCTTCATGTATTTCCCCTAGAAAGATTTCTTGTACTTTAATCATTGATCCTACATAATTTTTACACATTCCAAAACCTACTTTTATTATATTCATTGATGTGAGCCCCTACTAGATTTAACCTTATTTCTTAGTTGCCTTGACAGGAGTCCTGCCATCTTCGATGCACAAATTTAGATTCACCATCCATTAGGTATGGTGAGTGTTGATGAGGTTGAAAACTTGAAGCCAAGCACAAAATCAAGCAGGTCAATTTGTATGGGAAAACTCGACAAGCATGGGACCAGAAACTAATTAGCTCATGACTTAAGGTTTATAATGCGAAAGACAATCAACTTTCAAATCACAAAGAGCCATTATAGATTCCAATCAACAGATCTGATCTTATATCATTGATGAAATTTGAGACATAATAAAAATTCAAATTTGGTTCATTATGTGCAACCTTAAACCCAATTTTTTGTTAGCAGCTAAATAGAGTTGATAGGATCTAAAATTTTTAAATAAATTAAGTTACATTAATTAAATACTCTGAGGTTGGCTACATTGATTGTGAATTTTAATCAGAGGGGTTAATCTAATATAGAATTCTCAAATTAAAATGTGAACACCCAAGTAGTTCACAACAATGATGGCTGTGTTAATTAGAAATTTCAAGCTTATATCCAATTCTCTATAAGAGAATAAGCATAGTTGATAAGGTCTACCGTAATGATAGGTTGTTGATTGAGAATATCAACTTGAGGGGATTATTATTATCAATTTTATTTTTGAATCTTTAATGCCAAGTCATTTTAAACTCAAATTCCAATCAATCTTCAAATATTCAAACAAATTTTAAAATAAAGAAGATTGATCAAATTAAAATTCATCATAAAAAAGAAACTTAAACAAGAAAATCCTTCCATTCTCCTTCCACAATTATTTATCGTCGGTGACAAATATAATATTTCTTATTAAGTATACTATTACATTCATACTCAAAATATTTTACATGGTCATGTTTGTAGCTTGTATGTTCTCGAATGCACCTATAAGAAACCTAAAACTAGATCTAAAGTTCTCATTAAATGAATTGAAAATCTCTAAGTGGTGCCATATTTATCTACAAAACCAATTACATCTGCCTTCTTAAAAAGTTTTTGGTATAAACCTACACTCTAATTCATTGAAAGGCTAGGCATGAATTTTCAGCGATTCTATTAAGGATAGTTTTTTCCTTCCATATTTGGTTAGTCATACATATGCTATATTAGCAACATAATATTTTGAAAAAAATAAATATTTAAAATGAGTAATAAATTTAAATTATTAATAAATAATTCAATAAGTTCAATGAATAATCATATAGATTCTAATTTTATTCTACTATTATTTTTTTCTATAGTACCTCTGTATTTTAAAAGTATGGGGTAAATATTGATTGTTAATTAGTAATCCCCATCTTTCATTTATGTAGAACGAATCTATAGAACACTCTTTTCACTCTCAACTTGGGCATGGTGCTAACATTTGTTTAGCTAACACTATTATCAACATAGGAGATGTTAGTGCTACCATTTAATCAGGTACCATGGATTTTCTAGCTATTGTAGTTGCGACTATTAAGCCACCCATTTGTGGTGCACCTATCCAAGACTATGATGGAAGGTCTCAATTTATTGAAGCTTCTCCACATCTACATGTTATCCCATTCAACTCCTAATTCTTGTCAAAAAAATCCTCT
The DNA here is from genome assembly GCA_021442155.1 of Cymbidium sinense. Classification (NCBI taxonomy): domain Eukaryota; kingdom Viridiplantae; phylum Streptophyta; class Magnoliopsida; order Asparagales; family Orchidaceae; genus Cymbidium; species Cymbidium sinense. Next base: position 28,351,262 of record CM038233.1, on the reverse strand, counting down.
TAAAAGAGGACTTTCATATTGAAAGACTGGGTTAGCCTAAAGCCTTCGTGATGAAAAGGGCCACCATTGGGCATACTGTATCTTTAATTCCTTGAGTCACAACTAATTTTTCAACTGAAATCTTTGCACCTAGGAGACATGACTTTAAGGCTTCCTTATCAAGAAGCAAATTAATTAAAAGGCAATAAAGAAGAAGAAATGTGGAGTTGAGGGCTCAGTAGATTTTACTTGAACGACCCAATGAACAACCAATATCACCACCAGAAGTAAGCATTCGTACATATAACAATTTTGATAATTTGAAATGGTTGAAAAGGAATAGTTTTACTAGAAATGTAAAGCAATTATTTTAGGATTAGCAACATCAAGCTCCAACACCATAGAAAAGGCAACCCAAAACTTTGTCTTCCAAAGCATACAGAGTTCTTAAAGTAGTTAAGGAAAGATGTGTAATGAAAAGAAAATTTCAAAAGCCAATGCTGATTGAAAATGCTGAAACTCCTCCAAGGAGGTTGCCATCTCTTATGGTGACTACTCACCCAAGCCAAGCATGTCCTACGTTATGAGCATCAGAGTATGACACTTGGTCCACATGTCTAAGAATTCATTGCCAAAAAGTTTTGATGGAATGGTAATCCAATATGGGGGATAAAGCCTCGTGAATAAAATTCTCTAAAGAAAGAAAAAGGTGTGACATCTAGTTCGTGTATTTAGAGATCCATCTCAAAAATAACTCATCAGAAGTGGATTCTAAAAAAAAGATGTTGGTAATAAAACTTATGATGGTCAACACCCTAGATAATCCTCTAGGGATCTCATCATCAATTAGTTTTACCCCATAGAGAAAGTTGACTTTGAGCATACTCCCTCCATTGAGTAAATGTTTATTCCACATACTAAATTAGAGATTCAATGGAGACATTAATCAGAGATTCATGTGTAAGAAGATGAAGATGATGATGACACTATGAAAGTAGAAGTCATTTATAAGATGAGACATATAGATGAACTTTTTGCTAAGCACCATCAACAACATAAATATAGTAAAAATAAATTCAATGTTTATGAAGGAGGGTTATCATAAAAAGTGAGTGGAAGATGGATCTTTGATCTTTATAGAAGAAAAAGAAGAAGAAGAAGAAGATCAAAATAAAAAATAAATAATAGAAGTTGAGGCTATTTATATGGTTGAACAGACAATGATCAGCGTGGTGCACACTTTTATATTTATGTTATCACTCAACTCCAACAACAACTATCTTTACAAATGCATAAAGAGAAGGGCAACCAAGTTCTTCCTCTAAAGATGAGCAAGGAGGAGAGAAACCAAAAGAATTAGAGAAAGAAGAAGATCTTGTATTTCTTGACATCATTGCATTAGCTAGAGAGCAAAACCAAATAAGAAATCAAGTGGAGGAAAATGATTGAAAATTTTTCTAATTCAACATCAAAATGAATGAGATGATGCATAAATGAATATTATGATGGATATGATGTAGAAAAATATTATAGTAAATGTTGCACCCATTTCTCCATTCCACCAATTACTCTCATATATCAGGCTCCACTACACAAGCTATACTTGATAAGAGAAGTGAAATTAATCAGCCAGCTTATAAACCTATAATTCAAAATATTGTCAGTACATTTGAACAGTAAGAGCAACTCAGCTAGAAACGATGATTAATAAAAAGATTAGGACCATTAACTTCAAAGTAAGCTAAAAGATTGGTGAGTAAGGGTCGCCACCCAACTGAATATCACCAGGTGTTGTATCCATAAAGCTACTTAGTACCAAAATTTAATACTTTCAATGTGCATGGTAATTCAAAACAACATTTGGCCATGTTTAAAGGCACATGTGAAAATACTAGGAGCAATGATGCACTTCTTTTTTGCCAGTTTATTAGCAGTCTGATCTCAACTACTTTTGAGTGGTATGCATAATTGTTAAATGATTCAGTCAAAATCTTTGCTGAGTTGGAGACTATGTTTGTAAAAAGGTTCACCAGTGCAATTGAAAGATAAAGATTGCTGATATCACTTTATTAAAGAGGAGAAAAGATGAGTTAGTGACAAAATTTATAATTCATTAGTGTAACCTGAGAATGAAATATGAGCAATAACTATAGGAAGAGCATGCGATCCAATTATTGATGGGAAATATGAATGATAAAATGATGTTATTTTTATGTATGTAGTTTATCATAATGTTCTAAGACTTACACAATAGGGTGGAAAAATTTTAAAAGTTGAATCACTCCTAGTTGATTCCAAGCTCTCATATTATTGATTCCCCATCCTCACTTAGGTAGATACCATATATCTCTCCCATCTCCAATCTCCACTAACTTTTGATTCATACTGTAATCCCCAAGTAGCTGTATATTTTCTCCTTCGACTTTATCTTCTCATCCTTCTTCCATTTGTTCCCATAGTCAATCCTCTCTCCATTACACATCTTTGATCTCTCTTGAACTCTCTTTGTGCTTCATCCAACACTACCTCATAAAACTAACACCTCATTTGGATTTCTCTTATAATCTGCATGGTGCAACTCCTATTATCTCTTTCATCCAGATCCATTTCTCTTAATAGTACATCTTAATACTTCTACTATCTTTGCTGTCAAAATCACAACCTCCCCTATCTCCCTCACCAAACAACCCACTTGTCTCTCTTCCTATCATACATAAACTACAAACTTGAGTCTCATTTTTTCCATGTATAGATTGTTGGCCATAACTTCTCCTATTGACCTTCATCTCCTCTCAGCTACAACAAATAATTCTACTGCATAGTAGAGCAGACTTCACTGTTCATGTGAAATCTTTCCAATAATCACTTTCCTCCTTGTTCCCATACTCTAATAAAAACACATCATTCTCTTAGAGCCTTCAATCCATCTCATTGATCTTCCTCCCACACCAAATAATCACATGTAGAAATCGAGCACAACAACATGTGACCTTTCCTTCCACAACTGGAGTGAAAATTCCTCATCGCTCCTCTTAATTACTCTCATACCATCTCAATTATAAGTCATAAATTTTGCATAGTTTTTACAAAACTAAACATAAAATTTCTTTTATTTGTGTATTTTTGTTTTAGCTTTATCCCATCCTCACTATTGTCGCTGAGAATCCCTAATCCTAAACACCATGATTCATCACTTCCTTTTTTAACTAAGAGCTACATTTTAATTCCTCATTCTTTCTCTCCATATGACAAAAAATATGATTTTCTTTATTATTATTATTCAAAGTCATTAAAGTCATCATAGTCATTGCTTATTGTGGACTTTGAAAATTCACTTCCAACCGCTCAGTGAATGAGAGTATTAGATTTGTGCCGAACAAAATTTTCAAAAGGCTAATGAATTTTATTTTATATTTTATTTATGGATTACCCACTACTTAGATATTTCATCCTCATGTTTGTGAGGACTTAAGATCTAGTTCCAGGTTTCTGATAAGTGTAAGAACTTATAGTTAATTACGCCTCCCAATAATGAGAGAGAAGTTTGAATTAAGGCTAGTCATGAGGTCACTAATTACATAGCATATAGTAGTAGTAGGTAAGGTACTACTAATTTTTGAAATTCATCATTTATTAATTTAAAGCATATAGGTACTAGAATGATGACATACCTAATCAAGATCCCATGGTTCCATCATCTCAAGTTGTCATAGTCTTTAGTCTACTTAGTGAAGGAGGTAGTCAACCCAACCTGACTGAAGGATCATTATCATTAGTAATGGGTTGCATCGTCCAAGGAGACCTTGTAGACTTGGGGTGGTGTTTGTCTAAGGAGATAATCTTTAGTCTACATTAGTTGACATAAGGCTTTATGCTTATCAAATATATCCTATATTCATAACTCAATAGGGAAAGCCATTGGGGAACATACAGGCTACAATCATGACCGTAATATAGTGAAGCCATTTAGGGATCAAACCACTCGATTAGATGACCTTAGTCTTAATCACATTTTGTGTGCTGTCATTTAGGAGAAAAACTATGTGGATAGAGAACATTCACTATGTCCTTACAGGAATGTGATTATTTAAGTTTAAACATATTGATTTGTTTAACTTGATATTAGCTCATTTGTGAGCTAGGGTTCTCTTAATTTGTATTCCTAACAAATGATGGTGGATGAATGGATTAATTATTTGAATTAGATGATTAAAGATTGAATTTCATTTAATTTGAACTTAGTATTTAATTGAAGCTTAATTTTATATCATTTTTTTAATTTAAATGACTTTTGATAATTGCATCCCCTCTAATTGAGAAAATCATTCAATATAATCATCATTGGGGTAGACCTTGTTAACTTTACTATTTGCTAACAAAGGATCAGATTTATGATTTTTGTTTATAAACATAAATTTGAGATGGACAAATATCAAAATTTTTAAAATCTTGATAATAATAACCCCTCTGATTGAAATTTACAATTAACACGACCATTATCGGGGTGGATCCTATCAACTATACTATTTGGTAGTGGAGAATTAAGTTTATGACTTTCTTTTATGAACTTAAATTTAAGATTAATTAATATTAATATTTTAAAAATGTTGATAATAACAATCCCTTCGATTGAAATTTACAATCATCACAGCCATCATCGTGGTATATAAGTCTGCTTGATCCTTTTGCGTATTCTTTTAGATCCTATCAACTAATATTAATTTAATAATAGAGGATCATATCTAGATATGCTTTTGAGAACTTAAATTTGAGATGATTGAACAATAATATCTTAAATACTTTGACAATAATGACCCCTTCGGTTGATATTCTCATTCAACACATCCATCATTGGGATAAACCTTATCAACTTTACCTATTTTCTTATAAAGGATCGAGTTTACAATTTGCATTTATGAATTTGAATTCGAAACTATTTAACATCAAAATTTATTAGAGATCTTATCAAAGTGAGAAAATTATAACAATATTATTAGATTTTGTTGACCCAGGCCCAATCATAAAATTGAGAAATTAACTTGTTCATCATCCTCAAAAATGAAAATTAGATTTTAATACATGTGTTAGGACACATGTGGGTAATTCAAATATATGGAAAACATAGATTGGTTTATAGTTTGCATAGTGAATATATGAATTAGATGATTTATATTTGTAAATATATATATTCTCTTATTCTTATCTCTAGGAGATAGCACCTCCATGGAAAAAAAGCAACACCTTGACGTCGAAGAGATAGCACCTCCATAGAAAAAAAGCAACACCTTGACGTCGAAGAGATAGCACCATAGCACAAGGGAATTAACACCGCAACATTGGGTAGCACTTTAGCACTACAATACTAGTCGCTGCGCTTAGGCACCATCCAAAATAAAATGAATTTTGGTTGGCTGGTTGACCAGTGCTAAGACATTGATAAAGTGGTACCATGGTGCTTGCCAAAAAGCTATCTAAAAAAGATTGGAATATGGACAAACACTAGGAGATAGTGTTGCAAAGTAGAGCATCGAAGGTTTAATTTCTTGAGAGTTGAATGAGTTGGCATTTGGTATTAGAGCCTCGACATCGTGAGGCTAAGCATCAAAGGTATAGCTTCCTGTGAGCTCAGCACCTCGGTGTTGGATATAAGCACTACAACATTGTGAAGTAGAGCATTGAAGGTCCACATTCCCGAGAGCTCAGTACCTTGGCACTAGGGAGTAGCGCCTAGGTGCTACGAGTCGGGAGACTTTATTTTAAGATAAATCTCTTTGAAACTTGAGGATTTCCTCAAAAGTTTAGTAGCATAACAACTTAGCAGAGCTATGTTTAATAAAATTTAGTGCGATATGAACTCATTTCCCATGTTCTAGATCCAAGATCAATGAAGAAAGGATTTTTATCTTACATTGGAACTAATGTTCAATGGTAGAGAGATTTTAAAATTCATGGATTTTTATAGAATTTGGTGAATGAGTGCCTAAAATATATTTAATATAATTAAGTTCTTCTCCTTTATTATGAATCTAAGATCAATAGTGGAAGGACTATCATCTCACACCAGATCCAAGATCAATGATGTAAGTCTAAAATTGGCAGTGTTTATAATGATTCTCCCTTCTACTTCAGTTGTCTCACACAAGAGAAGAGTGGAGAGAGTGTTGTAGAATGCAGTGAGAGCATACAGTGAAGCAAATCAAGGAGAAGAATGTAGGAGAATGCCCAATCTGGCCTATAGAATGAAAGCCAAAGAGGTGGGGAGTGGCAGTTCCTAGAGAAGTTGGTGGCACTTTCTAAAAGAGAGCCTGAGTGAGTTCCAAAAAAGAGAGAGAAGCAATTCGCTTCTCCACCCAGCCAAAAAAAAAAGAGCACTAGAGAGTTGCAACCTTCCTTTTTATAAAAGTAAAGGAAACTCCCCTAACCGCCACTCTCGCTTTCATAACTATTCCCACACTTCCCTTTGGGTGGCTATTGTTAATGGGGATGGTTGTTGCGGGAATGATCATATTTTTGAAATTGTGAAGAAAGGATTTTTATCTTACATTGGAACTAATGTTCAATGGTAGAGAGATTTTAAATATCATGGATTTTTATAGAATTTGGTGAATGAGTGCCTAAAATATATTTAATATAATTAAGTTCTTCTCCTTTATTATGAATCTAAGATCAATAGTGGAAGGACTATCATCTCACACCCGGATCCAAGATCAATGTAAGTCTTGGCAAGGTTTATAATGATTCTCCCTTCTACTTCAGCTTGTCTCACACAAGAGAAGAGTGGAGAGAGAGTGTGCAGGAGAGCACGAGAGCATCAATGAAGAATCAAGGAGAAGAATGTAGGAGAATGCTATAGAATGAAAGCCAAAGAGGTGGGGAGTGGCAGTTCCTAGAGAAGTTGGTGGCACTTTCTAAAAGAGAACCTGAGTGAGTTCCAAAAAAGAGAGAGAAGCAATTCTCCACCCATAAAAAAAAAGAGCACTAGAGTTGCAACCTCCTTTTATAAAAGTAAAGGAAACTCCCTAACCGCCACTCTCGCTTTCATAACTATTCCCACACTTCCCTTTGGGTGGCTATTGTTAATGGGGATGGTTGTTGCGGGAATGATCATATTTTTGAAATTGAGGGATGATGACAATGCCTAGGTGTTAGGATTACGGCATTGTAGTGCCATAGCACTTCAAGTTAAAATGTTCTATTTATTTTATTTTTTAAATGCAAGCACTTGGTGCAGATAAAATAGAGGAAACACACAAAAATTAAGAACTGCTCCCATTATGGTGGAAAATTGCGCCCAATTCGGTGTTGTTCTAATACTATGGGAAAACATACTTTAAGTACCCATTTGTGTTGTTGCAACACAGCAAAAAAATGTGCTAGAAATATGTACTCATTCACATTGTTCTAATATAGTGAGGAAAGCCTAAGATACTTGGTTTTCATGTAGGTATTGAAGATGGAGGGGATAATGTCGAGATGCTACCAAAATTTGAACTGAAATTCAAGTCTTAAACAAATTTAAAAAGAATGAATATGACTTGAATGTAACAAAATAAATTCACCTAAACTAAAACTAAATGTGATCAAATGAATATAAATTTAAACATCAAATAAAAAGAAGAAAGAAATGACTTATAAAAAATTTGTGAAAAAAATAAAAGGCTTGCTTTGTATATAGGCAGAGCTTCCCTTTCTGTCTCAAAACCTTCAAAGCCCTTAAAATACTCACTCAAGAGTCTAAGTGATATAGAATGAAGAGCTTTCCCATAACCTTAATTTATAAAGATGAGAGGAATCAATATGGGTCCCGCTAATAACATAAAAAAATCTATAATGTGTAGTAAAGGTACAATACATGATAAAAATGTTGTACCTAGAGGTCATGTGAGTGCTATAATATACACATCTTATTCAAAGTATAAATGAATAAGAAAGTTGAACTATGTATAATCGTGTTATAATAGTGAATTGAATGGGCATTAATACACAGTATAGTCGTATTACAATTTATGCAAACATCTCGTGCATACATATTGAAAATAAGATGAGTACACAATATCAGTCTGTTAAGATTACATAATCACATGAATACACTACATAGTTCATGCTTAAAGTGCATATAAGTCTTTAAAACGAAAGCATGTATGAAACACACAACTACGTGTAATAAAAATCAACTAATTTTATTCCTAATTGGAATACCCAAAATAAATAATTTTATCAATTGAGGGAGGTCATTTAAGTCATAAATACTTGGATATACTTGATCTTAAAATTCATTGCACAACCTTAATGTCTAAATAAGCTATGCAGGCTGATTTCAAAAAAAAAAAAAAAAAACAAAAATCAATCCATTTATTAATAAAAAAACTATTAAATTATAAAACACCCACATTGGCCTCAACATAATCTTAAATGTTTAAATTAAGGTGTCTGAAGATGTTATGCATATTAAGATTATATAAGCTTAAAATTCTTTTTATTTTCAAAAGCTATGCAAGCAAGTTTAATATTTTATATATTTTTAAAATATTAATTTATTTAAAATAAAAAAAATACCTAGATGTGCTCCGACACAATGCTGAATATTTAAATTCAGTGTTTAAGGATGTTGTATGGGCTATGATAAATAAAGTTAAGAATTTATTTTTCTCATGAAAGGTACTTAAGCATATTAATATCTTATAGGATTTCTAAAATCTAAATTCATTTAAGATCCAAAACACTAGAATGGGCCCCAACACAGTGTTAAATGTTAAGATTCATGTGTCTAAAAATGTTGCATGAGTTGTAATGGCGATTGGGGCTCAAAACCATTAAGGATAATATCAAATGCAACATAATGAAATTGTGGATCAGATTTAGAGAAAGGAATGCCTTATGGACTGAATACATGCATCAAAAGTATTGCCATCATAGTCATCCAATGACAATAAAAGTAAGGAAATCAGACTCCTCAATTTGGAAACACATGTTACAACATCAAGAAGATACTAAAGACATGATATTTTCGGATCTGGGAGATGGAGAAATTGACTTCTGGGAATGATCACTAAACTGAGGATGATTCTCTTTTAGATGGAAGTATAAAGGGAGACTAAAATACTTAAAGCAGATCTCTAATTTTTGGACAAATTCACATTAGAATGAACTGAAGCTGAGAGAGCAGCTTCTAGAACACATATGTAAAGCAATCTGCAATATACCAATGGAAAACAATAGAAAGGACAAGCTTATCATTAAAGGTCGATCTAATGTAGCATCCATTTATATATAGGAAATGGTGGGACACATATGAAAAACTACCATGGGGAAATGTTATTTGGAACTCAACACATAAACAATCAATCTCCTTCTTTTGTTGGAGATTATTTCAAAACCTCATACCAATGGACGATATTATTAAGCTCAAAGGCTTAAGACTAACTTTAATATGCCTATTATGCAAGGATAAAGAATAAAGCATGCCACATTGCTTTATAAACTGTAAATTCAGTACACAAATATGAGAAGTGCTTACTAATCTAACCAGATTGACATGAATTACAAAGCTTATTCTATATATGAATTAATAGCTAGTTGGCAGCCCATAGCTCAATGGAATATCAACATCACATTGTTCACTCCTTTAATTACATATGGTTCATTTAGGTGGCTATAAATGATATTAACCATAAGGAGAGAAAAATAATAACACCTATTATCACATGGAATGTTAGAACTTACTTATACAAAGCCATAGATAATGGAACAATTCATGAGATTCATTTTGTTGGAAGGATGCAATATACAAATAGCCTAGGACCTTGTGTTGGCAATAATAAACATAGATGAGAAATTATTCACTAGAAAAAATTGTCCCATGGCATTGTCAAGATAAACATAGATGAAAGGTTTGATCCTAAAACTGGTCATGCTCGCATTGGAGGAATTTTTAGAGGAAGGAATAGTGTATATGTGATGTTTTTTTTTTTGGAGTCATAGGGACATCACATAGAACTTAGGGGGTACTTATTGAAGTAATTGGGTATGACATTAAGGTATGATGTACCATCTTGAAGATGAAAAAATCACCCTACAATGGACCAATCACCTTATAAGGACTCCTGAGATAGATGTGTCTTCGTATATACTAGAGATCTTTCCCCAACTTTAAATGGAAAAGTAAAGCAGGGTTTAATTTATGCTGGGTTTTTTAGTTCTCTATGGAAGCAAGCTTTCATAGTTAATTACATCTTAAAAAATGAGAATTTCCCAAGAACACTCTTGATTAAAATAGTCAATAAATATCTCTAAAGACTTCAAAGTTAAACTATCAAAGAATTAGGTATTTATGGAAATCAAGTGAGAGATTTTGAATAGAAAGACTTATTTATGGATTCCAAAGGAGGATAAGTAGGGAGCACTTATGCTACTTGGAAGCCTAGAAAATGCTCCAATCAACCTATGATGAGGCTTTATGTATTTGATAGAGAATGTTTATTTTGTTTAAGTTGGAATTTTTATTAGAATGCTAGGGCTTATAGTCCTTCAACATAATATTATGGAAATGCATAAGAGGTGAGGACATATACTCATGGTCCGAAGGAAACAAGTAGTCTCGGAACCTATATCTAGGATGCTTTAGCATAAGCTAAAAGCATGACCTATGTATAAACAAGAAAATGAGATATGATAGTTTACCTCCATAAGAGAGGATAAACTCATCCTAACTCTTCTGGACTTACAATCACCTGGAGTGGCTGCCAGCTAACACCTCCTATGCTTTAAAATCATGTAGGCTGGTCTTATATAATTACAAGATAGTTAAGCTATTATTTAATTAGGAAGGAGTCTAGAGTCCTAAACTCACTCTCTAAGAGACTAGATCATGACTGACATTAAGACATGACTTAGACTAAATGCAAAATTTACAATCCTTTATATCATTTTTGACACAATCATTTAGACAAAGCTTTGGGATAATTATGTATATATGCATGATGAAATGAGATTATGGGCTAAATCAGCAGGAGGAGGTGTTCTCCACTATAAGGGCTGGCCTCAAAGGTCAAGCATTCCCCTATCATGCAAGAATGGGGACCCTCCTTATTCAAGAGCAAAATAAAATAATATGCATGATTATTATAACACACATTATTCAATTAATGGGTTCCTAAATCTTTTATTTACCTTGATTATAAACCTAGGCTTTAAAGTGAGATTATGAGTTATTTTAAAATTTAGCTATGAGTTATTAGTGCGGTAGAAAATTTAACTTTTTCCTCAAGAGCCTATCGTATCCAAGCCACACATTCAATCATCAAACTTTAAGAAACCTATGAAAAACATGCCATTTCTATTGCACAAGCTAAAATTGATAATCAAATATTTATAAATTTTTATAAAAGAATAAAAGGCCGGTGCGGTCGGGTACCGTCGTACACCCCAAAAAAGCAAATAAGTTGGGTAGCCAAGCTTTACCCTTATAAAACCCTATTACAAAAGAATATTACCATTATAATGAAAGTAAATGCTATGGAGGACTTCATTTTTCATCTTTATTATTTCCTTTTGATTTTGTTTTGCTCCAAGCTTCATAGGGCCTCCCAAGTTTTTTCCTTCTAATCACTGCTCATCCTAAACCCCATAGCATTAAGCCAAATTCCTATTGCAAAATTACATATTTATGAAAAGTAAAATCTAACTAAACCTTCAAAATAGATATTAGCTAAACAAACACACAAATAAAGTAATTATATTCCATAAATTTGGACTTAGCACCCTGCACATGGGTAACCAAGCCCACCTATCCTAATGTGGATTATGCTTAAGGGGGATAAGCAACTTGCAAGTAAAAATAATTATATTAATTATTACAATGGCCCTCTTTAGCATAATCCTCTGCAGAAAACTGCATTAGGCTAATAGCGGCCTAACATCCAGTCCACGCATAAGTAAGCTCAACATCCAGTCTAAAATATTATATCATAAAATTAAACATAACATCACAACATATACCAGCCTAACCTAAAGCTTGAATCAGTGACTTGGTATTCTAATGTATGAGCTAAGGTTTGGTGTGATATGTATCAGTTAGGCTTTAGAATTATGATTATCTAAGGTTTGGAATTATTTTAGTTAAACATTAGGGGATGTTCTACTTCAAGTTATTAAAAGGTTTGGTTAATTTTAATTTGTATTTTTCTTTATTTCATTTGATGCTTATTTAATATCTAATTATTATCAAGAGAGGAAAGAAGTTTGACTTCTTTCATCCCTATCCTAAGTTATTTTCTAAGGGTATATTATTATGACTCGGGTTGCTTTAGTGAATTGCTTATCAAGTATTTTTATTAAACTTAAGTTTGGGTTAGTCTTAAAGAATTTTATCCAAATATGAAAGGCATCTTAAGGTTAATGAGATCAAATAACTATCACATGGATAATATTTCACCATTCCTTTTTAGCATTGGTAACATACATATATTTTCATTTTTATTATTTATGATATTTAATTTAGCATACCTATACATGCAATGTACATGTGTGTATTTTTGGCATAGTTGAATGATTGTTAATGCATGTATTTTTGATAGAAAAGAGAGATTTCATTCCTTAGTTAAGTATACATACACATGTATTAGAGATTTAAGCAAATACATGCCATTATTAAACCAGAGAAGTAAGGTAATCTAAGACTTCCTTGGGGCTACTTAAATCTTTGTGTTTCTGGGATGTCTAGACTATATACTTGCTATCTTAAATACATATAAATGTATACAAAAGAATTGGGATGAAAATCATTCAAAAGTTATATTATAATAAATTATTTACTCATGTGAAGTAAAGTTCTATCCAAATTCTAGTACATGTATACATATGAATGAAATTAAGAAAGTACAAGCTATTGTTAAACCTTCTGTTAACACTAACATACATACTTATATGTAAACATACATGCTCAACACATTTTCTTATTGAATATTGCCAACATTAAATATTTTCATCATTCATTTATAATTTTGAATAATAGATTTAAAGTGATAATAATAGCCATGCCATATAATGGGATTAATTCAACCCATGCAACTTATACATATATAACTGTATTCATTTGATTCTTTTGTTTGAAAACATGAATGCATGATACAAATGTCATACAAATCTATAATGATTGAAAAGGAACAACCGTATATCACCACATAATACATTCCATCACAATTTGTCTTAAGGAAAATCAAGTCAAATAAATACTCTTTAAGATTAACCAAAGCTTTCATGAAATTTGATTTTTAGATTTGAATTATTAAAACATAAAGAGGATAAATGATATTTGAAGTTTTTCTCCATTCCATGTTAGTGACTTAATGAATTTAAGAAAAAATAAGTAAGTAAATTTTATGGATTGATTAAGTTCAAATCATTATGCAATTAATTTAATTTTTCTTTCCTAAGCCCCTTTAATTTAATTAACTACTTAATCTTGAGCCTGTAATGATATGCTTATGAGAAATTAAAATTTGCAATGCTCCTAAAGGGACCTAATGCAATTTGGCTCATGCTTAAGAGTTAATTAGATTAAGGAAGAATCTAAATTAAGTACTCCTATGTTTTTCCACACCCATGGGTTAATCATAACTTCCTTAATGACTTTATATTATTAAACATTTAAAGGGGAACCCATGATTTTGAATTTGAATTATCTTCTAGACCATACATCATTTTAATTTGATTTGATTTTACAGTTAATTTTCCTAATGATTTTTTAATTAACATATTCATTAATTAACCCTGCTATAGAAATGCACTTAGGAAAATAACTATGAAAGAGGCTCAAATTATTTTTTTCTCATCATTCTCACTGTTAACAGTGATTAATCATGATTAACTATTTAATTTTTAATATTTAGCAAATTTAATAAACATAAAATTGATTAAGGAGGATAATTAGGATTAAAATTTTAAACTCTTTAAATTACATGGCTAATAAATTCTAAGAAAATTATAGAAGCTAGAGGACATCCCATAAAATGAACCTATCAAATTTGAGATAAATTGGCCAAATAATTAAGCCTTAATTAGGGTAATTAGCCTAAAATTTACACCCTAACTAAGCACTATTCATTAACCAAATATTATGGATTTTATTTTAATTAAATTCTTCTATATTTAACATTTCCAAAATGGGTTTATTTGCATTTTTTTTGGATCTTTCTATAATTAGTTATGAATTTCTAAAGTTTGGGCCATTTAATCCTATTTTTAACACTTAATTAACTTCCTAAATCATTGACGCCACGTGAAAGTTGATGCGACAGTGCTTTCCATGTGTCGCCATGGGATAGGTTATTTAAAACATTCGATGTGCATTAGAGTCAGTGGCGGCAGATGCAGATTCATCCCCGCCATTCGATCTACTTATTTAGATGGCTGAGATTAATCCCTTTGTTTTTGAAGGATTAAATCGAATAATCTAGCAAATTAAATCATGATCATCCATTCTAATCACCGAATAGATTATCAATGATCCATCATCCCCTGAGTGTTGGAAGACAGACATTGCCCGCCTTTCGCCGCTTGATCCGAGCTCACCGGAGCTCATGGGATGGCAGGATCAACTCAAAACATGCGGGGAGGAGGTCTTAGAAGATCCTATGATGAAAATTGCATAAAATCATAATTCAATTCATAAAATACCAACACTTAATGGGAAAATCTATGGTTATTAGATTTTTAACTCACCAAAGCTAAAGAGAGGTGATTTGTCGACTGAGATAGATTGGTCTTGAAAAGATGAAGCCCTGGTGAGAAAATCTTGAGCTACATCCTCATCGATTCCTCTATGGACCAAGAACCACTACAAAGCTTGCCAAAGTTGGTTTTGGAGTGCCTTCTAGTGATCAAATTGATCGAGGATCGATTTGTTTTGACTCGTCAGAGTGAGGAGAAGGTGTGGGGAGAGTTAATTTGGATTTGGAAAGGTTTAGGTGAGGATGAACAGATGGGGCTCTCTGCTTCACTCAGTGGTTAGTCTCATTGGAGAGTGCTATGAAGTGTCTTGGACGCTCTCAGGATATTCTCTGTGAAGTTTTAATGGATGAGAAGGAGTTTGCTCTCTTCCTAAAATGAACCAATGGCTGAGATTGGCTTAGCCTTTGGAAGCCACTAGACCAGGGTAGGTGGTCGGAGGTGGTAATTGACTATTGAGGTGGAGGTGCTTGAGAGGTTGAAGCAGTGGCATGGGCTTACATGGGGTGTACCTCCTCCTCCAAGTGAAGCAATGGAATGACATGGGTGAACTCACCCTCTCATAGCCAAAGGCTAAAACCAATAGCCTTGGGTTAGGTTGGGTTAGTGTTCCACATGTCCAAGAAGGGCCAAAGGTGGCTGCCAAGGCATGGGTGTGGGAGAACCCATCTAAATGAGGATTTTGTCCTAATTGGGTAACTAGGTTCAAGGGTTTTGACCCAAACTAGGTTCACCATGGATTGAGTCCACTTTGATAGACCCATAGTGACCCAAGGATGAGTCATTTCATATTTGGTTAGGTTTGGCTCAATTTGACCCATATGGGTTCAATTGGGTTAGGTTGACCAATTGGTCAAATTATGTCAAACTAAAGATTTGGATAGGTTCAATTGATCATTTGAAATGTATTGGTGCCATTGGTTTGGTTTAATTTGAAGTGAGTTTGATTTTGGTTCATATGGGTCATTTAGGACAAATGGGCTAAGTTGACCAATTTTGTCAAATTGGCCAAATTGGCTTGGGTGGAGGGTTGGTTTAGGTTCAATTGATCATTTAGAAGTAATTGTAGTTGTTGGCTTGAATCAATTTGAATTATGGAGGGATTTGGTTCAATTGGACCCTTTAGGTCAATTTGGGCTAAATCGATCAATTGGGTTGGTTTAGTCAAATTGGGTTCAACTTAGGTTGGGTCATATTCAAAAATCAATTTATGATTGAATAGAGGTATTAGTTGGAATCAATTTGGTTTAAAATTTGATTTGAGACAATTTTGCCCTTTAGGTTAAATTGAGTCAACTTGGGTCAATGGGCCAAATTGGTTTGGTTTGACCTAATTGATTATAATTGGGTAATCAAGGATGATCAACAATCATTATGGAAGAGATTGGATGGGTTGATTCAATATAATTTGGGTTGGATTGATGCTTGAGTTAATTTGGTCCTTTAGGTCACATTGGGTAAAGTGGACCAATTGGGTTGAATTGGATTGAATTGGGTGTTGAGAAGGGTTCAATGATGGATTTAGAGTTGATTGGTAGTTATGATTGTCAACAATTTGGGTTTGATTGGATTTTGGCTCATTTGGAGCTTTGGGTCAAATGGGCTAACTTGGGTTGATTGAGTTCATTTGATTTGATTGGGTTGATTGCAAGTATTGGAAGGGTTTGAAGTGATCTATTGAATGATTGAAGTGGTTGAGGAAATCATATTGGGCTTGGATTTATTGAATGGGTTTTGGGTTGTACCATATGATCATGATGGGGTTAGCTTAGGTTAAGGCCTAGTTAACTTGGCTTGGAGCTTCAATTGGAAAAACAAATTCAATTGTGAGTAATTGAATAGGTTTGAGATTGGTTGTGTTTCATTGATGTGAGTTTGGGGTTTGGATGAGTTGATTAGCATCACTTAGTTTAAGCCATAATATAGGTAAGACCTATTTGTCCTAAGGCGTATCCTAACCTCCTTAAGTCTTTAAGCTTGGGTTTAGTGTTCACTTAGTCTAGATGGGTCTTATCACTAAGAAAATCCAAGTGCATAGAAGGTTCCTAAGCCTAAAATGAGGAAGGTCAATCCTCACTCCAAAAGTGAGTTCAACATTATACTTAAGCATTTTTTCATGCCTTATGCTACATTATCCCCACTACATGCCAAAGTTATAGCTTGTCTCTTGGCACTCAAGATAGCCTTTATTCATCCAATGAGAAAGTACTGGATTGAATCTAACTCCATGTCACTTATCCATATACTAAATGAGAATAAATAAGATTTTATTCCTTGGTTCATCATTAATGAGATTAAAGTCTTGAAGAAACAACTAAAAGAATTAAATGTCTTCATCTCTCATTTGCATAGGAAGGGCAACAAACTTGCTGATTTGTTAGCCAACCAATCTAAATCCTTTTACATCTCCATAACTATAGATGCACAATTGGTGCTTCTGGTGTATAGTGATAATTTAAAATTTCATTATATTAAAGCTAAATTTATGTAAATCCTTCTTCTTTTGATTTTTTTTTGGATTACTTGTACTTTACAATGATCAATAAAAAATTTGCTTTCCTTTCGAAAGAAAAAAAAGTTGCTTGAGTTAGGATTAGATAAGCTTAAAATTCATTTTATTTTTGAAAGCTACATGAGTATGTCAAGATTTTACATATTTTCAAGATCTAAACTCATTTAAAATCTAAAACACCCATATTGGGTCCAACATAATATTAAATATTTAAATTTAGGTGTTTGATTCTACGTAGATTAAAACTAAGTTGACTTAAATATCTTACACTAAACATTATGGAAATTTTTTAAAAGAGAGAATCATTTTAGTAGTTTGAGCATATTGTTAAATTCAATGTTCTAAATATATACTTATGTATATATTTTAATGAGTCAACATATTCATATGATGAAAGTTTAAGCCATGTTTAAGCATTCAAATCATCCTCCCTATAGGGACTAGAGTTGATAAGACTGATTCTTTTTAATAGAAAATTAAGTGATTAATCTCAGTAAGGTTGCATATGAGAATTAATATAAATGATGCTTTCAAGCTGATCATATTAAGCTTACTCTCACTACTTGTGTAAAGTCTTTAATAGTCTTAATATGGTCATTTCATATTTAAAAATACAAACATTTAAATTCAAAATTCTAAATACATAATTATATATCTTAATATTTAGATATGATCCTCCTCTTATAAGAGTGAAGTTAAAAGGATTTGAGATGTGATATAATGAGATTTCAAAACTATAGACTTGATCCTCTGCTTGCAAAGAAACAGAGTTGATAAGGTCTACCTCGATGATGGTCGTATTAATTGAGAATTTTAACTGAAGGGATTTATTTCTATCAAAAATTTTGAATTTCAATATCAAATGTACTTGAAGTCAAATTTGAATTGATTATAATGTGTTAAAAATTTATAGAAATTTAAAAAATTCCTAAATGAAAAATTCATCATAAAAAAACTTGAATTAAAATTTATCTATCTACTTTCCATAACTATTTATCAAGGGTGTCAATTTTTGAAAACTTTAACTCACAAAGGAGCTAATGTTATATTAAGTATGCTACTACATTCACACTCAAATTATTTACACAAGTAAAGATGTGACCTGTGTCCTCTATCGATGTGATTCAACCAATAAGTTTCACATATAATGTAGTTATGATCAGAATCCTCTAACCGGGTGGTTTAGTTAGTAGACTTCTCTATATTATGGCCATGAATGTAGCTTGTATATTCCCAAATGATTTTCTACCCCTTATGAGTTGTGAATCATAGGGTATATTTACCAGAATAGAAAGCTCTCTATTAGCTAGGGTGGACTTAAGATTTTCATAGTTGACAAATATTAATCATAGTCTATAAGGTCTCCTTGAATAACACAACCCATGGCCACTAACAAGAATCCATCAATCAGGTTAGGTTGACCACCTCCTCTAGCTAAGTGGATTAGGGACCATGACAACTCGGGATGATGATACCATGACATCTTGAATGGCATGTCATTATTACCCCCAACCATATACTTTAAGTATAAAAAAGGATGAATTTCTTTGAATTTCAAAACTTAATTTGTTGAAATCATACTCTAAGAAATTAGTGACCAAATGAATAACTTTAATCAAAAGTTTTGTCTCATTGATCGAGGAGGGTAATTAACTATAACTGCTTGCACCTATAGGAAATCTAAAAATAGATCTAAAGTCCTCACCAAATGAGAACAAAATCTCTGGGTAGTGCCTTATTTATCTACAAATTCAAAATTATCTGCCTTCCAAAAATTTTATTCGGTATAAACCACTCTCCTTCAATGAGAGGCCAAGCACAAAATTTTGGAGTTCACACTTAAGAGCTTAAACTTACTCCTAAGGATTCTAAGATAATGATTACTATAAGAATGCTTCTAACTAATGGAATAAAATTTAAGCTTTTAAGTATTTTTAGAAAAAAAAAACTTTATTTAAATAATTTGGGTCTGAAATTATGGCCACAATGAGATGCAAGTAGAAAGAGGTTATAGTCAATCAAAAGAGAAGATAGATTCCCCCAAAAGGGTGGTCATCCTGAAAGTTTAGATTCCCCCTTATATACAATGGGAGAAGGACCTAATCCAAGGAGAAATGAAGATGTATACAATGAAGATTCACATATTCCAAGAGAGTTTCTAGTTATTTTTAGCATTTATACCTAAACTTTTAAGAAAAAAAGTTATGAGTTGTATTAATTTAATTTGAATTGATTAATTATTATTGGATAAAAATTTTATTTTATCCTAGGAACCTACCGCATGAACCAGGCTTTCATAACAGTAACGTAGAATCACATAAATAAACCAATAAAAAGCTTATTATTCTATTGCAGGGATCCACTATGCACCCTGGAAGAAAAAATAAAAATATGCACTGAACTCTTCCCTTATATAACCCAACCTAAGCTAAACATTATATAAAAAAAAATGCCAATGGGTCATCATATCTTCAACTTCAAACATTTGGCACTATAAGTTTCACAAGGATCCTAGGTCAAAACCTTCTAGCCCTACTCATCCTATACTCTATGAATCTAATCCTAATCCTATAATAAATTATATTTAAAAAGCAATGTAAAATCTTAATTTTACCTACAAAATAATGATTAGCTAGAACACACATACACACCAAAGTAATTATATTCCATATAGTGTAGCTTTACACTAGCTAGTGTTCAAGCCCAACTGCCTTACTGGGTTATGCTCAGGGATATATAACACTTGCAAGTAAAATTTATTAATTTTAAACTTTTTATGATATATCCTTTTATTAAGCACAAATTCCTACTAAAATAATATTATTTTAATATCACCTTAACTTCTAGTCTACGAGAATATACCCTGACATCCAGTCTAAATATTACATCAAAAATAGAAAATTAATCTAGCACAATACTAAATTAATACTAGTAACCATGGCATATCAATCTAAAGTTTTTGTTGAGGCTAGAGTGGTAAGACAAAGTTAGGAATTTATAATTAAGTTATACTATGTGATGAGAGATTTAATTTTTTAGTAAGGATGATAATGACTTACAAGTTTAATATGTTAGATATAGATTTTATATTATGGACTCAGCTCTTACTTTAAGTTGGTCTTGATGTTTTGAAGACCATAAAAAGTTACAGATTCTATTTGGCAGAACCGATTGCTTTTCGACACCACAATCCTAAGTTAGATATAAAGAGGTGAATTTTATGACTTATAGTTATCTTACTTGTAGTCATATGAAAGACATCTTAGGATTAATGATAATAATTTATGATTCTCTTTAATATCTTCTTTCTAATATCATTTTAACTTTTACAATTACAAAAATACTTTAATTTACTTAAATAATACTTATGAATGTTTCACTCATGCATGTGTATATATATATATATATATATATATATATATATATATATATATATATATATATATATATATATATATATATATATATATATATATATATATATATATATATATATATATGTATGTATGTATGTAATGTATGTATATGAGTGTATTTCACCTTGTACATTAATTTTGAATATACATAAGTAATATATGTGTATATATATGGATTTGATGTATTTTCTAAAACTAAACTAAACACTTGCATATATGAGGATACATACACATACATTAAGCATTTGCAAGTAAGCACCATTGTTAAACTTGAAGATCGAGGTATCAAGACCACCTATATATACATATGATTCATGTAAAAAGAAAGTATTTTTGAGATTTACTAATGATAATAGTATTAATGACATAACCTTAACACTTGAAAATTTTAGAGATGAATGCATAAAAATTTAATCAAACACACATATGTAAGTCGATAGAGAAGAATGACTAAGTGTTACAAAGTAATCTACTTAAACCATCATACCCCAGACTAATCATATGAGCATATCACCACTTAAACCAAATTAACCTTTTTTTTACTTTCATTTGGGCTTATAATTTAAGACTAATTAAGTAAATTAAAAAAATCTTAAATCAACAGTTACACTCGAAACACCCCAAACCAATTAGTGCTTATAATTTCATTGAATAACTCTCCTCTAGTTGAGCATAAAGAGGGGTTGATCATAATTTTTAGAGACCCGCACAAGTATTTATAGATTTTCTAAGTCTTAAGGCCATTTAATGAATTATTAATTACTAATTAATCATAATAATAGTGGTTTTGACTTTTAAAGACAATTAGTGACCTTGATAATTTTTTAAAGTGTCTTTATGTTTGGTAATCATATTTATGCATTTAAATATAAATTCAATAATTTTTAAGATTTTTATTTAATTGTTAAGTATATTTGGTCATTAAGCCCTCTAAAACTTATAACTTTGATCCAATCACCCATATACCCTGAAAGTTTTATGAACAATACATGCTTTGTATAACTCATGATTTTGATGAGCTTTGAGATGTCTCTCTTCAAGACCTTCAAGCTTCTTCAACCATAGGTTAGCATTATACATAGTTGTAATTTTGTTGCCAATAATAACTCAGAGTATCGGGAGGTGAACTTTTAGGGGAAGGATGGCCTTGGACTTATATGTTGCCTTAATGAGCCTCATGTTCAATCCGATTAATTTTGATGATAACAAATATATGATTGGATGTTCTAATGTATGTTTTATGTGTTTCAGATATATTGATTACTAATTACATATCCAATACATCTCATAATATGTTTGATGAAATTGCAAGTATAGAAGAATGAAAGATAGATTAAAATAGATACCTTGAAGCTCAAGATATAATATTTTAGGTTATATGCATGGAATGAATAATTTTCTCACAACTTAACATATTATTTTTATTTATTTTAAATAATTAAAATAAGGTTATTTTATATAAATATTTATCTAATTAACATTCAATTATATGCTTCATATGTATCATTTAAATTGTCAAAATAATAAATGATAATTAATTATGACTATTGAGTGTAATTAGTTTATATACTTAAATATTTTAATTTAATTTAAAGGTTATATGATAACTAACATATGTATGATTATATCTAAATTATATTATAATATTTAAATGTCATATTTCAAAATTAACAAAAATATATTGAATTTTTGTTTTCAGCCAAAGTAATTTTATAATCAAGGAATTTAGATCTAATTTCATCTCCAACTGATTCCTTAGATATTTTCTTTTAATTTGATAGGCTACATGACCCACGTTGGACTCAAACTAGATTTTTATAATTTTTCAAACAATAGCTGATTTTAATAATGAATGCATGCTACATACTTTGAATATATTAAGAGTCATATTTGATTATTTTTGACTTGCTCATGTGACTAGTTATTTTTTGGCTGTTTGAATTTAATATTAATTTAATATAAATCATATTTTTATTGAATATTAAATTAATATATGATAAAATGATGTTAGAATAATATATTTCTTTGAAATAATTCAAAATTACATTCTTGCTTATAAATAGCTCTCATTCTCTTCATGAATAGTTTTCTTATCCAAATTCAAAATCTCTTCAGCAAATCTAAGAGAAAATTTCCTAGATTTTTCTTCCATGTGTTCTCCAAATATTGCAAGATCAAATCCTTTGTTTGGAAGCTTCAACATCTTAACAAGCTTTCTCAAATTACTTGAGTTTATTTTTTCTTGATCTTAATCTCTTTTATTTGTTCATACTATTTTTACCACCTATTTGTTCTTTCAAATTTTTTACTTTTTAGTGGATTTGTCTTTGGACATCAAATTTTATGTTTTTTACATCAAAGTTTCTTCAATCATTTTTTTTGTGAAAAACTCTTGTGATAGTTTGTAGGATTTATTTCATTTTGTTGAAATTTTTATCTTCCTAAAAATTTCTTTTGGTTTCTTGAAATATTTCTTCATTAGTCATATTTGAAAGATAATTTATTCTTAGATCTATTTTAGAAGTATATTTTAAGAATTTTAAATTAATTTATTGTGCTAAAATATTTTCTTATTTGCTAGATCTTTCGTTTTGATTAAAATCTTACTAGTTTACTTAGATCTATCATATACTAATTTTATTTAAGTATTTTGTGATCAATTGCATTAATTGAAAGCATCATATTAGCTAAAATAAAATAAATTATTGCTGAAATTTTATAGTATATGCTAGATCTATTATAAATCAAGTTTCTTTATCAAAATTAAATTTATTAAAAAGTTAAATTAGTTTTTTTGTCACTTATCATTTTATTCCAACTAGTATCCTTTGTTTAAATATTTTTTATCTTTCTAAAATTTAGTAAAGCTTGCTATTTTTATTGTTTAATAATTAAGAAAAGAAGTTTAATAGAGGGTTGATCAGTCTTACACTATTATATACATACTAGTTATAGTTTCTCTTAAACTTAAAATTATTCCATGCTGAAATTTATTTTATTGTGCAAAAGACTATTATGAATTTATTTTGAAATCATTTTTATATTAGTCAACAAATTATAATAACATAAACATCTTAGTAAGATTACTTTAAAATATTTATTTTATTATTTCTTATTCAAATTAAGTGAGCATTCTATCTTGTCAAAATTGTATGTTGTAAAGTCATCATTTATAATTTGTGAGATCAATTTTTGAATTGGATAGCTTGGTATATTTTAAGAGAATTATTTTATCAAAATTTATTATTTTATAATTTTCTTTTCGTGTTGTAAAATTTAAATTGGGGTTGTACTCGCCTATTTGTAGGAGAGTACATAGTATTGTAGGGGTTGTACTCACCCCGTTATAGGAGAGTATAGTTTGTAAGCTATTTACATTTAGTGGATTCCTAGCCAAGGGTGGCCAGGCATGGACGTAGGTTGATTTTAGGGTTTGGCCAAACTATGTAAAAATTGTGTGCCATTTGTCTCTCTTTACTTTATTGTACTTTATTTTTTTGCTACTACATTAAGAATTGTATCTTATCATTATAAAATCAAAAATTAATTTTCTACTAAAAGTTAAAAATTAAGATTTAACTTTTAAAATTTTTAATATCGCCCAATTAATCCCTCCGCACTCTCTTGGGTGCTATAGTGACTCACACTGTACACTAAGGGGACATTTATGATCACTTTTATTTCTTATTTTTTATTTTATTCTTTATTTTATTTTATTTATGTTTTGTTTCAAAGTAAAGCATGTTTGATAATTATTATTATTTTTAGAAACACTCAAAACATCTAAAAATTATTTTGAGTATTTTTAAAATAATGTTATTTATTTTTGAAATTAAAAAAATAAAAATACATACAAAATAAATCAAACAATCATGTTTTTAAAAATAACATAAAAATAAAAAATAAAAATACACAATAAAATTGATCTTAAACAACCCCTAAGGAAAATGGAGTGGACTATGTTAGAGTCTTATACATGGTGCAATAAGCCCACAAGACATTAATTAACTGCTCGTGCCATTGCCATTTGTTGTCATCCGATGCTTTCTTTAAGATTAAGATGAGAGTTTTGTTGTAGGCCTCAGTTAACTCATTCACTGGAGGGTAATATATGGATAAGTATCTATAATCGATGTTGTGTTTCTTGGTGAAGTTATTAATCTTTGTGCCTTTAAAGGTGGTATCATTATCACATATGATTCATCAGGGTACATCAAATCTACACATGTTATGGTTCTTAAAAATACTATAGAACTTGATGGGCTTTAACTGCTCTCAATTTGAATCACTTTAGTCAACTTATAGAAGGAATCTATAACTGCTAAGATCAATCAATGACCTTTAAAGGAAGGAGGGTCAATCATACCAAATATATCTGTTCCCCAACTTTTGAATGGCCATGAAGCTATTATTGGGTGAAGAATGTTAGGTGACTAATGTAGGATCACTCCATGCACTTAGCACAAGTGGCACCGTGCCATGTCCATGCAATCTGTAATCATCATTGGCTAATAGTATCCAAGTATTTTGATATTTTCTTCTATTTTTAGACTCATTTGATGTGCCCCATACAGTCCAGAATGCACCATGATTATAATGTTTTGGGCTCCATACTTATCTAAATAATATAACCACATGTAATTAAGGGATTGTTGGTATAGGGTGCCATCAATAAGAATGCAAGATAATGATCTTTGCTTGCCTTGATGGGCATGAGATTTGTCCTGGGTAGTTCACCTTCACACAAATAATCAATGAAGGGTTGTCTCTAATCAACCTCTTTATCATCTTTGGCAATGGAAACCTCATCTTTGGGATCTTTTCTATCAATGAGTTTAGTATTAAGAAAGGAAAGAACCAAGCAATTCCATATCTTTATTGATATAGACTCATCACCGGCCATTTCCTTAGCAAGTTTCACTAAAGCATCTACCGTGGCATTTCAACCTCTAGGAATTTTATATAGAGTGAAATCTAAAATTTGTTTTAATAACTCTATCATGTGTCTATAATATTGATAAAGTTTGGGCTTGAAAACTTTGTAGGCTTAGGCACCAACTATGAATCCCCAAAGATATTGATATCTTCAATATTTAGCAAAATGTCTAGCTCTGGACTAATAATCAAAGCTTCATATTTAGCCTTATTATTTGTACAAGGCTCTGATAAATGATACATAAATTGTAACATACCCCAGTCAAAAGTTAAGAAGATAACCCTATCGCCGCTTTGCTAAAGAGCATGAACAATGGTTCATCTCCACTTAGGGAGTAAGGTGCACCATCAAAGTATAATTCCCATTAATGGCTATTCACATTCCCTGAACTCATGATCTTCTCTTCAAGGAGGTCATCTTTTAAAGAAAAATCATTAGGGAGAGGATGTGCCTTTAGAAAGTTAACTAACGGTTGTCCTTTCATGGAATGATGAAGAATAAAGGTGATGTCAAATTACAATAAAATTATGGGTTAACTTGCCAATCATGTGAATAGTGTTAGTTGTGTCATGAGATATTACAATGGATTGATCTTTGAGATAAGACAAACTTTGTGAGAGAGCATATAGTACCTTAACTTTTGGGCAACAAATATAAGTGTGAGATAATGCTTCTTGATAAGTGGATATTTGGCTTTTGTAGAAATTAGGTGATAGCTCAAATAGTATATCACATTTTTTTCCCTTCTTTGTTGGCTTGGGATAATAAAGCACTGAGGGAATTGCCTAAAGCTATTATGTAAAGATTGAGTGGTTTACATGGGATAGGAGTAGCAAATACTATATGTGTCATCAAGTATTATTTGATGCTTTCAAAATTATGCTAACTCTTATCATCCCATCATAACTTGGAGTCATTCTTTGTAAGTGCAATGAATGGTTGACACCTACTGGATATATTTGATATAAAGTATCTTAGATATGCTAACCTTCCATGAAAGGACCTGAGTTGGGTTGGCCTATTAGGAGGTGACATTTCTAATATCACTTTGACTTTTTTTGGATCCATTTCAATCCCACGGTGTCATATGATGAATCCTAAAAGCTTCCTTGAAATTATTCTTAAAGCATAACATTGTAATTGTTCAAAGAATTCTCTCAAATCATATAAGTAGTCTTTATTTCCTTAGCTTTTAATTACAAGATCACCAATTATCATTTGACTTGATGATGAATAAGTTCATCAAAGATTTAAGTTATAGCTTGCTAATATATAGCACCAGCATTTTTAAGGCTGAAAGATATAACCTTATAATAAAATTTTTTGATCAGAGCACAAAATGTCATGTTCACCTCATCTTTAGGTGAGATCTTAATTTGGTTATAACTTGATGACCCATTCATGAATGAGAAGATAATATTTTAAGAGTCTATGCCTACCATCATCTCTATTATGGGTAACAAGAACTCATTTTTGGAACATGCCTTATTTAGATCCCTAAAATCGACATATATGAGTATTCAACCATTTGTTTCTTAATTGGAATGACACTATTTTACCATGTAAGATATTTTTTATCTCTGATAAAACCAGCATCGATTAGTTTCTTTAATTCAAAAATGACTTAGTATTAAAATATCTAATCACATGCGTATAAGAGCTTGCTTAATGGGGATTACTTTAGGTTGAATATCTAGCTTATAAACTATAACATTAAGAGCTAATCCAAGAATATCTTCATAACTCTAGGTGAAACAATCCTTAAACTCCAAAAATAGCCTAACTAAATTATTGGTTTTAAATTCACTTAATAAAGAACTGATGAATGTTGGACATAAATTGTCTTTAGTACTCAAGTTGATTTTCTTCAGCTCATCAATGGCTAAATTTATTTCTTTGTAATATTTTGGTGTGTATCCCTAACATGGAGGTCATTTAGATTATCTAAAGTATTTAGATAAACCTCTTCATTTGAATTGATGTTATTTGAAAATAACCTATCAAACAATAGGTTGTTGTTGATGATCAAATAATATTCATCATCATCTATAGGACCAACTATATACAATCCTATCTTTGGTCTTATCTGTGACACTCTTGCATTTATTTGTCCACATTTTCTTAAAGTAATTTGACATACGCTTGGACCATGTATGTGATATCAAGCTTTATTTTGCTAAATTTTGAGCACAAGGTGAGTACTAGTCAAAATATAATTATGTTGTCTCTTTACAAGATTCATCCTCAAGTTTTACATAAACTCATAAACCTGAGGATGTTGTTCTTAAGTAGAACTTCTAAAGCTTGAATTTTCCATCTAGTTGTGGTGCAGCTATAACTACCAAACCTTCAATAGTCTCTTAAGAGAGTGGGGGATAAAGTTAGAGTGCTTACATACAGGTTGTTCCTTTCATATATTGATAACTTGATTACATCAACACTTTGCTTGGATACCCTTTCCTTACTAATGTCCAACTTTAATGTTACCTCTGACTATGTCTGGAAGTGTAGGGAGGCATCTAGTGTGCTAACTACGTAAGACTCATCCTCTAAAATAGATTACAAGTCTATGTTGATGGCAAGTGTGCCTTAAGATGGTTGTGGAGGATCGTAAGCTAGTGGTACATATACTAATCCTCCTTCTCTCATGCCTCCTTTGAGCTTGCCTTATCCTCATCCTATGGGAGGCTCAGACATCTGATCTACTCATTGAAAAGAAGAGGTAAGATGTGAATGAAAGGTGATGTCAAACTCTACTTTCTTCCTCAATTTTCTCCTCTCTCTGTTTCCTTTTCTTTTTTTTTTCTTTTGATATTCTTTTTCTTATTTCTATTTTCTTTTTTTTTTCTTTTTGATTGATACTATTTTATAGATTATGAGAGTATACATTTTGCTTCTTGTGGATGTTGTAGGTTGCATCTTCATATATTCCATCATTGTACATTGAGAATAACCACATGTCACCTTTAATATAATACTTTAAGCCATTGTGCATGAACTTGATGCACTAATAGGGTGACGATGATACCATATTGTTCTTATGTATCTAGGGCTTCTATAACAAAGCGTTGAAGGATGTATTTGAACTTATGATGTGAAACTATTTTAGTCTGAACTCTTTAACTTATAATAGTATTGTGATCTAGCCTAAGGCCCTCTCACCATGTTCATTGAATCCTTTCAACATCTTCACATTGGCACTAAGCTTAGTAATGTTGATTCTCAAATAGGCAAGGGTTTTTAAACTCATGATGTTGATCGATGCACTAGGGATAAATAAGTACTCCAGACACTCTAAAGTTGTCCACATTCACTAAAATGTATAGTGAGTGGATGTAATCTGTTGTCCCCAATAGTGGACCCTCAACGAGAAAGGTATCCCCTAGGACTTTTCTGGAATAGTATTCTCCATCTTTAGTTGTACTCATATTGTCCAACTAAGCTAATCATATCTCAAGATCTAGAAGAGATTTGACAAAAGGACCCCTCATCTTTTCAGATAATACATGGGCATCATATATGCATAACCTAGCTGTAGCTTTCTAAGGTGTGCTAGAACATTATAGTCCACTTTGGGCTAGTTCTCCACAAGCATATCCTATGCTAAAGCATCTTTTTGAAGGGCTATCTGCTCACTAAAAGTAATGACTTATTTTCCCTTATCCTAAGGTTCCATTCTAAGAGGTATAACTCTGCTATTATGAAGGCTAACTTCTACAAATTCTTTGATTGGAGGAGTTGTAGTGGTATCTACTTGCTTGTTAGAGCACCCAAAGCTTCTGCTAATGAGCCTTTAGA
The DNA here is from genome assembly GCA_021442155.1 of Cymbidium sinense. Taxonomy (NCBI): domain Eukaryota; kingdom Viridiplantae; phylum Streptophyta; class Magnoliopsida; order Asparagales; family Orchidaceae; genus Cymbidium; species Cymbidium sinense. The sequence continues at coordinate 28,321,894 of CM038233.1, read as the reverse complement.
ATTAAATGACTCCAACCTTATCTTGATATGTGCATGTTGAAAATTTAAGATAAGGATGTCACTATTAAAGTAAAAGTCATAATAAGAAAAAGATTGATTAGAATCTTTTTATTACTCAGATTTGGATAGTTATTATTAGGATCAAGATCATTAAAGTAGATTTCACCATGAAGGAAAAAATATACAAGTATAATCTTTCTTCATTATTTTGTTTGTCTCTAACAGTACAAAATAAAAGTCATACAAAGTAAGCAATATGAGTGGCTTGATGCCTCCATCCCTAAATACTGCCTAGTAGTAGAAGTGGTAGGCAGTGATTTTATTGATGTATCTTGTGTCTGCACTAGAGGTTTTAGATCGACATCCACCTTTTCCTAGTTAACCTTCATAACCTATAGACCTATTGGTGGGGTGGAGGTATGAGTTGGTTTAGGTACTTGTAGAGAAAGCTTCCTGACCTTAGAAATTATTTTGTGAGATGTTCTATGTAAGAAAATATCCCAACATTCTTTAGTCTTGAGAAGATTAAATGATTTCCTAGATATTGCATTAATAAAACTATTAGTATGTTGTAATAAATATTATTTTTTTTATCACTATAGCTCTATTATAACTTCACTTGAGCCAATACTTAAAGGTAATATAATCCTTTAAGGCATGCCTACGAATGCAATGGTAATGGCAACAGTTAGGATCATTACTCTAACTCACTTCCTATAGCCTCATGGGGGTTAGATAGCTAGAGAAAAGACTTTTTGATGAGATTCTTGGAAATTTTTAATTACCACTCTCTTGAATGAATAAGGCTTATTTAGCTTCTCAATGAGAGTAGCTAGTACATAGCTACCTGACGATTAGTAGGGGTACTGGTATCACTAAGGTTACTGTTAGCATGGAGGTGGAAGTAGTGGTGGAAGTGTGGGTGACTAGGAGCACGTTCACTGAGGCTAAATTTGCATGGGTTGTTTCCCCTTATAGACTATTGAGACCATCTTGGGTCTTTCTATAATACCTTCCTTGCTTCGTCTATTAGACTAGTTTAAAAATGATAACAATTTAACTTTCTCTTGAAGGTTGACTACTTTTCTAATCAAATTCTCAAAGGTCATTATGGTGAAACCTTTGAGCTTAAATATCACAAGATCATGAATATTCTTGAGTAGAATCCCAAAATCTTACTGCTCTTGAAGTTGAGGTTCACACTTCATAATAAGGTTTCTCCACTTGAGAATGTAATCAACTAGTGACCCATTGGATTTAGGGACACTTGAGTATCAATCATATGAATCTTTACTGTATATTTTAGAAGGTCATCCTTATTAACATCAAAATCAACCATGCCACTATCTTGATTATAGTGATCATCCTTGGCTATCTGCCTTACAATAGTAAGATAATTCTTTACATTTCATTTAAAGATCAATCATTTGTTCTTCCTAACACTATTGGGACATATTCTAAATGGTCAATACAATTAACTAAATCCTTTATCTGCATTAGATCCTTCTCTTGAATTGCCTACTCCCTGACTAGCTCAAACTACATTCAAATTAGTTGCTTTTCCTTCACTTCCTTTATCTCCCCATCGAGTGATCATAGTTGGGAAATGACTACACTCTTGGGTTGCTACACCATCTCTTTATTGGTGTAATAAGAGATTTAATAGGGGAGCTCATCCTCACACAATTAATATGAGAAGAGGAGGGTTCACCCTCAAGTCATATCTTGATCACTACTAGTGGTACTTCTCTTCTTTGAACTGCTTTTGATACTTTATGGAGAAATCAAATGTTGTTACTTAGATGGGAGAGGGGGATTTATGAGTCAAGCAATGTGGTGGTGCTCCCACTAGCTGTGATTCCATCGATGTCTGCCTCTTTTGGTTGGACCTCAACAATAAATGTTAGTGGTAAAGTGAGAACCTCAATAAACTTCCTCTTAAATGAACTCTTCTTCTAATCTCAAATCAAACTGTAGTAATGGTTTCTTATTAGCTACATTATGTTGGTCCACCATGGTGAAGGTAGAACCATCACATATCACCTTGAGTTCTTCAAACCTCAAGCCAAAATCGAATGATCAGGTTCCTATGTAGATAGGTGTGATCCATAACCAAATCAAGTCTAGTGGAGAGAAAAAGATCAACATGTTAAAAGGCATGTTAGATACTTTATTGGTTTTGATTATATTAAAAGGTTGGTTGAACCCACATACTATCAAAATTAGTTATGATAAATAGGATTTGGAGAGATTTTATTTAAACCTCTCTATGAAGTTGGTTCAATAATTGTAGAATTTGTAGAGGTTCTATACTTGATTTATCAAATTTGGGTATGATAATAGGTTTGGAGAGATAATCTAAGACTTTGGGGAGTCAACGATTTCAATGGTGATCATTTAATGAACTAGGATCTTATTTTGGAAAGAATTAAATTCTTTCCCAAATTAATAATTTGACCCATTAGGGAGTCTAATGGGAGGTTCTATAACTTACTTGTTATGTAGTGATATACAAGAGGTTCTAGAACCGAGGAGAAAAATCTTGGCAACACTTGCCCAAGGATAAAATGGACAAGAAATCTAATAGAAAGAAGTGTAGTATTAGGCTTAAGAGTGGCATAAGCCTACTATTAAAATATAAAGATGATGATATAGAGGTACTCTCCTTAGTGGAGTGCTAGAAAAATTTATGGAGTTTAAAAATACATAGTCGTAAGAACACCACATAGATCTTATGGATTTTTTATTGAAATAATTGAGTATGACATTAAATAATGAAATACCATCTCAAATATTAGATTTATAATCCTACAATGGACTCAACACCTAATAAGGACTCCTATAGATTATGTGTCTACATGTATAGGAGATCTTTTCCCTACTTTATATGGAGGAATTAAGATAATGTTTATTCTAAACTAGGTTACTAGTTTCTTATGGGGAAAGCAACTATAGTTAATTATATTTAAAAGATCGGGTCTCCTACAAAAAAATCTTGATTAAAGTAGTCAATCATAATCTTTATGGATTTCAACTTATGATCAAAGGATTACTCAATTTGGAGAATCAAGTGGAAAAACTTAAATGAGAATAGTTCTTGTCAGAAGCCAAGGGGAATAAATAAAGAGCATTTGGAAACTAGGAAGCTTTATAAATGCTCCAGTCTATCCTAAATTTAGGCTTTATATATTTGAAGGTAGAATTATTATGCTTGAGTTGATAATTTATTACAATGTTAAGAGTTATATCCCAACAATACAAGATTATAGAAATGTTTAAGAGGTGATAACTTATGTCAATCACAATAGAGAAATGGGTAGCCTCGAATCTTAAAACTAGAGTGCTTCAGCATAAGCTAAAAGCTTGACTTATTAGTCAAGAATGTGAACTTATCCCGACTCTTCTAGTCTTACAACTATCTAGAAGGGCTACCAGCTAAGATCAATTATGCTTTAAATCGATATCGACAAGTCTTATGTAAGTGTAAGATGGTTAGGTTATTATTTATTAGAAAAGAAACTTAAGAGCTTGGACTCACACCTTAGGACTTTAGGATCATTATTAGTATAATAATACTTTTAACTATTGTAATAAAATTTTTATTTTTAAGTATTTCTAGGTACAATTTATTTAAAGGACTTAGGTATGCAATTATGCTTATAATGATATGCAGTTAGAAAGAGATTGCAAGCTAAATTAAAAGAAAAGGTAGACTTCCATCAAAATGGTGGTCATCCTCACAGGTCGAATGACCCCTTATATGAAATGGGAGAAGGGCTTAATTCAAGAAGGAATGAAGACATATGAAATCATGATTCACAAATTCTAAGAGAGTTTCTAGTTTCTTTTGGTTTTTATATATAAGGCCTTAAGAGAGTGGAGTTATGAGTTATATTAATTTAATTTAAGTTTATTATTTAATATTAGATTAAAAATTTAATTTTATCATAGGAGCCTACTACATAAACCAGGCTTTCATAACACCAGCACAAAATCACATAAAGAAACTTATGAAAAGCATATTGTTTAATTTTGCACCCAAAATAATCACATTAAAATATATCAAATTAATTAAAAGAAATGTCGATGCTATTGGGATCAACTATACACTCCAGGTTTTATAGGGTCTCCTAGATCAAAGCCTTATAGCCACTACTCATCCTATACCACATGAATCTAATCTTAATCCTACTATGAATTATATTTGAAAACCAAACTATAATCCTAACTACACTTATAAATTAGTGGTTAACTAGAAGATAAATAAACACCAAATTAATTATATTTCATACAGTGGGACTTAACACTAGCTAGTGTCTAAGCCCACCTATTTTAGTGGGTTATGCTTATGGATATATAGCACTTTCAAGAAAATTTTGTTAATTTTAAATTTATTGTAGCCACTTTTATTAAACATAAATCCCTATAGAAAATAATGTTAGTCTAATATCTCCCTAACATCTAGTCTATGAGTATATACCTCAACATCTAGCCTAAAATATTTCATCACAAAATAGAAAATTAATCCACGCAAAGCACCATACTAACTTAATACTAATATCTATGGTCTATCAATCTAAAGTGTGTGCTGAGGCTAGTGTGGTATGAAAAAGTTAGACTTTAACATTTAAATTATATCATATTATCAGAGATTTAATTTAGTAAGGATGAACATGATTTACAAGATTAATATTATAGATATAGATTTTATATTATGGATTTAACTCTTAATTCAAGTTGGTCTTAATGTTTTGAAGAGCATGAATAGTTGTAGATTTTATTTGGTGAAACCCATTCCTTTGCAACACTTCCAACCCTAAGTTAGATTTAAAGAGGTAAATTTTATTAATTTTATGCATTTTAATGAAGTGTTAAGTTATGATTAAGTCTAAAAATAGGTTATACTCATGTTAAAGATACTTATGATTAATGGACGTAACTTATAATTCACTTTATGACACATATCAAACTTTCTGCATCACTTTAATATATCTTTTTCAGTTATCTTTTTTTTATTGTTAGAAAAATACCTTTTTTTGCTTAAATATCATTTAAGTATTTTTTACTCATGTATTCATGTATGTATGTGTATTTCACCTTTTACATTAATTAGGAATATGTATGTATATATAAGGATGCATATATTTTGAAAAAAAAATTAAACGCATGCATATACAAACATAAATAGACGTACACTAAGAATTTATAAATACATGTCATTATTAAACTAGAAGATCGAGGTATCATGACCTACTTATGACTAGTAGACCTGTGCTCTTGGGTGTTAAGACAATGTACCTACTAATTATGTATATATATGTATAAATATGAATGTATTATTTTAAAAGTTTTTAGTAATCAATAAGTTTAAAAAATAATTTAATCTACATATGCATCTATGTATGTGCCATTATTAAATTATGGAGTTGAGATATCAAAGACCTTTTTGGATAATAGCCCTAGTCCTTTATATATATATATATATATATATATATATATATATATATATATATATATATATATATATATATATATATATATAGCATCTTCACTTATTAATTCAAGCATATATATACATACAATTCATATATAAAGATAGTAGTTCTGAGATTTATTAGTGATAATAACATTAATGACATAAACTTAACACTTGAAGTTTATAGGCATAAATGTATAAACATTTAATCAAACACACATTTGTAAGTCGATGGAGAGGAATAACTAAGTGTCACAAAGGAATCTACTTAAACCTTCAATCCCAGACTAATCACATAAAATATCCCCAACAAAATTAGTGCTTTTAATTTCATTAAAACCCTCTATTTTAGTTAAGCATAAAAAGGGGCTGATCATAATTTTTGGAGACCTACATAATTAATTGTGGATTTTATCAATCCTAGGAAATTTAATAAATTATTAATTATTAATTAATCTTAATAGTGGAGGTTTGGAGTTTAATGGCAACCAGAGACCTTGATAAGCTTTTTTAAATGTTCTAGAAGTAAAAATGGAGGGTTGTGTTTGGTAGTTGACAGCCAGCGTAAAACTTATCAAAACAATTATGACATGAATTCTTTAATACATTATGCTAATGCTAGGGCATTAAATAGAAGTGACACATTGTATCGCTTGAATATAGTGTAAAGTGTGCAAAGGCTACTGCATTGGTTCCCAAATGCAATGTTAAATAAGTAAGGGTTCTCATATTATGAATGGATGCATGAAAAAAAGTTAGTCCATGGAACTAGTATTAGGTTAGGAACTTAGAATATAAGTACACTTATAGGTAATTAATAGAGTTAATAGATATTATGGTCCATATAGAGGTAAATATCTTATGTATTCAAGAAATTAAATGGTTGGGGAGAAAGCCAATGAGATTGATATTTCAGGTTCTAAAGTAAGGTATTTAGGTAGGAGTGGAATTAAAAAAAGTGTAGGTGTGATTACAGATAAAATTTTGGAGGATAAAATTATAGACATTAATAGCATTAGCAAAAGAATTATTGCTTTAAAAATTATTATTATTACTAAGATTATCAATATTATATGTGTTTATGCTCCTCAAGTAGGTTTTGATGTTGGCTAAAAAGAAGAATTTTGGAATGGCTTATAGGAATTAATACGATATCTCTTGAAAAAAATATATTTATTGGAGAAAATTTAAATGGACATGTTGGTAAAGTGGTATAAGATTTAAAAATATTTATAGTGGCTATTGATTTGGAGTGACTAATGAAGAAGGTAGAACTATAGTAGATTTTGCTTTAGCTTATGATTTTGTACTTGCTAATACTTTATTTAAGAAAAGAGATGAACATATTACTACTTATAAAAATAGATCTAGTAAAACACAAACTAATTATTTTTTTTTATAAGAAAAATAGATCATTTAGATTGTAAAGATTGTAAAGTCATTCTACGTGAAAGTTTATGTACCCAATATTGATTGTTAGTTTTAGATATTAAAATGAAGGATTGGAAGATCAAAAATAAATTAAATTTGTATCCTACGATTAGATAGGGCATTAAAAAACACTAATATTTTTAAGAGCAAGCAACAAGATTTTAGAATTTGGGATGTTCATGAGGAAGTTAATGTTATGTGCAAAAAGTAGCAAGCAAAATTAAGCAAATTGCAAAAAATGTGGTTAGAGAATTAAAAGAAAAAGCTACTATTAGTAAAAATAGTTTGTGTTGGAATCAAAATATGTAAGAAAAGATAAGAAATAATAAGCTTTGTTATAATACTTAGTTTAGATGTAAAAACTATGAGAATAGGAAAAAAAATATAAAGTGGTCTGTAAAGATTTTAATAAAGCAATATATGATATAAAAAATTCAGTTTTTAGTAATTTATATAATAGATTTAATACGAGTGAAGGTAAAAGATGTATGTATAAGTTAGTCGAGTCAAAGAGATAAGAGAAGTAAATATTTAGTTTAAGTGAGGTGTATTAAGGATGAAAATCATAAAGTGCTTGTCTTAGAAAAGGATGTTGAACATAGGTGGATGAGTTAATTGATGAACGTTTCATTGAAGGATTAGAGAAGATGATTGATTTTAGCAATCTTAAAATCTTAAACAAAAATAGAGAATTTTATTTTTATCATCATTTTAGTAAATTTGAAGTTTGAGAAGCTTTAAAGAAAATGAAATATGGAAAAATAGTAGGATGTGATGATTTTCCAATAAAAGTGTGAAAATGCTTAGGAGATAAAGGAATTTCTTAGCTTATGAATCTTTTTAATGTTATTTTAAAGATTGAAAAGATGTTAGATGAGTGGAGAATGAGTTTGTTGGTTCCTATATTTAAGAAAAAAGGTGATGCACAAGAGTGTACAAATTATAGAGGAATTAAGTTAATGTGTCATACATTAAAATTATGTGAGAGTAATTGAGCATGAGTCAAAAGTTTCACAAAATCAGTTTGGTTTCATGTCAAGTAGATCTACTATGGATGATATACATTTATTGAGAGGTTTGATAGAAAAGTATAGATAAAGAAAGAAGGATCTAACTATGTGTTTGCATCAGTATAGTTGTTTACTGTTCATTCAGTTGAGAAGTCAATGGCCTGGCACCACAGCTATGCCATGATAGTGCCGAGGCACTACGAGCATGATTTACCCTTTAAAGAAGTAAGAAAAAACAACCCTTCCCACCTTATGAATTCTAAGCTACCGAGGAGAATGGGGGGAATGGTTATTGGGTAGATAACTGCCCACTAGTGGAAAGGAATCTATAAAAAGGGGAAATTGCTCCCACCTCTTCTTCTTCCTTCTTCTCTCCAGTTATATGCCTATTCTCTAGTTTTTCTAGTAGATTTTTTTTCTAGGAAACCATATTTGCTGCAAGATTGACTCTCACCCTTATAAAAGCCATCTCTCATCCACTATAGGTAAAGAATTCACTATAATAATGCTTCTTGAATTCTTTTATCTGGTCTTTCTTTTTCTATACTAGTTTTCATCAAAGAACCACCGTTGAACTTAGTTTTAGTGTAGGAAGAAGAGAAACCTATCTCCATTAATCTTAGATCTAGATTAAGGGAGAATTCCATTGAAATATGAGAATCTAGCATTGCTAAAACATCACTCTACCAAAATTTTTATAAAAGTTACTAGATTCTTTAAGAATTTCTCTCTAAATGATGCATTCCTGACTCATAGCGCCACAATGCCAAATCCCAATGCCGAGGAACTATGCTCTCAAGAAACATAGCCCTGTCACTCTGCCATATGGCACCGCAACATCAACTATGCGGCACCGCAACATCGACTATGTGGCATCGCAATGTTGACTCCTTTGGTCTATTGTACTTAGCTCAACGTTGCAAAGCCATTGCTTAAGCACTAAGGAACCATGCCTTAGAACCTATTCCACCATCGAACTTAGTTCAGGTGTGAAACAAAACCTTCCCTCTATTGATCTTAGTTCCAAAATAAGGGAGAAGAGTACCCTGCACTAAACATGTAAAAAATTTAGCATCGCTAAAGTGTAACTTGGTGCTATATCTTGAGTGCCATAGTGCTAGGTTCTTTTATTTTGGCCATATGAAAAATACCTTCAATACCTCGATGTCGTATATCAAGTACCACAGTGCTGTAACACTTTAATGCTATTTGGGACATTTTAGAAAATTGAGTTTTGTTTATGAAAGCATCGTAGCACTGATAATGAGCACTAAGGTGACGCCCACTTGGGTAGAGGAATAAAGTGATATGTTGACCTCATTTTTAGATGAGGTTAACATTAATTCCAAAACTAATAATTAAGATATCTAATCTTAGATTAAGAATCTCCTAATTAGATACTTATAATACTTCACGTAGTGGTCTAATGCGCCTTTCTAGGATCTAATCTAACTCAACAAGATTGTATAGACCTAGACCAAATTCAAATCCAAGCCCAAAGAAGTTGAAATCTAAAGACACTTGAATTTAAATCAAAGTGAATAGGGTAATTAATATAATTATCCTATTTAACCTTAAAGCCATTTAAATTTAAGGAAATTCAAACCAAACTAAAGCAAATGAAAATCAAAATTAAAAAACCATGAAATCAAATTAAAAGAATGAATAAATCCAAATCCAAATTATGGTCAAAAAGTGGTAAACCCTTTTAACATAGGTTTGATTTATGTGGGTCCCACCAAGTCAAAGGTCAACCCACTAAAATCTGATAAATAAAATCATTCCAAATAGTTTAAATGATATAATATTCATATTTAAATAAGAATTTATAAGAATATAAATCCAATAAGGCCTTAATTAGGCTAAATAGGTCATTTGACCACATGGTCTTAAGTGGACCATTTTGGATTTAAATTCAAATCAATCCAAAATCAACACAAATTAATTGTCAAAATTATTTGAAAATGATAATCAAACAAAATTCAACCCATCATTGGGTCCAATTTGACCAATTTGATCATTTGGCCCAAATGAACCCAAACTTAACCTTTAAGCCCAATTTGAGCCAAATAGGTCAAAATTGAAATTAACTTCATACTAATTGAAATCTATCACTCCAAATCATCTCACACATGTGTTAAACATGCTTGAAGTCCAAATATAATCTAATTGGGTTAAAATTGGTCTTTTTACTCAATCAAATTTAACTTAAACTATTTAACATAAAATGGATCAAGTTGACTTGGAATTGAATTAAATCCTCATGTGGTATAGGCTAATTTGATTCTTAATTATTCGATAGATAATCAATGATGATTGGAACTCAAATATGAAACCAATTGATGAAAAGAAATGTGATTAAAGCATTTGAAACTAAATTGAATCCAATGGAATAATTTTCCACCAAGCTTGAACCAAACCCATTCAAATCCACCTCAATTCATCCAAACCCATCCTAAGATGGGTTAAGAGAGAATGACAACAAACATTAGGCTACTAAGCCAATTTTGACTAAAATCCAAAAAGATGGAATATGCCATGGAAAGCAAAGAGAGTATGAAGCCAAATCCAAATCTCCAATCCCTCATCCTTTTGGTTTCCCACTTTATCACCTCTTCACAACAATTAAATAGTTGTTGATCCTTGGAGCTAGCATCCAAGGATAACAATTAAGCATGGCCGATGAAAGAGAAGAAAATGGAAAAAGAGGCTCTCATCCTCTAATGGCAATGAGAGGTAGAGAACATCTTGAATGAAATTAGATATTTCATTACCTTCCACACCTCATACAAAGTTGATTGCAACCCTTCCTCGATTCCCTCATCACTGGTTGGCCAGATAATTACCAAAGGTAATGGGAAAGAGGTTGAGCCCAGTCTATAGGATAATCGATGAGGAGAGGATCCGATTGCTTCATCCCACAACCTTGATGCACCATTTTGTAGCAATTGGAGTCAACCGCGCCACTAGAGATCACCAAAATTGAGGTATGCCATTAAAGCCACCTCTTAAGCTTTTGGTTTTGGGGATTTTCGAAATAAATTTGATCTTAAGCTAGATCAAACCATATAGATCCTTCCTATGTCATTCACTAATGGTTTTAAAATTGAAATCGAGCAATTTCAATAGTTGGATCACTGGAAATCACCTCGAATTGATGGATGGCTCTTGGTGCTCATCTTCGTCGAAGGAGAGATAATGTCCATTGTATGTTCCTTTTGTTAGGAATGGACAGCTGAAATTTAGGTTGATCGATTGATTAAATCCCTTAAGGAAATCACAGATTAATCAGAGTTGTCTGATGTTCTATCAGACAGCATGTAAAAATCTTGAGTGCACCACCATTTTAATGTGGGATCCATGTGGATCCTGTGTGGATGAATGCCATGGCATCGCATGTAAAGTGACGCCACGCCGGATCTAAGTGGATTTAATGCAGTTACGAAAAAAATTCAGGGTTTTTGAATTTAAAAATTAAAGAAAAATGTCAAAAAATTTAAAAAATCATTTAAAATAAAACATAAATCTAAAATGCAAATGAAAGCTCTATGGACTCCTCTTGTTGAGAGAAATACATTAAAATTAGAATTCCCAATTAATGTTTGGTATTTTTGCATTAATTTGCATTTAAATGGAAAATTTCAAACCTAAATTAATCCCAAACCATTGATCAAAATGATTTGAAACTTTGGGAATTGCAATTGGTGTTAAGATACACGTTATGTGAATTTCTCATAATTTATTAAATAATAAATCTAAATATGTGAAAATTTCAATTATAAACCTTGATTTTAATAAAAAATAAATTAAATATGGTTTAAATAAATTAGGAAAATTTTGGAAACAATCTAAAACATCATAACACTTTCAAATGAACTTAAATGCATCATTGAAACCCATTGAAACCCAATTATTTACAAAATGACCTAATTTGACATTTAATTGAGTTAATTAATTCAATTAATCAATATGTAGTTAAGAAAATCATGATAAATCAACCAGAACTCCAAAAATTATAAATAATGCCTTTTGGATGCATCTTCTAGAGGGAAATCAAAGAAAATAAAACCCTTAACATATTCATCATTATATTAGGCTTAATTTAGGTTTTATTGAAATAATTAAAATATAAATTATTCTCAAATTACACATTTGATTAATGTGAAAGTTTAGGGAACTCAAATTGGCAAGAAACCCCACTTTCCATAAAAATTTCAAACTGGATTGAGAATTCTTGAATTTCCAAGTCTCTAGGTTAACTTATTGAAAATAATAAATTAAAAAAATCACAAAAATTATAAGACCCATAATATTAACTTAAAACATCATACTTAACATCAGAACACTTAAAAAAAATGTCCAAACAATCTGAAAGTATAGAAATTTTATTAAACATAAGTTAAGGATTATGAATAACTAAAAATATGGAATTTAATTACACTGGAAAATAAATAATCAATTAAATAATGATAAACCCACTAATAAATTGAAATAAAAATTCATTGACTTCTAAACTTTATAAACTATCAACATATAAATACATTAAGGCCATTTATATTAAGGAATAAAGTGGCTACAAATGTAAATGTGAAAGATTAAGTTTAATTGAACTTAAAATGACATAAAAGTTAAAGTAACATAGGGTAATTTAATTCACATAACATAAAATATAACCCTTCCATAAACTTCTTAGGTCATGATGAATAAGGGAAATCACATTATACCAAATGATGAAAAAAAAGAACTCTTTAAATAAAATAATTATCATTCTCTTTAAGTTAATTAAAATGAATTGAAATATTCCATAATATATGAAAACATAACTTGGAATCAACCATCTTAATCTAAGTTCATTAAGAAGCATTGAAAAAATTTATGAAATGAATAAATTGAAATAAGAGAGATGAAAATAATAATTTTGAATAATCAGTTTAAGACTATACAAATTATACAAATGGATTATGAAATTGATAAATAGTAAATTGAATAATATTAAACTTAAGATTGAATGTAAGTTCACAAGTTAATAAACATCAAACGAAATGATCAAATGAAATTAGCCTAGAAATTAAACATGATAAATACATACAAATGTAATAAGTAAACAAAATCATCCTAAATTTAAATGAACAAAAATAAACAAATAAAGTGAATATAATTTGATATAACATAATGATGAAAGATAAAAAATAAAGTTAAATAAAATCAAATATAAAGGTTTAACCTAAACTAAAACATAACAATACAAATGAACAAAATGGAAAAGAATGAAACACATTAACTTAAATATGTTTGATTGACATAATGAACATACCTTAAACAAAAAGAAATATCAAATATGGACATAAAAAAAGAAATAAAAAATAAATCGAATAAAAAAGAAATTAAAGAAGAAGCAAATTTCAAAAAAATTAAAATTACTAACTTAATTCAAATCAAATCATCTAAATGAATCTAAGAGGACTTTATTAAGATACTTAGGATCTTAGCTAGACCTCAATAATGAAACTTCATCTTAGGATGAAAGCTTCATTCTATTAGGACTTAAGATGTTAAATAGAGTGGGTTTCACTTAAAATAGAACTTATTATATTCTTAAATCTTGAAAGCCTAATCTCACTTTATCTTAAAATGTACCTAAAATAAAAATAAAATTGTGAATCATTAAATAAATTAATGTAAAACTACAAGTGGTAAATTAAACTAATTTTAAAATTGAAAGAAGTAAAAAAGGATTAAAATAAAAATTTCATAATTAGCATCATATGGTATATAGTCTAGACAGTCAAAGTTGTAAGGCTACTAGTCCAAATGAGGTCTTAATACCTCGAATCTCTAGTATGAAAATGACACATATTTTTGAAGCAAATTTATGAAAATTAAAATGTCTAAAAGTCAAACTAAATTAAAAATTAAAAACCAAAATTGAAACTTGAAACTAAAAAGACATAGCAATGCCTTACCACACAAACCCCCATTCTTCACACACTAGATCATTAAGTCATGGACTTTAGACTTATGTTAGATCATTCTATGATATTCTATGATATTTTGTGATGTAAAATATCTTTCAATTATTTTATGGTGTACTATTTTATAATAGATGTCTATGATTGATTATCATTAGTCGAGATGGTAATATGTTATTTTAGAATTAACATTGTATTCTACAGGGGGCAGTGCTAAAAGGGATTACCATCATAAATAAATTATAAAATTGATGCTTTCTTGTAGGTGATGAATAGTCCCTTAGCACAGCACAATAAGACATGTGGGGTTGGCAAGTAGCTATTGATAAGCCCATATATTTGTAAAATATAACTACTATTTGCTGTTGGTATTTTCCTGACATTTTTTTTGCAGAGCTTAAAATTTATCTTCTAATTTGAAATGTAAATTTGAGCTAAGAATTATATTAGGATCTATGGGGTTTAGAATTAACAGGAGCTGACCATACCAGTAGATGGGTTCAGAGGTCCTCTATGTAGCCTAATGGAGGTCCTTAAGGAAAAAAATAATCCTAGAGAGAAGACCCATAGATCTAAAATTGTAGTTCTAGGTTGGGCTACATAAGGGAAAAGTGCAGCTGCCCATTTTCTCTTTCTTTCGTAGTCTATAGTGGTATCCGGCTGCATTGGCTTGTTCTTTAATTTAAATTTGACATAATTTATTTTAGGTGCACAATAGAATCAACTTTCTTTTCAAGGCTTTCTTTGTGTTGTGCTTTCTATAATGTATGCTTAGACGATTAGTCACTTATTAAAACTATTTTTTTTCCAATATAATTCTAATCAACTTAAACAAAAAATAAAGAAATCTAAAGCTTCATATAATTTAAAGCCCTAGGAATAACTTAAAATCAACTAAAATAATTAACTTTTGCAAACCATGCTACATATTACTATAATTATTGAATTGGCCACTTCACCCATTGCACAAAAGGAGCATCTAACTTATGAGGATGACTACCTTCTTGGAGAAGTTTGTCTTATTTTATTGATTTGGCCCATGACCACTTCTAATTGCATGACATTTAGGCTTAAAATTCTTACCTCAAGACCTTAAATGAATCATGAGTCAAAAATTTAAAAGATAAAAAAGTTGCAATAGTTAGGTGCATTTAATACCTTACATGATCTTAGCGATTAGGGAGTGAGTCTAGGTTATTAGATTCTTTCCTAAAATACAAGAGCTCAACCATCTTAAATACATGAGACTTGGCATCATGGATTTAAAATGTTCTTAGGTGGTGTTAGCTGGTAGCCCTCCCAGGCAGGTTATAAGTATAGAAGAGTCAAGGATAGGTCTATTCCCTCAAGTGAGAGAAATGACCAATAATTTCCAAACATTGAACTAGGTCAAGCATCTGACTTGTGTTAGTAGCACTTCTAGACTTAGGTTCTGAAGCATCCTCCTTGGGGTAAGTTATCAACCCTAAGTATTTTTTAGGCTTGTGCTATAAGAATCTAAGCCCTAAATCTTTAAGAAAATATCAACTTAAAATCTAAATTAAATTCTTAAAACTTAAAGCCTAATGATATGATAATTTAAATGTCTATTAGGCATTCTAGTATCAATAAACATTTCTGACTTAATCTTAATTCACTTCCAAAATAAGTCTTTTAGCTTTGAATCATTCCCAATTGATATTCCAACATATCATTTCTTTTAGAAACTAGCTTAGAAATTCATAGAAATAATAACTTGTTTCTTTAATCTAGAGTATTCTTAAGAAGAGGTCCTCTATTCCTAAGATGTAATTAACTATGTGGGCTTGGCCATATAGGGAACCATAAACTCAGTTTAAAATAAATCATGCGCTACTTCCCATGTAGTTCAGGAGAAACTCTATAGTTCAAAAAAGACTAATTAGCCTTAGGAGTCTTTTATTAAATGATTGAATCCATTATAGGATAACATGTTTATCTCCTAAGATAATATGTTTACTCCTTAATGATGTATTAGATCATCTAAATTAAATATTCTTAAATCTTATGTGGTGTCATAATTTTCTCACATGAACCTCTGTAGAGTGTTGCAATGTTGTATATTGAGTGCTAAGGCACTACCCACTCAAGTAGAGAAATGATGTGAACCTCTACAGAGTGTTGCAATGTTGTATATTGAGTTCTAAGGCACTGCCCGCTCAGGTAGAGAAATGATGTGAACCTATATAGAGCATCATAACAATGTATAATGAGCACTTAGGTGCTGCCCACTCGGGTAGAAGAATTAAGTGAACCTCTATAGAACACCGTCGTGCTACATAATGGGCGCTGAGGCATCACCCTGTCAAGTTCTAAACCTAATTCTTGATACATGAGGGCACTGATGTCCTGTAGTAATAGCTCCATGGTGCTACCTCTCTGATGTCATTTTTTTAAGTGAAGAAATTTTATTTTTTTAATCCTAGAGCTTTCCAAATGACAAGAAAATGTATACATAGAGAGAAATATAAATAAATAAAATAAAAAAAATGTTGCATTTATTGATACAAAAAAGGGGAGGGGTTACATAAATTATAGAAAAAAGAAAGAGAAGAAGTACAAAAAATAAAAATAAAACATAGGAGGAAAAGTAGTAGTCATGGTCATTCTCCTCCTCTTCCTCCTCTTCTTCCTTTAACTTTAGTGAGGCATATACAAAAGGTTAATAATGAGGCACCATAGGAAAAAAGTCACACCGGGGGCCACATAGAAACCACAGCTTTCAAACATGTGCATAAGTGAGGTATTAAACTCGTCCATGTATGAAAACTGTTGTTGCTTCTAATTCTGTGATGGTCAAATTTTCTCTCTAGTTCTTGCTGGTGTCGACTAGTTTAATTGAACTTTTCCTTAGGTATGAGACTTGTCCTCCAATATCTTGGAGTTGCTCATTTATGATCTTGGAGGATTTAGATCGAGACCTAGGGGCACGTGAGTTTTTCCCCACCTCAATCCTTGAACCAAACTCCTTAATGACCATCTTGGCCAGGAAGCCTTTTGTATAATGACTTCCTCATTAAGATTCCCTACCACACCTTAACACACAAAGCACAAATAAGAGAAGGATGACCAAAGCTTATTGTAGTACAACCCTCAAAGCATATTATAGATAGAATTATAAATAATATTTCCTATATCCATAGTAAAACCCTTTTGAATTACAAAATTCAAAATGGCCATATCCCTTATTACCTCACTGATATTCCTAGTGGGCATTAGCTTGGTAGAAATAAAATAATGTCGAGCAAAAAAATTGATAATTTTCTAATCCCTCCTTTCCCACTAAGTATTAAAATTTCTAATAATGAGAAAATGAAGAAAGTTGAGATGATCATTATAATAAAAAAGATATTAATCGTAATCTAAATTTGATAGAATATAATATGCGTTAATGGAAGTACTAGCAAAACTTACTAGTTTTTCTTGGATGAAAACTTAATTATTGGTGCTCCTTTGTGTTGGCAAAGAACTCTTGCACTATGGGAAGGACATTAGATTTATTGTCATAGGCCAATTTCTCCCAGCCTCGCTCGACAATGATGCCCTCCATGCGCCAGCCCAGATTATAGAAGCTCCTTTGCGAGATCAGATGCTTGTGTATGAGGGTGTGGTGGTACCTTTCATCAGCCTCCAAACTAACAAATATGTTAATGTCACTGACGACCACCTTCTTTTGGCCCTTACTAAAATATTTTATCGGCATGGTGGAAGAGAAAGTATAAATTAGAAGAAAGGAAGGGAGAGTAAACTTTAAGGAAAAGCTTTAAGGAGAATCTAGAGTAAAAATTTTGGCTGACCCAAGTGGTCTATTTATAAGCTTGGCTTTCACACGGTCTTTGAAAGGCAGAGTCTCTCTCAGTTCCAAAATAGTGGTCAAGCACTATGACACTCACATGTGGCACTACGATGCTAGTCAGATGGCCAAGTCAATTACTATGTTGATCAAAAGGGACATTAATTACCATAAATTATTAAATAGAAAATGAAGCATCGCATTGATGTAGCACCACGATGCTCACAGTGTCATGACACCAGTCAAATAGTTTTTCCCATGTCATTAAATAGCCTAAACATCTATCAGTTATCATAAATTGACTTTTGACTACCGTAATGGTGCTACATTATTAGTGTTAAGGCACCAGTAAAGTGGTCTACATGGTCAATGACATCAACACTATGATGTCGGAGCTACAACACTAAGGTGTCATATTTGTAGTGTTGAGGTGCCATATTTGGCATGGGCCTAATAATAATTGCCTATATTTACTGCCTAAGTATGTTTCACGAGTTAACACAAAATAAGCTAAAATTTTCCACATGTGTGTTGACATATGCATAAAAATCTAACTCTAGTGTCTAAGGATGTTGCGTGAGATAATTCCTTGGTTGGGTCTTACGATTGGGTAAGGGTTGCCAAAATCTAATCTTCCCCGATGATGGTCGTGCAAATTATAAAAAAATCATCTAGAGGGGATACATGTTTAGATTGAATGAAGCTTATCATTCAATATAGCTTAAACAAAACAATCATCCATCCATCCATCATCATTTATCAAGGATGATAAGTAAAGAAAGCCTTAGCTCACTTATTACTATGTTCATACTTAAATAATTTTATGTTAATAAGGATGTGTCCTGTATCTTCTGTCTATGTGATTTTTGTCGTCGAATGACACCATATGAAATGTGGATATAACTAGAACCCTCTGATTGGGTTAGTTGGCATCTATGTAGCTCCACTATATTTAGGTCATGGCAATAGCCTATATGTTCTTTAATGTTTTTTATCCTTTAGCTATGAATCATGGAATACATTTAATAGGCAAAAATCCATCTATTAGCCAATATTGATTTAAGCTTATCTCTTTAGATAAATACCACCCCAAGTATATAAGAGCACCTTGGATGATGCAACCCATGGCCGCTAATAAGGATTTTTTTTGCCAAAAATAATTTCTCTGGCTAAGTAGACTAGGGACCATGATATCTCAAGATGATGAAATCATGGGATCTTGATCGGGCGTATCATCATTTCCCCCAACATATGCTTTAAGCTATATGATGTCTTCACTCATTATTCCCTATATACTATGCATTAAATGCATACAAATTTTATTATGTAAATATTTTTAATTATATTTTTGCATTTCAAAGTTAGCCCAATCTCTTTATTCACTATGCGAATAATACATGATAGTCATTTATTCTACACACACCTCGAAGGCACCATCACATATCACTAAGATATGTCTATTTTTAACCTTAATCAAGAGTTCTCTCTCATTATAGTAAGAGAGGTAATTAACTATGGAGGCTTGAGTCCATAAGAAGTAGAACCCATCTCTAAACAAACCCTATCATACTGTTAGGGGAAATCTGGTTGAATATATATTAATCAGCCTCATGAAAGAACATACTCTACCCCATCTTAATAAAGATGGCAGAGTGCATCATCCATGGTGTTTTGATCCTCCAAGAGAAATGCATTAGAAAGTTTTAGAAGAGAAAAGAAAGAATTTAATATTGTTATATTCAATTTATTAAAGATGTATATACTAGAGTTGTTACTTGTGTCCAAACACAGAGAATATTGACCAAGTATTTTTTTTATTTCAGTTAGATTACATAAAAGACAAGCTTTAAGCCCATATCATTTTGCTTTAGTTATGGATGTTCTTACTAGGCATTTATAAAAACATGAATCTTAGTGTATGTTTTTTGTGCTGATGCTATTCTTCTTCTTGATAAGACTAGAGAGGGTATTTAAGAGAAACTTAAATTATGGACATCAACCTTAGAGTCTAAAAGTTTTCATTTGAGTAGATCTAAAACTGAATATATGGAGTGTAATTTTAGTTGTAGAAGTTTTAGGGTGGTCTTATGACAATGGGTGATCAAGTCATTAAAAAGAGTGAATGTTTTAGATATCTTGGGTCTCTTGGTCAAAATGATGGTGAAATAGATGGTGATATTATTAGTAGAATTCAACTTGGATTGTTGAAGTAGAGGAATGCATTCAACTTATTGTGTGATACAAAAGTACCATTTAAACTTAATGAAATTTTTTATAAAATGGTGGTAAGACCTGCAATGATTTATGATCCATAATGTTGGCCACTAAAAGAGAAGCATAAAACTAACTTAAGTGTTGCTGAGATGAGGATGCTCACGTGGATGAGTGGCTTTACTTTTACAGATAAAATGCAAAATGAATTTTTTTTGGAAGTAATGGATTAGCTCCAGTGGCGGATAAGATTAGTGAGAGTCACCTTAAATGATTTAGACACATAAAGCATCAACCATCTAATGCCCAATCAGGAGAATAGATGTATTAGAGTTGCTTTATGTTAAGAAAGACAAAGGTAGACCTACAAAGACTTGATTAGGATGTATACAAATTGATCTTAATTTATTAAAATTAAATGAGAATTTGACACTTAACAGGACACAATGGAGAAGAAAGATTCATGTAGCTGGCCCACATAGTCAGATAAAGCCTTGTTATTGTTGGTGTGGTGTTTAGGTTAAGTGGTCATATTTATGCATTTAAATATAAATTTGATAATTTCTAGGATTTTTTATAACTAATTGCTAAATAAATTTGGTCAATAAATGCTCTAAAATTCATAATATTTGATCCAATCACTCAAATACCATGAAAGTTTTATGAGAAGTGTACATTAACATAATTAACTTACCTCAACACTTTGAAGATAATTAAGCATGAATTTTAGGATTAATTAACAAATTATCATTTTTGATATTTTCTAAATTATCCCAAAAATATTTAGCAAAAATTAGTATTTTTAAATTAGTTGGATTATTTATTAAAATAATTATCCATAGAGGAGTCATTTGTAATTTTTGGTTTATGATTAATTTATTATAAAATTTTCAAGCTTAGGCATTAATTCAATTGATTAAAATTTTATTTTCGTTTTAAACCATAATTAAGAGATTTTTGTGATTTAATCAAATTCAGAGAGTCTACTTAATTTTTTTTAGACTCCTTGATGTTGACAAAAAATGTTTTTAATCATTTTGATATTTTTTTATAATTTACAATTTTTAAATTTTATTATTCTATCTAAATTACCCTTAAAAAGACTCAAAAAAATATATCTTTCAATTGAAGGATCTGATTGACTTGAAATTTTTATGATAAGTAGATCTTTATAATAGGTTATTACACTTAAAAGTTCAATTCAGTTTGAGTAGAATTTTGGGAGTTATTAAGGAATTATAATTTCTGATAAATTTCTTATTAACCTCAAAATATCTAATAAAACTTAAGGATTTTAATTTGGTTGCATTTATAAAAACGTTAGTATTTTTTGGATAAGTAGATGACTTATTATGATTTTTTTGAAGTTTTGATTTAAATAAATAAATTAATTAAATTTGTAATTCCTCATTAAGCTCTAATTAAGTGATATTTAAAATTTTAGATAAATTATAGGGTATAGATATTTTTTTTTATGTTCTTGGTTATGTGTTAGAGTATTTTGAACCATTTTGATGAATTTTCATAATTTTCTTAACTTTTAATTATTTATTTATTTAAAAATAATCAAGTAACTTTAAAATTTAATAACACCTAAACTAGAAGCCCATTTGACATTAAAGTTTTATGGTTGGTGGAGATTATCTCTATACTTAATTCTTTAAAATGGTAGCTCAATTGATTAATTATTTTAAGATTAATTAAGAAATTATTCTTTTTGATAATTTTCAAATTAATCTTAAAATACCAAATAAAATTTTATGCTTTTAGGTTCATTGGATTCCTCTTAAAAAGACAAATCCAAACATGGCTTATTTGGAATTTTTGGTTGATTATTTTAATTTTTATGACTTTTTGAAGTTTCAACTATTTTTTGGTTGATTTTTCAAATCTAAAAATCCACCTATTTTTATACTTAAGCTAGTCAACATTGACGTGAAATTTCTTTATGTGTGTTGATACCTGATTGTGCCACATAGAGATTACATGGATTAGGTGAGAAATATTTAGATTCATACTATCCAATTTTTAAAATCAGATGGTCTAGATCAAAGGGATTTATTATAAATTTGAAATGGGGATCTAGTCATGACTCGTCATTTTAATCAAGTATAATGGGAGATGAACCAAAGAGGGAGAAGTAGATGGAATCCTCCCAAAAGTCATTGTATTTTGTGATTTTCTAATGATCTTCACTAAACATTGCTCTTTTTTTTGCATCAAAGAGATTTAAAATGAAAAGGGCAATAAAAATCAAAGGAAAAATCTTAGAATCGCATCACAATTTATGTAAAAACATCAAACTTATGAAAAGCATATGAGATTTGAAATTTACCTCAATCAAGATAATGTTGAGTGGATTCTTTGATTTAGAGATAATCCTTTGGCCGAGATAAAGCTTTGGAATTAATTTCCCCACATGCCATCCCTCGAAATGCTCCAATGGCCAAGTGACATTGCCTCTTCATTAGAATATACTTGATTTTGAAGTTTTGCATGTGAAACGAAGGGGTATGGGCTAATTTTATTTCTTGGAAGGTGGAGAAGGTGTTTCTAGATAAAAGAGAGAGCTCATAGACTCTTTCTTTCCCTTCTAAATGGTTGGCCAAAAATCACCATGGGAGGTGATTTTAGAAGTGTGGCCATTGATGGTGGCAAGCTAGAATTCATTATAGGGACTGGTTGAATGATTAAAATCACTGTAAGATAAGCAAATGAAGTAAGGTAAGCAGATGGTGATGGGATGTGAGGAGATGGTATGTTTTGGAGCTTTGCATCATTTTCTTCCTTTCCCCTCTCTCACCTTAAGAGCAAAGTTTAAGTTTCATGTGAAATCTTTATGATTGGGCTAACTTGGGTTAACTGAATTTGGTATGATTAGTGTTTTGGGTGTCATGTGATCAATTAGTCAAAATTAATTTGGATTTAGTTAAGGTTTAGGTCAAGGTGATCTAAATGTGTCAAATGAGTTGATTTGGGCTATGTGGACCAGTTAGCCCATTTGAAGATAAATGCATATGGCTTGTGTTCTAGGTTAAGATTGACTTGAAATTAAGTTGGCTTAGTGTGTAGGGGTTCGAGTTAATTAGTGCTACAGGAGGTTGACTAGTCCAATTGGGGTTTAACTTAAGTATTGACTAAGTTTTTGGGTTTGGGTATCCTCTTAAACACTAGAAGTGTCTAAATACTAAGTGAGGAAGTCATAGTACCAAGATTAAAACCTACATTTAAAGAGGATAGACATCAATCATATTAAAAATAAGGTCAACAAAAGCTAAGTGGGCAAGTTAGCTCATTTGAAGCCAAGTATGTTTGGTTTGTATTTAAGTCTGTGTTTGAGGTTATGATTGATTTGAAATGAATTTGGCTTAGTATGTAGGATTTTGGGTTAGTTTGGGCTAGGGAGGTTGTTGACCTCATTTTTGGATGAGGTTGAGACCACCCTTAATCAAGTAATTAGGGCCTATAATATTAGATTATAAGTTTCTTAATTTGGCACTTAGAAAACTACATTTAGTAGGTGGATAAGTCAAAATCAAATAGTAAATAAAATCAAATGTTAAATTTAAAACCAAAATTAAGCAACAAATTACACTAAATATTAAACTTAAAACTAAAATAAAATTTAAAATTAAAATTAACCAAGTTTAACTCTCTAAAGTAAAATCCTCGGTCACTCTAGTGGTCCTTCTAGAACCCAACCTAACCCGATTGCATTAGGTGAACCTAAATCAATAGGAATCTAAGTTAAACATATTTGAAATGAAATCTAAATTCATTTGAGCTTAGACTAAAGTAGTTGGGGTGGTTGAAACAATTGACCTTTTTAAACTCAAAGACACCTAAATCTAAGAAAAATTAAATAAAATCATATCAAATCAAATAAAAAGCATAGAATCAATACATACATACAAATTATCCCAAAAGTAAATCCAACTTAGGTTCAAAGTGGATAACCAAGTCATTTGACTTGTGTTGACCCATGTGGGTTCCACCAAGTCAAAAGTCCACCAACCTTAATTTAGTCAAATTGAGCCATTCTAAAGGCCAAAACCATTAAATAAATATACTTAAACACAAATCTAAAAAAATTCGAACCCAAACTAGATTCAAATGGTCTAAGTAGTTCTAAACAAACCCTATTGAGTCTAAATTAAAACCAAATTAAAATTAATCAAAATTAAACATTCTAAAGCATTTCTAGATAATAATAAAACATGATTTAACCTTTCCTTGGGTTTAGTTTGACCAATTTGGTCATTTGACTAAAGTGAACCAATCTTGACCCATTAAACCCAAGTTTGGTCAAAATTCAATCAAATCAAAATTAACTTCAAATCTATTGAAAACAATTACTCCAATTCATAGCAAACATTTGATCAAACATGGTTAGGGCACAAACCCACCTTAGTTGATTTAAATTAGCCATTTAATCCAACTAAAATCCAACATAACCCATTTAACTTAAAATGGGTCAATTTGGATTCAAATCAAACTATAATATAAATTAAATAAAATTAATTAATCAAAATCATCATACATTATTAATTAAGCATAATTGAACCTCAATTTAAATCCTAAAGTGGTTAAATAAGCTAGAAGACCCAACTCGACCTAGTTTGATCAAGTGGGTAAAAGTACCCTAAATTAAGTCAAAACTAAATATAACTTAAACCATTTGATCCACAAATCACATAATGGATAGTCAACAATAGTTTAAACCTAAATCTAAGTCAATTTAAATAAATGTGATGGCATAAGTCAACCTAATTGAAAGTAAACATAAATCAAAACATTCATTTTTTTTATAAAATCAATTCAATTAAGCTTAAACACAACTCAAAACCACCTTAGCTTGAATTGGAAAGTTAATCAATAGCCCAAAGCCTATATAAAGTGGTGCCAACAAACTTAAAGGATGAGGTGGAGGTGCAATAGATGAGGTGGAGTAATGGGAAGCCCAAACTGAGCCACATCACCCCATCAAAGGCCAATCCATGCTTCTCCATCACCTAAACCATGTCAAACATGTGCTTTGACCTCCTCAATGCATTTAGCATCATCATGAGGTCCCAATTCCAATAGCTAGCCACCTCTTACTTCCCCAAAGGGGTAAGCTCATGGCCATGTATAAAGAGGAAGAGTGAAGACAAATTGATGACTTTTCACATTCCAACACCTTCCTCTTGTTGAATCATGCTTGAATGAACCTTCCCCCATCCTCCCTAACTTCTCTGATCACTCCCTATCTTTCTCTAATTGAATCAAGCTTGAATTAACCTTCTCCCTCCTCCCTAACTTCTTCGATCACTCCCTATACCAAACTCTCGCAAGCAGTGGCGTGTGTTGGTCTCCATACCAATCTAGGCCATAAAAACTCTCCTATAGCTTCCTCTAAGTTCCTTGAAGGATTTAAAAATGAGAAGAGGTATCTAGATTGGACATTGGTGAGGTACATTCATATCTGACCTCCCTTCCAATGTAGTTTGGTCATTTGTGAAATAAGTTTGATCTCTAGTGAGATAAAACCATATAGATCAATAGCAAATTTGATTTGTGATCATTTTTTTAATTAAAATCCCATAGTTTTTAATTTTAGATCATTGAATTTTGATCCCTAAACATTGACGATCCTCAGATCTTGGTAGAGGTTGAAGACAAAATCACCATTATCCGTTTCTTCTATTTGGAATAAACAACCGTAATTTAGAAGCATGATTTAATTTAAACACCTATAGGAACTCCAAGATGATTCTAGACCATCTGATCTTTAATCTAATGATCTTAACATAAAGCCCTATCCCCACAGCTTTATAGGTTTGATCCATGTGGATCCAGCTAGCCCAATCATGCATCGAAATATGTAAAGTGGAACTGTATCAATGCCCAATTAGCGCCATGTCGATGTTGACTAAGATAAGTAGCAAAATTAGATTTTTTAAAAAAAAATTTTAAAAATGCACAAATCATTATAAATTTATTAAAAAGAAAATAAAAAAAAATGTAATTAAGGACTATATAGATTCATCTTAGTGAGAGGAATCCATTAAACCCAAAATCTCCAATTTTTATTAAATATTTTTGGGATAATTTGAATTTCATTAAAAAAGATCAAGCTTCTATCAAACCCAAATTAATAATCCAATCATTTTGAATCTTTAGGGAATAGAAATTAAAGTTAAACACACATTAAATAAAATTTTAAGGATTTATTAGTGATTAAAATAAAGAATAGAAAATTTTCAGTTAATAAACTTTAATCTAATAAAATAAATTATAATTAATGCAAGAAAATTAAAGTAAAATATGAAATCAACTTAAAATGTTTTAATAAATATCAATAAACTTGAAGGATCTATTTAAACTTTCTAAAACCTATTAAATATTAAAATTCCAAATTTGAAATTAAAATAAATAAATTAATTCAAGTAATTAGACATAATTTAAATAAATTATAATAAATCAATCATAAACTATAGAAATATAAATGTTCCTTCTCTTAATTCATATTCCAAAAGGAAATTAAAGAAAATTAAAATCCCTAATTA
Organism: Cymbidium sinense; assembly: GCA_021442155.1. Classification (NCBI taxonomy): domain Eukaryota; kingdom Viridiplantae; phylum Streptophyta; class Magnoliopsida; order Asparagales; family Orchidaceae; genus Cymbidium; species Cymbidium sinense. Next base: position 28,295,438 of record CM038233.1, on the reverse strand, counting down.
TCAATTCATAATTTTGGCTTTATTTTATGTTTAATTAGAAACAAATAAATATTTATCATGACAAAATAGATGCTTAATCAATGTGAAATTTTTATAGGATAAAAATTGAAGTTGAAATACATTTAAAATAAAATTTTCAACCTAATTGGATTAAAAGATATGAAATTTTCAACTTCAAAAGTCAATTTAATCAAAATAATTCATTAAAAAACTAGAAAAATTAAAGGAAGTTGTGGGAATGATTCAAAACATCATAATACATGTTACCAAACTTAAAGAAAATATTAAGGCTATTAAAACTTAATAAATATCAAAATCACCTAATTAATGAATGAATTGAATAAATAAAGTAATTAATTAGGTTGAACTTAGAGAAATCATAATAAATAAAATAAAATCTAAAATTTTCAAATAAAACATTCATCTTTTAAAGATGAATAAAGAAAAATTAATGGCCATAATTAGTTCCTAATATTTTAAGCTTAATTTAGGTTTTTTTGAAAATATTAAAAACTTTTATTTTGAGCAAGAACTATCTCGCATGCTAAATTTTTCATAATTTTTACTATTTACCATGCCTCTAGATCATGTAATACTTCAAATGTTATATGTCAATGATTAAGTTGATCATTCTTTCAATACTCAATGTTCACCAAAGTATTAAAAGCATCATGAGTTTAACCTCATCTTTACCATATAATAAAGTCATTGTTAAATAATCGTATGTTTTAAATAAAATTAAGAATAATAATTACATTTCTTCATTACAAATTTTAACATTAATATAATGTAAATCTATGAGAATCTTATTGAAGCTATCCCTATTCATCATAAACACACCTATGTTATACTAAAAATGAGGAAGTTCTTGTTATTCAGCTATAGCACCCAAGACAGGGGGTGAATTGAGTTTTTAAAAACTAATTTCAAAAAACTTAATTTTAAATTTTTGTAGAACACTTAAATCTTTAATGATAAAGCTTTATAGAAATAAAACAACAATCAACAATAGTAAAAAAGTAAGGTGCAAAATATAAAGAAAGAGAACACAGAGATTTTTATATGGTTACAAAAATTTACGCCTACTACCCCGGGATTCACTAAATCAAAGTTGAGAATACAACAAATCTACCATACTCTCCTTCACTGCAATTACAATTAACTTCTTTAATCAGCCTAACAATGTACTTTTCTTAACAGACAAGTATTGTTCAATAATGTACTTTCCTTAAGGGACAAGTACAATCTAACAACGTACTTTCTTTAACGGGCAAGTTCAACCCAACAAAAAATAAGAAAGACGAATATGAAAGTATCTAACTCTCAATTTAAATGAATTTTGTTCTCACAACTCAACTACAACAATATTAAGGCAAGTGAAATTAAAGGTAAGAAAGATAGATCACTTTAATTGATATTTAAACTTCAAAGCATTGATTAAACTTTATATATATATATATATATATATAATATGCAAATAATTCTTTTATAAAAATATAAATGAATAAAATATTATATGTTATGAAAATATCAAATTTAGGATAAGATAGATACAAGCATGTCTCTAAAATAAAATTTTAGCAAAATTTAAAGCAATTTGATGTTCCACATCTTAACCATTCAAACTAAACAATATTTTTTAGGTTAATGACGTCATTAATACCAACAAAAAATATCTTAACATCAAATCATATGTAATTATATTAAATGTTAATTGAAGAATAAATGCTAAAAATTATGGACTTGCATGAATGATGAAGTTAGATATTACAATAGAATTTCTAATCATGCAAAAATGATTCATAAAGCTAATTTCATATTTATTCTAAATTAATACATACAAGCTAAATTTTGGGTCATATCCATTTGTTTTTTTATATAATCTAATGTAAATTAATAATCATGAACTATATAAAGAAATGATGAGTTTCAAATTAAGCATATTGAGCTATGGATCACAAAACATATGTTAAATAAGTTTCATAAAATCAATAAACAAAAAATTGATTGAAAGCATAAGAGATCAAATCACATATAAAATTATAAATATCAATTATGTAAACCATTTTATCTTTAAAACTAGAAACTAATCTAGTTCAAAGATTAAAATATGTACATAAGGTAAGCAACTAAAATTAGTTATCATGAATTTTATAGAATTTAAAATGTGAATCCAAATCCTCATAAATAAAAACATTCATTGGTAAAACATTATAAAACTCTAAAATCTATCAAAATGTTAAAGCCACAAGAAACTGAATAATATGTGAAATTTATAGAATTTATAAAATATTTTCAAATTATGTTTTAAAACTATTAATTCATTTTTTTAAAAAGAAGTAGAACATGAGCTTATATAGATTAGTTAACCATGAATAAAACATAACTAATCTAAGGACCTAAATATATGAATGGAAGGTATTAAATTACAATACAAAATACTTGACCTCATGCCATTCCTTCTTGTATACCTTTGTAATTTAATTTTGCTTTTGTATACCTGAATTGATGACTTGTCTTCATCGATCCTCCATGGAGACAAACCTATAATATAATCTCATTTTCTAGATTTTGGTACCCAAGTAAGTTTGAATCCTTTAACATTAGTAGCATTATAAATATTTGCATAAGTAGATGATGGGCAATGCAAACTAGTTTCCTTAGAAACTGAAGTGTATGGAGATGAAGCATTTAATTGCATGGATCTCCTAAATGAACAAACATATAAAGTATGACCTTGCCTACAACAATAAGTACAAGTAAAATTGAGCAAAGCATGCATAAATGAATTATAACTTTTAGGTTTAATGTTAGAGAATGAACTTGCTTATGAGATATACTAGTATTTAAAGCATGTGAATAACATGAATATTGCAAGCAAGATATGGATGCATTTGAATGTAAAGCATGTGAGCAACTAAAGTTTGTAGAAGATAAAGATATGTCATTTTATTAATTTCTATTATTAGTAGTCTCAACTTTTAAATTTTCAATCTCAATATGTAAATCATGTTCAACTCTATTTCTAAATAATATCTCTTTTGGTAATACTTTATTTTTATATTCCAAATTTTTTATTTTGGAAATAAGCTCATCATGACAACAAATACTTTTCATTTTGGATGTAGAAGCACTAGATAATCACTTAGAAATTATTAACTTTGATACTTAATGAAGATACTTCATTTTCAAGAAAACAAGTCATATCATGAGATTTTTTAGCATCTATTAAAAGTGACTCATTTTCTTTCATCAAAGTGTCAAGATTTACTTTAAAACTTATAGATTTTCTTTTAGTAGAAATGTACTTCATTTTCAATTCATTATAAATATCCACTAATTCATCAAAGACATTGAATAACTCTTCATAAGATAAATTATTTACCTTAGGGTCATCCTCAAAATCAGTTTGAGAATTGAAACCTTGGAAAGAGATAACATACAAGCTTTATTAAATAAAATCCAAGGGATATTAAAGAATTCGGCCAACCTTGTTTCCAAATATGGATTAAATCTATTTTAATGCACTCAAATCAAATTAAATGATGATGAATCAAATATTAGGATATTTCAAATTAATAATCATAATGTGATTAATTTGAATTTAGTTAATCATATAGCCGACCAAGAATAATTTCCAAAATTGAATTTTTTATAAAGGGAAAGAGGGAAAAACCATGGCTCTTCTTAATTAAATTTGAGTTAACTTAAATATATTTAAATTAATTCAAATTAGCTTAATAAAAATACCATGTGGTTAGCCACCATCATTCCATAAAGAGTTAGGTTAAATTTTGCACAATTAAGCAAGAGAATATTTAATTTGAAATCAAAATAATTCAACTTAAAGATTCAAATTAATGAATATTTTAATTTTTAGAAAGATGGAATAATCATGAAAATAATTTGAATGGCTCTCACATGATTTATTTTGCAAATAATCATGAAAAAGTTTTTCCACAATGATTTTGAATGATAGTTAGGATAGGAGAGAAAAAAACTAGGATAATAAGAGAGAGAAAATAATATATTGAATAATTTTTAGATAATTTATATTTATGCATTGAAAAAAATGGATAATGAACATGATTAAGCATGTAAATAATTTACTGAAATGTGAATTTATTTTAACTTGCATAGAAGCATAATAAATGGAACAAAGCTTATGCATTTAGTTCATATTATCCAAAATAGATAATTTGAAGAATAATTGCAAATATGAAATGTAGAATTTATGAATAATTCTAAAATAAATTAATTTGAAATGAATAAATGATTTATTTTATTTTAGTGAACTTTTCATTTGCCTTAATATAGTTATTCCTAGAAAAATGCTCGCCTAGTTCATGTCTAATAACTTTAGCATTCTGAATTTACTGAAGAACCTAGAGTTGAAGAATTTTCTAACACACTTGAATTAAACCAATTAGTAGCTTCAAGATTATATATTTATCATCAATATAAATATAAATTAAGAATGAAATTCATAATTATTAATGTGGATAATAAAATTCATAATTATTAATGTGGATAATTTATCTTGCAAAGAAATAATTAGTTATTATTACATAAGGTTTGTTATAATAAAATCAAATGGTGAGATACACAAGGTAATTAGTCACCAATTCTTCATCATGTATAGTTAATTTTTAATACTTTCTTGTTATGAACATGTATCCTAATTTCTTGCAAAAACTTTTTATCAAAATGTTCTTCATAATAAAGTACATTTGGTCCTCTTAATAAAATTAAGCGACAAGTTTAATAATTAATGAAGTTTTGATCTTCATTTGAAATGTACTTAGGCATCGACTTTAAAGCCTATCAAATCTTTTTTAAAATAAAAGATTTTGCACTTTGCATGATAATATGGCAAAGTTTCTAGATAAAGTAGTTGAAATTATGGATTAAGTTAAATGATTTATTATGGGCCTAATTTCTTCCCAGTAAATATTGCTTGAAAATCCACCCAATTATGGTTCAATAAATGAACACAAATTCACAGCAATGGGAAAACTTGTTCAAACATAGGAAAGCAGTCGAAAATCTGATCTTATGGCAGCTAGGGATAGAAGAACTTAGTTTCTTTAGGGATCACTGGTTTCTTGATGACTTATTATCTATGTCACAAAACAAACTATTTTTGATCAGGTATTAATTTCTGAGTTTTGGATTGAAGACAATTGGGATATCCCTAAACTCATAGAATACCTCAATGAAGACATAATAAAGGAAGTATCCAATATTTCAATTCTCCCTTAAATAAAGGATAACTTATTGCTGAAATGCAATAATACAAAGTCCCATGTCTAAGATCCTTTTCCGTACTATACACCAACCCAATAGGAACTTCGAATGGTAGCCTATCTTTTGGTGTGCAGCAATCAAACCATTAATTTCTTTTTTTATGTTAGAGGTTATTGCACAATCTACTACCAACTAATGATATACTAAAAATAAAGGACCTTAAAATCACTTCAATATGCCATCTATATAGAAGGGATGAAGATAATATAAATCATATATTCATCACTTGTCAAATCATCAACCAAGTTTGGGAAGAAATGCATTCAACATTCCAAATAAATAAATCAAGGGAGAACTATATAAAGCTACTTGAAGGCCTATAACAATTTCAATATTTATAGCAACAAAGATCACATTTACATTATTCCCCTTATTGTTTTATGGTTCATTTAGATGACTAGAAACTCAAATAAATATAGAATTCATCGAGTAAGAGTAGAGAACATATTATCATATATCAAGAATTATATTGCTAAATTAGGAGATGCCAACCTTTTCATGGTTCCCTCAAGGAATATGGTGAAATACAAATAACTCTAATCTCCTCTAGCACGCTGGAACAAACCAAAAACTGAATGCATAAAGATAAATGTTGATGGCAGCTTCAAGACTGATAACAAACTTGCAGGTATTGGAGGTGTTTTTAGGACACACGAAGGCCAATGTATAGTTTTAATCCCTATTTATTGTTATACACTGAAGACACACCATGTAGAAGCCATAGCCTATCTTATGACTTTAAAATTAGCAGCCTCCCTCCATTTTTAGAAATTTTGGATTGTAACAGACTCCTTAAATCTCTGCAAATACATTTCTATCGGTGATCAATGCCCTTGGTACCTTACTTACATCCTAAAGAGAGTCATGCTTCTATCACAACAATGCCTCTTCTGAATCATCCACACTTATAGAGAGGGCAACCAACCAGCAAACATATAAGCAAGGATTGGACCACTTATGGAAAGAACTCTCTTCTCACACAACCCCTTACCTCAAATTCTTATAATAGTCAAAGGTGACTTACTTGATTTGCCATATACTAGAAGCTTGTAATGGTCATTACTTTTCTTTTACTCAAGCACGGATTGTACTCTTCATCTTAATTTTATAGTAAATGTTTTCTTGCTGAAAAAAAAGTTTAAAATAAAAAAACTTTCCTCTTCAACCTTACCATTGGATAATATGTTTTCCATTATGGAACCCTTTTTGGACACTTCACTATTAATTTTAGATGTGTTTTTTTGTATGCTTGTTTGTTAGGCACTTTTTAGCTATTGGAAATCAACTTTGATGTCTAGACTAGAATAGATATGGTAAGAAGAATAGTAAAGTAGATGAGATTGGATCACATATTAGCTCAAACTCGACTAAATGATCAATTTATTGTGCCAAAGCTCTAGAAAAAATTATATAACATAAAACATAAAATAATTTAATGTGATTTAACAATTTACTATGTCCCTGTGGATCAATAAACTCGCGATAAGATTAGAGAAAAAAATACTCATAACTTCTTATAGAATCCTTACACATGTAAAAATAATTATAGGCCTAAAAAGTCTCTTATATAATGATTTGCAAGTGAGGATTAGTTGACTTTATTTAGGAGGAATTTATCTTTTAACATTTCTAATTAACTACCATTTGAAAATTATTTATTGTGAATTTATTGTGGATTAGTAAACATGTTAAAAGAATTAAGCACATGAAAAAAAGTTCGGAGATGATTTTTACATTATGCTTTCAGTTATCAGTAGATAAATGGTACCGATATGTCACATTACTGGAAATCACTAATAGTTATACTCGAAATCGCCAATAAATAGTATTATTTATTTATGATAATAACATAAAATGAAATATTTGATTTTTATAAATAAAATAATGACATGAACGTATTTTACAATCAGTCTATTTCATCCAGTGATAGTTCTAACGTTTTATTTGACTCGTCAAAGTAGTCTGAAGAATTTGAACAAGACTAATGTGAGTACAGATGATTTGCGTCAAATATAATATATATCACCGTTATAATCATTTAATTAGACTTCAATTATCTAGGGTTGAATTTTTTTTCAGTCCTCGTTCTCCATTGCAGGTAGTGTTAATGTTTTTTAAATTATTTTTTTCACAATTTAGCTCTGAATAAAAATTACAAAATTTGTACGTAGAGTTAATTCTAGATATGAAACTTTGAGCTTAAGCAATTTAGCTCTGAATAAAAATAATAAAATCTTAAATTAAACCAACAGATTTCTTCTATGTTTATTAAAATTTTCTTCTTGTGTGTTAAATGTATCCCAAAACTAACTTGTTTTGAAGTCATGCACAAAAAAAAAAAAAAAAAAAAAAGATTTTCTCACGACATAGTTACAATAACACTAAACCATGATTAAATGTTATTATTATGATGTTGGCATTTCTTCCTTTAGGTTTATTTCAAATTTTCATAACATGAAGATTATTTAAATAACATATAATTATTGCTTAAAAGCTGATTATATCATACTATTGTAATAATTTATATCATATTTTCATATGAGTCTCTCGCAAGATCTTTTATAATTTGAGAAAATTATTCAAAGAAATCATATGACTTTTGCTATATTTTTTATTTAGAATCTTTATATTTTAGAATTTGAGAATGACTTTTCTACAATTACTAAAAAAATAGTTTAAATTTTGTAATACAACCTAATTTAACATTTCTTGTTTTATTGGTAACTTGAATAGAAATATTTATATTATAGAGTTTCTTCTTTATTACAATGAATTGATATTTGAAGAGAAATAGCTAGCAAAATTTGATATTAATGATCTTCTAGCTAACCTTAGTCTTTGAACTTCAATTTAGAGTTAAAATGTTAATAATAAAGAAAAAGTATGAAGAGTATATTTGGTGAATACGTTATCAACTAAAAATTCATAACCTTCTCTAATAAAAGACAAATAATGTTGTACATAGATTTAATTCAAAATATTTTAAAAAAATATCCCAAATGGTTAGAGTATAGTTTGCAAAAAGATTCTTCATTTTGTCTCCTTTCTTACATTGTTAAGCCTAAAGAATAAATTACCACAAGTCAAAGTAGTGGTGACTCATTCATAGTAGAAGGATTTAAAAATTTAAAGAAAATAAAACTCTTAGCTCATGTTAGAGAATATAATAGTACTTATAATAATGCATAATAGAAATATGAAAATTTAATGAAATCTTGAGAATATTTTTTTTTATTATTTTGTAGTTGAGTAAAGAAGAAAAAAAATAAAAAGGAATATCATTTCATATTGATTTCAATCATTGATTTTGTTTGATTTCTTGTATGACAACAATGATATCATTTTGTGGTTATGATGAGTTTTTGGAATTAGGAAATCAAGAGACTATGAGCTATTTTAATTTCTTGTTGATCAAAATGAAGAAACTAAGAAAGCTACATTTGTAAATATAAGTACAAAATTAAAGTTAACTTTACTAAAGGTTCAAAAGAAAGTTTGTTGTACAATAACTGTTGAGACCATACCTTCTATCATAGTTGATGTTGATAATTATTATTTTTCTATCATTATAAATGAATCTCATGACATTTTAATGATGGAGCAATTAGTCATGTAGTGAAATATGTTGATAAAAAGGACAAATTATTGAGATTTATTGGAATTAAATATGTTTCTTCTACCATTATAGTTACATCGAAAGAAGAGTTTAAAGCTATTTTTTATCAAACATTCATTTTGCTTATGTAAGATACAGTGGTCAAAGCTATGATGGGCAACAAATATGTATGAGGGGGTTTTATGGATTAAATACACTCATTCTGAATGATTATCCTCAAGAATTTTATGTCGGCTCATCAACTCCAACTATGTTTAGTAGTTGTAGCAAAAAATATATAGTAAGTGAAACATTTATTTGAGCTTATTTTAATCATATTGAATACTATTAGAATATCTTGCAAGAGAAATAATACTATCAAATCATTCAACATGAAAAAAAAAAAAAGTTAAAAGCATAGAGTTAATTAGCTATTATGGCCTAACTCAAGAGACTAGTTTGCAATAAGTTGGTACAATTCATTGAAGTGTATATTTTTATTATTAATTAGCCTCATAAAAATATATACTATATACTTAAAGTATTTGAGATTTTTGAAGAGTATGGGACACATGATCAACAATCAATAGAAGCATATATATTAATAGATGCAATGAAATCTTTTAAATTTATTTACTCAATGCATTTAATGATTAATAATTTAGGAATTACAAATGAATTATCATAATTATTATAAAGAAAGGTTAAGATATTAATAATGCAATGAGATTAGTGCAAATATTGAAATAATGATTATAGATAATGAGGGAGAATGTATGGAGCTCTTTATTGAAAGAAGTGTCATACTTTTGTAGTGTTTTTAAAATTGATATACCAATATATCAACTCTATATGAAAGTCTCAAAAATGATCAATGCGAAGAATTAATGAATTCATAAACTTACATCATTATCATGTTGAGTTTTTTTACACTATAGTTAATATGAAACTTTAAGAGTTTGATAATTATTTCTCTGAAGCTAAATTATTTTGTGATTTGTTTGAATCCAAATGACTCATTCACTATTTTAGATAATGGGACAACTAATTTATTTTGCAATGTTATATTTAAGTGATTTTTCTATTATTAAGCAATGGCTCTTAAGCATTATTCATTTTTTTTTATTGATATGCACACTAATAATGAGTTTTCATATTTAAGTGGAATTGTAGATCTTGCAAAAGTAATTAATAAGGTGATCAAGGATGGCATTATCCCCTAGTTTATAGTTTTATTATTTTGCCTTTAATTTTATCTATTGATACTATAGTGGAAAGAGTAATTCATGTAATAAGAATTGTCAATTATAAATTATGTACCAAAATGGTTGATGACTAGTGACCAGCCTCAAATGGTGTATACAAGTGCATGTATCATCCAAGTAAAATAATGTAAGTGAAAGTATTATTCTCATAAGGATCTCTTATAAAACTTTACTAAGTTAAGTACTAATCTATTTTTAACTTTAATTTTTATCTAACAAATTGAAAATTTACTTAAGTAAAATTAACTAATAATTTTAAAAGATATTTTTTAAAAATAAAGTTTTTAACTTGATAATACAAAATATAATTGAATTTGGGGTTGCTTAATTGTTTCTTTGTATTTTATATTTAAAAGTTATTTTAGGTTACAACTAAGTTTAGTATAAGGAGATACAAAAATAACATAAAAAATCATACAATAAAACTTTACTTCAAACTCCAAAATACATAGTCCATAGAAAACATACAAGATTCCACAATTTTAGAGTAAACACATTTATCTACTCATTTAAGAAAGAAAAAACATAAATATTTTATAAATGTAGGAGATCATCATAAATAATTAAAAGTAAGGAAAGATAAAACTAAATAACTAGTCTTCTAAGTTCTTTTTGCTTTTACTCCTTATAATTTAGCGATAATCTTCCTCCTTTGGATTAACTCCTTCATGTTTACACATACACTCACACACTCTAACACACTAACACAATATACATATTCACACACTCAAACACACTAACACATGAAACACACACTTGTGGAAATCCTCTCTCAATTCAAAACAAGGTTTAATTATACATGTCACATCCCTCTCTCAATTACTACCCACATCCTATATAAGAAGTTCCCAAATTTGTCCTTGAAACTCTCCAAATTCTTATGGAAACTACTTGAAAGTGCTTCTATTGAGATGTAATGTGGTAAATTTTATGGGAAACCCACAAACTTTGAAATTAACTTTATTTAAGTTATCTAATATGACATCAAAAATAATAAACTATCTTCAAAGATTAAAAAAATACCATTGTACAATGAATTTAAAGAGTAAAATAAAGATGATTTTATTATTATTGTATCCAAATGCTGCATAGAGAATAATATACTATATACAAAGATAAAAATATTATTGAACTATAGATTTGGATATAATAATGAGAAAATATTTTCAAAGTTTATCTTGTCTGCATTTTCAAAAAAATTCATTAATTTTAATTAAAATTTAGTTAAAATTTTGAGGATGCCAGTCTTCTATAGATGCAAGTTTCAATTAATTACATCTTAAGAGTATAAATACTTAAGAATACTCTCAATTAAAGTAGGTGAAAATTTTCATAATCTATTGAATGTTTAAATTCAAGGATTAATACTTTAAAATTTTAATTGGGATTAGATAAATTTATAAAAATAAATTTTTAAGTCTAAATAAAATATAGAGGAAGCACATGACATTGAGAAGCTAAGTAATGCAACAACTATCTTAAATTGGGTTTTATAATTTTTATTCAACTTTAATTATTTTTTGTGTAGGGATGTATAATTTACTAGCACAAGATTGAGAATAAGCAAAGGAGGTGAGGACTGATGAAGTCAAAGGAAAATAATCTACATTAAAATATAAATTAAAGTGAGAACTACTATAAAGTAGTCACTTGGACATATTCTGATGATATGTAATAGGACTTATAGATTTCAACTTTACTTGAACTTAAAATAGATAGACTCTACTGAACTTACATTCTTTACTAGAAGATTGCTAGCTATCACACTTAATCGAATTAAGACCATGAAGTTCAGTTACATATGAATGCATAATAGATAAGGTTGTTATTATTTAAAAAGATTCTTAAGACTAGACTTAGCCACTAAATCTAAGCTACATTTGAGCATGTTATATGTATAATAATTCATCAATTTATGATTTAAATTTTTTATTTATACACTTTGATTTATTTTAAGATTGTAGGTATGCAATTTTATGCTTACTATGCATGTAATTAGAATAAGTTAAAAAGTTCAGTCAATTTTCTTTAGAGGTTGTCTTTCCTAGGAGGAGCGGTCATCCTCATAAGATAGATGCCCCCTTATGTGTAATAAGTCAAGTGTCAAATTAGGGATGTAGAAGTAATATACTTTATGATTCAATATCTTAATTATTTCTAGTTGATTTTATAAATAATAGTTATGCCTTTAAATATCTTTTATTATAAATTATGATAATCTTATATTTAAATAGATTAGTTGGGTAAAAATTTAATATATCCTAAAAGCTTATCACAAGAATCCAGGCTTTAACATGCACTAAAAATAACATAAACAAACCTTAAAAAGTAGGTATCTCTACTATGCAAGCTATGTAAACATTACAAACAAACATTAAATTAAAAGGAAAAGCTTATGCCACTAGGTACTTCCATACTCTATGGAAGAAAAAAAATGTAGCTTAGCTTTACCCTTATATAGCCTAGCCTAAACCAATGATTGATAGACTTGGCTTGTGGGTCTTCTCACTTCATGTTCTTGATCTTCTAGTTCCAAATTCTATAGTGGCTTTACCTCTAATAGGTTTATCTTTTTATCCTTTTTCTTTTCTTCTTTGGAATTTTGTAGGGCAAACATAATAGCTTAGGACTCTATGAAAACCACAATTATAAATTAAAAAGTTACAACCCTCACCTTATAAAATAGAGATTAATAAATAATTTATATTTCAAAACATATAAGAAAATATTCATCATATCAAAGAATGCTTAGCACTTTGAGTGCCAAGCTAATCAATTGTCCTAATGCTTAAAGAGCATTAAGCATTTCAAATTTAACATTATTAGTAGAACCTACCAAAAACTCATTAGTTTAAATATTTATTACATCACATAGTGTTGTTGCCTTTAAGCATGACCACTTATAGAAAATAATTAGCCTAGTCCTAATAAGATTCTAACATCATCAGAACTAACCCGAAGTAAACATCACATGACAACACAACATAACATCATATCATAACAAACAGGAAGGCCAATCATTTATAACCTAAAGGTCTAACACATATGTCCTAACAATTAAGTCATGTGTGTGCTAAGCTATGCAGGTGTCCACTTAGGTTGCACTTTTAAGTTTAGCTTTTTAAGTGTTAACAAATATTTAATTTAATCAAGGGGTGGTTTCAATTTAAGTGATAATTTGAAGTATTATATTAGATTATTAATTAATTTAGGTTTCAATTATTTAGAGGTTTTAAGAATGCATGAATGTAAGGTTCAATATGTGGATGAACCCCACCACCTAAGCATCCTAAGTATTATAAAACACACTTCATAAGAACAAAAATCTTTTTCATAACACTTCTAACTATCCTAAATATATTTTATAGCATTTATAGTTATTTAATTGATTTATTTAATGATTCTTATAAATGTGAATTATTTTTATTTTGGAATATTCAAAATTATCATTATAATTCCAAAATTTATGTAAAATTCATTTCTAACTTGGAACAACAAAAAGAATTTGTCATATATTTTAATATTATTTATTATTTTAAATTTTAATGATCCATTATTAATATATCATTTATTTTGTTTATATATCAAACATTTTACAAAAAATTTATAAAGGTTAATAATAACCTCTAAAATCATCCATGAAAATTTAAATTTAATTGGATTTTGTTTGTATTTTCTATGTTTTATTGAATTGAACTAATATATTAAATTATAAAAATAAAAATTCAAATATAATTTATTTAATTTTTTTTTAATTTTAAATTCTTTTTTTCATTTTCTTATGTCAAATTTTAATTCATATTTATGATTTATTTTGAATAATTTATATTATTTAATGTTTTTATAACCAATTGCATTAATTTATTAATATTTGTATAGATTTAAGTGATTATTGAAAATTCTATTTAATTAAGAATTAAAGAATCTAATATTTTTTATTTTTTTCTATTTAACAAGATATGAAAGTATTTATTTAGTTACTTTCTATTTTATGTAACTTTTTAGATTTAAATTTAAAAATATTTTACCTATTTTAAATTAGATTTTAAATTTATATTAAAATGTTGTTATAATATTTTAATAAACTATTTTAATATTATAAATAGACATAGATATTCACTGTAAAATTTTTTGGTTGAGTTGATTTATATTTTAACTTTAACTTCATTAATTTAAATTTTAGTAATTCTAAAATTAATAAAAAAATTATTCATGAAAATTAAGATTTTTAATTTTACTATATTCAACTATAAAAATCAACTCTGATGAGGTTTTATTTATATTTCTAGATTAATAGTTATTATTATATATTTTTTAAAGTTTTAAATGATTTTCTTATTTATTACTATTTATTATCCTATCATATCTCTTTTTATAGACCTTTCCATGGGACACAATTTCATTGGACATTAAGAAGGGGCTTAGATCCACATGGAAAACATATGGAAAATATAAAGACATCAGATTCTAGGCCAAGGGTATTGGGGTATTGAGTTCAAATCCAAAATTTGAACCCTATAAATCTGATGATCAAGAGATCACTTCCATCTCCTACACCAAACCTTAGCCATCCATGATGATAGCTTAGAAATGGGTAAACAACAAACTCTTATTGTAATTTGAAACATTGAGAAGGATCAAAAGAATAAAGTGTAGGTTCCCATGGGTGGATTATAATAGTATTAACACTTACATAATAATATATGAACACTAAGGTTGAACTAAAGTTAAAGAGGTTACCTCAGTCTGAGAAGAAATGTTTAACTTGCTTCAGCTAGTTCACAAGTTTCGACTAGATAAGAGCAACAAATTATTGTTGACTGCAACTTCACCAAGCATTGGATTAGTCAAGTGATCAATGGAATAACAAGCTAATTAAGGTTTAATCAAATTCAAGTTTTGAGATGTTTGAAGGGGAAGGATGAATTTCATTTTCACTCAAAAGGCTTGGGTAAAATGAGGAATGCCAAAGCTCTTTTAGATTGGGGATAGAAATCTCTCTAACCATTCTTTGGCATATCATCTCATACTTTGATATGGCCCATAATTCGAGCTAGGCATGATAGAAAGATTATGTGTGGAGAATAAAGAGGAGATGAGAGAAAAAAATTATTGTGCAAGACAAAGGAAGAGAAACTTGTATTAAAATTTAGCATTTCTTTCTTGCTACAAAATGGTAAGGCCAAAGGCCTATATATCCTTTGTACAAAGATCATTCTAGAAACCTTTCATACACTAGCATAATCTATAGAATTCTATAATAGTTATTAAATTTAGCTTCCTAAGTTCTAGAATATGCAAAATACAAAAAGATAAATAAATATATTCTTATATTTTTCTCTATAAGTTTCTAACATAAAATATTCTAGAATTTTAATAATTTTGATTTAATTTATCAAACACTCCCCATTAAACTATAATTTTATTGACTGCTTGAAGAAGTGTAATAAATTTTTTAAATCATTTTGCAGCTAATGGCTTCATGAGAATATCTACAACTTGATCTTCAGTTCTCACATGCTCAACTTGAACTGCTTGATCCTTGGTTTGATCTCTTATATAATGAAAATGAATATCAATATATTTGCTTCTTTCATGATGAACTGATATTTTGACAATACTATTGTTGATTTGTTATCAAAATAAATTTTCATAGATTCATCTTGAGAATATCCAATCACTTTTAGTAGCTTCATTAGCCATATTTTTTGATACACGCATGATAAGGCTACAAGATACTCAGCTTCACAAGTAGAGAGCAACAATAAATTGTTTTTTTAACACTATGTGAATGTAGTGTCATCCATACAAAATAAAAACTACTTGTACTTTTCTATCATCTTGATCTCTAGTTTAATCACTATTTGAATATCCCATAATTTTAAATTCATTATAATGAGAATATAAAAGTTCAAGAGTTAGCGTACATTAATTACATCAAAGAATCTTCTTGGCTACTTTTAAGTGCATCTCAATCGAGCTTTCTATGTAGTGGATAATAATTCCAACCCCACATAAAATGTCCAGTCATGTGCATGTTAAATATCTCAGACTTTCGATTAAACTTTTGAACATAGTTGGGTCTACTACCTAGCCTTCTTCTTTCTTTGATAGTTTGATACCACATTCCTCCAGCATGCTTATTAGATTGCAATTCTACATATTAAAATTATTGAGAACTTTCTTTTGCATATGTTTTTGTGTAATAAATATACCTTCTTTATTTTGTATAAGTTCAATTCCAATAAAAAAATGATAAGTCCAAAATTTGTCATCTCAAATTTTTTCTCCATTCTTTGTTTAAACTCTTTGAATAAAAGATTATAGCCTATAAAAGTAAGATCACCTACATATAACCAAATCAATAATATATCTCCATTATTATGTTTCCTCACATGGGATAGTGAATATAACATTTTATTTGAAGTATGAATTACTCCTTGCATTTCATGCTCTTGGAGCTTGCTTTAACCCATATAAAGCTTTTCTTAATTTATAAACTTTTGATTCATGGCCCTCTTTGTTATCCCAATGGTTGTTTCACATATACTTCTTTATCAATGAATCCATTTAAAAATGTAGACATTCATTTGATAAGTTGACCAATTAATTTGTAGAGCAAGAGAGATAATTAATAAAATAGTTTCCATGCAAATAATAGAGGCAAATAACTTATTATAGTCGATGCCTTCCTTCGGCTTGTCTCATTTTTTTAAAAAACATGCTTTATACCTTTCTACACCACCTTTTGCATTCTTTTTATTTTGTATATCATTTTACACCAATAACTTTGTATCCTTTTGGTTACGATGTGAGTTCCCATGTATTATTCTTTACTAAAGATTTGCATTTTTTTAATCCATAGGAACATCTCCATCTTCATCTTTTATGGCTTCTTCAAATTTCAATGGCTTATTATTTACAGGTAAACTAGAAAAATGAAGCTCATTAGTTACTTCACAAAGCTCTTAAGTTTCTTGTCTTCCTTTGTTTTTGACTATATTTTGGGTTAATAATGAGATACTTGTGCTTGGAGAATGTGATCAATCATTTTTGCAAATTTATAGATGATGGCACTTCATCTTGTAGCTATATAAGTACCTACTCTTCCTCTTGTGTGACTTTGTTTTACCAATCTCATGCTTCTTCTTCATGGAACTCCACATCCCAATGAAAAAAATTCTCAAGTATTATGGTCAAATAATTTATATGATTTAAATTAGTACCCATTGAAGATGAGTTTGAAGCTTTGGTCATTCAGGTTAGTTCTTCTTTGTTTGGGAACATGTGCATGTACTTCTAAATACCTTCAAATGTGAGATATTTAGCTTTCTCCCTATCCAAGCTTCTTGTGGCATCATATTTTATATAGGCTTAAAGTTAGGTTGTTGACTCCATGAGCCCAATTTCTTAAGCAATTGATTTTGATGATAACAAGCATATGATTGGATGAATGTTTCATTTCAAGTGTTTTAGGAAGCTCACTAGACTCTTTATGCTCAGTCAAATTTGGAAAGTCAAGGTCACCTAGATGAGGGCAGTTTGGGAAACATTTTAGATTATGTAATAATAAGATCAATAAGAGTTCAATAACATAAAAAATAATAGTTTAAATAATTCCATTTCATTCAATTAAATTTTTGCATAATTTTTTTATATTTTATTTTCATGAATTTTCTATTTTATTTAAAATACCCTTTTTGTATTATTTGATAACTTACGGAGTTTAAGCCTTATCCATTACTTTATAAAGTGTGTTGAATTTATTTTACACTTTATTTAGTTAATTCCATGCTTGATCTTATTAATTATCCATTTATGAAATTATTCATGAATTATCCATATTATTCTTTTCCTCTCTCATATTATTTTATTTTTTTCTCTCCTATCAAAATTATCATTCTAATTTTTTTAGCAAAATTTTCTATGGTTTTGGCATGATAAATATTATTAGATTTAGGAAAATATTGTCATAATATTTCTCTTAATTGTTAAATTTTTTAAATTCTATTTAGCTTGAATTTTGTAATTTAAATGACTTTGGATTTTAAATTAAATTGTTCTTGCCATAAGTTGATAAATTGATTTATATCCTTTTAAGGATCATTATGGCCAACCCATTGCTTATTAAATTTCGTTTTAGTTGAATTGATTTGAATTAATCAAGGTTAGTTCAAATTTAAATTCAACGGAGATTTGATTTTATACATTTTCAAAAATTGGATTTCCAATTTTGGAAATATATGATGAGCCCTTCTTTTATTTTATTTGGAGTGATTTGATTTATTTAAATTAATTAAAATCTCCTCCAAATTGAAATCCCATAATTTATTCATAATCAAAAGCATTGAATGGAGATTGATTCCCTTTGAATGAATTCTATCTTGAATTATTTTATTATTTTAATTACATGGATTGCCTTATTTAATCCCTTCAATTTAGTTAATTAATATCTCAAATATGATGTATTAAATAATGATTGAACTCCTTTTGAAAACTTTTTGGTTGACGCCATGCATAATTGATATTTAACTTATTTTAAATTCAAATTATTTTGAAGCACTTCCTTAATTGATCCATTAATTAATTAAGGAGAGCTTATTTATGTTAATTGCATTCAAAATAATTCTTTCCACTCTTACATGGCTAGCCTCATTGCATTTAAAGGTAGCATGTTTCTCTTTTACTACAAGTATAAGTCCTCATTTCTTAGGCATCTCCACAATCTTGTGTGGTTGAGTTATAAATACTAGCACTCTAATAAAATTTTAACTTAAATAAAAAAATTCTCTTCTTCAAAAATATAAAGCCTCATCATAGAGTAGACTGGAGCATTCACTAGGCTTCTTGGTATCTTGAACATTCCTACTTATCATCTTGTGAAATCCATAAATAAGTCTTCTATTTGAACTCTTCCCATTTGATTTCTAATAACAACTAATTCTTTGATAGTCTAGTCTTGAAATATTTGGAGTCATTTATTAACAACTTTAATCAGTAGTGTTCTTAGAAACTTTCATTTCCTAGGATGTAATTAACTATGGGAGCTTGCCTCCATAGGGAACTAAAGAACCCAACTTAAAATAAACCTCACTGCTTTATCCATGTAAAGTGGGGGAAAGATCTTTGGCATACATTAAGACCAATCTGCCTTAGAAGTCCTTATTAGGTGATTAAATCCATTGTAAAGTGATATTTCTATCTTTCAAGATAGTACATCATACATCAATGTCACAATCGATCACTTTAATAAGTACCCTTTAAGATCTGTGTGGTGTCCATATGACTCCAAATTAAAACACCATAAATTTTTTTGGCGACTTCATTGGGGATTGTTCCTCTCTCCATCTCTAGTAGTCAATCATTATCTCCAAATATTGGCAGTATGCTTATCCCACTCATAGGCTTAAACTACCATTCATTGTGTTGGATGTCTTGTCCATTTCTTACTTGGCCAAGTGTTTCCAACATTCTTTCTTGGTTCTAGAACTTCTTATTAATCTTCAGCTAATGAGTAGGTTCTAGAACCTCCCGTTGGATTCTCCAACTAGTTAGTTTAATGGAATTTTGATTAATCACTAAATCCAAACAAATACTTGATCATCTCCTAAAGAAATTTTCATGCTAAAAATGATAAATTAGAATCATGAATCTTTATAAAATATTCCAAACCCACTCAATGGTATGGTTTGAATCTCAATTAAGAATCTCTCCTAATCTTTCAGACCCCACCTATCATAACTCTATATAATGAGTGTGGGTCTAGAATATTAAATCTATGAACTACATATAGATAATTAATGTTGCTCTCTCTCAATAGGATCAGGCACCCTTGCAATAATAATCAACTTACATCAAGACAATATATCATCCGGCAAGCTCATTTTCGCTTTTGCCATCGGTGTGGACTTGGCCGTGGATAAGGCCTTCCTCACCAATTCTCTTGTCATTAAGTTTGGACTGGGCTTTAATAATTTCAAGGTCATTGTGATGCCCTTGCCCTAACTATAGTTAATCATGAAGAGGTGGCTGACAAAAAACCCCTTCGATAATTTGATTTGAGATTAGAAGTAGAATTTTTGACATTAAAAGAAGCTTGTTGAGGTTCACACCTTACCACTACTATTTATTATTTCCATCACTAGTGGAATGGAAAAGATTGAGGCAACACAAAAAATAAACTCAACCTCCAAAGGGAAAGACAAGATTGAGCTAAGACTAAGAGGAAAATGTGGTGTTTATTTTAGATGGTCGTGTGGACACCACGTAGATCATAATGGGGTACTTATTGAAGTGATCAAGTATGACATTAAGGTATGATGTATTATCTCAAAAGATAGAGACAACACCCTTCAATAGACCAATCACCTAATAAGGACTCCTAAGGCATGATGGGTCTTTGTATGTGCTAGAGATTTTTCTTACTTTATATGGATTAGTAAAATAGGGTTTATTTTATGCTGGGTTCTTAAGTTCTCTATGGAGGCTAGACTCCATAGTTAATTCCTAAGGAATACTCTCGACTAAAGTAGGCAATTATTGTCTCCAAAGATTTCAAGGTTAAGACTATCAATAAATTGGCTATTTTGGAAAATCTAATGGGATTGTTCAATTGGAAGACTTATTTTGGAATCCAAAGGAAAATAAGTAGGAAGTGCTCATGATACTAAGAAACCTAGTGAACACTCCAACCTATGCTATGGTGAGGTTTTATATGTTTGAAAGTGAAGAGATTTATTTATTTGAATTAAAATTTTATTAGATTACTAGGGCTTATAATGCACAAACACAAGATTGTGAAAATACCTAAGAGGTGAGAATTTATGCTTGTAGCCTGAAGAAAACTAGCTACCTCAAAATTTAAATCTAGGAAGCTTTAGCACAAGCAAAAGCACGACCTAAATCTAAACGAATGGGGACATAAGGATCTATTCCATAAGAGAAGATAGACCCATCTAACTTTTTTAGACTTACAACCGCTTGGAGTGGCCGCCAGCTAATACCTCCTATAATTCAAAACCATGTAGTCCAGTCTTATATAATTGCAAGATAGTTAGGCTTGTTATTTAATTGGAAACAAACTAAAGTCCTAAACCCACTACCTAAGATGAGTGATATGAGCACATGACTTAGTCAAAAAATAAAAATCTTTATAATTTTTATTTCATTTTGACACGATATTTTTTGGACAAGGGCTTTCGAATATTTATGCCTAAATGAATGAAGAAAATTGGTTATTAGCCAAATCAAGAGAGAAAGAGAGTGAAGCTCCATCATTAGGGGATGCTCTCATCGGTCAAGCGGTTCCTATAGTACAAGAATGGAGGCCCTCATTTGACAAGAGTGATTCAAGATGGTATGCATGATGTTAGACATATAACATATTATAAAATCTTTTAATTATCTTGATTAGAGCCTAAGCTTTATGATGAGGTTGTAAGTTATTTTAAAATTTAGTTATGAGTTATTAATTTGGTAGAAAAATAAATTTTACTCAAAGAGCTTGCTGCATCCAGGCCATTAAAACATCAATCATAAAAAACTATGTAAAAGATTTAATCCTAATGCACAAGCTAAACATAACATCAACCATTTTATAAACTATCGTAAAAGAATAAGAGGCTATGGGGGTCTTCGTTCCTAGCTTTTCTTCCTTCATTTTACTTCTTCTTTGATTTGATTTACTCCAAGGCATCACTGGGCACCACAGACACTAAGTCTTCTAACCACTACTCATCCTAATCCCCATAGTGCTAATATTATTTCTATTGCAAAATTACATTTTGTGGGAAAGTAAATTTAACCACATTTGCAAAATAGGGGTTAGCTAAACATACATACAAACCCAAGCAGTTATATTTCATAATTTGGACTTAGCGCCCTACACATGGGTAACCAAGCCCACCTATCCTAACTCAGATTATGCTTAAGAGTTTAAGAAACCTGCAAGAAAAGCATTTATATTTACTGTTAAGCAACCCCTTAAGCATAATCTCTTGCAAAAAATAGCATTAGGCTAATAGCGGCCTAACATCCAGTCTACAAAATATACACCCTAA
The DNA here is from genome assembly GCA_021442155.1 of Cymbidium sinense. Lineage (NCBI taxonomy): Eukaryota > Viridiplantae > Streptophyta > Magnoliopsida > Asparagales > Orchidaceae > Cymbidium > Cymbidium sinense. The sequence goes on along the minus strand of CM038233.1, from coordinate 28,273,212 downwards.
CATCCAGTCTAAAATATTACATCACACATACACCATCCTAACTTAGGACTAGAAGTGGTGGCTTAATTCTAATGTATGGTATGTCTTACTAAGCATTAGAGTTATGATTTCCTAAATTTAGAAATGTTTAATATAACTATGAATATTAGTATCATTTCAAGTTGTTTAGGTGATTTATGAATTTTTAATCCATGTTTTATTTTGTTTCATATGATTTACACTTAGCATCTAAGTTTTATAAAGAGAAGAAATAGGCTTGCCCTCTTTCATCCCTACCTTAAGCCTCTTTCTAAAGCACATTAATTTGGTTTAGTTCTTTTTAGTGAATGGCTTATTAAATATTTTTTTATTAATCCTAATTTTAGGCTAACCTTAAATAATTTTATTCAATATGAAAGGCATCTTAAGATTAATGTAATTAGATTACTATCACATAGCACATGTTGAACCATTCCTTCCCATCACTTATTAACATGCATATGATTTAATCCTTAACATACCTATACATATAATGTATATTTTGGTACACTTAAATGATGGATGGATGCATACATTTGGAATTTACATTTTTGTATGATTGAATTATTTATACATATAAATTAAATCTCTATCCAAATTCAAATACCAATATACATAGGAAAGAAATTAAATAAGTGTGTGCTTTTGTTAACCATGGAAGTAAGATAATTAAATGGCCTCTTTGGAGCTACTTAAAGCCTTGTATTCTCAGGATGTCCAGACTATATACATATTAGCATTCAAACATATGTAAATCTATATATGAATCACAAGGAAGAGAGCACTTCCTTTCCATGTAATATATTTTAGTGATTTAAGTGGCTATGGATACATTTATTTTTAGTAGAAAAGGGGATTATCATTATTTAATCAAAACACATCCACATGTATAAATGATATAAGAAAATATGTGTCATTATTAACCAAGGAAGTGAGATAATCAAATGACCTCATTGGGGCTACTTAAAGCCTCGTATTCCCAGGATGTCCAGACTATATACTTGTTTTCTTAAATACATATAAATGTATACGTAATTGGAAGAATGAAAATCATGCAAAGATTGCATTTTCCTTAGTTGAATTATTTATGCATATAAATTAAAGCTCTATCCAAATTCTAATAACATTATATATTGGAATGAAATTAAATAAGTGCATTCCTTTGTTAACCAGGGAAGTGAGGTAATCAAACGACCTCCTTGGGACTATTTAAAGCCTCATATTCCCAGAATGTCTAGACTATAAACTTATTGGCATTCAAACTTATGTAAATCTATATATGAATTATAACAAAGAGAGCTTTTCAATCACATACTTAAACTATAAGCACATACAACTCCTATATGTATTCATAGCTACAATCATTCCAAATATTGTAATCAATTTATAGCTCTTCAAAAATATATTTGAATTTAATTTTGATAATAGCCACACATATAATTAATTAAATCAACACATGCAATCTTACATAAAATAAATTTCATTGTGATTCATTTAGATTTGAAAGGATGAATGCTTGAAACCACATGACATACAACATTTAAAGTGATTGGAAAGGAATAGCTAAACATAAACACATGATTCATTCAACTACACTAATTCCTAAGGACAATCACACCAAATAAATTTATTTAAAGAAAACCAAAGTTTTTTATTAATTTGATTTTGGATTTGGATTAGACTTTAAGGAGGATAGATTATTACTTGTTGTTTTAATCCCATTCCCATGTTGGTAATCATAATTGGTCTAAGGAAAGATAATTAATTAGCTTTTATGATTTAATTAAATTAAATCACTTAATTACCCTATGCTTCTTTAATTTAACTAATCATTTAATCATGAGCCATAAATGATATGAACATGTAAGAAATTAAAATTGTAATGCTCTAACGGATCTAATGCAATTGGCTCATAATTAAAGATTAATTAAGTTAAAGAATCTAATTAAGTGCTTTTATGATTTTTCCACACTTATGGGTTAATCATAATTTCCTTAAGGATCTTTATATTATCAAACACATAAAGAGGAACCCTTAATCTCATTATTTGAAGTGATTACCATTTCAATTTGAGTTGATTTAGTCATTCAATTGATTAATTAAGCACTTAATCAATTCCCATATTAATTAAATCTCTTTAATGAAATGAATTTAAGTAATTAGGAAAGAAGTCTCATTCACCCTCCCTCATCATTTTCTTATTAATTAGTGATTAATGAGCTTAAGTTAATTAATTTTTACTATTTAGAACATTAATTGATCATTAATTTGATTAAGAGAGTAATTAAGATTTGAGTTATCAATTTTCTTAATCCCCTAGCCAATAAATTCCAATAAAATCATTGGAGGTAGAGGTCATCCCATTAAATAATCAAGCCAAGTTTAAGATTAATTGGCCAAGTAACTATAGCTTAATTAAGCTACTTAAATGAGCATTCAAACCTTAATTAAGCCTTAATCACTATTCAAAATCAAATGAAATTTTTTTTAAATTATCCTCTATTTTACCTTTCTAATGAGGTTTTTTTATATTTTTCTAATTTTTCGCAATTAGTTATGATTTTTTAAAGTTTTAGCCATTAAAATGGATTATTAAGCCTAATCCCGTTTGCCCTATGTGGACCACTAATGTGGCAGTGCTTTTCATGTGGAACTGCAAGATTGGTTATTTAAACCTATTCATTACGGCGGCGGTAGGGACGTCTTCATCGCCATTCGATCTAAGATCGAATCATGGGGATCAAACTCATGGTTTTTATGGATTAAATTAGGATTAAATCTAATCAAATAATCATGATCATCCATTCCAATCATATAATGGATGGTGGATGATCCATCATCCCCCGAGCAACGGAAGATGGACATCATCCAACTTTCTCCGCTCGATCCGAGCTCGTCGAAGCTCATGAGATGTCAGAATCGATCAAAATGTTCAGGGTAGTGATCTAGATGGATAAAATGGTCAGAATCGAATGACATTAACATTTTCTTCAAAAAGTCCTATAATAATTTGAGAAAACCCTAGTTTGCTAGAATCTACCTCTTCGGAGCTTCAGACTGGTGGCTAACCGACCGAGGTAGCTTCTCCTTGAAGAGGCAAAGCCTTGTTGAGAAGATGGAACCTTGACTCCTCATCGATAGCTCTATGGATCAACTGTCACTGGAAAACACCTCAGAGTTAAGCTTGGAGTGGTCTTCAGTGCTCGGATCACTCGGGAAAAGGTTTATTTCTCCTCGCCAAAGCTTGGTGAACGTGTGTGAAGAGTTAATTTGGAAACCATTGCGGTTTGGTGGAGTTAGAGCTTGTCCTATTTTGGGCAGGCTTAGTTCTGTCATCGCCAACGATGGGAAGGCTTAGGAAGCTTGGGAAATCACTCAGTGAGTTTGGAATGCTCTCTAGAAACCCTCTGATAGCTTAATTTTTTGGTTTGAATGGAATGAGGGGGAGTATACCCACTCCTCCTTCAAATCAAATGGATGGGATTCTCTCTATCATTTGCAGTCGTCCGGCCACCGAAGGTGGCAAGAATAGGGGCTTAGTTTGAGTGGAGGGCAGTCTGAGGTGGTTGGTGTGGCTTGTCTCCGTCTCTTTTAGATAAACCAATGAGGGGAGGTGGGATAACTCACCTCTCCTTGACTAAGGGCTAACCTACCCCTTTGGGTCAAGTTAGCCACATAGCCAGGGGTTCACTTTGGGTTTTGGGGGGACGCCAAGTGCAAAGGATGGTTGTTGAGCACCTGAATTTGGATTTTATTTTATATGAGATGCTTTTCCCATTAGTTAATGGTCAGTTCAAGTCCAAATTGGGTTTGGTTTGATTTGGACTTACCCAAGATAACCCAAGGATATGTCATGCTAAATTTTAATGGGTTTGGTCTTGGTTTGAATGGATTTGGCTCAATTTGATCTATTTATGTCAAATTAGGCTAGGTTGGGTCAAGTTGACCAATTGATCAAAATAGGTCAAAATAAGGGTTGAGACAAGTTCAAATGAGTATTTAGAATATTTTGGTTCAATTAGTTTTGTTTAATTTGGCTTGGATTTGGATTTGACTCATTTGAGTTCATATGGGTCAAATAGGACAAATTGACCAATTTGGCCAAATTGGCCAAATTGGCTTGGGTTAGGCATTGGCTCATATTCATTTGATCATTTGAAGATGATTGTAGGCTTGGATTTTAATTAATTTTGATCTAAGAATGATTCAGACCAAATTGACCCTTTAGGTCAATTTGGGCTAATTAGATCAATTGGGTTCAAGCAGTCAATTTGGGTTTAATCAAGGCTTTGATCATGTTCAATAATCAATTTGAAATTGATTTGAGTCATTGGTTGTAATCAATTTAGGTTAGGTTTTGATTTGACCCAATTTGGCCCTTTAGGTCAAATTGGGTCAACTTGGGTCAAATGGTCAATTGGGTTTGGTTTGGCTCAATTGATGGTCAAGTCATGTTCAAGGATAGATTTTAGGTTGGTATGAATCATTGTTTTAATTAATTTAGCTTAGGATGAGGTTTGATTGATTTGGATTATGTAGGTTACTAGGGTTAATTTGTTCAATGACCAAATTGACTTCGTTTGTTTGACCCAACTTATGGTAATTGATCAATCAAGGATGATCAATAATCATCATATGAGATTTTGATTGGTTTGGTTCAATCCAATTTGGGTTGGATTGAGATTTGATTCAAATATATCCTTTAGGTCACTTTGGGTCAAATGAGCCTAATGGGTCAATTGAATTGATTTTGGGTTGAATTGAGTTGAGTTTAGATATTGATTTGGGATTGGTTTATGGCTTTGGTTGGAAATGATTTGGGTTTAATTGGATTTTTTGCTCATTTGAATATTTTAAGTCAAATGGGTTAGGTTAAGTTGATTGAATTGGTTTTGGCTTGATTGATTTGGTTGTAGTTTTTGGTAGATCTTGGGATGATGATTGAAGGATTGAATTGATTTTGAGAAAATCAATTGAATTTGGTTTGGATTGAAGGGAATTTTGACTAAGTCCATATAATTAAATCATAGGCTCAGATTTAGGTTATGATATATTTGGTTTTGGCTTTGGAGTTAAGATTTGAATTGAGATTCAATTGGATTTGGTTGTATTGATTTAAGATTGGATTTTGGCTAAGGGGGTAGGTCTAGATTTGGTTAGGCTATAGGCTAGGTAGGTTTTCCTAGGTCCTAAGGCATAGCCTAATCTTATGGTTAATCCTTCTAAGTCTCTAGGTTTAGGTTAAGTGTTCACTTAGCCACTAGAAGTATCTTATGACTTAAGAACTCTTAGTGTCTAGAAGTCCCCTAGATCTATAATGGGAAGATTAAATCCTCATTCCAAAAGTGAGGTCAATAGAGGAACAATAATAAAAATTTGAAAAATCTATATGAGAAGATGTATCAGGAGGTAGATACCTCATCCTTAATGGCTGAGGGTGAGTCCTCTTATGAGACCTCTCCCTTTCTTTAGGGAAGTAGGTTTCACCCACTTTCCATGTCTGAGGGAGAGGAAGACATTTGATGCACCACAACACACTCATGTCTATTTAAGAATGAGGCACTGGTTAGGGATAGGATAGAACACCCTATGCTTGTCTGAGGTTAGCTTTTAAATGTATGGGAATGAAGCACAAATGATCTGAGTCCAAAGTAGTGAGAAGTTTGAGAACAGCCATCTTGAGAAGTGTGTGGTATCAGCTAAGAAAAGGGAGGTCCAAATAGGCCAAAGTGACAGTCAGGCTGATAGAAGTGAAAGGAGGAGGAATGTCAGTAATCAGTGGCCTCTGCATTAACGGATAGACACCATAGTTTATAGCAGTCCGACTATATAGGTGAATCAGACCAGATTATACTCATTGGGTCTGACCTATAGAAGCGGGCATCTATGGAACCGCGGTCAGTGTGGTCACCCCCGCATCACACTATTCATAAACTCCCTTCTCCCATTCAAGTGACACCATCCGAAGTCCCCACAAAATATCAAAAGCAGTCTAAGGGAAGTCACACCCTACCTCTTGATTAGACTACAACCTGAGGGTCAACCTTCCTCTTCTCTTACCAATGGAACAAGGTCAGACTCTCCCATTCGACCTCCTATCTTACCATCAAGGAAGACGGCATGATGGCCCAAGAGTATAGTTCTGGCCCCAATCACCTAATGGAGGGGAGGAAATAAAGAATAAACAACCAGTTTGCACACAACCTACACCAGTATATGAACATGCATTTTAGGAGAGGGATCTGATGCAAGTAGATGATCTAGTTACTCCTAGGTTGGGTAGATGATCGATCTTTAGAAGACATGCTGAAAGGCTATCGCTCTACAATAAGGGAGATAGAGGATGATCACTCTAATTGAGATAGTAGCATGATAGACTTAAATACTAATGAGGATGATTTTCTAGATGATACAACAAAGATACATATGGTTGACACTTGAGGGTCCTTGTATAGATATCAACAACGCTCTCAGAATGTATAGGATGTTGTAGTTGAGGAAGGTGAGACACCAGACATAACTTAGCAACTACTGCACCAACAAAGACAAAATATGACCAACTCAGTCATATAGAGCAAAGGGTAGAAGAGTTGATGTCTATAGTCTTATCTCTTCAAGGACAAACTTCAGTCTCCCAAGCCACACCTATGGAGGTTGATAAGCCTGAGCCGTGTATATAATGGATAGAAATAAAAGTATTATTCCTTTAGGTGAGGATGCAAGTAGTTTGCATAAGAAGGGTATGAAACTCTTCATGAGTGAGATACCAAATAGTTGATGGAACAACAAGTTAAGGAGGCATGGTGCAAACCTAAGGGGCCTCATCAATCCCAAAAAGGAAACCTTACCTAGAGGAATTTGAGGTAGTGCAGCATTCCAAGGGGTTTGTACCATAATTCTTTAAAAAATTTATGATTGTGGGAACCCACAACAACACATTGCCCATTTCAGAGCTAGTTGTTGTAATGTTGGAGGCAGTGATTCCCTTCTATTTAGATAATTTATTAGTAGCCTAGTAGGTGTAGCATTTAATTAGTATATTGAACTGCCCAATGGTTCTGTGAATACTTTTTAGTCTAGAGAAGTTATTCATTAAGAGGTTTGCGAGTCCAACAGAAGGTGACTATAGGGGGCCTAGTAGTTCAAAAGCAAAAATCCAATGAGTCATTAGTTGATTATTTTCTTAGATGGAGGAACTTTATTATGAAGTACGAACCTGAGCTTCAGAAGTAGTATGCCATTGAAATTCTGCTCAAGAATATCCATGGCGCAGTGGCTTTCATACTCAAAGGTTTCACCATCAGAACTTTTGAGAAATTGATCAGTAAAGCAACCAACCTTGAAAAGAAACTAAGCAATTATCATTTTTAGACCTTGCAAGCCAAAGCTAAGTTGTTAGATAAAAGACATAAGATGTACTCTATAGTTAACAAAGGGAAACAACCCATGCGGGTCCATCCCAAGAGACCTAGGTCCAAGCCACCACCACTTCCACCTCCACACCCATAGTAACTCTAGCGTTACCATTACCCTTACTGACAGTCTAATATCTACATTCCACCTACTTTAACTAAAAACTTAAACAAGCCTTATTCATTTAAGAGGGAGGTAATCAGAAAAATTTTTAAGAATCTCATCAAGAAGCCTAATTTCTAGCTACCTGAACCTAGAGGCTAGAGGAAGTGTGCAAGTGTGATTATCTTAATTTTTCCCTTGCCATCACATGCTTGGACACATCTTAGAGGATTGTATTACATTCAAAGATTGGCTCAAATGAAGCTATAAATCTAAAGCCATAGTGATACCCAGAAAGTACTTAGTAGAACATACCACTAATTCTATCAAAGTAATATATGGGAAATCATTTGATCCTCTCAAGACTGAAGAATATTAGGATATATTTTATCTCAAACCTCTCACAAATTTTTTTATAAAGAAACCAAACTCCCTTTGCAAATACCTGAACCAACTCAAATCTCCACACCACTAGTAGGTCTATAAGTTGAGAAGGTTAACTCAGAGATGATAAATGCTAAGCACAAACAGCCCATACAAACTCGGGATACATCAGTAGTAGCATTTCCTATCACTCCTCCAACCTCTACTTTTAAAAGCATAGTGTCTGTGGATGGGAGCGTCAAGCCTCTCATGCTACATACTCTGTATGACTTGTATTTGTACCGCTAGAGGCAAACAAAGTAATAAAATAATTTTGCTTATATTTTATCTCTTGTATACTTAGAATCTAGCTTAGAAGATGAGTTATATGTAGTCAATGCACTAATTTCCTCCCCACATCTACAAACTCAATTAGAGGTAACAGTAGAGCCAAATAGTAATGATGAAAGGGTCCCCAAGCGAGCGATGATGTATCTAAATTATCAATATATAAAAAGATCAACTAGTATGTGAGTGCTCTAGCTCTAACCCCACTCTCCTTAGAGTTAAGGGTTTAGTAGTTAAAGTTACACCATAACTAGATGAAAACATCAACCCTCAAAAGTTTTACTTAGGAGCATCATCCTCAAGTTCAGGAGTTGATGTGCAACTTGAGGATGAATCTTGCAAAGAAATAATGGAATTATCTTCTGATTGGTACTCTCTTTGTGTTCAAAATTTAGTAAAATGGGGATTGATATTCCATGCATGGTATAAGCATAAGTCAGATTATTTTGAGAAAATATGGAGAAATAAATGCAAGAAAGCATAGTCAAGACTAAGGCTAAGATTTGGTGCAATATTGGCCCTATATGTGATGATAAATATTGTCTATAATCATCACCAATAATCTGAAGTATGATAAGTTCTTTTTAACTACACCAATTCATGTGAAAAAGTTTATCTAGGAATTTCAAATGATTCTGATGACCTCCAAAATAGGGATGCAACCCCATAACTGAAAACCAAAATAAAGTCAACCATTGATGAGCTGAAAGAAATTAACTTGGGTATCGAAAATAATTCACATCCAACATTTATTAGTTCTTTATTGAGCATATTTAAAACCAATGACTTGATTAGGCTGCTTTCAGAGTTTAAGGACTATTTCGCTCAGAGTAATGAAAAAATGCTTAGATTAACTCCTGACGTTGCAGTTCATAAACTAGAAATTTAGCCTAATGTAATTCTCGTCGAGCAAGCTTTTAGATGCATGCAATTATATATTGAACAATATGTCATTTTTTGAAGTAAATAAGTTGATTGATGCTAGTTTTATCTGAGAGAAAAATATCTTACTTGGTTGGCTAGTGTTGTTCCAATTAAGAAGAAGAATGATTAATTTTGTATATGTGTCGATTTTAGGGATCTAAATAAGGCATGTCCTAGAGAAAAGTTCCCATAACCCATATTGGAGCTGATGGTAGACATAGCCTCCTCTCACATGATCTTCTCATTCATGGATGGGTTATCTGGTTATAACCAAACTAATGTGGCACCTGAAGATGAGAAGAATACTATATTTAGAACTCTGATCAAAATATTTTTCTATAAGGTCATGCCTTTTGGCATTAGGAATGCTGATGTCACGTATTAGTGAGCCATGACTAGAATCTTCAACAAACTCATCACTAGGTTGAGTGTTATGTTGATGATCTCACCAAAAGTGACAAAAAGGATGACCACCTATATGATTTAAGAGTAGACTTTGAATAGTTTTGAAGCTATAATCTCAAAATGAACCCTTTGAAGTGTGCCTTTGGGAAGACCTTAGGGAAGTTTCTAGGGTTTGTAGCACGACACTATGGGATTGAGATAGATCTAGAGAAAATTAAAGCAATATTAGATATACCACCTCCTAAAAGACTAACCCAATTTAAGTCTTTCGAAAGAAGGTTGGCGTATCTAAGACGCTTTATATTAAATTTATCTGGTAGGTGTCAATCATTCGCTACACATACAAAGAAAGATGTCTAGTTTTGAAGGTCCATGATTTTATCATAGTTTGATATCACTTTCATACCACTTCATGCTATGAAAGAACAAGCATTGACAAACTTTTTAGCAGTGCACCCCCTCCCCGCATATTCACCAATAAATGATGATCTCCCTGATTAGCAAATCATGAGTTTAGATAATGCGAGTAGCCACCATTGGGAATTATATTTTGATGGTGTAGCCTTTTCCTGAAGAGCAGATGAACTAGAGTCCATCATCCCAAGAGAAGCAGGAATAGGGAGAGTCTTCATCTTCCAATTGACCCTCTATCTTCCAAAGATCATCGCTTTATCCTAACAGTAACATATTACTTTTCCAAGTAGGAAGAGGCAGCATGATATCGATTGGAGGTATTATACCATATACTATCCCCAAGAAAATGGGTTAGAAGAAGCCTTCAATAAGACTCTTATCCAAATCTCAAAGAAAACACTTGATGATAATAACAGATAGTGGCACGAGTGGTTGGTTGAAGCCCAGTGGGCATATCGTACCATAAACAGAACCCTAACACAATCTACTCCTTTTTCCTTAGTGTATGGGTCTGAAGTCATTTTATTGTTAGAAGTTAAGTTATCATCACTAAGGATTATTGTAAGAAATAATATTATGACTAAACAAAATGCTAAGCTATGGTCAGAAGAGCTCAAAGGTCTTGAGAAATGACACCTCTGAGCCTATCAAAATCTCAAGCTATATAAAGCACAAATGGTTCAAGCTCATAATAAGTTGGTTCACCCAAGAAATTTTTGAGTTGGTGAGCTTGTTTTATTTTTTAGGAGACTAATTGTAGCCCATCGCTAAGTGGGTGGTAAGTTTGAACCAATGTGGGAGGGCCCTTTCATTATAGAAAAGTCCTACCAAGGGGAGTCATATCAATTGATAAATAAAAAAGGTAAGCACAAAATGCTTCACATCAATGGGCTTTATTTAAAGAAGTATTACACATGATTGTATTTAAAAATAATTTTCATCAATATGATTATGCTTCCATGTCAAGTCCTAAACTAGGTCCAATTCTTAAAGAAACCTTCATTTATTTAATCTCCACCAAGACTACTTACGAACTTAAAATCTGAATTTAAATCAACCTTAACTCTATGAGTATATTTTCGTCATCTTACTATTTCAAATAAGGTCAGGCAGATGTTTGGTTTATCTTTTTCTAGTTATTTTGAATAAGGTTAGGCATACATTCATGCTTCATTCTTCACTTGTTGTTTTAAATAAGGTCTGGCATGTGTTAAATGATCTATCTCTATTATTTTGAACATGGACAGGTATAGATCAAATTCTTCCTCTGCATTCATCTCGTTGTTTCTATGGGTGTCAATTTAGGTTAGTGGGTCAAGTTCAAGTCTGACCTGAATAGGTTTGACTCAAACCCAACCACACTTCAACCAGATTGACCCAACATGACCAGAATGATCTATTTATATATGTATTTTAAGTCAAAATCGAGTCAAAATTGAGTCAAATTTGGGTTCGTGGGTAAAAATTGGGTCAATTTTAGGTTGCAGGTCAATTTCGAGTCAAATTCAAGTTGGTGGGTCAAAATCGAGTTAATTTTAGGTTGGTGGGTCAACCCGAACCTGACCTGAGATATTAAATGGGTCAATTTCTTCAATCTGAACCTGACCCAAAAATTATTCAGGTCAACTCGAACCTAGATTTTTGAGTCAAGCTCATGTCGAGTTGTCATGTTGGGTCAAATTTTGACACCCATAGCTGTTTCTGATAAGGTCATGCAGATATTTGATTTATTTTTGTGTTGCTATTTTGAATAAGGTATGATATATGTTTGATTTATTTTTCTCTTTCTATTTCAAATAAGGTGAGGCAAACATTCATGCTTTGTTCTTCACTTGTTGTTTTGAAAAAGGCTAGGTATGTGTTGAACAATCTATCTCTATTATTTTAATCATGGTCAAGTGGAGATTAGATTCTTCTTCCTCATTTATCCCACTATCTTAAATGAGATCAGACATATATTTGATTTATTTTTGTCTTGTTGTTCTGAACAGGTTCAGACAGACATTCATGCTTTGTTCTTCATTTGTTATTCTGAATAAGGTTAGACATATGTTGAGTAATCTATTTCTACCATTGCAAAAGTGATTAGGTAGAGATCATATCCTTCTCCTATATTTACCTCATCGTTTCAAATAGGGTTAGGTAGAGAGTAGACTGGGTATGCATTTGTTGAAGATCAAACCCCATGACCACTTCCTAATATAATCCATCACGAGCCAAACCAAATCAATCTTTAGGGAATTTCTCCCTAGTTCTTCAAATCAAGTTAAGCCAAAGAGATCTTTAGGGAACGTCTTGCTAGTTCTTAAAATCAAATTAAATCAAAATCAATCTTCTGGAGCTTCTCCCTAATTCCTTAAATCAAACTGAATCAAACTAATCTTTAGGGAGCCTCTCATTCATGTCTTCGACACATCTAAATAAAACTCCAACCAATCCTTAGGGTGCTTTCCCCTATTCTCTCCAAACATAATCTTTGGTAAACTTAAGTTATGAGTTCTCGAAGTCATAACTTGCTCGGTGCATCTTTGATGCATATTTCAAAATTTTTAATTCCTAAGAATATTAATTTTTAGTGAATCTATATAGTAGCTTCTGTGGAATTTACTTACCTTTAGGCATGGTTTAAACACCTCTTTAGCCATCTCATGGATCTAGTTGATTAGCTCAGTCAACGCTAATACATGTGGTGTGCCTTATTAGTTACATCACACCTATTTGGGGTCCTTTTGTTGACCTTGCTTTTAGTGAGGTTGACAACCCTCCTCATAGACTTAGGATTTAATCTAGGCACTAAGGTTCTGTTAACCTCAAGTGAGGTTAATAATCACCATAAACTCAATGAATTAGGATCTCTGACCTTAGATTAGGAGCTTCTTAATTAGGCACTTAGGATACTACGATTAGTGGCTCAGTGCACAACATCAACTAAAGTAGAAATTAAAATAATAAATTAAAAAGAAATTTGAATTCAATTGAACTCAGATTAAGGTAATTGCATTTGATTAACTCAATTAAACCATTTAGGCTCAAAATGAGATAAATTTAAGCAAATCCTATAAAATCAAAGCTAAATCAAATCAAAGCAAACCAAAGGTACACAATCAATACATAAGTATAAATGAACCCAAAAATAAATCCATATGGGGTTCAAAGTGGTCAATCAGGTCGTCTGACCTAGAGTTGGCCCATGTGAGCCCTAAAAAGCCAAAAATCAAATTTAACAAAATTTGAGCAATTTAATTTATCCTAAATGCTTATATTTATCACATTAATATAATAAAATACTAAACTAAGTAATTCTTATTCTAGTGATGACTCACATGGCTTAATTGGGTCACCTAGTCTAAATGAACCTAAACCGATCATATTGAACCTAAACTCAAACAAATTTAAAATTAATTTAAATTAAATGTTCCAAAATACTTTAAAATTATATTTAAATATAATTTAAACATTTATTGGTTTTAATTTGACCAAATCCATCATTTGACCCAAGTAAACCCCATTTAGTCCATTAAACCCAAATTGGCCCAAAATAGGTCTAAATAAAAATCAAATCCAAATTAATAAAAATCAACTACTCCAGGTCATTTCAAATACTAAATCAAACATAACTGAAGCTTAAATATACTTCAATTTGGGTCACAGTGGTCATTTAACCCACATGAATCCAATTTGACCCATTAAGCCTAATTTGGATAAAAAATGGGTTTAAATCAAAATGTAACTCAACCTAAATTAAACCAAATCAATGCTTAAAATTATTCTTAAGTTAATTATTGAATATGACAACTCTAAATGGCACCCAATTTAGTTAATTTGGTCAATTAGTCAATCTAACCCGAATTGACCCAAATTAACTTATATGAACCTGTCAAGCCAATATTAAATAAATTAAGATAAATTAAAATTAAATCAAATTAATTACTTTAAATTACTTTTAAAACTTAAACTCACTTTAACTTTCATTTGAGTCCAATTTGTCTGATTTGGTCAATTTGGCCCATGGACCCAAATGAACCCAAATTGGCCTCATTTAATTTATTTAGGTTAAATTTAGTTAATTTAGGCCTAATTTAAATCACATTAATTAATCATAGGTATTATAAATAATTAGTTTAATATAGTTTAAACTTAACCATAAATTAATTTGGACAAATAAGACTCATTTGACTCAACCTAACTCAATTTGGGTTAAGTTGAGTCAACTCAAATCATAACCCAAAATGAGTCCACTCATCTCCACATACACCAAATCCATTCAAAATTTCAAATCTAATAAATAAAAGGGCATGCCAAAGACAAGGGAATAAAGAAGATGGATGTGAGCATGAATAGAAAAAATATATTTTTTCTCTTCATATGGGAGGAGGGCATGAAGAAAAAAAAGAGGGAGTTTTCTACACACCCATTTCTTTTCATCATATCATACCAAAATTCACACACACATGTCCTCCCAATTAGAGGAAAACTCTTCTCCCCACCTCTTGTTCACTCTAAGTCCAAAAGCCACAAATTTCTAGAAACGGGTGGTGATGCATGGCGGCCAGAGCATTCCATAGGGAGTCAAAGGAGAAGATCGAGGAGAACATCTAGTATCCACCGAACATGGGCTTTGGTGAGGTAACTTTTCTAAATTTTAGATCAACCATTGGTATTTTTGTTTGGTAAAAATTTACACGAATCTAGGATTTTCTTTAGATTCCATTGCACTTTCCTTCTTTCAATTCCAAATGCAAAATAAAGTGACTTCTTGTAAAGATTGTCGGAAGATCATGAGATCCAATGTTATTTGTGATAGATCCCATCAATCTAACTCTATTTGGTCTACCTCTCATGAGGGAGATAACCTTTGGGCCGCCTATCTTACTTTGATAGAATGGACAACTATGATTTGATCTCATATTTGATTTATTTAATTAGATATGCTCTAAAACTTCAAAAATATAAAAATAAAATAAAATGCTAAACCAAAAATGCAAATGATGGCGTTAAGAATTAGTCTTTCTAAGAGGAATCCAATGAATCTAAAAACCCTAAATTTGGATGTATATTTTAGGAGTAATTTAAGTTTCAGTGAAATCTATATTTATTTAATTACTCTTAAAGTACTAAACCAATCAACTTGAAAACTTCAAAAAAAATAACTTAATGTTCTTGCCTTCAAGTTAATTAGCTTTCTAGTTTAAGAGTTATTAATTTTTAAAGGCAATTAGATCTTTTAAATAATTAATTAATTAAAAATTCATCAAAATAATTCAAAATAACTTTAATAAGCATCAGATATCTTAAAAATTAATTAGACCTTTTTAAGACTTCAAAAATATAAAAAAACTAAAATACTAAACCAAAAATGCAAATGAGGGCATTAAGAATTTGTCTTTTTAAGAGGAATCCAATGAACCTAAATACCCCAAATTTGGATGTATATTTTAGGAGTAATTTGAGTTTTAGTGAAATCTATATTTATTTAATTACTCTTAAAGTACTAAACCAATCAACTTGAAAACTTCAAAAAAAAAAGTTAAGGTTCTTGCCTTCAAGTTAATTAGCTTTCTAGTTTAAGAGTTATTAATTTTTGAAGGCAATTAGACATTTTTAAATAAATAATTAATTAAAAATTATAAAAATTTATCAAAATAATTCAAAATAACTTTAATAAACATCAGATATCTTAAAAAATTAATTAGACCTTTTAGATCACACTAAATTATAAAAGTAATTAAATTATTATTTAATTAAGTATTAATTAAACACTTTAATAACACAGAAGTTTAAAAAATCATAACTATTTATAGAAAATTAAAAAATTATAAATAATCCCTTTATGAAAATCTTAGACAGAGGAGAATATAAAAAAATAAAATCCTTAGGTTTCATCCAATGAACAAGATTAATTATGGTTTGAAAGTTTAATTAATTATCTTAATTAATCCATAATTACTTAGTTAATTAACTTGAGATTTGGTATGTTGAATATATATGATGACCTCTACCTCCCAAAATTTGCTTGAGCTAATTTCTCAAGTTGATTAAAAGAATCAAAATTTTAAACCCAAATTATCTATCTTATGCAATTAAGTAATTATTAAGATTAAGAAAATTATGAAATTGATTAAAAGGTGTTAATTAATCATTATAATAGTAAGAATAATCAAAAAATAATTAGGACCCCTCTTCCTAATTATTATTCAAGATTACCCTTGAGGTGCTTAATTAATTAATTAAATGGTTAGATGAAATTTAAATATGAAACCATCATAATTAACTCATTTAATAAAAATATGTTTAATTGACCACCCTCCTTATGTACTTAGTTAGTATAAGGATCTTTAATGAAATTATGATTTTTCATTGGTGTGGGGAATTATAAAAGTAATTAGCTTAATCTTATTAATTCAATTATTTATTCAACATGAGCTTAATTGCACTAGAATCCTTAGGACATTGCAAATTTTAGTTTTCAAGCATATCATTATGATTTATGAACTCTTGCTTAATGTTTAATCAAATTATGAGATTCTTGAGAGGGTAATTAAATTGATTATTAATGGGCCAAACTTAATTAATTCATAAAAGTTACTTAAATTCTCATTAAATTTATTAATAAACAAACATGGATATGGGTTGAACACTAACTATTATTTCTCCGCTTTAGGTTTCAACAACTTGAATATTAAAATTAAACATTAAAGAAACTTTGATTAAATTTAAAGGATATTTATCTAACTTGACTCTCATTGGGTTCTAATGAAATCAAGTATGTTGTGTGGTGGTATTCAATTACTTTCTTTCAATTATCATAAATGTATTCATATTTTAAAGTTAAACGAATATGATTGCATTTAAAGTGCATAAGTTGGACAAATATTATCATATGGTGTAGCTATTATCATTAGTAAATCTCAAACTATTTTAAACTATATGTTAATTATGAATTTTAAATTAATGCTTATTATAAATAACTAATTATGTGAAAATAAAATGTTCATTTACTTGTAATCAAGAGATGACAATTGATGGTTTTATTTTTATATTTATACTTATGTATTCATGTATTTGAATTGGCAAGTATAAAGTCTATACATCTCAGGAATATGAGCTTTAAGTAACCATAAGGAGGTCTTAGATAATCTCACTTCCTTGGTTTAACAATGGTACATACTTGCTTAATTTCATTTATTTGCATGCATATATTAGAATATAATGTGAAAACCTCTTTTTGCCATAATGGTTTATATAAGTAAAGTTATTTATACACAACCCTTTTAATGATTCTATTTATATGTTTATGTATATTCTTATGTGTATTTGAATTGCTAAGTATATAGTCTGGACATCCGGGGAACATGAGGCTTTAAGTAGCCCTAAGGAGGTCTTAGATAAGCTCACTTCCCTAGTTTAATAATGACATGTATTTGCTTAAATTACTTATACATGTTTGCATATGCTTAAATATGATATGAAAGCCCTTTTTTCTATCAAATCTATGCATCAACATTCATTAAGAGTGCAAAAATATGAGTACATTGCTTGTATATATATATATATATATATATATACTAAATCAAATATTGAAGAAACTAAAAAGGAAAGAATATGGATGTTACTGATAATGAAAGGAAGTATTGGCGTATTATTCATGTGATGGTGGCTTAATTTCTTTAGTCTTAAGATGTCTTTCATGTCTGAATAAGATTCATTAAGATTAATCTAAACTTAGGCTAAAATAAATTTCATAAATGGTCTATTAAAAAAAGTTAAAGCAATAATAATCTATCTTTGGAAATCAACTTAGGTTAGGGATGAAAGAGTTAATCGTTTTTCTTCTCTTCATAATAATTACATCTTAAGTAAGAAGTGAACAAAATAAATACTTAAATTAAAACTCAATCAAGTTATTAAAAGACTTAAACTGAAACCACCCTTAATGGGTAATTTAAACAAGCTTAAACTTTAGAAAATCCTAATTATAAAGTCCAATTAAGATATACCACACTAAGCCTTAGCATACACATTAAAATACTAAGTCACCAATCTTAGTATTAGGTTAGGTCGGTGTATGTTGTGGTGATATATTTTATTTTATGATGTAATATTTTAGACCGGATGTTAGGATTGTTTATACATAAACTGGATGTTAGGTCATTATTAGCCTAACAATATTATATGCACGGGATTGCACTTGAGGGACTGCAATAATAAGAAATAAATATAATTTTTTTTTACTTGTAGGTGCTGCTTATGTCCCTAAACATAATCTAAATAGAGGAAGTGGGGTTGGTTACCCAAGTGCTGGGTGCTAAGTTTGAATATGTGAAATATAACTTCTTGGTGTGTATGTTTATTTAGCTAATATATATTTTGCAGGTGTAGTTAGATTTTATTTTCATAAAGATGTAATTTTTGTAATAGGACTTAGATTAATGCTATGGGGTTTAGGATGAGTAGTGACTAAATGACAAAGATCTGCGAGGCCCTATGAAGCCTGGAGTATTGAAATCCAAAAAGTGAGGATAGAGAAGAATTGAAGACCCTCATAGCTTTTCCTTTAATTGTAATTCTAATTTGGGTTGTATAAGGGTACAGCTCGCTACCTAATTTATTTTCTTTTTCAAAGTATACGACGGTACTGTGCCACACCAGTCTTTTATTCTTTTATGAAATTCTAAATGTTCAATTATTTTGTTTAGATTGTGAAATAGAAATGGCATGCTTTTTGTAGGTTTCTTAAAGTGTGTATGTTTAATGTGTGGCTTAGATATGGTAGGTTCTTTAGGATAAAATTAAATTTTATATCATCACTAAATAACTCATAACTAAACTCTAATGTAACTCACAACCTCACTCTAAAGCCTAGTACATAAACAAGATAATAAAGATTTAGAAACCCCTAAGCTAAATGGTTGTATGCTATAACAACATGCATGTCATATTGCTCCATTCTTGAATATAGAGAATTTCCACGCTTGCATGATATGGGACAAGTTTGGCCTTTGAGAGCGATCCCTTATAGTGGAGAATACCTCTTCTAGCTGATTTAGCCCATAATTGAACTTCATCATGCAAGTAGGCATAATTATCCTAAGCCTTGACCCAAAATAAATGTATCAAAATGATCCAAAAACTTATAAATTTTTAGCATTAGACTAAGTCATGTTTGCATACCAAATATTATCTAATCTCTTATGGAGTAAGTTTATGATTCTTGTTTCCTTCCTAATTAAATAACAACCTAACTATCTTACATCTACATAAAACCACCTATATGATTTTAAAGCATAGGAGGTGTTACCATCAGCTTGTAAGTCCGTAATAAGAAAATGTGTTCACTCTCTCTTATGGAGGTGAACCACTATATCTCATTCTCCCTGATTAGATTTTTGGTCATGCTTCTAGCTTGTGCTAAAGCATTTTAGACTTAGGTTCTGAAGCAGCTTGTTTCTCATTTTCTACTAGTATAAGACTTCATTTCTTAGGCATCTTGACAATCTTGTGTTGTTGGGTTATAAGTCCTAGCACTCAAATAAAATTTCAATTTAAACAAAAATAAATTCTTCTCTTCAAAAATATAAACCTTCATCATAGGGTAGACTAGAGCACTCACTAGGCTTCCTAGTATCTTGGACACTTCTTACTTATCCTTTTGTGGAATCTGTAAATAAGTCTTCCCATTTGATTTCTAATAACAACCAACTCTTTGATAGTCTAGCCTTGAAATCTTTGGAGATATTTATTGGCTACTTTAATCAAGAGTGTTCTTAAAAAAATTCATTTCCTAAGTTGTAATTAACTATGGGGGCTTGCCTCCATAGGGAACTAAAAAATCAGGCTTAAAATAAGTCCCTCTCTACTTTATCCATGTAAAGTGGGGAAAAATCTCGGTATATATGAAGACTCATCTGCCTTAGGAGTCTTTATTAGGTGATTAAATCATAAGGTGATGTTTCTATCTTTCAAGATAGTACATCATACATCAATGTCACACTAGCTCACTTTAATAAATGCCCTCTAAGATCTATGTGGTGTCCTTACGACTCCAAATTAAAACACCACACAGGCTTTATGGATAGCAAATTCACTTAGTGGGAAGGTAGACGTTTGAGTGACTTGACCAAATTCTGGTAAATGCTGAATGATAGTTTAAGATTCATCATTCTTTAGTAAAGAATTTAAGAGGTACTTCTTTTGACCATAATCCACTCCTAGTCTCGATTAATATGTTCCAACGATTAATTCAACATACATTTCAGTTTTATAATATGTTGTGTCAACATGAAAATTTCTTGAGCTGCTCATGAAGGAATGGAATTCTAATTATAAAGGCCATCCTTGTATGAGACTTTGGATTCTTCATAAGAATCTAGCCTCCAAACTAAAAAAGTGGAGCTGGGAAGTTCTTGGAAACATAATGAACTTAGTGTCTCAAGCTGAAGAGGAGGTGTACAATTTGAAAATTTTGGTTGTTATGGATGACAATGAGGAGACTGCTAATAAATTGAAAGTGACATAAATAAAGTTAGAAAGATGATATACATAAAGGACTCATTCTTGAGCCAAAAGTCAACCATTTTGTTGAAGGTGATAGAAACACAAAGTTCTTTCATGCCTGCATTAAGAAAAAAAGAGAATGCAAAACCATTATTAAGAATAAGGAAGACAATAGATGGATTGAGAAACAAGAAATAGTGGAATGTTTCTTGAAATACTTTCAAACTATATTCCAATGTTGCGATGTGAATATCAAAAAACTCAATCAAGAGAGGTTCCAAGCAGATAGAAACTGGGTCAGTTTTCTAAAAAATGACGTACAAATCGGGACAAAAAGAAATCAAAGAGGCTTTAAATATCATTGATGGCAACAAGATAGCGGGTCCAGATGGATTTACAACAACATTTTACAAATTCTCTTAGGATATTATTAAGAAGGATTTGGTTACCGTAGTTCAAGATTTTTGTCATGGAAAAAATATGCATAATTTTTTTGCTTCATCTACAATCTCCTTAGCTCCTAAAGGCAATGACAAAGTGGGCTAGGAATGTTTTAGGCCTATAAGCTTAATAACAGTGGTTAGCAAGATTATTAGAAAAGTGTTTGTGAGAAGATTTCAACATCACCTTCCTACACTACAACAAGCCTTAATCCCCTAGGTGGGGTCGGCTACATGAATCCTTTGTCTCCATTGTGTCCTATTATGTGTCAAATTCTCATTTAATTCAAGTATACTAAGATCATTTTTATACATCTTAACCAAGTCTTTTAGGTCTACCTCTACCTTTCTTAACATAAGGCAAATCTAATGCATCTACTCTCCTAATCGGTCATCGGACTTAGACACTTTATATGGCCAAACCATCTAAGGCGACTCTCCCTAATCTTATCTACCACTGGAGCTACTCCAAACTTTTTCCCGAACATACTCATTTTACATTCTATCTCTAAGGGTAAAGCCACTCATCCACTTGAGCATCCTCATCTCTGTAACACTTAACTTAGTCTTATGTTTCTCTTTATTGTTCTCGCACCATAAGTCATTGTAGGTCTTACCACCATCTTATAGAAATTTTCCTTAAGTTTAAGTGGAACTTTTCTATCACATAATAGGCCAGATGCATTCCTCCACTTCAACCATCCAACTTGAATTCTACTAATAACATCTCCATCTATTTCACCATCATTTTGAACAATAGAGCCTAAATATCTGAAACGCTCACTCTTATTAATGACTTGTTCACCTAATGTCACAACACTACCACTAGAACTTCTACAACTAAAATTACACTCCATATATTCAATTTTAGATCTACTTAAACGAAAACTTTAGACTCTAGAGTTGACCTCCATAATTCAAGTTTCTATTGGACTCCCTCTCTAATCTTATCAACAAGAAGAATGTCATCAGCATACACCAAGGTACATCTTCTTGTAAATGCCTCGTAAGAACATCCATAACTAAAGTAAAAAGATAAGGTCTTAATGTTGATCCTTGATGTAATCCAACCGTAGGAAAATATTTTGTCAATCCTCCTTGTGTTTGGACAAATTTCTAGTATACATATCCTTAATGACTTGAATATAACCATATTAACTTCTTTCTATTCTAGAACTCTCCAATGAACATCTCTTGAGACTTTATCATAAGCTTTCTCTAAATCAATAAATATCATATGTAGATCTTCTTATTTTCTCTATGCTTCTCCATCAAACCTTATAACAAATGTATAGCATCCATAGTAGATCTACCTGGCATGAAACCAAACTGATTGTGAGAAACTTCTGTATCATATCGTAATCTATGCTTAATTACTCTCTCCCATAATTTTAATGTATGACACATTAACTTATTTCCTTTATAATTTGCACACTCTTGTGCATCACCTTTATTCTTAAATATAGGAACCAACAAACTCTTTCTCCACTCATCTAGCATCTTTTTAGTCTTTAAAATAACATTAAAGAGATTTGTAAGCCAAGAAATTACTTGATCTCCTAAACATTTCCACACTTCTATTGGAATATTATCCGGTCCTACTGCTTTTCCACATTTCATTTTCTTTAAAGCTTCACTAACTTGATTTCCTAATAATCTAATGATAAAAAATGAAATACTCTATTTTTTGGGTATTATAAGGTTGTTAAAATAAATCGTACTTTCAGATCCTTCATTGAAAAGTTTATTAAAATTCCTCATCCACCTATTTTCAATATCTTTTTCTAAGAAAAGTACTTTATTATTTTCATCCTTAATACCCCTCACTTGAACTATATCATTACTTCTCCTATCTCTTTGGTTGGCTAACTTATACATACATCTTTCACCTTCTTTGGTATCTAATCTATTATATAAATCACTAAAAGCTAAATTTTTTGCATCATATATTGCTTTCTTAGAATCTCTGCAGGCCATTTTATATATTTCCCAATTCTTCGAGTTTTTACATCTAAACCAAGTTTTATAACAATGCTTCTTATTTCTTATCTTTTCTTGCACACTCTGACTCCGCCACCAATTATTCTTATTAAAAGAAGCTTTTTCTTTTTATTCGCCAAGCACATCTTTAGCAACTTGCTTAATTTCACTTGATATTTTTCCCCACATAACGTTAGCTTCCTTATGAACATCCCAAACTCTAATTTCTTGTAACTTGCTCTTAAAAATATTTTTATTTGTGTTCTTTAAGTATCCTCATCTAATCCTAGGACAATAATTTAGTTTATTTTTTCTCTTACAACCTTTCATCTTAAAATCTAAACTAATATGTGTTGGGTACTTAAAATTTCACTTAATGACCTTACAATCTTTACAATCTAAACTATTTTTTCTTATCAAAAAATAATCAATCTGTGTTTTACTAGATCCATTTTTATAAGTAATAATATGTTCATCTATTTTCTTAAATAAAGTATTAGCAACTACAAAATCATAAGCTAAGGCAAAATCTAATATAGGCCTACCTTCTTCATTAGTCACTCCAAATTCATAACTACCATGGATAATTTTAAAATCTTCTACCACTCTACCAACATGTCCATTTAAATCTCCCCCAATAAATACTTTTTCTTAAAGAGGTATCTTTTATATTAATCCCTCTAATTCATTCCAAAATTTTTTGAGCTTACCTCCAAATCTATAACAATTATCCTCACATCTATTAATACTTATCTATAAACTTAATAATCACACCATTTCTAGTTCGACTTTTACCTAAATATCAAAGTTTAAAACCTAAACTATCAATCTCCTTGGCCTTCTCACCAACCCATTTAGTTTCTTGAACACATAAAATATTTATCTTTCTATGAACCATAATATCTATTAATTCCATTAATTTACCTGTAAGAGTACCTATATTCCAAGATCCTAACCTAATTATAGTTTCATGGACTAACTTCCATCCGTCCATAATGTGGTAACCCTTGCTTATTTAACACTCGCAGGAGCCGGCGCATGTTTCTAGCACATTTTTCATCAGATTCGCCATACAAGAGCCGCTCTGTGGGATGCCCTAGCATTAACACAATGATTTAAAGGATTCATGTCATGATTATTTCACAAATTTTACGCTGGCTGTCGACTACCTAACGCAACCCTCCACTTTTTGCATCCGGACTTGGGACCGGCAATGGTAGTGTTTCACCTTCCTACACTAATTGCATTAAATCTTGCGGCATTTGTCAAAGGCAAAAATATTATTGACAACATTCTTGTGGGCCTGGAAACTCTTCCAAGATATTGACAAGAAGTGTAGAGGAGGAAACATAGTAATCAAATTGGATATTAAAAAATAATTGACATGATTAGCTGGGAATTCATTTGGGCAGTTATGAGGGCCAGGGGTTCTGTGACCAAGACAGTGAATTCATTATGAGACTACTGACAAATAATCATCATTTCGTTATAATTATTAGAGCCCTAAAGGATTTTCAAGAACCAATAGAGGAATTAAACAGAGTGACCCACCCTCCCCATACATCTTTATTCTAGCCCGGATTATTTATCGAGACTGTTAAATAATATCCAAGAGGAGTTTCAACCTACAAGGTATATATCCACAGCCAAAATGGTGGTTTCCCATTTGGCATTTGCTGATGATATCTTACTTTTTTTGTAATGGTAGCAAGAATTCTGCTAGAAAAATGATGAAGATTATCATAGAATTTGAATAAGTATATGGGATTAGGTTTAACAGACAAAAATGCCGGTTTATTGTTGGGAGAAGGGTGGAGTTGATAAAATAGGGTGGGTTAAGGAACACACTGATTTTACCAAAATGGACTTCCCTATGAAGTACTTGGGAATTAAGTTAAGGAAAGGAAGTCTTAAATTAGATTAATTTGATGATGTAGTTAGCAAAGCTCAGAATCACATAACTCATGGGAGAACAAATTCTTATCATTTGGGGGTAAGATCACACCACTCAAAGCATATTAAATTTAATACTTATCTACACTCTACAGGCCCATTATATGTCAGACAATGTTCAGCAACGATTGGAAAGGTACTTTTATAGGATTTTGTGGCAGAAAAGACAAAGTTCGTCATTGGATGAAATGGAGGAAGATGTGTAAAACAAGGGAAGATGGCGGACTGGAGTTTAGGTCACTAGCAGAATCTATTAAAATCAGTTATATGAAGTTGTGGATAAGGTTTCAGATGAACACCACCCTATGGGCTTCTTTAATGCATAGCAAGTATTGCCGGAACAACCACCCATGTCTGGTTAAATAAAAAAAGGGGGATACTAGACAGAAAGGAGGCTGAACAACTAGTTCTGTGGAACATGTCAGATGGTAAAGCAAATTTCTGATTTGACAAATAGACTCTTGAAGGAAAGTTAGAAAATTTCTTCCAGGACAACGGCACCAGGATCAATAGCAATCATGCTTATCTCCATCATAATTTCTTCCAAGATAGTCTAATTAAATACTCATTCTTACTTTCTTCATAACAACAACTATATTTGACAGAGACTATTGAATTATCTTTCCTCTTTCACTCCATAAATATGCTTGAAACTTAAACCTACATGTAAGACACATTCCTTGCATTTTGACAAATCTTTCATTGACTATTAATGTCAGAAGCTTCTCGCTCTCTACGTAGAGGGAAAAATGATTTGACTAAAGATCAAAGAAGAGAGGGTAGAACAGGCTAAGCGAAAGTTGCACTATTAGTGTATCACAAATAGCTTGTTCATATGATATATGTTCAATATAGTGGGAGTTGAGAGAAGACTATTTATTATTTATCATATTATGTCATATTTTCTGAATAGAATACATTGTTAGTCATTTATTATTTTATTTTTCTTTTTTTTTTTTTTTTTTGGACTACCTTGTATTCTTTGAGAAATCATTGCATGTGGGTCTAGACTTAACTCAACGTCCGCATTCCAATAATATTGTGTCACCTAAAGTTGGAGTAGCTCAGTGAGATAAGATTAATGCCTATGGTTTATACAAAAGATCTCACGTCCTAATGACAGAGAGTAGATGCATTAGATTCTTTATGTTAAAAAAAAAAGGTATAAAAAAAGACTGGTTAAGATGTATAAAAATGATCTTAAGATATCAATTAAAATTTGATTAATTAACAAAAAACACAATTTAAAGAAAATTCACCCAAGTGGGATTAAGGCTTGTTGTTGTTGTTGTTGTTGTAATCGTCTATATAGCATATGTATATAGTTAATATATGTATACATAATCCAGATTATGTGCACATATTATGTGCATGCCAAGTGATACAATGTTATTGGAGTCCGAACGTATAATAATTTCTCATATTCTTTCAATACTTTTGAAAATTAAATCGTTAATGTAATACTAAAAAGCAATAATTATTTTAATAATTTAATTAATATAACTAATTGTTTATTTGACTTGTCAAAGTTGTTCAAAAATTTAGAACACGGCTAATTTGAGTCGTACGTAGATAGATATTACGATGCGAATTGGCAGTTGCCTTGGTTTGGAAAATTTAACATTGATTTGCCGTTAAGGTCATTAGACTTTAATTTAGGGTTGATTTTTTAATATTTATGTTCCAATGGTGTAGTGCTTTAGAGAGTTACATTATAAATATTTTTTTAAACGTTGTTCTTTTTATCTATTCTGCCCCTTGTGTCGAGAATATTAATTATATTTATTAATATTGTAATGATTTTTAATTTTAAATATGTTAAGCCCAAAATTTTTGTGAATTATATCAAAATTTTACTGAGAAAATTTTTAAAATCGACATCTCTATAAAATATTTTAACAAAATTGATGAGATAAAAAAAATATAAGTAAATGGCATAGATATTATGCCACCATGGCACCATATCGATTGGCGAACTATCGACAAAGACCTTTTAAAGAATAAAAAAAAAAATAGTGCCCAATGGCATTTGATCGAGCCCGACACGGATGGCTAGCCATTGAGATGCTTAGGGGATGGCAATTTAGCTATAAAAACCCAACAAATGTTCTCCTTTTTGCCCCATTCTCCTCTACTCCTTAAGCTCATTTCTCTTCCACTCTTTAAGCTTATTTTTCTCGCTCACTTTCTTATCTCTCCTACCTCAAAGCTAATTTCTCTCAACATACTTTCAAATTCGCTAAAGCTAGTAAATTTCGAGTTCTATCACTACTATTTGGCACCGATTCATCAAGATCTTCTAAAATTCTCAGCATCATCAAATTAGAGAAATTTTTTATTTTGCATTTTTTGTATAGAGTGTTATAGATTTTTTTTCTCCAAAAAAGGAAGTCTAAATATGTTGCATGTGATTTAGTTCGATAGAGTAATTTAATCATTTAGTGCATAGGTTATGTCATGTAGGAAATATTAATGAATTTTGTTATGCTTTAGAAAAGTAGGAGAATACTATCATTTGTTTAACGAAATTATAGTTGTTATTATTGTTTTTAGTAGTGCTTTCTTTCGTTATTATTATGTTTTGTATACAATTATTACTACTACTATTATGATTAATATTATCATTATCATTAATATTATTAATATTAATAATAATAATAATATTATTATTATTATTATTATTATTATTATTATTATTACATGTTCACGTAATATAATAATAATATTATTATTACCTATTACATAATTGTTATTATTAGTTATTTTTAATAATCTTTTTATTATAATTACTATAAATTTTTTATTATCCATGCGATTTATCTTATTTTTCTTAGTGTTACATTAGTATTTTTATCATTAACTTTCTTCTATTATTCTTATTATTTTTACATGGTTTAATCTAATTATTTATATTAGTTTTAGTAGTATTATTATTAGTAGAGTATTGACATTCTTATTATTATTATTATTATTATTATTATTATTATTATTATTATTATTATTATTATGATTAATGTCAACATTGTTATTATCATTAATAATTCTATGTATTTTTCATACTATTATTGAAATTTATTTAATATTCTTATTTTAATATTGTTACTTCATTTTGATATTTTTTTACATAGTAATACAACAAATCCTTAACTTATCTAAAATTTGATTTCAGGTAATAATATCACAATGAGCCAGTAAATATCAACTATAATATTATTCTACGATGGAGAACTCATACTAGCTGATGATTTTGTCGACCACTTCAGATTGCTTCACAATCAAAATTTTTCCAACTACAATGCAGAGTCATTCACGCTTTTGAAATTGATCCTACGACGAGTAGTATCTCTCTAATATGTAGGTTTCCAATTAGTAAAGTTTCATTATAACACCCATTTAGGATGATAGAGTTACAGAATAAGTTTTGCTAAAGGCTTCAAAGCAAACGTTAGTGATTTTGTTAAAATTGAGATTGCTACTGAGACTAAACTAAGTTATGCCCACACAATGTCAGAGTCATTAGTTGGACCTTCATCACAGCATGTCGCTCCTAATTTCATTGAGTTTTCTTGACCAAATCTCATGAACATTCAGGCCTATAGGTATGCTATAATGACCTCCTAAAATATCAACATATCTCTTAAATTGTTTCAAAGTTTTCAGTGGAACTAAATCATATTTTTATAGCCCTACATGACATTCATGTGTTGAAATCGTCCACCATAGCTGCTTCATAAAGATCGATTGTGCACAGGATAACGAAAATATTATGCTATATAGGGATGGATACGAGACAATGGATAGTGACATAAGTGATAGTTCTAGTGATGATGATGCACCTGTAGACATAGGAATAAACAAAATAATGGGACATGACTTCCTTAAAAGGCATTCAATAGCCAATACAAATAACCTAGATCTAATGATATCTAGTAATGAATACATTCATGTTTATCATACCATTGGGGAGTGGGATGAGGATGTCAACGTTGATGGACCAATAACTAATTTGAACATATTATCTGAAGGGTTGATTCCTGATGGTCTAGCAGAGAATATTTTCTTTCAAATGAAAGTTGATTTATAATGTGCAATCAAAGGTTGGTTCATAGTAAACAACGTAGAATATCGTATCATCAACTCAAATAAACTGTGATATTCTATTATGTGTGTGCACCATGAGCATCCATTAACATCATGTCACTAAAAATTACATGTCACTAGAAATAAAAGGTTAGCAGGTGTATGAAAAATTTCACTAATAACTGCTCAACACATACGTACACATACAATTTTGGTGGGTGGCCACAAACAATGCACGTCTAAATTTATATATTGTTTTACTATTATTATCATATATCGTCAGATTGACTTGAAGCCTAGGGAGATAATAGGACAAAGTCAAATTTGACATATGCATTTCTTATATAGAAGCTTGGGATGCTTGGTGAAAGGCTATATGACTATTTTTTATTATTGAAAAGAGTCATATCATTTATTACATAAGTTCATGAATGTTATATGTAGGTTCTGTGTATATGATACAATTTGATTCCACAAAGTCATTTTGAATAATTGTTTTGGGCTTTCGGGCCATCCCTTGAGAAATGGAGCTACTGTAGGCCAATACTCAGTCTCAATGGTACATTTTTTTTAGAAAAATAATGAGGAATAATACTTAGTGTCATTGGAGTCAGTGCTAATAATGATCTTTTCCTAATAGCTTTCAGAAGCAGAGTGTAATGAGTCATAGTGCTAGTTTTTAAGAGCATTATATGAGTTTCTACCAATAATTGCTTCATGACCAGACTTTTATATAGCATTACATCATCACTCAAGGAATATCTATGGATATAAGGACATTTTTTCATGGGAAACACTTAAGTTTTGTTTAAGACACCTTAGGGAGAACTACAAGAAAATAGAAAGAAAGATAGGGATTAGTGATTTTGATAAGATGTGCCAAAAGATATACTGGATAGAAATACAAATGATATTTATATGTACAATCAATATATAAATGACATCAACAATGTTAAACAAGAAGCTTATGATTAGTTGGTTGCGAGAGATATAAAGAGGTGAATGTTATCACATGATGACAGGTTCAGATATGGAATAATGACTACCAACATATCTGAATGCTTTAATGGAGTTCTTCATCATGCTAAAGGACTCTTTATTCAAGCATTGATTTGCTCCATTTATTACAATATTGTCTCTTTGTTTCTTATATGATACGCAATTGCATAAGACCAAGATATTGCTAATGAGTCACCTATTGCAACACAAATTAGGACTATAGTCCAAAGATACAAAAATGAGGCAAGAAGGTTTCCCATACTCACATGCATTAACTATCTCAAATACGAAGTATATGACTTTAGTTGTAGATTGTTCTGGGTGGACTTTAATCAAGATGGGACTTGTGCATGTTCTTAAGGTAAATCATAGGCATATCATTTACCCTATTCATACATTATGGTTGTCCTTGGCCTCAGACGTATAGACCAACTACCTTATTTTCATAGTATTATATAGTTGAAATCCTAAATAAGACTTACACTATAGAATTCTACGTCATCCCTAGCTGATCAATATGGCTAGATTTCAATGCAAGCTCAGGAATCATTAAGCTTACACTGTCAAATTATAACTGTCGGACTAGTTGTCCAAGAGCAGTTATCCATGAGTTAGAAGATACTCGAATATAATAGACGAGGGATTCATACAAGGTCAAAGGATTTGTAGATTAAACCATAATCCAGAACATAACTGATCAACTTGGCTTTTAAATTCAAAGAATAATAGGTAGATTTGTAAACCATATACTTCTCCTTCATAAAAAAATGTGATAATACGATTTTTTCTTGATTATGGACAGTCAAAGTTTACTACTATAATATTCTTCGAACTAGGACCATCTTGGATGACACCATGTAGCGGGTCATCTATAATTCCACATGAGTCACAGTGCCAGATGCAAACCATTCCATTCCATTGTCTTACGGGTAATAGTTTCGAGGACCTTCTACCAGTTTACTATTATAGGGCAGTAATTAATGTCATATTCTATACATTAATTTATAGTAGCAAAAGAGGAGACCTAACCTGATGATCCAGTGGAGCAGCATCATGACCTCCAAGATAGACCCACGTCCTCCGGGCCAATACCGTCTATGGAGTGGAGCCATACCACCTAGATAATGTCGTAGACATTAGTAGGAGGATATTTGAATTATATATATTATACTATTATTTTTTTATTCATGTATCATTGAGATGTACTAGATTTGTGCTTTAATAGATACACATTTTTTATGTGTTGATGACTTTCAGTATTAGTGGATATAGTTTTTATTTGTTATCATTTTATCAAAACTCTATTTTGAAAATACAATAAATGTAAATAACATTTTAAATAATATAAAATTCATATTAAAATTTGTAAATAATCATTAAAAGGCATTCAATAAAATTTAAAAAAAAATATAATTTCACATAATAAATTTTACCTTTATGCTTATTATTATAATTATGATTATATTTTCTAATTAACATTTTAAAAAAATATTATAAATTATTTATTTTTAAAATTTTTTACATCAAAATTATTTTAAATGTATTAAATTAATTTCAATTTTTAAAATTTATTTAATAATTTTATAACAAAAAATTTGGATTAATAAATAAAATTAAAAATATCTTATTAAATAATATATAAATATCTTCTACTTTCAAAATAATATATAAACTTTATTAAATATCTAACTTTTAAAATAATAATAATATTAACAATTTTTCTATAATAACATATTTAAAATAAACTACATATTAAAAAAATGAAATATTTCTCTCTTCTCTCCCTCCCTCCCTCCCTGGTCTCTCTTCCTCGCCCCCATCACTTAACCTAAAAAAAATTAATATCTCTCTCTCTCTCTCTCTCTCTCTCTCTCTCACGCCATCCTTGCCAAACTGAAAAAATCTCCGCCTAATCGGCTAAGAAAAAAAATATATAATTAGGGTACCATGTCGACGGTAAGATCACTGATAATGTCAATTCTTATAATTTTTTTACTACGTCAAAATAGTTGATTTTAAAAATGCACTCAAGATGATCAAAGAAGAAGATAAAATAAAAGAGAAAAAAAAAAGATTTTGGAGAGGAAAATTCTAAAATTTTATTAAAATTTTTCGTATAAAAGAGATCAATTCTTAGAGAATCCAATAGTCCTCCGAGTATCCACGATCCATTATTTATAAATTTCAATCGAGGCCTCAACCCTGCTACGATATATACCATGTGATTTATAATAGAATCATAAAATTATATTTATCCATTATTTATAAATATTCAAATTACTTTAATCTAATTATAATTGATTATCTTGAAATAAATCTTTCTTTCATCACTATTTTAAGTATATTGCGGCATTGAATTACAGCCTATTTGCCTGTTAAAGATCAAAGTATACAATGGAAGGCTATTATTATAAAAAAAAAAAGGAGATAAAGCAATGTTTAAGCATAAGATTAATTATGATGGATTAACATAACAGAGGCAAGAAGTAAAAGTCGGAAAGATTGTTATATCTGATACATGTTGATAAATTTCATTTCAACCTTTTTTTAATTAAATAAAGATTTATTAAATAAATAATCTGTATTGAATAAACGTTGATGCACATTGTATTATATGAATTTTATTCTAAATTTTAGAATAAAAAAATGTATTTTATCATATTATAATTAAAAATATAAAACATATTTTGCTTAAAATTAATTATTGACATGTCTATAGGCAGCATGTAAAAGAGTATTTGTTATCAATTTTATGTTTTTTTTATTTTTTTATTTTTATGTGATCATTAAAATAAGTTTTTTAAGAGGCCACTTCGGATATCTTTTATTTTTATTTTATTTTATATTTATATTATATTATATTTTTATTTCATTATAAAATAAAATTTATTTAATGGTGATAATTATTCTTAAAAATATTCAAAATATGTAAAAGTTATTTTGAATGTTCTTAAAAATATTATTATTTATTTAAAAAAATAAATAAATAATATAAACTCATAAAAACAAGTAAATAAACATATTTTTAAAAAATATAAAAATAAAAATAAAAACATAAAACAAAATTGATCACTAATAGTCCTTTAGTACATTTTAAGTGTTTTTTATCTTTTAATTTTAAAATAAAATTACATTATTTTTAAAAATGCTCAAAAATATTTTGAATATTTTAAAAAATAATAATCACTATCAAATATATTTTATTTTCAATTAAAATACAAATAAAATAAAAATAAAAATATTAAACAAAAAATAAAAGTTATCCCAAATAACCCCTATGAAAAAATGATGTTTTCAAATAATTCATACAATTGTGGATTATATGAGTACGATAAGCAAATTTGTTATCAAAACAACGATTTGTTAGAGTATTTAAAATGGCCTACGCACAAAATACTGTCAAAGACAACTATCCAACAAAGAAAATATTAATCTTAATAAGAAGTGTTGGAAAGACCAGAGAGTGAAAGTTTACGTTTTGTTTGATTAGTCCAAATCACACACGTATTTAAAGTGAGAGAACTCAAAAAAATTTTAACGTGGAAAACCGAAAAGAGGAAAACCACGGCCCAAAGAAAAAAATGTTTCACTATGTATATGCCTCGGAATCTTCCGATAACGGATTACAAGATGGTAGAAAAGAACAATGCATAACAACCACTTGTAAGCTAGTGGCGAGGTGATGGTGACCGCGGTGGAACTTCGTGGAAATGCAGGAACAATTTCGGAAATATAGGAACAACTTCGCGAAATGTAAGAACGATTAGTGATTGAACGAGGTCGGACGGCGCGCGGCAGGTGGTGATCCGGCGTGGTGCGATCGCCGGGGATCTTCGAGCTTGAGCTCTCTCTCCTCCTTCTTGCTTGACTCCTCTCCTTCTTCACTTGGCCTCAAAGTGTCCCCCTCATATGAATATTTATTTATGATGGAGGAGCAGCCTCAGAAATACATGGAAAACCCAAACCACTCCTCCCCATCTGGACGGCTCGACGATTCCTTTTGATCATTTGATGTATTTCAACATTTGGATGCTCAAATGAAGTCGAATTGTGAGATCTTAGGTTGTTAGATTCGGCTGTCGAGACGCCGATTTTGACTATAAATACTCTATATTTGATTATCATTCGAGGTTTAATTCATGTTCCAAAGTTTTGACGATGTTTGTGCTTGATCTCGATTGATTTCGACTTGGACTCTTTGCCTTAAGATTCATGCTTCGACTAGGAATTTGAATGTCATATCAATTGCCTATTTTTGGATGGCATCATCTTGATCATTCAAAATATACCAAATACTTGAAAACAACAAATTCTTTAATGAAACTTACCATGAATCATACATTTTGGGAGAATAAATCTTCATAAAAGCATAAAATTATGATTATGGAAGATGTAAGGTCGAAGCGTGATATTTTGAGGTTATGGACCTGTTCGGACACTTACAAAAGTTTTCGCATTCGAGGCGCATGACGCGTGGACGGCGAAGGTATGCGCGCGAAGGCAGGTACCTTCGAACGTCGCGAGCACCGGTCTGGTCGCCACTCACGTACAGAATCGTGGCCGGTCGCTGCCGCTGACCGGGTCGAGTAAACAATGCATGGTCAGCGAGGTCACGGTGGTCAACAGCGCTGACCGCATTCATGGGCGGTTATGCCTGCGTCACAGGCATACCATGCCATCGTATGGGCCATACACAACGCCATGCACGACGCGAGGATCGGGCCTGGATCCAGGCTGGCGGGACGGTTGGCGGGCCATACCGCCATCTGGCGCACCACGAGCCAGAGTCTTTTTCGGGCTTTGACGGTTTTAATTTTTGGGGTTTTACCCTTTTATCCCTATGGTCTATAAATCCCAAGGTAAGAGGGAAAGACACACTTTTCTCATCTCCTCTTCTTCGAGTTAGATTATTTGAGGCATCAAGGCCCATGGTACATGGGCGTCGGTGACCGTCCGAGAGGCGATCAGGTACATACGCCAGTTTTCCGCTTTTGACCGTCCGTTGGGGAGGCGATCATCACCTGACATACGCCGTGGGTGTCGTGACCGGCCCGTTAGAGGATCGTCACCTGCATCGTCGGTACCGCCGTCCGTTGGAGGCGAGGCCCAGCACATACATCGTTCCGGTTACCTACCATCGACCGGGTTAGAGAGGCGATCGCCCAGATATACGCCGTGGTTCCGGTTCGGCTCGTCGCCGTCGTTAGGGCGATCAAGGCCCACGGTATACGTCGGGTTTTCCTTGAAAGAGACATCAACCGGCCTCGTCGGACCGTCCCGATTCGGAGGTGATCAAAGCTCGCGGTTCCTACTTTTTCTTGTAGAAAATTAGCTTTCTTTCAACTTGGATGGACGGTTCGATTGAAAACCGCCAAGATGAGAGAGTTAGGAGCCATCGACACACTCGTAAAGTTGGTAATTTCATAGCCTTATTAGAGGGGATAGCTTCTCTCTCTCTATATATATCCCTTCTTCTTCTCTTTCCCCTTCCCTTCATATATATGTGTTTCTTTCGTCAGTTCATAGGAGAAGAATTTTATCCCAAACTCAGGCGCGAGAGAGGGTCAAAACAAGAAGATAAGATATTGAGGTGAGTGAGTCGCTTCACAAAATTCTTCGATTTTATTATTTCTCCCTCTTTATTTATTATTTATTCTGCTGTGGTGATGGCAAGAAAACTCATAGTGTGGCTACGATGATATATCATCCACTATCACATCGATATTTAATGGTGTTCCGAAAATTTTTCTTCCCAAATGAGTTGGTATTATTGCCAAAAGTCCGATCGAGGTTCACCTCGCCGGTACTTTACTATTTCCGAGATGACTCTTCGTGCGAGACTGCGATTCCCTTTGGCTCCTGAGCTGATTGAGATCTTCAAAAGCGTATGTAGCTTTATCGCAATTCTCGTTTGAGCTTTAATGGTCATCGTTTGACTACCTTCTTAGAGCGGTGTTACTTTGAACATGAAAATACTTGTGCGAATGTGTAGATTCACATGTGATGCTCGGGACGTGTTTCTTATCTGACTATAAAGAATTGGATAGAATTTTTGCACGGATCCATCTAAAATTGGTCCAATGGATTCTTTTTGTGAAGAATGAGTGGGGACTTCGAGAGATGGGGAGATTGAATGATCTTCCAGATCCATTGTTGATATCGGAGAATGATATCTTAGCAACTCTTAATATTCCTGACGTAGGAAGCTTGCAACATGAGTTACGTCACATTGACAAATATACAATTGAAGATAAGATGTTCAAGGTTGGTCTTTCCATCCAGCCAGGAAGATCTCACGCTCTTCCGTTGAAGAGGTCGAGTAAAGGTGATGAGGTATTTCCTCATACTCATAGGGTTCTCTCGAGAAGCCCGTCACGGAATCATGCTGATAACAATGATTCATCTTTACTGAAAAAAGAAGACTTGTGAAATGACCACGCCATATATCTGAGAAGATGCACCAGCTTGGCCTCGAGAGTTTAACTGCTTTTAACTCACGATGGGGAGTTCGCTTCGGCCGCAAATTTCAAGAAGTATTAAATCACATATGTCGGACAGCGGATGAATTGGTACATTATTTTTACTTCTTTCTTTCCTTCTTTTCCCTCATTCTTTATGTAACATTAATGCTGATTTTTTTTTTTTTAGGTAACTCAATCGTTAGGATTGATGGCTCATCTAGGTGTTGCCTTAGATGAGTGGAACAGTGAATTTGTGAAGGTAAAGTATCTGCAAGGCGAGTGTGAGCGAAAGATGAATGCTAAGGCCAAAGAAGTGGTGACTTTGGAGGATCAGCTGACCGGGTGTAGGACCAGCTAGCTAAGAAACTTCTCTTTCTCTTCTGTCGAGGAGGTGGGCCGTGATGGTGCTAGTGAGAGAGGCAGGAGGCTCATGAGATGGAGAAAAGGCTGAGGTACTGCGGTGGAGAAAGCATTACAAGATCGTCTTTTGGAGAAAAGGCGTCTGATGTGTCGAGCGGAAGCAAATGAAATCTCCTTGAAGCGGTGGAGGACTTCAAGAACTCCACAGCTTATCGTGGTACAATTGAAGACTATGTTTGGGAAGCTCGTAATATACTTGATGTTGAAGTGAAGGACTTGGAGCGCCAATGTTTAGAGGGGCTTCATCCAGGGTTCTCACGAAAAAAGTCCGTGTGGTACATCATAGCGGAGCTAGAATTGAGGATATATCTCTAGCCAAGCATCGAAGATCCTTGATTGAAGATGAAGGAGTTGTGAGTGGGCTCAGGAGGATCTCTCAGTGAGGAGGGCGTTGATATCATGTAGTGTCAATTGTAGATGTCTTTTTTCTTTGTTGTTTGTTCTATGTAGTTATTAGCGTGTATCGATCTTGATTCTCTCTCTTATAGCATCATTAATCTTTGTTGATGATATCTATGTATATTTTATTATGATTATTATTTTTATACATGTCTTGTTCTTACCCATGGGGTGATTGGTCGAGAATATCATTTGGCGTTCTAATATATGCATTGGATCCAGGGGATTTTGACCTATCAAGGTTGTTCATCGAGTGTTACTCGATGATGTTAACTATGGAAGAGGTCTGGGAAGTCCACCAAGGACCTCTTAACCTTTCCTAGGTTGTTTGTCGAGTTTTGCTCAATGACATTAACGTATGGAAGAGGTTCGATCAAGTCCCCTTGGGATTGATCATGTTATTGAGGTATAATGTGAGTTATATTTCTCAAGTGGGGAAAAAGGAAAAAAAGAAAAATATCAAGTTAGAACAAAGCTACAAATTCACTTACTTTGATAAGTTATGATACAATCATAAGACACGGATATGAGCTTCAAGAGAAAATGAACAACAACAACAATAACAACAACAGCAACAACAAGTCTCTATCCCATTAAGTGGGGTTGAGTATGAGGATGAAGTGATAGGAGATAAACTAAAAGTTGCAATAATTATGCAATAAGAGTTCTTGATAATATTTTGAGATTCTTAGCATTCCAAGTTCGAGGCAGAGTTTTTCCTTCTAGATCCTTGAGCTTGAATGTTCCTGGCTTGACTGTAGCTATAACCACATATGGACCATC
Organism: Cymbidium sinense; assembly: GCA_021442155.1. Classification (NCBI taxonomy): domain Eukaryota; kingdom Viridiplantae; phylum Streptophyta; class Magnoliopsida; order Asparagales; family Orchidaceae; genus Cymbidium; species Cymbidium sinense. The sequence goes on along the minus strand of CM038233.1, from coordinate 28,235,216 downwards.
CCAGAGAGGTGAGAGTTTATTGCGTTGAGGGCCTTTGCTGCGGCTTGAGACTTCATAGAACCAAGTCACGATATGGACGAGGTTTTACTCTTACATTTGAAGTGGCGAGCTACCCTTTGGTGATAGGAAGCGTCGAAGTAGGGCCATGTCACGAGTTTGGGAGTAGGTCAGGTCTTTGCCAAGTTTTTCTTCATTGCTACCATGATCAAAATTGGACTCTTGGACTTGGAACCCGATATCCATTTGGTATGATAGCTTACATCAAACACAAGTTATATGGTCTCACGGTGGGGTGCGATGTAGTCGAGCCAGAGAACATTGGAAAGCTCATCAACCCATTGCCCCCACCTTCTCAAGATGTGTTTTAATCCTTTGAGTATAGTCTATGGTATTGGTAGCGTTAGTTTGTGGATGTGCCTGTGATGTATCTACGGTGAATGTGAAGATCTTTGCAAAAGGATGTAAAGACTTTTCCGATAAATTGAGTCCGTTGTCGGTGATGATCTTCCGCGAGGGAATCGACACTATATTTTTCCAAACAAATTGTTTAGCGTTTGCCTCCGTGATTTTGGAGTGGTTGGCTTCCACCCATTTAGTGTAAGTAGGCTAGAATGATGAACTTTCTTTGTCACGATGCTATCGGAAAAGGTCCCATTATATCCCAGAGCAAAAGGCCACGGGCTTTGAAAGAGATGAGAGCTCATGCGGCATGTGAGGAAGGTTTGAATGCAACGACAACTAGCACATTTTTTGGTGAACTCAGGCATCTTGTTTCCGTAGGCCAATAGAATCCTTGCCTTATAATTTTAAGGGGCCCTTCCTCTAGGTGTTCTCCACATATTCCCAGTGAACCTCTCTTAGCATAGTCGACGATGGTGGAAGACACTTGAGGTATGGCCCGAGAAAGCTCGTTATATAGTTCACCTCCTAATAACAAAGTTTGCACTTGTCTTGAGAGTGTAGGGTCTTGGGGAGGCTTCCTTCTTGCGGAAAGACATGATGGGGTCCATCCATGAGGGTTCCTTCACCTCATCAATCGTTTGTATTACCCACGATTGAATAGGGAAATATATTTCTTCAATATGCTTTCTCTTGAATAGATCTCTGGCGGACTAGCAAGCTTAGCGAGAGGCGTCACTCGAGTATTTTTCTCCCCGGTATGTGAGTGATTTGATGTGAAGATGGGCAAGGAGCGACTTCACCAAGTCGGCGTATTGTAGCGAGGTTGTATCGTAGTTACCCTCGACTTGAGAGGCGACAAGGCGAGAGTCGGATGTGATCGTTAAGTCTTTTGCGCGGCGATGGCAAGTCTCAACCTCTGCGATGAGGCCTTGACCATATTGTTAGTTGCAGAAATTTTAAAGCGAAGTCCATACTCTAAGGTATTACGGGGAAATAAGTAAGACTCCGACTCCGATTTCTGAGCTCCATCAACATAGAGTCCATTGAGGAAATAAAGGCGTGTGATAGACATATCATTTGGAGTTGGGGCGTGCATTCCACTATGAAGTGCAAGTATTTGAGACTTTATGTCGTCGAGGTAGAAAAAATGTCAAATTCTCTCCAATTCCACCACTTAATTAATCTTCCGGATGCTTCGGTTTCTAGGATAGCTCTTAATGGTAGATTAGTGTAAACAGATAGTATGAGCTTGAAAGTATGGGCAATTTTTTTGAAAAAACTAGCTAATGCCATCCTCTCTGCAGTGGATAACGACTTTCTATATCGAGTATTTTGGACGTAGTAAATTGGTCGTTGTATCCCATTTACTTCTTGTATCAAGGCGAGCTTATTGTGGGAGAGGCCGCAAGATATAAGTATAATATTTCTCCTTGAATAGGCTTAGGCAGTAGGGGAGATGCTAAGTACTCTCTTAGTTGTTCAAAAGCATTGACATTCGGTCCATTGAAAATTATTATTTTTCTCCTTTAATATTAAGAATGAGTATATTGTGTCCCCAAAATGAGCTAAGAAAGCGAGATAAGGCGGATCCATTTAGGCGTTGAACTTCCTTGATATTCTTTGGAGGGGTCATATCTCTCTCGAGAGCCTTAATTTTTTGGGTTAGCTTCTATTGCGATGGGTTACCATAAACCCAAGAAATTTTCCGATGTAACTCAAAGGCACATTTGGTGGGGTTGAGAGTATGTTATAGCCGAAGAAGATTGAAAACGCGTTCTAAGTCGATATGTTGTGATTCTTCCAGCTTTTACCAACATGTCCGTATACTTCCATCGTCGCCAATAGGCCTTTGAAAACCATATTCATAAGGCGATAGGTAGCACCGCATTTTAACCCGCGCATAACTTGGTAGCGGTATAAACCTTTATATGTTTGAAATCGTGGCTTCTTCATCCATTGGGTCCATTCTTATTTGGGTTATAAGTAAGCGTCGAGCATTTGATGGCGGGCGTAGCGCGACCAATTGGTCAATTCGGGAAGGGGAAGCTATCTTTTGGGCAAGCCTTGTTAAGGTTAGTGTAATACACATCCATGTTCCATTTGTTTTCTTAACCATGACAACATTTGCTAGCCATATATCTACTTCTCGTATGAGTCCCGCTTCAAAGCTTGTTAACTTCATGCTCAATAGCACGAAGCGTCGGGTGCAAAACTCACTTCTTACGGATGATCGGTTTGGATGTTGGATTAATCTTGAGAGAGTGCATGATCACACTGGGGTCAACCCCTGGCATATCAGTCGGACTCCAGGCGAAGATGTCTTGATTTCTACGCAGGAAATCTACGTAGTTTTCTCTTTGTTCCTTTGAAAGCGATTACTTGCTTTGGTAGTTGGTCATCCGATAATGTAATGGAGAGTAAGTCTTACAGTGATGCTTTGTGGGGTGCTCCTTCATCAAAATTAAAATCTTCAATGCTAAAGGTCACGGAAGAAGGTGAGCTTGTCTAAGGTAACATGATTGCCACTGTTGATTTCCACAGACTACTCCAACTCCAACAGGGGTTGGAAATTTTATCTTAAGATGAGATATTGAAGTGATTGCACCAAAGATTGATTGGAGGGGCCTTCCAAATATAGTGTTATAGGCCGAGTCTGACTTGACGACCATAAATTGGATTGAATGAGTAACTTGCCGAGGGAATTCTCTGAGAACAACAGGAAGAGTGATCGTCCCTTCTACTCGTACGGGGCGGTTGTCAAACCCATACAATGGTCCTGCAGCAGGTTGGAGCTTTTCCCTAACGAGGCCCATGCTTAAAAACGTGGAGTAAAATAGGACATCGACAGAACTCCCACTATCAACCAAAATCCTTTAACATTATAGCATGGGTCACCGATCCAGCGATGACAAGTGGATCTTGATGAGGAACATGGACCCCTTCTAAGTCATCATTAAAAGTGATGGAATGATCGATACATGATTTAACTCGCCGGTGATGAGGATTGATTAGATAGATGGTCCTCGCGATTGTCAATCTCCCAACTAGGATGATCATTTTGATGCTTACGTGATGATTGTCCTGGTTGCCCCTGATTGAGGTGAGTTGGTTTGAGTTGGTTGATTTTCAAATGCACGATATCCTTGCTGAATGAGCCTCTCAATTTCTTCTTTGAGTTGCTTGCATGCTTCGGTGGTATGTCCTCGGCTTCGATGAAAGTGGCAATATTGCTCCTGATTTTTTGAATTTGGTTTCAATGGATGTAGCCATTTGATGATTTCTTCATCTCGAATAGCCATCAGAATGTTAACATGAGATGAATTTAGCGGTGAGTATTCCTTCTCGTCAGTTGGGTAGTATGAGGGAGGAGATCCGGTTGCCTTGTTGCCTCTTTTGATGTGATGCATTCTCGGGACACTCTTACGTTTTCTTAGATTGCTCGAACTGTTTGCGATGGGCATTGATAGCCTCATCGGCAGAGATTTGTGCTTCCACACGGTGAACCAAGTCGGCATATGAGCGGACTGTATCTCGCGTGCGATGAGTAAAAGGTCCGGGGAGCCTCCAAGAAAAACTCCTCTTAATAATTGGAGTCTCGGGATTTGGCGAGCTTCTAAGGAAAACCTTTGGAAGTATTCCTTAAGTGATTCACCTTCATTTTGGAATCGGAGAGATGGGAGGAGTCTTTGATGATCCTTGGGTTTACAATGAAGCTTTACGAAGATTTTGGCGAGTTCATCAAAGGTATGGATAGATCCCCTTGGAAGAGAGAGAAGAACCAAGTCTTGTCCTTGAGTAATAGGAAAGACGACAAAGCGGCATGTCGGGCTCGGATATGCATGATGGTCCATGGTTGATGTGTTCAGTAGGGGTCAATCTTCAAGTCAATGCTTGGGATGGGATGTGAAGAATAGCTTCAAAGGGAAGACTCATAACTGCGGTGAGAGAAAATATGATTCCGTCTTTGTGATGGAGTTCTTCATAAGCATTATAATTCACGTATAACATGGCGGCGGTCAGAGGTGAGAATGCGACCAAGCAATAATCGGCGGATTGGCAGGTGGTTGAGCTGCACGTGATGGATGGGTGGAACTGGCAGTGTCAAGAAGTTCAGCATCACGGTTTGGAGGTGGTGGAACTTCAGCGTCTAAGAGAGTAGCATATTGTCCTCCTGCAGGTAATAATCGATCTTGGGGGCGGTGTGTTTGCCATGATGGAGGTTGTTGTGTTTCTCGTAAAAGTCAGATCATCTCATTTTGAGACTCTTCCATTCGTTCTTCTAAAGAGATTCCTGTCCTGCCTTTGCCAACGGTCATGCCCATTAGGGGGAAGTGGGGAAGCTTGGCGTCCCTGGTTCAAGGATTGGTTTTGAGAGTGGCGGAGTTAAGCGAGAATCATGTTTAAGATTGCTATTACATGATGTGTGTTTATAAGTATGATTGAGGGTCTTTCCAGAGGCTAAGCATTGCGTCAAAGACCATTGCGGTAGAGTGAAAGTTTGCCTTAGCTTTGTTGATTAGTCACACACATGTATTTAAGAGTGGCAGAAAGAACTCAACGTGGAAAACCTCGAAAAGAGGGAAAAAACCACGGGGCCTGGCCCGACAAAATGTTTCACTATGTATATGCCTCGAAGTACAGAATCTTCCCGATAACGGGATTACAAGATGGTATACAAGAAAAGAACAATGTAATAGTTGAGGGTTGTAATAGTTCTTAGTGGGCGGGGTGATGGTGTTGAGGAACCGGTGGAAATCGGAACAAAATGATAGGAACGAAATGTAGGAGATTAGGTGATTGGTGATGACCAGCGGCGGCCGGCGGAGGTGGTTAGCGGCCGTGCGGTGTCGATCTTCGGGGATCTTCGAGCTTCAGAGCTCTCTCCTCCTTCTTGCTTGGGCTCCTCTCCTTCTTCACTTGGCCTCCAAAAGTGTCCCCTCATATGGAGAATGAGAGGCTATTTATAGATTGGAGGAGTGGCAGTCTTGTAAATACATGGAAAACCCAAACCACTCCTCCCCATCGGACGGTTCTGGACGATTCCTTTTGATCATTTGATGTATTTTGAACATTTGGATGCTCAAATGAGGTCAAATTGTGAGATCTTAGGCTTGTTAGATTGGCTTCGAGGCTATTTGACTATAAATACTTTATATTTGATGATCATTCAGAATTTAATTCATGTTCCAAAAGTTTCATGATGTTTTGGTCTTGATCTCGATTGATTTCGACTTGGGATCGACTTGCCTTTTGCCCGATTCATGCTTACTAGGGAATTTCGAATGTCATATCAGTTGTGGTGGAAATGCGGGGTATCGATCCCCGTACCTCTCATTAGAGTGTAGGCCATTTTAATCGAATGACAATTCTTCATCTCATGGAAATGAAATCCCCTAGTCGAATTGAAGGCCTATGACAACATAAGATTTATAAAAAAATTCAATCTTAAATTGGTTAGGTCCATAATTGTGTACACTTAAGATCTAGTGTTTAGGATTAACTAAATATAATAAAATTTATATATTTTTTAATTAAATGAAATTGAATGAACAATTCATCATCTTCAACCTCATATAATTAAAAGAGTTTAACTTATTAAAATTCCTTGATCGTTGGTGATCAAAGATGAAACTTGAAAGTGATAATTTGAGAATTATCAAAAAGATAAAATGAACAAAGACCTAAGGTTAGATCTGATCATCATGCTTGTTCACTTCAGAATGAATGAAACCTAAAGGTTAATCTTTTGGTGTAAGTAGATTACCTTAATCAAAGTTTAATTATGTCTTATTAATAGTGTAAATAGTAGCTTTGTCTTGAAGAGGTGAAACTAATTGAAAACAAATTTAGAGATTTATGGATGTTAGATAACTTTAAAGATTAACACTATCCTTTAAGCTTACTTAAGTTTATTGAACTCATATATGGTGACTTGACTTAGCTTGTGAAAGTATTTAGACAATTATTGGAGTTTCAAATAGTCATTTGGATGCATGGGATCAAACATATTCTTAGTTGAAATAAGGGTAATTTAAGCTAATCGCAATGGCTAATCTCACCAATACATGGGTAAGAAGGTTTTTCTAGTAATGGAATTCATTAGGGGATGCTAAATAAAGGGCAAAGTCTTCTTGAGCATTACGAAGGATAATCATTAATTATGGATGGAGAATAAATATGACCAAAGATTTCTAAGGTAGCGATCCTTAATTTTATTGAATTACTAGAGTGCACACATTTAATTTTTCATTAAGGGAAAGCATGAACTCGGAGAGGCTAAGAGTAATAATTCATGAGCATATGATAAGCAATTTGAATAATGGTGAGCTAAACAATTTGAATAATGGTAAGCATTGAATGAACCTATTTAGGTTAAATTATCTTAGGTAGGTTCCTAAGTGTCTTAAGCCTAACCCACCCATTTTTAAGATAATTGGTTGTCTAATCATTGAATCAATTCATATGAATTTAAATGAAATATTTTGGGTTTATTGGTTAACTTGTGGTTACCATGGTCAAGTATGGAAAGAATTTGCTAGCTAGCTAAGTACACCAATGCCTAAGGCTAAGCTCAATTGATCTTCGGATGTGCTTAATTAATTTTAGTTCATTTGGATTTTGTGGACCTACTTTGGTGAATTTGATTAGGATGGATTCCTAAGGATCTTACGTTCAATTCTGTTAATTCCTTAGCCAATATAATGCCAAATTAGCTTAAATGACTCAATAAGGTTTAATGTGTAACCATATAATTACAGTGTTGACATTAAAAATATTAATAAGACTTTAAATTAATTTCTTTTAAAATCACAAATCATTAACCAAAATATTTAGAATTAACTTGAGCATAATGAAGCCTTAGAAGAAATCACTTTAGGAGGTTCATTTATAAAAATTTCCTACGTCTAATGTTTAATTATAGCCAGTTCCAGAGTAGATGTCTTTCACTACTTAAGTTCAACCATTCCCTAGTAGATGTAAGAGTTAGATTTACAAATTCAATCTATCCCATTTATTTAATTATTTATACAATTGATCATAAGATTTTGAAGCTTGGTTTGACCATCTTTAATATCACTCTAGAAACTTTTACTTATGGTTGAGTCAAAAGTATCCACTTTTTCTTATCCTATTTAGGTCCTTAATTATGTGATTATCCCACTTAGCCAAATTAATCATTTATCTAATATATTTAACGTTGGGATGTTTTTAACATGGCCATTCCTAATTTGGTCACTAGAACCCTTTAATATATGCTTGGTCAACTTCAAGGCTAGGAGAGTCAACTTGGCCCATTTTGTATCATTTTAAGACTCTATTTGAGGTTATTTCATATGAACCTTAAATGTATCACTCAATTAACTATAAATGAGTTCATATTCTACAATGATCCTAATGTAAATATTCAATCTATTAATTCGGTTAATTGCACTCAAGCTAACTCACTTAACCCAACTGGACTCAATCAAGCCAATTTTGCCAAGTTTGCCTTAACCATTGAATTTATTATATCAATTAGACATGCAAACTCTTATAAGTATCTTAAATATGATACAAGTCCCATTAAGGATATTTTTCTCATGGCCTAAGTCTAATTGGCCAAATAATGTCATTATTCTTATTAAGTCTAACACACTTATTTGTTGGCTCATTAAACTAAATTAATTATAATATCCACTATTGAACTCAATTTTAGTGAGATTGATAACCATCTTCTTAGTCCTAAGATTTTATTTAAACACTAAGGATTTTCTCACTTAGGATTAAGACACTTTAATGGTTAGGAGGACACAACCCAACACCTAGAAAACTCATAAGGCTTGACTAGCTAGACCTCAACTTGGGCCAGGTGGAACCCAAAGGCCTTGATCTCATATCAAACCTAATTAATTGTACATGCGATGTTTATTTTTGGATTGTTTTATAGGAACACCATGTAGATCTTAGGGGGTACTTATTGAAATAATCAAGTACAACATCAAAGAATGAGATACTATATCCAAAGATAGAAGAATCACCTTACGATGGACTTAATTATATAATAAAGACTCCTAAAGTAGATGGGTCAACGTATATTAGAGATTCTTTTGCTATGTTACATGGATAAGTAAAGAAGACTTATTTTAAGCTGGGTTCTTTAATTCTCTATTGTGGCATGCCCACATAGTTCATTACATCATAGGAAATGTAGATTTCTTAAAAAAAACTCTCAATTAAAATAGTGAATCGGTGTCTCTAAAGATTTTTAAAAATTGATGGATAAAAAATTTAGCAAATTTAGATAATCATGTGGGCATGTTTGAATAGGAATAATTTCTTAGAATAAAAATAGAATAGGTAGGGTACTCAGATATTAGGAAGCCACATAAAATACTCCAATCTATCATGCAATTAGGCTTTATATTTTTGTAGGGAGAAATATTTTTATTTGAGTTGATATTTTTATTAAATTTTTAGGACTTATATTCGCATAACACAAGATTATGAAAATGCCTAAGATGTCAAGACTTACACCATTAGAAAAGGAGAACAAAGTGCCTCCAAATCCTAAGTCTAATGATGATCTAGCACAAGCTAGAAGGACAATATAAATATACTCAATAAAATGAGATATTTTGATACATCCTTAATTGTCTGGAGTGACTGTTAGTTAACACCTCCTATAATTAAAAATCATGTGGGCTTGTCTTAACTAAATGCAAGATGGTTGGGTTGTTATTGATTAAGAATGAATCTAAAGTCCTAAACTCACTCCCTAAGAGACTACATCATGACTCGTATGAAATCATGTCCTAAACTAATGCAATAAAAATTAAATCTTCTATTTAAATTTTAACTCTATATTTTTGATTAAAGGCTTGGGAAGTTTTATGTTTACATGCATGATGAAATAAAATTATTAGCTAAATCAAAGAGAAAGAGGTGTTCTCCACAATAAGGGAATGACTCTTATAGGTCAGTCCCCATCCCTTATCCTGCAAGAGTGGAGATCCCTTATTTATAAGGAGTAAAATAATATGCATGCATGGTGCTAAATCTTTTATCTTGATTAAATGCCTAGACTTCAAAATATGAGGTTATGAGTTGGTTAATTTTAATTGAAATTAATTAAAGAGGATAGAAAAAATTTTAAGTCCTCAAAGAGCCTACCATATCTTATCCATACAATAAACATTCAAACATAAAAAAATATATGAAAATTATACAATTCTTTTGTGCAAATAATGTAAACACAATAATTTTCATTAAAATAATAATTAAAGGTCAGTGCGGTCAAGTATCACCACACACCCAAAAAAAAGATGGGTAGTCGAGCTATACGCTTATATAGCCCATATAACAACTACATTACAACAAATGAAATAAAAGTTATTGGTGGGGGAGAGGGTCTTCAATCTTCATCTTCAACTTCTATCTTCATGGATGTTGAGTCCTACAAGCATCACAGGGCCTCCTAGGTCAAAGCATTCTGGTCATTGCTCATATAAAACCCATAAGTTCTAATCCTAAGCCTATTACAAAATTACATTTAAAAAAACTAAAATCAAACAATACCTATAAAATGTTGATTAGTTTAACACCCAATCATACCAAGCAGTTATATTTCATATATTGGGGCTTAACACCCTTTCTTAGGTCACTAAGCTCACCTGTCCTAAAAAATTATGAGCATCACCTACAAGCAAAAGTATTTTTATTTTTGTTATTACATCAATCCCTTAAGCACAACTCACTATAGAAGACTATGTTAGTTTAATATCACTCTAACATCCAAACTACTCATATACACTCTAACATCTAGTATAAAATATTACATCATAAAATAAAATATCAATCCACAACAAAGCATCATCCTAACTTAAACTTTAGTATTAGTGAATTAGCATTCTAAATGTGTGTAAGAGCTAGTGTGATGTGCCAAAACTAGACCTTAATATTTGAATTATTAAGTGAGAATGGGTGTTTAATTTTATCATTAAAAGGTGATTGCAATTTAAGTGATTAATGATTTTAAGGTAAAGTTTAGATTTTAATTTAATTTTTTTTTTGTTTCACTTAGATTTATATTTTTAAAGAGTAAGAAGAGGAGTGAAATTCACTTCAAACCCTAACCTTAGGTTGAAACTAAAGGTGGTTTTATGTCTAATCATCTTAATGAAGCGCTAAGATTTTTCTTATTAAGTCTAATTTTTGAATTCAACTTAAATGTTATTATAATAATATAAAAGTCATCTTAAGATTAATGGATTTATATCATGTTAAATTTGGTGGTGCCTTCTTGACTTTGGTTCATCATTCTTACTATTCATTTAAAATATTATTATTTTTCTTTACTTAAGGGTATAATTGAATTTAATGTGTGTGTGTGTGTGTGTGTGTGTCTATATATATATATATATATATATATATATATATATATATATATATATATATATATATATATATATTATATATATATATATATATATATATATATAATTTATTGGTGCCTTCCTTGACTTTGGTTCATCAATCTTACTATTCATTTAAAATATTATTATTTTTCTTTACTTAAGGGTATAATTGAATTTAATGTGTGTGTGTGTGTGTGTGTGTGTGTCTATATATATATATATATATATATAATTTAAAATTTTCATACATTGTTCCATGAATGAATTGATGTTTTATTTATTGATATTCAGTTAAGGATTTAAAGATATATGTATATATAATGTAATCATGAATTTTATAGAAAAGATGATTCAGGAATTCTTTATGCTTAAGTGCACACATAAGTATGTTAAATTTATATAAGTACCTGTCAATGTTAACCAATGAAGTGAGGTAATTTATGACCCCCTTGTTACTACTTAAAATCTCGTACTTATGGGATGTCTAGACTATATACTTGTTAATTCACATTCATATGCATATGCATATATATATATATATATATATATATATATATATATATATATATATATATATATATATATATATATAAAGATAGATTAATAAAAAATTTTAAGAAACTTAAACATTTAAAATAACTTAATCTTACTATGCATTTCACTACAAAATTTAAGGAACATGCCATCGTTAAACCAAAGAGTTGAGGTATCTTAGACCTCCTTTGGACCAGTAGCCCTATGCTCCCGAGGTGTCTAGCCTTTCAAGCATGTAAGTGTATATTTATGTTTTAACTATCTTGATTAATTTATATTTATACTAAAAAAAACTTAAACTTATTAGAGAAGATAGTTTAGGATTTACTAATGATAATATCCATACTATTAATTTAAGGCATGCAGTTAATGAAATCTTTTAATTTTGAAACATGAATGCATGAAACAAATGGAACATACATTTATAAAATTATTGATGCAAAATAATTAAACAATACCATCTATTTAATCCATTAAGCCCAAAGGCTATTCATATGAGAATACTCACATTTAAGCTTAATCAAATTCATTAAGCATTGATTTTAAATTTTGAGTTAATTAAATCTAGTGAGGAGACAAATAGTCTAAGGATATCCCTTAACCCACTTTCTTCATTAAGTTATTTAAATGATTTAGATGATTTTTATAAATTAATTAAAAATAATTAATTTTTTTATTTAATTAATCTCGAAAGAGCCCAAAAATCCAATTATACGCTAAACATAAGCCCCAAATTATGAGAAATTACTAAACATAAAAAAACATGAAATAAATATGTCATAAAAGTTCTAATGTAGTTTTACATATATTTAAAGACTAATTAAAGAAATGGAAAATATCCAAAGTCATCAATTACACTCAAAATACTCCAAACTAATTGGGTATATTGATTTCATTGAAAACTTCTCTGTTAGTTGAGCACAAAGAGTGGTTGATCATAATTTTTAGATACCTTGGCAATTTGTTATGAATTTTCTAAATCTTAGGATAATTAATAATTTAAATAACTAATAAAACCCCCCTAATGATCATTTTGGAAAATAATTAGGATTAGAGGTCCTAACTTATTTCTTATGTCATTATTAGAATTCTAACATGTAATAAAATATCCAAAATAGTTTTTATAATTAATAAGATTTATTAAATGACCAAAATTGGTCATTAGGGCATGAAAATTTAGAATCCCGAAAACACATGACCTATAGGCTTGAAATAACTATCGGAGGTAAATGTCATCCCATAAAGCATTTACATCAAATTTCAGGTCGCTTGACCAAGGATTTTAGGTTAATTTCACTAATTTTGAAAACCTTCAAATCCTAATTTTCACTGGACACTTAATAAAAATTGGGTCTTTTATTTTTAAGTGATTCTCCTCTATTTAAATTGTCCATAGAAGGTTTATTTATATTTTCTTAGAGTTTCCTATAATTATTTATGAATTGAACAAGATCAAACAATTAAAACTAATATTAAAACCCAACTAAATGAATTACACATGTGACGGTTGACTCAGTCATGCTTTAAAGATTGTGTGACTGGAGTGGGTACTTAAACCCGCCCTATGGTGGCTGAGTCAATTGGTGACAGACGATGCTTCACCTTAGCCATTCGATCAAAGATTGAACAACCATAATTAATTCCACATTTAATAGGTTTAAATTGATTAAATCTAATTATGATTAATTATAACTATTTGTTCTAATCACATAGAATGAATGAAGTGTGATCCGTCTTCAATCTCCAATGAGAGATGGAGACCATCCATCCCTGCCTACTCGATTCAAGCTCACCAGAGCTCAAACCAAAGTGGAAAAGATTGCAAAACCATCAATAAATGATTATAAGGAGATCCCATAGCTTGATTCACATCAATGCATAATCACTTCACAAAAGACCATTGATCCTATGGTTTGAGGAATTTTATCTTGTTAGAGCTAAAGAGTAGCAATCCAAAGATTATTGTAGCCTCATCTAGTAGAGATAAAGTCCCGATGATGAAGCCGAGCTTTACCTCTCCACTAATTACTTTATGGATCAAACTCCATCGTGAACCTCATTGGAGTTGGTCTAGGAGTGCCTTCTCATGCATGAATCAAGTGAAGCTTGATTCATTTCACTCACCGAAGCTAGAGGAAGGGGAGAGAAGAAAGAATTTGAGTGGGTGATGGTTTGTTGTGATTGGGTGTGAAGGATGCTAGAGACAGGGAGGAAGGTAGTCTCATTATTAGAGCTAGAGGGCACAAGGAGCTCTAGGGAAAATTTGAGACTTCCTCTATAGTTCTTTGGAAGGTGTGTTGAGTATGGAGCCCTAGAGAGGAGTATACTTTCCCCACCAAGTGAGCAACCCAATGGGGGTAGTTTTAGCAATGAAGGTCACTCAGGAAATGGGCAGGGCTTCTTTGGTGCCTGGACAGCTTAGGTGGGCATTCCCAAGTGGTTGTGAGGAGTTGATGGCTAGTGGTAAGAAGGACTTGGCATTAGGGATAAACTAAGGCTCAGCTAAGGTGAGGCTGAGCTCTTCTTGGTCAATAGTTGTGCAAGGCAGCTTTGGGTTAGCTTGGGTTAGTGGCTCTATACTCAAAGAGTGCTAAAGGGGGCTACGATGGCCAAAGAAGGTTGGTGAACCTTCCAAATGGGGATTTTACCTCATGGGGAATCTTGTGATATAATGGTTGAGCTAAACTAGGTCCACCATAGGCCAAGGTCACTTGAGTTGGTCATGGGTCATGTGAGGATGAGTCAAGCCAAGTTTGGTTATGTTGGGACTATGTTTTGTTAGGTTTAGCTTATTTTGACTCATGTACATCAATTTGGGTCAAGTTAGGTTATGTTGACCAATTGAATAAATTAGGCTCAAAGGAAAGTTGGGTCAAGTTCAAATGATGATTTGGATGTGTTGGTGTCATTGGTTTGATAAAATTTGGGTTGGGATTGGATTTAGCTCATATCATATAGGTCAAATGGGATAAATTGATAGATTTTATGAAATTGGAAAAATTCGATGAAATTAATGGTTAAGTCAAATTTGCTTGATCATTCGAAGATGAAAAAAGCTTTGATTTGAATTGATTTGGATGATATTTTATTTTGGTTCAATTTAACCTTTTGGGTCAAATTTAGATAAATAGGTCAATTAGGTTGGTTTGATTAAATCAGTTTCAATTGATGATTGAAAACTGTTCAATCATCAATTTAAGAATGATGGTAGACATGGGTTCAATTCAATTTGGTTTAGATGAAGTATTTACTTAAATTTGACCTTTTAGGTTAAATTGGGTCAAAGGATCCAATTGGGTCAATTGGGTTTAATTAATTACAATTGGGTGATTGATCATGATCAATGCTAATTTTGGAAGTAATTGGAGTGATAGTTTTGGTCTAATTTTGGGTTGAATCAAGTTTTGATTCAATTTGGAAATTTAGGCCAAATTAGATCATATTGGGTTAAGTGAGTTAACTAAGCAAATTTTATTAATTAAAACTAATGAAGAGTTAAGGTATGATCAATCATTAGTGTAAAGATAATTTATATCTTTGATTAAGTCTAATTTGGATTGGATTGGATTGGATTTTGACTCAATTTAAGCTTTTAGTTCAAATTGGGTTAAATGGATTGAGTCAATTGGTCAAATTGGATTGTAATTAGAATTCAATTTAAATTTAGGAGGGTTTGAGGAGGTTCAACTTCAAATGAGTTTGATGAATTTTGGGTTTAGCTCTTTTAAGCTCAAATAGGCTATATTGGGTCAACTTAATCAATTGGCCAAATTGAGTCTGATTGGGTTGGATTGGGCTTGAATTAGAGTTTTAAGTTTTAATTGACATTTATTAGAAGCCAAATTAGTTCTGGTTTGGTCCATATCATAATAACCTATATGGGTCAAGTAGGTTAATTGGGTGTAGTGTGGTCCACTGACTCACTATGCTAAGGAATTTGGTTTTGATAATCTAATTTAGTTTTATTTGGTGTTAGGATTGACTTGGTTCTGATTTAGTTTAGGTATAAGAGTTGGCTTGGATTTAGAGTAGGTGGGTCCCACTTAACTTAAATTAAGGTATAACACTATGGTTGAGCCCTATGAGTCTTCAAGGCTTAGAATTAGTGTTCACCTAGCCACTATAAATTTCTTAATTTTAGGAGAGCCTTAGTGCCTAGATTAGATCCTAGGTCTTAAGAGGTGATTGTCTTGTCAACCTCACCAAAAGTGAGGTCAACAAAAGGGCCCCTAATATATATAGTGCAACTGATAATCACACCGCACATATTGGCATTGATCGAACTAGCAGAACCTATCCAAAAGATGGCAAACAAAAGGTTCTTGCACCAATTTGAAAGGGCAAGCCCCTATAGTTAACTACCTAGAGATTTCATTCTCATTTGGTGAGAACCTTTTATATCTGGTTCCTGGTTTCCTATAGGCGCAAGCCCCTATAGTTAATTACCCCTCCCAATACTAAGAGAGCACTTTCATTAAAATAGTCAATGAATCGTTAAATAGCAGTATATAATTACAGAGTGGAGTTTAGAACTTATGAAATTTATTATTTTAATTTAAAACTTTTGTGGGGAACAATGGCCGATCTAGATCCCATGGTTCTCATCCCGGTCGTGGTCCCCGTCCGCTAGTCGAGGAGGAGGTAGTTGACCCAACTTGACCGAAGGATCCTTGTTAGCAACACATGGGTTACGTCGTCCAAGGTGTCCTTGTAGACCTGGGGTGGAGTTTGTCTAAGGGGACAAATATAAGTCAACCTTAGCTAACATAGGGCTTTTTTCCCAATCAAATACATTCTACATTTCACAGCTCAAAGAGCAAAACCGTTGGGGAACATACGGGCTGCGACCGTGACTATAATTTAGTGGTGTCATATCATGGCAAATCACCCGGTCAGAGGGCTCAGGTCGTAACCGCCATTTATGTGGTGTCATTTCACGACAAAACCATGCGGATAGAGGACACGGGCCATGTCCTTATGGGCTTTAGAAATATTTGAGTGTGAATGTAGTTATGTATTTAATTTAACATTGGCTCTTTGTGAGCAAAAGTTTTCTTAATTTGTCACCCCAAGATAAACAGTTTCGGAGGGGTGGATTGATTTTTTTTTAGTTTTAATTTAAATAATTCATTTCATTTTTTATTTATATTTTTGATATTTTATTTGAATCTTTGATCATTCTATGATTGATTTAGATTTGAATATAATGATCATTTATCATTAAAATTTTAATAATAATTGCCCTTCTTGATCATAAGACTAATATCAATTGATAGACCTTGTCTACTCTGTCCAGTTTTCTACAGAGGATCTGGTCTAAATTCATTATCTCAAGAAATATAATCCTTCAAAACCTTGTCCACTCTAGCTTGAACATAGAGGATCGGGTTTGGGACTTTTCTTCTTGAGGGTTTGAATTTCAGAAGTTATGTGAGTTTATTCATATTTTGTATTACATGACAAAATTAGCTTCTCAGATATTATTCATTTGAAATTCTTATAATATCACATTTTTAGGTTTTGTTAACCCGGACCCGATCTGAAGACCAAATCGGGAAGCATAGCATATGTTCTTTTATATTTATCTTGCATTTGGATTACATGTCTTTCTAAATATTTGATCTACTAAATTTCACCATATATACATGTATCTGTTCTTTTAAAGTATTGCATGGACATATGAATGTCTAAGTTGAAGTAGTTAAATTTGACATGATGTAATGCAAGCATGAGTTTTGATATGAGATTTTTTAGGTTTTGTTAACCTGGACCCGGTCCGAAGACCAAACAGGAAAATAGACCCTGTCAACTCTGACTATCTTCTTGTAGAGGATCAGATCTAGATTAATTATTTCAAGATCTATCATTCTCCAAACTTTGTCAACTCTAGATTGTACATAGAGGATCGGGTTTGAGATTTTCTTCTTGAGATCTTGAACTTGAAAAGATGCATTAACAATGATGTCGATAAATTTATCTTTTGTCATTCTATGATAGAATTAGCTTCTAAGATTTACAATAGCATCATTAGATTTTTGGATTTTGTTAACCCGGACCCGGTCCTAAGACCAACTCGGGAAGGTAGCATATGTTATTTCATTTCATTTGATTGCTTGCATGTCTATTTAAGCATTTAAGCTATTGAATATTTCAACATGCATACAAGTATCTGTTCTTTTAAAATATTGTATGGACATATGAATGTCTAAGTTGAAGTTTTGATATTTGACATGGCATAGA
Organism: Cymbidium sinense; assembly: GCA_021442155.1. Lineage (NCBI taxonomy): Eukaryota > Viridiplantae > Streptophyta > Magnoliopsida > Asparagales > Orchidaceae > Cymbidium > Cymbidium sinense. The sequence goes on along the minus strand of CM038233.1, from coordinate 28,217,646 downwards.
TGTCGAATTATAAGCATAGGCTTTGATACCTAACATTGTAAACCAGATATAGATCTGTTCTGTCAAATATGAATTTGACCATTCCAAGTGTTTATCATAGATCAAATAGAGGTCTGTTCTACAAGACTATAAGACATGAGTTGACTCTCTCAACTATTTGTCATAAGTCAAGTATAGATTTATCTATAAGATATGCATTGAATCTTTCATGTACTTGCATGTATCAAGTGAGAGTCTGTTCTATAAAAATGTGAATGCACATTGCAAAGTAAGTAATTATATGTTCTAGATGATATAGGCTTAGTTCTTTCAACCACTTATCATAGATCAAGCATCACGTTCTTTTTAATAAATCAAGCATGCATTTTATAGAGTATGAATTTGATTCTTTCAAGTATTTGCATGAATCAAATGGTTAAGCAAAAAGAACATTCCTTCATAAAGTCATAGATTTCATTTAACTTGCATATTAAAGACATTCAAATTGAATAGAATGAGATAAGATTTTGAATATGCACACTGAATCATTTCACTTAAGCATTTTAGCATGAAGCCCTTGTCGTTTGTTTCCCTAAATGACATATGACATGCACTTGTATCTTTCCATGTATTGAGTGTCACATTTTCATTTCTCACCCATTCATATGACATAATCACCACTTAGGCAAAATGAATTTGAACTTTAAATAAGTAATCATCATATGCTATGAAGATTCAGGTAATAACTAAGCTAAGCATAGGTAAGCATATTATAATTGTCATATAGTATGATGAATGAGCTAAGCATGAATAATCATATGCATGTACCTTCCTTCTTCAAATACTTAGACATTTCACATTTTTATTTATCAAAATTTTCGGTAACCTCTAGGTGTCATCCCCGCATATGGGGGCTGCTTCGGGAGACTAGGCCTTCCCACCATGCCAAGAAAGGCATGGTGGTGTGTGAGACAATCATGACAAAAAATTTATTTATCCACCACGCCAAGAAAGGCGTGCATGGGTTAGCACAGCATAACAATAAATTTCTCTACCATGTTGGAGAAACATGTGTAGGTACTTATATCACAAATTTCTCTATCATGTTGGAGAAACATGTGTAGGTACTTATATCACAAATTTCCTTACCATGTTGGTGAAACATGTGTAGGTACTTATATCACAAATTTCCCTACCATGTTGGAGAAACATGTGTAGGTACTTATATTACAAATTTCCCTACCATGTTGGTAAAACATGAGTAGGTACTTATACAAATTTCTCTACCATGTTGGAGAAACATGAGTAGGTACTTATATCAAGTTTCCGCCATGTTGGAGAAATATGAGTAGGTACTTATAGCAAATTTCCCTGCCATGTTGGAGAAACATGTGCAGGTACTTATCACAGGTTTCCCCATCACATTGGAGAAATGTGAACGGGTACTTATAGCATAGAGCAATAAATTTGCATTCACATGTATATGAAATTAAAGTATAATTGATACTCCCTTGCCATAGCATCATTTTCATCATCATTTCACCTGAATTTTGCATTTGACATATGCAATAGCAAGCTATAACATAAGCTTTTAATTACATGTAAGCACCTTTCTAAATCTGAAATCTCATATTTCAGATTCATATTTCATTTGCCTGCTAATAAGATATCATGTGACAGAAATAGGAAAGTATGTAAGTAGGGACTAAGCTCAAATGCCAATCATTCCCTTCAGCCTCTCCTTCATTAGCAACTAATGCAAGGAAGTAACATGCTAAGCTCATATATATATAAACCTGAAATTTCATATTGAGCTAAAACAATCGCTTGTAAAATATTCACGCAAACTTCAACCCTCATAGGACAAGCAACCATATTAACTTTCATATCATATAAAAAGAGTTTCAGATTTTGTAAAACATGGGATTTGTAAGTGTGATAGCTCCTTTGAGATTTTCAGCCACTAGCTTTACTAGGAAAGATTGCCAATAGAACATCTCCTCTGCAGGAAAGGCAAAATGAAGCAGAAACAGGATAACAAACAGAACAACAAGCTTAACTAACTTATATGCAGGATGCTCTAAGTCTGGATTGTTAGATGTTGTAAAAAAAATATAATCATCTCGAAAAGTACAATTCCAAATGAGCTAAACGGAAGGAACATTGACCAAAGAGCCAAGATATTCAAATATATGCCAAGTTATTCCAGCAAGCAAACATGCGCTCTATCCCTCGGTTTGTGCATCCAACAAGGAAGAGGACGGACGAGAGGAAAGGAGGAACCGAAGCAAGGAGAATGAGCTCCTCGGCTCAACCTTAATTTCAGCAAAGTGAAAGCTTGTAGCATAAATCAAACATCTTAATTTCATACTTTTGCAAATCCAGAAAAGAAATCCGACGAAAATGAAAAGAAACCCCTTCACATATATTCATAGAACACAAATGGAAACATAAAGAGATATGCGTTTATGTCATCAACAAGTAGAGCCATTTTCACATCTCAACTCAATGTCGTAAAACCAGTTGGGAAGAAAATAATACAAGATAAATGCCAAGTATAACTACATCCTTTCTCAAAAGACTAGCTTTATAGATGGGCAACAAAGAGATCTTCAAAGCATACAACCAAAGCAATAGATTTTAGCAATTCAAAATCAGCATGAAATCATTATATACTCATCACTTCCTTTAGGTAAAACCTAGATAACCCGCAAAGCAAGAAAGGAAGAGGTTGAATAGAAACAACCTGGAACTTTCGATTGCATAGGGAAAGGAAGAGGAAGAGTTCGGTTAGCTGAAGCTTGGTCGATCCACACTCAAGCTCGGCTAGGGCTCACGAAGGACGGATGGGAGTCGCACGAGAGCGAGAGAGGAAGAGAGGAGGAACCGCGTGTGTGGAGAGCTTCGACTGAGAGCAGGAAATGAGAAGGAGTTCTGCGTAAGAGGGAGGATCGTGCGTCCAGCAAATAGGAACGAGAGAGGGAGCCAATCACAGAAGGGAATCACGAGAGCTTCAGCCGAGAGCCGCAGGAACGAGAGAGGGGAGAGTCAAATGAAGAGAATGTCGTGAATGAGGTCAACATGCCCTAGCCGCTTTCAATTTCGAGTATTAGAGCCGATCGGCCTTCTGATTGGTTGCCTAAACGGCGTCCAATAGGGATTAGCAGCGGTTTATTTTCATTGGTCGAGCGGGCAGCAGGGGTTAGGTAAGGCTTAGGGAGAATTACTTAGACTAATTGCACACTAGCTTAATAATTAAGATAATTAGCCCTAATCACAGAAATTTTGTTGAATCATCCTAATAATAAACCCTAGCAATATGGGTGTCAATTGTAGGTATTTTCGTTGTGCCGAACGCAACGACGCGATCAATTTTGAGATCGGAGGTCGTTCGGATGTCGTTGGGCTTCCCAACTTTGATATGCGTGTAATTTTGTTAAAATTGATTTTAATTATTTGATTGGTCATTAACTGATTCGATATTACTATTTTTTATTTAATTAATTTTAATGTTTTTGACGCATTACGAAGTCAAAATTTTAAATCGAAGTGAATTTAATCGATTTCGATCGCGATTAGGGGGGTTTTAAACTCGATTGATGTGATGCTACTCTCGTTAATTGCTTATTTTAACTTTCATGATTCATTTTGAGATTAATCAGGATGAAACCGTATCTGGCACCACTGAGTCAATAGCTATGATGGACAACTTAAATAACCAATCCCATGGCATCACTTATAAAACATGGCTAACTTAGTGCAGACTAGGTAATACAGTTTAAATAAGTTTAAAAATACAATTTAATTAAGAATAACTTTGAAAACTCATAACTAATTATATAAAGATTTAAAATATATAAATAAATACTCTTTGGAAAGCTTAAATAGGTAAGAATATGAAAAATAAAATAAAAGCTCAAATGTTTATCAAGTAGACAAAGACTAATTAGGTTTTGAATATTTTTATTAATGCTATAATTAAGCTTTAATTACTTAGCCAAATGACTTAAAAAGTTTAGGTGACTTTTTTTATATTTTATAGGATAACCTATACCTCCAATAATTATTTCAAGCCAATTGATATGTGCATTAGAAAATCCATATTTTCAAACCTTAATTAGCCATTTTGGCTATTTAATAAATTTATTTAATTAAAAAAATTATTAAATAATATTATGGATAGCCATATATATATATTGGGAGATAAATGATTATCAAAGAAATTTATTATGACCTTACGTCTTAATTATTTCTTAAAATCATCATTAAGGAGCTTTTATTAATTAAATAATTTAGTAATTAAATTAGGATTTAGAAAATTCATAACTAATTGCAAAAATCTCTAAAAATTGCAAATGAACTCTCTTTGTGCTCAGCTAAGAGAGAGTTAATTAATGAAACTAAAATCTCTAAATGATTTTTGGGTATTTTAGGAGTTTTCTTAATTAGAATTTTTCTTAATTAATTAACTAATCATAAAATATTAACCGAAATGCCTTGGATACTTATTTCTCATGTTATTTTGTATGTTCATAAATTTTCTCATAATTGTTGGGCTTATGCATTATGATTCCATAATTATTTAAGGTCTCCTAGGCATTAATTAAATTAAATAATTATAAAATTTCATTGATTCATAAAAATCATAACTCCACTTTAAATTTCATTAATGAGAGGGCATATATAAAGTATTTTTTTTTTGTTTTCCTCTTCTTATATAGGTTTAATTCACTTAAATCTAAAATATGTTAAATAAAAATGTAATTAAGCTTAAATAATTTTAGGATCATATGATTGATTCTAGGATTAATGATTTGAGCAGGTTTTTCTATGTCATTTATTCATTTTCTCATTATGTTATTTGTGTGTTGGTCATCAATCATATGCATCCATTATTTTTAAAAATCAATCGATTAAATTAATATTGCTTAATGATACTATCACTATAAAATCTCAAATGTAGTTTGGATTTATCTTCAAAGCATTCATGCATATGTAGTTTCAATTCTAATAAGTATCAATAATTAAAATGTGTTAATCATATACATTGTTTACACTCCTTTAATATATATAGTTTGGAAACCTAGGGGCATAAGGCTACTGGTCTGAAGGAGATCTTAGATATCTCATCAATCTAGTTTAACAATAGCATGTACTTGGAAAGGGTGTCAAAAATACATATAAAAATTAATCTAACTATCTAAGTCTATCATTTTAAAATTCATAATTTTATACATTTGTGTTTATATTTATACGTATACTCATATATGGGAATCTATATTTTTCTCTAAATATACATATTGATGGAAATGTGCATATTTAAATATTTATGTAAACCCTTATATAAAATTCTAAAATGGAGTACACATATAAATACATACATTAATGTGTAGGATTTTCAAAACAATGCATGTAAATTAAATCCAATGTTTTTTCTAACCCACAAAAGCATTACATTCATAGACTGATCATTATAGTTAAAAGGTATGTTGGATAAATGTCATGAAAAAATTTTAACTTTAGTCCTTAGACTTGAGGCACCTTTTTTTATTGATCTTAATGTTATTAAAGTTTGATTCAAACTTAGGATGAAATAAAAATCTTAACACTTTATTGAGAGAATTAAAAGTCATAAAAATACACCCTTAGAATCAACCTAAGTTCATGGTGTAAGAGAAGAATAGATCCCACCTAAAGTGGATCCTATAATTCTTCTTACACTCTTTAAAACTCTAAGTTCAAATTGAACCTAAGTTAAATTTATAATAAAACTTATACTTGAATTGATAACCATGTAAAGAGCAAACATCCATTTAGTTAATGAATTAAATCTCTAGTCACTTAGTGTAATCAAACATTAAAGCCTACCTTTGTCTCACCACACCCACCCTCACACACACTCTAGATTAAAAGGTCACTGCCCTTAGGATTAAGTTAGGATGGTGATATCTTGTGAATTAATATTTTATCTTGTGATGTAATATTTTAAACTAGATGTTATGGAGATATTAGACTAACATTATTTTCAATTGGGGGGCTATGCTTAATAAATAAATGGGTGATATGATAAAAATAAATTACATATTCTTATTTGTAGGTATCATAGCCCATTAGGATAGGTGGGCTTGGCACCCTTTGGTGTTAATATAATTGTGTGAATCATAACTATTTGATGTGTATGTATTATAACTAACCTCTATTTTATTTATTTAGTTAGAATTTTATTTTTGAAATATTCAAATATAATTTTAATATTAGTATTAGTATCAAGATTATAGCCATGGAGTTTAGGATGAGGGGGGATAGAAAGCATTGACTTGGGATGCCCTATGATGTTTGAAAAATCCAAGATTTAGAAGATCAAGAGAGGATGAAGACCCCCATAGGCTCTTTCATTTATTATAATACTTATTGTAATCTAGGCTATATAAGGGTTGAGCTCAACAACCAACACTTTTTCTTTATCAGGATGTATAGCAGAACCCAGTCGCACTAGATTCTTCCTTATTCATTTAATCTAATCGACTATTTGGTGTGTTTACTTTATGATTGTGCACTAATAGTTGTATGTTTTTCATAGGTTTCTTTTAATGTGATGTTTTGATGTATGGCCAAAATTTCGATAGGCTCCATAGGATTTAAATTTTCTAACCCAACTTTATAATTAATACAATTTATAACTTTATTATAAAGCCTAAGAGTTAATCAACTAAAAGGTTTAGAAATCATAAGTTTATGATGAATGCATAACATCACGCATGCATCTTTTCTTCTCTCCTTGAATATAAGGGATCTTCACTCATTGTACAATAAGAGGGAGTGCAGAATCGTTGGAAGCAACCCTCTAAAGTGAAGAACACCCTTCTCGTGGATTAGACCATAACTTAATTTTATCATACATATAGGCAAACTTGTCCAGCTAAGCTTGAGTCAAATTGTTGAGCAAAATGAATACAATATATAATTTTTATTGCATAAGCCTAGGACATGATTTCATGCAGTCATAATCTAGGCTTTTAAGGAGTGAGTTTAGTCTCTTAAATTTTCTTTTGAAATAAATAGTAGTCTATTCATCTTATATTAATTTTAAGTAGGAGGTGTTAGTTGGTAACCCATCTAGGCAGTTATAAGTTCAGAATAGTCAAGATGGATTTCTTTTCTCTATTAGAAATGAATCCATAAATTATATTTTCCTCTCATTTGGCTAGGTCGAGCTCCTAACTTGTTCTAGAGTACTTTAGATCTAGGATCAAATGTAGTTTTTTTTCTATATAGGTGTAAATCCTTACCTCTTAGATATTTTCATAATCTTGAGTTGTTGGAATATAAGTCCTAGCTTTCTAATAAAATATTAACTCAAATGATCATAAGTCTCAATTTTAATATATATATATATATATATATATATATATATATATATATATATATATATAAAGTCTCACCATAGTATAGACTAGAGTGCTAACTAGGCCTTTTAATATCATGAGTTCTTCCTACTTATCCTCATTTGAACTCTAATAAGAACTCTTCTTAACTAAATTTTCTCATTTACTTCCAAAAATTATCAATCTCTGACTTTAAAATCTATAGTGATATTAGTCGATCACTTTAATCAAGATATTTTTTCAGAGATCCATATCCCCTAAGATGTAATTAACTATAAGAAACTTAAGAACCTGATTTAAATTAAACCCTATCTTACTCCTTTCATATAAGGTGGGGTAAAAATCTCTAATATAATAACCTATCAGTATTAAGAGTCCTAGTAGATTATTAAGTCCATTATATGATGATATTTTTATCTTTTGAGATAGTATATCATTCTTTAATGCCATACAAGATTATTTCAATAAGTACCCTAAGATCTATGTGGTGTCCCCATCACATTTTAAACACCACATCCACCTTGAGAGTTATTACAGCCAAATATTTCATTAACAAATTCTTATTTCAACCAACATTGATTTGAGCCCTCTAAGGTGGTCAATTTGATAAATGAGTATCCCTTTTTCGATCCAGATAGGAACATCCATTTTCATTAACATATTAAACCCAAAAAATGGTTAAACCATAGTAAGTGCTTAAAATTGATTATAGCCATGGATGTTAAGAAATAATCTTTGTTTAACCTAACTTGGTTTGACCACATTATAAGGTTCAATTAAATAGAATGGGCCAACATAACCCATTTGAACCAAGTACAAAAAAATTGATCTTAAACTCCATTATATCTAAATATTGAATTAATCTATTTCTAATTATCAGATAATATTTTAAATTAACCACTTAATCCAACATATCTATTAGATAAAGCCTTGAAGCCACGTGGCCTTAGGTAATAAAATAGAGGTGATGGATAAGATAAAAGTATAGGAATTCTCCATATGCTCCTCAAGTACAACCTAAGTAACAACCTAGTGTACTTATTAACACACATGTGCCATGCAAGGGATGAAGATGATAAACAAAACAAAATACTTTTTAGATAATTTATCTTAGACATGTTGTATTAATAGCGAATAAGATTATAAATAAGATTAGGAGTGCACTTATTCAATAAAAATTCACAAAATATTTATGTAATATTTTTTAATATAAAATTAATACAACCACCTAATGTAATTGCTCATGCACATGTGTCAAGCAAAGAAAAAAAGAAGATATGGTAACTAATAGAAATTCACCACTTAACCTCTTAAATACATCCACTTAACATAATTATACCCTAAAAATAACATGATTAATCACTTAGTCCATGGAAATGAACTTTAAATAATGTCTTAGAGAGTAACTAAAATTGAGGGGAAAATGGCCTATGGTGTTTTTCGATGGATGAGCTCTCAACCAAACTCTTATATGTGAAACCAAAGAGTCAAAGGGAATAGACCTCTCTCCTTCTCAATCTCTTCAATCTAGGAAACTCTTTTGATCTTTCCAAAAACCTCATCTACTTTATCATTTCAACAATATGCTATTAAGAATCCCAAATCAAGGTTTTTCCATCCAATGGCCTAGACCACCAATCCTTGTGAAGGTTATACTGCACTCGCCTTAATGAAGGTTAGAAGATTGAAATTTTTTATATTTATTAGCCCACACAAGTATAATTTTTAAACTTAATTAGTAACCATTTAGGAACTCTCAATTAGACCATGGTAAGCCAAATTAAGGTCTTTGAACCCTTGCTTTCATTTTTCAAAGTCTAATTCCAAGGAGAAATCATGTCGGGCTACTTGATTTGATATTAGCCTATCACTTTAGTTTGAATGAATAGGAGGAGGAGGAAGAAGAATATTATCTATAGTATTCCCATGGGATTTATTTTAAATATGTTGTGTAATTTTTTTTGTGATTTCATTTTCGTTCTAATATAATTTGAATCATATACATGCATTGACATATGGAGAAGTAGAAAAATAATAAATGCCAAATACATATTATTTTTATTTAAAAATTTAAATTACTTTTCATTAAAATTAATTTATAAGTGTAATCAACTTGAAATTTTCTCAAATTTTCATGGAGGTTAAAGTTAATCATAATAAGCTTATGTTTAAAATTTCAAGCTATGGTGAGTTCTTTTTCAAAAATAATGACTTTTTATATAAATTTTTTTAAAGAACACATAAAGGCTTAAAAATGTTATTTGGCATTTATGAAGCATCTTTATTTGTTTCATGGTCTTACTAAACCTTAAACATATTGCATACAAATGATTCCAATAAAATTACCAATTTTCTCTTGACCCATTTACTTAATGCCCAAATTTGGTTATGAGTCCAAGAAATGTTATTTTAGCTTATGTACGGAATCAATTTTCTGATTATTTAATCATTTTCTAATGGTTTGCCTTGAATAAATTAAAAATTATCTTTTTTTCTATTAAGGTTTGCATGATCTTAATTCTTCAATCAAAGTTATTTAAAAAATCATGTTTAGTGAGATAACTATTTCATGCCATATTACATTATTTAGAGCCATCAAAAGCATAATATGGTGAATTCACTCTCATATTAGTAAGATTATCTTTACCTTAAATAAGTATCTCGCATAAATAAGTTGCCCAAAGGTGGTCAGATCATTTTAAGCCATCCTATTACAGTCACTAACATGGTATGAGAACCTTTGATTCATTCATATGAAGTTAGCTTTTTCCTTTTATGACAAAATAAACATATTGTTTTTCACACTTTAATACTATAATTTTAAAGATTATATTAAATCTTTTCGTATGCATTATATGAATTTGAAGCTTTAATTGTCATGGCTTGAGATTATATTTGGAGAAAATTGATTAATCAAATTCAAAATTAAATTTAAATTTGTAATATCCCTCAATAAGTTGATATTCATTTATATCATGTGATATGATTATGATTTATCATAAGAGTGTCAAATGATTTTTTTTTCATAATCAACATTATTATTTGAGAACACTCTTTATGCATAATTTAATAATTTCAAGATCGATAAGCAATTAATAAATTTTATTAATTATGATAATTTTTAAATTATCCTAATAATTATAATAAATTCATGAATAGCTGGATTAATTTTGACACAACCAATTTATTGAGTTTCACATTCTCTATAATATTTAATTCAACATATCAAGATTAAAAAATCATAATTTAAATATTTTAATTATTCAAATATTTTAAGAATGAATAAATTTCAAAAAAATTTTAACTATCCAATTATTCAAATCAAAGTTTTTTTTTTTTTGGAGAATATGAATCGTAACAAAAAATGTTTATAGAACACTACACTAGTATGTTTGCACTCATTGATTGCATTTATGCATCAAACTAAGAGACATGCTTTTCATTATATCATCATAATTGTTCTTGACTTGATTTATTTTTATTTAACCTCACTTTTGCTTATGAAATTGATAATATCAATCGACTCTATCCACACTGATATATGTGCACACAAGTTAGTTATCTAAGCAAATTGCGAGCTTAGTGGAGCTTTAGTAGCTTACACCATCAACACCATACATGTTGTTCACATTTTATTTTTGAGTTAATTTTATAACTTGGTCTGCACTCTTTAATAGGTTTCCAATACTTAACCAATTACTATGGCTAAGTAAATTGCTTAAACTAATTTAGTTATATTAGCTAGTACTCTATCTATCTTCTTAATTATAATTGCTTTATTGAGAAAATATCATAGGCTAGTCATACTCATATGCTATATTTTATTCATAGTATTATTGCACTCATGCTATCTTACTAATATCATTTTAAGAACTTGGTTGTCCTTTGGATCTTGTTCAATTAAACATTGGCTAATACCATATTTGGTCAAACATATACTTGTTTAAGTCATACTAGTTTGACAAAGTTATTATGTGGTTCAATCAAACCTTATGATTGAGTACCTCTGGGCTTAGAACACAATCCTATACTTGGTTTTATTTCTTCATATTTGATCAGATAGTTTTTATTTAGCACTACCCAGTACTCTAGATAACTATAATATTTTTTTACTTGTCCAAAATCTATCCATCCTCAAGTGTGCATACTCCACTTTAACACCGGATCTTATACTTGATAGTTAATGGTTTCAACTATTTATCATATTAATGTATTTGCAAACATACAAAGTAATGTCAGCACTTTAGGCTAAAATATGTCCCATTAGAATCATGATTTAACTATGGTTATGATTAATAAATTACTATTAGATTATATTTCTTCTAATAATAAAAATCTTTTAATCATAAGCATACCTCATATGATCATCTAATGAGTTTGATTGGCCTAAAGCTTATCACAAATAATAAATTGATAAGCCTTAGGATGATCAAACTCTTATAAATGACTTAACTAGATAAGTCACGTGGATCATATGAGTTAAACTTATAATATACTAACTTTTGCATGAACTTAGGTGGTGTTATAACTCATAACCTTTTTAGCGACCTAATATTAGAAAGATGTAGTTAGATCATCTTAATGTGCAAAATCTTTAATTCTCTAGACGAGAGTGATTTGAGTACACATAGGATTCAAGATTAATTATTATGTATGCTTTATGATGTGTTATACTACTTTATTATTTTGTTGTATTATGATTGAGATATTTTTCTATAGGTACCCAACATATGTCCATTGTTTTATTTTTATAGGGATGTGCAACAACACACAACACTATAATATTATTTTATATTTGATGTTATGTTTTTAATGTGTGATGGATTCATTTATTCTTAGAATATTTTCTCTACTATATTTCTAGAATTTTATATTTATAATAAAATATATGCTAATTTTTTGATTTAGTATAAGTCAATTTAGTACCTGACAAATAAATGTACAATCTAAACCTAAAAAAAAGACTAGTGGTAAAGGGAAACTAAGACTTTAATGTATTATTTGAATTATCTAAGCATGTTGAGTAGTTTTTTAATACTCCTTTTTTTGGGGAATGTATAATATACTTGACAAATAAATGAACAATCTTAACCACAAAAAAGAACAAATAGTAGAAAGAATAGAAGATTTTAATGTATTATTGGAATTATCTAAGCTTGTTGATTGAAACATGAATACTCCTTTTTATTTTTATTTTGAGTATGTATAAGCAAATAATCTAGCGGCACTAGTCTATTACTTATTCTTTTACAATAATCATAGCACAATGATTATTTATTTATTTTGTTTGCATTTATTTTGTCTTTCTTGTTATGTTGTAATTGTTTATGCTATAGATGGCATTACATTATGCTCTTAAGATAAAATAATTTTATTAAATTTAATAAAAATGATCAACATTATTTAAATTAATTAAGAAAATATTTTAAGATTAAAATTAAATATATTTCTAATAAAATATTTTAATTTATTTTTATTCTTTCATATCTTCTAAAGAGATATAATTTAGAGCTAGTCATACATTAAAAATATGCATAAGTCAAGTATGCATTAGAAGTTTTCATTAAGGATAGATAACTTATATTGCATGTCATAATATTTAGGATAAAGCCTTAGATAGGATGATTTTAGTTACACTGAAAGATTTTAATATACTAAGAAATGACAACCTAACCCAGATAGGATTATAAGTCCAATGTTGAGTAACTCTAATTGGGTATAACTAGGTTATCTCATTTTCATTTTTTTGTAGATATTTATCTACTTATGTAGAGATTACATGTTTTGCAACTTTTTAGCTTTTCTTAGAAATCATCTACCTAGTATAGCTTGAGTTTTATTTTCTTGATTTAATATCATGAGACAAATTTCGAAATATATATTTCATAGTTGCTAACAAAGTATCTCACGAGTAAGTTGGGTCAATGGGTCAACTAAATTGCCAATCTAAATGAACCTAAGCTTGACAACATGGGATGATAAATACATGAAATCCAAACTAAAGTTATATATATATATATATATATATTCTTTCCATTACCCTCTTACTACCTTGTGCCCATCATACTCCTTATCAAGTCTTTGGTGATTTAGTGATTATTATCACATAAACTTTCTATATATTAGGCTATCATTTATTTGGTTAAAAAAAATTCACATTTGCCTTGTGAATTGACACTCAGTAGATGGAATGTTCTATTAGGATAATAATTATTGAATAACTAGTCTCCCTTGAAAACCCCATAAAATAAAAATCAAAACAAAAGAATGTTTCCATTTATCAAGAACTTCTCTTGGAGGTGTCCTTGAATGTAATAAATAAAAGGAGCCTAATTCCCTTAGGATATCAAGTAACCAACATTCCCCTAATTCCTTTTTATTAACTTGATAATATGCCTACAAGTAAATATTTACCATAAGTTCAAATAAAAGATGAAAACACAATCACAATCCTCTTCACATCTTCTCTTATGAAATACTTTATATGAAGTATATATCATGTTAATACATTTTTCTCCACATCACATGGTTTGCCATAATGTGAGCATGAGTTAATTTGGATTTGGCCAATCAAATATAGCCAAGAATGTTTTTTTTTTTTTGAAAAATAGCAAAAATGATTTAAAACATATCATAAACTACTTGCCCCATGAGAATAGTTAATTAGTCACAATCCTATTGGTTTCACTAATATTTGATTAGATTTGATTTTGATTTCAATAGCTCCAACCTAAGTTCACATAGATTAAAGGGTTTTCCTAAGATCAAATCACACTAAGATCAAATCAAATGATAATAATAATTCTAAAGGGGTCATTTAAATATTGAGTAAATCAAAGTCTAGTCCAATGGACATGTTAGGCTTTGCTACTCCACTAGAACCTTTTGGATTTAATACAATTATGATTTAGATCATTTGAGATAATTTGAGACAAGTTTAAGCCTAATAGAGAGACAATATTTGATGAAGTCAAATGAGACATTAAGTCTATTTGAAATAAGTCAATCTATGGTAATTTATCATGGTTTAAAATAACTCAATCTTATGGATAAGTTTAGCATTCATATGATAGATCACTAAGGTTGAAAGCTTAAGATCAATTCAACTAGTCTAGGATGCTTAAAAAAACCCTACTTGAAATCCAATGATAATCTAGAGCTTCCTTAGGCTAAATTAGGCGAAGTCTAAGATCAATTTCATGAGGTGACCACTAAATAAAATCAAGTATGTATAAATCCCTTATGGCCAAGGATATGAGTAGAAAGATCAAACTAAACCAATAAAAACTAGAGCCTATTTAACCTCATTCAAAAATGATGCCAATATCTTAAATAACATAAAATATATTTTTTTTATTTCAACATATTTTGTTAGAATATAGATTCCATTACTCTTTCTTACAACACCAATGTTTGGACAATTAATCTCATCTCCGTATAATTTATATAATCATTAGCACTTTTTATCCTTTAAATTAAAATAAAAAATATGTTTTTAATCATATTGCATTATTGTACTCTTTAAAATTCTATAAAAAATTATTAATTAAATTACTTCAACAATATAAGCCATGACTCCCTAAACATTAATAGATATCATACATTAAAAGAAAACTAGATATCTTATTTCATATTAAATTTGACTTAATTGTAAATTTTTTTTTGGATTCTTCTTAAAAAAAAAATAATTTTTCAACTTCTAGATTTTATCGTCGTTTGAGGTAAATTTTTTTCTTTATTTTATTTATATGAACAAATATACGAAAAGTTTTATTATAGCTCACATGCAGGACATGCAGCTGATGTGGCCTCGACAAGCGACAAAGCTCAGTACAAAAGAAAAGTCGCCGATAATCTGCTTGCTTTATTTTCGTATTTCTTTTTTTTTTAAATTAACCCCCGGTAAGAATTAAATAAAAATTTTATAATTAATATATATTTTGAATCGTAGTTCCCTATTAAAAATATATTTTATAACGACTGCTTCACAATCAAATAAAGTGGGGTCTGAAACCTGTGGGGTTGGTTGCCGTTAAGATCTCCGGAGATTAATCACAATGACATTTCTACCCACAAGATGAATGAGTTGTTAAATGAACACCTCATTATCAAAAAAAAAAATATTTTTTATTTTTATGTTGAAAAGGTCTCATCACCTTCGTCATCAACACTACAAGTGGCTGCCAAAGGTTTACAATATCTTGATAGCCTGTAGAAGCTATACCTAAGCGAATTTAAGCCAATGGCACACATTAAGAAAAGCTGAAATGAATTTAAGCCAATGGCACAAACCCACCGTTTCTTAGCTCAGTTGGTGGGCGAGCGGAAACTCCGGTGAGTTGAATCTCTCCAGAGCGCTATACTTAAGTGGGAAATCAGTGGACCACGTGTGGGTGATGAATGTGGGCCAGTGGATTAGTCATGGCATCCCCAGAATGGGTGGGGTGTTGGGTGGATACCCATTCCAAAAAAAAAAAAAAAAAAAAACAATGTCACACATTAAGAAAAGCTCAATACAAAATAAGATTATAGTTACAACATTAGTATAGTGGTAGTTAAGTTATAAGATTATTATTGATTATCGAAGATGAAAAATGATTATTGATGATAGATGACTCTAAATTTCTAAGATTAATTCTTCACCTTTTTTTCAAACCTCATTTAGCTCCCTCCTTTATAATGAAAATAAAATTCTATTTATATATTTTTGAAAAGGTCATTTTAATAATATTAACCAAAATCTCAAAATACTTTATCAAATGATCCATATTAATTCCACTGATCGTAAATAATTTTTAAAAATTCAAGTATCTTAATAACTTTTGATTTGACTTATCTTGAATTATTAGATTTCTTTCGTTAAACCTCTCAATTTGATTATAAATATGCTAAATATAAAGATCATTTTGACTATTCAATTAATATATCAAAATTTTTAATTATATTTTTATTAGTTGATTTGAGCTCATTTAGACTCAAATCAATCCATTCTTAATGTTGACAAATTCATCATGCTAAGACTAGGAGTATGCATTATTTAGTTTTAACCAAAAAATCAAACCGAACTAAAATTCTTGAGTAATTTGGCTCAATTTTGAACTTAATAATTTAGATTTTGGTTTTAATTAATGAAAACTTTGATTTTAGTTTTTGGATCGATTTGTTAAATAAAATTTTAGATCGAACCAAATAAATTAAAATAATTATATATAATATGATATTATTAATTTATGTATAATAGACTTATCTATTATTCATTTATTTTTAATTATTTTTGAATAGTTGATAATTGCTTTTTTGAAGGACTATTATCTAATTTTCTAAAATATTTTGATCTCATAATATGATAATATGATTTCATCAACTTCTAAATTCAAAACATCATTCAAGTAAAAATTAATTTTAAAAATTTTTTTGGCCATGAAATAGTTAATAGCATTTTTAATTATATTTATATTATTTTACTTATTGATTGTTCATTATACAATAAAAAAAATTATACAAATAATTATTAAATATAACCAACTTTGATTTATCCAAAACCAAACCAAAATAACCGAACTAAATTATTATTCAATTTATTTGATTTTGTATTTTATTTGATCAATTTAATTCAATATTTTTAAGAATTCAAAATCAATCGATTTTAAAATTTTATCATCCAATCCAATCAAATCAACCAAACACACACCCCTAACTAAGATGTTCAATTTTACTATTAATTTATTAAAGTAATAGAACAAATAATTTCTAATTTAATTTTATAAAATTATATATATATATATATATATATATATATATATATATATATATATAATTTTGATATTCATATTTTATTTAATAAATTTTAATATGATATATCATTTACTCAATATACATATAAACCAAAAAAGTCATCTGAACTCCTTCGATTTGTGTAGAAATATCAAAAATAAATAAATAAATAAAACAAAAGTTCAAAAAATTTTAGCTATTTAGAAATATAAAAATTAAGATTGAAATATCAAAAATATATCTCAAGCTAAAAAAGTATCTGCGAGGGGCTGCAGAGGCCACCAGTAACAACAAGCACATATGCAGCCCTGTGTACACTAACACACACAAGGGCACCTGTGCATCTCTTTCTTTGTAACCATGTTAAAACTTTCTTCCCCATATTCTTTAATTATCTGCATATTGAAATTTTTATACAAAATTTAAACTAAAAAATTTCGAAATTATAACACCATTCTCACAAAATTTTGATGTAAAACTTTTCAAAAAATATTTTAAATTAATACTTACTTTATGATATTGTAGTGTTACTCAAATCAACAAACTTTTTATATTGTTTTTATAAAATTTTAAAACAAAGATAAAATTAAAAATACTTTTAAAAATTTACATAAATATCACATAATTAGTATGTATTTATAAATCTAATATTAAAAGTTTAATATTTATATTTTTAATATTTTACTTATGATTAAAATATGTATTTAATACACAAACTAACTTGACCCCTACAAAAAAATAGCCTAGCCATCAACATTAATTTTGAGTCAATTTGTATTTTCAATTTTATTGATTATTTTTCATAAGCCTTATAATGAACTAACACATTTAATAACTTAAGAAAAAATTAATATCGCCCTAATCAAATTTTTATTAGTCTCCAAAGATCTAGGGTGTAACATAGTCTGAGCAAGCTTCTCATTACATCAGAAATTCGGGTTCATTGGTGGATCTATCAGTGCTAGTCGTTGGGAAAGAGTAGGAATCACATAAAGGAAGTTCTACCTGGAAGGAAAACACAAAGTAGTTGATCTTATCCAGCGCCATTGTTGTTTCTTCCACCTCTCTCTCACCCACTTTCCATGACCGAAGCTGCATCCATCCCTCTCTTCATCATCGCCTCCACTGCATTATCTACCTAAATTTATGCCTTCTCAGCTGCATCCCATCTCCAGCAAACAACCGCTATTCTGATCTTTAAATTTCAATCGTTCGATGAGTTCCATGCATCTTTTTGTCCAATGCTCTGAGAAAGGAGAGTGTTAGGGCAGTATTTTTAAATTTTTTATGTTACTTGAAAGATGAGTGTGGTATGTAGCTAAACAATAGAAATCGGGTTTTATGCATATAAATAGGGGGAAATTTAGTGTGTAGAAACCAAAGGCAGACTAAGAAAAAAGAAGCAATTGTCAAATATTAAGGGCATGTTTAGGATCAACTTTATTTTATAATTTTATGTTACTTTTCAAAGTTACATTCAAATAAGCTAATTTATTGCTTTGTCAACTATGGGGCTGTTTGGTTGTCTGCATTTGGAATGGAAGAATGATGTAAAGAATCATGTAAAAGAATCTGAGTAAAGGATTATAGTTGTTTGGTTGAGAACTTTCTGAATTAAATGGTATTTTATTGTTTGGTTAAAATGTAATGTAAAGTAAATTGAAGGTTTGGATGCTGGGTGCGGTGCCGGACCGGCGGCAGTCGCAGCGGCGACCGACGGTGGCGGCGTATGGCGGTGCTTTGTCAACTATATTTATATTCATAGATCAATTGACTACTAACAAATAGAGGGACACCTTGCAATAAGTAAATACACACAATATCACTTCGCAGGAAGAGATTCTAAGTCATGCATAGTAACATCTGAATAAAAGAAAAAGAATATACGGGCATTGGAACTTCAAAAAAAATAAAAAATTATGTTAGGAGCAAACAACTAAGCAATCATATTTGTAGAGAAAATACATATAAAAGTGCTTAGTTTAAAGAAAGACTAACATAACATAAAGTTTCAAATGACATTCCATATAACAGTTCTTGAAGCACGCTTTTTCCTAGTGCAATCCAAATGAATTTAAAAAGCATCATGTAAAACAAATCAAAGGCTAATCTAACATCATTTAATAGTGCTAAGAAATACAGGCTCCTAAGCATAAAAACAATATCACCAGAAATCCATTGGTTAGGCTGAAAAGCCTTGCAGCAACCGGAAGCTCCTAACAGCTGGCGAAACTGTCTTCAAATTCTTTCTGCCCTTCTTAACAGAGCTGCCCTTAACCTTAATCTTCTTAACTGTTGGAGGGCTTTCTCTAATGGGACCGGGAGATAATCCCTTCTTCAATGCACTACCTCTAGGGGTAACTGAAGGAGGAAGCCTCAAGTTTTGAGGAGGTAAAGGATTTTGAGGCTTCCAAATCAAATTTTTATTCATAGAGAACCTGACTTTCTTAATGTTCATCTCAGCATTTTTCCCAGCTTCGATCCCCCCATCAACATTTTCAGAGTTTAAAAAGACATGCTTATTGTCAGCGTTCATTGCACGTTTCCTCTTTTTTGACACTTTAACAATGCTGCCACTAGCCATGCCAGCTTCAGCAGCCACTTTCTCGAACTGTATCTGAAGATTGGAAAGTAAAGTGTCATCAAAACTAATCATATCATTGCTATCAGAGGAATCCAAATTACTATTTTCAGTGTTGGCGATAGCTCCTGAATCTCTTATTGTGGCTTCTGCACCATTGTCTTCAGCAAACGAATCTACTATCTTCTTATTCTGCATCTTGCTCTTGTTCATTTTTCCATGGCCTACACCATTACTTTCAGCAGAGGAATCCAAAGACTTTTTCTTCTTCTTCTTGATCTTACCATTTGCCCCAGTTCCATCCAATGTTTTGCTGACCTTCTTCTTCTTCTTATTAATCTGACCATTATTGCTACAACTGTCAGTGGTAAAGACCTTACTGGTTTCCATTTCGCACACACATTCTGGCACAGAGATACCATTATCCAATTGCTTCAATGACATATCAAGGCCTGATTTCTCAAGCTCCTTCTCTAATTTGAGGTACCTATCATGTAAATCGAACAAAACTTTCCTATTGCCCTGCTGTGTCTCAGTAGCAGAAGCCATGCTTAAGAATTTCCTTGAAAACCCCATTCCCAAGGAAATCTTCCCGAATTTCTCAACGTCACCATCTGCTTCTACATCAGATAATAGATTTGAACCATTCACTGCCAAACGATCAAAGATGTTGACTTTGATCTTGTTCACCAAAACCTTATCGGTTGTAGTATGTATAACTGAAATGAAAGGGTTCAGAATTAAATCTAGTATTTCCTTGGAGAGCGGCAGAAATTCAGCAATCTCGTCGAGGAAAATCTCAGCGATATGGTAGTTCACGCCGGCAGTAGGGAACTTGTCGACAGAAAGCAGGGATCCTTTCGAGAGTAAGTCTACCATCCGAGCAGTGAGGTCGAGATTCCAAGAGTTGTTCCTGAGGAAAACGAAAACATGGTGGAGAAATCTGCGAATGAGCAGATAGAACTTATCAAGGCGGAGAAAGTCGATGCCCGACCACTCGCGGCGAATCGTAATCAGAAAAGACTCAAGGTAGCGACCAGCGAGCTGAGGAGGAAGGGACGAGAGGAGAGTAGCGAGGCAGTTAATGAGCTCAACCTGGTTTGCCAGTTTGTCAGAGTGCCACACACAGAAGAAGAGGCCCTTCCAGATCTTTATGAGCTCGGCGTCCGACACGCCAGCTGCGGAGGGATCGCCGTTCCGGTTGGGAAGCCATGAGCAGAGAAGACGGACAGCGCGATTGCGGGAGGATTGCTTGCAGGAGGCAAGCCGCTTCGCTATGGACGCCCCGGAGATCTCCGCCAGCTCCATCAGACTCTCGACACTAGTCTGCAATTTTCAGAAAACCCTAGGATCTTTCTATCGAAACCCTAGAGAAGGCCTGAAAAAAGACGGTACCGAGGAAAACATACCTTTCGGTAACATTACCGCAAATTGATTTAATTGGTAAACGTACCTTCGGTTGTTTGGGCTCAACCAATGATTTAAATATTTTTATAAATGTTTACTTAGATAAAAATAAAAAAAAAAAAAAAACAGTTTCACTCTAAGGGTCATTTGAGAATACTTTTAATCATGCAGGACATCTTAATTTAATAATAAAAAATTAAAAAAAAAATCTTAACTTTAAATTCTCACACATGCTTTATATATATAAATTTACAATTAAATTTACATCTCAAAAATATTTTTTTAAATTTTTTAGGTTTTTTATATTTTAATTAAAAATAAAAATATATTTGATAATAGTTATTATTTTTAAAATATTTTGAATATCTAAAAATTAATTCAAGTAATTTTTTAAAATAATATGATTTGTTTTAAAAAAAATACTTAAAAATTTTATTGAATAAATATATTTTAAAAAATAAGAATTATATATATATATATATATATATATATATATATATATATATATATATATATATATATATATAATAAATGCATCAAAAACAAGTTCAAGTAATTTTTTGAAGTTGAGCCTTAAATAAAAGCAAACTAAATAAATGTAGAGATGTGCTCAAATATGGAGGGAAAAACTCCGTTTTTCTATATATTTGATTCATGATCAAAAATAATATTCTTCAAATTTCCTAAATAAATTTGACTAAGAGTCCATAATAATTTATTTTAAGATTAAATTATAAATATATTTAATATATAATTATATGAGAGATTTATTTTTAGATTAAATTATTTTTGTTCATAATACTAAATATTTATTTATGTGCATTAAAATATTTTTTATTTAATAATTTATTTAATTAAAATCATTTAACAAGTGAGATCAAATTCAAACAAACACATCCTTGATTCAACAAGGTTCATTTGAGCACTGCAGGATATCTTCCTCGCCCACTTTTCATCAAGAACAAGAAGATACAACTTGGACGTTATAATAGAAAAATGTAAGAGCTGATACTTCATTTATGGAGAATCTAACATTGCTTATAACTCAAATAAATATGTTATTACTTTTTCCAAATCTGTGGCTGATTCGGATTTTTGGTCTTTCATCTATATTCTGGATTTCACTCATAAACCTCTCCCTTGGGATTATCTTGGGGTTTCTATACTCATTCAAGATGTAAACTTTCTGATTGTTCTAAAATTCTGGATAAGATCTCACATTAGTTTAATGGCTAGAAGCAGAATCTTCTCTCATTTACAGGAAGGATGCAATTTGTGTGCTATACTTGCTAGAATTATTTTCATTACTGGTGTAGATCTATTACTCTGCCTAAAGACTTAAGGAAGAAAATAACCAGTTTGGTTAATGCTTTCCTTCATAATAATAGTAATGAGAATAAGCTTATTCTCATCTCTTGGACTAAACTTGCCAAGCCTATTCCCTTAGGTGGACTAGGCATCCCTTCTTTAGATAGTCTTAATACGATGAGTAAAGCTAAAATGATATGGAGGATCTACAACTCTAACTCCCTTCTTTCCGCTTGGTTTCTAGGAAAGAAATTTTATTTTTGGAATAATCTCACTACCACCTCTTCTACTCTTTGCAAAGATCTGCAGGCGACTGCTAGAAGAGTTAAAGACTGCTTATCTTTTTTAGGTGACCAACAATAGCTCACTCTTCTTCTTCTTTGATCCGTGATTTGGCAGATCTTTTCTTTACCACACATTTGGTGACATCCTGTTCACTTGGTTTGACTGTCCTTATAGTAAGGTGTCTGAAGTTTTTTGCAACAACTCCTGGAATTTGCCTTATAACTTGTCCACCCCTGCTAGCTGTCTTACTTTGATCACCAACATTCCCATTATTGATAGTTCTAGTTGATGCTCTTGGCTCTCTAAAGACTGCTACAACCACAAATTTACTCACCTTTTCCTATTTTGTGGCCTTCCTAAACTGGGTTGGGTGTATATTTGGTTTAAAGGTCATTCTTTTAAATATGCAAAATTTGCTTGGAGAATTATCTTGCACATATTAAAAATTAAGGTTTTTCTAATTCATAGAGGCATTAATGTTGATCCATGGTGTGTTTTCTATCACACCGAATAGGAAAAACTCTCTCACCTTTTCTTTGATTGCATTTATGCTATGGAAGTTC
The DNA here is from genome assembly GCA_021442155.1 of Cymbidium sinense. Lineage (NCBI taxonomy): Eukaryota > Viridiplantae > Streptophyta > Magnoliopsida > Asparagales > Orchidaceae > Cymbidium > Cymbidium sinense. The sequence continues at coordinate 28,194,364 of CM038233.1, read as the reverse complement.
TTAAAGCTTGCATCCCAATGAGAAATTTCTTCCTCATGGGCTGCACTTTTGAGCAGGTCTTATCACACACTGATAAGCTGAGTTGTAAGGTTATGAAGTACATCCTCCTTGCTGTTTCTGCTACAGCTCACTTCATTTGGCTAAAACGAAACTCTCGTTTTTTTCAGTCTAACGAAATGCCTATTAACATTATTATATCTAAGATCTGTTTGGTGGGCCTCGCCCAGTTTTCATTTCAAAAAGAGGTTTACAGAATCAAGAACAAGAAGATACAACTTGGACGCTATAACAGAAAATGTAAGAGATGATACTTCACTTATTTTATAAAGAATCTAACCTTACTTACAATTCAAATAATTTTGTTAATACTTTTTCCAAATATGCGGTGATTTAGATTTTTGTTCTTTCATCTATATTCTAGGTTTCACTCATAAACCTCTCCCTTGGGATTATCTTGGGGTTTCTATATCTCATTCAAGATGTAAACTTTCTGATTGTTCTAAAATTCTGGATAAGATCTCACATTGGTTTAATGGCTGGAAGTAGAATCTTCTCTCATTTATCGGAAGGATGCAATTTGTGCATTATACTTGCTGGAATTATTTTCATTAATGGTGCAGGTCTATTACTATGCCTAAAGGCTTAAGGAAGAAAATAACCAGTTTGGTTAATGCTTTTCTTCATAATAATAGTAATGAGAATAAGCTTATTCTCATCTCTTGGACTAAACTTGTTAAGCCTATTCCCTTAGGTGGACTGGGCATCCCATCTCTAGATAGTCTCAATATATGAGTAAAGCTAAAATGATATGGAGGATCTACAACTCTAACTCCCTTCTTTCTGCATGGTTTCTAGGAAAGAAATTTTATTTTTGGAATAATCTCACTACCTCCTTTTCTACTCTTTGCAAAGATCTGTAGGTGACAGTTAGAAGAGTTAAAGACTCCTTATCTTTGCAGGTGACCAACAATAGCTCACTCTCCTTCTTCTTCGATCCGTGGCTTGGTGGCATCTTGTTCACTTGGTTTGACTGTCCTTTACATACTAAGGTGTCCGAAGTTTTTTGCAATAACTCATGGAATTTGCTTTATAACTTGTCCACCCTATAGTCTTTCTTTGATCACCAACATTCCCATTATTGATAGTTCTAGCGGCTGTTCTTGGCTCTCTAAAGAGTACTATAGCCACAAATCTACTCACCTTTTCCTATTTTATGACCTTCCTAAACTGGGTTTGGTGAAGTATATTTGGTTTAAAGGTCATTCTTTTAAATATGCAACATTTGCTTGGAGAATTATCATGCACGGATTAAAAACTAAGGTTTTCTAGTTCATAGAGGCATTAATGTTGATCCATTGTGTATTTTCTGTCACACCGAACAGGAAAAACTTTCTCACATTTTCTTTGATTGCATTTATGCTTTGGAAGTTCTTAAAGCTTGCATCCCTATGGGAAATTTCTTCCTCATGGGCTGCACTCTTGAGCAGATCTTATCACATGCTGATAAGCTGAGTTGTAAGGTTATGAAGAAGTACTTCCTCCTTGCTACAGCTCACTTCATTTGGCTTGAATGAAACTCTCATATTTTTCTATCTAAAGCAATGCCTACTAACATTATTATATCTAAGATCTGTTTTGCCGTTAAATAGAAAAGTATCAAATGGAGAATTCATGGAACCTTGCCGGATTGCATTCCTTCGCTATATTACTCTTAATCTATTACTTGCATACTTACGGTCTTAGTCACCGGCTGGGTTTTGGAGAATGATTACACGTTTGATGAGCTGCTTTGGTATTTCGGGTTTTGTTCGTAGCCCTTTGTGGGAATTTGATTCTATTAGAAATCACTATCGTGTGGCCTCCCTAATTTTGGATTTTTGGAGCAATGATGTTTTTTCCAGCATTTGCCATCGACTCAACCAGAAGTTGAGTCACAGTATTGTTGCCTTTTCCTGATTGGATGAGCTATATTCTTCCTTCTACTCTAGGAATTTGTTTTGGTTACTATGTCTGATGTTCGATCCTGAGTCAATGTTGATATCCTTCAACTTTCTTTGCTCAACTGCTCTCCTAATTATAATTTTATATGTATATGTTTTACCAAAGTTTATGTCTTTAGCCACTCAAGCATATCTATATTCAATAGCTATTAGGAAGGGAATAGATGGTGGAAGAGTTGTGATAACGATCAAGTCTACAACAACAACAACAACAACAACAAGCCTTAATCCCAATAGGGTTTACATGAATTCTTCTCCATTGTGTCCTATATGTGTCAAATTTCATTTAAATCAAGTACTAAGATCATTTTTTATACATCTTAACCATGTCTTTTTAGGGTCTACCTCTACCTTTCTTAACATAGCAATCTAATGCATCTTCTATCTGTCACGCTTTACCTTTATGGCCATACAAACCATCTCGAGCAACTCTCCCTTAATCTTTGGAGCTACTCCAACTTTTTCCCGAATATACTCATTTTGCATTCTATCTCTAAGAGTAAAGCCACTCATCCACCTAAGCATCCTCATCTTTGTAACACTTAACTTAGTCTTATGCTTCTCTTTAATTGGCCAACATTCTACACCATAAGTCATTGCAGGTCTTAACACCATCTTATAAAATTTTCACTTAAGTTTAAGTGGAACTTTTCTATCACATAATAGGCCAGATGCATTCCTCCACTTCAACCATCCAACTTGAATTCTACTAATTACATCTCCATCTATTTCATTATCATTTTGAACAATAGAGCCTAAATATCTGAAACACTCACTCTTATTAATGACTTGTTCACCTAATGTCACAACACTACCACTAGAACTTTTACAACTAAAATTACACTCCATATATTCAATTTTAGATCTACTTAAATGAAAACCTTTAGACTCTAGAGTTGACCTCCATAATTCAACTTTCTATTGGACTCCCTCTCTAGTCTTATCAACAAGAAGAATTTCATCAGCAAAAAGCATACACCAAGGTACATCTTCTTGTAAATGTCTGTAAGAACATCAATAACTAAAGTAAAAAATTTTGTCAATCCTCCTTGTGTTTGGACACAAGTAACAGCTGTAGTATATATATCCTTAATGACTTGAATATAACCAATATTAACTCCTTTCTATTCTAGAACTCTCAAAAGAACATCTCTTGAAACTTTATCATATGCTTTCTCTAAATCAATAAACATCATATGTAGATACTCCTTACTTTCTCTATGCTTCTCCATCAAACCCCTTAACAAATGTATAGCATCCATAGTAGAATGTATGAATGAAACCCATTGTGTAAAACTTCTCAGATCAATTGCTCAATTGCTCTCTCCCATAATTTTAATGTATGGCACATTAACTTAATTCCTTTATAATTTGCACACTCTTGTGCATCACCTTTATTCTTAAATATAAGAACCAACAAACTCTTTCTCCACTCATCTGACATCTTTTTAGTCCTTAAAATGACATTAAAAAGATTTGTAAGCTAAGAAATTCCTTGATCTCTTAAAAATTTCTACACTTCTATTGGAATATTATCCGGTCCTCACTTTTCCATTTCATTTTCTTTAAAGCTTCACTAACTGATTTACTAATCATATGAAAAAAATGAAATTCTCTATTTTTTAGGTATTAAGGCTAAAATTAATCAGATCCTTCATTGAAAAGTTTATCAAAATACCTCATCCACCTATTTTCAATATCCTTTTCTATAAAAAAAAGCATTTTATTATTTTCATCTTTAATACACCTCACTTGAACTATGTCTTTACTTCTCCTATCTCTTTGTCATTAACTTATACATCTTTCACCTTCTTCTTGGTATCTAATCTATTATATAAATCACTAAAAGCTAAATTTTTTGCATCATATATTGCTTTCTTAGAATTTCTACAGCCACTTTTTTTTAATATCTAAGTTTTTACATCTAAACTAAGTTTTATAACAATACTTCTTATTTTTTATCTTTCGACACTCTTATTCTTATTAAAAGAAGATTTTCCTTTTGATTCTCCAAGCACATCTTTACAACTTGCTTAATTTCACTTGTTATTTCACAATTCCATTAGCCTCAAGAACATCCCAAATTCTAATCTTTTATAGTTTTTATTTGTATTCTTTAAGTGTCCCCATCTAATTCTAGGACAATAATTTAGTTTTATTTTCTCTTACAACCTTTCATCTTAAAAAATATAAAACTAATATATGTTGGGTACTTAGATTTTCACTTGAAATGACCTTACAATCTTCTATATCTTTTCTTATCAAAATAATCAATCTGTGTTTTACTAGATCTATTTTATAAGTAATAATATGTTCATCTCTTTTCTTAAATAAAGTGTTAGCAACTATAAAATCATAAACTAAAGCAAAATCTAATATTGTCCTACCTTCATCATTAGTCACTCCAAATCCATAATCCATTCTTTAAAATCTTTTAAAACACTCTCTCTTAAAACATTTTAAATATCCTCCAATCAATACTTTTCTTCAAGAGTCCTCTTTCATTCCAAAATTTTTCTTTAATTTACCTACTTGAGGACATAAACAAACATTAATCTCAACAATCTTAAAGCTATAATTCAAGTCTTTATATTATTATATATACATATACATAATTATTATCATGTGATAAAATAAGTAATTTAGGGTTCCATGTGATAAAATAATGCCAATGATTCAATAATAATAAATTAAATTCAAAAAATTTAAATTTTATGGAAATTGAAATTATATTTTTATAGAAGTTGTGTTTAGCAAAACATAAATGTATTTGGAGAGTCGAAATTATTTTTTCAAAATTTTTAAATGAAAATTAAATTTACATTTCAAGAGCTTTAGTCAAAATTATAAAATATAACTTATGTTCTCTCTTAATTCTATTGATCTGCCTATGTCGTCTTAAGTATTATATAGACTTATCGTGAGCTTTAATTTATCTTCACTTAGTCCACATATTTCATTATCCTTTAGTTGATTTGGCTATTTACATCAATATTTGTGCTTGTTTAAGTGAAAACTCTCATCCCTATAATCACTTAATTAGATCATTAAAAACTTTATGTTTACTTCATCAAAGTTATGCTCATATAGCTTGAGACTTATGCAATCACTAATCTCTATTTTTTAATAATGACAAACTTATTAGTAATGATAATGATGATGTAAAGTGAGACTATATCTTAATTTATAGTAAATATGTTATTACAATTTAATTTTATATTATATGATAAAAATGATCTCTCAGAATTAATATATATTGTTTCCCTTGAATATATGCATATAATCTAAAAATAAAACTAAGTTGTAATAGTTCTTTCTCTTAGCATCATAAAACTAAGTTGTAATTGTTCTTCTCTTTTAGCATCATCAAAATAAGTCATAAATTTGAAGAGTTTGAACATATAATAAAATTGAAATAGAAAATAATTTAGTTACTTTTTTTCTTTTGTATGTTAAGAGAAAGAACATAAAATTATTTAAAAGTTCCCTCTAAAATTACTTAATAACTTAAATATAAGAATACAACATACTAAGCATCCATCTTAACATACTACATCTTTCTTCATATAATAATTTTATTAAAATATCTATAATTTTCAAATAGTACTAACAACTTGAATATCAACATCTCCTTTAAATAAATGTTTTATAATGAAATAGTGCATAATAATCTCAATATGTTACTCCACTAAAAATAATTCCTAATTAATTTAATAGCACTATTGTTATCATACATAACTAGAATTTATTCTAATCTAATTTAATAGTCTTTATTATTACTTTAACCTAGAACATGAGCAACACAACTTTTGCATCTATGTGCTCCACTATTATACTAGATGTCATAACTTTTTTTTTCTATATAAAACTGATGCATTAGTAATAATCTAAAAAACTATCTTTTGCCTAATGTACTCATCTAAGTGACATTTTAACCAACATAATAAGCATTAAAATAAGTAATTATCTTAAAAGATTTTGAGTTGTTTGGTTACAATAAACTTAGATGTGTCCATCAAATAATAAAATGTACATTTAACTATTGTAAGATGAGATTATTTTTTATTAGTCTTATTGACCTCACTTTTAGTGAGGTTGACAACCCTTCTCTTCGACCTAGGATTTAATCTAGACACTAAGATTTTGTTAACCTCAAGTGAGGTTAATAATCACCATAATCTTAATAAATTAGGATCTCTAACCTTAGATTGAGAGCTTCCTAATTAGGTACTTAAGATACTATGATTAGTGGCTAAGTGCACAACCTAAACTAAAAGGAAATGAAAGTAATAAATTAAAATGAAATTTGAATTCAACTAAACTCATATTAAGATAATTAAGTTTGATTAACTCAATTAACCCATTTGGGATCAAAATCATCTAAAATTAAGAAAATTCTATAAAATCAAAACTAAATCAAATCAAATCAAACTAAAAATATATAATCAATATATAAGTATAAATGAGCCCAAAAATAAATCTAAATGTGGTTCAAAGTGGTAAATCATGTCATTTGACCTAGAGTTGACTCTTGTGGGCCCCACTAAGTCAAAAATCAAAATTTGATCAATTTATGTCATTCTAAATGTTCAAATTCATCAAATTAATATGGTAAAACATGAAACTAAGTAACTGAAGACAATGATCACTCAAGTAGCCTAATTGGGTCTCCTAATTTAAACGAACCCGAACGAGGCCCTATTGAACCTAAACTCAAAATAAACTAAAATTAATTTAAATTAAATGTTCCAAAATACTTTAGAATCATATTTAAACACAATTTTGCTCTTTTGTAGATTTGATTTGACTAAGTTGGCCATTTGACCTAATTCGGCCCATTATGCCAATTTTAAAAGCTTAGCCCAAATCAATTGGTCTAAATTGATTCAAATACTTAATCAAATATAATTAAAATTTAAGCACATTTTAATTTAAATTATATCGATCGTTCAATAAAAAATGAACTGAACTTGGCTCATTAAACCCAATTTGGGTAGAAATGGATTCAAATCAAAACCAACCCTAATTCAATTAAAATCAATTGATCAAAATCATTCTAAATATTGAATCAAACACAATTATAACCTAATCTAAACTCAATTGAGCTAAATCAATGCATTGAACCTAACTTGACTCATTTGAGTCAAATGCGTCAAGAAAGGTTCAAACCAGCCCAACTCAACTTAAATTGATTCAAGCACACCCAAAACCTGTCACATGGAGGCTAACACTAAGCCCATGTGGATTGGAGCTTCAACTCAATAATGGAAGCCATGGGAGAGAGGAGAATCAATGGAAAGATGCCAAAATCTAAGATCCAGTTAAACACAAGCCATATCTCTACTTGGCTAACATCTAATAGGCCTTACAGTAGCTAAACCACTGAAATTGACTTCTGGCCTCCTCCCAGATGGCCAGCTCCTCCCCAACCACAATTAATGGTGATTTTTGGCCACCATTAAAAGGAGGGGGATAGAGAACCCATAAGTCCTCTTGGTTGGCTTCGGATAACTCCTCGAGCTCCTATTATCAAAATCATACCATCCTTCTCCCTTTCCAAACATAAAATAATAAATTCTGGACAAATTTGGCTAGGAGACGGTGACCATTAGCGGAGAAGGTGAACTGCAAAGAGGTGAGTTAGTGTATTCATTTTAGAGCTTTGCCTCGTGCTCAAGAGCATATTCAGATTGAAAAATCTATTGGACGTCTACTCCGATAAGGTAATTTATTCAAAACCTTAGAAAATTGATAGGTTCTTTTATTTGTGTAAATAATCATGTGATTCTAGGAAAAATTTATTAGATTATGCTTGCATTTATCTTCTATTAACCCCATGGTGTGAAATGACTTGATTTTCGATGAGATCGTTGGGGAATCAGGATCGAACGGGCCTCTCGCAGGCAGAAATCCCATCCATTTGGGCTTGGTTTGTCAGCTGGGAAGAAGAACACTAGCAAACATCTAATCCCCTCTTAATAGAGATGAACGATTATGATTAGAAGCCATCCGGATCAATTTTGGATCCTTAAATCAGCGGATTCAACTTGGATGGTCCGATCGTAGATCAGACGGTCCAGATCTATCCAATTAGAACCTATTTTCCTGCCCAAATGATGAGTCAGCACTGACGTAGCCTAATCAAGTTATGACACGTGCAAACGGCGGCCTAGTCAGTGCTGTCTGGGTTATGTAAAAATTCAGGATTTTTTGGATTTAAAAATTATATAAAATTACCTGAAACTTCAAAAAATCATAAAAATAAAATACTTACTTAAAAATTACAGATAATGGCTCATTAAATTTTCCTTTTTGAGAAGAATCTAATGAATTGAATAGCCCTAATTTTTATTAAGTATTTTAGGCTAAATTTAGATATTAGTGAAAAATTAAAATTGACTTATTTAATCTTAGAATAATGATAAAATTGATCTAAAATTTTTAGGGGATTAAATTGAGGTCAAAACACATCTACCACAAAACCTTTCAAGCCAAAATGATGACTTGATTAAAAGTTATCAAATTTCAAAATTCAAATGCCTAATTTCATAAAATAATTAATTGAAAAGTCTAGAAAATTAGAAAAATCATTAAAATATGTTAAATCACTTTAATTAACATCAAAGAATCTTAAGAAAATAAGGTAATTCTTTGAAGATTGATAAACCTAAATATCACATAAAATTTGGGTTTTAAATAATCAACATTAATTGAATAACCAAAAATAAATAAATATCAAGCCAAATTCATAAATGAAATAACACTTTAATCTTTATTAAATGAATCTTAGATTAAATCAAACAAATATCACATAATCTTTCATTTTAACTAAATTAAACTTAAACCCAACATAAACTTGAACTTAATTAAATTAACTAATGAAGCTCAACAAAACATCAATTAAATTTCACATTTAATTCTGACTGAATGAACCTAAATCATTAAATAATTAATTATATCATTAATCTGAATACATACAACCAAATTAAAAGCTTCAATTGCTAATCAAACTCTAATTAAATTGATAAAAACTATGATCAACTTATAATTAAACTTTAATTAAGCCTACCATAAATAAATTAATTAAACTCATTAAATTAATTAAATTCTTTAAACACCTTTAAATAGATCTAATTAAATGTTTTAATCAAATTAATTAAATTCTATGAACAGATTAATTAAACTCTTTAATCAAGTCAATTAAACTCTTTAAACAAATATAATTAAACTCTTTAATCAAATTAATTAAACTCTTTAAACAAATTAATTAAACTCTTTAATCAAATTAATTAAAATCTTTGGACAAATTAATTAAACTCATTAATTAAACTCCTTAAAAAAATTAATTTAACTTTTCAACTAAATTAATCAAACTCTTTTATCAAATTAATCATGAAATCAAATTAATCATGTTAAACTTAAATTACCTTTAATTAAATTAGGACAACCAAATACTTTACTAAGTTAAGCTCAATTTAAATAAACAAATTTAAATATAATGAACTAAGTTAACCAAACTTTGTTTGTCTAAACTAATTGAAAAAGATAGTTATGAACATCTTAATCACGTGGGTTATAACAAATTCAAATCATTAGGATCTAAACCCTAGTTAAATTAATCATGTAATTCAATTAAGTAAGCTTTAAACAATACTAAAAACTTAATCAATAACATATAATAATCTTTTACCCAATCTTAACTAAGATAACTATGCCACCAAGATGATTCAATAAAATGATGATCTATTATTAATTTGGCTATTCAAATTAATTAAATAACCAACTAAACATACCCTAACTAATCATTGAACCTATTTGAATTAGTCACTTAAACTTAATTGAAAATTAATTAAGCCTTTAATTAAAATAGTTACTTAATCTGATTAATCAAAATGGCAAGGAGTCATGATTGAAATTTAATTAGATCAATCACTTGAACTAAATCTCGAATAAATGAGTAAAACAATCAAGTCAACCATAAACCATTTAATCAATTTTTTTACAATATCAAACTAATTAAACATGGAATTTCTACAACATAAATAATAATAATAATAATAATAATAATAATAATAATAATAATAATAATAATAATAATAATAGCTTAAATTCAATAAGCTAAACTAAATCAAACCTTGATTGGCTATTAAATTTTAAATTAAATAGATCATAAATTCAACTCATCATAATTGATCATTGAACATCAACCAAATCAAATTAAATATAATTAAAATTGGCTCTAATTAATTCAATAAATAATAGAGTTAGATCTAATTTAACTTATTTGAATAAAATTAATTGATTAACCATTAAACATATAAATCTAATAATAACATTAAAACATTAACTCTTGCTTAAAACATTAATCGAACTATAATAAACATAATAAAAGAATGAGTTTAAATGAAATTAAAAATAATTAAAGTTAACTGAAATCAAAGAAAGCCTTTAATTCACTCAATCCAATTAAACCAATAAATAAGTAAAATAAACCAATCAACTTAAAGTATTTAAATCTAATAAATACTCAAATTAAATTCAATAGAAAGAATAAATGAAACAATCATTCTAAAACACATGAAATCAAGTAACCCTAATGAATTTATTTTAAACCTTGATCAAATAAAGTATAAAATTAAATTTAAAGCTATTAAATCTCATCAATTCTGAACAACATTAAAATAAATCAATCAACTTAAAACACAAGTAAATCAAATTAATTAAATTAAATCAAAAGGAAAAATTAAATCAAATAATAATCTAACTAAAATCATAATGTAAGTCAAATAACTAAATTTAATAAGCTAAATGATTAAACTCCCAATTGGAATTCAAATAAAAGACCACATTAAACTCCAATCAAGTCACAAATCAATTAAATTGAGGTATGTTCACTAATCCTAATTGAGTCCAAATAAAATGATAAAATTAATAAATCCAAATAAAATTAAAATAATCTTACAATATTAGTCATATATAGTTGAAACCAAAGAGAAAGAAATTAGATATTAATTCAAAGGATATTGAATTATAAAAATTTAATTAAGACCTGATAAATCTAAAATCAATCAATCAAATAAATACATGAAGTCAAATAAACAAAAACTTTGAAATCTAAATAAAATCAAGCAAACATTAATCAAATCAAATCAATTCAATTAAATCATTCAAATAAATTTAAATGAATTCATTAAGGTACATAGGTTCTTAGTTTGATACTTAGAATGAATTTTTACCTCATGGTGGAAAATTTCATTCTACTAGGATTAGGATGTTAAATAGAATAGGTTATGTCTAAAGAAAAATTTATTTTATTCTTCATTCTTTAAAATCCAAATTCAACTTTAACAATAAAATAAACCTCAAAATTGGAATTAAATCATAAACTAACTAAACCATTTAAAGTGAAACCACCCAATGGTAAATTAAACAAATATGGAAATAAAATCAAAACCTAAATTTAAGAAAACCTAGTACAGTCATGCCACACATGCCACCTTCTCTCACACATTAGAATGTTAATCTACTGATCCTAGACTTAGGTTAGGTCAAGGTGTTGTTGTGATGCATTGATTTTTCTTATTTTATGATGTAATATTTTAGATTGAAGATATTCTTTTGCCTTAAGACATGCTAAAAAGCCCACACAAGATAATATAAGAAGTTGTGTTTGCAAAGAAACTTAAATGTTGCATTTTTACTTATAAAATAATTTAGAAATAAAATTCACATTTTAAGAGATATAGTTAAAAATATAAAATATAATATATGATCTCTTAATTCTAATGGCCCCTTATGTCCTCTTAATTATTATATGGAAATTTCTTGAGCTTTAACTTACCTGCACTTTGTCCACATATTTCATTATCCTTTAGTTGATTTGGCTATTTACAACAGCAATTGTGCCTATTTAAATCATGTGCAAACTCTCTTTTTTAAATCACTTAATTAGATCATTAATAGCTTTATCTTTACTTAATCAAAATTATGCTCATTTAACTTGAAACTTATGCAATCACTAACATCCATTTTTTTAATGATGACAAGCCTATATTAATAAAGATAATGATGATGTAAAGTGAGACTGTATCTTAATTTAGAGTAAATATGGGATTACAATTTAATTTTACCTTTTATGATAAAAGCACTACAAAAAATTGTGGATTTCTGATGAAAAAATCTATCCAAAATGACACATTTTCCATAAAAAAATATAGGTTTCTAATGGATTTCTAATGGATTCACCCCCTTTGGTAAAACATTAATTTTAAAATGCATTTGATAGCCCAATAATTCTCCAGAAAAGAGTTTGTGATAGATTTCCAATGAAAAATCTATTGAAAATAAATTTTGGATGAATCACAGACCTACCAATGGGAACATCTATTGGGGGTGGATGTCCATTGAAAATTCCACTGACACAATTTCTAACTAAATTTTCACTAAAAAGTTCTAACTGTAAGAGTCTGCTAGAAATCCACCATGATCCCTGTAATAAAAAATTTCACGTCGTCCGAAAGTCTTCAGGCATTTCACATCAACCTTAACAATAAAAAATCCATCAAAAATCAATCAAAAATATGTACATATTTTAAAAAAAAATAAAAAAGCTTCACATATGTTCTAATTTTTACACCTTCAATACACTAAATAATAACTATACACAATTGATTCATAATTGACTCTTATATCATCAAAATAATATCATAAGAAGTTTCTATCATTAAATAAGGTGATTTTAATTAAATATTTGATTACAGAAGTTCTAAAATATTAATATTATACAAAAATATTTACTATATAAAATTAAACATATAAAATAACATGATATAAATAAAAACTAAAAGTATAATTATAAATTAGAAACACAAATGTAGAACTAATTAGCACCGATCTTCTCCTCATCATTTCCTTCCTCCTCATCATTGTCTTCCACCACTAACTCTTTCCCCTTCATTTGTTTCAATGTAGCTTCTCCATTTTTTTCTTCCATGGTTGCAAACCAAGCTTCCATTGAGTATTCACCTTAGCCTTTATATCCTTATCCACTATAATAATACGGCTTCTAGCCAGCGCATTGATTGAATCAATGCTCATTCTAAAGAATAAGTAGCATGCATCATAAGCTAATCTCTATGAACCTAGGCCCTATATTCTTCCTTTTTCTTACCTCAAATAGCATCTCTCCAAATATCAACATTGATTGCTCAAGCTATCTTAATGAACTATTTGCACCAGTACAACTTTGACTATGCACCTCCTTCAGCCTCATGTAATCGCCCTACAAAATATTGTGATGCTATTGAAATATAATATATTTTAAATAAATTGTAATTTAAAATTAAAATTCCATCTACATGAGATCTCTGTGAGCAGACATCAACACAGTTGTAGAGTCTCTTTCAAGGAATCATTTATATAAACATTCCTATGAAATTAATAAATAGTTATTGCAACTTTAATTAATAGAAATAGTCAATGACTTACTAGCCTTCTCATGTACTAAATGTGAGAAGCTGAGCCTCTAGTATGTAGGTAACTACCCATGCTCCCACAATTAAATGGTTGATTCAATTTAGTGTGCTCCCTTTTTCAAACAAAGGCCCATGCTTTAGGGAGCTCAGCCCACACTTTCACCCCAATCTAGAGAGGTTGTTGTATAGACTTGTGTATATCTGTAAACATATCACATAAATGTACAATGCCTCTTGACTCAGAATTCTTTCAGATGTTCTAGCTATGTTCCAAGAACTACTAAAATTCTTTCTATTATATAAAACACATTGAACAAAATCAATTAACTTTTAGAAAAAATCTATTCCATTATATAAGAATAAAGATATGAGTTAGTAATTTAAATTCTCTAAACCATATGCCACATACCACTATTTCTACCTTCTTCTATGCTATATATAGAGAATTAAATTGTCTCTTATCTTATATATTGCTTACCTAAATGGATTGAACCTACAATAAAATAAAATAAAATAAAATAAAAGAAAAAACTTAAGTTAGCACCTCAAAAATCTACAAACTAGAAGTAAGTGCAAACAAACTTATATGTCTCCATCAAGCTCAATAAAAGTATATGGTGTAGGTGTCTTAACCTCACTCTCTTAATGTCAAACTTTTACTGCTCAAACAATATTGATGAACTATTTGCACTAGTAGAACTTTGACCATGCAAGTCTTATAAAGAGTAATTCAAAAAAATTTCATTTACATAAGCTCTCTGCGAACAGACATCAACCTACTATTGGTGTGGATGTTCTCTACTCTGTAATTCTATAGCTATAGACTCCTTCCAAGGACTTGTTCTTATTAACATACCAATGAAATTAATTAATGATGGTGACTTTAATTAATAGAAAAAGTCAATGACTTACTAGTCTTCTCCTATACTTATTGTGAGGAATTGAGCATCCATATCCATGCCCCCACAATCAAATGATCGATTTAGTTTAGGTTTCTCCCTTTTTTGAACATAATCTAGAAAGGCCTAGGCTTTACGAATCTTAGCCCACATGTTCTCCCCAATCAGAAGAGGTTGTTGTCCAAACTTAGGTATGTCTGTGATATCACATAAATGTGCAACACCTATTAACTCAAAATTCTTATGGTTGTTCTAAATATGTTCCAATAACTACTAAAATTCTTTCTGTTATATAAAACACATTAAAAAGAATCAGTAGACCTTCAACAAAATTTATTCTATTGTATAATAATAAAGAACTTAGTTAATACCTCAAATTCTCTAAATCATATATCACATACCTCTATTGATACCTTCTTCATGGTACATATAAAATATTAAATTTACTTCTTATTATATCTCTTATCTTATATATTACTTGCTTTAATGGGTTGAACCTACAAAAAGAAACTTAAGTTGACACCTCAAACAATCTACAAACTAGATGCAAGTGCAAACAAACTTATGTGTATCCATCAGGCTCAATAAAAGTACATTGTATAAGTGTCTCAACCCTACCATGCTCGATAAGGGTGAATGTATTGGTGTGATGTGATGGTGGATGGTGGTAGCTAAGCTCTTTATGACTTGCATGTGGCTGAAAAAAGTAGAATGATGTTGTGTGAGCAAGCTCTGGTGAGTGAAAAGAGCATGTACATGCATGTCCAATAGTCCAAGGTGGTGAGATCAAAATGGAGGTCATGGCAGTGATAGTAGTGGTAGTTTGAATAGTAAAGCCAAGAAATAGTATTCTTCTTCCTCTTAAAAATGGTTATGATGGATCTACAAGGGACATCTTCACCACAACTTGATGTCATCTATAAATAAAAGAAAATTATAATGATTAGATCTGAAAAAAATAAATAAAAGGATGCATTAAAATTAAAGAAAATAATGAATGCATGATTATAGTGTACAAAAGAGTTAAAAAAATTCAACAATTGTTGGATACATAAATAAGATAGTGTGCAACTACAATATATAAAAAAAATAAAAATAAGTACATCTATTGACCTCACTTTTGGAGGATTTATCCCCAACCCCTCCCATCTATCTAGGAACCTTTCTAGACACTTAGATTTTCTTAGTGCTAGGACACCTCTAGTGATTATGGGGACACTTAAACTTAAGCTTAGAGACTTAGAAGGCATAACCCTAAGCTCAGAGTCCACCTTAGGACAAATAGGTTTCCCCTATCCTATGGCTTAAACCAAGACTCATACCTATGCACTCATCCAAACTTAAGCTCATGTGGATAGAGCTAAAACAACCTCAAACCTATTCAATTAATCTTAATTAAATTTGATTTTCTAATCCAAGCTCCAAGCCAAACTAACTTGGACTTTAATCCAAGTTAACTCCACCATGATCTTATAAGTCAATTCAAACCCATTCAAGTAAACTAAATCCAATTTGATTTTCAATCACTCCAATTTTTCATTAGATCATTTCAAGCCATCCCAACACTTATTATGAAACCATATAAACCAAAGGAAGGTGACCAACCCTGGTTAGCCCATTTGACCTAAAAGATTCAAATAAGATAAAACCTAATTAAGCCCAAATCAGTTACAATCAAAGCCACCAATCAACATCAAATTTACCATTGAACACACCCAACCATCCATAACCCCAATTGGTCTAAAATGGCTTGACCAAGCACTTAACCCAAACTAACACCAAATGTGAAATTGAACCAAACTCTAATTAAACTCCCATTAGATCAAATCAAGCCACCCAACCCCTTCATTGATGATTGTAAGTCATTATTGAACACTCCACTACAATCAATTGAACCTAATCATGGTAATCGGACCCTTTGACCCAATTTGGCCCAATTTGGCCTAAAGGGTCAAATTAAACCAAATCAAATCCTAAACCAAATTGATTAAAACTAATGCTTCCAACTAATCACTAATTCAATATCAAACATAATCCAACCTTTAATTGGATCCAACTTAGTCAACCTAACCTAATTAGCCCACTTTTCCCAACCTAAAGGGTCAAATTGAACCAATTCACTCCACAATCAAAATTAATTCAATTCAACTACTCCACTCAATCACCAATGATTAATTAAACATAGACCTAACCCATGATGAAGCCAATTTGGCCAATTTGGTCAAATTGGTCAACATGACCCATTTGACCTAATTTGAATTGTATGAGCCAAATTCAAATATAACCCAAATTTAATCAAACCAATTGCACTCATTCACTCTAAACAACCAATTGAACTCACCCAAATCATCATTTTGACCCAATTTGGTCAAATTGGTCAACTAGGCCCAACTGAACACATTTAACCCATATGGGTCAAATATAGCCAAACCCAACTAAACTAAGCCCAAACCTAACCAAACTTAACATGACTCATCCTTGGGTCACCATGGACCTGTTCAAATGGGCCCAACACATAATGAACCCAATTTGGGTCAAACCATTGAACCAACCCACCCAAATGGGATAAAATCCCCATTTGGATGGGTTCTCCACCTCCTTACCCCATGACAGCCACTTTTAGCTCTTCTTGGATAAGAGAACCACTGAATTAACCTAACCCAAAGCTGTTGGGCTCAACCTTTGGCCAAGAGAGAGTGAGTTCACCCATGACAACCCATTGGTCCATTTAAGGGAGAGGGTACAACTCATGCCAGCCTACTGCACTCTCTCAGCCACCTCAACAGTCCCTTGCCATCTCTAACCACCTACCCTATTGGCAGAGAGGCTAAACCAATCCCAGCCCTTGGTTTAGTTGGGGAGGAGAGTATACTCTTTCCCATGGATTCAAACTGAGCATAGAATTTCCCTAGAACATTCTGCACAATCCCGTACCATCTCTCGAGCTCCTAGTGCACTCCACCGGTGAGACCAGATCCTGATCAAATTCGAGAGCCTCATCCATCCAAGTTTCCTAAACCTCCATCAAACCAAAATTAATTCTTCACACACCTTCACCTCACTTTGGTGAACTGAAATGAATCATTTCTCGAGTGATTCGACCACTAGAAGACATCTCAAGACCAACTCCGATGAGCTTTACGGTGGTGTTTGCTCTACAGATTGATCAACGGGGAGGCAGCTCATGATCTTCTCAACAGGGCTTCATCTCTTCAAGACGAAGCTACCTCTATCGGTGGACTACTAGTCTGTAGCTCTGACACAATAAAAATCCAGCAACTGTAGCCTTGGCCCCTAGGTGTTGGTCTTTTTTGAAGTGAATCATGTTTTCATGTGATTTCCATTATAAGATCCCCTTAGATTCATTTTCTGATCATTTTGGAGTCAATTTCACCATCAAACAAGCTTCAGTGAGCTCAGATCGAGTGGTGGAAGGCAGACGGTGTCCATCTTCCAACGCTCATGGGATAATAAATAACCAGCCATCCATTCTGTACGATTAAAATGGATGGGCATGATTAATCGCATTAAAAGTTTTGATTTAATCCCTTTGGAATCACAGGATTAATCTTGGCCATTTGATCTGAGATCTGACGGCTAGGATGAAACCTCATCCTCCACTGCTGAGTTAGCCACTGCATCGAATAATTTAAGTAACCAATACTGCGGTGCCATATGGAAAGCGCTACCACGTCAGCGTCTGTGTGGCACTGATGGTTTAAAAGGTTAATTAGGCTTTAAAAATATAATTAAATGGCCATAACTTCAAAAAAAAGTCATAACTAATTATAGAACAATCCAAAAAAATACAAATAAACCAATTTTGGAAAAGGTTAGACATAAGAGAATTTAAGAAAAATAAAATCCCTAATTTATACCGAGTGAATAGTGCCTAATTAAGGTTTGAAGCTTAGGTTGATTACTTTGATTAAGGCTAAATTACCTAGTTAATTAATTCAAAATTTGGTGGGATAATTTCATTGGATGTCCTCTATCTCCCATAATTTTCTTGGAATTATTTGCCATGTAATTTAAAGAATTTGGAATTTCAACCCTAATCACTCTTATTAATTAATTAAAGATTAATACAATTGATTAATAGTGTAAATTAAATAATTAATGATAATTAATCATTGTGAACAGTGGAAATAGTGAGGAGAAGTAATTAAGACCCATTTTCTAATTATTTATTCAAATATATTTCTTTATGTGGGTTAATTTACATGTGCAATAATTATAGATTAATTAGAAAAATTAATGATAAAATGAAAATCAAGCAAAGTTAATAATTAGTTCAGATTATTTAAACATAATCCATTAATTTCCCTTTATGTGTTTAATAACATAAAGTTATTAAAGAAATTACGATTAACCCATTGGTTGGGGAAATCATAAGAGTGTTTAACTTAGATTCTTTTCTTCTTTAATTCAATTAACTCTTAAGCATGAGCCTAATCGCATTAGATTCCTTCAGGTGCATTGCAAATTTTACTTTCTTAGGAGCATATCATTAAATGCTCATGATCAAGTAGTTAATTAAATTAAAGAAGTTTAGGGATGGGTAATTAAGTTGTTGTGTTTAATGACTTGAACCTAATCAATCTATAAAACTCAGTTAATTATTTATTTTAAATATATCAAATCACCAACATGGGATAAGGTAAATACTAAGTATCATCTCTCCTCTTTAGGTTTTAACAACTTAAATATCAAAATCAAACCTTGTAAAAACTTTGGTTAGTCTTAAGGAATATTTATTTGGCTTGATTGTCCTTAGGACTTAATGTAATTGAATATGTTATGTGGTAATATTTAATTACTTCTTTTCAATCATTATAAATGTGCATCCCTTTTGTTTCACATGTTCATTTTTTTTAAAAAAGAGAATCAAAATAATATGGTTGCATTTAAGTTGCATGTGTTGAATAAGTATTATATGGTGTGGCTATTATCACTAATAAATTCTAACTATAAGCTAATGATGTAAAATTTAAGCTAATGTCAGCTAATGATGTAAAGGATTGTTTTATTTTTGATGGTTCATGTGTATGTTTGCATGTGTTTGGAGTTGGCAAGTATATAGTATGGACATCTCAGGAACACAAGGCTTTAAGTAGCCCCAAGGAAGTCTTAGATAATCTCACTTTCTTGGTTTAACAATGACACATACTTGCTTAATTTTATTCATTTGTATGCATATGCTTGAATTTGGGATAAAATTTTATTTTACAAAAATAAAGATTTTCTTTTGTATACCATTTGCATGATTTTCATTTCTATGCTCGTGTATATGTTTACATGTATTTAAGTTAGCAAGTATATATTCTTGACATCCCGAAAACACGAAGCTTTAAATAGCCCCAAGGAGATCTTAGATAATCTCACTTCCCTGGTTTAGCAATGGCACGTATTGCTTAAATCTCTAATACATTTCTTCATATGCTTAATTAAGGAATGGAATCTTATTTTTCTACCAAATTCATGCATTAATTATCATGACGTGTGCAAAAATATAAACATATATTATATGTACAAATATATATTAAATCAAATATCATGAACAATAAAAATGAAGAAGTGTGTATTTGATGGTAGAATGAAGTAGTGGAATGTTATTCATGTAATAATAATTCAAGTTTATTAATCCTAGGATGCCTTTTATGTTTGAATAAGACTCCTTAATACTAAATCAAACTTAGGTTTAATAAAATGTTTTTAAATGGTTCATTAAAGAAACCAAAATCATAATAACATGCCTTTAGAAAATAATTTAGGGTAGGGATGAAGGGGGCAAACCCCTTTCTTCTCTTCATAATAATTAGATGTTGAGTAGACATTAAATGAAATAGGAAAATGTAAATTAAAATTAATCAATTTATTCCAAGATTTTAAGTAAAATCTCCCATAATGTTTAACATAAATAATTCTAAACTTTAGATAATCACACTCTCAAAGATTAGTCAAGACACACCACAGTAAACCTTAGCACACACATTAGAATGCTAAGCCACCAATTCTAGTCTTAGGTTAGGTCAGTGTATGTTATGGTATTGTGTTTTGTTTTTTGATATAATATTTTAGACTATGTTAGGATTGTTTGTGCGTAGACTGGATGTTAAGTCACTAATAGCCAAATGATGTCTTCTTAAGGGGATTGTGCTAAAGGGGATGTTGTAAACAAAAGTAAATATAAATATTCTTGATTGTAGGTGTTTCTTATGCCCCCTAAGCATAACCCAATTAGAACAGGTGAGCTTGGCTACTATTGTGCAGGGTGCTAAGTCCAAATATGTGAAATATAATTGCTTGGTTTATATGCTTATTTAGCAAACATCTTTTTTGCTGGTGTAGTTAGACCTTTTTTTTTGTAAATATATAATTATTGTAATAGGATTAGGATTAGTGTTATGAGGTTTAGGATGAGCAATGGTTATAAGGCAAAGACCTGGGAGGCCCTATGAAGCTTGGAGCAAATTAATCCAAAAGAAGGACAAGAGATTGAAGACCCCCATAACATTATTTTTAATTGTAATACTCAATTATAATTTGAGTTGCATAAGGGAAAAGCTCGGCTACCCAATTTCTATTCTTTTTTGGGGTGTACGATAGTACCCAGCCACACTGACCTCTTATTATTTTATGAAATTCATTTTGTTATTATTATGTTTAGATTATGCAATAGAAGTGACATGCTTTTTATAGGTTTCTTAAAATATGGTGATTTGATGTATGGTCTAGATGCGATTGACACTTTAGGATAAAATTAAATTTTCTACCATCACTAAAAAGTCATAACTAAATTTTAATACAACTCATAACCTCATTTTAAAGCCTAGGCTCTTAATCATGATAAATAGAAGATTTAGAAACCCCTCAATTGAATGTTGTATGTTATCACTCCATGCATTTCATATTGTGTCATTCTTGAATAGGGAGGGTCTCCACTCTTGCACGATTGGGGATATGATTGTCCTTTGAGAATGATCCCTTGTAGTGGAAAACACCTCCTCTTTGATTTATCATATGACTTAATTTCATCATGCATATAGGCATAATTTTTCCAAGCCTTGGTCCTAAATGAATGTGTTAAAATAGTTTATAAAGTTATAAATTTTTGCATTAGTCTAAGTCGTGTTTTCATACCACTCATGTTCTAGCCACTTAGGGAGTGAGTTTATGATACTAGCTCCTTTCCTAATTAAATAATAGCCTAGCTATCTTGCTTCTACATAAGACCAGCCTACATAGTTTTAAAGTGGAGGAGGTGTTAGCTGGAAGCCACTCTAAGCAGTTGTAAGTTTAGAAGAGTTGGGATGTGTCTATTCTCTCTTATGGAGCTAAACCATTATGTCCCATTTTCCCTACTAGACTTAAGTCATGCTTCTAGCTTGTGCTAAGGAATTTTAGATTTAGGTTCTGATGCAACTTATTTTCTTCGGGCTATGAGCATAAGTCCTCATCTTTTAGGCATTTCTATAATCTTGTGTTGTTGGACTATAAGCCCTAGCATTCTAACAAAATTTCAATTTAAACATAAGTAAATTTTCTCTTTCAAAAATGTAAAGCCTCATTATAAGGTAGATTGAAGCACTTACTAGGCCTTAGTATTGTGAGTTGTTCCTACTCATTCCCTTTTGGAATTGGTAAATAAGTCTTCTATTTGAACCTTCCCACTTGATTTCTAAAAGTACCCACTCCTTTGATAATCTATCTTTGAAATCTTTGTAGATACTTATTGACTGCTTTAATCGAGAGTATTCTTAGAAAATTTTCATTTCTTGAGATGTAATTAATTATGGAAGCTTGCTTCCAATGGGAACTAAAGAACTCAACATCAAATAATCATTGATTTACTTCACCATGCAAAGTAGGGGGAATATCTCTGGTACATATGTAGACATGTCTGCCTTAGGAGTCCTTATTAGGTGATTAGGTCCATTGTGAGATTATGTTTCTATCTTCTGAGATAGTACATCATACCTTAATATCACACTCGATCACTTCAATAAATACCCCCTAAGATCTATGTGGTGTCCCTATGACTCCAAATTAAAACACCAGAACATCCTAGGTTTTAAACAAAGAAGGTGTAAGGCAAAGTTTTACTACTTATAAGAAGAAAATAGTCTACCTTTAACATATACTATGTTGTTTCCTTTAATGAAACACTAAAAGTTGAATTTAAATATCTTGATGCTCATCATCCTCATTGTGCTAATCTCCAAATTGAATAAAATCCCCATAGTCAGTATTAACATCTTATAAGCTTATTAGTGGCTTTACATCATCACTGGGAAGTCCAAAATCTATCATCTCCTCTTCTTGATGAGCAAGCTCAATAGTGTTTTGAACTTCAACTCTTGCTTTAGGCTTGGTCTTAATTATCATTGTCCTATCTATTTTTTTATTCTTTTAGGATATCTAAGTTAGTAAACCTGAGTGACTTGATGAATAAAGATAAAAGGATCAAACTTAGCATATTATCTACTCAACTTTATTTTAGTGAGTACATATAAATTATGTGTCATTGTTCCTCTTTTTTGAATAGGATCAAACCAATCATAATTGAATAAATTATTATTTCTATCATTAATCTAGGATACTATAATTGCATAATTTCTTGTAAAACCCCATAATAGCATGTCTCATCATCTGAATGTATTTTTCTCAGCACACACACTTAAGTTATATTTTTTTTCTTCCTTCTGACCAAGAACTAGTGTGAAATATATAGCTACTTATATCATAAATCAGCCAAGTATTCACAATTCACATGGGTCTACAAGCAAGGTCATGAATGTCCTTGTACTTCACTCTTTTCCTCCATTCATGAATATATATATATATATATATATATATATATATATATATATATATATATATATATATATATATATATATATATATATATATATATATATATATATATATATATATATATATATATATATATATATATATATATATATATATATATATATATATATATATATATATAACTCTCCATTTTCCAAAATTATAGAAAGTATTAAGTAGAAGTACATCAAGATATTTGAATGATAAAAAACTCAAGACAATGACAATCAATATTCTTGCCAATTATAATGAAGTTCAATCTTACTCAATAAAAGGTTAAACTTTATTATAAGAATATTATGATATTTTGAGTTTTCAAATATCTTAAAGTACTTCTACTTAATACTTTTTTATAATTTTGGAAAAATGTTCTATGAAGCTCTAAAACTTTAGCTTCATCCTATTAGTTCAAAGTAGCAGAAGAAAAAATTTACAATCTTCTAAGACAAATAAGCTTCACATATTATGCCTTTAAGGAGTGCTTTATTATTCAAAAATCTATAGTAGTTTCAAGAATTAAGTGTGATTGAAAAGATAATGCATTAATATTAGTGGTCATTAGTATAGATACCTCTCAAAATAGTACATTCCATAATACTGTAGTGGACCTCCAACTCTAACTTAGTATGGTAAATGTATTGATAGATGCTCTATTAAGTCAAAAAAGTAGGCAGAATATCCTTTCAAGATTGCACAGTTTAAGTGGGATGTTGGTTTCAAGTTGTCCTAGAGCATCCATATTTAATCAACCAGAACACAATTCTTTAAAGAATAGATTGAGCTCAATTAGAGAATTCAATACTTGATCAGGTAAAGCACTAAATGCAACTAATAATAAGCATCACAAGAAAATATGGCAATCATGTCTCTTCATTCCAAATATTTTTCCTATCATTAAATTAATGCATATATTCATATTAGATGCACACCCGTATGGCAAATCCAGTGAATGTACTCACTCATAAATTATTCTTAGCCGATCTAACATGAGATAGTATTTAGCTTTATGTTCCAAATGTATCCCATCTGTAGTCTCCTTTAGGTTGAACTCTTTCTTTTATAATATTTTCTTAGCATTCACATTATATATACTTTTTTATTTATCACCCATCATTAAATTAGATATGTTGTAAGAAAATATTATATACATCACATCAAGATTATGCTTAGTAAAATTAAACTTTTAGTAAGGTAGATCCCAAAAAATTCTTTTTTTGTCCATTTGTAATTTAGATCATAACTAGAAAGAAAATTATGAGAGAACATTGGAGAATTAATTATAGTTGAAATTGAACTAATAATCTTTCATAAGTCATCCCCACTTAATCTAAGTGGAGGAAAAAACTTTTCAACTCTACTTTTGATGGTTGTATCTTTATTTCTTCTGAATGGATGACCAGTAGGTAAAAATATATGATAACAATCAAACCAAAAATTATTCCTAACATTTTTTGGAGTAAACCCTTTGAAAAATCTATGTAGTATGATTAAGCTAACTTTCTTGGATTGCTCCACCTAGAGAATATTCTATATGCAAGAAAGTCACTAATAATCCACAATAGCATTGCATTTATCTGGAAGTTCTACTTCGTAGTGGTATCATATGTAAGTGCACCATTATCCTATAAGATTTTTGGCTCATCAATCAATGGCTGCAAGAAAGCATCAATTTTTCTATTTTGGTTATTTAGCTTAAGTATAATTATAGTGAGGAACATTAAAGGTGTAGTTATGTATATATTTAGAGGTAGATTATAAGGTGTAACTATCGCAAGTCAACATGAATAAGGTGATGCAGACTAACTATATAATGTGAGCTCATTAGCATATAAACAAAGTATGACGTTGCATGAATCAGCTGTAAAATTAACATATGTGCAGTTGAAATGCTACCCCACTTCTCCATCTGATGGTGCCTAACAAAACTTGGTTCACTTCCTTTCTTGTGGTACCATCACATGTAATTAGCCAAAGGCATGGATGTGTATAGTCTCTATAGACATGGAGTAAATGGTAAGTAAGACAATTGCTTATAGAAGATATCATTAAATTTACTTTATTTTCTACTTCATGGATTGAATCTAAGTGTTATATAAAATTTACATTCAACATCCATACATTATCCTTGTAGCATAGCATACAATCCTCAACACAACAGTCAATCTTTTCTGAGTTTAAACTTAACTTTAATACTAATTTCTTTATTCTATATAAGTCATCTAGAACTATGTTTTCATAGATTAGTCTATAAGCAACCTTGTTAATTGGTTAAATGGGCCAATATATTCATTTTTTTTGGAAAAATTTAGCTAAAAAGATTTTCAATAGATTTCCACTCGAAATTCCATGAGGTTTAAGTGGATATTGCGGTGTTGTTTTTCCTATGACAATTTCACTTTGAAAAATTTTGACTAAAAATTCATTAGTAATTTCATGGTTATTTCCCACTAATTAGAATAGATATAATATATAAAATATAGATGCAACAGTAAAACTGAGTTGTAATAGTTCTTCCCTTTACCATCATCAAAACAAGTCGCCAATTTGAAGAGTTTGAACATATAACAAATTTGAAAAAGGAAATAATTTAATTACTTTTTTTTGTAGGTTAAGAGAATGAATATAAAATAATTAAAGACCTCTATCTAAATTAACTTAATAACTTAACTATAAGAATACAACATATTAAACATCATTCTTAATATACTAAACCTTTCTTCGTATAATTATTTTATAAAAATATCTATAATTTATAAATTTGTACTAACAAATTTAATATCAACATCTCATTTAAATAGATCTTTTATAATAAAATAGTGTGTAACAATCTCAATATGTTTCCATAAGCACTAAATAAAATTCCTAATTAATTTAATAACACTATTGCCATAAAACTTAATTACAATATATTCTAATATAATTTAATTATCTTTAATTAAAAATTGATTATATTTATTTATTACTTTAACATAAAACATGAGCCACAAGACTACTTGCATCTATGTGCTTAACTTTTATAGTATATATGTCCTAATTTTTTTACATAAAATTGATGCATTAGTAATAATCTATGAAATTGTCATGTGTGCAATGTACTCATCTAATTGACCTTTAATCCAACATAACAAGCATCAAAATAAAAAATTATTTAAAAATAATTAAGTTCTTAGGATACAATAACCTTAAATATATCTATCAAATAATAAAATATAGATTTAAACTAGTATAAGATGAGGTTATTTTTGATTAGTCTCAACATTAACTCGAATTAATATAGTAAATATAAAGCCTATTACCATTTGGGTATAAAACTGAATTAATCACACAGTTACCTAACTATTTATTTATACTTGTATGGATTCAACAAAATCTAATTTGGTGAACTTACTCATAGGGCCTTGCTTGGTTTGAATCTCTTCATTTCAAATCTTTTAATAAACTCATTGAAATAATTAACTTTGCATATAATAAACATGCCATTGCATTGCTGCTTCACATAAATCTCCCCAAAAATTTTGAGTTCATAAATCATATTTATTTTAAATTTTTATTTTTAATTTTACATCATATTTAAAGTTCTTAAATTAAAATTAAAAGCTCATGAAATAAGAAATTATATGTAAATTCAAAAAATCTATTAAATATGATTAATTATAATGTCATCTCCAAAATTATTAATACAAATTGTGGATCTACTTTATCCTATTTTGAATTATTATTAATGAGAAATATGTTCAACTTTATATACAATATATTTAGAGTTTATGTCAAATTATTAAAAGTTTTATCTAACTTAAGATCACAAAAGTGGGTAATCAATATTCCCAGAATATAAGAATTGCTTTATAAAGACATCGTAATCTATAAACTCATTCAAGAATACACTTCTGAAAATTTTTAAAAGTATTTAAAGTTTTTTCAACATGCATGATATAAGAGTAGCCTTATCACTTCTAATCTTTCGTTGGTTTTGAAAGATTATTCAAATCTTAACTTATGTGCACCTTTTTGCTACTAGCATAATAATTTTTCTAACAAAAAAATTTAAGTCATATAATATATTCTTGAAAGACTTTTGCAATTCCAATGACATTATGAACTTAGAATTTAGGGACTTATATATATATATTAGTTTTTTTGGTTTAGTTCATCTTTTATTTAAATAATATAACAATTATCTTAAATAGCTAAATCAATCATTTTAGTTCTGCTTTCAAAACTATTATTATTAGTATACCTATTTTTATTAAGCCTTAAACTTAATGCATTAGGAAGGGTCTTCTATAATCAACTTCTATAGATGATCCTTAACACATTTCAATTTTTTAGATAGAAAATCATGTTTTTTCCCTTTTAAACTCACCTTCTTAACATTATTAATTCTTATTAGCAAGATCATATCTAATGTAATCACTTAAATTCTCATCAAAGATTATATGTATTGATTATTTTTTCATTAATTTTTTATTCAATATTATATAAACTTTATTAGAATTTAAATATACAAGAAAATTCATTCATCTAATTTATTTTCAAAAATTTTTGTAATACGCCTTTTCTATTGTTTAGAATGAAGCATTTACATCAAAAAGCATAACAAATCTTTGATTTCTTTTCTCAAAATAACTTGATCATGAGATGTTATCTTGAAACTTTTTTTAGATTCACCTTATTGATCACAATAGAACTTATATTTGTTATTTTTTCCAAAATATATTTTGATAACTTATATACATTAATCATTGCTCTAAATTATTTTATTAAAGTCATGTTCTTCCTCTCATAATTCTAGATAACTTATAGCATTATCTAAAGAAATTTATTTAGACATTAGTAATAATGATGCTTTGTACTTCAATTTTTTCAATATTCCCTTTTAGATTTTCATTCAAATGGTAAGTCAATCAACCAAATAGCTCATTTAAACTATTTGTTGAACTTGAAGAAGCGCTTATAAAGAGGTTCATCATAGCACATTAACATGCTAATATTGGTGATGTAATGTTGATTTAATAAAAGTACTAAACAGACATTTATATTTAGTTTTGAAATGGAGAAACCTATCAATGATGTGTGAGCTCCCACTTCCAAAGCTTCACACTATTGACTTATTGATGGATGTAATTACATGTCCTAATTTAGCTATATTAAAGCTTTACTCTATTTATAGTTTTGAAAATCTATTTATTGAAGTAGTTTTTTTTTTTTTGTAAAAATGAGGCACATTTTTTTTATCTTGGAAGATGATACTTCTTAAGATAAATGCAAGAAAAAAATCATCTTATCCCAAATTTCCTAGTGTGGTGTTTTTATTTAGAGTCATGGGAACATCACTCAGATCTTAATGGGTACTTATTGAAACGATCAATTATGACATCAAGGAATGATGTACTATCTCAAAAGATAGAAACATTAAGCTATAATGGACTCAATAATCTAATAAGGACTCCTAAAGTAGATGAATTTACATATACTATATATATTTTTTCTACTTTACATGGATGAAGTACAACAAGGTTTATTTTAAGCTGAGTTCTTTAGTTTCCTATGGAGACAAACCCTCACAGTTAATTACATCCTAGAAAATGGGGATTTTCTAAGAATACTCTTGATTAAAGTAGTCAACTAATGCCTCTAAAGACTTCAAAGTTTTAATATTAAAGAATTGGTGATTATCATAAATCAAATGGGAAGACTCAAAATATGAAGAGTTCTTGATGGAATCTAAATGAGGATAAGTAAGAAGCACTCATGATATTTGGAAGCTTAGTAAGTGCTTCTGTCTATCCTATAGTGAGGCTTTATAATTTTTTTAGGAGGAAAATTTATTTTTATTTTGAGTTTATATTTATATTATAATGCTATATCTTATATTTCAACAACATAAGATTATGAAAATGCCTAAGAGGAGAGAACTTATACTCGTAGCAAAAGAGAAACAAGCAGCCTCTAAACATACATCTAAAGTGCTCTAGCACAAGCTAAGAGTCCATTCTAATTCTACTCAGGGATATATAAATTCACTTCCATTAGAGATGATGAACATATCCTAACTCTTTAGACTTACAACCATCTAGAAAAATCACCAGCTGACACCTCCTATGATTTAAAACCATATGGGTCATTCTTGGGTAAATGCAATATGACTTGGCTATTATTTATTAGAAAAGAATCAAGATTCCTAAACTTACTCCTTAAAATACTAAATCATGATTGGTATATAAATTTTGACTCAGACTAATGCAATAAAATTTATAGATTTTTATTTCATTTTGACTCATTATTTTAAACTCGGGCTTGGGAGAGTTTATGCCTACATGCATGATAAGAATAAGTTGTGGGTTAAATCAACAAGAAGGAGTGTTCTTCATTACAAGGGACTTCTCTCACAAGTCAAGACTCGCCACTTATCGTGCAAAAGTGGAGATCCTCTATTTTAAGATGTGAAGATAAGATGCATGCATGATATTAGAGCATACAACCATATATTTAATGTGTTACAAAATCTTTTATTTTTTTGATTAAAATCATAGGCTTTAGGGTAATGTTATTAGTTTATTAAAATTTAATTGGAGTAGAAAATTAAGTTTTCTAAAGAGCCTTATGTATACAGCTACATATCAAACAATCAAATTTTAAGAAATGTATAAAAGCATGCTTTTTATTATATAACTAATGTAAACACAATAATCAAACATCAATTGCTTAAAAGGATAAAAAGTTGTGTGGTAGGGTACTGCCATACACCCTAGAAAAGAAAACAAATTTGGTAGTCGAGCTCTACTCTTGTACAACTTCAAATATAATTAATTTATAAATGAAAATAAGGCTATGAGGGTCTTCAATTCTTCATCCTCATCTTCATTCCTTGGATTTGAGCACTCTGGGCATCACAAGACCTCTTAGATTTAAGCCTTCTAACCACTGCTCATCCTAAATCCCATGAAACTAATCCTATTGCCATTATAAAAATTATAATTTTAGCCTCTTAGATTTAAGCCTTCTAACCACTGCTCATCCTAAATCCCATGAAACTAATCCTATTCCCATTATAAAAATTATAGTTTTATGAAATAAAAATTGAACTACACTTGTAAAATAGATATTAACTTAACATACATTCAATCCAAACAATTATATTTTATACATTAAGACTTCACACCTTGCTTTGGGTTACCAAGCCCATAGGTCTTAATGGATTATGCTTAGGAATTTTAGCATCACGTGCAAGTAAGAAGCATTTATATTTTTATTATTACAATAGTCCCTTAAGAACAATCTCCTATAAAAAATATCATTAGTCTAATTCCATCCCAACATCGAGACTACGTATAATCAACCCTAACATTCTGTCTAAAATAATACATCACAAAATAAAATATCACATCATCACAATAAATACTAGCCTAACCTAAGACTATGATCGGTTACTTAGCACTCTAACATGTGTGCTAGGCTTACTATGGTATGTCTTGATTAAGTTTAATATTTAGAGTTTCATAGTGATGATAATTTAAATTTCTTATTAAGGATGATTACACTTTATGTGATTAATAATTTGTAAATGAATCTTAAATAAAAGCTTTTAGTTTAATTTGGATTTCATTTTTAATTTAAATTTATGTAGAGTTAGGGGAAATAAAATCCACCTTAATCTTTAGCCTTAGGTTGAAGCTAAGAAATGAATTTTATGATTTTCAATCATCTTGATGAAGTGTTATAAACTTTTATCAAACGCTTGTTTGGATTTGACTTAAGAAGTTTTATCTAAATATGAAAGGCATCTTAGAATTTATGTAAGAAAAATAAGGTAAATTTAATAGTATTTTCTTGCTTGATTATTCCTTAATATTCATTTATTTATATAAATATACTTAATTGAGTAATTAGATTATATATATATATATATATATATATATATATATATATATATATATATATATATATATATATATATATATATATATATATATATATATATATATATATATATATATATATATATATATATATATATATATATATATATATATACATACATATATATACTTTAGAAACTTCACACTTGATGCATGAATAAATTGATACATATAATTTATATTAATTAACATATGAAATATGATGTAAAAATTTTGCTAAAGAAATTAATTGAATAATACCTTATACATATACATACGCATTAGTATATTGAATTTGTACAAGTATGTGCCGTTGTTGAAGCAAGGAAGTGAGATAATCAAAAATCCCTTTGGGACTTCTTAAAATGTCGTGCTCCTCAGATGTCTAGACTATGTACTTATTAATTCATATACATATGCACATATATATGGATATAAAGATAAAATTATAAAACTTTTAGATATTTAAAATATATGAGTGAA
Organism: Cymbidium sinense; assembly: GCA_021442155.1. Classification (NCBI taxonomy): domain Eukaryota; kingdom Viridiplantae; phylum Streptophyta; class Magnoliopsida; order Asparagales; family Orchidaceae; genus Cymbidium; species Cymbidium sinense. Next base: position 28,162,754 of record CM038233.1, on the reverse strand, counting down.
AAAAATTTATCCTCAATATGTATTTCGTTACAAATTTTAAGGTACGTGCCTTTGTTAGAACAAGGAAGTAAGGTAATCAAAGACCCCTTTAAAGTCTCGCGCTCTTGAGTTTCTAAACTATATACCTTTCAATGTTGTGGTTCATACATATAGGAGTTAAATTCAAATTTTAATTATTCATACTAATTTGTATTTAAGTTCATAAATATCTTTTAATGAATTAAGAAAATAATTTAAGATTTACTAGTGATATTAGATACAATATTTATTTCAAAGACATGCAATTAAATGAATTTATTTTATTTTATTTTTGAAAACATGAATGCATGAAACTTGTGAAATACAAATTTATGAATAATTTAAGGATAGCAATTAAATACTATCAAACAACCTATTTTGATTCATTAATTTCTAAAGACATTCACACGAAGATTGGCACCCTTAAGCCTATTCAAATTCATAAAGGGTTGATTTCTGGAATTTGAATTATTTAACCTAAAGAGGGGAGAGAATCATCAAAATTATTCTTTGACCCATATCTATTCATTAAGTGATTTAGGTGATTTTTATGAATTAATTAATATTAATTAATGTTTTAGTAAATTAAGCTAAAAATGCCCATAAATTTAGTGAAGCCCTAAGTATGAGCCCAAAAATTATGAGAAAATTACTAGAAATGTATAAACATGTCCTAAAATTTTAATACTATTAGGCTCATAATTAAAGATTAATTAAATAAACAAGAATCATCAATTACACTCAAAATACTCAAAACTAATTGAGGATCTTGATTTCATTGAAAATCCCTTTGTTAGTTGAGTACGAAGAGAGCTTGATCAAAATTTTTAGTGATCCACTCTAATTGCTATGACTTTCCTGAGCTCTAGATTAATTAATAATTTAATTTAATTAAATAAAATCCATTTAGGGTGATTTTAAGAAACTCAAAGGGCCTAATTTATTTCTTTCATCACCCTTACTATTTTAATGCATAATTATGTTTCCATAATTTTATTAATTTTATATAATTATTAATACACAAAATGACCAATTAGGGTTTGAAAATCTAAATTTCCAAAATTATTTCACAAATTACCTAGATTAAATTATGGGAGGTAGAGGTCATCTGAAGGAACACTCTTGTTAAGTTTCATGTCAATTAGCTAAGTGATTAAGGCTTAATTAAGCTAATCAAGTAAAACTTTAAACTCAAATTAATCCTAATTCACCTAATAAAATTTAGGGCTTCTATTTTTTCTAGATTCTACTCTATCTAAGCTTCCTAAAATTGGTTTATTTGTATTTTTTTATATTTTTCTATAATTAGTTATGATTTTTCAAAATTTGGCTAATTGAAATTAATTTTAAACCCTAATTAATCAATTTACATAGTTGGTGCTGCATTTGTGCTTTCCATGGGTGTTGTAGGATAGGTTATTAAAGAATCTTGTGTGGCTGGTTACTCAGTAGTAATGAATGTGCTTTCTCCTCAACTGTCTGATCATGGATCGAATGGTGGAGATTAATTTTGTAGATTAAAGTGAGATTTTTAGCACATTTAATCATGACCATCTAATCACATAGAATGAATGATGGATGATCTATTGTGGACCTCCAGCAAAAGATGAACATTGTTCATCGATGTTCATCTTTCATCATTTGATCTGAGTTTATAAAAGCTCATTTGATAAAGGAATTAATTCTAAATCCATCAGGGAATGATTCTAAAGGGATCCTATAGCTTGATTTGCACCACATGCAAAATTCTTTCATAAAACACCAACACCTAAGAAATTTTCTATGGTTTCTTAGAATTTATCTAGTCATAGCTAAAAACTAGCAGCCCAACAATTGAGGTAGCTTCACTCTAAAGAAGAGAAACCCTACTAAGAAAATCACATCCTGCCTCCTTACTGATTATCCTCTAGACTAAGCGTCGCCACTAAGCTCGCTAGAGTTGGTCTATGAGTGGTTTTTTTGTTGTCTAATTGAGTATTCTCAATTCATTTTGGATTATGAAAATGAGGAGAAAGTGTGAAAAGAGTTAATTTAAGTTTGGTTAAGGATTGGTGAAGTTGGGTGTAAGGGAGACTCGGGTTGAGGGAAGGCTTGGTCTCACTGGTGACAAGTTGTATGAGGGGCTTTAGAAACTTGAGTGACTATCTCTAAGCTTGTGAGGCAGGTCTATGTTTAGTTTGATCTACGAAGAGGGTATATACCCTCCTTCATAAGTGAACCAACCAAAGAGGTTGGTTTAGATCATGGCAACCATCCGGCTAGTAGGGGTTGTTGGAAATGGCACAAGATTGATAAGGTGGAGGCACTATACTAACTTAAGGAGTTTAGTGGCCAGAGATGATGGGGACAACTCTTAATGGTTGAACCAAGGGTTGACCAAGGTGAGGGGGACCTCAATCTTGGTTAATGGCTAAGCCCAACAGCTTTGGATTAGGTCCAGTTAGCATGGGTGAGCTCAAGGGATGCTAAGGTGGCTATTTAAAGCGAAGGGAAGGGTTGAGCCTTCTTATTTTGAATTCTTTTATTCTATTTAGAAGCCTTTCTTGACTTGGTTTGGGCTTAACTAGGTTCACCATGAGTTGGGTCCAGTTTGGCAGGTTAATGGGGACCTAAGGGTGAGTCATGCCATGTTTGATTAGATTTAGACTTAAATTAATTGGGTTTGGCTCATTTTGACCTGTATAAATAAATTTGGGTTCAAATCACTTAAGTTGGCCAAGTGACCAAATTGAGCCAAGAGGATGCTAAGGTGGCTATTTAAAGCAAAGGGAAGAGTTAGGCCTTCTTATTTTGAATTATTTTATTCTATTTAGAAGCCTTTTATCAATTATTTGGGCTTACCTAGGTTCACCATGAGTTGGGCCACTTTGGCAGGTTAATGGGGACCTAAGGGTGAGTCATGCCATGTTTGATTAGATTTAGACTTAAATTAATTGTGTTTGGCTCATTTTGACCTGTATAAATAAATTTGGGTTCAAATCACTTAGGTTGGCCAAGTGACCAAATTGAGAAGAGGGCTATTAGATCATGTTTAAATGATCATTTGGAAGGTGTTGGTGCAATCAATTTGATTTAATTCAAGTGGATTTGAATTTGACTCATATGGGTCAAATTGGCTAAGTTGACCAATTTGATCAAACTGATCAAATTGGTTGGATGAGGAGTTGAGCTATGTTTGATTAATCATTTGACATTAATTAAAAGCTTTAATTTGTGTTCATTTAGTTTAGAATAGGTTTTAGTTTAATTTGGATTAAATTAAGATTTGACTTAATTTGATCTTTTAGGCCAAATTTAGTCAATTAGCTTAATTGGGGTCAATTGATATTGAAACATGTTCAATGATGAATTTGAAATTGATTGGTGGCTTTGATTATAATCAATTTGGGTTAAATTGGGTTTTGACTCATTTGAACCTTTTAGGCCAAATGGGCCAAGTTGGATTAGTTAGACAAATTGGTGGAATTGGATTGATTGAAATGTTTAATTGAATGTTTAAAATGATCACGAGGCTTGGATTAACTCAATTTGGCTTAAATCAAGTTTAATTGATGGCCCTATAGGGTTCAAATGGGTCAACTTAGGTTAAGGGCCAATTTGGTCCAATTTGATCCAATTAGATTGCAATCAAGTTTAATTGAGGTTCACATGAGTTTAGGTGAGTTTAATTTTAGTTGGATTGGGTTAATTTTAAGTTTAACCCTTTTAAACCTAAATAGGTTGAATTGGGTCAACTTGTCCATTAAGCTAAATTAAATCCTAATGGGTCAAATTGGATTTGAAATTAATTAGACCTGATTAAGGCTTAGTTTGTGATCAACTGGTTTGGGTTTAAGGAATTGTATTAGTATAACATTTCATTGGGTCCAGTGTAAATGAGCCTAACCTATTTCAAAACCAGAGTCTAACCCTAGTGTTGGATCTTTAGTCTCTAAGCTTAGGGTTAGTGTTCTTTTAGCCACTAGAAGTGTCTAAGTTCTAAGAATACCTTAGTGCCTAGATGAATCCTAGATCCAAGGAGGATTTGGTCAACCTCACTCCAAAAGTGTGATAAACACCTAGAAAAAGGTGTTAAAATAGCTATAATGTTAATTATGAATAAAAAATAAAGGAAAAAGAGATAGTTACTAAAAATACACTAAAACTTTCTCCACAACCCCCTCTTAGAAAACAACCACTTACTTTAAGAGAAACTTGATAAAGTATGCCCATTCACAAAAGATGCAATTAAGATTTACATAATGAGCTTTATTATGAGATTTTCTGAGGCTAAGAAGATAAATGAGTTGTAAAAAATGTTCTTACCTATTATTCATACCATCGAATCCTCAACCTTATATTAAAAATTATATTATGTTCAATGGTTGGCTTAAAAGATACAATAAGGCTTAAAAAATTTATATTTATGACAATTCTTAGAGATGTCCTTAAAGCATTCTTCTTTAGTTAAGAATATATATTTTTTTCTAAAAGATAAATTTAATACATTTAATGATTTATTTTATGTATAGATTAAGATAGTTATCCCTCTAATTAACTCTTTCATCTCAATTGATCCCATATCTATGTCTTTAGCTCCCATGCTCTCCAAGAGTTAACATATTATAACGTGAGCTTTACAATTTACACACAACATTTTTTTTATAAGAGAGGGATCTTGTACCAGTTATATAATATATCCTAGTTCTAGTAGATTTAATAAATATATTAAATATTTTTTTCTTCCATAAAACCATGTATATATGCACTAGCTGTGTTATTATATACATAAGATATTTAGCCTATTATTTATGAAGGTCTATATAGTAGTGCTAGTTGTGTCTTACTGTATACCCCATTATAAGTCAATTATAAATAATGATGTCTATTATATACCAAACTCTATATAACTTGATGTTAATGAATAGACCAAGCACTTTTAAGTACTAATTTTTTTATCATATTTATATAATATTTTTAGTATTGATATGTATGATGAAGAGTCTAGCTTAACTTATAAAATTATACTACTACCATTACAACTTTGTTAGATTACCAAATAAAGTTGGTTTAGTCATCAAGTATTATATGGCATTAATATAAAAAATTTAAATTGATCTTTTGTTATATTATATAATATCTTAATTTTTATACAATAAAAAATAAGATTGGATATTGTTTCATTGGGAGTGTATTTCATTTCAGAAGGTATAAACCTATGATTCAGAAAATACAAGATATTCTTTTGCTTTAACATGAGCTAAGAAGCTCACACAAGGTACTATAATATAAATAAACAAGTTCATATACATTTTTATATTATTGAATGCTTCTTAACAAGATTTTATCATGATGGAGTTGTATAGTTTTCTTAGCCAATGCAACAAATGGCTAACACATACTACATAGATTAAAGATGGAATGACTCACAAAGCTCAGTCTCATTTAAATGATCTCAATCATAATAAATTTTTAGGATATTCCATTTCATATATAATTTTGATTTTTATTAAATAAATTTTGTCTATCATTTGACTAGGAAATTGTTTAAAGAAACATTAAAATTGCACTACAAAGAATTTATTTTCAATATATATTTCCTAATGCAATTAAATATGGCTATCAATTTTGTTGCATAATCATCAATGATCTTACTTTTTGTTGAATCCAAATTTATTCGTGGAGTGATGAAGGAGCTTTCTTCAAGCACACAAGAAGTAGGGCTAGATCAGGTGAGACAAGTATTTAAAAAAATAAAATAAAAAGTTTAAGAAGATGCAACAAATTTCATTATGCGAGAGAATAAAATTACAAACAAAAGGTTAGAGTGTAAGAATCTCTCTCTCTCTCTCTCTAAGAAAAAGAAAAAGTGAAAAAAGTGAAGATCCCAAAGTCAAAAAGAGTCCCTTACACCCTTGAGAATCCTCCCTTATATAGGACTGGGAGGTGACTTCATAAGGAATGAACACATTAGCTATATTGGTTACAAAAGAAGGGACTCATACATAATCTCAAGAGTAGGTGAGTAATATATGGTAAGTGACAAGCTCATAAGTGTGATCGCAAATGCTAATGGGATGAGTTATTTGATGTGAGTGTATGGCCTCATAGTCACCCATATGTGGGAGAATCTCCATATATGTGGCACGTTGCTTGATGTTGGTCGCTTGGCTAGGATATTTATCATGTTCACCTGCTTAGAGAAAATCTTTGTGGATGAGTAAATCAATTATTTGAATTATACTTTTAATTTTTGGATGCCCTTTTATTGATTCCTTATTATTTATGAGTACTCACTTATCCATGCGTATCTAAGTATACATTTAGCACTCTGATTCTTCTGCTCCTTATAGAGGTGACTCACAAAAAGGATAAAAAAAATGAAAGTAGACATCAATTAATATTCTTTAATTCAAGAAATTTGACTAATATATATTTCTAATATTTATGTCACATAACTTTTGATTTGATCTTTTCTTTTAATGTTTTTCCCACTCTCTGAACTATAAAAATGATTTAAGCCTAAGAGCTAGTTTTATTCGCCACAGTCTTTGCAAATTACATCTATTCTTCTCTTGCCAAGTTATGTTGTCACTAAAGAAGATATTTTCCATGGACTCTAAAAGACCTCATAGTGAAATATAAATCCTATCGAGCTTTGGTCAGGTTAGCAAAGGAAGAAAGAGAAGGCCAAGAAGATGGTTGAGGAAATTACTATAATGCCTCTCAATGAGGCTAGTTATTTAGTGTTGCTAGTGTTGATTATGAGTGAGACAACTCCCCAAACCAATGACTCTCGAGTAGAGGAGAGTGCTGAAGGTAGTGTTGCTATAGAATTTGTGGATCCCCTTATTCAGAAAAGCATAAGGAAGGTGTCGAGTGTTCAAAGGAAAATTTGAAAGGAGTTCCTTTATGTTATGTGGAGGAATGTCTACATGAACAAGTTAACGAGAACCCATTATCAACAAAGGGAAGTAGAAAAATATCTCATTGTGGTATGAATTCTATCTTTTGTGACTTTTTTATTTCTAAATAATTTTACATTATCTATTTATTATTGTAGCTTAGCATATCGAGCATTTGTGAGTTTATAGAGGACAATGATGACAAATCAAGAGTTCCCATGGACATAATTTTAGAACCTCTAAGTAGATCTAAGATGATAATTTATCTCATAGAAGGTGAGTTGTTTGGGCATCATCCAAGTGACGATGAAGTTTTATTACTTCAACAATGGCTTTCTTTCCCTCAAAATATAGCTCTTGATTGAGTGGCTTGTAGGGATTCAATATCTATTAGTTCATGAAATTGCTTCTCATCATGTAGGGGTGACTTTAGTGGAAGAGGTACATACCAAAACTAATATTTGAGTAACTCTACTAAGTGATGTCTTGATGGATTTGAGTTTTTCTTAAGAAGTGAATCTTCCTTTGCCAAAGAAAGATTCAGCAACCCTAACTTTCTCAACCATTAGAGTTACTAGCTTTACTTTGACAGACATTGTGAGATGATGGAGAGCTTTTCCTTTCGACTCATCATGAAAGTTGCAAGTCAAAGACGAATGAGTCCTTCCTATTAAGAGATGGCAATGCTATGGGGAAAACTCAGCCTTATGCTCCTTTTGCTGCATTTGTTTCTTTGTATAGGAGAGTAACTTTCCTTGAGGAAGGTTTGAACTTAGTAGAACTAGTAGTGGCCAAGTTGTAGAGGAAGCCAATGACTTTGAAAACTGAACTGTAGAAGAAGTTGGTGCTTATGAAAGTTGAGTTAATTTTACTCCATCATTCTAATGTGTTAAGTGGATCTTCTCTTTTTATCGCAAGTGCCAATTTTATATTTGAATATTTGTCTAACATGCTAATACTCACTATTGAGTGGAATTTTGGTCCAATAATTAAGTAATTCAAAAAATAATGTAAGAAAAAGTATTAGACAAGTGCATGCCAACTTTTTATTGTAATAATAAAAGAATATTTGACAAAAAGTGTATTATTTTTTACTTGTCTTTCCTTTCATGCTAAGTTTATTTAAATATATTCAACGACATGTAAACTTGTTGAAACTTTTATTGTGATAATCACCTCTTAAGATTTATGTAGAATTTAGTAATTATTTCTTCATTAGATGTTTGATATGCCAGCCATATTTCTAAAACAATTTACCATGTTTATAAATTCCCTCAATTGCAATTAGGTGAGACTTTATTATGTTGCACTTTTAGTTTCTAAGTAAGTGGTACTTTTATTATGTGAACTCTTTTCTTCTTTTTTCCTTAATCTTTTTTTATCTTCTAGTGAGTTCTTTTTATGACCATGGTCATGGTGACTTTAGTGAAGCATTTGCTAATTTCATAACATCTATGGTGAACAAAGTTCTTATTATCAAGTTGAAAGTAAGGCCTTTCATTTTTTTACAAGTATTATTATGGTAACCCAAACTTCTTGGTGTGAGTCACTCATTAAGCTGAGCAAATAGATACTAAAGGTGGTTGAGTTATGTGTCTCCTTTGATCATTTCTAGTGCAACCTCTGATTTTCTTTATGCACCAAATCAATGGATGTCCTAAATTTTTATGGAGTGGTACTCACCTAGGTGCTATTGAATTTCATAGTGAGTATCATAATTTTTATTTGGTTCTTGAGGTAAGAAGGGTTGACATGTTGCTTGACCCTTTTTCTCCATGCTTTAATCATTAAGGGGCATAAGGATGGGACTATGCAGTTCTCAGTAGTCCACATGCCAGTGGCTGGTTTGCAAAAGATAGTTAGGAACTGAAATTCTAAACTTTGTTTCATCATGGGCTTGGTTTGGTTGGTAGTGTCCTCCACTACCGACAAAGTGGTAGTTCTAGAGCTTAGGACCAATGAGGCTGAGATTTTAGATAAGCTATTAGACAAATTTCTCAACATAAAGCTTTTTATTAAGATTGGCAAAACCCATGAGCACATTTATAGAAAGTACTCAACATTGTAGAGATTTATTGTCATTCATTTACTTTTCATGTATTTAATCTATATTCTAACTTCCTTTAAGGGATGATGTCTCCACCATCTTTCCACCTGGCCTTGAGGTAATCAAATTTGATGGTTAGGTGGAGACCATCGCTAAGAAATTTATGGTTAACATAAAGTCATTAAGGACAATGCATAAAAATATAAGGTCATTAAGGAATTTTGGTTAACCCATGGGTGTGGGAAAACCATTAGAGTGCTTAATTTAGAATCCTTTCTTAATCTAATTAACTCTTAAGCATGATTCTAATTGCATTAGGTCCCTCTAAGTGCATTATAAATTTTAATTTCTCATTGGCATATCATTAGAGGCTCATGATTAAGTGGCTAATTAAATTAAAAAGGCTTAGGGAAGGGTAATTAAATTGACTGCTTAATGATTGGGATCTAATCAATTCATAAAATCTATTTAATTACTATCTTTAAACATATTAAGTCACCAATGCATGATGGGGTTAACATTAAGTGTCTTTTCTCCTCTTTAGGTTTTAACAATTCAAACACTAAAACTTAAATTTCATAAAAGCTTTGGTTAACCTTAAAGAGTTTTATTTGGCCTAATTTTCCTTAGGATTTACTATAATTGACTATATTATGTGCAATGTTTATTTTTCCTTTTCAATCATTATAACTTTGCGTGCTATTTATGTCATACTTTCATATTTTCAAAAGGAATCCAAAGAATATAGTTATATTTGAGTTGTATGTGTTAGATAAACATTATTATATGGTGTGGCTATTATCACTAATAAATCCCAAATTAATTTTAAAATTATAAGCTAATGATGAAAGTTTAAGTTGATGTTGGCTATAAATATTCAATAAAATGTATTTATAACTTTAAGCATGGCAAAGAATTGTTCAATTTCCATGATTCATGTGAATGTTTACATAAGTTTTGGAGTTAGAAAGTATATAGTCTGGACATGCCAGGAACATGAGGCTTTAAGTAGACCCAATGAGGTCTTAGATTACCTCACTCCCCTAATTTAACAATGGCACATACTTATTTAATTTCATTTCATGTGTATGCATGTGCTATAATTTAGGATAGGGCTTTGCTTTACATGAATAAATGACTTATTATTATATATTCTTTGCATCATTTTCATTCTTATGCTAGTGAATATGCTTACATGTATTCAAGTTAGCAAGTATATAATTTGGACATCCTGAGAATACGAGGCTTTAAGTGACCCCAAAGAGGTCTTAGATTATCTCACTTCCCTAGTTTAACAATGACACATACTTTCTTAAATCTTTAATACATGTGTACATATGCTTAACTAAAGAATGAAATCTTTATTTTCTATCAAAAATACATGCATTAACAATCATTCAAGTGTGCAAAAATATAAAAATAATTTGCATGTATAGATATGTATATTAAATCAAATATCATGAGTAGTAAAAATAAAAAGATATGTATGTTATTGATGATGAAAAGGAATAATGGAATGTTCTCCATATGATAGTGATTCAATTTCATTAATCCTAAGATTCCTTTCATGTTTGGATAGGGTTCTGTAAGATTAACCCAAACTTAGGTTTAATAAAATATTTAATAAACAATTTACTAAAGGAACCAAAGCCATAATAACCTACCATTAGAAAAACAACTTAGGATAATGATGAAGTGGGTTGAACCTCTTTCCTCTCTTTATAACAAATAGATGTTAATTAAGCATCAAGTGAACAAAAAAATGTAAATTAAAAATAATTAACCCTTTCAATGACTTAAAGTGAAACCTCCCCTAATGTTTAACTTGAACATCCTACACTTTAGGTAATTACATCTCTAAAGCCTACTTAAGACATACCATACTAAACCTTAGCACACACATTATAATGCTGAGCTACCAATTCTAGCCTTTAGGTTAGGCTAGTGTATGTTGTGATGTTATGTTTTATTTTGTGATATAATATTTAAGACTAGATGTTAGGATTATTTATGCATAGATTAGATGTTAGATCAATAATAGCCTAATGATATTTTATGCAGGGGATTATGCTAAAGGGGCTGTTGTAATAATAAATAAATATAAATGTTTTTATTTATAGGTTTCTTATGTCCCTTAGCATAATCCAATTAAGACAGGTGGGTTTGGTTACCCATGCTCAGGGTGCTAAGTCCAAATATATGAAATATAACTACTTGGCTTGTATGTTTGTTTAACTAACATCTATTTTGCAGGTGTAGTGAGATTTTATTTTTCACAAGCATATAATTTTTGTAATTAGAATTAGGATTAGTGTTATAGGGTTTAGGATGAGTAATGGCTAGAAGGCAAAGACCTGGGAGACCCTATGAAGCCCAGAGTAAAGCTGATCTAAAAGAAGAGAAGGAAAGAAAGAAAGACAATAAGCTGAAGACCCCCATAGCATCTATTTCATTGTAATTGTAATATTCTTTTATAATCCAGGTTGTATAAGGATAGAGCTCAGCTACCAAATTTCTTTTCTTTTTCGGGGTGTACAGCCATACCTGGCCACACCAGCCTTTTATTCTTTTATGAAAATTTAAATGCTTGATTATTATGTTTATTTTGTGTAATAAAAATGGCATGCTTTTCTCATGTTTCTTAAAGTATGATGATTTAATGTGTGGCCTGAATGCAATAGGTTCTTTAGAATAAAATTAAATTTTCTATCCTCATTAATAACTCATAACTAAATTTTACTATAACTCATAACCTCACCTTAAAGCCTAGGTTTATAATCAAGATAAATAAAATATTTAGCAATCCCTTAGTTGAATGTTATATGATCTTACATCATGCATATTATCATGTTTCACTCCTAAATAGTGGGTGGGGGGAGGGGTCTCCATTCTTGCATGATAGAGGATATGGTTGACCTTTGAGGGCGATCCATTGTAGTGTAGAACACCAACTTCCACTAATTTAGCTCACAACCTTATTTTATTATGAATGTAGGTATAATTGTCCAAAGCCTTGTCCAAAATGAATGCGTCAAAAATGGTGTAAAAGATTAGAAATTTTGCATTAGTTTAAGTCATGTTTCCATGCCAGTCATGATCTAGTCTCTTAGGGAGTGAGTTTAGGATTCTAGCTTCCTTCTAATTAAATAACAGCCTAAGCTATCTTTCATTTACATGAGACTGGCATACATGGTTTTAAAGCATAAGAGGTGTTAGCTGGCAGCCACTCCAGACCATTGTGAGCCCAGAAGAGTTGGGATGGGTTTATCCTCTCTTGTGGAATTAAATTATTGTGTCCCATTTTCTGATTAGACTTAGGTCATACTTTTAGCTTGTATTAAAGAAACCTAGATTTAGGTTTTGAGGCTACTTATTTCCTTTAGGCTATGATTATATGTCCTCACCTCTTTGGCATCTCCACAATCTTGTGTTAATGGATTATAAGCCCTAATATTCTAACAAAGATTCCAACTTAAACAAAAATAAATTCTCTCTTTCAAATATGTAAAGTCTCAATATAGGGTAGGCTAGAGAACTCACTAGGCTTCCTAGTATCATGAGTGTTCCCTACTTATCCTTCCTTAGAATCCATAAATAAGTCTTTCTACTTGAACCCTCCACTTGACTTTCATAAATACCCAATCCATTGATAGTCTAGCTTTTAAATCATTGGGGATATTTATTGACTACTTTAATCGAGAGTCTTCTTAAAAAATTATAATTTTCTAGGATGTAATTAACTATGAAAGCTTGCTTCCATAGGGAACTAAAGTACCTAACATTAAATAAACCTTGATGCACTTCTCCATATAAAGTAGGGGAAAGATCTCTAATATATACGAAGACCCATCTGCATTGGCAGTCCTTATTAGGTGGTTAGGTCTAGTGTAGGGTGATGTTTCCAACTTTCAAGATGGTACATCATACCTTAATGTCATACCTGATCACATCAATAAGTACCCTCTAAGATCTATGTGGTGTCCCTATGGCTCCAAATTAAAATACCACACATAGTAATGGCATCTCAAATGATGGCATGAAAGTCAACTTGGGAGCTCAACAAGGAGTTTATGTTCTAAATAAAGAATCTTGCAACCCCTAAGTCAGAACACAACTAAACAAGGGATGAGCTTTAGAACATTGAGTCTAAGCTGGTCGAGTTTTAGGATGAGACAAAGTGATAAGAAGAAAAAGATCGAGTAGTTATAGAATTGACTCGCCTTTAATATAAATAAGTAGCTAGAGGTAAAACTTTCTCATCACACTGAGGAGTTTCAATTGAAGGTGGCTAAGTTGTCTGGCCTCCTAGATTATAATGAATATAAGAGTTTATTATAGCAAAAGTTTAAGGAATGTGTTATGTTCATGATTGTCAAGTTGGTGAAATGTGGTTAATTAAATGTCAATTTCTTAGATTTTGACAACATACTCACTCTATTAGACTCAGACTCTATGTATAATGTTAAGGAAAGAAGCACTATCTAGATTTTTTGCTTTTTTAATTAAATTTTTTCTTTTATTCTTATGAGAGCAATCATATACTTAAACTTTTGTATGCAAACTACTCTTTCTGTATAAATATTTTTCTTAATGAAAGAAAGTTTATTTATGCTTTTTATCTTTACATTGACTTGATCATTAAATATACTCAGTTTATGAATGCACTCATTAAATGAAGTTGATTCTATTTTTTGTGTGAGTGTACTCACTTAATATATTCATTAAATGGATATTCTTATTGAATGTACTCTCTAATTAATTATTTTAAGTAATCATTTCATATTATTAAAAGAATATTATGACATTAACTAAAGAGCGTTAGGTTTAGTATTTTAGTTGTCAACCATAGTGAGTGTTCATCTTATACTTTAGTCACTAATCGCATGAAGTGTTACTCATTTATTTTAAAGGTGCCAACCACACAAAGTGTTAGTCTTACACTTTAGTCACCAACTATATGGAGTGTTGGTCTTTTATCATGTATTCACCAATATCATAGAGTGTTAGTCTTACACTTTAATTATCAATCACATGGAATATTGGTCTTTTATTTTACACTCACCCATCACATTAGATGTTGGCCTTATACTTTAATTTTCAACACACGGAGTGTTAGTCTTTTATTTTATATTCCCTTAGATATTTATGAAGTGTTTAAGGTGAGTGAGTTTAGATGATTTTTTTAGTTTGCCAAGTTGATCCTTGTACACTTGGGTAAAAGTAGCTTGCAAAGTGACCTAAGTAAACATACTACTCCTTGAGTCTTAACTCTAAATATTGTAGCTTACTAAGTGGCAGAGGTTAATAGGTTGAATTAGTCAAAGCCAATCTTAATTACATTGGATTTGATTTTGTTGAAGTTTAATTAGATTAATCAAATATTAATTAATAATTTAATAAATCATGATTGATTTTATTTTGATCAATATTTATAATTAAGTATTCAATTTCAGTTTAGTTTGATTTAAAGATTAGTTTAATATGTTTGGATCAATTTTTTTAGTTGAATTGAATGGTTAATCAATCCATTTTGAAATTTCACTATCTAATTAATTAAGGTTTGATCTTAATTAGAAGTTGATGGGTTAGTTATAATTAAATTGATTAATTAAGTTTTTTAATTGAGATTAGATCAATCAAGTTTGGTTTCTAATTAAGTGATTAATTTATTTAAATGGATAAATTTTGCTAGACAATGGGTATTAAGCTTAATTGAGGATTACTCGATTTGTTTGATTGAAGAATCATTAATTTTTTTGTGATTAGCTTAATCAAAATTTAATTATAAGTTGATCATAGTCTTTTATCAATTTAATTAAGAGGTTAATTAGTTTTTAATTTGTAATTGATGATTTTATGATTTAGGTTCATTTAATCAAGTTGAAACTTAATTAATTTTTATATGAATATTATTAGTCTAATTAAGTTCAAGTTTATGTTGGATTTAAGTTTAATTTAGTTTCAATGAAAGATTATATGATATTTTCTTTATTTAATTTGAGATTTGGTTAATGGTGGTCAAAGTGTTATTTTATTTATGATTTTGACTTAATATTTATTAATATTATTGTCATTTTTAATTTAACTTTAATTAGTGTTTATTTTAATGATTTATTAAAGCCCTACATTTAAGTGATTTTTTATTTGTCAATACCTCATAGGATTATATTATTCTCCTAAGGTTCTTTGATGCTAATTAAAGTGATTTAAATTATTTTATTGGCTTTGATGATTTTTTTTAGATCTTCTTAGATTTTTTTATAATAATTTATTTAATGAGATTAGACATTTTGAACTTTGAAATTTGACAACTTCTAATCTATTCATCAATTTTCCTTGCAAGCTTTATGGTATATAGGATTCTTTCTAATTTCATTTTTTTAAAGTTTCATTTTAATCATAAGTATATTTGCGGGGTTAATTATGGTTTTAATGTTTCTAATAAAACACAAATTAAGACCAGCTCATCATAAATTAATTAGGCCTTCTAATTTTCTTTAATTCCTCTCTAAAAGCATAGTCCAAAGAGGGCTTATTTAGAATTTTTTGTAGTTTTAGTCGATTTATTATAATTTTTCAAAGTTCATGTCAATTGATTAATTTATGTAATTTAACTAATCCTCTAATTAGATCTTTTTGTGGTTTAATGGGTTTCAAAGGATTTTAACATTTTTATGAAGTTCACTAGAGTCATTTATAATGGCTTGATCTCCTTGATCATTTTCCCTAATTTTGTTTGAATTTTAATTAATTATTTTTCAAAAGTAGGTCTTTGAACTTTTAAATTCAATAACATTTAGTACACTCATCATTTGGACCTAATATTTTTATGGTAATTGTTTTAACCTTAATTTCATTTTCAAAGAATTTCACATCAATTTGACTATTAATTTAGAATTAATTAGAGAAATTCTATCTTCATTCAAACCAAAATTAAACTTTAAATACCTAATAAAAATTGGGGCTTCTAAGTTCAATGGATTTCGCTAGAAAAGATGAATCCAATGAGCCCTTGTTTGTAATTTTTCTATGCATAATTTTTTTCATAATTTTTTGAAGTTTTAGGTGATTTTTAGAATTTTTAAACTCAAAAAATTCAACATTTTCTTACTTAACTCAGTCAGCTCTGACTGGGCCACCGTTCATGCGTGTTGAATGGCTATGAGTCCAGTGGCGCTAATGTGGCTTTTTGTGTGAGAAATCATGTCGACCATCCGATCTGCATACTCATCAATCTAAAGGTGAGAATCAAATCTAAAATGCTTTTTAATCTAGGTAATCCATCCCATAAATAGCATATTGGATGGCCAAGGGACCTTCTTCCTCCCAATCGATGGGAGGATGATTGGGTGGATGGGATTCTCATCTTGGGGAGGTCATCTAAACCCTAATTTTCTATCATACTCATTGAAAATAGGGTATATAGGCAGCGTATGGCTAGGAGAAAATAAATGCAAGGAAAATCTAAGGAATTTTCCTAGAATCACATGAGAATTTGCACAAACAAAGAACTTATGGATTTTCTAAAGTTTGAAGAAATTACCTCACCGACGTCCAATAGATTTCACAATTCAGATATGCTCTTAGGCATGAGATGAAGCCCTAGAAAGAATACACCCTCTTTCCTGCACCCCGATCATCTCCTCAGCCATTGGTTGAGCCACTTCGACAAAATTTGGCTAGAATTCATTATTTTATGCATGGAAAGGAAGGGGGATGGCATGGTTTTGATTATATGAGCTCTAGGAATTATTTTGAGCCAACTAAGAGAAAAATGGGCTCTCTGTCCCCATCCTTTTAATGGTAGCTGAAAATCACCATTAATGGTGGTTAGGAAGGAGATGGCCAGCTTGGAGGAGGCCTAGAGAAATCAAATTTGGCAGTTTAATTACTATAGAGCCTGCTAGATGTCTGCCAAGTAGAGATATTGCATGTGTTTAAGTGGATCTTGGATTTTGGCATCTTGCCATTGATTTTCCTCTCTCCCATGGCCTCCATTATTGACTTGAAGCTTCACTCCTTGTGGGCTGAAGTGTTAGCCTCCATGTGACAGTTTTGAATGTAGCTTGAGTCCATTTAGGTTGGATTGACTTTGTATGAACTTATCTTGACCCATTTGACTCAACTGAGTCAAGCATGTTCAATACATCAATTTAGCTCAATTGGGTTCAAATTGGGTTATAATCATGTTTGTTGAGCATTTATAATAATATAGAGTAGTTGATTTTGATTGATTTGGATATGGTTTTTATTTGAATCTATTTCAACCCAATTTGAGTTTAATGAACCAGATTGAGTTCATTTGAATCAAATAATTGATATTACTCAAATGGAGTGTGTTTTAGATTTAATTACACTTGGTTAAGTATTTTAAGTGATTTGAAGCAATTTATTTTGATTAATTTGGATTTAATTTTGAATGATCTAGCTTAGTGAGTTCTGACTTGAGCAGGTGATCAGTGGTGACTTGAATTGAATGGGCCTAAAAATATGATTGAAGTTGCCAGGAAAATACGATAAGAGAAAGTGCAAGTTTTTCATGATCAGATAGTGCAACTTGACACCTTTCAATAACTTACTCACATAGTAAATTGAAAATTATTTTCACTCTTCTTATCTAATCAAGACTGATTTTATAAAATCTTCACCAACTCTTAAATATAATAGTAACACCTTGCCTTCCTTTGCATTTTATAATAGATGTAGTGAGGTGAGTAGGCATTTGAGGTCATTGAAAGATTTCTTGTATTCTAATTTTCACTCAAACTTCTTTGCACTCCTCAATACTTTGAAGAATCATTAGCGTGGTTGCCTACCTTAGAAAAAACTTGTTCAATTTAATGACTTTTCTAATAAGTCACTATACCTCATTAGTTGTTCTTAGAGATGACATGTTGACTACTGCTTTGACATTGTCAAGATTTATCTTTATACCTTCACGGGTGATAAAAAATCCCAAGAACTTATCTTATCCAATGCCGAATGTGCATTTGAAAGTGTTATGGTGCATATTATACTTTATTAAACTAGAAAATGTTTCCTTTAGATCTTTGATGTCTTGTTCAAGGAATTTCTTTAAACTAGCAATTTATTGATATATACTTATACATTTCTCCTTTCTTGTTCTTTGAATAGTCTGTCTATCATTTTTTGTAAGTAGCTCCTACATTCTTCAAACCAAAGGGCATCATTATGTAATAATATAACTCTTCTTCAATAATAAAAGCTATATTCTCCAAGTCAATAGAATGCACTTAAATTTGATGGTATCCTGAGAATGTGTCCATAATGCTTATCACTGAGTAACCCACTATTGAATCGATGAGTCCATCTATTTTAGGAAGCAAGTACCCATTTGAGGGACAAGTTGAGTTAAAATTAGTGAAGTGCATGCACATTCTCCACTTATTGTTGGACTTTTGTACAATGACTACATTTAATATCCATTTTGGGTTCTAAACCTCTTTAATGAAGTTTGATTCAAGTAACTTAAAAATTCTTCTTTAATTAGTGCAACAAGTAAAGCCATCATTTTTCTCATTTTGTGCTTGATTGGCCAAGTATCCTTTCTAATGTTAAATTTATGGAAATCAATGTTGACATAATACCCGACATCTTAGTCATTGTCTATGTGAATATGTTTATACCCTCTCGGAGGGCTCTAACAAGTACTTCTTAGTGCTCACTGCAATAGGTTGAGGTAACTCTTTGTACTCAACTTTGAGTCTTGAGTGGTCAGTACTTCTTTAATTTCTTTAGTGATTTCTACTGAACATGACTTCTAATTATAACACATCTTCTACCTTGTGCAAGTCCTCAACTACTCATAGATAGCAGGCCCTAGATTGAATTAAGTTTCCTCTGACTATAATTTCTTCTCTTTATGTTCAAAATTTGATTGTCACATTATAAGTTGATACCCATACTCTAAATATGTTGAGTAATGGTTAGCTAAAAATAGTATAATATGTGGCAAGTGTTCATAATAACAAAGTCAGTCATAGCTATAAATTATTTTTCTCCTTTCCCCAAGTTACTAAGACAGTGATAATTTCTTCTATCTCGCTTCTTTATTTAAAAAAATCACAAAGGGGACTTCTTACCAAGGTGAGTTTTGAACTGTCTAAGTTCATCCTGTCAATCATAGATTTAAAGTTGATATTGACTATGCTCCCTTTTTTTATTAGAATACTTTCTATATTTAATAATTTGCAATTAACATAATGACAACTTCAACATTGTTATAGGGGTTGTCAACTATTGCTTGGTCTTTCTCTAAAAAACTGATTGGGAAAACCTCTATACTTGATGCCTACACCATGGATGTTGAGTTAACTTCTCTTGATCACAGTCGCTTGAGACTTACTTGCATTGATAACTCCTCATCTCCTCAAAAAATGGTGGATACTACTTGTACAATGTGGATTGCTTGAGCTAGAGGAGGCTCATTACTTAACATTGTGACTTTCTTTTTTGGCCTACTCACAATCTCCTTTAGCTTTTTTTGCTAGTATGAACTCCTCCACCAAGCTTTTTAGATGTTGACATTCCTTAGTGTCTTGCCCATGGATGTGATGATAAGCATAATACATTGATTGATCATAAACTTCATTTTCTTTCATAGGTGGTGGATGTTTGAAGTATTCCATATTTTGAATGATCTCCACTAAGTCATTGACACCCTTAAAAGTGTGACTATAATTGAAAGTGGATACACATCACGTTCATAATGAGTTGGTGGATTTTTAAATTTATTCCTAAGCCCCAATTTTTCTTCTCATCAAGCATACTTCCTTCTCCCTTTATCCTTTCTCCTAACTTTAAACTTTTCTTTTGAGAATCGCTCCAAGGGTGATCACTTTAGTGAGTCCCATATGTAAATCTTCACTATCAACTTGGTGACTTGATTGTATTATTTTGCATTCATATGGTTATTTGCTAACTCTAGTAGCTCTGCTATGTTTTGGATGGTTGAAGCACAAGAGCATATTTGAATGGACCTTCTTTGAGGCCTTAAGAGAGTGTGGCTTGTATGACTTCAAGCTCTAAATCCTTCACTTCTAACATTTTTCTTTGAAAGTGAGTAATAATCTTTCTAATTGATTTTCCTGGCTCTTTTCTCATTTGTAGAAGAGCTTGTGAATTCTTTATAGTTTTTTAAGCACTAGAAAAATGTGTAAGGAATATTATCTTAAATTTCAAGAAAGATATGATAAATCCCACTTGTAGATGTGAGAACCATCTTAGGATTGACTTTTTGAAAGTGGAGAAAGAACAATCAACACTTCATGACATTATTTAGGCCAATAGTGACATAGTTGATTCAAAATATGCTACATGATAAGTAGGGTCAATGTGACCTTTGTAAGATTCTAAGTGTGAAATTTTAAACTTAAATTAGAGGTGAGCTTTTGTGATATTCTTAGAGAAGTTATTAATGGACGTAGCATTCCCTTGTCCTCTAGTGACTTTCTCCTAGCTCATCATCAATGTTGGGCATCCTGGATAATTCCCTTCTACAATGTGAAATTTTGTAAGTCGGTGAACTAAAGGATCCTTAATTTTCTCTAGCTCTTGGACTTTCATTGTTTACTCTCTTCATAGCTATCTAGACTATGTGAGTGATATGATCCTTCATATCTTTGAAATCTTATTTTGTAACAAACTTTTGTCTATTCAGACCCATGCTTGCCAAGTTATCCAATGTTTATGGGCTTACTTCATTTGGTACCTACTCCTTATAGTTAGGGGTGTAAACGAGCCAAGCTTTCAAAATAGCTCAAAATTTTATTGTTCGTGTTCAGCTCATTTGAAAATTGCTTTGTTTGTGTTCGGCTCGTGTTTGAAATAGGCTCGAAATGCATTATTCCAAAAAATTTGGATGAAGAAGGATTCGAACCTGGGTCAATCTTTTGCATAACAAAAATTCTAACCACCAAGTTAAGCTTGTAATTGTGACAAGTAAATGTGTTCGTATGTATATATAATAATAATAATAACAATAATAACAATAATAATAACAATAATAATAATAATAATAATAATAATAATAATAGTAATAATAATAATAATAGTAATAATAATAATAATAGTAATATATAAAATAATAATAATAATAATATAATTTTTTATTTCGAGCCAGACACGATTGAACAAATGATTGTTCATGTTCGGCTCGTTTATATATCGAGCTTGAAATGTCTGAGTTGAAATTCGTTTTAGTTAATGAACGAAAGAACACGAACTACATATCGAAACAGCTCATGAACAACGAGCTTTTTTGATAGCGCTACTTACAGTCATCTTCCAATGTCAACACACCTAAAAGATATTTAATTTAAATTTATTGATGGAATGATGAAGGACTTTTCTTTAGGCATATATGAAGTAGGGCTAGATCAAGTAATGTAATGAATAAAAAAGTAAAATAAAAAGTGTAAGAAGATGCTAGAAATTCAAGTATGATAGAGAATAAAAGTACAAACAAGGGGTCAAAGTATAAGAATCATTATTTCTCTCTAAGAAAAAGTAAAAGAGCAAAAACGTGAAGATCTGAAAGTTCAACAAGTTAGAGTCCCCTGCCTCATTCAGACTCCACACCAACCCTCCCCCCTCATTAGGAAAATAAACATGAACTATATGAGCTTAATAAGAAAAAGAAAAGACTCAACCATAATATGGAGAGTAGGAAAGTAATATATGTTGAGTGACAAGCTTTGAAGTGTGATCACCGGCACTGATGGGGCAAGTTATTTGATGTGAATGTTTAGTTGCATAGTTGCGAGTCTTGTATGTATGAGGCAAATTGCTAGATATTGGTCACTTAATTAGGATATTCTTCACTTAGAGTGAATCTTTGTGGGTGAGTAAATCACTTGTCTAAATTTTGCTTCTCACTACTGGATGCCCTTTATGTTGATCCATTATTATTTATGAGTACTCGCTTGATTCATGCATACTCACTATTAATAATGAGTTATTAATATAACACTCATCCTGTACTAGATCAACAAATATTTATGCCATAACACATTTGTGACAATATTTTATAGTTTAAATGCATAAATTTATAATGATAAATATTTATTATGGCTTTAAAAGTTATGAATCATTCAACTTCTATAGCCATCTTGATTTGATTATATTAAAATACGATATTAGTGAAAAAAACTAGTAATAATCAACTTTCACATAGGCAGAGAAAACTCATCCTTCATATATGTCTTTTTTAAAATTTTAAAATCAATGCACATAATAATATGGTTATTTTTCTTATAAATAGAAATGAATTAGCAATCAAAGTAGTATATAACTCTTCCCACTTAAACCTAACATTAATCTTATGACCAATTTTTTAATGTAAGGATGTATCTATCCTTCAAGGTGCTTTCTTAATTGGAGTAATAAGTGTAATAATTTATGAGGGACTATTTTAGGAGCCGAGACCTAATTGAAATAGTCCCAATAATCCCTCAAGACTTAGAATATTTATTCAAATAAGTAATTAAAAAGCAATTTACTTATAAAAGTGGGTCAGGATCCTTTATATGGAGGTTTATGTCAATTAACTCCACATAAAACTCTATCTTTTAAACTACAAGCTTGACAAGTATAATTAGGAATCATCTATAATTCATGGGTTCTCTCTTTTCTTTATTTTTTTTTTGGAATATTTATATTTCTTGCAAAGTCTAATCTTCAATTTTGTTTAGTGGTTTTAATTTGGTATAACCATTTGCATATTTTTTTCTTGGAGTTGAAAAAAAATTTAAATAAATTTTAAATGTTTGCAATTAAAAGAGTAGAATAGTATGAAATGGGGATATCCTCTCCAAAATTAGTATCACATACAAGTACATTATCAATGCAATGAATTGATACACTGTAAAATGAAGTTACATGTTTGTGATGATGCCTCTTAAAAGAAATACCCATAGTCATTAAAATAAATACTAATAATGCACTAGTAATTCAAAGATCATATCTTGTATATTATGGCCTAAGATCAATATTCCATTTAGTGCTTAGAATAGTCTTCATCATCTTGTCATTGTCTAAACCACCTCTAAACTATATGTTTCTTAATCAAGAGATTGTTGGAGAGAAATCTTCATCGTCCACATGATGAATCTCTTCACCAATGTTACTTAAGGAACTATATTTGAGAATAATTTATCAAAAGAGAGAATAAGAAAAATATATTAATGTACATCTAATTTTTAAGAAGTAGTACCTCAACCTCTTTCTTTAATTAACATTTTGCTAACTCTTTTAAAGAAAATGAGAGTGCAATATGTAAATGTAAGAGTTGGCACACCCAAGATTGTGTGGGTGTGTGTGTGTTATCTTTAAAATTATCTTAAAATAAAAATCAAATCAAATCTTTAAAGTTCAATGAGAGAGAAACTTGATAAAAAAACTAACAATAATAATCCAAACACAATGAGTTTAATTGACATAATACACTCCCCAAATCTCCTACAAAAATTCACTAATTGTCCTTCAGCACAACAAGCTAAGGAGAAGATGCTTCTCTCCTAATCAAGTAATGGCGAAACTCTATACTTGCTCCCCTTCTTGTTCAAGGAAAGAAAGATGTCACTACCTCTCCAAGGTATCAAAATAATTCTCTTAAATAAAAAGGTTTCATAAGTTCTCAAAAGAACAAACTCTCAAGTTAAAGCATAAATCACAAAGGCAAGGTGGATGAGAAATAAAAAATTGAAAACAAAGTGTAACCTACATTGACTCCATGAGCCCCATTGCTAATTAAATTTATTTTGATAATAATAAACATATGATATGATGGAATTAATATTTTATTTGAAGTATTTTGGGAAGCTCACCAAATGTAATGTGCTCAGTCAATTCTGGAAAGTCAAGATCTACCTAGACTAGGACAATTTGGGAATCTTCTTGGTTATTATAATAATAAGATAATTAAGAGCTCAATATTATAAAAATAATAGCTTAAATATTTTTGTCTCAATTATTTGGATTATTACATATTTTTTTATATTTTAATTGCATTATTTTTTAATTATTCTTAGAATTATCTTTTCTGGACAATTTGAGTACTTACATGAGATCAAACCTTATCCATTACTTTTCAAAGTGAGTTAAATTTATTTTACACATCATTAAGTTATTTCCACGCTTGGCTCTATCAGTTATCCATTTGGTTTAGCATGAGAATTAAATTATTCTTTCATTATCAAACTTAACCTTTTCTCTCTTCTATCTTTTATTTTCCCTTTGCTATCAATATCACTTTCTATTTTTATGTTGGCTGAATTTTTCAACATTTTGGCATGAGAAATTATGTGAGATTTATTTTATTTATTTTCTCATTATTTTCCCTCATTTATTGATTTTTAAAATTCAAATTATTTGAAATTTGAATTTGAATATATTTAAATTTGAAATTGCATTTTGCCATTCAATTGTTTCTAAATCTGTTATATATTATTATGGCCCTATTACATTTTAAATTAATTCATATGGAGTTTACTTGAATTAATTGAAGCTAATTTAAATTTAAATTCAAATGATCTATGACTCTATACACCTTCTTTATTTAAATTTTTAATTAAGGAAAGTGCTTGGTCAGCCCCCCATGGTCGGCCCCCCATTATACTTGTTTTAGTTAATTTAAATTGAGTTTAAATTTTAAATCCTTTTCTATTTATTCTCTCTTGACTGAATTTAGATTTATTTACATTTATTGGGATTTAGTCCATACATGGAAATACCTTTGGCCGAACTTTCCATAATGTGGAGTTTAATTATTTTTATTTAATTAAATGATATGATTTGGCTTATAAATTCCATTAAATTAATTCCTCATATTAAGTGCATTAATTCATGATTGATCCCCTTATGGTAATCTTTGGTTGTCCCTTACATATAGAATTAGTGGATTTATTTTATTTGAATTTAAATTAAATTATTTCTTTATATAATCCCTTCATTAATTAGCAAGTACATTAATCCAATTTCATCACCTTGGTTGGCCAACCACATTAAGATTATATTTGAATTTATTCAAGTTTTATGGTGCATGCTCAATTATTCAAAATAAAAAAATTCTTTCTTAAAATGATCCCCTCTTTTTTATTTTTCCTTGGCTAAACCCTACATTATATTGGCTTATTCCTTTTTGGTTCAATCTATTTTATGTTAAATATTAGGTATTAACCTCATATTATGCTTGATGGGCTACACACTTCCTAAAGTTGAATTGGATTCAAATTTCTTAGTACGTGATCATTAAGTCAAAATTCAAATACTTACCTTAATTTCCTTTTTACATCATTGGATTTAATTCATGAATTGCTACATTATGTTAAACAATCCTTCTCTCTCATTCTCTGATGCTTTACTAGCCTCCATCATGTGGAATTTGAATTTTTTTTTTTGAAATCAAATTCAAGTGATTTGAATTTCTAATATTGAGACCTTTCCTTATTGGCTCCCTCCTACTTATTCCCTCTACTCTTATTCATGACTCACCAAACCCCTATGGGTTCAAAGTCTATTTAAAGAGGTAGTCTCCTAACTTCTCTTCTTCTTAACTCTCTCCATCTAAGCTGAACTCTTGCTACTTGAGTTCTTGGTGTGACTCTTGGATTCAAGTGCCAAAGCTCTCTTCTTCTTGATTGTCTCCACCTTCGTTGAAACCTTGCTTAAGGTTTACTTGAAGTAAATTGCATAAGATCATCTCCTCTCTTCTCTTCTTCAACAACATTCAAGAGAAAATCTTCCTCAACATCTTTCAAGCTTCTTTCAAACCTTGAAAAGATAACTTCAAGTCAATGCTTACACTTACAAGGACTTGAGTAAGAGTATTCATTTCATTTTGATCTTTTGAATCATTATTTTCATTGGTCTGATTTGAATCAAAAGAGTTATTGCTTTATTATTAAAGTATTTCTTTAAGCTTTTTTCATTTTTTCCTTTTCAACTGATTTGAAAGACTTTGTTTGTTAGATTGGACTAAAATCATAAGGTTTTTGTAAATAATATTTCTATTTTTATATATTTAAAAAAATTTTGCTCTTTCACTTCATGCAAGCTTTTATAAAATCATTTTGAATCATGCTTTTAATTAAAGTTGAATTATTCTTTACATATTTTTCAGATTTATAAAATAGATAATATAAGCTTGAGCTCTCTTTCCTTATTTGGTTTATAATTATTTAGTTGGGTTAAGTGTAAAATTCTTTTGAAATTGAGAGTTAGAAATTAAAATTATATTTTCCACTTTCTTGTTCTTTTGAACTTCGTTGGAGATGTATTTATCTGTTGTAAGAAAGTATGGTGTCAGGGTGTACTTGCCCATTATAAAAAAGTACTATGTTGGGGTAATACTTGATTGATGTAGAAAAGTATGAGAGATTAGTTTTAATCTCATTTTAATTAGTGAATTCCTAGTGTGGTATTTATACTTAGAGTCATTGGGACACCATACAAATCTTAAGGGGTACTTATTTAAGTGATCGAGTACAACATCAAGGAATGAAACACTATCTTGAAAGATAGAAGAATCACCCTATGATGAACCTGATCACCTAATAAGTACTCCTAAGGCAGATGGGTCTACATATACCAAAGATTCTTCCCTTACTATATATGGATGATGTAAAGTAGGGTTTATTTTAAACCAAAATTTTTAGTTTTCAATAGGAGCAAGCCCCCATAGTTAATTAAATTTTAAGGGATATGAATCTCTTAAGAATAATCTTGATTAATGTAGTAAATCAATATCTCTAAAGATTTTAAAGACTGCATTAAGGGCTAGGATAAATTTGTGCAATTAAGTGAGTGAGTTTTAAGTAGAATAGTCATCTTAGGAATCCAAAAGGGATTAGATAGGGAGCACTCAGATACTAGGAAACCTAGTGAGATACTCTAATATATCCTAAATTTGGGCTTTATATTTTTAAAGAGATTTATATTGGTTTAAATTAATATTTTATTTGAGTGTTAGGGTTTATATTCTCATAACATAATAATATAGAAATGCCAAAGCGGTGAGGACTTACACCAGTAGTGGAAAAGAAATGGATACCATTAAAATATATGTTTAATAGTGTTCCAACACAAGCTAAAAACTACACCTAAGTCTACTCAACAAAAATGGGATATTTTAGCACATCCTTACCTAAAGGTGTAAACCATCATGACTCTCCTAGACTTACAAATGCCTGGAGTGTCTGCCAGCTAATGCCTCTTATGATTTAAAATCATGTGGGCTAGTCTTTTATAAATGAAAAATTGCTAGGCTATTGTTTACTAGGAGTGAAACTAGAATCCTAAACTCACTCCTTAACAAGAATAGATCAAGATTGGTATGAAAATCATGTCTTAGACTAATGCAATAAAATTATAAATTATATGCAACTTTTTACTCATCAGTTTAGACTCATACTTAAATATTTTTATGTCTATATGCATGACAAAATATAGTTGTGAGCTAAATTAGAGAGAAAGAGGTGTTCTCCACTATAATATAACTGCTCTCATAGGTCATGCGATGCCCCTTATCATGTAAGAGTAGATACCCCTATTTGTAAATAATAAAATTGTATGTTTGCATGGTGTTATAACCTTTATCATAGATTTATGGGTTGCTAAATCTTTTATCTTGATTAAATGCCTAGGCTTTATGGTGATGTTATGAGTTATTATAATTTTAATTAGAGTTGATTAGTGGGGGTAAATAATTTAAATATTTAATGAGCCTACCATATATAAACTATACAATAAACATATATAATTTTAAAAACCTATGAAAATATGTCATTTCTATTACACAACCAAGATAAATAACCCAATCAATCGATTAAAAGAATAAAAGGCCGTTGTGGTTGGGTACCATCGTACACCCTGGAAAAGAAAAGATGGGTAGTTGAGCTTTACCGTTATATAGCTTGGATTATAATTACAATTTAAAATAAATTATGGGGGTCTTCAATTTTCATCTTCATGGATTGGGTTCTCCAATCATTACAGGGCCTCCTAAGTCAAAGGCTTCTAGCCACTTATCATCCTAAACCCTATAGTTCTATTCCCAAACCTATTACAAAAAACTACATTTTTATGGAAATTGGAACTAAACTATACCTACTAATAGAGATCAAATGAGCATCATGCACATCAAACAATTTATATTTTTCATCATTGGGGCTCAGCTTCTCTTTCTTGAGTCACCAAACTCAGCTATCCTAATGGTTTATGCTTAGGGACTTAAGCAATACTAATAAGCAAAAGTATTTATAAATTTTTATTATAGTAGACCTTTAAGCACAATCCCCTGTAGGAAACAACATTATTATAATATCATATTTACATCTAGACTATGAACAAACATCTAAACATCAAGTCTAAAATAATTCATCACAAAATAAAATATCAAATTGTACAAGGCACCATTCTAGCTTAACTCTAGTATCGGCGACTTAGTATTCTAAAGTGTGTGTTAGGCTTACGTGGTATGATATAAGTTAGGTTATAATGTTTTAGTTGTCTTCTAAACAAATTTTTAATTTATTAATAAATGGTGGTTACCATTTAAATGGTTAATAACTTAGGGAAATTTTAGATTATTGATTTATTTAAAGTTTTATTTGAGCTTATATTCTTAAAAGTATGAAGAGAGAAAAGTCCTATCTTACACCCTATTCTTAAGTTGTGACTAGAGGAGAATTTAATAATTTTAATAATATTAGTGAAGCAGTAAATCTTATTAAGCCCTAAAATTGGATTAAAGTTAAGTATCATTATAACCATATGAAAATCATCATAAAATTGATGGCAATAAACAATAAATAATTTAATAATGTCTCTTTGACTTTATTTCATCATTTTTTTATATTCAATTGAATTTAATATATGTATATATATGAATGAGGCATGTATGCATGAACTTTACAGAAGGGTAATTTTGCGAATTATTATGCATAAACATATATACACAAATATATTTGGATTTATACAAGTATGTCATTGTTAGACCAGGGAAGTGAGGTAATCTAAGACCTCTCTGGGACAAATGAAAGATATATATATATATATATATATATATATATATATATATATATATATATATATATATATATATATATATATATATATATATATATAAATGAATTATTTTAGATTTTAGAATGCTTAAGGATTCTAAATAATTTAACCTTGTTATGTATTTCATTACAAAGCTTTTAAGATACATGTCATTGCTAAACTAAGGAGTCAAGGTATCTAAGATCTCCTTCAGATTAGTTGCCTTGCGGTCCCGAGATGTCCAAATTATATACCTATCAAGACATGTATACCATACATATAAGTGTATATTTATATTTTAATTGTCTTAATTAATTTAGATTTACACTATGTATACTTATTATAGTTTGTGAGGAAAATAATTTGAAATTTACTAGTGGTAATAGCCACAATATTCATAAAATCATACAATCAATGTAATATTTTATTTTTTGAAATATGAAATGCATATAACACATGGACTATATATTTCTAAATTAATGGAAGCAAAGTAATTAAACATCACTAAATAACTTATTTAAATCCATCAAATCATAAGGCTACTCATAAAAGAATAATTACATGTAAGTTTAATCAAATTCTTTAGTTATTCATTTTAAGATTTGAGTTAATAAAGCTTAATGCTGAGATAAAGAAATTAAAATTATCCTTTAAACCCTCTATGTTCATTAAGTAATTTAAAATTTATTTAAGTAATTTTCATAATTTAATTAGAGCTAATTAATTATTTGATTTAATTAAGCCCAAAAGAGGCCAAAAATTAAATTAGACTTTAAACATAAGTCCAAAAAATATGAGAAAATTACTGAACATAGCCCAAATCAATTCAAAATTAATTGGTTTCTTTATAATAAATGATTCCTTCATTTATATTCACAAATATAAATGAAACCCACCTTCCAATGACCAAAAATAATTCAAACTAAATCAATTTTGTACTTAAGTTCTTTTGACCGACCTCCATGAGCTTAGTCAAATTTGCTTCCAAATCACTCCAAACTCAAGTGATTTTCTCATAGACCATTTATATCTTCATTTAAATTTCCCAAATATAAATGAAATATAAATTCAAAAAGCCAAAACCAAATCCAAAATCAAGTCAAAACCCAATTCAAGCCCTTTAAGCCAATTCCTTGTACGTGGTCAAATCCTATCCAAATCAAATCAAAACCAATGAATTTTCTCTTGAATAAACCATTCCCTCAATCATCTATCCAAATATAAATGAAACCTACAATCATCAAGTTAAACCAAAATCAACCAAGTCAAACCTTATTTAGCCCATTTGACTTGAAATGTTCAAATGAGCTAAAACTCATTTGAACCCAAATCAATTGTAATTGAATTTATATATCCATCTGAAATCCATATATAAACTCAACCAAATCAAACCTAACTCAAAATCAAGCCAACTAAACCCAATTGGCTCACTTGACCCAAAATGGCCAATTTAACCTACATGAAATGAAATCAAATTCAATTTAAATCAAACTGAATTAAACCAATGCAAACTTCATGTCATGATTGTTGATCATCCTAGGTTAATTAATTATCATGAATTGGGTCAAATCAAGTCAACTTAGCCCATTGACCAAGTTAACCGTTTAACCCATATGAACCCAAACTAGCCGAATTGCAACCTAAATCAAATTGATTGCAACCAATGGCTCAAGTTCATTCAAAATTAATTATTAGAATTGACCAAAGCCTTAGTTGAGCCCAATTTGACCAATTGGTCAACTTAACCTAACTTAGCTCAAATTGACCTTAAGTGTCAAATCAACCTAAACCCCAATCAAATCTAAATTAAACTTAACCAAAGCCTATAATATATTCCAAATGATCAACCAAACCCAAACCAAGCCATGATTCAAGCCAATTTGATCAATTGGGTCAAATTAGTCAACTTAGCCCAAATTGACCTAATGGATCAAATTGGCCAAAATCCAAATTAAATACAAATTAAAATAAATTAATTGAAACCAATTGAACCAATATACTCTAAATGATCATTTCAACTTGATCAAACCCTTAGTTTGACCCAATTTGATCAATTAATCAACCTAACCCATTTTGACCCAATTTGGCCCAAATGGGCCAAATTGACCCAAATTAAACTAAATGAACTCCAAATGACACGAAATTTGGTCCAACTCACTTTTGACTCATTTGAAATCTGCTCAAATCAAATTCAATACCAAATGATCACTTTGCGCTTGGGTCAAGGGCATCCCATGAGAAAAGACGCTCACCTAAGTGGTCATTTCTCTTCTTTGACCACTTAGCACTCATCCATTGGTCCACATAGGCACCAATGACACTGACCAACCTGACCCAAGAGCTGGTTGGGTCAGCCATGACTCATGGGGAGGTGAATTCACCTCACCTCTCCCATTGGAACATTTTACATGAAGGACTTCCACCTACCCTTGCTAGGACACCCATTTTTCATTCATGACAGCCACTTCCTATGCCTTTGCCAACCAAAATGAGCCACCTAGGATGATTCCCTTCCATTGCCAACCTTCCCAACCCAAGGACACCCATTTAGAGCCAAAAATAAAAAATGAAAGGGGATTTTTTGGCTAAAACCAAAGCACAAAAAATAGAGACCATTATTTTTATTCTCCCACTCTCATTTCTTCCTTTTTAGGGCTCCCAAACAACTAGCAAACATTTTCACATGACTTTTGAGCAAAAACCACCAAAATCAAATGGATTTTGGCAAGGAAGCGATGAGCAATGATAGATACATTGTTCTGAAGTGAAGGTGATGGTTTAGGCTCATTCCAAGGCATCTTTCTCCACTCAAGAGCATGCTCGAATCAACACCGATGCTAAAAATCATCCCAGGTGAGGTAACTTTAAAGAAAACTCATTGCTAGCTTTAGAATTTCTTATTTTGTGATGATTTTCATGTGATTTTAAGAATTTTCCTTAGAAATCCCTCACATTCTTTATTTAATACAATCTTAATATGAAATAGAAGCTTTTTGGAGAAGATCAACATAAAATTGAGCCCAATCGGACCTCATTTCACATTTTTTTGCAATTCCCCTATTTTTCTCGTCGGTTTTGCTGGCTGGAAAGCAGCAACCATCTGATCCCGCTCCTAGGGATCGAATGACTGAGATTATGCATTAGATCTACCTATTTCTGCCTTCTAAACTGGCAGATCAAATTTGGTCTGTCTGATCTGCGATTGGATAGTCTGAAATAAAATATACGTTGCGGTCCTGTTCATCCACATTTTCTCGCTCTCCTGCTGACGCGACACCTCACTAGCCAACCACATCATGCCACATGGCACCACGTTGCCACATCAGCACTATGCGGAGCTGACTGGGTTATGTAAGAAATTAGAGATTTTTTATTTTGAAAATGATTTAAATCACCTAAAACTTGAAAAATTCATAGAAAATAAAATTATTAACTAAAAATTGCAAACAAGGGCTCATTGGATTCGAGTTTTTGTGAGAAATCCAACAAACCTAAAATTATAAAATTTGATTGATTATTTTGATCTTAATTTAGGTTTTAGTAAAAATCAAATTCTATTAATTAAATCAAAAATACACATCACATGAAGTTGAAATTTTCAGGGATTTAAACTAAAGTTAAAATGCACAATCCATAAAAATTTCAAGTCAAAAGGATTTCTAGATTTGAGGATATTTTATTCTTAAGCTCAAATAGTCTATTTAAAAAGAAATAAATTAATGGAATTTATAAAAATCATGAAAAATCACTTAAATCAACTAAAACTTTGAAAAGTCATAACAAATCATTAAAATAATCATAAAATATAAATAAATACTCATTTTAAGATATTTCGGATAGAATTTAATAAAAATATTCCCAATTGATTTTGAAAAGTAATCAAGGTTTAATTTGGGTTTAATTAAAATTTTAATTAGCTGAATTACTTAATTTCCTAAATAATTAATCATAAAATTTTTGAGGTTGATTAATGGGATGACCCCTACCTCCCATAATTTTCTTGAGATTTATTGCTTGGTTAATTTGGGAAATTATTTATCTTAGCCCTAATTACTTTCTTAATTAATTAGGTGATTAATTAACATTCTAAATAGCAAGGAAACCATTAATTAATCTTGCTAATCATTGTGGAACAAGAATGGGCATGGGGAATGAGATTGAGACCTCTTTCCCATTCTTTTCCCTAAGTTCATTTCACTTGACTTGAAACTAATTAATTTAGGACTAGTTAATGGTTTAATATACTAATTAAAATGGATTAATTAATCAAATTAAAATCATAATCATCCCATATCTCATCTAATTAAGTTTCTTGGGTAGTTCTTTAGGTGTTTAATAACCTAAATCTATTTAAGGAAATTATGGCTAACCTACATGTGTGGAGAAGCCATAAAAGTACTTAATTAAGTTCCTTAATCTAATTAATTATTAATTATGAGCTATTTACATTAGGTCCTTTCATTCTTAGGATCATTGCAAGTTAGTTTTCATGCATATCATGTTGGCTCACAATTATTTAATTAATTACTTTAAGGTAACATAGGTAAGGTTTTAATTAATTGATTTGATCCATACTTAATCAATCCATAAAATCAATCAACTTGCTTCTTATTAAATCAAATTAACTCACACATATGGGGGATGGGATTAGGATTAGCAAATCTTTCTCACATCTCTTAAATTAAGTTAAACATAAAATCAAAAGTGACATTAAGAAACTTTGGTTTATTTTAAATAAGCTTATTTAATATGACTGTCCTTAGAAATTAATTGAATTGAATGAAATTATGTGCTTATGTTCTTTTATTTCTCTCCAATTGTATTAATGTTGTATGCCACATGTAATCATGCATTCATCATTTTCAAAAATTAATTAAATGAAATAATTTCTTTTATATCAAGTTGCATGTGTTGGCTTAAATTAAAAATATGTGTGGTTATTATCACTATTAAATAGAAAATTATTTTAAAAGTATATAAATCAACTATAACACATAGAGTAATAATAATTATGAGTACTTATAAGCATGTATGTGCTTACAACTTAGGACATGTGATATGAAGTTCTCTTTTCTTTAATCCTCATGAATTTACATAAGGATATGAATATTAACAGGTGTATAGTTCATTTGAAAAAAACACAACACTTGCTTAGGTTTATTCTTATGTATATTTATGTTAAAAGTTAGATAGAATTTTAGCTAACATGTATAAATAAATCAAAATGCAATTCTTGCATATTTTACATTCTTATAGTTGTTTGTACACTCATGATTAATTAAGAATAGAGGGTATATCTAGTCTAGACACTCGGGGAGGCACGGCTTTAAGTAGCCCTAAGGACTACCTCGCTCCCTGGTCAAACAATGGTGAAGTACTTGCTTATAACTTTTATATGCTTGTGTGTGCATTTGGCTAATGAATGAAAACCTCACCTTATTCCATATGCATAATTAAAAACAAAATTACATTTTTTTTGCATGATTTCTATTCTTATAGTTGTTTATACATCCACATATATTTAAGAATAGCTGGTATATCTAGTCTAGACACCCAGAGACACACGGCTTTAAGTAGCCCCAAGAAGGATCCTACCACATTCTCCTAGTCAAACAATGGTGAAGTACTTGCTTAGAACTTTCATACATTTGAATGTGTATTTAGCTAACGAATAAGAATCCTCTTTTTCTATAAAATAAATCATTCATACATTCTACATTTAAGTGTGCCAAAAATATATTGTATGCATATATATGTTTAGGACTTAATCATATGCATGCTACATATGATGGAAAGAAATGAACAAGCATGTGTTGTGTGATAGTAATTAACTCCAATTAATCTTAAGATACCTTATTTATTGAATGAAATTATTTAAAGTGAACCTAAACTTAATATTAATTAAAAATAATTAATAAGCCATTCATTAAAGAGAATTGATTAATTAATATGCTTTAGATGTAGCTTAAGATAGAGATAAAGGAGGGTGATCCTCTCTTTTCTTCTCTTTATAACACTTAATTGTTAAGTGTAAACTGAGTGAAATAAAAAAAATATTAAGTAAAACTTACAAATCAATTAAGCCACTTAAAGTGAATTAATCTTTTATAATTAAATCCACTTAAAAAATTATAACAAAGCCTAGTTAAGGCATACCACACAAGCCTTAATACACACACATTACAATTAAGTCATCACTTATAGCTTTATGTTAGGGTGGTGCATGGTTTGATGTATATTTTATTTTGTGATGTATTATTTTAGACTGGATGTTACGGTGTATGTTTCATAGACTGGATGTTCAGCCATTATTAACCTAATCATATTTTTACACAAGATTATGCTTAAGGGCTACTAAAAAATAAATATAAATGCCTTCTTTGCAGGTTTTTTAAGCCCCTAAGAATAATCCAAGTTAGGACAGGTGGGCTTGGTTACCCATGTGCAAGGTGCTAAGTCTAAATTATAAATATAATTGCTTGGGTGGAATGTATGTTTAGCTAACCTCTATTTTGCAAGTGTAGTTAGATTTACTCTTTCCATTTAAATATAATTTTGTAATTAGGAATTAAGATTAGTGTTATATGGGGATAAGGATGAGAATTGGATAAAAGGCTTTGTCTTGGGAGGTCATTTGATGCCTTTGAAGTGGAGGAAATTAAATCAAATGGAGATATGAAGAAATGAAGGAGACATGAATAATGAAGATGAGGACCCCCACAACATGTATTCATCCTTAATTGTAATTATCTTTAATAATCTAGGTTGTATAAGGGTAGAGCTCAGCTACCCTTTTTTTGGTTGTACGATAGTACCCAACCACACCAACCTTTTATGCTTTTATGGTAGCTATAAAATATTTGATGTTATGTTTAGCTAGTGCATTAGAAATGATATTCATTTTCATAGTTTCTTTATGATTCGTGTTAGTTGTATGGCCTAGATGCAATTTGGCTCTTATGGAAAGATAAATCTTTTACCCAACTATTACTCATAATTAATTCTTTAAATAACTCATAACCTCACATAAAGACTAGACATTAAATTAAGATACTTAAAAGATTTAGTAACCCTTTAGCTGTATGGTTGTATGTCTAATATCATGCATGCATCTTCTACCACTCTTGCCAAAATGAGGACCTCCGTTCTTGCACGCATGGGAACCACTTGACCTATGAGATCAACTTCTACTGATGGAGCTTCACCCTCTTCTCTCTTGATTTGGCCCATAACTCATTTCAACATGCATTTAGGCATACAAAATCCCTACGACCTTTGTCAAAATGAAGTGTCAAATACAAATAAAATTTGAAAATATTTGCATTAGACTAAGTTATTACTCATACCACTCATGCTCTAGTCTCTTTAGGGAGTGGATTTAAGGACTCTAGTCTCTTTCTAAATAATAATAACCTAACTATCTTGCAAAATTATATGACTTGCCTATATGGTTTTAAAGCGTAGGAGGAGTTAGCTGGCTGCCACTTCAGGCGGTTGTAAGTCCAGTGATCGGGTGATTTATCCTCTCTTATAGAGGTAAACCATATACCCATTTTCACTTAGACTTAGGTCACGCTTTGGTTCTTGCCAAAGCTCCCTAGATTTAGGATCCAAGATAGTTGTTCCTTTAGGCTACAAGCATAAATTCTCACCTCTTAGGCATTTCCACAACCTTGTGTTGTGAGATTATAAGCCCTAGCCTTCTAATAAAATTCCAATTCAAATATATAATTCTCTTCAACTTCAAACATATAATGCCCAACCATATGATAGATTGGAATGCTCACTAGGCTTCTAGGATCATGAGAATTTTTTACTCATTCCTTTTGGCTTCTCAAAATAAATCTTCTCCTTGAACTTTCCTAATTGATTTTCCAAATATAACCAATCCTTTGATAGTCTAACCTTGAAATCTTTGGATGTAATTAACTAATTATCTACTTTGATTGAGAGTATTTCTAAAGAAATCTCCTTCCTTATGATGTAATTAACTTTGGGTGCTCTCCCCCATAGGGAACTTTAGACTCGATTTAAATAAACCCTACTTTATTCATCCATGTAAAGTAGAGGAAAAATCTCTGGTATATTTGAAGACCCATCTTAGGAGTCCTTATTAGGTGATTTAATCCATTGTAGGGTGGTGATTTCTACCTTTCGAGATAGTGCACCATTCCTTGATGTCATACCTTATCACCTCAATAAGTACACCCTCAGATCTGTGTGGTGTCCCCCATACACATTATCGAAAATAAATACCACACACACTTTTCACTATATTTAGGCCATATAGTGCATCGCTTCTAGGGGATTCCCTAGCATTAACAATATGTTATAAAGGATTCATGTCATGATTATTTAGAAAAGTTTTACACTGGTTGTCGACTACCTATCGTAACCCTCCACTTTTCATATCTGGACTTGGGACCGATAAAGGTAGTGTTGCCCTAATTAATTTCTCTATTCATCATTATTATTCTAATATTTATTTAAGCTCCCATAACAATTTTCAAAACTTTTCTAACTATACAAATTTATGAAATACACAAAATGACCCTTAAGGGTTTGAAAAATTGGATTTCCCAACTAATTGATCTGAAGTAATTAGGGGAGGTAGATATCATCACAAGGAACATTCACATAAACTTTGAAGTCAATTAGCCAAGTGAATAAGATTTAATTTTACTAATTAAAAAAATAGTCAAACCTTATTTAGTCATTGTACACTAAATAAAAATTATGACTTATTTTTCCTAAATTCTCTCTTTTCTAAGCTTTCCAGAAAGTATTAATTTATTTATTTTTTTAAATTTTCTATAAATAGTTTTATTTTATAATTTTTTTGGCTATTTAATTGAGTTTTAAACTTAATTAATCAATTTACACTATCGACACCGCATCAATGCTGACGTGGGAGCGCTTTACATACGGCACCGTATAGTTCATTATTTAAAACATCCTGTGTGACATGCTAAATCAGTGGTAGTGGACACCATTTCATCTCAATTTTTTGATCATAGATTTAATGGCCATGATTAACCCCATTTTTAAAGGATTAAATCAAATAATCTCTAATGTGATTTATCACAACTATCCATTCTAATAATGTATAATGGATGACTGATGGTCCATCATCAACCTCTAGTGAGGGACAAACGTCATTCATCTCTTGCCACTTAATTTGAACTCAGTAGAGTTTATTTCATGAGGAATTTGATTCAAAATTGATTAAGAAGAGAAATTAAGGGGATCCTATAGCTTGATTCGTGCCAAAATGACACTTTAGTTCACAAAGGATCAACCCCTAATGGCCATGCCTATGATTTAAAGAGATTACCTCACTAGGGCTCAAGATCAATATCCCAACATGTGAAGTAGCTTTGCCTTGACAAGGCAAAGCCATATTGAGAAGATCTACTTTTTCCTCCTTATTAAATGCTCCCAAAGTCAAACTCCACTACTACTCGCCAGAGTTGATCAAAATAGGTGCTTTGATAATCGAATAAAGTGCACATCAATTCATTCTTGCTCATAAGGACATGAGAAAAAGTGTGGGAAGAGTTCATTTATCTTTGGTTATGTCTTGGTGGAGTTGGGTATGGGAAGTGCTCAGGTTTGTGGTGGTGTTGGCCTCACTGGTGGATGAGTGATCAAGGGACTTTATAAACTTGGAGGACTTGCTCTAGAGCTAAGAGTGTGTGTTTAGTTTGAATAGGGGAGGAGATCTATACCCTCCTCACCAAGTGAACCAACCAAAGAGGTTGGTTTAATCCTTATCAACTAGCCAAGCAGTGGGGGTAGCCTAAAGTGGCATATAATTGATATGTTGGACCCCTCTTAATGGTTGGAGGAGTTTAGTGGCCTAGCATGAAGTGGAAAACTCATGGTTAGTGAACCAAGGGCTATCTAAGGTGAAGGTGACTTCATCTTAGTCAATGGCTAAGCTTAATAGCTTTAGGTCAAGTTTAGTGAACATAAGTGAGCTCAAGGCATACTAAGGGTATTGTGTTGGCCAAAGAGAGGGTTTAACCATTCCATTTTAAGATTTTATCTAATTTGAAAAAATTGGTTCACTTGATTTGGTTTGAATTGGGTTCACCTTGGGTTGGGTCCAGGGGGGGAGTTGGGACGGGGGTCCAAGGATGAGTCATGCTAAGTTTGGTTGGGTTTAGCTCATTTGGATCTATATAGGTTAATTTAGATATAATTGGGTTAAGTTGACCAATTTACCAAATTGGGCCCAAGGGGAATTGGGTTAAGTTCAAATGATGATTTAGAATTTATTGGTGTAATTGACTTAATTCATATTGCATTGGATTTGAATTTAATTGACTATTTTGGTCAAATTGGCTAAATTAGGTTGAAATTGTACTTGAGTTATGTTTAGTTGCCACTTTCAAGATGATTTAAGGTTTTGGTTTGGTCCAATTTAGTTTAGATTGTGTTTTGGTTCAAGTTAACCCTTTAGGTCAAATTAGGCTAAATTGGTCAATTGAGTGCTCAAATTGGCTTCAATGAATGATTTATAAGTGTTCAATCATCAATTTGGGATTGATTGTAGTCATTGGTTTAATTCAATTTAGCTTAGATCAAGTTGGTTCAATTTGGCACTTTAGGTCAACTAGGGTCAAGGGTCGAATTGGCTCAATTGGGTTTAATTGGTTATCAAATCATGATCAACAATCATTTTAAAGATGATTGGAATAATTGATTTGGTTAAACTTGGGTTGAATCAAGCTTTGGTTTAACATGGGCTTTTAGGTCAAATTAGGTCAAGTGAGCCAATTAGCTAAATTTAATCAATTGGAATTAATTGATGATTGGGATATGATCAATTATTTATTTGGGCATAATTGATAGCTTTGACTAGAATCAATTTGAATTAGATTGGATTTTGATTCTATTTATGCTTTTAGGTCAATTTGGGTCAAATGGGCTAAGTGAGTCAATTGGTCAAATTAGATTGCAATTAAGCATCAATCAAGTTCAATTATAATTTAGGAGGGTCTAGATAGGTTCAATTTCAAATGAATTGGATCAATTCTTAGGTTTGGTCTATATAAGCCTAAATCGATCATATTAGGTAAACTTAATCAATTGACTAAATTGAGCCTTGATTGGGTTGAGTTGGGCTTGAATTGGTATCTTAAGTTTCAGATGTTCATTTGATAAAAATCAATTTGGTTTTGGTTTGGTTTGGGTCATGGTGACCTATATGGGTCAAGCAAGCTTGGGCTCAGAGGGGTCCTATAACTTAGTAGACTAAAACACTTAGTTTTGGTCATCAAATTTAGATGTATTTGGTGTTAGGGTTGATTTGGTTTCAATTTAGTTTAGGTATAAGAGTTAGTTTGGACTTAGGGTAGATGTGTTCTACCTAGCCTAAGTTGTGATCTAACCTTAAAGTTGGGCCCTATGAGTCTTCAAGCTTGTGATTGGTGTTCATCTAGCCACTATAAGTGTCTTAGTTCTAAGAGAGCCTTAGTGTATAGATTGGCTCCTAGGTTTAAAGAGGTGATTGTAAACCTCACCAAAAGTGAGGTCAACAAAAGGACCCTCAATTGGTGTGGTGTAATTAAAAAGGCACACCATACATATTGGCATTGATCGAGCAGGCCAAAGAAGTTTAAGAGATGGAAAGCCAAAGGTGCTTATGCTAGTTCAAAAGTTAAGTGAATTTGGTGTGAGCCACAAAATAGATTAGTTTAAGAGATTAGAATTCAAAGTTATAAAGAATTCTGGAGTAAGTATCTAGGATACTTAAGGTGGATTATAGGTCCAAAAAAATACATGGTTTGAATTTGCTAATGCTTGAATTTGGAAATAGGGGGAAAGTCCCCTGTAGAAGAAGATTGATGTTTGATTTGATTGAATTTGTTTTTTTTTTTTTTGTGCTAAGGGCACATAGGGAGAAGCACCTTGGGAGTTGAATGACTTAAGTCAGCTTATTGGTTGATTTGTGCAACTGGCACGAGTGTAAACTTTGTATGGATTGAATGAATTTGACTTTCATGCTAGAAGCATGAATAGAAGTCCACTGAAGATTAAAAAAGATTGAATTTGGCTAGTTGAATTTGAGTTGATTGATTTGGAGTTGATTTGACTTTCACGCCAGATGTACGAATAAAAATCTATTGGGGATTGGCCGGGATTGAAGTTGAGTTATTTTGATTAGTGTTTAGAGCACAAGAAGAAATCCACCATGGATTGATGTTATTTGATTGAATTAATTTTGATTTGATTTAATATTTTTTAATTGGTTTTGATTTTGTGATTATTTGGTAAATAGATATGGACCCTATCGGTTTGTAATGGGCCACACTAAGAAGGGGCTATAGGAGCCTAGACTTGACTTAGATTTACTTACTTAAAGGGGTAACTCGCTTATCCATAGAATGGTGCTACCCAACCTAAAGAGGTAATGGCTTGATTCAAACTTAGAGTAGTCACTTAAAAAAGGGGCCATGAAGCATGATCCCAACTCTAAATACATGAGTATGGACTCAATTAGTTTGTGATGAGTCACACTAAGGAGGGGATACAAAAGCTTAGAATTACCTTAGATTTACTAGCCCAAAGAAGTAGTCTACCGACTGCATAATAAAGACTATCCAACCAAAGTGTTGCCCATCAGTTTGATTTGGTTGAACTAGGAAGAAACCATGGGGACTCATATCTTCTTAATAGAGTCAACACACTAGGTGGCATACTGACCACGTAGTATGCTAAACTAACTTAGGGTGACTACTAAACAAGAGCTGTTGGGGGTCTTATCTTAACTTGAAGTAGTCTAGGTCATTCCTATGGGGAGTTTTGTTGACACTACCCAAAAATAGAATATCTATTTGGAAATGGTGTAACTATGTGTCTTATCCTAATCCTCAAGATATTTTGTGTGTGTTTGTTTAACCTGGACCCTATTGGTTTATGATGGGTCATACTAAGAAGAAGCCATGGAAGCTTTGGCATACCTTATATTTATTAGCCTAAATGGAGGCTACTATTAAAGGGGAACTATCCAATTCAGTAGTAACCTAGGTCATGCCTAAATGGAGTCATAAATACGTTATCCATGTGGAATGCCCATAAGGAAAGTTATCTTTGGGGATCTATCCTAATCCATAAACATGTATATCCTATTGGTATACGATGACCAATTGAAGAAGAAAGTGTGATGACTCACATTTGCCTAGATAGTATTATCCACCATGCTATCAACAAGGAAAATACTAGCCAACCTAAGGTTGTCATCAAATTGTAATGATTAATCTAGAAAGAAAGCATTAGGGACTCATATCTTCTTATTCAAAACTGATCATAGGGATAGTTGTCAGCTAGACAATCTCTGTCGAACTTAGGGCGACTACTAAGTGGGGGATGTAAGGGCTTAGTCCCAAACTTGAAGTAGTTAGAAGAAAAGGAGCTGTTAGGGGTCTTACCCTAATCCCTAAACATATATTTAGACCTAATCAATATATGATGGCTAGTTCAAGAAGAAAGCACGGATGCTCTTAACTTTAAACTCGGCCATCGAGGTAACTTATTGACCATGTAATAGGTTATACCAAACTAACAGGGTGCTTATCAGTTTTTGGTGGTTAAGCTAGGGAAAAAAATGCATGGTTTCCATCCTCCTAAGCAAGAATAACA
The DNA here is from genome assembly GCA_021442155.1 of Cymbidium sinense. NCBI lineage: Eukaryota > Viridiplantae > Streptophyta > Magnoliopsida > Asparagales > Orchidaceae > Cymbidium > Cymbidium sinense. The sequence goes on along the minus strand of CM038233.1, from coordinate 28,120,094 downwards.
TCTAGGGTAACTCACTGGTTGTGCAACAAAAAAAAAACACTGACCTATGGCGAAATCTAAGTGAAGGTCGTTGGGGGTCTTATCTCAACTTGAAGTAGTCTAGTCATGTTTATGTCCATTCTTTGTGCTAAACATTATGTTTTTGATGTGCTAATTAGAATAATATTATATTTGGGTTCTCTTATACATATCATATTCCCACTAAGAGTGAACTTTGAAGATTACTCTAAGGTTTAAATGTGGTAAAGCTTGAGAGAAATGACTTTTGAGAGAGAAAATAATTTTATAGGTGAAATATATTTTATTGATGAAATTTGATTTAGACAGAATCATGCATAGTATTTCTTCAGGTAAAGCCTGTTGATTGGAAGCATTATACATTTATCTTTATGGTTGATCAATTGAATTGACTCACCTTGATAGGCCTGTTCTATGACAAAAGGGTCTTCCCATGTTAGTTCAGACTTGTCTCCCATCATGCGATGAGTGACAATAGATCTCCTAAGAACTAAAATGAGCTCTACAATCCAAAAAAATGTTGGACATACCAACTTATTGTGAGCTTGAGCCATTCATGCTTTGTACAACTCAAGATTTTGGTATGCTTGAGGTGCATTCCCTCAAGACCTTTGAATTGTTCCAACTATAGCTAAGCGTTCTACTTGATCATGATTTTATTGGTTATGGCAATCCTTAGCAATAGGAGTTGGACTTATAAGGGAATAACGACTTCAAACCCATACACTAAGGAGAAGGGAGTGGATTATGAATAGTATGGTAGGCCCATAAGGCATCAACTAGCTGCTCGTGTCATTGTCATTTGTTATCATCAAGTGTAATATTTAGGATTTGAATAAGAATCATGTTGATGGCCACAACTAATCCATTCACTCGAGGGTAGTAGATGGTAGAGTATCTCCAATTTATGTTGTGTCTATTGAGTCCATGAGCCATATTACTTATAAAGTTAATTTTAATGATAACAAATATATTATTCGATGAAACTAATATTTTATTTCTAGTGTTTCAGGAAACTCACCAAACTCAGTAAGCTCAATCAAATTTGGAAAGTCAAGATTAACTAAACTAGGGTAGTTTGAGAATCTTCCTAGGTTATAAAATAATAAGACAAACAAGAGCTCAATAATATGCAAATAATGATTTAAATAATTTCGCATCATTCATTTAAATTTTTACATAATATTTCATATTTTATTTGCTCGATAATTTCAATTATTTTTTAATTACCCTTTTTTAGATAATTTGAGCATTTATATGAGTTCAAGCCTTATCCTTTGCTTTTCAAAGTATGTTGGATTTATTTCACACTTCATTAAGTAATTTACATGCTCAATCTTATTAATTATTTATTTATTTTTGTATGAAAACAAAATTATTCTTGAATCATCCTAATTATTCATTTTTCTCTCTCCTATCCTTGTATTTTCTCTCTCCTATCAAAATCGTCATCCTATTTTAGTTTTGGTTGAATTTTTGTATGAATTTTGTCATGATATTTTATGTGGGATTTATTCATATTATTATAATAATATTTTTCTTTATTTGAATTTTTAAAAATTCATTTTGTTTGAATTTTGAAACTAAATATTTTTGAATTTAAAAGAATTATCTTTGCCATATGTGGCCTAAATTTATTTTACTCTTTTATGGCTTAGCATGTCTGGCCCTATGCTTATTAATCTTATCTTAATTGAATTAATTTGAAATAATCTAGATTAATTTAAATTCAAATTCAATTAAGCCTTGATTTTACGCATTTTCTATTCTTTCAATTTCATGTTTGAATTATTATGGCCAACCCCTCTAAATTTATTATTGATTGATTTAATTTACATAAAATGATTTAAATTACTTCAAATTAATCATACATGTTATATTCTTGATTAATTGCATTAATTTAAATTATATTCATTTTTAGAAATGCTTTGGCTAAAAATCCCATGTAATTTCTCTTGATTTATATTAATTAGATTTATCTCTTTTGGCTTGCCATATTTAATCTCTTCAAATTGTTGATTTAATCTCTTATATATATGTTGCATTAAATCATGATTGAACTCCTTTAGGAAACTCCTTTGTTGTCTCATGCATAATTGATTTTTAATTTATTTTAAATTTAAAATTTATTTTGAGTCACTTCCTTAACTGATTCCTTAATTAATTAAGGAGAACTTATTTATGTTAATTGAATTCAAAATAATTCACTTCACTCTTGCATGGTCAGCCTCATTGCATTTGAATACACATGAATTCAAATTTTAAATCTTGTGTTCATTTACTCTAAATTCAATGACTTGCCTTACTAATTTTTCCCTCTCTTTTTCCTCCTTGGCCAGAAATCACATGTAGCATATTCTCTTGATTTTATTTAATTGACTTGATTAATTTCTTTCCCTCATCTCTCCATTTCTCTCTCTCTCTCTCTCTCTCTCTCTCTCTCTCACTCACTCACTCACTTTCTTTATCTCTCTTGTCTAAAATTTAAATATCCTTGTTAAAAATTATTTTGCATGTGCTCATTAATTTGAAATCAAACTCTTTCCTTATTAATTTTTCCCCCTCATTATTTCCCTTCTCTTCTCCTTTGGCTTAGCCTAAATTCTCATGACTCTAAGGTTATTTAAAGAGGTTGCTTCCAAACTTCTTTCTCTCTTTCAATTTTTTTTCTTGATTCATAAGTGCAAAACCTCTCTTCGAACACCTTGGCCGAAATCCATCTTGGAGCTTGCTTGGATTGAAGTGAAAAGATCTTCCCCTCCCTTCTCATCTTCAACAAATCTTCAAGTGGAGATTATCATTAATATCCTTCAGGCTTCTTTTTTATGGTGAAAAAAAATTTCAAGTCCTAGAACCCATTGGATACATATAAAGGACTGAGTAAGAAATGGCTTTCAATTATTCTCTTGAATATTTAAGTTCTTTAGCTTGGTTGAATGAAACATGTTATCTTTGTATTGTTAAGGTATCATCTTATCTCTTTCATTCTTCCTTTAAAAGATTTGAAAGAATTTCTCTTTAACTCGATTGAATTGAATTTACTTTCATAAGGCTTTCATAAACTTTGATTTATTGAATCTTGTTTTGAAAAGTTATTAATTTTATTTTTGTGCAATTGCATTAATCTTTATATTCCACTTTTACACATTATATTTTAAAAGTTCTAAGTTCATTCATTCTTATAAAACATAAACATAAGTTTGAGCTCCTCACTCTTATTTATGTTTATATTTTTAATTGGGATTGAGTGCAAAAATTATTTTAAAATTTGAGAGTTAGATATTTCAAATTAAATCTTCTTTTTCTTGTTCTTTTGAACTTTTGTTGCAGTTGTACTTGCTCGATATAGGATAGCATGTGATTGGGGTTGTATTTGCCCAATGTCGGAAGGTACATGTTGGGGTTGTACTTTCTTGATATAGGCAAGTATGGGAGATTGGTTGTAATCTCATTTTGTTTACTGAATTTCTAATCAATGTGACTAAGTTTAGATGTAGGCCAATTTTTGGGTTGGACTGAACCATGTAAAAATGTTCTTGTCTCAAGCTTTTACTTTTCTACAATTTACTTTATTATGCTTGGTTGTTTGGTGTTTTTTTGTTTCATTAAAATTCTCTTATCTCTCTTTCGCAGTTAAGTTTTCTATAGAAATTAAAATTAAGTTTAACTTATAACATTTTTAAAATCACCCAATTCACCCTCCCTCTTGGGTGTAATAGCCTCTTAACAATGTCATCTAGTGAAGTTATTGAGCTATATATTTTTTGAATGTGGCACCATTATCAGATATAATCCATCAAAGTACACCAAATCTATATATGATATAGTTCTTGAAGAATTGAACAACATTATGGGTTTTAATTTCTCATAATGGATTCAATTCTGTCCACTTAGAGAAGTAGTATATAGCTGCTAGAATAAATCGATGACCCTTGGAAGAGGGTGAGTCAATTGAACCCACTATGTATGTATTCCAACATTTGAATGGCTAGGAGGCTATTATTGGATGGAGAATATTGGGTGGTTGATGTATGACTACTCTGCGCATCTAACACTAGTGGAAACAACATGCTACATTCATGCAATCTATGATTATCGTTGGCTAGTAGTACCCAAGTCTTTTAATTTTAGCTTTCTTCTTCAAACTAGATTAGAGGGCTCCATACAGTCTTAAATATACCACAATCATAATTTTTTAGGCATTGTGTTTGCCTAAATAACATAATCATATGTGATCAAAGGATCGTTGATATAGAGTGTCATCAATGAGAGCATAAGATAATGCTCTTTGTTTGACTTGATGGGCTTGAGACTTCTCTTGAGGTAGTTTCTCTCCACTCAAATAACTAATGAAGGGTTGTCTCCAACTGTTCCCTAATCCTTTTCAATGATGGCAACCTCCCCTTCAAGAGCTTGTTTATTAATGAGTATAACATCGATGCGAGAGAGAGAGAGAGAGAGAGAGAGAGAGAGAGGACCTAATGGTTGCATACCTTTATCAATATAGACTCATCGTCTAGATTGGCCATCTCTTTAGTGAGGTTAGCTAAAGCATCGGCTATGGCATACTCTTGTTTGAGAATCCTATAAATTACCTCCAAAATTCACAACAATAACTTCATAATGTACTTATGGTAGAGATAAAATTTAGGTTTAAAAATTTCTTAAGATCTAGTGATTTGATTGACCACTATTGACATTATTTTTGGATGAGGTTAACATCATTTCTAAAATTAGTAATTATGATAACTAATCCTATATTAGGAAGCTCCTAATTAAGCACTTAGAACACTACACCTAGTGACCTAGTGCATCCTCTTTAGGTTTGATCTAACCTAATGGGTTTAAGTAGACTTAACCCAAATCTCAAATATAAATTAAATCAAACACATTTTACCTAAAAGTCAAATTCATTTGAGTTTAAAGGAAGGTGATTAAGGTGATTAACCTAATTACCTATTTAAGCATAAAATTAATTAAATCTAAAAAAAATTTAAATAAAATAAAAAATCAAAATAAACAAAATCAAATTCAAATCAAATCAAATAAAAGAAAGTCAAATTCAAATCAAGATAAAAAATGGTCAACCCTTTAGACATGAATTTGACTTATGTGGGTCCCACCAAGTCAAAGATCGACAAACCAAATTTGACCAAATGAAATTATTCTAAATAATTTAAATAATAGAATAAAATTTTTAAACGTGAATTTAATTAAATTTAAATTTTTTTAGGTTTTTTCTAGGCTAATTAGATAATTTGATTTAAATGGGCCTAAATGAGCCTTATTGGGTTCAAACCTAAATTAGATTGAAATCAACTCAATTTGATTATCCAAAATTATTTGAAAATCATAATTAAACACAATCCAACCAATCATTAGGTATAATTTGATCGATTTGGTCATTTGTCCCAAATGGTTCAACTTAGCCCATTAAGCCCAATTTGCGTCAAATGGATCAAAATTGAAATCAATTCCAAAACAAATAAAATTAATCACTCCAAATCATTTCACACATGTGATTAAATATTATTGGGGTCTAAACCTACTTTGATTAAGTCAAATTGGTTACCATAACTCAATTAGACTTAATTTAACCCATTTAATTCAAAATGGGTCAAATTAGGATGAAATTAAATTAAACTCTCATGTGGCATGGGCTAACTGAATTCTCAATTATCCATTAAACAATCAATACTAATTAGAACTCAAATTCAAATTTAAAACCAATCAATCAAAAGAAACATAATTAATATATTTTAATTAAGTCAAATCTAAATGACATGAACTAGGTCCAATCTTCAAACCCAAGTCAAGTGGACTTGAGTTTAACCTAAGATTCACCTTAGTTTGATTTGGCCAACCAACCACTAGCCCAAAGGGATGTGATGGTCATGCCAAAAGTCAAGGATGTGCCATGTGTGATGAAGGTACAAGGAGATGAGGTGTAACCATGGCAAGAAGGTATGAATCCATCCAAAGCTAAAATAAACAAACCTCAAAACTAAAATTGAAACTCGAATCTAAAAAGGCCTGGCAAAGTCTTGCAACACAAACTCATTTTCTTTACACACTAGATTATTAGGTCATAGACCCTAGACTTAGGTTAAGTTGATCTGTGATGTGATGTGATATTTTTCTTATTTTGTAGTGTACTATTTTAGATTGGATGTCTTGGATTATTTACTCGTTATACTATATGGTAGGACATTCTTTTATAACTAATTCTATCTTCTATAGAGGACTGTGCTAAAGGTCTATTGGAAGAAATTATAAAAATTATTGTTTGCATGCACGTATTGAATAAAATTTTTAGCATAACCTAATAGGATAGGTGGACTTGGCAAGCAACTAATGCTAAGCTTGTATGTTTGCAAATATAAATGTTGGTGTATTGTTTGCATTTTTCTAATGTTTGTTTTGTAGGGCTTAAGATTTATTTTTGAAATTTAAAATTTAACCTAAGCTTAGAATTAAGTTAAGATCTATGGGGTCTAGGAATAGGAGGAGCTGAGCCTATTAGATGGTGGTCCCCTGTCAAGCCCATTGAGGTCCCTGAAGGAGAGGATTCTAGAATAAGAACCATAGACCTAGGCTTATAGTTCTAGGTCGAGCTGTATAAGGGAGAGCTTGGCTGCCCATTTTTCTCTTTCTACTGGGGTGTATTATGGTACCTAGCTACAATGGTCTATTATTTAATTTAAATTTAACTTGCTTTACTTTTGGCTTGTAATAGAATAACCTTTTTTTCTAGGTTTCTTTCTGTGTTTTTTATGATGGATGTCTAGATGTTAAGTACTTAGAAAAAATTAAAATTTTCTACCCAACCTAAATCTAAGCAACATAAACTAAAATAAAAAAATTCAAAACTTCACATTAATTAAAGCCTTAGGGATAACATAAAAGCAACTAGAAATAATTAGCTTTTGTGAATCATGCTAGCATATTATTCTAAATTCTTAAATTGGGTGCTTCACCCATTGCACATAAAGGGCATCTAATCTTTAAGAATGATCGTGTTCTTGGGGAAGTCTGCTTTCTCTTTCTGATTTTGCCCATGATCACTTAAAATTGCATATCATTTAGGCATAATATGCATACCCCAAGACCTTAAATGAATCATGAGTCAAAACATCCAAAGGCTAAAAAATGTTGCATTAGTTAGGTGCATATCATACACAACATGATCTTAAGGATTAGGGAGTGAGTCTAGGTTCTTAGATTCTTTCATAAAATACAATAGTCCAACCATCTTCCATGCAGGAGACTTACCATCATGGATTTAAAATTCACTTAGGTGATGTTATTTGGTAGCTCTCCCAAGCGAGTTATAAGTCAAGAAGAGTTAGGGATAGGTTCATTCCCTTAAATGATAGGAATGGTCGATAAGTCTAGAAAGTTGAGCCCCTGATTTATATCAGAAGAACATATAGACTTAGGTTTTGAAGCATCCTCCTCAGAGTAAGTCTTCATCCTTAGGCCTTTCTGCAGTCTTGTGCTGCTAGAATTTAAGTCCTAGATTTTAAATAAAATATTAACTTATAATTCTACTTAAATTCCAAAATTTAAAGCTTAATGATAGGATAGTTGAAATTCATACTAGCCTTCTTAATATCTATAAACATTTTCTACTTAAACCCTATTGACTTCCAGAAGAACTCTTTCCACTTTGCAGTGTTTCCAATTGAATTTTCTAAATATTATTTCCTTTGGAAACCTGCCTAGAAATCTGTAGAAATTATAGGCTATTTCTTTAAATGAGAGTTTTCTTAGAAAGAGGTCCTCCAATTCTAATACGTTATTAACTATATGTGCTTACCATTATAGGGAACCATGAACCTATTTTAAAATAAACCCTTTTCTACTTTTCATGCAGTTTAGGGAAATTCTATGGTACATGAAAGACCCATTAGCCTTAGGAGTATTTTATTAAATGATCGATTCTATTATAGGATAATATATTTATCTTTTGAGATAATATGTTTACTCCTTAATGATGCATTTGATCATCCAAATAAAAAAAAAAATTTAAACTCTGTGTGGTGTCATAAATTTTGCAAACAAACACTAGTTATGAATTTCCAAAGATGTTGATGCCTTAAATGCCTAATGAGATGGCTAACTCTAGACTGGTGATTAGAGCCTTTTATTTAGCTTTGTTGCTTATGTAAAGATCTAATAGATGATATGAGAATCATAACAACCAGCAGTCTAGAGTTAAGAAAACTATTCTTATCTTCACTTTATTTGACAGAATGAACTGTGGTTCTTTTACTCTATGAGAGGAAGCCACACCTCTAAAGTACATTTCTCATTAGTGGTTGTTTGTATCCCTAAATTAATGATTTGTTCATCAGAGAGATCATCATTTAAATGGGAATCAATAAGGAAAGGGTGCATTTCTAAGAAATTTGCCAGTTCTTGCCTTACACAATACGCAGGGGTAGGAAAGTATGCCATACTATGAAAAATTCATGAACCATCATGCCAACCATCCAAATAGTGTTGGCTATGTTATGAGATATTGCAATGGGTTAACTATAAAAATTAAGTTAATTTTATAAAAAAAAACATGTAATATCATAGCGTTTTGGGTGGCAAAGATGAGATCTAGGTAATGCTTTTCAATAGATGGATAATTTACCTCTACTAGAATTTGGTGATGGCTTAAGTAGTAGATTGTATTCTTCTTCCCCTCTTCTTCCCCTCTTCAATAGATGGATAATTTACCTCTACAAAAATTTGTGCCAATAAAGCACCAAGGAAATTGCCTAATGCAACTGTATAGAGTATAAATAGTTTGCCTGGGATAGGGGTGGTTAGGGCTGGTGGCGTCATAAGTTATTGCTTGATACTCTTAAATGCGTGCTAGCATTTCATCCCATTTAAATTTGGTATATTTTTTTTGTAAGTGGTGCAAATGGTTTACATCTATCATATAGGTTTAATATGAGGCATCTTAAATACGGTAACCTTATTTTGAATGATCTGAACTATGTTAGATATCTAGAAGGTGGCATTTCTAATATTGTATTGATATTCTTAAGATCGATTTAAATCCCATGTTATCATATGACAAACTCTAGAAACTTCTTTGAAGTTACCCAAAATGTACACTTCAGAGAGTTCATCTTGAGGTTGTATTACCTTAATTGCTCAAAAATTATTCTCAAGTCACATAGATGGTCTTTCATTTTTTTACTTTTGACCACAGATCATCGACATAGCACTCAACTTTGTAATGAATGAGTTCTTTAAATATTTGAGTCATGGCTCACTGGTATGTAGCACCAATACTTTTGAGATGAAAGGGCATGATCTTATAGCAAAAGATTTTGATTGGGGTTTTAAATACAGTATTTTTCTCATCTTTAGGTGCCATCTTTATTTGATTATAACTAGATGAGCCATTAATGAATGAGAAAATTACATGAGATGAGGCTATGTCCACCATTAGTTCTAGTATAGGTAATGAAAACTCATCTTTGGACATGCTTTGTTAAGATCCCTAGAGTCAACGCATAAGTGAATTTGACATTCTTCTATTTGATTAGAATGACAGTGGCTAGCCAAGTGGGGTATTTTTTTTCTCCTTGATAAAATTAGCATCAATCAATATCATAACTTCTAAAATGACCTATTATATGATGTCTAATTGCATATGTATAGTAACTTGCTTGATAGGGATTGTGTTAGGTTGGATTGCTAGTTTGTGAACTATGACTTCGGAAGTTAATCTAGGCATTTTCTCATAACTTCATGTGAAGTAATCATTCAACTCTGAGAGTATCCCAACAAAGCATTGGTTTCAGGTTCATTTAGTAAGGAACTCATGTATGTTAAATGTTGATTATCTTCTGTGCACAAGTTTATCTCTTGTAGCTCATAAATGGGTTGACTTGATCTCCTCAAGTTTCAACAGTTCATCCCTAACTTGGAGGTCATCTAGATCACCCAAATTAAAATTTAATTTTAATACTTTATAAAAAATTTAACTTCAAATGATTATGTTTAAGAGAGCAAAGCAATAAATAACAAAAGTAAGGAAAATTAAAGGTATAAGAAAAAGTAAAATAGAGAATACAAAGATTTTTACATGTTCAACCAAACCAAAATCGGCCTACATCCACGCCTAGCAACCTAAGTTAGAAATTCATTATATAAAAGTTGAGAATACAGCAAATCTCCCGCACTCTCCTTTATGGGAAAGTACAATCCAACATCATACTTTCCTACATAGGCAAGTACAAACCAACAAAGTACTTTCTACACGGGCAAGTATAACCCAACATAAAATAAGAGAAAAGAAGAGAAAAGATACAAAAGATCTAACTCTAAATTTCAAAATATTTTGCACCCACAACCCAACTAAAATAATATTAAGGCAAATAATAAAAGAGAGCTCAAGTTTAATAACATTCTATTTTATTTAAAGTTGAAGTAAAAGCAAGAAATTTATATGGAATGTTGTATGCAAACAATTCTTAAAAGAACTTGATTCACTTTAAGAGAAATGAAAACTTGAAACCAAAACAACTTCAAATGACATATGAACCACAACACAAGGATGATTAAAACACTTCCATGAAATGGTAACCAAATTATATTTTGCAATGTATATTCAAATACACAATCAAATGTTAATACCTAATATGAAAAATTACTTAAAACTTTTCTCAAAAACTTTTGATATATCCAAATAAATAAAGACTAGTGAAATCAAACTTTGTAATTTCTTGAAAATATCTTGAAATAAAATATGAAGTGTCTCCACTTAGAGATTGAGGAAGATAGTAAAGAGAGAGATGCCTTCTAATATCAAATATTCAAGAAACTTCAAGGATGAATTTCAGTTACACAAGAAACAAGAGATGATAGAGAGTATGTTGACTTGTTTCAAGCAAATCCCTATGAAAGGATTGGCGGATGCCTTCAAACTTTCAAACCTTCAAACTTTCAGAAGGGTGAAAGAGAGATGAGGCTGTGGAGAAAGAGGAGAAGAATTTGAATCTCCAAGAAAGAAGAGGAGAGAGGAGGAGAGTAAAATCCAACCATATTAAATAAAAATGTCTTGAGCATGGAGAAATGAAGTGGAGGTAAATAAATTAATATAGGGAGGAAGATGGAAAAATATTGACTTGGAAAACATTTTGAGAAAATTAATAAATTAGATTTTCCAAGACAAGAGGAATGAGAGGAAAATTTAATGAGGAAATTTAATTTAGTTAATCTCATGGAAATTTTAAGATTAAAGTGAGGAATGAGGGAGAGAGATATATCAATCAAGATAAGAGTAATTTTAGAGGATCCAAATTATGATGATCAGCTAAGGAGGGAAAATCAATTAAGCCAAGGTTTCAAACTTTAAATAGATTAACACATGATATAAGATTAATTTAAATGAAATTTATATGCATGTTGGTTAGCCAAGTGAGAAGAAAGAGACAGAAGAATGAGATTTAACATAAAAGCAAAGTTAAATTAAAGTCCAAGATGGAATGAGTTTGAATTAATTTAAATATGAATTCCAACAATGATGGCCAGCTAAACAAAATACCAAACATGGATTCAATCAAGGTTTCAATGCATGATACATAGAATATATGATGAATTAATTAGAGAGAGATTAAAGTGGAAACTATATGAAATTTAAATAAAATAAATAGAGAAAATCCAATGAAATTTTAACCCAATAAGGCTTCCAATAATTATGTTGATCTTCAATCAATGCAATCAATTAATTTAAATCAAGGAGAATTAATTATGATGCTTTTTAATTAATAAACATTATTAAGATAATTTAAATTTAATTTTAATAGGGTCAGCCATAGCACTTTCCTAAAATAGATTAATTAAAAAAGGAAAGTTTATTAAATCATGGCACATTTGAATACAAACTTAAATTAACTTAAAATAATTTAATTAAACTAAAACTAGATGAATTAAATCATGATAATATTGGTTAAATCATTCTATAAATGAACAAATCAAATCTTGCATTAATATTTTAATGAATTTTCAATTTAAATTCAAAAAGTCAATCAAATAATTTTTTAAAATTAGAATAAATGAGAAAAATATTAATGAAATAATATGAATAATTCTAACATAATTTATAAATAAAAAATATATAAACAATTTGGCCAAAACATAAATTAGATGATAATGATGATATGAGAGAGAAAATAAAAAGGATAGGAGAGAGAAAGGTTGGGTAGTTATAAGGGGTAAGAGCCTCCACTATAATAAAGTTGACCATTTCTATGATTTGCTTCTTGTCTTCCCCCCATGTCATGGAGAGAGTAGTCTTCTCTTTCTTCTCTTCATTTTCTTCTAAAAAGATGTACATCAATCCTCTAATAAGGGTGAGTTTAAAACATACCAACCCCAGTTTATCAAAGACGGACATGAAAATGTTGTTAACTATGCTTCCGATGTCAATTAATATACTCCCAATTTGATAATTGGTGATTAACATTGTGATGATTATCAAATCATTGTAAGAATTATCAATGACTAGTTTGTCTTTTTCAAAAAAAAACATATGAGAATCAATAGAGTGTGCAATGCATGAACTATGTTTGCCAAGTTAATTTCCTCAGATTGTAGTCATTTAAGGCTCACTTTCCTTAAGCATTCTCCATCACCTATAAAAATAACAAATATGCCCCTATGATATTGATCGCATGTGTTAGGGCATTGTGGTGTTTTAGTTTGGAAGTCATCGTGTGGACACCCGCAGATCTTAGGGGATACTTATTGAAGTGATCATGTATGATATTAAGGTATGACGCACATTCTCAAAAGATACAAACATCACCCTACAATGAACCTAATCACCAAATAAGGACTCCTAATGCATAATCGATCTTCAAATATACCAGAGATCTTTCTTCTACATCACATAGAAAAGTAAAGTGGGGTTTATTTTATGCTGGGTTCTTTAGCTCCCTATAGAGGCAAGCCTTCATAGTTAATTACATTCTAGGAAATGAGATTTCCTAAGAATTCTCTCGATTAAAGTAGGAAATCATTGTCTCCAAAGATTTCAAGCTTAACACTATCAAAAGATTGTTATTTTTGGAAAATCAAATGGGATTGTTCAATTGGATGACTTATTTTTAGAATCCAAAGAAAAATAAGTAAAAAATGCTCATAATATTAGGAAGCCTAGTGAGAATGCCAACCTATCCTATGGTGAGGCTTTATATGTTTGAATGAGAGAAGATTTATTTTGAGTTGAAATTTTATTAGATCTCTTGGGCTTATAATAAATCAACACAAGATTGTAGAAATGCCTAAGAGATGAGGATTTATGCTCATAATCCAAGAGAAATAAGCAATTGTGGATCCTAAATCTAGGGAGCTTTAGCACAAGCAAAAGCACTATTTAAATCTAAGTGGAAAAGGGACATAAGGGTCTACCTCAATAAGAGAGAGTAAACCTATCAGACTCTTCTGGACTTGCAACCTCCTAAAGTGGCTGCCACCTAACACCTCTTATGATTCAAAACCATATAGGCTAGTCTTATGTAATTGCAAGATGGTTAGGCTTATTATTTAATTTGAAAAGAGACTAGAGTCCTAAACTCATTCCCTACGACTAGGTCATGACTGGCATAAGTATATGACTTAGTCTAAAATTGTAAAATTTTACAATTCTTAGATTATTTTAACACAATATTTTGGACAAATACTTGAGATATTTCTTGTCTAAATACATAATGAAATTTGGTTGTTGGCCAAATCAAAAGATAAAGAGAGTGAATATTCATCATAAGTGGTTGCTCTCATAGGTCAAGTAGTCCCTAAAGTACCAAAATGGAGGCCTTCAATTTGCAAGAGTGGTATAATATAACATGCGTGATGTTATACATAAAACATATAGATAAGGAGTTGCTAAATCTTTAAATTTATTGGTTTATAGCCTAGGCTTTAAAATGAGGTTGAAAGTTGTTTAAAATTTAATTATTAGTTGTTAATTGGGTAAGAAAAATTAATTTTTTTCTAAGAGCCTACCACATCCAGGCCACACATTCAAACATCAATCATGAAGAAACTATAAAAATCATGTTATTCTAGTACACAAGCTAAACACAACAACAATCATTTTATACACTACTATGAAAGAATAAGAGGTTGGTGCGGGCAGGTACCACCGTACACCCCAGAAAAGAGAAAAGTTGGGTAGTCGAGCTCTAACCTTATACAACTTAGAATTACAAAATAATATTATAATTTAGAATTGAATACATGTTATGGAAGTCTTCATTTTTTTTATTTCTTCTTTCTTCTTTCTTTTGATTTGCTTTGCTCATAGGCATCACGGGGCACCCCAGGACTAAGCCTTCTATCCACTACTCATCCTAATCCCCATAGCACTAATCCTAATTCCTATTGTGAATATATATTTTATAAAAAAAAGTAAATTTAACTACACCTACAAAATATATATTAGCTAAACATAATCCCAAGCAGTTATATTTCATAATTTAGACTTAGCACCCTGCACATGGGTAACCAAGCCCACCTGTCCTAACATGGACTATGCTTAGGGGAATAAGTAACCTACAAATAGAATATTTATATTTATTTTTTGAGTGGCCTCTTAAGCATAATCCCCTATAAAAACATAATATTAGGCTATCAACGGCCTAACATCGAGTCTACGATCCACATTCATAATATTTAGTCTAAAATATTACATCATAAAATAAAACACATCATCATTACATACACCATCTTTATTTTTTGAGTGGTGACTTGACATTCTAATGTGTGTGCATAGGCTTCATGTGGTATGCCTTAGCTAGGCTTTTGAATTATAATTTTCTAAGTCTTGAAATTGTTTAAGTTAAAATGAGGGATGGTTTCATTTTAAGTTGTTTAAAGGTTTGCAAATTTTAATTTTAATTTTATTTATTTCATTTGATTTACACTTGGCATCTAAGTGTTGTAAAGAGCAGAAAGAGGCTTAACCTCCTTCATCCCTACCCTAAGTTGTTTCCTAAAAGCACATTTTTATGATTTAGTTTTTTTAGTGAATGATTTATTAAATGTCTTATTAATCCTAAGTTTAGGTTAACCTTAAAGAATCCTATTCAGCATGAAATGCATCTTAAGATTAATGTTATTGAATTACCATCACATAGAATATGTTGAACCATTCCTTTTCATCACCCATAACATGCATATAATTTAACACTTAGTATACCTATACATGCAACATATTTTGTCATACATAAATGATTATGAATGCATACATTTAGTAGAAAAAAGGATTCTCATTTTTTTAATCAAATACACATACAGATGTATAAAAGATGTAAGCAAGTATGTGTCATTGTTTAAACCAGGGAAATGAGATAATAAAATGATCTCCTTGGGGCTACTTAAAGCCTCGTATTCCCGAGATGTCCAGACTATATACTTGCTATCTTAAATACATATGAATGTATATACAATTATAAGAATGAAAATCATAAAAAAGATTATATTTTTGGTTGAATTGTTTATACATTAAAGTAAAGCTCTATCTAAATTCGAATACAAATATACATAGGAATGAAATTAAATAAGTATGTTCCTTTGTTAACCAGGGAAGTGAGATAATCAAATGACCTCCTTGGGATTACTTAAAGCCTCGTATTCCTGAGATGTCCAGAATGTATACTTATTATCATTCAAACATATGTAAATCCATACATGAATATAAGAAGGAAAGCACTACCTTCACTTGCTAAAGATATAAACACATCCAAATACTATATATATATATATATATATATATTCATAACCACTATCACTCCAAATGTTATTATCAATTTATAGTTTTTTTTTTTGGAAAATAGTTTTGAATTTATTAGTGATAATAGCCACACATATAATAAGATTAAGCCAACACATGCATTTTTATATAAGTAAATTTCATTTAATTTTGAAAAGATGAATGCATGATGTCATATAACATACAACATTTATGGTGATTGAAAATAAATAGCCAAACATCTCCACATAATTCATTCAACTACACTAATTCCTAAGGACAATCACGTTAAATAAAATTATTTAAAGAAAACCAAAGCTTCTCATTAATTTGATTTTGTATTTTAATTGAACTTAAAAAGGAGAGATCATTTGTTGTTTTCCATCACATTCCCATGTTGTTAATTTTAATTTGTTTAAGGAAAGATAATTCAATGATTTCTATAATTTAATTAAGTTGAATCATTAAATAATCCATTTAATTACCCTTTCATATGCTTCTTTAATTTAGTAAAACATTTAATCATGAGCCACAAATGATATGCACATGAGAAAAATAAAATTACAATGATCCTAAAGGACCTAATGCAATTGTCTCATGATTAGAGATTAATTAGTTTAAAGAATCTAATTAAGTACTTTTATGATTTTCCAACACTTATGGGCTAATCATAACTTCCTTAAGCTTCTTTATGTTATTGAACACATAAAGAGGAACCCTTAATTTCAATTTAGATTATCCGATGTGATTATCAATTTAATTTGATTTGATTTCATTATTAACTGATTAATTAATTTATTAATTAAAGCTCTCATTAATTAAGTCACTTTAATGAAATGAATTTGGAAAAGTAATTAGAAAAGAGGTCTTAATCACCCTCCCTCATCATCTCACTATTAATCAGTGGTTAATGAAGTTAAATTAATTAGTTTTTACTGTTTGGGACATTAAGTAATTATTAAATTAATTAAGAGGGCAATTAAGGTTTGAATTTCAAATTGTCCTAATTACATGGCCAATAAATCCCAAGAAAATCATGGGAGGAAAAAGTCATCCCATTAAATCAGCATGCCTAGTTTAGGATTAATTTCCCAAGTAATTAAGGATTAATTAAGATAATTAAGAAAACATTCAAACCCTAATTAAACTTTAATCACCATTCAATATATATTGAAATTATTTTTATTAAATTCTCCTCTATTTAACCTTTCCAAAACGTATTTATTTGTATTTTTTGATTTTTCTATAATTAGTTATTATTTTAGAAGTTCTAGTGCAATTAACCACCTTTTAAACCCTAATTAATCCCTAATCCTATCGATGCCAAGCGAGAAGCTGATGTGGCAGCGCTTTTCAGGTGGCACCATGTGATTGGCCACTTTAACGATCTGATGTAGTAGTTGAGTCAGCGGCGGTGAATGTGCTTTCGTCCCTGCCATCCGATCTAAGATTGGATGGTGGGGATTAATCTCGTGGTTCCTAAGGATTAAATCGAATAAATCTAATTGGAAAATGTTTTTTTATAGATCTTCGACTCTTAAGCCTCCCAACAATGCAATTTCCTTTTAATAGATCTTCAACTCTTAATCTTTTGTAACAAATATTAAACTCACTACTAATAAACATTGAACATATATATTAGGTTGTCTCCCAACAAGTGCTTTAATGTCCTCAGCCTACATAAGTTTTCTAATTTTTAAGGTCTTCGACTAAATTAATAGACTCTTATAATTGAATCCAATTTTCTCCATAGTATGGCTAAAGTCATTGACCATTCCCTTTGAAAATCTCATTCATCTTTAAGTCTTGAATATCTATAGCAACATGCGAATAAACTTAAACTAAGAAAATGCCTGGCCATCTTCATCTTAGTTTTCCTGGAAATAATTTCAATTTTGAATTATATAACAATACATGTTGTCTAAGCTTAAACTACTTCTTAATGATCTTTATATTGTGCCATTTTTTCATTTATTCTTTATATATCCTTGAAGTTTTATATGCTCCCAATCTTATTTCTTTCAACTCATTCAGATCTATGAGTTGCTTTTCTACACTTATTTTCATATCAAAATTCAGTTTTCTAATTGCTCAAAATGTTTTGTGCTCTAATCCTAATGGTAAGGGACAAGCCTCCCCAAATACTAGTATATTAGAAGACATTCTAATAGGAGTTTGTATGCAGTCTTGTAGGCCCATAATGCATGATCTAATATCAATGACCAACCCTTTTTAATAGGCCCTACAATTTTTCTAAAAAATTTTTTTTCTTCCAATTTAAAATTTTAGCTTACCCACTAGTTGGGAGATGATAGTAGTAGGTATTATATGTTGTACTCCATATTTTCTTAAAAAATATTTAATGTATTTATTACAAAAATGAGTTCCTTCATCACTAATAATGATTCTAGGTGTTCCAAATCTTGTAAAAATATTTTCATTAGAAAATTAATAGTTACATTAAAATCATTTTTAAGGGTAGCGATAGCATCTATTTATTTGGAAACATAATCAACACCTACTAAAATAAATTCATTCCCATATGATAAAATAAATGATCCCATAAAGTCTATTCCCTGCACATAAAAACTTTTACCCCTAAAATATAATTTAAGGCCATTTCTTGATGCTTAGAGATGTTTTCTATTCTTTAGCATTCATCACAAATTTTAACATATTCATGTACATCTCTAAAATTTCCACATTGTAATATTTTAGCAATTATTTTATTACCTAAAAAATATCCTCTATATTCAAAATCATGACATGATCTTATAATTTATAAAATTTTATTATCAAGTATGCATCTTCTTAGAATTTTATATGGATAGTTCTTATATAGATATGGCTCATTCTAATAAATGAATTTTACAACATCTTAAAAAAAAATTTTATGATAATTGATTTCATAAGGTATGATTCCACTTACTAAGTAATTCACAATATTTGCATATCATAGAATAACTTTATATTCACATGCAAATAATTGTTCATTTGAAAATTCTTCCTTAATATCTCCACTAGCTCTTAATTCTTCCTCAGCTATTAATCTAGATAAGTGATCAGTTACTTGATTTTCATATCCTTTTATATCATTAATTTCTTGATCAAACTCTTACAATAATAACACCCATCTAATTAATCTAAGTTAGCATCTTCCTTTTATAATAGATATTTAATTCTTGTATGAGCAGTATATGCTATAACTTTTGTTCCAACTAGATAGGATCTAAATTTATGAAAGGCAAAGACAACAACTAGTAATTCTTTTTCAGTTGTTGAGTAGTTTAATTGATTTTCATTTAGAGTTTTACTATCATAGTATATTACATAAAAAATTTTGCCTTTTTCTTTATCCTAAGAGTGACCTTACTGCAAAATCACATGCCACATCAATCCAAAAGGAAAGTTCCAATCAGGTGTTATAACAACTAGTGGTGAACTTAATTTAATTTTTAATAGTTCAAATGCTTCTTGACATTCCTTCTAAAAATAAGGGTGTATCCTTATCTAATAAGTTGCATAGTGATTTTTGATATTTTGGAAAAGTCTTTGATAAATCTCCTATAAAATCTACATGTCCTACAAAACTTCTAACTCTTTTTATGTTAATTGGTGGTGAAATTTTTTCTATTATTTATACTTTTCCCCTATTCACTTCTATTCCTTTTTCTATAATTTTATGACCTAATATAATACCTTCTCAAACCATAAAATGGCATTTTTCTCAATTAAGTACTAAGTTTTTCTCTTTATATCTCATAATAATGATACCTTGGCTTTCTCAGTAATCTTCAAATGATAGACCAAAAATAGAAAAATCAACCATAAATACTTCAATGTAATTTTCAATTAAATTAGAAAATATAGCAATCATACAACATTGAAAAGTAGTAGGTGTGCTACATAAACCAAAGGGCATTCTTCTAAAAATAAAGGTACCATAAAGATAAGCCAATGTTATTTTCTCTTGATCCTTAGATGCCATAGTAATTTAACTATATCTAGAATAACTATCTAAGAAGTAATAATACGAATAGTCTTGTACCTTATCTAATATTTAATCAATGGAAGGTAAAGGAAAATGAGCTTTTTTTGGAAACTACAAAATTTGCCCTTATAAAGAAGATAATATGAATATGTTATTGTGCTTTTTGAATGAATGAAGAAAATATTAGTTGTTTGTTTTGAACTAAGAACAAATATTTTGAATTAAACATGATGTCAATTTAAATAAGAGAAAAATATGTACCTCATTTATATTGCCATGAAATCAAAGCAAAGTTGTGAGAATTGTAGGATTTAAAGCCATTTTAAGCCCAAATAAGATCACCCATATTTATACTGAAATTAGACCTAACAAATGACTAAACCATATCAAACTTTGAGAGTAATTTTAGCCACGAGTCTTGAAATATATCCTTGTTCAACTAATTCAATTTGACCACTCTAGTCGGTCAAATTGACCAAATTGTTTAGTATGTCGCATTAAAATTAAGTGTAACAAAATGGAATTTTAATTATACAAATTCTCAAATTCTCAAAAAAAATTATAGTTTTTTAATAGTTATCCATATATAGCACAAATCTTCTCTCTAGCTTGTAAGCTAAGACATAGGTTGGTTGGTTTCCATGAATTTGGATAAACAAAATAGGAGTTAAGGTAGTTGAAGGAAAACTATTAGGAGCAAGCCACTGTTCTCTCACCTTTGGTTACTAACTCTACTCTCCAACTACCTATAATCATTACAAAGCTCCATGAGATAGAGAAAGAGGATTATTGTGCCTTGAACCTTGGTACCTTTTGGCCACCATAGTTATTACTGGCTATGGCTTGTCCCAAGAAAAGTAGAGCCTAAGCTGCCTACCACTTCTTTACCCTCCTAAACCCACCTAATAATTTTAGTCACCATTATCAGCCAAAGAACCTTAATTGATGGTCCTTACACACATTAAGAGTGAAACACACCAATTTTAGGTAAAAGATTACTCACATCATCCTCCTTGAGCTCTAGGATAAATCCCATTGTTTAGAATTTTCACTTAAAATGATGCTTAGAAACCTAATTTTGCCTACCCTTACTTGGTTTATAAACAAACCTAAACCACGATGAGGCTAAGAAAGTCTAGAAGTAGATTACTCTATGCCCCCTCAAGCCTTAGTGAGAAAATTCCTATAAGGAATCCTAAAAAGAGATAAATTTAATTTAGTTGGGTTATGTCACATTTACTCGACCCTAACCAAATTCCCTAAATTGAGTCTGGCAAGAAGTTGAAGATGATCTCATGACAATTAGATCAATTTAAATAAAAAATAAAAATATAAGATCAAGTCGGAATGAGGCTTAGTCCTAGTAAGAGGCTATGGCACCTAAAATGGGAGAGGTGGGAGGGTAAATTGGATATTTTAAAATTTTCACAAGTTAAAAATTAATTATAGAATTTTGTAGAAAAGTTAGTTGTAAATTACGATATTAAATAGAGCATGACAATAAATCAAAATAAATGCATAAAAATAAAGATATAAGAGCCACAGAGATTTTTACGTGGTTCGGTCAAACTCAAAAACTAGCCTTCGCCACACCTTGCAACTCACGCTAAAATTCACTAAATCAAATAAGACTATAATAAATCTCTTATACTCTTCTACCCCATGTGAGTACAACCCCAAACCATTATACTTTCTTACACCGGGAAAGTATAATTCCAATAGTATACTTTTCTTCAAAAATCAAGTTCAACCCCAACAACATTGTTTCCTACACCGGCCAAGTACAACTCTAACAATGTACTTTCTTGCACCGGGCAAGTACAATCTAAAATAGGCTCAAAGTATAAACAATGAAAAACACAAATATGAAAATCTAACTCTCAAATTATAAAATAATTGTTGCTCATAATCTCAACTAAGCAATAATATAACAAATAAAAAAGAGCTCAAAAATTTTTATTATTTTTTATTTTAAAAATGTGCAATGATATGAATTTAAATTTGGTTAATGCAAAGCAGTCAAAACATATCCAACTTTTGAAAACACATGTGTAAAATGAAACAAAAAATGCCTTGAAGATTAAATCATTTTTTTCAAATTAATTTGAATTCCTTTTAGGCATAGCCTTCGAAATCAAAATAAATAAATCATGATGATAAGTGACATTCAAAAATACTTGTGCAATATGATTGAAGATTGAAAATAATTTTGAGAAATCAATATTAAATAAAATTTAAGTAAAGAACAAAATAATTTCAACCAACTTGACTATAAATTAAAATGATCTTGATGAAATTCAAATTGAAGACATTTGAAAAGAATTGAAACTTAAAAGCCTTAAAAATGAACATTTGAAAAATCATAATGATAAAATTTGTAATATTCAACCTTTGAAATGCAATACAATTAATATGAAGAATAAACCATGATATTATGTAAGATTTGAAACACAAAAAAAAAAGATTACAATAATTTAGAAAACTCAAATCAAACTGAAACTTAAAAGATCAAAACATTTAAACACATGAAATATAAAGGTTTAAAATGATCTTACGCAAGTCACTTGAAGAAAGAATGAAAATGAAAGATTTTCCTTAAAAATTACTCTTCCAAACCAAAGAGAGATTTTGAAGAAGGTGTGGAAGTCTCTTCAAATGAAATCTTGAAGTGTTAGCAAGATAGGAGAGGAAAACTTGAATATTTGAACTAAAGAACACTTGAAATTATTTTGCAATGGGGATTGGCCAAGAGAGGATATTAGCAAGTGGGATTCAAGTCATAGAAGCCACTCAATAAATAGAATGAGCTAAGCTAGGGTCGATCAAATCAAAGGAAAAGAGGAGGGAAAAATCAATAAGCAAATTAATTAAGGTAAGAGTTTGATTTTTCAAGTTTAAAATATATGGATTTTAATTTGAGTAAAATACAATTCAAATAAATGTGACCACCCAAGAATGAGTGGAGGGAAAATGATTCAATGCACTTAACATAATTAAATGATCAGTAATTAATGAAGAGATTAATTAAGAAAGGGAGTTTTAATAAATTAAAATCAAATAAATTATTTAAGTATGGGAATGGCCAAGACTTACCAAATCAGAATTAATAAATATTAAATTCAAGCTAAATAAGTGCTTTAATTAATTAAACAATTGATAAATGATTACGGAAAGCAATTTGAATAAAATCAAATAAAATAATTAAAAAAATCCATAATGGGTGGGACAGCCAAACCTTTCTAAAAAAGATTTAATCTTTAATTAATTTACTAAATGGAGATTAATTAAGAAAGGATATGAATTTTAAATGTAATTTATATTTAAATAAAAATAATAAAGGGGGCCGGTGAAAGAAATTTCCAAAAATAGAAAATTATAAAAGAAAATGCATTAATTCTTAAACCATTTTGAATTTAAATTGGAACTAATTCAAATTGAATCAAATATAAATAATTAAAATAAGTATGGGGCCGACCTAAACATGTCAAAATGAAATATAATATTTTTGTAAACAATTCAAGAAAATATATAATTGAAATTCAAAATATTCAAATTTAAAATTTAAATAAATTTAAATTTTGAAAATTCATTAAATGAGGGAAAATGATATGACAATAAATTAATAAATCAGATTAAATTTCTCATCCTAAAAACATTAAAAATTAGGGTAAATTAGAAAGAAAATAAAATTTAACTATAATTATTGATATTAGAGAGAAAATAATGGATAGGAGAGAGAAAAGGATAATTTGGACCATTTAATAAATAAACCATGTCATTTGTTGAATTAAATAGATAAAAATAAATTTAAGCTAAAAAATTAATTAATGAAGTGATAAATATATTAAACTTAATTTTAGATGCAATGGATGAGGCTTAAATGAATGCAGGTAGTAAAATTATTTTCAAAAGGATAATTTTAAGAATATTGAAAACTTGATGCAAATAAAATATGAAAATCACATATAAAAATCAAAATAAATAATATAAAAAATATTTTAACATTTATTATTATTTTTGAGATTTAATTTGTTTTATTTTTTAATTTCTATGGAAATTTTCAAACTGCCAAAGTCTTTCCTGATTTGACTGAATAAAATGTGTTTAGTAAATTTCTTCAAACAATTTAAATAAATTTTAATAGCTTCAAGCATATATTTCTCATTAATAAAATTTAAAATTAATAATGGCAATCATATATATCTATATTTATGTGGATAACTTATCTTATAAAGAAACTATTAGTTTTCATTATACAAGTTTTGTTATAATCAAATCCAATTAAATGGTGAGACATATAACGTGTATACTCAACATGTGAAACCACCTCTTTTTTAGAAATTATCTTTTCATGTTTATTGTAGAATAAATATGGATTCAAATTAAATGAAATTCCTACTTAAATAGTATTTCACATCATAATTTTATTAAAAACATCATTCTCAATAATTTTTTTTATTTTTCATTTAAAAGAAATTTTAAATGTCATATATTTTAAATAAGTAATATATTAAGAAAACTTGTAAGATTTTCAAGTTCATTGAGAATATTTAGAGCTCCATTTTAAACTTTTTATATAACAATTTAAGTTTATCTAACATTTGATGTATAACTTATGCTTTTTTTTCTAAATAGTGCTTGCATAGTTCAAAATTCACATTAATTAAAATAAAGTTAAATTTTTTTTAGAAAATTAGAGAATGTTCCAAGCATGTTTATATGTTGTTCTAGATTTTATAGAAAATTTTAAAATTATTTAATAATTTTAATTAAATAAAAATAATTTTTTTTCTTTTTTAATTTTAAAGTTATTTATTACTTTTAAAAATATCAATAAATTATGAGAAATTTTTCATGGCTAAAGACACATTCTTGTATTTTATTTAGTAAAATATTTTACTCACAAAATTATTATTTCACCTTTAATGGGACCTACTACCATGTGGTGCCTCTAAGAGGTTTGCATTGGTGTTTGAAAGATAACTCAATATATTAGATTTTATTTGATATAGTTTCATTTTTTATTAATAGGAACACTATTTTTTTAATTATTTAATTATCAAAATATTTCAAGTATCTTTAAAATTCAAAAAATTATTTAAATATGTTATTTTATGGAAATAGATGTCTTTATATAATGGTGATTAAAATTTTAAAGTATAATAATTTAAAAAAATTAAAGAAACAATAATATTTAATTTTAAAAGATAAATCATTTAAAATTATAAACTAATTTTCACTTAAATATTACTATCCTTTCAAATCTTAAGTTATTATTATTTCATTTTATTGAAACATATATTTACCCACAACAAAAAAACTCACTAAAATGCTACCTTATACCCTGTAACAATATGTTTGAACCACTTGGCTTCATTCAACTATGCAATAGACTTAAGAACATGCGGTTTACTACACTGTCATAAGAATTTCTAATTTGATTATATCAATTAATTTTATACATGATGATATCTATGAACACAAGTTAGTTTTCTAGATAAGTAATTAGCTTGGTGAGAAAACTTACATAATATCTTAGGATCAATACACACAACATCCTATAACTTTGATTATTTTATAAAATATTTTAATAACTTGCATTACTAATATCATAAAATTACTCTGTTATTATGAGCTCATTCTATAACTTAGTATTACATCTTATATTAATACTTAGTCAGTTCCTTTGGCTAAGTTTGCTTAGTTGTGCTAGTCTTTTCTTCTTGATCAACAACTTTTTTCTATCACCTCAATCATGTCTAATTAATTGAGATAATCTAATAGTTTAGTCATACTTATTTGGCTTAGTCTAATCATATTTTAATTACATTCCTATGATTATATTAACATCATGTTTATGAATTTATTTTCTTTTTAATGAAGTTCAATTTAAGTTTAGTCAATATCACTTTTAGCCAAATTATCACCCAACTGAGTCATACCATTTTGACGAAATCATTCTATAGTTCTGTCACTATGAAAAAAGACTTTGGGTGTTAAGTATACACCTATACTTTGTTACATTCTTTTCTATTTTGGATAGATGGTCTTGACTTAAAACTTTTTCTTGCACTTTGAGTTTGGATATTCTTATATGTATTCAAAATATTTCTATTCTCAAGTGTTTATACCTTAGCTAAATATTTGAATTATGTACCTAATAGTTCATAGTTCCAACTATTCATATCATATTAATGTATTTACAAATATATAAAGAGGTCGGTACTTTAAGTTATGATGCATCCCATTAGTATCAATGCACATCTATGATTATGATTAATTGATTATCAATATTAGGCAATAGTATATTTGATTATTAAAATATTTTATACACAATCATTCTTTATATGATGATTTAATAAGTGTAATCATCCAAAAAGTATTGCTTCATTTAATAATAAATTGAAAATAATCATATTCTTATAAATGGCATAGCTTAGTAAGTCATTAAGATCATATGAGTTGACCTTATGGGACATAAAATGTTACATGCTCTTTGGCACTATGGTAGTTCACAATTATCCACTTAGCACAAAGAGGTCATCTTAATGCATAATCTCTTTTATGCTTAAGGTGAGATAGCTTTTAGTGTGGTTAAAACTTAAGATAGATTATTATTATTTTTTATGTTGCACTAAGGTGCTATGTTATTCTAGTAAATTATGATAAAGAAATTTTTTATAGGTATCCAACATACAACCATTATTTTTTTTAGTTTATAGCGGTCATGCAATAATATATAAATTTTGTAATGCTACTGGTGTGTGTGATGACTCCATTTAATTCTAATCTATTTTATTTCTTGCATTTTAAGAATTTTATGTATATAGTAAAATAGAAGCAAAGTTTTTTAATCAAGTACATAGATTTAGGAGAAAAGACTTGGAGAAATGGGAAACTTATAGTTATACTTAAATTATTCCAGCTTATCTTCGTAGAACTTGACTACTCTCTTTTACTTTTATTTTGAGTAACTAAGTATAAGCAAATTGCCCAATTGCATTGAACTATTATCTTTTCTCTTACATCTGTCATAGCATAGCAAGTATTTATATTTACTCTATTTGTTCACTATCTTTATTTTTTTATTATAATTTGATTATATAGGATATAAATGAGTTTGTATTATGCTCATAAGATAAAATCTTTTTCTACTAACTTTAATAAAATAATAAACAAACTTAAAATTAATTATAATTTTTAAACTTTAAACTAAAGCTCTCTCTAGCTAAAAACTTTAATTTTCTTTTACTCTCATATATCTCTTAAAATAGGTATAAGTTAATGTTAACCAATCTATCAAAAGCCCAAGTGTTGGTGTATCTTCATAATATAGCTAAATTAAGCATACATAATTAAAAATCTTTCTCACTTAAGAATAAATATCTTTCATTGCATATTATATTTCTTATAATAGAGCTTTAGTTAGGCATATATTTAATTATGATAATAGAGTTGTAATACATTAAAAAGTGGCTACCTAACTAAGACAAGATTTTATGTCCAAAATTAACTAGGTCTGATTACATTTAACTAGGCTATCTCATTTTTATACATATTTCTCTACATATGTAGACATTGAGAGTCTTATATTTTTATAGTCTTTTTTTAAAATCATCTATTTAAGGGATCTGGAGTTTTTTTTCCCTTACTTCAAAGTCATGAGACTAACTCTGAAAGATGCAATTCATGTTTATTATATAGAAATTCATGGCTAAATTGGGGAGTTGACTATCTTTCTAAGCTAAATAATCTTGAGCTTAATGGCTTGAGATAATAGATCTATGAAGCCATGATTAAGGTCATTTCCACCCTTCATTAGCCTTTTTCTATCACCCACTTACTATCTTGAGCACATTATACTTCTTATGGAAACTTTGGTAATCTAGTCATTATTATAACAAAATTTTTTTTGTTTATTGGGCCAATATCTCACTTGGTTATAATGATTAACATTCTACCTTGTGGATCGATACACATTATGGACTATTCAATTAGGATAATAATTATTAAATATGATTTTTCTTGATGAACCCAATTAAATAAAATCAAAGTAAAGATATGTTTCTATTTATTGAAACTTTATTTTAGAAATATTATTTAGTATAATTAACTAAAGGGAACCTAGTCCCTTTGAGAGATCGAGTAACTTGCATTCCTCTGGCTTCTTTTTATTAGCTAAATGTTATGTATTCAAATAAAGTTTTTTCATAAGTTTAGATGAGGTATGGTTATCTTAGGATGGTACGTCTTATCATCTTTTCTTGTAAAATATTGTATATGATGCTCATCAAATCACCAATCACATGTTATCTAGTAAGAAGAAGAAGAAAAAAGATGTGCTCACCTCATGTTGGCATGCTCATGTGCACCATCTCATAGATAACCTTAAATAATTGGGGAGATTAGAAATAGTCAACTCAAAAGCATGGAATGTAAAGTTGAACTAATATAAAGCAAAATTGTATAAAATATGAGATGGGAATTATAAAAGTAACTTAACATAATAAATAAATGTCTAGTATAATAATATTAAGTAAATAATTAGGTATGTTATTTGACTAAATTTTAATTAAATAATATATGTGCTATCATTAGGCTTAGGGGTTATTTGATTGGGTGAGTTTTGAATGTAATATAAATAAAATGCATGTATTTTAATTTTTTATTTTTGTGTTTGGATAAATGTAAAGTAAACCTAACTTGGTAATTGCCATGTATTTCAAATATTGTAGATCCTCACTTTACTGTATATATATTTTACACCCAAATTGGATAAAAAAATAAACCATGAGTTCATCTCTCTCTCCTCATGTTTCTTAGTTTCCTTGTATCACTCTTCTTTCTTGCGATGAACCTCATAGCACCTCCTTGATGTTTTATCCCTAGCATAACTCAAGCTTCCCTTAACCCGATGTTGTTATAGTCATCCTCTCCACTAGCGTCATCACTTTCAATTTTCTTAGTTTCTTTGAATCTAATGCTTCCTCAAATTTGGCTAGGCTACTTCCCTCTCCCCTCTCCATCATATTCATCCACTCTCTCAATAGCTAACTTGATCTAAGCTGATTTGAGGTATGTTTATGCTTTTTTTTTTATATATAAAATCCATTGCTTGTTCATCTTTTTTTTCTTGTGTTCAAAACCTCTTTGATATATGATCTAATGGCCTGCTTTTAGATCAAGTGATTGAAGCATATAACGTGCAATTCTTAATTTTTGTTTTGGGTTGAATCGAAGGAAGAAAGGTTCTTAGCTTATTTCTTTGAAGGGTTATATGGATCATGAGATTATATTGAGTTTTTGGTGGGATAAGAGCAAGTTCTTCTAATAAGTTAAATAGGGCTACATGTTGGGGTAACTAGGAGGGATATTAATGAGTTGGACATTTTAGTTTTTGACTTTAGAATATTTTGAGATTGAAGAAAGCTTATGTTATGAAGGAGGTTGTGCTTTGGTTCTAACTAAGAGATTAGATTTCTAAACATATAAAGATTGGTGTTTGCTATGTTTTATATTATCATGTATGCTTTTTTATTTGTTGGTTATATAAGTATGGGAGGTAGGGGTGTTTACGATCCGATTTCAAGCCGAACTATAGTCTGAAAAAAAAAATTTACTCGAATCGAAGTCATGGCTTGAAGATTTCGATGACCGAATGGATCGATTCATCGAAGTTCGATCCGGCTCGAAAGTGAAATAAGCCGGCTCAAAATCCAAACAAGTCGGCTCGAAATCCAAACGAGTTGGCTCGATTGGCTCGAAAATTGATTTCAATTTAGGATTCATAAATTTTTTGAATATGTAAATAATATAATGTAAACATGCAACAACTACAAGCTACATTGAGTAAAAAATAAAATTTTCAGTTACATTATAATTTCACATTACAACTAAATATTTCTTCTAAATACAAATTTTGTACAACTCTCACTAATATTATACATTCGATATTTCATATTTGATCACCTAACAATAATAAAAAAAGTCTATAAAATGATGCAATTGACATAACATTTAAAATAAATTAAAAATAATGAAAATATTAAATTATCTTTTATTTGTAGGACTCAGAGTCAGAGAAAATAATATCCATCTTCAAGCATTAGCAATTAGCAGAAATTTGTAATTTGTATATTTCACTTCAATAATTGTATGCTCCAACCTCCGGTTGCCAAAGCTATCCATTAGCCCAAAAAAAATAGAGAAACAATCTCTAACAAAATTACAAAACCTCACAAATCGAAACATCATGTATTAATATAGTAGTAGACTCGGAATAAAAGCTCAGGTTGCTACCATCCAATGAGAGGCTTGAGAGCCACCATTAATGAAGCAAAAATAATTGAGTTAGCCCAAATTACAAACATATTCTCTTCTCATCACTGTCCAAAATTAAAAAAATCAGAAATTCACCATGATAACCCCACTTTAGTCTTTAGGTCAACCATGGGTCCACGGGCCATGGGTTCATAAGTAGGAGTATAGAACCCAAAATGAAAACCTATGAGAAATAGAATAGATAAGAAAAAAATTAATAAGGAATAGGTTTTTGTGAAATAATGGAGAACCGAAAAAAGTAAATTATAGCAAAACAAGACTTCAGATACAAAAACTCAAGAAAAAAGTAAATTACCTCAACCCAAAGTCCAAACAGTCAGATTGCAATTCTCTATTGGTGAGAGAATGGAGAATCGAAAACCAAAATAAAAAAAAAGTAATAGATTTTGTGCCCTCAAAAAACTGAGATGATTGGTTAATTTTTAGGATGACATTAAACAAATTTTTCTGACTAAGAGTGGTAAACTAATTGAGCAAAACAATACTTTAGATATAATAATCATCAAAATAGCATCTATGATCTAACAAAGTTGAAAAGCCTTCCATAGTTCCATAATCTCTTAGACTTATTGATAAAATAATATAATATCATTCAAAATAATAATATTATATGACTTCAAATATAATAATTCATATTTTGATTCTAACATACATACAGAGATAAAATGTAGTAAGAATGTAAGATGAAGCAATATATGTTTGTAAAGCCAAACCAAAATTTGAAATTTAGATAAAAACTTAAAGACAGTGTCAAGTATATCACCCCAAATGATTAAGTGGTCTCAAATTTAGATCATTGACCAAATCATTCCATTATAAATATAAAAAATCAATCACCAAAGCCTCTATTTGGCCATCTCAGTTTAATTTTATCATTGGACATCATATCACCATTCGCCACTAACATAAAATATTAAAGCGTAGAAACAAAAAATATATAATAAAATGCTACATATCCCGTAATAAATGTCACAGACTCTTACATAAGTACATAACATAACCAAACTACTTAGGAGTCTCACAAAATATTTACTGAAAAAAAAAAACTATGAAAAGAAAAAAAAGAGAGCATAATTGAAATGATATCACATGATTTTATATTTATGATTATAGAGCTTTCGTGTACACTTATAAGTAATTTCTCTTCCGCAAGAACATCAAACTGAAATTGTAATCGAAAAAAATGAAACTCATATTTGAATAGAAGAAAATTGCATTATAAAATAAAAAAGTAAGTAAATATTACCAATGGATCTTTTGATGATTTATATGCAACCCAAATCCAGTTTCCACTACATACTAAAGCATCTAATATTTTTGGTGAAATTAAACTTCTATAATCGCTAAGTACACAACCCCCAGCACTAAAAGCTGATTCAGAAGCAACAGTTGTTACTGGGATGGTAAAAATATCTTTGACCATCTTTAAGAGAGTCATGTATTTCATGTCAGACATTTTCCACCATTTTAAAATATCAAATTCTGAATCTGGGCATTTCACACAAGCTTCATCAAGGTATATCTCCAAATCAGACTTTTGTGGAACTAAAAGTCCAGTAGAATCTATGAAATCATGCAAACCAGCCAGATCATCATGTGAAGCATTATTACCTTTAGTTATAGTTATTTCAATTTGAGAGGTGGATGTTTCAGTAATTTCTTTGCTCGTAGGCTGCATATCAACAGAATAATAAGAATATAGCTCAAAAAATTTTTGTTTGACGTTGTCCTTCTTCTTTAATCACAGTGGCACCATCATATATTTGTGGATAGTAATAATTGATGGAAAATATTTTCATTCTAGGATCTAAAATGCAAGCAATTGAAAATAACATTGAACACTCTGTCAAATACTTATCAAATTTAATCTTCATGCTACTTGTCATGTTTGAAATGAAAATGGTACTAGATAAGCATTCTCGATCCAATATTTTCTTGATTAGAACTAGATTGGGAAGCAATCTATTTACAGTTAGATAGGTTGAACCTGAAAAAATTTCAGTTATTCGATGAAAATTTTGAAGCAGTTCTCTTACTTTCTCAAAGTTAACCCAATCTTCTTGAGAAGGCAGCCATATATAATTGAGATCACGCAAAGCATATTCAGGAAATACATTCTTATAATAAAAAGCTGACTCTAACATCTTGTATGTGGAGTTTCAATGTGTAGGCACATAAATGCACAGTGCATTTGCTGTGGATAAGCCAATCTGTCTTGCAATCTTTCCAAATTTATGTAAGCGACTTGGAGATCATTTTATAAATAAGATAGATTCTCTTACCCTTTCAATTATTCTACTGATCTCTTTCAATCCATCATGTACCATTAAGTTTAAAATATGAGTGGCACAACAAACATGAAAGAAATCTCCCATCATCAAAAATCCGGATCTTCTAGTGAACAATGCTTTCAAATTTCTAGCTGCTACACCATTTGATGATGCATTGTCTAAAGTTATGGTACTAATTTTATTTTGTAGTCCCCATTGCAACAAACTTTTAGAAATTATCTCAAAATCACAGCCCCACTATAAGTAAGATCCAAATCAATAAAACTAATTATCCTGGATTATAATTTCCAATCATAACTAATGTAATGCACAGTTAGACACATATAACCAATAGTTTGATTTGATGTCCAGCAATCACTAGTAATCAAAACTTGATCAACAACTTTTAAACTTTTTTTAAATTTGTATTTTTCAATTTCATGCACTTTCATACACTCTTCCTTGATGCTATATCTTGAAATTTTATGATAATTTGGATTCATTAATTTCATCAAGATATTGAACCATAAATGTTCAACTACCATGAAGGGATATTCATGAACAATAATCATCTTAGCCACAATATTTTTTATTCTAGAATGATCATAAGAAGATGAAACACACAAAGTAGATGCTAAACCAGTTTCCTCTAAATCCTTTGTTACTGGATCAAATAGTTTTTGCTTCTTTCCTTTATTATCAACCTTGCTATAATGATTTGTCTTGAAGTGTCTACTTAACTGAGATGTGGTTCCAATTTTTTGTTTGACATAAGATTTCACACAATAATTACATTTAAACTTCTGTACCACTTTTCCCTTTTCTGTTATAGTAATTTCATTAAAGTGTTACCAAACTTCAGATTGTTGTCTTTTACCCTTGTTCTTATTAGTAGAAGCTATTTCACCTACACTCTCATTTAGAGTTGTTGCATTATCATCAATAGGATGACTTGAGGAATTATTTGATTTGCTTTGAGAAGGACTTGTCATTGTGTCTATAAGAAATTACATCACCAATTCAAATAAAAATCTCAAGATATCAATAGATTAAAAATACACATAATTTATTGCAAGATAGAATATACCAATGATGCAAAATAGAAAATGCTTGATAGCTAGAAATGATCAAATGCCCATCAATTTCAGAATATATAGAAAACATTAGCATGGGACATGCTCAAGTTAGTAAGTTGGGCCAAACCAGAATCACCAGATCGAGTCAGAGCATTGATTGAGTTGACAAAGTTGTTGACTGAGCCATCCAAATCATTAAATATAGAATAAAAAAGTTTGCAAGATCCATTGACCAAAGACTATCCACAACATAATAGGTTACTTTAAAGAACTAAAAAGAATAAATTCCTCACCCATCAAGCATTAAATGTTGATAATTTTAAGATCTCAAGTGCTACCTCAACCAAACCAACATAGTAAAAGCTCTACATCTTTTACAAGAGAGAAAAGAAAGTTTAAAATGTGTGACTTCCAACTTTAAGAGAAGAGAAAAACTTCAACAATAATAAAAGCTAACGTGAAAGAGGTCATGAGCATGTTTGGGGATCCAAAAACTCTTGTATTCCAACAACAACAAAAACAACAACTATAAGAAAAGAGAAAGTTCTACAAGAGTTTGTTTAATAAGTCATTAAAATTGATCGATAAATTTCAAATTAAATACTTAAATTATAATAAGTAGCAACACTATGCTTGATGATGTAAAGGAAACAAGAACAAAATTGATGAGTCATAGAGAGAAGAAAATTACATTATGCCACTAGCTTACAATGAAAATAATAAAGACTAAGAGAATACATGATGTCTAGACATTGGTGTGAGCAATTACATGTGTAGAGGAATAAGTATGCTCATAACCCAACGAGTCAATAAGAGTGCCACTGAGATGGTTCAAAACATCAATAAAGTGAAGTCGTACATCTTTATTCACATAACATATAGAAGACATCAACCAAATCAACCAAATCAACTTTGTAAGGAATATATATATATATATATATATAATGCTTAATTAACCTCAATTCAATCAGTTTCAGAATATATAGATATCAGGTGCTGCCACATCAAACAAATGAAACGTTCATAAATGTGAACAAGCCTGTAACCACAATGTTCAGAAATCATTTCTCACTGCACATCACAACTATAGAAGTGTGAAATGTTCAGAAATCAAAACCCAGAATAAAAGGCTAAGTGGATAACCTCTTGCAGTAACCTCAGAATACGTAAAAAAAAATCGAGCAAGCTTGTAATCGCAACTGCAAGGATCACAAGTGCAACAGGAAAAAAATAGAGATACACATGCATGACAACATGAAGCACTACAACAAACCATCTTGAGCAGTTGAGCTTGGTCCCTTGGACACTTAGTTAGGTAATAAAAACAAAAGTAACTTAACAAAATCTCTGAACTCAAATAATTGAAGAACTGAAACATCCCAGTAGGCTCATAGAATGAAATACTTATAGAATCAAGAAATGAAACAAGTAGGTAGTAATTCTGGAGTGAAGAAGCAAACCAAACAAGTACAGATCGAACAAGCTAGGTCGAATGAAGAAGATGATAGTGACAATGAAACACCTCAACCAATAGAGATCAAAATCGAAGTCATTGATCAATGATACCGTGAGCAAGTGAGCGACACTGTCGGATTTCAAAAATTAGGGCATGAGCTACACGAGAACGTCGAGAAGCCAAGAAGAACAGAAAGAAGAGAAGAAGGGCCGCAGAGATCGGGAGAATCGAGTGTCGAGGAGTCGAGGACTCAATCCGAGGCCGGGCTGACATATTAAGACTTAGAGTAATAGTAAATTAATCTCCCCCATTGATTTAATGATTCCCTTGATCAGACGGTGGCCCAATTACTTCGATTCGATCGCGAGTCACGATTCAAGCTGTGTGCGGCTCGAACTCGACTCAAAATAATTTTGAGCCAAATTTCTGGCTCGAAAGTCGGCTCGTTTGCTTTGACTCGATCTCGATTCGAGCCCAAATTCGAGTTGACTATCAAGCGAGCCACGATCTTCGGGTAAATTTCTCAGCCTTAATGGGAGGTATGTGAAGGGCATATTTAAAGTAGTTTTTTCATTTCTATTTTTCATTATTGTAATTGCTTAGAAAGATTTATACATGCTCAATGATTAAACCAAAACTAAATATTGCAATAGTTTTCATTGAAAATATGTGTTTAATTATTGATAGGATAACTTGAGAGTCTATTAAGGTTTACTTTGTAATTGATAGTTAACAATTATGCTAATATAAAAATATACATATATTATATATTTTTTGGTTGAAAATGAATATGATAATTATTACTTCAAGCCCAAATTCATTATTTCCTTCCCTTCTCTCTTTTGATTTATCTCGGACAAGTGATATTAAAGGTAAATAGTTCAACCTAACAAATTGTTCATGTGCTTTTTAGCTGATCAATTTAGTGATTTTTATTGCTTTGTTTATACTCATTCTATTATGATAATAAATGCTTATTTGTCAATGAGTTTACTAGTTGTATGTATTCAAGATAAGTTTAAGTCAATATATGGTTACAAATTTGTGTGTTTTTTACATGATAGGGCATTAAATGGCCACACAATAGGTTTGGCAGGTTTTTTTCATATGATGAGTATGGGATTGGCTCCATGACATTATTTACTAAGTGGCATATATGGGAAGCCGATCTAAGTCCTCTTTGGTAAGGGTGTGATGAAGTTGAATATTAGTAAGCTAAATATAAGTAGATGATAAATTAATAGAGTAATCTAAAACTATCTTCTTTATTGAAAAATATTATCTTTCTAATGATTTTAGGTCAGTTATCTATCTTTATATTTTTTAATGTGCTTCAAAGATGTCAAAGCAATTGTACCATAATGCAAATCAAACATTCAATTTGGATGACTTCTAAGAAGGCGCAAAGATTGTTCAAAGTCAAAATCAATCAGTTATTCATGTAGTGATTGCTATAACAATAAATGCTATATTTATATTACTGCATGAAGTAGGCAAAGAAAGGCTAAGATGTAATCTTGAATGGAATATACAATGCCCAAAATATGGTTGTATCATAGTTTGATTCTAATTTTATTAGCATGGTTCAAATGTGGAAAGAACCATTCTTTAAGTCATGTGATCTAATTCACAGAAGAAGATTACTAGTTGACACTTTCAATATAAGGATTGAATGTTCCTTCATACACTTGGATATAGAATTCATAATTGAGTCAATTGATTCAACTTTCAACAGTCTAGAGAAACAGTTAGTAGGTACTTCTACTCCACCTTATATGCTATAGAAGAGTTACGCCATGAGATAATTAAGCCTCTACTGCTTTAAGCTCCATCTAAGACATAGTCAAACTACAAAATTTTGCCTTTTCTTTCAAGTAAAAGTTGGTCAAGTTTTTCAAAGTCATTTCTCTTTTAGATTTATATTAACATTATTTCTTTTAAAAAAAATAGAGTTGTGTTAGTGTAATAGATATAGCACACATCAAAGATAGGGTACTTAAGAAGTATGAATATGTATTTAGAGGAAAGAATTTTTACCCAACCCCATAATGTCTTAGCTACAGTGGATTTTGATTTGGGATTCACGCATATATTAGTTGATTGGGAAGGTTTAATACATGATGATGTAGCCATCCTCAAAAGCATCTTAGAAATACCTAATAGTTTAAGTGTTCTAAAAGATATGGAGTCATATTCTCATTTTTAGCTTTGTAAGTATTTACTTTGACCCCACAAAATTTAAAATTGTAGATAAGTACTATTTAGTTGACGGTGACTACTCCACTAGAAATGATTTTATATTTTTTATCGTGTGACAAAATACCACTTGAAGGAGTTCACTTCACTTTGACCTTTAAACTATAGAGAGATTTTCAATCTTAGACATTCATCATTACAAACAACCATGGAGTGAGCTTTTAGTTCTCTAAAGCCTAAAAGGTTACCCTTATTTTCCATTATAAATGCAAGTTTAAATTGTGCTATCATGTTACATATTACATAATTGGATAAACACTGAAGGTGGTGATGAAATCATTATTCTGAAGGATAAGTGGAATAATAGATATCACTTGAGAAAGATATTTCAAATATATGGAAATGACTCTCGAGAGTGGTCAAAGAAAAGAGATAAAAGTGCTAATGCCATATAGGATTATATGAAGAATGCTGGTTATTAATATCATGAATATATATGTACTTTTGGTTCTAATTTTGTGTTTGCACTATGGTTGCTTACTTAAATTAGGGGCAATTTTGTTAAAAACTTTTTCATTCACTGTGTAACATAATGTTAGTAATATAACATCAGCATTTTATGATGCTATAAAAAAAATTTTTAGCATGATGTACTTTTGGTTCTACTTTTGTATTGCATTTTAGTTGATTACAAAATTTAGTGATGAATTTTATAAAAGATTTTGCTTCACTATATAACATAATATTAGTAATATACCACTTTTCTAATTCTATAATGGAATGTATATCATACATTTCTTTTATCATGATATTTATTACAAATTTTTTTGTTGCTCGATATTCAACTCTACCTTGTGAAGTATTTTTTGTGTGTTCATAATCTGGTAGCTTATGGGCACAAGATATCCCCATGGAATAAGTGTTAATTTTATACTTGAAAAAGGGTTAATGTGTTACTTAATGACTCCATTTATTGTAATGATTGGTTTACATTTTATATTATGTTCAAGTTTAATGGAACCACTCCAACCAATCACATATGCTACTCAAAGTAGGAAGTGAAGAAATTTTATACGGAGCTTGAAACCAGAGTGGGTAACAAGTTTTTTACAAATTATGTGTGAATATGTAAATGCAAATATAAGAAGTTCTCAAGACTTTAAGTATGTTGTTTTCCAAGATATTTCTCAAAATGTGAGAGAAAAATTTGGCATTGAGGTTATATTAGAGCAAGAATCATATCATACACCAAAAAACTATATAAAGTCACATCCATGAGTTATCTAAGATGATGAAAGAAGATGATTTTGATGGAACATGAAGAATACACACTACATATTCAAGTATTCATTTTTAAAAATATAGTTAAAATAATATTTTTTATGTTGTAGGCATTTTAGAGATATACAACTTAGTTGAACATTCCAATTGCAAATTACATGAAGATATTTAACGTTTGTGGAGACGGACATGCTACTAGAGAGTAAAGGAAGTTGAGAATCTCTCAAACTTTATTTAGGATTCAACACATTCACTTGAACGATGAAGAGTCCTCACACTTCATGAAAATTGAGGTTGATGTATCTCAAGCTAATATTTGGGCTGATGTTGAAGGTAAAGAAGATTCTATTGAAAAAACAAGCGTTAGCATCATCTTTAAAAGAACCCACTCCCTCCCCTCCTGACCCTCCCCCCAAGAAAGAATAAGGTCTCATATATTGATCAAATGCTTATAGAGTATATTATGATGATAGTTAATAGTGTATTTCAGGTTTCTAATGTCAGTCAATGTTCAACAAGAATTTCTGAGAAAGGAATATGTTTATTAAACTGATCGCAGAGCTATCAATAATTCTTGGGTTTTATGTAGAAGAGTATGATGCCAAATCATCTAATTCAAAGGTAACATGTATGCAGAAGCATTTAGAGTAATGATCTTGTGGTATGATTCTTGCAATTCAAATAAAATTTTATCGACTGTTATACATAGCTTGATCAATAGTGGCGATATTTGAGAAACTAGTATTATGAACTAATTTTTTTATATTTAATGGAATGTATGAATGATTATAAAAGCTTTTATATTTGACAGGCTTAACATTGATTGAGAAATTTAATGGAAGAGTTAGCACTTCATTTCATCAATTATTGTGATGAATGTTTTCAGTTTGATTGGTTGGTGTGAAATTTTAAGAGCTACCACTTCATTTTAGGAGATTTTACTTTAACATGCAAAAAGGTGCGTTGGGTGCTAGTTTTAAAAGTGGTATATGGAAAATATTTAGTTGCCTAGCACAAGTAATTTTGTTCTATTTTTTATACTTATTTGTTTATGAAATTATCTTCTTTAATCATAGGAAGGGGACCTTCTTGAAGTAGGAGTTAATGTCTTATCCTATATTGTCCATCAATGAATTAGAGTTCTAAGGAGATACGCTCAACCTGAAGTCTTTTGGTGGAGCTATTTTTATTCAAGATGAGAAAGTTTGCATGCAAAGATTTTACAAGTATAAAGCCAAAGTTAATGTCTTTTACACGCTAGTGAGATATTCAAGATGATTGAGTGAGTTATATGCAAAGTGATCAACATTAAAGTTGTAGAGAAATATATTAGCGTTCTAATAAGATTAATTTCATCAATTTCGATAGAAGATCGAATGTGTTATGTGCAAAATACCATCAATA
Organism: Cymbidium sinense; assembly: GCA_021442155.1. NCBI lineage: Eukaryota > Viridiplantae > Streptophyta > Magnoliopsida > Asparagales > Orchidaceae > Cymbidium > Cymbidium sinense. The sequence continues at coordinate 28,080,295 of CM038233.1, read as the reverse complement.
GGTCTAATTTTTTGCATTTAAGGTTTTTTGCGATTCAATATTTTTAAAACATATAGTGTGTTTGTTTTTAATTAACTAAAGTGGTTAACATAAAAGTTATAGATGATTTCATTAGATTTCTAATTAGACCAATCTCATCACATTTGGTCAAAGAACAAGGGATTGATGTACAAAATACCATCATGAGGTTTGATTTTCTATATTTCAACTCTTTTACGATTAAACATTTTCAAAAACTATAATAAATCCAATTATATTTAGTTAAAGTGTCAACAAAAAAGGTTTAGAGAATTTTATTATCTTTTAATAAGATTTTTTTATTTGGTCGAAGAACATGTTAGTTATGTGTAAAATACCATCATGAAGTATGATTTTCTATTAGTTTATCTTTTTATTACAATTAGCTGAAGTGTCAATATAAAATTTGTATAGAATTTTATTAGCTTTCTAATGAGGCCAATTTCATCAAATTTACTTGAAGAACTAGTGACTTAGTGTGAAATACCATCATGAGATCTATTTTTTTGCATTTCAACTTGTTTGCAAATTGATGTTTTCCAAAACTATAGTGCATCCAGTCACAATTAGTCAAAGGGTCAATATAAAAGTTGTATAGAATTTTGTTAACCTTCTAATGAGATAAATTTTGTCAAATTTGGTTGAAAAATAAATGAGTTGTGTGTTAAATACCATCATAAGGTCTAATTTTTTATATTTTTATGATTTCATGTTCTAAAAACTGTAGCGAATCCAATCACAATGAGTCAAAGTGGTGAATATAAAGTTATAAAAAATTTTATTAGCTTTCCAATGAGACTTATTTCATCTAATTCAGCCAATTATGCTCAAAAATACCGTAATGAGGTAAGATTTTCTACATTTCAATTTTTTGGTGATTAGACCTTGTAAAAAACTATACAATATTCAGTCTTAATGAGCTGAAGTAGCCAACATGAAAGTTTTCAAAATTTCACTATGTTTTCAACAAGACTAATTCCATCCAATTAGGTTGAAGAATGTATAAGTTATGTGCGAAAGATCATCAGGATCGTTTTTAGGGTCTCAATTAGCAACATATTTAATTCTAATTAGTTAAAGTGGTTTACATAAAAGTTGTAGAAAATTTTATTAGCTTTCGAATGAGGTCAAATTCATTAAATTCTATAGAAGAATGAGGACTTATGCTAAAATTTTCAGCTTTTGCTATTCATTTAATTGAACATCCATAAAAATTGCAATATATCAAATCTATTTTAGTTATTAAAAAATAAATATACAATATTAATTACTTTTATTAACTATGATAAAATTTATTAATTTTAGTTCTATTTTAATATTCATTTAATATATAGATCATGAAGAGGTTATTTTATTTCAAAATAAACATATAATAAACTTTTTTAACAAAACATTGAATTTTTGTTTATAATTTATTTAATTTTAAATATATTTTTAAATTTTTATTTTAATAATTCTATTAGTAAAAAAACATTTGTACAATTATTTTACATACAACCAAATAGTTTTAAAGTATTTAGAATAAAATGTAGTTACTTTAAATAGACCCAACCAAAAAGAAAAAAAATAATTTTCATGTATTTACTTTACAAAAAAATCAAACAATTGTAAAGTATTTAGAATATATTGCATTTACTTCATATTGCATTCCAGTTACACTACATTTCTTTTTTAGGCAACTAAACAACCCCTTAATATCACGCCTTTAATAAGTTGTTTGTTAAACAACAAATAAACATGTTTGTAAACATAAATAAAGGTGTTGGACTATATTTAAATATAAGTTCATTTCATCTTTAAGTATTTAAAAAGATTTCAAAGTTATTTAATTGCTAACTTAAATGAATATTTATTGAGCTAAATTTAAGCTCTTTATTGAGCGCATTGGTTCACTTACAATATCATAAAGAGAAAGGAAAAATTATTATTATTAAAGCCAAATTTATGTAAATAGCTCCATTTTAAAATGATTTCTTATTTTTTTATTTATTATTTTAATTTATAGTCAAGATTTTTTTAATTTAAAAAATAAAACCATAACTTAATGTTGAACCAAAAATAAAGAAAACTCAAAATCAATTTTTGAGTTCAATTGAGGAGCTCAAAATTAATTTAAAACAATTATGAATTAATTAGATTTCATGTGAATTCCAATTTTTTTTCTAAAAATTATATATGCAACATCATATTTTTATAGTTAACTTTGATCCATTAAAAAAGTTTTTAACATATCTATATGAATTTCTCTTGAAATCTATTTGTATTGACTACATTGAACTCAAAGTTAAATCAACTCAGCTTACATTGATCTTAATTCAAAGTCAAGTATGATTAAAACTTTTAAATTTAAAGAATGTAAATCCTCTTGAACCAAACTTAATATCAGCCTTAATCACATCTATATAATTTATCAAATGCATCCACTATATTCTTTTAATTAATCTTCTCTTTCTTTAGCTTAAATAATCAAATTAAAATTGGTTTCTTCTTTATGACTTATTAATTGGCCTCAAGATTATTATAATCATTTTATTTATTTTTTGAAAATGTTGAATGTATACTTAAAAAATTATGCAAGATATCCTCATAGATTTTATATCAGGTTGAACTGTGCTTTTATTATACTTAATCATACTCCATTTTTAAATTCACAAGTCACAAATTATCCCTCAATAAAATTAAACTATTATATAAGTATTATTAAATTATTAGATAAATATAATAAAAATAATGAAAATCTATAGTACTATTTTGATTTTATTTATAAATATAACTGAACTAATAGATATTCCTAATAATTTTTTTTATGATTATATTTGTTATAATTTATCTAAAATACAATTTTATAGACTAATAATTTAATTATACATAATAATATGTAACATATGAAAATTAACAATGCATATAATTAAAAAATAACTCCATCAAAACATAGAACCATCAAGATATTTTGAGATGCTATCTTATGCTAATTATGATTTGATTAATCTAACTAATATTATTGTAGGTTAAGTTCATAGATTCAAAATTTTCTATGGGTATTACTAAAAACTTAATTGCATGATCAACAAGAAAATGAATAAATATTCGACATAAATAGTGTAGAGTGAGATGCTGTGGAATTTTAATGAATTAATTTGATTGCAAAATAATCAAAATGATAGCCTCCCCTGGGCTCTACTTACCCCTAACTCACTATTTATAAGCATTGATTAAGATTTGGTATTACAAGAAATGTTATAAATTAGCTATACAAATTTTAAAAAAATACATTAAAAGACTCAATAGCTGTTTGCTATAAAATATGTAAAATATATTGCTCAATTATATTATGGTAGCTATTAACTAATTTAATTGGAGCCTTCAACAAATGAAACTACTAGCTCAGTGGTTAAAGTTAGAGACCTATCTGATGAAGTTGCCAATTTAGCTAGTGGAAGTCATCAACTTAATTGAAGGAAGTCACCAACTTGGTCGAATGAATATTGATGACTACCTTCTGAGCTTAGACAAATAAGCCTAATTAAACCTTGGCATGAGTATATTCTAGAAAGTTCACCATTATGTTAGTAGTTCATGACAATCTTGGTGTTTTTACTATTTCTATTATTTTAACTTTATTTGTCATCTTGAATTAGGCTAACTTACTTGAATCAAGCCTTTGAGCTATTTAGATATATATTTAATTTTTTATCCTTATTTATCTTTGAAGATAGTTGCAAGAAGAACAAAAGAATAAAATTATCTTTTTTATAAAATTTGTTCTCATTATATGAAAAAGTAGCTTTAGAATCATCACTTTTAGTTTTATTTCAAAAAATATTTTAGATTATAATATCGAGTTATTTTTTTCTAGCAAATATAATAAAAGAATTAGTAAAATTTGTTATCTAAAAATAATGATAAATAAATTCTTTACCATAATTAGTTGTCATGTTGATGGTGATGTTGATTTATTCTTTTCTTTATGCCAACACTATTATATGCTTATAAATATGAGAATAAGGCTCTCATTTGACTGTTATTTCATTTCTTCTTCTTTTTTTTCCCACAACTTCTTTATTTCAAAATAGCCAACATCCTTAAGGCTAAATTGAATCTTTCAAAAGAAGAAATAGTTTATAGTATTTCAAAAACAAATGTAGAATGGAGAAACTAAGAAGATCATTAAATAATAAGAAGAATATCTAAATGGGTAAAAGCCATGGATAAAGAAAGTGAAGTTAGAAATTGGTGTTCAACCAAACAAGTTGGTGTTCAATTCATCTTTTTGAGCCAATAAGTAATTTTATTATTCTACCCAAAAAAAATCAATTTTAAGACTTTACCTATTTAAGTAATGATTGAATTTTTATTTCCTTGAATTTGTTAAATAAAAAATTATTTTATGATGCAAATAATTCTAGCAACTTCAACTGATCCTTTGATAGTGCAAATAATTTAGAAGATTGCCACCAACATTAACGTTGATATGCTTTTTATTGAAAAATATTTTAAATCAGGAGATTTAAAAAAAAGAACTGAGTTGTATAATATTTATTTTTCAATGAGTAAGTTCTTAGGTAAGGATCTGAAGGTGTTGAATAAATAATCACCATGAGTAATACCTTTAATAAATCATACTTGGATACTATCAAAATCTTACTATAGAACTTCTTTCTAGTTTTGGTAAAAAAAGTATTACATTTTCATGAGTCATTTGTTGAGAAACCAAAGTTTAATAATGTTAATTCAATAAAACATCCTAAGAAAATTACAAAAGTCTCCATTAAGTTGAATCTAATTACTCCTTAAAATTCTATAAATAAGTTATAGATGTTCTAGATAAAATAAACTTAGTTGTAGAGATGACTACTAATAAAGATAAAACTTCTTCTTAAATCCTATGTGAGTGATTGCATAATGTTTATAGCTCTTCTTTGAAATCTCAAAGAGAACCAATTGAAGTAGCATAATTAAAGATAAATGATGAATTAACAAAATAATTTATTCATTAAAGTTATCTTAATTTTTTTTATAAAAACACTTTTTTGATAGTGTTGTCATTAACAATGATTTTGCTTCTATCTTTAAATTGAAGTTATATTTATTTTTTTTCTCCAATTATATGCCTCAAACACTAATTATTTTGATATCATGCCCCTTACAATTTTATTAGGGAGACATTCTTATAAAAAAAAACCTAAATTTTAATTTTTAGAATGCAAATTATAGGTCACAAATAAATACAAAAATGACATGATGTTTGAAATCTTAGGTATAGCAACCCAGCTATACACAATCCTCCTGTGTTTTTATGAGTGCACAAGTTTGATGTATGCCCATATGTATCACATGAATAGCATCTAATTCTTGACATGAAATGTTCTAATTTCTTAAAATTTATAAATATTTGATTATGACCAAAGGCAAATGTATTATATGATGCTTGCATGAATGGTGCATGTACATGTGGTGCAATGGATGAGAGATATATCAAATCTTTCATTTTCTTCTTAAATCTTCATTCACACATGTGCATGATTATATTCTAACGTATAGTTCATGATTGGTTTGATGTATTGTTAGGATTTCTTGTAATTCTTTCACTCGTTTTTTAAGGTTGTTGTATCAAGAGTTTTTCTCATCATAGTTTTTCTTAACTTGTTCTAAATCTTACTCGAACATGTTATGCTTTTTTTTAGGCATGCAAAACTTCATTTTAATGTAGATTGTTTCTGTCTAAGTAATTTAAACCACTATGTTGTTCTTCAATTTGCAAAAAATTCATTTATTATAAAGGCAATCATATTGATCAATATTTGAATCTCCTAACAAATTCTTAGATTTATTGATAGTTGAATCACTTTCTAAATTGATCAAGAAACATTTATCTTTGGATTTGTCTATCTTAACTAAAGCCTCTAAAGTTGGATACTCTCAGTTGATATACGTTAGTTTTATCCATTCATAATAAATAATATCAAAATATTTACAGTTTTTCTAACCCTTTTTGATCATTAATTTTTTTTATTCATTAGAAGGGAATTGAACTTCCTGGTAAGGTTGCATCATTGCTACTTGAGTTATTCAATTCACCATCTTTTAATCCATCACTTTTTAGAGCTATCTATTTTTTTTTTCTTCTCAGTCACATCTACAATCCTTTAGCAATTTTTTTTTCTTTCATATGCTATAAGAAGCAAAGTAGTAGTTAATAAAAAAATGTATACACATTTTATTTAGATATCATATGACCTTGTTATTTTAAAACTTAGGTTGACATTAGAAAATTTTTTGAGCCTTCAAATTGTTTTATCAAGACTACACAATGAAATGACAATTTTTGTATTTTTAGTATACATATTAAAAGTAGTTTCAGTCATTTTTTATCAAAATAGTTTAAAATCATGCATAAGAATTTGATTTATGATTGTTTAACCTCATTAGTCTACTTAAAAGTAACATAAAGTCTATCCCAAATTTCTTTTCTAGTAGTACAAGTGGATATGCATATATAGACATTACATTTTAGATCACAAAAAAAAAGCTAATTCAATTATTTGGAGTTTAATTGTGCAAGTTCTCATTTCTTTGGTTCTTATTTATTAAAAGAAGTATCATTAAATTTTTTTTAATTGCAATTTAATGGAGAAATGAACATTGTACTACATTAGATTTCACATAAGAATATCAATAAATTATATAAATTTAGCCATTTAGACTTTCCTAAAATCGAAAGGAATATTATCAAGTAATAGTTGTTGGGAAATGGAGTACCATGGATCTATTTTAGGTAATATAATCTTTAACTAAAATACCTCCTTCTTAAATCAATTAAAATGAATGCCAGGAGGGCTAAATTAGAGTGTGATTTTGAATTATACAATTAAATTTGAGAGTTTAATTTCTTATTTAAATTAATAAAAATAATGAATTAAATATTTTTCATCTTTATCTTTTTCAATAATAATAATAATTTTAAAAGAATAAATTTTTTTCAAGATAATGTTAAAATTATAAGTAATAATAATTAATTATCTGCCCAAGTTATCTCCATTATATACTTTTATAATCAAGGCAAGTATATTATTTTAAATGTTTTAATCATATAAGAGATTGATTATTATCACATCACATAAATCCAAAAGTGTGAAGTAAAGTAGTGATGAGATAAAGTATAACAAAGAAAAAAAATTACAAACTAATTTTATAATAATTTGGCACTAATTCCTGTGTCCATACCCCAAGTTCTCCATCTAAGAATTCCGCTACCTTCTTCTTCTACCACCATCAACTAAAGCCCCTCTCCTTAATTGAAATTGGAATAGCCTTGCACCTCTCTTTCATTAAGTAGAAAGTTGCTATTCTATCCCACTAACTTTGTTAATCAAGCCAATACAAGCTCATTGAGATCATCATGATCCCTTATAAGCATAAATTACAAGCTCTCTTAATTTCCACGAAATTGTAAATCTAGAAGGTCCATGGAGTTAAAGAAGAGGAAGAAAATATCAAGTGCAGTCTCTCATGAAAATAATCTCACTTAGATTTAGCAAATCAAAGAATAAAAAGATCTCTTGCAAAAAAAAAAATCTTTCTTTAACTTCTCACTATTTTCCTATGCTTTTATTATGTTACACACATTTAGGGTTATAAATGAAGCATTTTATATTAAGTGACATATGCTAAAAATCCTAATTTTCTAATTAAAATAAAATTTTAGATGATTATACATCACAATCTATATCATAAAATACAATTACATCAACCTAAATTATATCTTATCAATATCTTATTTTACTTGCTTATTTAGATCAATTATGAAAAGATTTCATATAGTATGATACATATCACCTAATATATTTAGTTAAAAATTATCTTAATCTAATTAAAGAAATTAAAAAAGTAATTATGCCATTTGAAATAACATTGATTGTGTTGTATGAACATCATCATCAAATAATATGATTCATTTTTTTTACCTTTTGTAATTAATATAAAATTGATCTTTTTTTTGAATTAGAGTTTAAAATAGATTATATAGTATGATATATATTATATAGTAAGATTAGTGATGATCAATTTTCTGCTAATATTTTTAATTAATTTTTAATTTTAGTGTAAATTTCTTAAGAGTGTATGTGTTTTATTCTATAATGTCTAAACATGAATACTTATAATGTAGATAAATTTAAAATAAAAAATATAGATTTTGACTTGTTAGCACCATATTTAATTTATACTAGTCAGTTTACTTTTTTAATTTTATGAAAATTATTTAATTTATTTACTGGCATGCTTTGACAACTTGAGCTATGAGCAAGCTTTCCAAAATATATTCTTTGAAATGCACCTAACATTATAAATTCTCATCTATTATATGCCTATAATATTAACTTTAAACACCTAAATAAGAATATGTTAGTAATAACTAAGCCAACCAAGTTACATTTATGGTTATAAAACACTAAAGTTCATAGGGGTGACATGTCCTGGACTATATTAAGTATCCTTGAACTATCATAACTTATTCACCTTTTGAAAACTTCATAAAAATATGATATATTAACACTAGAGCTCTAAACTTATTCAAGAGAGGTTGGTTATGATTACAATGTATATGGTCATGACATCCACAATGATGAAGTCGACTATTGCTATAAATTGTCTCTTTTTGGCCCTAAGTGATCGACACTACAATCATTCTCTCAATTTCTCTAAAACCTCATGATGAAGCTTCTCAATGATTCACATAGTTTGTACCTCATTTTTAACACAACTTATGAGTTTTTTAATAGTTTTTGTGAACTTGTGAATTGAGTGATGAACAAGTTTTTAAATGAAAAAAAATAAGGTGGTTATTCTCAGTGAGAATCACCTAAGATAAAGCTCCATAAATGTCATAAAAAAATAACCTACACATTAAAACATCATTAATATCTACAAATAAATTACTAACCCTAAGTAAGTAGCATATTCTACTAAATATGTCTTCCTTTGTTGCCATCAAGATGAGATATTTTGATCTTTGTAGAAGGCTTTTACTTTATAATTTCACTTGAAAATGCATTCATCAGTTGGGGATTTTGGTTTTCCACTCATTTCTTTACTTTGCAAGGTTGGGACTTAGATTCTTCATATTTCAATAATTATCGAGGTTGATGTTAATGCTCCTATACTTGATGGTCACTTTTAAATGATTGAATCGAAAGATATTTCTAACAACTCTACTTTTGAAGTTACTCTAGTAACTTACTCTAGAAGTCCTTGAATTATCTTACTTAGTTTTTTTTTTGATCTATGCAAATTGTTTACTTATGAAGGAATTTCCATTTTTTATGTTCATTGAATGATCTATGTTGTTTGATCATTGCATCTTAGAGGATATTGGATCCAAAATTATTTATGGGTAATATTAAAATCTTACTAACATGCTCCATGAGAGAAAGAACATAGATTTTGAGAGAGAGAGAGAGAGAGAGAGAGAGAGAGAGAGAGAACAAAGTGAGAAACTATGTCACTTTAATGGATTTGTTTGAGTACAAAATGATTATCATTTTTGGGTTTCACCCATGACATCCTATTTATAGGTTTGGAATGGGATTTGATAGCATAGAAAAAGCTGCACATTGAGCTATATAAATAAGAAAAAAAAAACATAACAAGACTCAATGATGACTACGTGTTACAAAATACATAAGTTGTATATGAAACATTTGAATATACATAGATAAATTAATAAAATATTATAATAATATAAATTATTAAAATTTTAAAAATTATTTATATGAACTCAATACAATTTAACATATATTATATCAAATAGTTTTTAAAATTTACCACACAGGAGTTATTAAATCTTGCCTGAATTAAATCCAACTTCAGCCTAGCAGCGCCATTGATATAACAGCTGGAGATAGAATACTCTACCAACAAACTTTATATATGGATGGCATGAAATTGCTGTATCGTTAATGGCCACAATGAAAGTTCCTATTTTTATTCATCGTTTGCCCAACTCCCCGGAGTCAGGACCACGATGTTCATCCACAACATTGTTTTTTTTGTTTTTGGTCGTTTTGAGCTTTTTTCCCCATTCTTTCTCTTTTCTGCGCCGCGAATTCGAGGGTTTCACTCAACGGGACAGCGAAATAAACAATTCGCTTCTCATCCTCCCAGGTGCAGCTCTAAATCTTTATTAATTGTTTAGTGTCATTTATTGTGGATAGTCGTCGCTTTCAATCTAATTTTTAATTATTATATGGATCTACATATAAGATTTCATTAACATTATCAGCGATTTCGTATTTCTAAATTCTTTTTGTGCTTTTTTCATCTGTTCGATCTTCCTAACACGTTCTATAATAGGATCGAGAAGAAGCGCGTGTGGTGTTTTTGATTATTTGATTTTTTTAACTGTTAAAATGTATTGAATAAAAAATATTTTCTTAAAGATGGCGCTGGAATTCGACCGAATGCATAATGTTTTTTGAACTTCCCTTCAACGCACACATAATCATTTTTTTTGGCTGGGCTGTTTGATGGATGATAATTTATTTTCTTAATTTGTTGGATATTACCACCTTATGTCTGGTTGCGATTGTTGTTTTAAAAGAATTTCTTTATCGGATTTCATGGCTTCATTCTTGGCGAGTTCATCCTTGCATGTTCTGCAGCATCAGAGAAAGCATACGAAACACGTGACTTTCAAATTTGCTTCTCATATATTGCACGTCATAATTTTAGTTGGTGAAATAATCATTTAGTTGATTCAACAGTGATTCATATACAGAGGCTTTGCTCTGTTTCATGATTTTAGCATTCCAATCCTTCAAACCTTTCTTCCACAATCTGCAGAAACAGCCTGCAAAACAGTTAGAAGTTTTTTTTTACTAGCTGATCTCTATTGAACTATAGTATGTTACATGTGTTTGTCCTACATAGGAAGTTTTTAATAAAACCATTGTTTAGCATTCCAATCCTTCAAACCTTTCTTCCCATGGATAGCCCAGCTACTTCTTTTTCCATTCAGGAAGATTTAGCAGTACTCAACATAGGAAATGGATCTATCCCACCCTCCCTTAAATTCGTCATGACCAATCTTAAAACCATTGTTACTACACAACTCTCCAATGACAATTATCCTTTGTGGAAATCACAAATCCTGAAAATCATTTCTGCCAAATAGATGTCCTGAAAAAGTCATCGCAAACTCAGCGGACAACTTCTACCAAACTCCCTATACAACACCTAGAAACTCATCGATCAAAATCTAACCGCTGCTATCTACTCTACACTATTAGCATCAATGCTTCCCTATGTTCTTAAACTTTCCTGCACTTTCAAAATTTGGACTACTATTGAGAAGCGACTTCAAATGACCAAAATGTCACGTGTAATTCAATTAAAGAATGAATCAATATTTCAATGAATAACAAAACCATGCAGCAATATTTCAGTGAGGTTAAAATCCTAGTAGACAACATTCCTTCAGTAGGCGGCTCACTTGATGATGATAGTATCATCCTCTATATCCTAAATGGTCTCCCTACCTTATATCAGGCCTTCAAAATGGCAATCAAAACTACACCGAACCCCATCAGCCTTGGTAACTTCTATTCTCTCTCATGCAGCGAAGAAATCCATATCAACACAAATAACAAAGAAATCTCCAACGCCTGTTCCTCGCTCTTGAAACTACTCGGGAAAAGGGAACTGCTCCCCCAAAAATGATAATCATATTAGCTAAATGAGGATGTCCAAACTGCTAGAATCAGACGAAAACTTCTCCTAGAAGCGAAACTTCCTTATTCTCTATTGTCGGATACTGTTCTCTCTTCCATATACCTTATTAACCGTATGTCTTCCTCAACTACATATAATCTTTCTTCTTATCAACGACTATATTGCAAAGCACCATCTTACGATCACCTTCGTATCTTTGGGTGCGCCTGCTACCCCTAGTGTCCTTTATCACTCCGACACAAATCAGCTCCAAGAGCATTGCAATGTGTTTTTCTTAGGTGCTCTGACACTACTGAGGGATATAAATGTCTTGATTACCACATAGGACATATTATCTACTATAGACACGTTGTCTCTGAAGCAACCTTTCCTTATCGTAAGTCATACAATACACTCACCACTTCATCCTCCACATATACTTTTCCCCTCGACCTCACTTCGTCTTCGCAGAAACAACATTCCCAACCTGCAACCGTCTCATCTACAACCCCTTTGTCCTCACGCCTCACTACCTCTTCTAGCCACTCCCTAATTCACAAACTCAATCAGCCTCCTCACCACCAACATCTCCCTCTTCGGCCCTACCCAAAAGACACACTACGACCTGCCCACAAACCGGATGACTTAAACCAAAAATAATATTCTACCTTCATCATCTTCTCCTCACACAACCCGATCGTACCCTTTCACCACAGCTCGCAGACACCCTCATTGGCAACAAGCTATGCAAGCCGAATACCAAGCCTTACTAAGCCAAGCCACCTGGACTATTGTTCCAACACCATCCAATCATACCATCCTTGGCTACCGATGGACCTACAAGACCAAGCTTCATGCTGACGACTCTATAAAAAAAATACAAAGCTCAGTTGGTTACTCAAAGCTACAATCAAGAACACGGCATTGACTATATAAAAACCTTCAACCTAGTAACCAAAATGCCTACCATTTGAATATTCTTTACAGTCGCCCTGCATTTCAGCTGGCCAATTGCTCAACTTGATGTTTCCAATGTATTCTTACATGGCTATCTAAGCGATGCATCAACTTCCAGGGTTCATCGATCCCCATTACGCAAATCATGCGTGCCTCCTCAAGAAGGCCATTTATGACCTTAAACAAGCTCCAAGATAATGGTTTAATACCTTTATTGATCACTTACTCAAACATGATTTTCAGTTTAGCCAGGCTAATCATTCTATACTTTTTTATCATCACAATAGCGCTCACATTTATTTACTTATCTACTTTGATGACATATTAGTTACGGGTGACAATCCTGATGCTATCATAGCTCTTCTCCCCACACTTCAGCTGCACTTCAGTTTCAAAAATCTCGGGCCATTCTCTACTTTTCTTGGCATCTCTGTTTCATCTAGCTCGCATGGTCTGCTATCAGTGCAGGGTTATGCATAGTTTGGGTTCTAAGTGTTTCATTTTGAATGAGTCTGTCTAATAGTTAATAATTTCATCGAAATTCATTTTTATAATTTTTTCAGAAAAAAATTGAGTCTTAAACATTTAGGGTCTATTATGGACTAACCATATTTCTGTTTTTTTATTTTATTTTATTTTATTTTTGTTTAGTATATTTTTTAAGTGTTTTTATTTTTTTGTTTTTGAAAATAAATTATGTTATTTTTAAAAATGCTCAAAATAATTTTTAAATATTTTAAATATTTTTAAAAAATAACTATTACTATCAAATATATTTTATTTCAAATGAAAGCATAAATAAAATAATAAAAAAAAGAAAGTGCCCCGAAAGGCCACTAGTTTTTGGAAAGGTAAATCAATACAATACTCGCATATTTCTAATCGTGTACTTTCAATCCGCTTTTCTACCTATTGTTAATTGTTTTACATAATGATTATAGCATTAAATTGAATTCAGAGACATTCTTTTAGAGAATCGTTGGTCGGCCACTATTACAGAATCCTTGGGTCGGCCATTGTTGACGGCTGTGTTACCCACTATAAAGTTATGAGTGAAAATATATACATGGCTCATGGCTTAATTTTGTCTGGATTTACTGCAGAACTGCTTCTGTATTATGAACTAATAGTACACACAAGCTTCTGGCAAAAGATTCAAGGAAAAGAATGGCAGTTTCTATGAGGGATTTGGATTCTGCATTCCATGGGGCAGGACAGAAGACGTATCCTTTGCCGTTGCAGTCATGTTATTGAAGATTGCTTTGAACTTTAAAATATCTCATTATATTTTATAAATTTCTTAAATGACATAAATGCATAATTTTGCACATGACTAAAAGTGAATAAATCAATTAATTAGAACATAAAAAATAATCTTTCACGAACCTTTATATTGATTTTGCACATTAAAATTTTCTTTCATTTTCTGAAAGAGTTAAGGAATCTTCTCTTCTGCTGCATAAGATTTTATGGTTTTATGGTAATGAAAGAGATGTCTTCAAATTACTATCTTTAGCTAATCTAATTATTTTTTTCCCATTCTCTTCATTTGATTAGTTTCCTTTTCATGGGCTGCAATATTGTTGTACTTAACTATTATTCAGTGGTTTGGAAATATGGCGTATAGAAAATTTCCACCCAGTTCCTGTTCCTAAGTCTTCATATGGAAAATTCTTCACTGGAGATGCTTACATAGTTTTGATGGTACTGTGTTCCCTTTTTTATGCATGGAGTATATCAGTCTGTCACTTTTTTTTAATTCTTCTTCCCAAGTTGAAGGATAACATAGTAAAATTTGTTAATATTCATTGATATGTTAATTAGCACAACTTGATCGGTTGTCGATCATGAAGTACCTTACAATTTCCTTGTTGTGGCATTGTTGATGTGTGGTAAATAATTTTCACAGTTTTACTTTTGATAACTTGTCTTGTGGTTTCTGAAGACAACTGCTTCAAAAAATGGTGCCTTGCGTCATGATGTCCATTATTGGCTTGGTAAAGATACAAGCCAGGTAAGTATACTGTCCACGATCCTGTTTCTAAAACTTTTTTCTGCAGAAATCTGTTGTAGATATTGATAGATGATAATTGGACTTGTATTCCAAAATAAAAAGGATGAAGCTGGAACTGCTGCTATCAAGACCATTGAGCTTGATGCTATCCTTGGTGGTCGTGCTGTTCAATATCGTGAGCTACAGGGTCATGAGACTGAGAAGTTTTTATCATACTTCAGGCCATGTATTATTCCCCAAAAAGGTGGAGTGTCATCTGGATGCGGGCATATTGAAGTAAATAATAGTGAGCATGAAACTCGACTATATGTTTGCAAGGGGAGGCATGTTGTGTATGTGAAAGAGGCAAGTTTTATAGCGGTTAAGCTTAAAATATATATGCATTTGATATGCTTTCAGTGGATTTACTTGACTTTTATGTTCACTTTATCAGGTTCCCTTTACTCGTTCTTCCCTCAATCATGATGATATATTTCTTTTGGATACCAAGTCTAAGGTTTTCCAGTTCAATGGGTCCAACTCATCTATTCATGAGAGGGCAAAAGCTCTTGAGGTTGTGCAGTACATCAAAGACACATATCATGACGGGAAGTGTGAAGTTGCAGTTGTTGGTAAACTTTCTGTTTCTTGTCTCTACCTTTGTTCAATAGCTGATGCACTAAATGTATCAGTTTACCATTGTCATAGATGATGGAAAGCTTATGGCTGATGCTGATGCTGGAGAGTTCTGGGTTCTTTTTGGTGGCTTTGCGCCTCTTCCTAGAAGAGCAACCTCTGGGGCTGAAAATGTTGAAGAGGCCTCTTTGGCAAAGCTATTATGGTATGATTTCGGGAAACTATATCTCATTCATTATAAAATTTCATTTAAAATTTGTGGAATTGCACTGCATGGTTGAATTTTATGTACAATCTTCCTAAACTAGCCTGCACTTTTTTCTTTTTCTTTTGTAGTGTTGACAAAGGGAAACCAACACCCATTGAAACTGATTTGTTGACTAGAGAATTATTGGAGCCAAGCAAGTGTTACATAGTCGATTGTGGAGTTGAAATTTTCTTGTGGATGGGCAGATGTACATCTCTTGATGATAGGAAAAGCGCAGGTGCAGCTGCAGAAGTAAACACCTTATACCTTTCTATAGAAGGCCTTCAATAAACCTGTTTCTTGTATATCGGACTATGGTTCATGTGAATTATCTTTTCTTAGGAATTAGTTCATGGCTCTGAACGACAAAAGACTCATGTGATTCGCATAAATGAGGGTTTTGAAACTGCGATGTTTCAATCAAAGTTCAGTTCATGGCCCGAGACGTCCAATGATGCTGCATCAGAGGATAGCCATGGCAAAGTTGCAGGTCAGAATAGTGTTGATGATCTTTTTGCTGAAAAAACATTATTCTATCATACGGTGATCATACAAATAAGTTATTCTGATTCAGCACACTGTTCATGATGCTTGGCAGCTCTCTTAAAGCTTCAAGGTTTTGATGTAAAGGGCCTTATGAAATCTAATCCTGTAAAAGAGGAGATCAAACCATGCATCGATTGCTCAGGCGATTTACAGGTGTTGTCATGTTGCTTTATTTCTTTGTTTTGTTTGTTTAGGCACTCTTTGTAAGTGGTAAACTGAGAGATTTCTCCAAGTTTTGGAGACAATCATTGTGCTTCCCATATTATTTTCTGCAAGCTTATCCTAGTTTTCTTAGTTTATCTTTAAGAAGACTTGCTTGGTTTTGGTCCGTGATAAATGCTGCAATTTTCGTAATATTATTGTAGCAATTTCTAATTACGGTAGCAATGGTCTACCCAGTACATAAATTATAGTTTTCCTTATTACTTGTCCTTCAAATTGCGCACTGCCTAAACATATCAGTCTAGTTTCTACTCCCCTTATCTCAGTTTATATAATCGATGACTCCTGATGTATCCCTGTTGCTCTTTGTCCACAATTATTTCAACTGCATATACTCTTCTTTTATTATACTCGCTTGTTTGTGTCTTCATTTCCACTTAGTTCTCAGATCTAACGTATCAGGCCAGATATTAACTTTGTTCTGGCTTTAGGTATGGCGTATGGATGGCAATGAAAAGGTCCTTCTTTCATCTTCTGATCAGTCAAAGCTTTATACTGGTGATTGTTATGTTTTCCATTACGCATATCCTGGAGAAGATGGTGAGGAGTATCTTATTGGCACATGGTTTGGGAAGAAAAGCATTGAGGTTTGTCATGTTTTTTTACTTGCTGTAGTTAAGCGAAAACTAAATTCATTTTTTGATTGGCTTGTAGTTTCTAAATAGATATGTTTGAGCCTTGAAATATGCTGTTCGTTTTTTTTTTTTGGTGGCTTTTGTTGAATTATTATGTTTAGACTCTCAGATATTAAATGGATCTAAGTTTTAGTTTAGTTTTTATTTTTCAGACTGCAGATTCTGTACCAATTTATATATTACCATGCAATAAGTGCTGTAAAAGCCATTGATTGCAGAACTAGTCTATTGGTGATGCTTCTAGATCTATCCTCTTTCAAGTTCATATTTATTTCCTTACATAATCTTTGAAATAACTCAATTTTTGCATATGAACCTAATTTTTAAATTGTTTAATGGATTTTCATATACAGGGTTTAGGGAAGAAATTTTTGTGTTAGGATAATGAGTGGAGAAATGCAGGGATGAAAGATGTCTTTTTATATGATTTTTATTGATTTTGCGTGAACATACATTTGAGAACTATTGGAACTTATTTACTGAGCATTAATATAGAAAAATGTGCATCAAAGATATGCTGATATTTTTAAATATTTACATGTTATAACATTGACTGGTATTAAAAGTAGTTGTAGATTGACCCAAGGATTTCTAATTTTCATAAGTTGACATTAGGGATCAACATTGAGTTATATCTTTTTGTGTTGATTATAAAGATATTTATAAATGATACTTAAAATGAGATGCTTTGATGCATGTTTTATGTTGATGATATAATTCTACTTGGTGATGCATCAATTATGTTTATAAAATCAGAATAACAAAGGATTACATTTTCAAGATGGAGGTCTTAGAATTAATAGAACAAATACGAGTTTATGATATTTAATTTTAGTAGGTGTGTTGATATTTATCATTAGTATTATTAAAAGATTAAATGATACCTAAGTGTGATATGTTTAAATATCATTTATCCATTATACTGTAGAGTTTATAATTTCTAGAGTTAAGTTTGGATGGTTAAAAATTTAAAATAGAGAACTGCTTTGTCAATATTGTTTGCTAGGATAATATCATGGAGTCTTAAATATATGATTTATAAAATCTCTGATGGTGAAGGTAGGATTTCTGATTGAATTAATAGTGGGAAATGGTGATAAATGATGTAGAGGTATGTTTTGGAGTTAAAGATGGAAAGTTAATGGCCTCGATTGTGGTGGTTAGTTTAGGATATTTAGCTATGAATTTGGACTTTTAGTAAAATTTTAAGAGGTACAAGGGCTTGTAAGAGGAAAAGGAGCAAGATTTGGTGAGGCTATGCTAGTTTTAATCGAGAGTCTATTAGAGGTCTATTTGAATGTTGTGGATGGTGGACAAAGGCTTTAGGAAGAGATTATGATGTAGGGCAAAGTGTGGAAGAGATTTAGAAGAGAGATTTTGAGTGAAGGCAATAAAATACCTTAGGATAATTGGACCGTCCACTAAGGTGAATTAAGGCCAAACACATAGTTCTAGTTAAGTGGGATTTTCTAAAACTTATTATACCATTTCAAATAAAATTTTTTCATGACATATTAGCACTATATATAGAGTTTATATAGACTCTTGGACTACCGTGGGCATAAAAAAATTCACATGACTCTTTTGAGAGAGTATTATCTATCATAAGTCAAAATTTCAGAAGTCAAATTAGTTTGCAGATAAGTATTGTGGGCTCAAAAAATGCATACACGGCACTTGTGAGAGTTATTTTAGGTCAAATTTTTAGAAGCTAGATTAGTTTTTAGGTAAAGCACTACTTAGAAATTTTATCCTCATTTTGCGAGAATTTTAGATCTAGTTCTAGCTTTCTTATAAGGGAAAGCATCTATGATTAATTATCTCTTATAGATAACTTTTGATTGAGTCTAGTCATTTAGGCGCTAAATGCTTAACATATTGTAGCAATAATTATATTTTAAAATTGAGAAATTCACTATGTTATGCTTAGAATGATAGGGAAAATTATGATGAGCAGCACGATCAAGATCACAAGGTTCAATCGCCCTATGTTATTGTGGTCTCTTATTTACTTAGCTATATGAGATAATCTATTCAACTTGATCGAATGATCCTTGGTAGCAGCCATGATTTGTTTCATTAAGGGGACATTATAAACTTAGGTAATGCTTGTTTAATAAGATAATTTTAAGTTTATCTTAGCTAATAAAAGATTTTGTATCCTATTAAATGTATCCTATGATTCATAGTTTAAAGGGTAGAGCTATTGAGAAATATATGGAATATAATCATGGTCATAATTTAATAATATCATATCATAGTAAACTATATCATTAGATGGTTCTAGTCATATCTACTACTTTTTGTCAAAAATCATCTCTATTGATGTGAAAGTCATAGACATATGCTTGATATGATATTAGCTCTTTATGAGATTTTGTTAAGCTTAAATTTGTCATCCTTGTTAAATGGTTGCGGAGAGTGGATGAAATTTTGTTTCAAGCTTTTAGGTGTTGAGTTTTATTTAAATAGTTCTGTATCTTATAATTTTTGTGACTCTTTTAATATTTTATCAAAGTTTATACTTAGGATTTTTTAATAGTAATATCCTCTCTGGTTGAGATTTTTAATCAACAAGCTATTATCAGAGTATAATTGATTGGATTTTATTATTTTAGATTTTGTCAATTTTTCTTTCCTGCTAATCGAGAATCAGGTATTGATTTGAATTTTATTTAAGCTCATTCAAGTGTTGATTATATTATAGGCTTTGTTAATGCTGCCATTGTGCTTATAGGATCAAGTCCATAGGACAAACGCATTATTACATTTCAATAGTCAAATTTAAATTTGTGTTTAAAAGAGTGAATTTTTAAAATAGTTGAATTTTTTTTATTGGTCGCAAGTTTCTCATGTTGATCAAAACCAAATCTATATTATTTTAAGACTATATAATATTCTTGGATGTTGGGTTTAATACATTAGTCGAAACACATGCCGGCCTTTCATTTCATGGGTTTGAATATATTTTAAGAATTCTGTCATGCTTTACAAAGCTAGTAATTTTAAGTTTAATACACTTGATTTTGCATAACATTTTTAGACAGTTGATTTGACTGTTTAATAAGTTGGAGCAATACAAACTACTTTTGGTAATTTGATGTATTGTGCACATCTTGGCAAAATGATCACACAATTCATGAAAAATAGTAGTGAACTGTTGTTTGTTTGGAAGACTTTTTACTTGTGGAAATATATTGTCGTTCATTGAAACACACTATTTATTCAAGATGTGTAGCTGATTAAATTTTATTTAAAAGTATTCATGTTAGGTACTGAAATGTGAGAGCTAGATGTGATTTTCGTATATACGTGATTTTCATTCTAAGGTTATTAGTACTCACATTCTGTCTGCTTACAAGTGGCGATATTTATAAATTAAGATCTTTCATGTCCTTTAAAATATCATCATTATGGTATTTATATTGCTATAGTTTAAAGTTATGAAGCACTGACACTTTCAAATCATTGTACGCATATCGGATACGTATCGGACACTACTCCGATATGCCTCGACATGTGTCTGACACTTTACTTAATGTGTTAGGGTTAATGTGGACATGGTCTTGAAACAACTGATACTTTCAAATCATTGCCTCATTATTTTATGCCATCCACCCATTTCACATACTATTATTTTATGTGGATTCAACTACCTCACATGTCATGCTTTGAATTTTTAAATGCAAGATTTCAAGCATGGATTTTCTAGAAGAAAATTAAAAATTACATAAATAAAAAAGATGAAATCATAAAATGGGCCTTAGCAAGCTAATGAGCTAAGTCTTCTTCTTTCTTGAATTTTCTTGGGCTTTATCTTGAGATCTTGTAAATGGACCTTAAGCTCTAATTTTTGGATCCTCATGATGTTTTACATCAACTCCCCTGAGCTCAATTAAACTTTGCTCCATAGAGTTGAAATCTAAGAGGTCTTCTACTAATTGTGGTTCTAAAGTCTCCAAATCAGTACGAGTCAACCATGTGTCTTCAGCTGGTGGCTTATTCTTCCAACGAACTAGAAAACGATGTTTAGAAGCTAGATTAATGTGTGCTTCCTCGGTGATAATATAGTCAACTTCAAAGGAAGAGCTTACGCAGAATGCGGTATTATATCTCGCTAAAGAGTTAGGGAACAAGTGGAGGTTTCTTTCCTTCATATGATAAAATATCTTCAATATTAATAACTGGATGAATGAGCATATCAGCAGGCAAATCAAGGTGATAAGCATTAGTTCCAGTTTTCTTGAGAATTTTAAATGGACCACAAGCTCTTGCATGTAATTTCTTATATTGAGTAGTTTGATAGCGCCAAGAATCGAATCAATACATAATCACCTTCTTTATATTCTTTCGTTGAGCGATTATGATTTGCCAAGCATAGTTATCATTACTTATAGTAATTTACTTTCTTATATCTTCATGGAGGCTTTGAAAATCTTTTGAGAGAATGTTGCATCGAGAAAATACATGAGATATTAGGTTTGCTTACATCTATTGGTAAGTTTTGACCATGTATATCTCAAACGGTGATTTTTTGTAGTTAGATATAGTACTATTATAGGTAAATTTTGAGGTTAGTAAATGTAAATCCCAATTTCCTAAACTTTTCTACCAAACATCTAAGCAAATTTCCTAAGATACGATTAAGTTACTTGGTTTGTCCATCGGTTTGTGGGTGAAAGGAAAATTTTAATTTGGTACTAATAATTTCCATAATATTTTTTAAAAATATGAGACAAACTTAACATCTCTATCGAAATAATGGTTAAAGGGAGACCATATTCGCACTATTTCTTTAAAAAATAATTTTATATAAGAAGCATCATTTGTTTTGAACAAGGTAAGAAATGAGCCATTTTGAGAACCTATCCACTACAACAAAATACTATCACATCCTTGAAAGTCTGGGTAATCCTGAATAAAATCCATCGATAGGTCTTCCCAGCCTATAAGGACAGTGATTGTATTGTCCTTTGTTTGATAGTTTTAGCATGTTTACAAATTAAACATTGAGCTTAATTTTGAATATCTCATTTTAATGAAGGCCAATAAAATCTATTTTCTAATAAACATATGGTTATCCTTTCCAAAATGACCGTATACCCGATAGTTGATGATAAGGAATTCTCAGAAGATCGAGGAATGCATAATTATTTTTCTTTATATAAATATCCATTTGTTATCAAGAATGTCCTAAAGTTATTGGTTTATAGGTGTTCAAGATAAATTAGGTGAAAGTCGAGGCACAATATAATCATCTTTAATTCTATCAAATTCAGGATTCTCAATTCAAGAAATCATTAGGTTTTACCACGGATAAAGCATCAGTTTATTCTCAATTCCGACTTATGCTTTAGAACAAAAGAATAGTCTTGTAAAATTCAACCCATTTTGCATGACTTAATTTTTGTTGAGTATTAATGAAATTTAGGGATCATTAAGTATAAATTCTCTGTAGAGATAGTGTCGCCAATGCCAGGATTGAATTACAACATAAAACTCTCTCATAAGTGGAATATCGTTGTTTGGCTTCATTTAACTTTTCACAAAGAATCTTTAATGATTCTCTTGACTTAAAATTTCACTATCCCAATTCCCTGAAGCATCACATGTCACTTCAAAGGCTTTAGAAAAATCGGGAAGCCTAAGGATTGGCAGTGATAAGAACTTTAATTTGCTCTAGGCCTTTATGCATTAAGTCCAACAAAATTTATCTAATTTTAATATATCAGTTATCAGAACAATAATGGTACTAAAATTCTTAATAAATCTCTGATAAAAAGTGGCTAAATCATGGAAGCTTCTAATTTCAGTAAAACTTTTAGGTGATGGTTAATCTAAGATTGCTTTCACTTTAGAAGGATTAGGTCTCATCAGGTAGTGGATAATAAAGCTAAAAGATTACCCTTGTAGAAATACTTTTTTAAATTAATGTATAATTTTTTTCTTGTAGTTCAAAGACTTTTTTGTAGGTATTGTAGATGTTCATTTTCACTAAAATCGAATATCATCAAAATACACCACCAAAAATTTACTTATATATGGTTTAAGACATTAATCTCATAAATGTGAGCATTTGAAAGTCCAAAGGGCATGAGCCATTCATAAAGTCCATCGAGTCTTAAAAGTCGCCTTCCACTCATCTCGATCCCAATCAATTTGATGAACTTTGAAAAAATATTTGCTCAGATTAAATCTAACATATCATCTAATCGGGAATAGGAAACATATATTGATGATAGTAATTTTATTTATTGCTCGATTATCAACACACATTCGCCATGTTCCATCTTTCTTTGGAGTTAATAATGTTTGGAAGACTCTCTTGAATAAAACCCTTTCTTAATAATTCCTCAACTTGTCTTTTCTATCTTATGTGGAAGATTAGGAAGTTGAGAACCTGGTAAGAACTCAATAGCATGTTGAATGTCTCTTAGAGGAGGTAGCTCATCAAGAAGCTCATCGGATGCAATATCATTAAAATCAGAAAGAATATAGAGAGTATGTGTGATTAGAGTCTGGTGACTTCTTTTACATGTAATATATGTGAAGAAATGAATCAAAATTCTTTTCGTAAAGCTCCAAAACCTGTTATTTATCAAAGGAGGAAGAGTAGATGTTTTAAAGTAAGAATCATAAATGATAGTATTGGCATAATAAGGATTTTCTATGATAATAATTGAAGTTTGACATTTTTCTTGATAGGGGGTTGTCGAAGTTGTTTTTGTGGTGTTATGGAGGTATTTTTTCTGACTTTATTGGTAGGAGTTTAATAGTCTTATTATTATGTTTAAAAATATAAGTATTTTTCTACTAGTGAATAACATTCATATCATATAGCCGTCGTCAAGAGAATATGAGCAATGTCCATGGGAGAACATCACACCAAATTTGATCCTCATAGCTTCCTATTTTAATAGGAACTAAACAGAGTGATGGGAAGAGATGTATGATTTACCCTAATATGAAATGGTTCAGGTGAGGTTCAGATTTTAGGTTGGCTTGAGTTAAGGTGTGTTGAAATGATATTCATAGCACTCCCTCCATCTATAACTAACCTACATATCTTTTCATTACACAACATACATGCTAAAAATATTCTTTCTCCTTCAATCCTCTGCCTCATTTTTAATTACAGTAAGACATCTCATCACATTAACATGAGGGTCATTAGTTAATTCCAATTTTTCATCAGATAATGGGATGTCATCATAAACTTCTTCTAGATTATCATCTATTGGATTTTCAACTTCTTCTAAAAATAAGATTTGAGCTTTCATTGATTTTGCACATGACCCTTTTATGACATTTAAAACATATTACTAATATTCTTAGAGCTCCCTTCAATTGAAGTTTTTTTAGGGGGTTGCCATTTGGATGGTCTAACAAATGATTAATGGGATGAAATGGAATGTACTTGACTTTTAATTTTAGAGAAGCGATTTCTTTGTTATTCAAATGTATAATGAAATGCTTCTAAAGATTGTGAGTTAAATAATTCAACTTCATTTCTAAATGTCACAAGTCCAATAACAAATTTATTGGCTAATTTGTCAATCATTATCATGAGTTCTAAACTAGATCCTCAAAAGTATTCAAGTATTTAATTCTGATAATTATCTTATCTCAAAGTTAATAATTGATGCAACCTCTTATCATGATGCTGGGGTGATTTTGCTCTTACATTTCTTTCATTTCTATCCAAGTGAGGTTTGTCCTTAATCTTTGTTCTTTAGCTAAAGTATTTGTCCAATAAATTTTAGCATGCTCTATCAATTTCATTTTAGCAAAAGTAATCCTTTGATAATCATCCATTTTATACCAATCAAAGAAGTCATCCATTTAAACTAATCAATCGAGAAATTTATTTGGGTCATGTATACCATCATAAGTGGAGTTCTACTTTAACCAGATGGATCATTAGAGTCTTCTAGTCTTAAAATAATTTTCTCTCCTTCCACCATTTCTAATTGATTGTCTTTTAAGTGGTTGATTTTCTACATGGTTTGGATATGAATCTTCTTCATCTATTCTATTGGCGGTCGGCGGTATGAGAGGAGGAGTTGGTACTATGATTTTGTAGATCTTATAAGAGTTTGCATTTGTTGTTTAAGTTCTTGCATTTGATTCTTACTTTCTTCTAATATTTATTGAATTTTTAATTCATTGTCTTGGATCCGATCTAAGGCATCAACTAATCTAGTCAAATTTTTAACTTGATCTTGAGAGATAGATTTTGGTGCCAAGAGATTTTTTTTTTAAAGGGAAAAAAAGATATATAAAAGGGATCAATAAAAAAACTGAAAAAAAATAAACAAGTATAATATAATTGTGTAATCAAAGTGAAAATTTAGGCTAAGAGAACTTCTAGGTGAAGAGGGGGGTACAAGATCACTTAAATCCCAAGCTCTCCTTAGATAGTTTAGATCTTTTGACAAAGTTTTATTTAGCTTTCAAAATCACCAAGTTTAACACATTTATGTTATTATGCATGCATTTTTTTTTAATTTTTTTTTAATGCAATGAAAAAAAAATGCTCAAATTTATCAAGCATTTTTTTTTCTTAAGAAAGCAAGTTATCATAAGTTAATCAAAGAAACTTCTAAAATTAACCATAATAAACAATAACAAATATAATAAAACAAATAATTAGATTTTGATTTGTAATTTTTTTTTTAGGTGAAGAACTACCTCATTAAGGTGCCCTCTTAATTTTTTTTTTTTTTTTTTGGAGGTGGTATGAGCTCACAAATTGAAAATGACTAAAATATATAATAGCTTACTAATTGAAATTTTATGCTATCATCATAAACTTACAATATATATCTTTCCAAATACTAATGTTAAACTATCATATAAAGAAAATTAATTAACCCAGTCAAGAAAACTCATAAATTTGAAGACAAGTCCACGGATGCTCCCTTTGTTGAAGAACTTTTGACCAAATTTGCTCCTTTCGCCGATCGAAATTTGATGGGGTGGGCGTTCTTTGATAAGATTGAGAGCGTGGGTATTGGGGTGAAGGAAGAGGATATGTTGGATAACTAGCATTCCACCAAGGATTACCAGGTTTGGCCGCTCTCAAACCACAAGAATAACTCAAAAATTTGTAATTGCCAAAAAATCTCCTTCATTCTAGTAAAAGGGGTTATTTATAGCCATTACAAGCATATTTCAAAAGAAAAGAATTCAAAATATTGAGAGAAATGTGGGTGACCATATTAATGTGAAGCATTAAATTGTCTCATTATTTTATGTCATCCACCCATTTCATATGCTATTATTTTTTTGGATTCAACCACTGTCATGCTTTGAATTTTTAAATGCAAGATTTCAAGCGAGTTTCTAGAAGAAAATTAAAAATTACATAAATAAAAAGATGAAATCATAAATGGGCCTTAGAATGTTACTAAGCCTTCTTCTTTCTTGAATTTTTTGGGTTTTAGCTTGAGATCTTGTAAATGGACCTTGAGCTCTAATTTTTGGATCCTCATGATGTTCTACATCACTTAATATCCAAAACAAAAATAGAGAATCTTATTTTTATCGTGTTAGTAAATTTGAAGTTGGAGAAGCTATAAAGAAAATGAAGTGTGAAAAAACAGTTGGGCCTGATGATATTCCAATAGAAGTGTGAAAATATTTAGGAGATCAAGAAATTTCCTGGCTTACAAATTTTTTAATGTTATTTTAAAGACTAAAGAGATGTCAGATGAGTAGATAAAGAGTTTGTTTGTTCCTATATTTAAGAATAAAGGTGATGCGCAAGAGTGTGCAAATTATAGAGGAATTAAGTTAATGTGTCATACACTAAAATTAGGGGAGAGAGTAATTGAGCATATGTTACGATGTGATACAAAAGTTTCTTAAAATTAATTTGATTTCATGCCAAGTAGATCTACTGTGGATGCTATGCATTTGTTAAGAGGTTTGATGGAGAAGTATAGAGAAAGTAAGGAGGATCTACATATGATATTTGTTGGTTTAGAGAAAGCTTATGATAAAGTTTTAAGAGATGTTCTTTGGAGAGTTTTAAAAAAGAAAGGAGTTAATATTGGTTATATTCAAGTCATTAAGGATATGTATACTAAAGTTGGTACTTGTGTCCAAACACAAGGAAGATTGACAAAATATTTTCCTATTTCAGTTGGATTACATCAAGGATCGGCTTTAAGCCCTTATCCTTTTGCTTTAGTTATCGATGTTCTTACTAGGCATTTATAGGAAGATATACCTTGGTGTATGTTTTTTGTTGATGACATTCTTCTTGTTGATAAGACTGAAACTTGAATTATGGAGGTCAACCTTAGAGTCTAAAGGTTTTCATTTGAGTAGATCTAAAACTGAATATATGAAGTGTAATTTTTGTTGTAGAAGTTCTAGTGGTGGTGTTATGACATTGAGTGACCAAGTCATTAAAAAGAGTGAGCGATTTAGATATCTAGGTTCTATTGTTCAAAATGATGGTAAAATAAATGGAGATGTTATTAGTAGAATTTAAGTTGGATGGTTGAAGTGGAGGAATGCATCTAGCTTATTGTGTGATAGAAAAGTACCGCTTAGTATTGCAAAATTTTATAAGATGGTGGTAAGACTTGCTATGATTTATGGTGCAAAATGTTAGCTAATAAAAGAGAAGCATAAGACTAAGTTAAGTGTTGCAGAGATGAGGATGCTTAGGTGGATGAGTGGCTTTACTCTTAGAGATAAAATTCAAAATGAGTATGTTGGAAAAAAAGTTAGAGTAGCAGATGATAGAGAGAGAGAGCTTGGATGGTTTGGCCACATAAAGCATCGACCACCTCATGACCCGGTTAGGAGAGTAGATGTATTTGATTTGCTTTATGTTAAGAAAGGTAGAGGTAGACCTAAAGGACTTGATTGAGATGTATAAAAAATGACATTAGTATACTTGAATTAAATGAGAATTTGACACATAATAGGATACAATGGAGAAGAATGATTCATGTAGCCGACCCCACATAGTGGGATAAAGGCTTGTTATTGTTGTTGTAATGACGAATGACGAACACGAGAATTAGGTGCGTCGAGTTACTGTCTGCTCGATTTTGTGAGACGAGGAAAATTTTGCTAGGGCCAGCAATAGTGGCTGGGTCATAGAAATATATTTCTTAATTAAAAAATAAATAATTTATTTTGTTGGTAGAGCCAGTGGGGGCATAGCCCCCAGTGCCCCTACTGTAACTCCGCCATTTCCTACAATAGATATTGGAATGCTTGAAGTTACTAATCTCTCTCTTGATAAGCAATGCTTGAAAACTATTTTATTCATGGATGAAATTGAAGGTGTTATTGAAGAGGTAAATGAAGCTAGTACCATTGATGATCCTACTATTGAATATGTTAATTCTAATTAGTGATAAACATGTTGTCATATTTTTATTATTATTTTGAGAATGATATTGATATTATAATTTTTTTGAGATATTTTTAGATGTTTGTAATATAATATTGATATTGTCAAACCATCTTTTACTATCCTGAAGTTTCTTTTACTATATTATATTTAATTTTTTGTGTATTTAGTAGGGAAATATGAAAATTAACTAGACATGTCGATGACATGTCATGTTCTACTTTTTGCAAACATTCTATGTCACATTGTCCATGTGGGTGCTTCAGACTGAAACTAGGGAACAAAGTGCAATTACTTCTACAGTTGATGAATGCCCAACTTTTTCTATATTTTGTAATGGAAGGGACAAGCAATTTTTTTATTCAATAAATGAGAAATACCTTCTCAGTTGGACCAATACTCTATATTAAGAGAACTCTAAAGTTAAATATAAATTAATCTCATCTCAGATAACAATAACTCTTATGTAGTTGAGATAAGGTTAATGCTGAAGATATTGTGAAGCATGGAAATTTCATCACACTCCAACTTGAATTTTGTTCTTTTGCTTTTGCTTTTATGGATTTATATGAACAAGAGTAATTGAGTTTCTGATTTTCCAATCCAAAATCAGACCATGTTCAAGGTTTTCGAATATAATAGCTCAGGGCCATCAGTCTTGTTCTTTCTATTCTTTCTGGGTTTGAAGTTCAAAAAAAATTTAAAACTGATGTATTGAAATCTAAGCAGAAGTTTAAAGTGGTGTAGAGTTTTATTAGCAAAATTATGATCCATGTTGGTGGTTCTTATAATTGCATGCAGGAAGAGAGGGCTGATGCTATTTCAATAGCTTATAAGATGGTCCTGTCCTGTAAGTCTCAAGCAGTTCAGGTAATATTTCAGTTTATACACTAGATTTATGGTATGAAACTAATAAGTGATTAAGTTGTCATTAATTACTTTTTCCCCCTCATGTGATATATTTCTTTTCAATGCTACTTCTAATTTATAGGTTCATATATATGAAAGAAACGAACCTCCTCAATTCCGTGCTATCTTTCAGAGGTTTATAGTGTTCAAGGTATGTCTGAGGGGAAGGCTATCTTTGAGGCATGAATAGCCTGATATTTTTCTTACATAAATGGTTGTTATTAGTTAATTATTTCAGAACTACTTTTCCTTTTATTTTCCCGTATAGGGTGGCCATAGCTCTGGGTATAAGAAATTCATTTCAGAGAACGACATTGTTGATGATACATATCAAGGAGATGGAACTGCTCTTTTTCGCATCCAAGGTTCGGGACCAGATAGCATGCAAACAATCCAAGTTGATGCGGTAAATATTGCTAGATTGTGACTTTATATCTTCGTTGTCCTTGAGTTACTCAAAACTTATTTCTGTAAGATATTTTATTTAAATGCAATGGCTTTGTTATGAACTGTGCAGCAATATCAAGTTAATACATGACTTTTATCACCGTAGTAAACCTGTGGTAGTTGATTGGCTCATGCGCTTAACACTATTTATGTACAATAACTGTGCAGCATTTGGGACCTTTGCTCGGTTGGAGTAAAATAATAATAATGCTAATGATAGTAATAATAATTTAGGTAATAATAATACTAGATACCTTTAAAATATATATTCACTTCTCCCTCCTTGTCGATTCTATTAAATCTTCTGAATTTCAGTGAATAAGAAAACATTTAATAACAATTTTGTCCTAGTACATTGTAATATTTGGCTGAATATATTCATAGTTAGTCCTTTTTTTTTCTAATACAGGTGGCATCTTCTTTGAATTCTTCGTACTGTTTCATACTTCACGTGGGTAACGCCATTTACACATGGGCTGGAAACCTTACTAGCTCAGTGGATCATGACCTTCTAGAAAGACAACTATATTCGATAAAGGTATGCGATCATTCAGATTGTAGAGGCAGAAAGCTACGTCTTGTTCATTTATTCCTTGAAAAACGGAGTACTTTTTTATTACCCTTGTTATGACAAGATACTTAAGAATCACATCCTAATAAACGAGCAACATGTACTGCTAATTCATTGATATAGTTAAAATAAAATTGTTTGAAGATGCTTCTATCAAGATGGCATACTCATAATGGTGTGAAGCTCCCACCACTGTGAAGTCATGTAACCCATACCGTTATATTACACAGGGATTGTTTCTGTGACATGAACCCATGACTTTACTGGAGGCAACTAACCATTGTTTTTGGGCCACTCTATAGTATACTTCAACTAAGTACTCATTTCAATTTAATGCTATGCCCGTGATTGGATTTTTTTTTTCTTGTTTTCTATTTTTTTATTTTTGAAAAAGGCTTTATTATTAAAAAATGTTTTGTTGCAATGTTTTGATTTCACGTTTTTAAAAACATTTTCAGTGCTTCTTGAGATTCGTCCAAAGATACCCAAGAGTTTCCAGAAATTTAAAATAAGATTTTTTAATTATCTATTTTTGCAATAAAAAGCGTTTTCTATTTTTTTTTATTTCTGCAAATGAGAGATAAGTTATCCAAATCCCTTTTGATTTTATGTAGAAATCTGAAGAAAAACTGATTTGAATTTTTTTAGTTGTTTTTGCATCACAGTTTATTTGTCAACTATTGTAGTTATATGTTTCAACTGAATGTTGTCCAAAATAGCTTCAAAAATCATGTTTGGATCGATTGGACCATTTTTTGGTTGAATTGCGATAGTTTCATTGCTATTGGTTGAAATTTTGTGACTGCCAAATAAATGTGTGCTGAAACTGTTGTTGGTTGGAGCGGCCACATCACTAGTGGTTGGTGTCTTCGTTGCTAAAGAGAATATGTGCTCGAGAAGGCATCAAGTCTCTAGTACTATTACAGTATTGTGGTTAATGAGGATCACTGGTGTAGGACATTTTAGGGCATAGAGTTTCTCGTGCAAAATAGGTTTTGATGCTATCAACCATTGTAGCAAACATACAAATTTCTTCGGAAAAAAAGCTATTAGCCTTAACTTATGAAAGCCATACAATCGGTTGAAAGTTCTTGCAAAAATAAAAAATAAAAAAACGATTGTAATAGTGAATGTGAATCTTAAGATCAATGTTCTTGAATCAGACAAGATCTGACCTGAAGATCACTTTGAAAAGTGAAGATGTTAGAGGATTGAGATAAAAGATCCACTTCTTTAATACTTAGTCTCTTTTTAAGATGATGAGTCAAAAGATGCAGACAGAGACCAGAAAGATATCTTTTTAGAGTTTTCCCTCTTGATTTTATGCGGTAAAATAGATTCTTTAGAAGTGGCCGTTATCTGTTTATGATTTCTACTTTGGAGCTTCATAATTAATTGGTTGGTGCCTAGAAGACTTGCAGCTGTGCTGTTTGTTGATTATATGGAGTTAATTGGCATTGAAGTAGTGAATTTGACAGGTAGTGATATTTAAATTTTATTAATGAAGATAGTTGCTTCCTCTTTAAATTTTAATTTGTGGGCAATTGTTCACATTATTGGCGTTTGGAAAAGTGTTTTCATTGCTTAGTGATCCATTTTCTGTCCTCTACCATTTATTTGGAGCCTGATGTTTCACATTTTTGCTACTATTATCTTGTTCGATTTTTTTTATGAGCTACTACGCTGCAGAAAGCTGGGTATTTTCTACGTTCACTGTTGCTAAATTTTGATGTGTTTCTTTTTATGTTCTATTGTTGCTGCTGTTGTGATTCGCTGGTGTACTTGTCAATTCCTTTTGCACTCAAGTCGCTGTTTTTTATTTTCTTTGAAAATTGTTATTTTAGGCTAAATTCTGAAGATTTTGTGAAGATACCAAATATAGGACAAGCTTGATCATAACTAGGTCTTTATGTATGTAAAATTTATTGTATAGCTAATAATTTTCAAATGCCATCCAGTACCTTATTGTCTTGTTAGACGTGAATTCTTCATGTGTGTTAAAGCTATTGATAATAATTCCCACGGGATGCTTCTTGCATTGGAGTGAAGCCTAAATCTTCAAATTGGTGATTTTTATGAAAGTTCTTTTATCAAAATTGTTTTGTGATTGTTGTGTGCTTGCTTGACATTTGATCAAATTTGTTGCATGCCGATTTTAGTTATTGCTTTAAATCTTAATTGCTATCTAGTTTTACATTTTTTCTTAAATTTCTTATAAAATTTTAGAGTTTGCATCCTCTATATTATTATTTGGAATGAATCTAGTGTGCCTTTTAGTTTTGCTTCAATAGTGATTAATCTTTACCTAAGTTATAAGTTAGGAACCTACAAAATCTTATCTTTTCTATATCTTTTCACATCTCATGCTTGGTAGGACAGTTGGTGATCTAATTTGGATCCGATCCTACCCTTGCTCAAGATCCTTAAAGACATGCTATCTTATCTCAAGCTGTGGCCATGTTTGCTTATTGGTTGGTTTGACCCTATCTAGATGGAGCCATACATGCAATTTTTACATTGATTTGAGTTCGATATAAGCCAAAAATTAATCTGATCTCAATTATTTTCAATCTTCTAATGTATAGTTTCAATCCAACGTATGAACATATACTCAATGCATAGATTCAAGCATATGAATATTCAAATGCATATAAACTTTCATTCAAATGTAACTACTATTGACTTTCATGTATGTTTCATCAATTGAATTGAATCAACATTGCGAAATCGATAAATATTCAACATGATGTCACGTAAATTGGACTCAAAGCACCACAATCGTGATCAAAATTGATCAAAATGTCATCCATTTATGTCGATGCATCCGAAATACTGAAATTAACTAATAGAGAGGCCCCTCATGTTCTCTAATAGTCGCTCGATAAAGAGATGCGCCGTTGGTGCAGTTTCACACATATCAGATTTGGGAGGCCTCGATAGCAGCCAAATGCATTCCATTTACAAAAATGATTGCGCTAATGTCGTTGAAACATCGAAATCTATCAAATAAGATCTTTTGTAGACAATTTGATTGAGTCTATGTGGATGTTGAGCAACAAATGCAACATTGCATGATTTGGGTTGAATTTATCTTGATTGATGTTGAAATCACATGGTGATCGAAATGATTCTTACCTAAGTTATTATCTAAGGTATTTTGAAAATTAGTTTAATCCCAAAAATCTTGTCAAATTCTCGTCTCATCCGCTCTTGCCGGGCTATGTGAATCCCCTCTCTCACCAATCCCTTTCTCACGTTGCATGACATGGACCATCTTGAGCACGCCATATCTCTCCTCCCCTATTCTTGTGTGTAACTCTCAACCCCGATCTCCTTATTTCTCTTAGTCAATCTCTCTCACACTTCTCCCTTTTGGTCTCATTAATCGAAACCCAAACTTGCACGAACTCCTTCTCCTGTCTTTGACACGTCGTAGCTAGGCCTTCTCTTGTCTTTTTCTTGACCGATCAGATTTATGGTTAGTTGGGGATTATTTCTCTTTCCATCCTTGGTTGGAAAACTAAAATGCGGTGTCAATAGCAAATATGAAATATATATAGGGCTATTTTCTTTTCAAAAGTTTAGGTTCTTGAAATCTAGTAGAACATAACTTCGAATCTACAATCAAGTGTGAAAACGTCAAATGGCAAACATGATGAATTTAATGACTGTTAAGTTCAGAGAAGGATCTACTATTAGATTCCCTTAAGCTGTGATCAACACTGGTTCTGTTGAAGTCACTTTCTAGTTTGGGACAATTTATGAAGTCGTATAGCTTGTATTTGCTGAACCTACAATCAATAATTTGAAAGCTGGAAAGCTTATCTTTGAGGGCACTGAAATGCCGAAAGCATTCAAGAAGCTGTTGTGCAAAGAAAAAAGAATGAATGTAGTCATTCACAGCGAGCCTAAGCAGTTGAATGCTAAGGCCTTACTCAATCAGGGAAATAACTCATTTTCTAAAAGAAGCTTTATTTTTGATAGGCTGTTAAAAGTAGCTTCAAAAATACCTGCTAAAGAGAAGATGGTCATTGAGCTTAAATTAAAATTTGTCATTGTCGATCCACTCAATAGTCCATCAGAGGAGCCTACCATTCCATAAGATACTGCCTTTACTCCAGGCAAGCATGATCATGAAGCATCTTTTTCGAATATCAAAATGTCTTGGAGAGCAAAAAATAAAAAAAAATAAAAAAAAAATAAAAAAATACAAAACTTATCACAAAGTTGTTGGATTGTCTGTCCACCTTGAACAAAAGTATGAAACCTATGATGGAAGAAAACATATCCACCAATAATAATTTTGAGCTACTAATATGGTTCAAAAGAAATAGTTCCGACGGAGCTATAAAGCAATCTTTCTAGGATAAACGATGCAACCCATTTCATAAGATCAATTAAGAAAAGAGAAAAATGTTTCTTTTAAAATTTACGAAGTTTTGAAAATTGTTAAAATAAAAATCTTCAAAGAAAAATTAAGAAGTTAGTGAGCCATGTTGCTAACTCAGCAAATTCCTATTCTAAAAGAGGTAGGAATATTGAAAAATGTCATACCTGTCTTGAGCAAACTCAAGACCTAGGAGTTTAATATTCGGTGAACACTGACAACGAGCCTTTCAGTATAAGGGTACTAAATGCCCAGTGGTCAGAAGGTCCCGAAAATCACCACAAAAGAAGCAATATTAATTGCTGCATTTTAATCCATTCGGTGAACACTAGAGTGTGATATCTAGGATGCGTTTCCAGAGATCCACCACTGAGAGGTCTTGGTCAATTTGGGTACCAAAGAACCCCAAATCATCAAAGATGGGATGACCCAATGCAAGCAAGCTCAATCAGAAGAAGAAAAGGCCGAGTCTCCTATCATCAACTTGGAACGACGACCTAAGAATACATTGCCTATGAATGATGATGTGGATAATCAATTCTTTTAGGAATATGAAGAATTCCTTAATGATGAAAAGCAACGAGCTCAAAATTTCCAAAATAATGAGGACATTGATCATATTGAAGTTGAGGTTGTTTGCATAGTCAATCAAACTCTCGATCCTCCTATTCAAGATGTTTATACACATTCACGAAATAGGAACGTGATACCTGAACAACAAAATAAGGAGCAATATTAGGAGGACCAAAGTCATCGAATACCCAAAGGTCAAACTTGAGTGGAGATTGAAGAAACTGAGGAACTAACTGATGTTGTAACAAGGGTATAATGACAGATGGGTTCTCAACTTCAGAAGAGAGACCAAGAAATCAACTAACTCAACAACGGTCTCAATGAGATGAATGGGCTAATGAAAGAAATGTTTAGTCAACTTAACTTAACAATAACTATAACGGAGTAAATACCTTCGAGAAATCCTCTTGAGATGATCAATCTAACAGCTGAAACTAAAGTATGCAGAATGCTTCATCTAACTTGCCAACAACTTCAACGCAAAGACAAGAACCTCCAGGATAAGTTACACTAAGTACTCACCAAGAGATTGATGTCATTACAAAATTTAAAGTAGATGATTTTATTAGCGAAAAGATCAAAGCAGTTATTGCTTCAAAGACTGCTGAACAATTAGTTAGAAAAGGCCGACTATACACAGCTGAATATGACCAAGTGCAATACCCTAAAGAGCATATTGTGCTGAAATTCAACACCTTTCAGGCATAGAAAATCCACGACAACACTTGCTCAATTTAAAGCTACTTGTGAAAACACCAGAGAAAATGATGCCTTATTTTTTTGACAATTTGTTAGCAGTCTTATGAACACAGCTTTTGAATGATATGCTGAGTTTCCTAATGACTCAATAAAAATATTTACTGAATTAAAAATACTCTTTTTCAAGAAATTTGTAAGAATAATCAAGAAAGTGACAATTGCAGGTCTCACCTTAGAAAGAAAATAAGGACACGAGTGTTATAAAATATATTACGAGATGGAGAAATCTGGGCATGAAATGTGACTAACAACTCACAGAAAAATATGCAGTAGAACTCCTAATGAGGAATATTGATGATCAAATAGCTCCATATTTAGCCATGACCACGATTAATACATTCTATGAATTGTTGGATCATGTAGCCAAGTTCGAGATGTTGCTTAAGCAAAAGGGTCTTAATACTGATTATAATAATAATTCCTCCACGAAAGGAAAACAATCTAAGTCACATGATTTAAAGAAAAATAATATGAATACAATATTCACATGTACAATTGATAAAAAAGAAAACGGAGGTGCGACCTCGCTATAAGTAGAAAAACCCATGGAGGATAAGAAAAAAGGTCTAAGAAAAATTGATCAAGCAATATTAATTTAAAAGAGAATGCATGCTAAAATTTTCAAGCATACCCTAAAGTTGGGATTGTAATTTCTAGAGTTATATCGACGTAACCAAGCAGACAAAGTTGACGATTCTTATTCTTGTTCATACTATAGATTTGTACGTCACCCAATTGAGGATTGTTTCGTCTTCAAATAATGGGTAGAAATGAGTTATCGAAATGGGGAGCTCACTTATTTGATAGCGTATTAGTACATCCTAAAAAGGAGAAGTAGAATGTTATTATAGTACCCTCAAGCTTAGATGCAAAAGACAAAGATGGTGAGCTAGTTGGAGCTCAGAATACATAATGATAAAGGCAAAGCTTCTCAAATAGAAAATGCAGAAGAAAATGGTTGGGAGACATTCATCTCAAAGAAGACTAAAAGAATGAATAACATTCTTCTGTCCATATAAGATATTTGGTGGAATAATTCTTTTTTAGAACTTGAAATTTGATTCAAGAATGCTCCTACCCAACAGGGGGTAATTTTTATATAATATAAAGAAGTAGACGAAAGTCAATTAGCCTTCGTCAAAGCCTCATGAATATCGGAAAAGGAGAAAACCTTGAAAACTAAAATCTCAGATATAAAAGATGATTGATTTTTTAGAGGAGTATGGGCAACCTTCCTGAAGGCCAGTTAAATTGGAGGAATATATACTCCACTTACAACTTGACATGAAAAATCCTGGAGAGGAGGTTTTAAAAGAAACGCGTCGAGTCATAAATACATGTGAAAATTATGATAAAGATAATCTTCAACTCCAAAGAGAGGCATGTTACGTGATTACAACATCAACTGACTCTGAGGAAGAGCTATGCTTTCCCAATGAAAAGTTTATTAAAAGAAAAATAAAAGCAAGCTCAAAGAAGTTATGTCCTAAACTAAGAGGCAGTTCAAAAAATTCTAAAAATTTTGAATGTGCACAAAGTTCAGAAATTTCCTCTAATAAAGAAGATTTTATAGAAGAAGTAACTCAAATCCAATTAAGGAGGGGAAGGCGAATTTCTTCACCATCACTGAGGAAAGTAAGTGATAAAGGTAAAAAAAATTCAAATTAATGAAGATGTCTTACCTCCACCGCTAACTAAACCTCAAAAAGCCACCAAAATATGAGTAGATTATAATGTTCTAGCACATTTATGTAAATTATTTACTTTATTAAGCATTTATAATGCTTTCATATTGTCTAAAGACATAAGAGAAATATTGATTAAAGTCTTGCAAAATCTAGAATAATATGAAGTATTCTTTGCGTTGAAGAGAGGATGAAAGAGGACTTAACCTCTCAAAATTCAGCAATCATCACATTCATTAATGATGACTTATTGTTAGGGACGGCCGAACATAATCAAGCCTTTTATGTCACAGCGAAAAGCAATTCCACTGTATAAAAAGAATATTCATCAATCCAGATGCTTCGATCAATATCTTAATAGAGAAAATACTCCAAACATTAGCCTTAGATGTTCGTTACTTGGATAAAAGTATAGAATTCCTATAATGATTCAATGAACAAGGACAACAAAGCTTGGGATCTCTTATTTTGCCTAGATGCTTTGGAAAACTTTATACAAAAGCTAAATTTCATGTGATTAAAGCTATTATTTTTAACAAAGCACTCCTTGGTAGACCATAGATTCATAAATGCGACATATGCCTTCAACTCTCCATCAATGTATGAAATACATTCAAAATGGTGAAGAGTGTCAAATTTATGGCGATATGACTCCCTTCTTGATAAATGAAATCAAAATCTGTGAATATGCTAAGTACTTTATTCCTAAAAAAGTAGGAGAAGCTTATGCCCAAAAGCAAGTGACTTCACCTATTAAGGTAATGCCGAAAAGGGATGATTCAAAGAACAAATGCACTAATGAATCAAAATAACCTATTTTAATTGATCTCAAATATTCAAGCCTGATTGTTGAATATTCAAGCCTATAATATTCAAGCCTGATTGTCAACCTATACGATCAAATATTCAAGCCTGATTGTTGAGAAGGCTCTAGCAAGGGGATATACTCAAAATTCCACAGGATATGAGAAGTTCACATGAAGACTGATATATATTGCCTTCACATTTCCTTCAACAAGCTCATGTTATACCGTGTCCAAAAGAGAATGTTTCATTTAAAACTAAAATGAACAAGATGATCTTTCATATGAAAATACATCTGAAGATGAATTAATAATTGATCTCAAAGAGGCCCCAAAGGAATTCGAAGAAGGTAATCAAGCTATTGTTGATGAACTTCAAGAAATTAACCTAGGTACTGAAGAAGAGTCTAGGCCAACTTAACTTAGGTACTGAAGAAGAGTCTAGGCCAACTTTTATTAGTGCTAACCTCACATGAGAAAAATTGGAGCACTACTCCGCGAATACAAAGACTGTTTCACAAGGAATTACAGTGAAATGCCGGGCTTATCGCCAGGTGTAGTTGTACATAAACTTATCATTAAATCTGATATACCGCCTGTAAAACAAGCATCAAGGTGAATGCGATTAGAAATCGAAGAGCAAATAATTGCTGAAATTAAGAAACTTATTGAAGTATGGTTATTCGTGAGGAGAAATATCTTGATTAGATTGTCAACTTCTGTCTCAGTAAAGAAGAAGAATGGGAAAATTTATGTCTATATCGACTTCAAAGATTTAAATAAAATATGCCCAAAGGATGACTTTTTATTATCCAATGCAGAACTCATGGTAGACAACACATCAAACTATGATATGTTATCTTTCATGGATGATTCATCGAACTACAACCAAATTAAAATTGACCTTAGCTAACATAGGGTCATTGTCAACAACCATGGATTACGTCGTCAAAGCGATAGACTTGGAGTTTGTTTGACAAATATAAGTCAACCTTATTTAACATAGGATTTTTAATCAAATATATTCAGAATTCATACCAAAGAGCAAAGTCATTGGAGAACATACGAAGTCATGAATTTGATTGCACTCATTTTGGCCATTTCGTAGAATCACCGTAGATTTACTCAATCGCCATTTACGCGCATTATTTCATAAAAATCAATCTAAAAGCGACACGGGTCACCTTTTACCGAATTTAAGATTATTTCGAGCTGAAAAATAACTACGATGATTTGAAATCAGCTCAAGGAAGCAAAAATTTTCTTAATTTGTCACCCTCGACAAACATTTGCAGTGGGTGGTTGGATTTTAACTTAAAATTTAAATAATTAATTTCATTTAATATATATATATATATATTATTTGAATATTTGATCATTTTATAATTGATTTAGATTTAAATATGTAATGATTAATCATTAAAGTCTTAGTAATGATAGCCTTTTGATCATATAACTATTGTTGGTTAATAATCTCAACTCTACGCTTTTCTTGTAAGATCGATCATTCGCTTCCACATTTATAGTTCTCCAAACCTTGTCAACTCTCCAAAGATGTAGAGATAGACTTTTCTCTTGAGCTTGAAGTCATGTAAATAGTTTATCTTTACAATTACATGACAAAATTAGCTTATTAGATTTTATTAAGTGAAAATTCTTATAATATTATTATTAGATTTTTAAGTTAATCCCACTTACCCCAAGACCGATTTAATCCGACAAAGATCCTCATACACTAAGTTCATATTTATAACACATATATCAGGGCGCATGATGATAAATAATTAGTTTTGAATGATTGTAGGTATCTATTCATTCAGTTTATTTGAAATTTATACATTCATTTCATTTGGTTGCTTGCACATATTTGTTTGAGCATTTAAGCTATTGGATAGTTTAACATACATACGAGTATCTGTTCTTTTAAAGTATTGTATGAATATTGAAATGTCTAAATTGAAGTAGTTATATTTGGCATGACATATATGTCAAATTGCAAGCACAAGTTTTGATACCTAAAACCATAAATCAAGTATAACTCTGTCTTGTAAAATATGAGAATTTTAACTCATTCAAATCTTGTTATAAATCAAGTGAAGATCTGTTCTTTAAAGGCATGTTTAATTTTCTCAAATACTTGTTGCAAACCAAATGAGTATCTATTCTAAATGATATATGCTTGGTTATTTCAAATACTCATTATAAATCAAATATGTATCTGCACTAGAGGATACAAAAATATTTATTTGTAAATTAAATCTAGATCTATTTTGAAATATGTAAGTTTAACTTTTTCTAAACTTGTCATAAGTCAAGTGTATTTGTCTTTGAAAGATATATATTCAATTCTTTCAAACACTTGCTAAATATCAAATTTAGTATCTATCTTATTAAAGTTCCAATAAAGATTTAAAGGCATGTCATGGATCAAGTATGGATCTACATGATAGGATACTATATCATAAGATATATGGAAGCTTATTTTATTCAAATATTCACATATATAATCAAGTATATAATTTTCCCATAACACATATCACATATCGCAATCAAGAGAGAAAGGGAACATTATAATATACATATGGGAGCTATCCACATTTAAATCCCTTCCTACATGTTAGGATTTGAAAGTATGTATATGAAGATTAGCCAAATTCTAGCTTTTTGTAAGCCCGCATATAGACTTGGGCCCAATAAGCCTCTTAAATTTAATAGAAAATTATGAGTTTAAAGATTTAATGAGATGAGCCTCTCTTTCTCTTTTTATAAGCCCATTTATAGACTGGGGCCTATGAAATAAAGATATTGTGGGTTTAGTAATTTCAAGTAGGCATAACTATTTTTATAACCCCACTTCAGAATTTCAAATGGGCCAAGCATTAAGGAAAGAAAATCTCAAGTTTCTCATGACATCATTATCCCTCTTTTTTATAATAATTTTCCTTTCTTTTCCTTTTTATTTTATTTTACATGCATTTTTCTTTTTTTTTTTCATGACACAAACTCATAAAGAGGGGGAAAAACTTCTTCTCCTCTTTCCTTTTTTTTAATGCTCACTTATGGATAAGTTATGAAAAAGGAGAGAAAAATCCAAGCCTTAATGGATTTTCCTCCTCACCCCCCCACCCCCCCCCCTCTTTCTTCTCCTTTTCTTCTTTTCATTCATTATTCTCTTTTTTTTGTATGACATAATACGGTTAGGAAAAGGAGAAACTTCTCTTTCTTTTCTTATTTTCCCTTTTTTTTTACATTTTCTCATTCTTCCTTGAAATCATGCCCATTTCATGGGCAATTTAAAAAGGAAATGACAAGAAATTAAAGGGGATGATGAATTTTTCTCTCCTCTCTTTATCATACATTTATACATATGTATATATTTTTGTTATTGCATGGCATGATGTCGTGAAGAGAAAGGAGAGGAGGAGAAATTCTCTTCTTTAATATCATGCAAAAACCCATAGCCATTAATAAGATGATATAAATCCCATTTATTCATTTTTATCATCCATGTCTTAAAATATTTTTGGCTTCATGCAAAGGGCTTGAATGATATTTTGCTTAGAAAAAGGCTTGGGATCAAGCTAAAATTTATTATAAATAGGAGAGCATCTCATTTTCATGAGGATTTGCTCTCCTTCTCTCCTCTCAACCTCCCTCACATCTACAAAGAAGTTCTTGATATACAATTAGAATCAAACTTCTTGTATTACTCATAAGTCACATTTTAGCTACATGTGCTAAGCTTAATTTCACTTATCAACTCATGATTATATGAATAATTGATTTGAATTTTCTCTTCATTTCTCCTTCTTCCTTTCTTTTTATTTGTTCTTTCAATCATGCATGTATGATATTTCAAAGAATTATGAGAAAAGAGATGGGAATTTCTTACATTCACCACTAACTAAATGATTGTTTGAAATATTACTAAACATCTTATGAAGATTCCAATACCTAAAATAAATTATATTAATTTAGGAGCTTAAATATTTTGATTTATAAAATTTCGGTAGCCTCCCGGCACCATCCTTGCATAGGGGGCTACTTCGGGAGACTGGGCCTTCCCACCATGCCAAGAAAGGCATGCATGATAGTTGTCGTTAGACACTGCGGCCAAAATATTATTTACCCACCACGCCAAGAAAGGTGTGCATAGGTTTGCATAGCATAATATTTCTTTGTCGCATTGGAATAATGCATACAAGTATTTAATTTGAAGCAAATTTTCTTGTCACGTTGGAATAATGTGATTTACACAAAAGATTTACCCGCCACATCGAACAACAATGGATTATTATTAAAAGAATTTTTCCGTCACATTAGAACAACGTGAAGTACTTATATCACAAATTTCCCCGCCACATTGAAACAATGAAAGGGCATTTATTACAAAAGATTTCCCCACCACATTGGAATAATGAAAACATGTACTTATTGCAAAGTATTTCCCTGTCACATTGGAATAATGTGAATGGGTACTTATATTAAAAATCTTTACAAATTTGCATTTGCATGTACATGTACATGTGCATGGCATATGATATCCATCACCTTAAATTAAGCATTGCTTTTGAAACATCACAAATAATAAGCCACTACATGAGCATTTATGTGGATGTAAAAGATTGCTTTTTTATTTCTTTTCTCTTTTATTTTGAACCTGAGACATGAAACAATTTTATCAAATTTGGCAAGTAAGATAGCAATTATATATCAAAATATAAGCATGTGTTTCATTATTTGCTATCAAATAAATAAAGAGAACATTTTGCTTTACATATAAACCCCAATTATCATTAGCAATTGCATTTAGATAAGATTTGATTGCATAAAACATCTAATAGCAATTTTATATAGCATATGATAATATCTTCTCAAAAATCAGCGAATGAAATGAGGATTTGATGACCAAATATAGCTAAATTTCAACTTCTCATGACAAAAAGAAAGAAATTTTAAACTCTATAAAGATAAGAATCTTATAAATCTGAAATTTCATCTCTTTCTTAACTCACATAAGCTTAAGGAAGCATTAGAGTAAGACAAATAAGCAAGAGTTATGCTCAAATAGAGTAGAATTGCAATTTCACTTTCTTTTGATCATCTCAAACTCAATAAGTTAAATGGAATAATTGATAATAATATATAATCAAACTTCACTTCATTCAAAGATATGAAAGAGGAAAAAGAGAAATAAAGGGGCTTTATAAAACACTTTTCCTTCTCCTTCACTTTCTTCAAAATTGGACAAATGAAGTGGTGAATTGGATTTCATGCTAAACATTAGAGGACAATAATGTTTGTACACCATAGGATCTAGAATTTCATTGCAAGTCCACCTTATGAGAACATAGAAAAAAAAAGAGAATGGACATATAATGAGACTTAGATGATTTTGTCCTTTGATTATTTGTGGACAGCAAAATGAGAACTCTAAAAATTCATTAGTCTTTGAATCACATTCATCATTTCTCATATTTTGACTTGATCAACAAAGGGGATGTTGAAAATATAAAGTTAAATG
Organism: Cymbidium sinense; assembly: GCA_021442155.1. Taxonomy (NCBI): domain Eukaryota; kingdom Viridiplantae; phylum Streptophyta; class Magnoliopsida; order Asparagales; family Orchidaceae; genus Cymbidium; species Cymbidium sinense. The sequence continues at coordinate 28,036,300 of CM038233.1, read as the reverse complement.
TAATTTCATCAATCATAATAAAATTTTCAAACCAAAGAATTATGTTGGAATTGACCTCTAATTTATATTAATATCATAATGGGGATAACTTATGAAAGTGATTTGGTCACCAAAATCACAAGATAAGAGAAACAAGAAATTTACATAGAAATGAGGGCTCTAGATCAATGTCAAACCCCATGCATTTGCTAAATTTACTTTGATGTCATGATGGCCATAACATTTAAGCAAGAATTGATTTGATAGAAACATCACATGACAAGTTTACATGGCAAATGACAACACCCTTCTCAAGAATTGGTGAATGACATTATTTAATGGGCACACACAAGTAAATTTTAATTCCAAATAATAGGAGGAATGCAAGGTTAGATTCCCCTTTTTTTAAAATTGAAATATTTCCATACCATATAAAGAAGAACTTGATTTGATAAAAAAAAGAGAAATCTAAATGAGACTTGATTCACTTCACATAGAGCAACAAAAATAGCCATATCAAATCACAAAGGGATTCAAATCTTGTTGCCTCACTTCCTTATCAAAGAATCAAAGGTAGTATCTTGCATATTTCATGAATCCTATCACTATCATGTTTACTTTAGCATAATGATGAGTTCACATTTAATAGGATCCAAAACCCACTATCATGAGGTAATGAAACTTTGGCTTTCACAAAAGAATAAATCAAATCTCATTTCACATAATATGATGATTATTTAGAGGCAACACATAAGACAAACACCATATGAAATTCTATGCCAATGCTAACTATTAATGAGAAAATGTGAAATTGAGTTTATGTGGGTTTTATGTCATGCTTCCTTTTCATTTTAAATTGCAAGCCTTAGAGAATTGCCTAGTAACATACTTATAACATACTTAGTGCAAAGCTTACCCTAACTTTAGCTTGAACCAACAAAAACAACTTTCAACCCTTGGAAATCTATTAGAAACTTGCAAACTAAACCCAACAATCTTTGGTTCCATACATATGCAATTTCATATATCATTTTCACTTCAAAGGGCATTAATTTGGAAGTAAATATAGTGAAAAAGCAAGCCTAAAGTCAAAACCTGAATTCATTTTTCACTTTTCTTTTTCTTTTCACAAAATAAGTAAATAGAGCATGACTATGTATAGATCAAGCATCCACACCAAATCTAATAATACATTGATTTGAAATTCTGGATTTAACCAAGTAATTACTCACATGACATCAAGATTCAAGTAAGAATCAAGTTAAACATGACTAAGTAAAGCAAAAGAAAAAACCATCTTGCAGATTTTGTTTAATTAATTAACGAGCAATTCATTTATTGTTATTTCAAATATATGTATGTTTCGTCATAGATCTCATCTTTCTAGTGCATCTCAAACTTCATACTGCCACCACGTGCATGCAGATAATTGTGTGTTTAACATTCATGTTTTGACCTTTGCAATATGGGTGGGTGTTAATCCTTGGTAATTTTGACGATTTGAATGTGTTGGTACAGTTTGTTTCATGTACAAGAGTCATTTGAGTAGCCTTGACAAGGGTTGAAAGAATTTTATATTGGTTTGGGTGATGTTCGTCCATAATTCGTCGATTTCATTCATTCAAAAAGTTTTTCTATGATTGAAATGATTATTGATTTCATTGTATTTGGTTCGATTTGAGGTATGGAATAGATATGTAGATCAACAAGAGGAAATAAAGAGGTAGAGGAGGGCTTTAAATTAAAGAAAGTAATAAGCAATCATGTTCATGCTCATATCAGAAGTTCTCTCTCCATACTTTATAAATTATGATGCAATCTAATGTCAACACTCATGTTATTTGATCATAGATGACAATGATGTAATTCCATAGATTCTTTATGTTGTATATAAAGAAGGTTATGGATGCAATGTTCAACCATGAATTTATGTTAATTAAAATATAGTAGCATCTGTGTTACTTCTCCAGAATAGTATTTCTTGAAGGAAAAAGTGTCAAACTCTAGTCATGTTTGGGAAGAGATACATGTCAAACTTGACAACGTGGTTGTAAACTTTTTGCAGACAAGTTGCTTACTAGTATCATTAAAATAATCAAGAATCTTCTGATCATAGTTTAACACAGAGAGTGAATTGACAGAACCTGCATAAATAATTTGTTGAAAGATTGATTTATCATGATGAAATTTTTTTATGTTTGCTAAATTTTCCGATAATTTGTCTTCCTTGAGACCATCTAGCAAGGTTACATTTGCATCTCTTGTTACTTTAGTCATACTCTATGTCACGTACTAGTACATTTGTACCAATAAATTATGGTGTTTTGCATATGCCAACTGTTCTTTAAGGCGTAAGATTAGATAAATGGCCAAATTGATCCGCAGATTGTTCCGAGTGATATTTTTAACCTGATTTCTATTAACACTCAAAATTTGACTATTGTTTTCTCAACTTGACTCTTATGTTCCCTCAACTTTACCCTTTTGACAATTTGGGGTTTTGAGAAATTCCTGTTGTATTAAGTGATGTGGTCACGCCTTGTGAGCCCTCTAGTTGTAGTTGATGCAATCTCACAAACTGATATGCACAGAATTCATTTAAATTTTGTCACCTGTTGTTAAATTTGATGATTATTTTTTTTTTACAGCCGAATTTGCAATACAAGCCACAGAAAGAAGGAGCAGAAACGGTGCAATTCTGGGATATACTTGGGGGTAAAAGCGAATATCCCAATGAAAAAATTGCAAAACAACCCGAAAATGACCCCCACCTTTTCTATTGCTCCTACGCTGAAGGTCAGGGTTAAAAATTTAGAGCATTCTCTCCTTTTTTTTAAGCCTATACTATTCATGTTATCCTTGTGCCTAACTTCTGTTTTCTTGCTCTATGTTCTTGGCTGCGTGCAGGCACATTGAAGGTTTTTCTATGGAAGCCCTACACACTTCACATTTTGATAAAGATCTTCGTCACAATATATTGATATAAATTCCGCATTAGTGCTTGAATGACATAAATCACTTTTTGTAGATTTTGAACTACCAACTCATTTTATAATTTTAACTTTTAACGAAGCAATAAAATTTTCAGGTTAAGGAGATTTTTACCTTTATTCAAGATGATTTGATGACTGAAGATATATTCATTTTGGACTGTCAGTCAGACATCTTTGTCTGGGTTGGGCAGCAGGTGGCTTCAAAGAGTAAATTAGAGGCCTTTAACATAGGAAAGGTAGTGATGATTTAGGAGTGTGTAAATTTAATTGTTCTGTTTTTTGTTTGATTTCTTTAGGCTTTACCGTTTCTCTTGTTTCTTACTGGTTTCTTTTATTAATTGGCTCAGAAATTTCGCGAATGTGATATTCGTATGGAGAAGTTATCTCGAGAAACTCCAATATTTATTGTTACAGAGGGAAGCGAACCTCAATTTTTCACTCGCTTCTTTACTTGGGACTCTTCAAAGACAGCAGTAAGTATTTAGAGTGGAATCTTATCTGTTGCTACTCTTTTTTGACAATTTTCATTTTTTTTCTTTGTTGACTGATCTGTAATACAGAGGATTTTCATGCATGTCACCTCATCTATATGATGCGAACTGACTTTTTTTTTTTTTGTCCGAACTTATGTAGATCTCTTACGAAATAATAATAAGATAAAAACTATGCTCAAAGATTTCTAGTAAGTAGTTTCTTGTTGAAGATCTTTATATTTATTTCTAGCTGCAGGTGCATGGTAATTCATATCAAAGGAAGCTTGCCATAGTAAAAAATGGAGTCACTCCAGTAATAGCTGTAAGATCATTCCTTGACTTTGACTATGAATCTATTAAAAATTTCAATTAGGTTGCTTGTTTTTATTGTCTATTCCCTATAATGAGTAGGCATAATTTGCTTGTTTTTATCTTTTTTGCACTCTGGAGCGATGTCCACTCCATAGGATCTGAAGGCAGTTTTTTTTTGACAGCTTTATTGAATCTTATGCTTATAAAGTTGAATCTTTTTCTCCCAACTTCAGTCCAAATAATTGGCTTATACTGCATGCATTGAAAGCCAAACGTAGCCAGCACACCCTTATCTCGAGTTACGTGTGGCTTTAGCCTACTGGGGCATAAGAACTTGCATCACTTCAAATTTCGTTGCAAAAATAGAAGTACAAAATAGTTGAACCATTTTGGTTTAATGTAGCTCGACATAACAATCACATCATGCTTGGTTCCAAAAATAAACAAAAGATATTGCTGCTATAAAAACCTGCTAAAATAATGACCAAATGGAGAGTTATTATAGAAGTCCTGTAATCTATGGTGAGGAAGATAAATTAGAATGTAAGATCAATATGATCGAAGCTACAGACTAGAGATTCCTCTGAGAGGCAGCAACATGAGAAAGGGTTCAGTAGAAATCCAAATCATCATAAGACTAGAGCAATACAAGCATTTGAAGAACCTTGACATATAGCCATCTTATTGCAAAAATTCAACAATTGAGGGTTGCTTAAGAGGTAACCACATGAACTCTCCTTTTCTGGGATCTGGCCACCACCTCTTTTGGAAAAGAAAAGAAGTTAAAGTGTCGATAATTTCGCATGAATAATAGATAAGACACTACTGAGATTGCTCTCATTTGATGAACTTTTATAAGTTTCAGCAGCTCTATAATTCTTCCTCCCTCAATCAGAAGACTTTCGATTAAAGTACCAATGAATCGTTAAAGAACGAGTATATAATCATGGAGTTTAACTTATAAATTTATTATTTTAATTTAAAAAACTTTTGTGGGGAACGACGCGCTGAGATCCATGCTGCGCCGTCAGCCATGGCCCCTGTCGCAATTAGGTAATCGAATCAACTCGACCGGAAGGATCCTTGTCGCGAACATTACGTTACGCCGCCCGGTGTCCTAGACTGGATAGGTTTACAAATATAAGTCAACCTACTAACATATTTTTTTGCCCAACCAAATACATTACATTTCACGTACCAAAGAGCAAAAGTCGTTGGAACATACGGCCGCTGACCGAATTTAGTGGTGTATATCGCGAACCACCGGCCGAGGCTGGTCGAACCGCCATTTATGGTGCCATCAGAAAAATCACGCTGAAGGACGGCCACATCCACGCTTTAGGAATATTTGAGTGTGAAGATAGTTATGCATTTGATTCACATCGCTTGTGAAGAAAGTTTTCTTAATTTCACCCAAGCAAAAATGGAGGTGGATTGATTTTAAAGTTTTAAGCTTTAATTTAAATAATTTATTTCAATTTTATTTATATTTATTTTGCTATTTTATTTGGAATTTGATTATTTTATGATTGATTTATATTTGAATATATGATCATTTATCATTAAATTTTAATTGTAATTACCCTTCTCGATCATATATCAATCAATTGGTTTTACCCGCCTAATTTTCTGAGGATCGTCTTATTCATTGTCTCAAGAAGTATAATCCTTCAAAACCTCACTCTACCAAACATGGGATCGGGTGACTTTTCTTCTTGAGGAATTTCGTGTTTGACATTCATATTTGATTACATGACGTAATTAGCTTCTAGATCTTATTCATTTGAAATTTTATAATATCAAATTTTAGGTTTTGACTGGCCCCAAGACCAAATCGGAAGTATAAGATCGTTTTGTTTCATATCTAACTTGCACATGTCCCTAAGGTTTGGACATTTCAACATACATGAGTATCCGTTTTACTTTTTTTTTTTTAATGTTGTATGGACTTTAAGGTGTCAAGTCGAAATGGGCTTAATGCAAATTTAGGTTTATATGACACATTTTTTTTAACTGACGGCCCAAAACCAAACCGGATGAGTAATATCTCGTTTTTGATTAGTAATTACTTCAACATGCATGTAAGATCTTATTTTGAAAATTTTGCATGGATATTAAGATGTCTAACTCAAGTTTATATGTTAAATTTTGATTTTGAGTTTTGTTAAACCCGCACAACCGGAAGTATAGCATCGTTTCTTTGTTTATTTATCTTGCATTTGGATCACATGTCTTTCTAGATATTTGATTTATTGGATATTTTATTTGGGCCAAAAAATGAAGTGAGGATCTAAAATAGATATAATTATTTGATTGGGAACATACACTTCATTTGGGCCAAAAAAAAATCCCTTTATGCCACCACCAATCAAGAAAAGGAAAAGATAAATAAATTATTTTGGACCATTGATCAATCACAAGAAGGGACCTAAAATGGACTGGCATTTGATTGAAAATAAGATATGATAATGTTTGCCAAAATCCTTTTATGTCACAAATCGAGGAAAAATACTGAAATAAATTATTTTGGAATCATGTAATCAACTACAATGTAATGCCTAAGATGACTTAAGCATTTAATTTAAAAATACTTTCATGTAACAAATCATCTAAGGAAAGAGGCTAAAATAAATTATTTTAGAGGTCCATTATACTTATGATCCATACATGTTTCTCTTAATAATGGGAGAAGATAAAGATATGAGTAGATGTCATATGTCACATTTAAGAAAAGTGGATTAATTAAAATCCACCTCCTTCACACTCTCATAACAAATGACAAGTACCCATTAAATTTTATTAAGATGATATACAAAAGAGTTTATTTTCCCTTTAAATCCATTCCTCTCTTTTTTTTGTGATATTAAGTGATAATGATGAAGATGCCATTACGTCGTACGTATGATGATATGAAACATAATGAATTTGGATGAAACCCCTCAGAAGCAACTTACGACATGACTATATGTGTCAAGATAATAATAGATGATAAGATGAAGAGAAAGCCTATAATAAGAGAGGATTTTCCTTCACAAAATCCCTACATTTCCTACTCTTCTTTCTCTCCCTTATATCACAAGTTTAAGTTCTTTCAATCTTGCAAAGGGTTAAGCAGTCACATAATGTAAGTTTCTTTCTAACTTAATAATTTTCTATTTTGATATCTTCATGATATATGTCATGTCATATAGATGTTATTTTCTACGACTTCAAACTTTATGTTTAAGACATGTCCAACATAACATGTCAAGCTAAGTAGATCTTTAGGATGAGATTAAATAAATAATCAAAACACTTAATGGATAACTTGATGATGTAAAATCAATACATAAGCATTCATGTTTAACATAAATAAGCATTGATCAATTCATATACTCTCAGATTTGCCATGTAATGGATACCAGCGTTATAAATCAAAGATAAGATCAACTCACGTCACATTTGCCATAAAATAAGATACTTGAATGACATGAAATTAAAATAACATTCACATTTGAGATAAAGAAAATTTTAAGCCAACATGACAACTTAAGCATTTTATCCCTTTTTTTCTATCTTTTTTTTTAAAATAAATTAGCCTCCCTACCATCCCCGAGGGCTACCAGTTTCCCCACGCCAAGAAAGGCGTGTATGGTAGGTGTCGTGAGACACCGCGATCAAATTTATTACCACCAGAAAGGCGTATGGATAGACATCATAAAATTTCCTACCATGTTTGGAAAAACATAAGTGACTTATAATAGATTTAAAGCTCAGATAGATATAAACACGCTTAAACATCAGAAAAGAAATCTTTCTTCTTTTTTTCTTTTTTTTATCAGCAAATTCCTCTCCACCAAGGGGTTGCCATGAGATGGGCCCACCACACCAAGAAAGATGTGTATGTGGATGTCGAGACACCACTACGAAATTTGTTTGCCCACCATGCCAAGATAGTATGGAGCAAGACATCATATTTTCCTACTATGTTGGAGAAATACGAGTGAGACTTATAATAATAGATTTCAAGTTCAGATAGATATAAACACGCTTAAACATTGCAAAGAAATATTTCTTCTTTTTTTCTTTTTTTATCAAAATTCTGACTCCTACACCCCGATACGAGGTCATGAGAGAGCTGAGCGCCACCACGCCAGAAGATGTGTATGTGGATTTCATGAGACACCACCTGAAATTTTGTTTGCCCACACGCCAAGAAAGTGTATGGAAGATAAAGATAATGAGTTTCCGTTAATAAGATATCAACGATGTAAATAGAAAAGGCAAGTAGGGATTAAACTCAAAAGCCAATCATTCCTTTCTTCCTTTCACCAGCTTTTGCATAATGTATCATCAAAAATTGATTTAAGCAAAGTAACAAGAATGAAACCCATAAAGGAAAGTAAACAATTTCAGATTTTGGAGTTTCAGATTTTGGGGTTTCACAACACCCAAGCCCTTCTATGCTTTTAAATTTCAGATTTCATCATTTTCTTTTTGTAGGTAAGAAAGATAATTTCAGCAAATATTAACTCCTCCATATGATAAGAACATAGGGTTGAGGATAGGAAATACTTGCATTTAGCTTAGGAATTCTATTTTCTATCCCAAGCAGGAATTATTTTCAGCAAGATAAAAGTATAGATATCCATAGGAAACAACAAGCAATCATGACACTAGGGCCTAGGATTTAAACCATATTTGAAAACCCCCTCTTCTTTAATTTCAGATTTCAATCTAATCATGTGCAAGAGACAAAACAAATGAAACCCATAGGAAATAGCAAGTAGCATGACAAAACCCCCTCTTTTTAATTTCAGATTTCATTTTCAGATTTCATGTGCAAGAGGCAAAGCAAATGAAACCTATAGGAGATAGCAAGTAACATGACAAAAACCCCTCTTTTTTTATTTCAGATTTCATGTGCAAGTGGCAAAGCAAATGAAACCCATAGGAGATAGCAAGTAACATGACAAAACCCCATCTTTTTTTTTATTTCAGATTTCATGTGCAAGAGACAAAGCAAATGAAACTCATAGGAGATAGCAAGTAGCATGATATTTAAGTCATACATCCTTCCTTATCAGATTTTCAAACTTCCGGCTCAAATAAAAGAAATTTTCAGCAAGCATCACATCTTCAGCTAGCAAACTAATTGATTTCTCCTTAGATAAAAAAAATTTCAGCAAGCATTCCCTTTGATAAAGATAATTTTCAGCAAACACCACACTCACTAACTAGTAAAACAATGCAATTTCTTCTAGATAAAAGAAATTTCAGCAAGCTTTATGCCTTTAGGGATAAGAAATATTTGCATAAATTTCGTTTTTACCATATCCAAAAATTTTTCAGCAAAGGAAACACATAAGGGTCCATGAAAAACAGCAAACAACACAATATTTGAGCCATACATCATCCCAAATTATTTTTAGCAAGCTAAGCATCACAAAATCCGTGAATAATAGCAATAAAAATGAGATTTGGGCCATACATCATCCCAAATTATTTTTAGCAAGCTATGCATCACAAAATCCGTGAATAATAGCAATAAAAATGAGATTTGGGCCATACATCATCCCAAATCCCTAAAGGAAACTTTTAGCATAATCCCAAGCATAAGATATAGCATGTTTAACAAAACCCTATCCTCCAAAGAAACTCAAATGCATAAGAATAAGCTTAGGGTTAGAGAGGAACGACCTGGAGGTATCGAACGCTAAGAAAAGGGAGGAAAAGGGTTTCGGTTGGCTTAAGCAAAGGGACCGGCTAGGATTCACGTTGCTCGGTTCTTCACCGTATGACGGAAGAGAGGAAGGAAGAATCGTGAGAGGGAGAAGAGCCGAGAGTAGCTGAGAACGAGAGAGTTCCCCTACAGAGAGTCGCAGGAGTGTTTCAGCCGAGAGAAGTAATAGGAGAATGAAGGAGTAGCGCCGTGAGGGAGAATGAGCGTGAGAGCCGAATGCTGTGAAAAATGAGGTCAACCGGAGTTCCTTTCAATTTCGAGTATTAGAGCCGATTGGCCTTCCGATTGGTTGCACAAATGATAGCCAATAGGAATGATTGGGAGGCTGCTCTAAATGGTGGCTTGGGCGGCTGATTTAGAATAAGGATTAGAGGAGTTTAAGGGATTAAGCAGCCATTAGTTAATCTAATTACAAATTAATATTATTTTGCATCAAATTTCATAAATTTATTTCGTGTAACAAACCCTAACAATATGGGTGTCAACTTTAGTTGTTTCTGTTGTGCCGAACGCAACGGCGCGATCGATTTTGCGATCGGAGGTCATTTAAGCAACGTCGACGACGGTCAAAGTGAAATTAGGCTTAAATCGTGTGATGTTGCTCAAATTGATCGATGTTCGCGCATACTATGTCAAATCGACCGCGGAAGGCATCGTTTGATAGGTTTCGACGTTTCGGCGACGATAGCACAATTAATTTCGCGAACGGAGGTCGTTTAGACGTCATCGAGGCTTCTCGACTTCGATATGCGTGCAATTTTATTGAAATTTGATTTTAATCATTTGATTGGTTCTTAATTGATTCTATATTTTTTCAATTAATTAATTTTAAAATTTTCGACGCATTACGAAGTCGAATTTTCAAATTGAAGTGGATTTAATCGATTTCGATCGCAATTAAGGGATTTTAACCTCCACCTCATTTATTTAATTTAAAGTGGCACATAGTTGTAGGTCAACATCTTCAAATGTAATGCTGAAGAAACTGATGATGTAACTGTCCAAACCACATCCGGTAGATCCCACTTAATGCATGTAATTGGGAGCAATTTAGAAAGGTTTGAAAGTGCTAAATCAATCAATTGATTCCAATCAATGAATGTAGTTAGAGAAAATTAGAAATCTTTTAAAACACAGAGGTAGAAGTATTCAACAAAAATCCAAACAATATTTATAATCAAAATCCTCGATTCATGATGATACAATTAGAATATGGGCATCAAGCAAAACAGATCAAAATCCAATTTGTACCTACCAAGATCAATTTATACTTCATTACATTGAATGAAAATGCATCCAACACGTTTTTGTCTCGAGTTAGATATCGCTTTAACTACTAGTGCATAAGAATTTCTCTTTGCTATTCTAGTTTTCTATATTTAATTTGTTTCAACATTGTTAAGTTTCGTTGAAAATAATAAAAGTACATAGCAGTTGAGCTATTTTGGCTTCATGCATATCTCAACCAGAGAATCAAAACATGTGTAGTTCCAAAGTAAAAAATAAAACACTTTTATAAATATTCTACAATTTGAATATAGAACAATTATAAATGCCCTACAATCTATGGGCAAGAAAGATAAAAACAGAATGTAAGATCAATAAGACCCAAGCTACAAAGTAGAGATTCATCATAGAGGTGTGGCATAAGGAAAGAGTAATTCAATAGTAAACCAAAATTATCATAAAATTATAGCAACCTATTTTCACTTTTCGATTTATTTCCAATATTATAGACCATGTTTGCAATTTTATTGGCTAACCACTATTATTTTTTTTTTGTTTTGAGGGTTAATCAAATAATATGATCAACAATCTAAGAAGTATAATGCATGCAATAAAAACATATAAAAGTAATATAGATTTAGGAGGGGGAGCAAGCTTCAACTACATCAGTTGGCCATGTCTAAAATAATCCAAATACTTTATGCCAATAGGCAATTATTGTTAATATATTGAAAAATCATTGTCTTGTCCAATACATAGATGATAAATGCTTCATTCTTAGGAAAAAAATTGCTATAATTTTTTAATTAGAGTAAACATGTACTTTTGGCTTTTTAGTAGTTTTTATAGGATTTTTATGTTTATAACTTTTAATAATAGTTTTAGGATTTGTAGGCTGGTTTAGAGTTTTAAGAGGATGGTTTGGGAGTTTTAGGCTTTTATGATTTTTTGAATTTTAGGTCCTTAGGGTCTATAATATCTTAGGATACATGGTTTTTAAGTGCTTTTAGAGGCTAATACTTGTTAAGGTTTATTTTTGTGGAAATAACTTATATTGAATACCAGAAAATTGTTTATTTATAATGTTCCAAATTTTAAAACCTATAGTTGTCTAGGTTTGAATTAATAAAATTTTAATGATTGAATATAATTAATAAACTTACTTGAGTGTATGTTCAAATCTTGAATTAAAATTGTGAAGGAGTAATCAAGACAAAAAATTGTTTATGGGTGTTACATGGTGCTATTTCAAATATAAATCAATAGGAATTTCATAATTACCATTGTTGCATTGCACTCTTATTTTGTCTTAGGCTCATCTCACTAACATTCAACATCTTTAAAATTTCTAAGCATCATGATTCTTTAATCCTTTACTAGCTCATGAATTTTTATTTGAAGTTTAATGTGTATTATGATATAAAAATAATCAGAGGCGGATCCAAGATTTATTCTCAGAAGATGCACAATAAGATAAAAAAATATTATACTATTATATAAAAATTTAAAATATCTCATATAACAAAATAAAAAATTAATAACAAACTAATTCGAATTTTTTCACATCACATATTATTTATAACTTCTTTCTCTCAATCTTCATATTTTTAAAAATAAGTCAAATCAACAATTTTTTAAAAATAAAATCACACCATCGACTTTTTCTAAAAACAAATAAATCAATAATTTTTCAAATATAAAGACAGTCGTCCTTTATTAAAAATAATAATAAATCAATAATTTTCAGAAAATGTAGGTACACCTTTGGCCTTTTTTTACTAAAAAAATATTCACATATCTTAATTGATTGTAATAATGCTCTACTGAAAAATATTTTTGAATACTCTGATTCTCTAAGATCATCGAAGATTTAAGAGGATTTAAGGCAAACAAATCTCAATAATAAAATATAAATGAAAAGTCAATTATGATGTTGTTTTGATGTAATATTAAAGTTTTTAGAGCTATTTTGGTGCTACTATTATAAATATTGTAATAGCTGAGCGCATTCTTGAATAAGAAAAGTCAAGTTATTCGGAGAACCACTATTGAAAAAAATCTCCATAAATGTTGGAAGGCACAAACAGCTAAGAGAAAACTAAATCATGTGAGTTCGCTTCCACCAATGAAGTTGTAACTTGATCAAGATATAATTCTCTAACTTTTTTCAAATTTGATAGAATTTTTTTCAACTTGATAAGTTTATATTTGTTGAATTCATGCTTATGTTTAATAAAAATGATGACAAATTTTGTTGATAAGTTTTAGACATTCACTATAATTTATTTATATATTTGCTAAAACTTTTTGTGATTACTAAAAACTATTGCAGCTTTTTTCTAAATTTAGCTTTAAGTATTTTATGAAATTAAAATTAAATGTTAGATTAAATAATTAGTTTATATTTATGGAAATTTATTTTCAAGTGATTAAATTTTTACAAACACCATTTTTTAAAATTATATCTTACATGTATTTTAAATTAAGTTACACCATCAGATAAAATTCCAAATGCTATCAAGCCAACACTTAAAGCTAAAAGAACGACAAAGAAGGAAAATGAGAAAATTGATTCTCAAATACTAAGGAGGAAAAGAAAAAAAGTACAGGAAATTTAAGTACTGTAATCAAATTATACTTTATTCAACCATAATTTCTAACTAGATTCTAGAATAAAAAGTTATAAAATGAAAAAAAGAAAAAAAAAAGAATAGGACAACAAAGTGAGAAAAGGATGGACTAGATGGTATAACTATATTTCATGGTGTAGATTATCATATCTAATATCTCAAAATCTAAATGCAAATGTCCAAGGATTATCCAAACTCTAAAGACAAACCACTCACCATCTCTGATCTCTCTCTAGTCTCTTCACTCTTAGGTAATCAACTCTATGGCTTACGGGACCACGGGTCACAGTGACAATTGGCAAGGTGGTGGTGGAGCTAGTTTGTGGAATTGGGGAAGTTAGGACTCGAGTGAGTTGCGAGGTGGTGGGATTTGACACTCTGGAGAACTGAGAAGCGATAGTTTAGAAATTAGGGTGAAATGCAAGTTGAAAGGTGAGATGGTGGGATTATTACGGGAGATGAAATTTTTTTTTTTATAAAAGGGCCAGTGGGAGCACGTGCCCCTAGTGCCCCCACTGTCTATCCACCATTGAAAATAATAATATTGTTTAATGTTCTCATTTCATTCTTCTACACAATATTCTTTTTTCTTCGTAGTTGATGATAGTATTCACAAGATAAACTAATCATATGAGATCCTTTTGAGGAATTTATCCTCAAATAATCTATGCTCATATGGGTATGTCCATTCAATCTATTGGGCATTATGGGCATATGAACATAGGATCATCATCTTCATTGTATGTAGTGCAATTTAACACATGAAAGCATTGATGGAGTGGTGGTAGATGAGAATTGTTGGTCTATTGGTGGACAAGTAAACCAAGAGAGAGGCAATAGAGAGCATGAATATTTGTAAAAGGAGGAATGTTGGTTGGATTTCTTAGGAGGAATAATGTGGAGACGAGATCAAGATAAGAAATGATGAACTTTGTAAAACTCATATTGATTGGTTTGAAAATCAATCCTAAATTATCAAGCTCGTGAGAAAGAATAACACAAATTTATGGTCAAAATAAATCATCCCATTCATCCACTAGTTTATAGACAAGATAATTTTAAAATTTAAAATACTTGAATGAAATTGAGATTACATTAATTTCCGTCATGAATAATGCTAGTGTAACTCTTAAATTTAAACTCAAATTTTGTAACACCCATTGACATGAATGATGCTTTGAATATTTCATATCTCCATATTTTGAATTCTTATAATGTCCCAATTGAATATTTGAATCATAATATCTCATTCTGAATTTGAAAATTCTTCTTCAATGCTTAGAATATCTCCACTTTGATTATGCTTCTAATGATCTTGCAACTCCAAAGTTTAATGCTTTATGAAATATAACCCCAATTTAATTATTTGTAACGCCTTGCATTGATGATGAGTCAATCACATAAATGAAGAGGTATCATAACCAACTTGAATCATAATACATACAGCTTCCTATAATTCTACTACTACGAACTACTTACTAGCTTCTATCTATTTTTCAACTATTGGCTTTCAAATATCATAACTAACACTTGAAAAAAAATCACAACAATAAATTTAAATAAAATTAAACTAAAGTAGGGATGAAGTAATCTTTATTTTTATGTGTTTGTCTTACATCAATTCTCAGCCAGTTGTTGAACTCTGGTTCGCAAAGTTAAAAGTGAGAAGATTAATACTCTATGTGTTTGTATGGGTGATGGAGTTTTTGTTATTATAGGTGCATCTTATGATGCAGTAATTGTAGAAGTAGACTTTTATTTCCTGCAAGTAGTTTATTTGCCAATCCCAATGCTTCATAAATTCCTTAGATGATAATATGCTAGTTGCATTGAAAATAGAATTAAACATGTCTAAAGGAAAACTTAAAGAGTAGTCATTTCAATATGGCAGTCTTATGTATTTAATAGTTATTTTTTCTGTCTTAAGAGTGTGAGATAAAGTTTAAATATTATTAGTATACTCATTTGATGGACACTTTTGATAAATAGCTTGTATATTTTTATCACTATATATGTTAAATAGTTTTAGCACATATACATGAAGAACATGAAAATCATGTGCTACTCATAATGAAGTAGAATGAAATGAGTGATGCATCGAATTAGGTGATCTTAAAATTAGCCATTTTTAGTATTATGTAGGTTATGATTTTCAATTTTCATATCATTAGATGAAAATAATTAAGAATGAGTTTTAGAGCATAATAAGTGTTTGAGATTACAATAATTTTATATGCCTCATCTACTAATGATAGGTCATCTTCCATAGGATGGTAAAGCTCATTAATTTGGTTAATGAAATGTATAAAATTTTTAGTGCGTGAGGTTAAAATATCAATCACATGAATGATAGGATCTTCAAAAAGTGAACTAATGATAGATCATCAAAAACATCAAAGTTTAATGGTGTGTTGGGTTAGAAGTATCAATGATATATCTGAGGCAATATATAAATAGGGTGATGATATATTAATGGTTCAATAGGTGAAGGATATTGAATTAAAGTGCTTACATGACCCTTAACAAATAATTGTCACTCTTCTCATGAAGTGGTACCTTTTTAAATGATATATTTATTAATTTAAAGATATCATTGAGATTAGTGGAAGGAGCAATTATTTTTTTTGGTAGGTGATAGATTCAAGTTTAGATCTATGGGATATAGTTTGAGTATATTTTTCTCATTGGGTTTGAGAGGTTGTATTTTAAGGATTTTTTTAATGTTTAAGGTATAGGTATTATTATGTCCCTCATACTTAGCATTTATATCATCAATCTATGATTTGCCTAAAATAATATGTATTCCTACATGAAGGGCATTCCACCAAATTTTGTCTTCGTAGCTACTTAGTTTGGTAGAAACAAGACATACCTATTGCATGAAATGATTTGTTAATATCCTAGCTAATATAAACAAGATGAGGATGGGGTTTAAATTTTAGGTTAGCTTTTAGCAGTGTTTTTGTGGACGCAAAATTTATTGAACTATTCACATCAATATTGTCCAATTTTTCTTTCTATATAAATTATAAATATTTGCAAAGTTCTATTATGTGTAAGTTTGAGACAGAATTGGTCGAACTAGGTTTTTAGGAGTATCTAATTTACTATTTTTTATGTTGAACAAGTAATCTTGATATTCTTAGAAGTTGTTCTTAGATTGTTAAATGTTTCATTAATTTTGTTTTTTTTTCAATTTTATTATGGCATTGAT
Organism: Cymbidium sinense; assembly: GCA_021442155.1. NCBI lineage: Eukaryota > Viridiplantae > Streptophyta > Magnoliopsida > Asparagales > Orchidaceae > Cymbidium > Cymbidium sinense. Next base: position 28,019,750 of record CM038233.1, on the reverse strand, counting down.
CCTTATTTTTAATGGAAAGCTTTATGAGCAATGATGTTAGTCTAAAAAAAAAAAAATTAAAATACTAATGTATTGGAGGCCCTAATAAGGATGTTTTGAATTATTCGTACCCATAATGGTTATCATGGGCTTTGCTGATTTAGCTGGTCGGAGGTTTGGTGATGAAATGGATATCAGAATGAAGAGGTTTATTTGTTAGAATTTTTGCAAGAAATTTAGTTTTGATTTAAGATTGACACCAAGCTTGAGTGGCCAAATTATGAAGACAATCTATGCCTAGAAGCACGATAGCTTGCTTGAACATTTTATGATCTACTTTTATTTTGTAGGAATTGTCATGTCGATAAGATTTAATGAAATTGAAACTATTTGGTCATGACATATGTGGTAGAATGTGTAAGAAATGATATATTATCTAAAAGATAAGTTAGATTCAATTCAGGGCCAGCCTTTCTATTCCATGATTAGGGCCTAGAATGGTACATCTGAGGTGGAGGTCAAGGTAGATATTAAAGTAGTCCATACAATACTACATTATTGTATTCCATAAGCAAATGATTTTACTAGATATAGATTTAAAAGAAATCTCAACCCTAATGAAGTTTATCATAGGAATGTATGACAATCATTGGTAGGAATTGGAGTTTGATCATAGAAGTTGGTGCTAAGAAATTCCTATAGAAGTTTGAGGTCTGCCATGGACTAACATTGATGTTAGCCACCATACATCACTAAATAATTGTTGTCAACTACTACTATCACTGCTTGACACTATCGCTCAACTAACATTGACGCTCTATGTTTAGTGATTGCTATCTAATGCCAATACTAACAATTCATCACCTTGTCATTTATCGACCATCATCAATGCCTACAATCTTTATTATTACAGTATCTATTGAATAATGCCGATGTTTACCATTAATAAACATTGATGCCTCCTAACTCTATTTATCTTCTCAATTGCTTTGTCTCCAAATGACTAAGTTGATTGCCATCTGTCGCTTGATCTTCGATATATCTTGTTGGTCATCACTAGATGTCCGACACCTATCAAGGTCTTACCAATATCGCACATGCGTGTGTCTATGAGTCTTTGTACGAGCCTAAGATTTGTGCATGCATAATCATTATACAATCTTAAAGATAATGAACTCCTCTATTGTTGCAAATATTCCAACAACTTTTTCTAGTTTTCCTTCTTTATAACTGATCAAAATGTCAATCATGATTAAGTAAATGTTGATTGAGTTCCCTTCTGAGAAACAAATTCAACTAGATTGGGGTCTACCAAGTTTGGATTTAATCTGGAACTAGTTTTTAGGTCACCAACTTAAAATTCTCAATGGGAACAAAGCCAATCAAGGACTTTGGATGAAAAATGAGTATGTTGCCTCTATTATTTGTAACAGCTATGTGATGGTGCTACTTACATTTAGGTGAGATGGTTGTATTGTAGCATCATGAGATTATGAATCAATAGAATGTTGTGTAATGCTTATGGCAGTTGGGATGGGAATTGAGATGATGATAACAACTGTGGTGAAGGTAGAGAGGAGATTAAAAAAAAAAGGAAGTTGACTATGTTATATCCAACAACAACAACAACAACAACAAGCCTTTATCCCACTATGTGGGGTTGGCTACATAAATCCTTTCTCTCCATTGTGTCCTATTATGTGTCAAATTCTCATTCAATTCAAGTTTGCTAAGGTCATTTTTTATACATCTTAACCAAATCTTTTGAGGTCTACCTCTACCTTTCTTAACATAAAAATCTAATGCATCTACTCTTCTAACTGGGTCATCAGACGGCCGGCGCTTTATGTGGCCAAACAATCTAAGATGACTCTCTCTAATCTTATTTGCCACTGGAGCTACTCCAACCTTTTTTTGAACATACTCATCTGACATTTTATCTCTAAGAGTAAAGCAAGTACTAATCCACCTGAGCATCCTCATCTCTGCAACACTTAACTTTGTCTTATGCTTCTCTTTTATTGGCCAATATTCTGCACCATAAAATCATTGTAGGTCTTACCACAATCTTATAAAATTTTTCTTTAAGTTTAAGTAGTACTTTTCTATCACACAACAGGCCAGGTGCATTCCTCCACTTCAACCATCCAACTTGAATTCTACTAATAACATCTCCATTTATTTCACCATCATTTTGAACAATATAGCTTAAATATCTGAATCACTCACTCTTTTTAAGGACTTGTTCACCCAATGTCACAACGCTACCACTAGAACTTCTACAACTAAAATTACACTCCATATATTTAGTTTTAGATCTCTTAAACGAAAACTTGTAGACTCTAAGGTTGACCTCCATAATTCATGTTTCTCTTGGACTCCCTCTCTAGTCTTATCAACAAGAAGAATGTCATCAGGAAAAAGCATACACTAAGGTACATCTTCGTAAATGCCTAGTAAGAACGTTCCCAAAAGAAAGATAAGAGCTTAAAGCTAATCCTTGATGTAATCCAACTGAAATAAGAAAATATTTTGTCAATCCTCCTTGTGTTTGGACACAAGTAACAACTCTAGTATACATATCCTTAATGACTTGAATATAACCAATATTAACTCCTTTCTTTTTTAGAACTCTCCAAAGAACATCTCTTGAAACTTTATCATAAGCTTTCTCCAAATCAATAAATATCATATGTAGATCCTCCTTACTTTCTCTATGCTTCTCCATCAAATCTCTTAATAAATGTATAGCATCCATAGCAGATCTACCTGACATGAAACCAAACTGATTGTGAGAAACTTTTGTATCACATCATAACTTATGCTCAATTACTCTCTCCCATAATTTTAATGTATGACACATTAATTTAATTTCTCTATAATTTGCACAGTCTTGTGCATCACCTTTATTTTTAAATATAAGAACCAACAAACTCTTTCTCCACTCATCTGACATATTTTTAGTCTTTAAAATAACATTAAAAAGATTTCTAAGTCAAGAAATTCCTTGATCTCCTAAACATTTTCACACTTCTATTGTAATACATTAGGTCCCACTATTTTTCCACATTTCATTTTTTTTAAAGCTTTTCTAACTTCAAATTTACTAATACGACGATAAAAGCAAAAGTCTCTATTTTTGTTTAGTGTATTAAGGTTGCTAAAATCAATCGTATTTTCGGATCCTTCATTGAAAAGTTTATCAAAATACCTTATCCACCTATTTTCAATATCCTTTTCTAAGAAAAGCACTTTATGATTTTCACTTTGATACACCTCACTTGAACTAGATCTTTACTTTTCTTATTTTTTTGGTTGGCTAACATATATATACATCTTTCATCTTCTTTAGTATCTAATTTATTGTATAAATCACTAAAGCCTAAATTTTTTGCATCATATATTATTTTCTTGAAATCTTTACGGGTTACTTTATATCTTTCTCAATTCTCAGTTTTTTACATCTAAACCAATTTTTATAATAATGATTTTTATTTATTATCTTTTCTTGCATATTCTAACTCCACCGTCAACTATTTTTATTAAAAGAAGCTTTTCTTTTTGATTTTCTAAGCATATTTTTTACAACTTGCTTAATTTCACTTGTTATTTTTTCTCACATAACATCAGGTTTCTTATGAGCATCCTAAATTGTAGGCTCTTAAAAATATTTTTATTAGTGTTCTTTAAGTGTCATCATATAATTCTAGGACAATAATTTGAATTATTTTTTATTTTTCAATCTTTCATCTTAAAATCTAAAACTAACAGTCGATGTTGGGTACTTAAACTTTCACTCGGAATGACCTTACAATATTTACAATTTAAACGATTTACTTTTTTAATCAGAAAATAATCATCTGTGTTTTACTAATCTATTTTTATAAGTAATAATATGCTCATCTCTTAAGTATTTATAGATGTAAAAATGTCATTAAGTATATATTAATTATATCACGACCAATCTGATTCGATATCAACTTGTCATTAAGTATTTATAGACCCAAAAAAGTCATTAAGTATAGATTAATTTTCAAATCTATTAAAGTTAAGGACTGTATTTGACGTAGTCTTTCAAATTTGATTAAAAGAGTACAAAATGAAATTAGTTCATTTCAAAGTTTGTATATTTCACCAATTCCTAGTCTTTGCAGTACTGATTAGAACTATACTGCGTCTTTAGCATGTACTACACTTCATACTTTGAATTTGCAACTATTTTTATGTGATCCTTTTTTTATGTCTATGTGAAGGAATCTTTTGTTATATTTGTGTCCTTGATAGAGAAAAAAAACATTTGAGTCATTGTTGGTCTTATGTACATAGGCTTTTTACATTTTTAATGAGTTATCAGAATCTTCGTATCCTATAAATACTCCGTTTTAGGGAGAATTAGTGTAAACAAAATGAATGAAGAAAGCTTTGGCTTTTCCTCTCCTCCATGAATACGTGGAGTTATGAGCATTCTCAAATTACTCGTCTTCTCCAATCTACTTTTAGAAATTTGGACAAACTTAAAGTTGCCTGACCATCCCTTCTGCATCTTCTTCATTTCTCTGTTTTTCTGCATTTCTGTATTAGGCTTGTTAAAGATCTAAACTCGCTTCTTTTGTCATTCGTTCATCTTGCTGATAAGAATCTTACATGAAAGTTTCCATTTTTAGAAATCCAAGCAGCGTTTACCAATGACCGGTGCAAAAACAGAGAAGCATCAACGCTCCCGTAGTGTTTCCAGTACCTTAGAAAAACCTCGTCCAAGGGGAAGATCTCCTGCCTTCAATGCAATAGCTTCTACTTTTGAGAATCCAAACGCCAGGAACTTCTCAACTCCTCCATCTGTTGGCAAAATTTATCCGAAGTCTTCACATTCAGATACAACAAAAACAGGTCCTCAGTTAGCGGCAATAGCTGCACTAACTTCATCTTTTGAATCGGTAGCACATTCGGCCCCACAATCATCTAAAGGTATCAGTATCACCAAAATTTATTTTCTGTTTCAAAATGATTTTTTTTCAGTCGTGAATTGTAACATTGCATTCATATGTGAAGCGAGGATTCCAGTTAGCAGGACTAAAGCAGACTCTTTGGACAAGGGAAATCCATCTAGTAGCCGACATGAAAATCTCACCATAAGTGAAGATGCAGAAGAGAAAATTAAGGAAGAAGGGCTTCCGACATACCCGTATGTATGCTTGATAACATCATCCACAAACCCTGTTACTGATATCGATGTAACCAAACGAGAAGTAAGCCCCAGAACATTACCGTAACATTTTTTTTCTTTTTTTTTTTTAGGTTGATTTTGTTTTGGTTGACAACCTGTGTTTTGTGGCACGTACAGGCATATCTATCTGCTATTGAGTTTAAGGAGAAGTTCAATATGAGCAGAAGTGCCTTCTACAAGCTACCTAAGTGGAAGCAGAACAAGCTGAAAATAGCTCTTAATTTATTCTGATTCAACTGCCTTTTGACATTGTAAAGCTCTTAGGAGATTTGAAGGCTTCTTACGCAGCTGGGGCAGCCAGCACAAGCTTTGTCACTGTTGAAAGATGGAACTTAGATGCGAAGTGAGGAATTTTGGCTCCAACTTAATTCAATCTCAGAAGTGGTTACCTATTTATTTATTTGGCTATTTTGATGACCTTGTGGCTTATGCCATTTTATCAGCCATTTCACATTCTTAAGTGTATAGTCTCAGGATAAGTTTATAGTTTTTTGGGAAGTTTTATCTAAATTATTTTAACTCAAGAAAAATAATCCTTAGATATATTATATTTGTCTGATGTAATCATGGAAGCAAGAGTTTCTATTATTTTTTATTCTTTTTGTTTTTATGTTGATTTATCCTTTAGATGTTTGGTAACATATGAAAAAATGCTGAACTTACTGATTTATGATCAAGAATTCTCTTATACTTTTTTTACACTCTCTCTAGATTTTTCTTATGATGCTACCTTATGAAAGATTTAATTCTTTTCAGAAGGAATGATATGAATTTACTAGTAACAAGTTTAATAATTAATAGTAGGATTCATTCAATGAATTGTAGTCTATAAATACCCCATTTAAGGAGGAGGATGAAAAGAGCGAGTTTCCTTTTAAATCTTTCTTTTCTTTGGAGCGTTTAAAGCTCAAAAGGTTATATTTCAAATCAAGGATCTTATCATTGGTGCTTTTATTGAGAACCATCATCACATCTTCACTAAAAATGATGCACATTTTCTTGCGACCTCAGCCTTCAATCGATTGCTCACAATCAAGATCTTTGTTCACCATTGGCAGTTTGTCATCTCGTCGATCAAAGAAACCAATTTCGCATCGCCCTTCTTTGCCTCAAGATAATCTGACATCAAAGATCTCATCATTCTTTGCAAGAACTTTGCCAAATCTTTGATCCCATGATGTGTTTTCATTTAAGGCTATATTGACTAATGCTTCAGCTCTCTTCCCCAAGAAATGTCTTTCAGACTCCACCTGTTATTGCGTTTCTCCTCACTGCATTGCACCATAATGATTTGGGTCCTCCAAGACCTATTTGTAGCTCTTCTGCATTTGCCCTACTTGTGGCTTCCACTGCAGCTTCACCCATAAATATTTCTCATTAGTAGATCTCTTTGATATCGTTGCTCATTCAAAAAATAATTAACTACCGAATTTGTAGCCTCTTTATTGATTGCATTGAGAAATTGCCCTTAACATGTGTTCGATTAAGAAGTGCATTTTTTTGAATTTTTTAGTGAAGAACTACATATTCAATGAGCGTGATATGATAATATCAGCTTGATGTTGTTGTTTGATTGTTGTTCAAGTTTAATGAGTGATTTTAAGAATCATTCAAATTGATACTTCTCATTTCAATGGAGGTAATTAACAAGAAGTTTTGATTTTTCTCTCTTAAGAGAGGTTCTCCATTATCTTTTATAGGTGGTATGTAGTTGCCCTACACAAGCATAGGGTTGAGAAATTAGCTAGAAGATAGTTGATTGCTAGAAAATTGACTCTTATTTTGACTCAGATTGAGATTGAATTGAAACAAATGAGCTGAGCTACGAGCTAAAATCTTGACTCACATTTTTTTCGAGTTGATTTTGATCTATATATGGATTGGCCTATGGTTGGATCAAATTTTTTTTTATATGCTATTAATATCAACGAATTAGTGTGATGTTGTGGCCCTCATTATGCGAGCGAATGTTGTTGACCATGAGATTAAGGACATAGTCTAATGAACGATAGAGATGAATGGAAAAATTGAGATTATAATGAGGGCTTTAGGCCTCATGATTTCTCATCTTTGTCGCAATCGCTCCTCCAATCCTCCTTTAATCTCCATTTCTCATGTGGTTGTGCCCTAATTTTTTGAAAGTCCATCTCCGCTCACAATCTCATCATTATCATCAATTTGAGATCTCGTCACTATGAGTCATAGTGTTTGAGTTATTTATTTGTCACTATTCCTTTTGCTTAACCATTCAGTTTATTTCATAGCCTTAGACTCATTCTCCCAGCACACACTGCATCAATATTAGTGAAATTTATTGGTTAGTTTATGGTAGAGATGAATATTAGTTTGTTTTTTCAAAATTTTATATCAAATTTTAATTACTTTCGATGACACGATTGTTAGCTTTTGATTTCTTGATGGTATCAATTTTAAGGCTTATTTGTCATGTTAAAATTTTTTTAGGGGATTGTACTTTTGATTTTAGGGCTTTTCATTTCTTGATGGAATTAATTTTTAGGGCTTGTTTTACTATAAAAATATTCTTAGAGGATTGTTCTTTTGCTTTTAGGGCTCTCGGTTTCTTGATGATATTACTTTTTCAAGCTTGTCTCTTATGTAGAATTATTTTCAGGGACAATATTTTTGATTTTAGGGCTTACACTTTTTGGAGGGTGTTTGCATCTTGACTCATATAATATCGTTATATGCTCTATGTTGAAGTGGTGGGTTACAGTCTTGCAGATTCAAGTAAAAAATTGAAGCCACAATCTGATACTAATAATTTAGTCATTTGGTCAAGTAATTATTATCACGGACATTTATTTCCTAACTGCAAGTCAATAATTGGATCCTACAATTTGTCATAGATATAAGGATAATTCACTCTCAAAGCAAATCTAATAGTTGTTCAACTTAGCCTCATGATGAAAATGCAACAACTCCAAATGAAAGTATAGGTGAAATTGCTTCTATTGATGAGAAAAAGGGTAAAAGATAATGTTATAAAGTTTGAAAATATTTTATTGAAATATCTGTTATAGAAAAAAGGAAAAGTAATACAAAAGTTGAAATGTAATTATTGTGTAAAGTCTTATGTTAAATAAAAAACTAGTACCACATATTAACTGAGCAAATATTTTAAATTGAATTACCATAGCAAAATTAATACCAGAGAAAAATAATAAAAGCTTTTTGATCCTATAACTAAAGATCTAGAAGAAACTGGATCAATTTTTAATTTGTATGTTTTAAGTGCTTATGAGCATAAGAGAATTAAAAATATTATGACTAAGATGATCATTATTCATAAATATCCTTTCATGATAATTGAACATTTATGATTTAATATTTTGATGAAATCAATGAATCCAAACTACTATAAAAATTTTAGATTTGATATCAAAGAAGAGTTCATAAAAGTGTATGAAAATAAGAAAGAAAAACTCAAAAAACTTTGAAATTAATCAAGAGAGTTTCCCTTACTAGTGATTGTTGGACATCAAGCAAATAATTGATTATATGTGCCTTGCAGTGCATTATATTAGTTATGATTGAAAATTGTAGTCTAGGATAATTAGTTTTAGTGATTTAGATCCTCCTCTTAGTGGAGCTATGATTTCTGAAGAAATTTTTAAAAGTTTGGTGCAAGGAAGTCTTCAAAATAAAATCGACATTATTACTTTGAATAATGCATCATCAAATGATGTGGCAGCTAGAAACTTGAAAGCATTATTTATAAGAAGGCCTAGATTTATGATCATGGGGAATTTCTTTCATATTCGTAGTGTTGATCATATTTTAAATCTAATAGTGCAAGATGGCTTGAAAGAAATTGACAAGATAATTAAGAAGGTAAGTGAATCAATCTTATTTATAAAGTGATCCCTAAGTTGCTTACACAAATTTGGAGAGATTGCTAGATAGATTTGCTTAACCACAATGAAGATACTTTCTATTGATGTGCCTACATGTTGGAACTCCACGTACAAAATGTTGGAGTCAGCATTTTATTACAGAGCTGTTTTCCTTGAATATGCTTTACGAGATCTAAATTATGTATGGTTGTCTTCTAAGGAGGATTGGAATTAGTTTGACAATGTTAGAGAGTTGCTTCATATTTTTCATTGAATAACTGTAATTTTTTAAGGTTCAAGCTATCCTACTATAAACAAGCTTCTACCAAATCTAAAACTAATTAAGGAAACCTTGGATAGAGAATATTTATCTTATACTCTTTTCATCTCCAATATGACAAGCACCATGAAAGATAAATTTGATAAGTATTAGGTATATTATTTAATGTTATTCTCAATTGCATGCATTATAGATCCTAAAATGAAATCATTTTTTATTAACTACTACTATCCACAAATTTATGATACTGATATTATTATTGAGAAAAAAAGATAATTTTAAACAAAAATTATTTGAGTTCTACTCTTTCTATTCTGTTGATATACACCATAAAACTAAAGAAAACATTGGAGCATCTACTTTATAAGTTGTGATAACAACAATAATAGAAAGAAGTAATAGTATACCTCATGATCTGACTGGGTTGTATGATTTTATGAACTCCACTAGCCTTCTAATTCCACAGAAGTCTGACTTAGAGGAAGCCTGTGTTAAATGTTCTGATTAAAAATTTGATATTTTGGAGTGGTAAAAAAATGTCTTCCATGAAGTACAAGACTCTCTCTAAGATGACAAAAGATATTTTTACAATAAAAAAGAACTACAGCTGCTTCAGAGTCACCTTTTATTATAAGGGGTCGTGTGTTTTGTGATTACAGAAGTTCTATTTCATCAAAAATATTAGATGCTTCAGTGTGTAGTGGAAATTAGATTTGAGTAGCGTATAAATCATCAAAAGAACATATGGTAATGTTTTCATTCTTTTAATTTTATATTGTAATTACTTTCTATTTCAATTCTCAAAAATGACTATATCTACTTTACAATTTTAGTTTGACATTCTAGCTGAAGAAAACTTAGTTGTATGTTTGCTTGAGAGCTTGAGTGCGGATTCATAAATCTGAAAAATCGGGATGATAACAATTTAATCATGCAATGATACAAGTTAAGTACTACATTTCTTTCTTTTGCAACTTATTATGGACTTTGAATAATTTATGGACAATCTTGGTATGTTATATTAGTTGGATTATCAAATTTACATTAGATTTTTATTATTTTACTATACTACAATATAGATTATTTTTTTGGATGCCTAATGATGAAATTAAGTTGAGATGAAATATTGAGACAATTATTGACTATTAAGCCTATAACATGGTGGATTTGAGTTTTTTTTAATGTTTTGGCTTGGTCAATGAAAAAAAATTGAGACCATTTAGTGTGGCAAACTGCCTTTTAGTTTTATGCTTTTGAAGTGTGGCTAAATTTCTTATATTGCGGCTTTATTGTATGTTATTGCAATTAAAATCATAATGCTCCTAGAATGTCATTGTAGTGTTGTTGTTGTATAGAATCCTGGAATGTCATTGTAGTGTTGGATGCCTAGAACTAAAATGTCATTGTAGTGTCTTTCAGTTTTCATGGAATCCTGAATTGGAATGCTGTTGTTTACTATAATGTTTGAATGTGTTGCAACCTAGAAGCTTGAAATGCTACAATGTTTGAATGGTATTTGCATATGTTTTAGTTGTTGTTGTAATGACATTATAGTAAAGTCTATTGGAATTATAAAATTTGATATAAATGAAGTTGATGTTTTTAATGTCACCCTAAAATTTATCAATCATCTCAATTTTTAGAGGGCACAAAAATTAGCAGCTTGTACTTATTAAGTTTTTCTTAAATTATTATGTGATCCAAATTTTTGTTTTCCTTTTCTTTCCTATTATTTATTTTAGTTCTCTAACTCTTTTGTTATCTATTTTCCCAAGTAGTGGGCTGTATAGTTTAAGCTTGAGGTATTTATTTTGTTTTTCTGAATTGTTATGTGGCTTGTTGTATGCATAAAGTGGGGTTATCATAAATAATTTTTTGTTCACTAATTTGGGACTATGATGAGAAGAACATAAGTTTGCAATTTTAGCTTTTTCAATAGAAAATTTTAATCCATTGTTGGCAGCTCTGATTGGACTACCGGACAACCTAGAGTTTTGTACTTTGAAATTTCTCTAATTGTTTTAATTATACTTTCATCATTATGAATTTCTTACTTTCAATCTTGTGAGTTTTTTACTTATATCTTGTTATTAATGTGGGATGTTTTGTTAGCATTTTGGGGCATTCTCTATCTTTATAGCTCTATCGGATGTCCTCGATAACCTGGAGCCTATAGGTGGATTATACAAAATAATGCAAATTATGGATACTTGATGTTGATTATCACTCTGTCTAAGTCCCAATATTCAATTTAATATTCTTAATGTTGTCTTTTTTATTTTTATAGTTTTTTTAATTGTATGGACTTAACCCATTTAAATGTGTAAAATGAAAAGAAAGTTGAAAGAGTCAGAATTATAAAATTGTATATTTGTAATAGTCATTTGTATAAAACATGAAATTGTAATTTATATTTAACAAAATTTTATTGAATTGATTTATAAATTTTAACCACTCTATTTATTTGTATGTATATTTGTAGAGTTAATTTAGGAAATTTTTAGTTTGTCTATTTATTATTTTCTTTATGCATTTAATTTGAGCTGGTTAAATCAAAGCGAGCTAGCTCATTTATATTATCGAGCTAATTCAATTCAAATTTCAAGCTAAAATTGTATTAGAACTACAAAAATGGGCTAGGTCATATTACTTTCGAGTGAGATCGAGCTCGATTCAATTTCAAACTATGTTGACTCAAAATTTATTACAACAAGCACGAGTCGATTTCAAGCCAATACAAATTTATTTGAGCCAATTTCGAGCCGATCATAGATCAACTCGAAATTGGATCGTTCTTAGACCTACACAAGCTATAGTTTTTATTTGTATATAGGCTTGATATTATTTTCGATTGGCAATGCCTATCTTTTCTTAGGCTCTAGTATTGCTCCACTAAGTGAGCAAATTATCTTGCATGAATAAAATTTATAGTAATTTTAGCATTATATATGAGTGATCATCCCTCATTTGAAATTTTAGATCCAAAATATTCCTAGTTGATTCATATATGAGATGATAATTTAAGAGAATTTTATAAAGTATTTAGGGCTAATGGTGTGATGTATATAATTGCTAGTGGTGCTTTAATTTTTTTTTGAAAAGTATTAATTTTCAAATGATTAGGTCATTTGGCCCTTTAAAGGCCCAATTGAGCCCATTCTCCACTGCCAATATATGACATTATTTATAATAACTTGGGCCCATAAAGGACAATATTTGATTTATTTGACCCATAAGAAAAAATATTTGATTGGTCACATAAATACAATATATTGTGTTTAAAATTGAAGTTTTCATACAAAGATATTGCTCTTTCCCCTCCCAAGTAGGACATAATAGCCTTGATATTTTTGGATGAAGATTATATACCTTTTAACCATCATAAGGCTTTTTGGAGCATAATATCCATGATATTGTTAGAAGAAAATCATGGCTTCTTATGTCTTCTTATGTCTTTTAAGATTTTTGTAGCACACATGTAGCTATACTTTTTAAGGTTTTTACCTTATGAGATTTTTTTTATATACATACATATTATGAGGCTTTTAGTTATTTAAAAATAGATATAGTTGTACCAAATTTAGTCTTCTAAAGCTTTTAATGTATATCAACCATTTAAGACTTTTAACCTTATGAGAATTTTGATATACCTATATTTTTTTGAGGAATTTAGTCTATTATGATTTTTGGATCAGTTAAGAACCCATCAATTGCTTATTGACATGAATTTTTAATGAGTTCCTATCAACACTACCATTAAGGTTTTCTCATAACTATACTTTCTAAGAGTTATGATTAGAGTTCTTATTTGGCACTTGCCCTCATGTGAGGACCCTACCCACTATTAGATTTCTATTAAGGCTTCTTTATGTGTGTGCCTTCTATAGATTAGTAATGGAGACTTGTCTTTTTTTTTTTTTATCATGGGTCTCTCTAGTTGAATGTTTTTTTAATGATAAAAGTGATAATATTAGGATTTGTCTCCTTATTTGAATTTTCAATGATTTTGGCTAATTAATATGCTTAAAACTCTAGATCTCTAGTATGATATTAGTCTTAAATGTGTTTAGGAGAGTCTCAAGCTAGGTTTTGTGGAAAAGGTGTCTTTCATTCTTTAAATGCCTATGCTATTCATTGAGATATTAATGTAATATATGTTTGAGTATGCCTAAATTTATTAAAAGTATGCCCAAATTATTTTTATTATTCTCCGATGGCCTTATTAATTTTAATTTGTACTTCTAATCGATGAAAAACATCAACATAAAAGTGAATGATTTCTCACATCAGTGAGGAGTAGAAATGTCTAGACCAAAGGTATAAAAAAATACCTTACAGTAACTTTGAATTTACTCCTAAGACTTCACATGGCACAATATTCGCATGGCAATAGTTGGGCCATAAAAGCCATTGATGGTAGATGACAATGATTGTTGTAGTTGTTGGCTTCAAGCATTTGTCAAGAATTTAGATTTAGCTATGTGCTCCTCTCTCCCCATTCATGTTGAAAATGGCGTTCAATTTCTAGTTTTCAGGGAGTAGCATTTTAATATTTTCTCAAAATTTTAAAACATTCCATCAGACAGTTTTTATCGATTCCTTTGATATTAGATAATTTTTCTATAACATTTAGGTGCCAAAATGACTTCAAAATTGAGTGATCTTAGGCTTGTTTGATTCCTCTCTTCAAACTATTGAATTTGAGTATAAGTATAGTAGAGATTATTTCACTCCTTCATGCAATAATATGAAGCTTTGAATTATACTTTAAGTGCTTTGCTTTTGGCTCTATTGGACTCAAAATGAATCACTTTTACTATTGATGAGTTTGTCATTAAATGTTCAATTGGATTATAAATTTGTTGAAAATGAAATTCGGATGGTCATAATTTAATTTTAAAACTTTCTAATTTAATTATAAATATTAGATTTCATTTAGTTGCCTATTATACATTATTTGATGATTATATATCATAGTTTCTACGGAGTTTTTATGTATTATTGGATCATACATACAATCATATTCATACATGCGATTTATAGATTATATTTGTGAAATGTACCTATATAATTATCAGAACTAATAGCATATAGGTATTATCAAATAATTATGGAGGACATTTGATGAAACTTTTAAGCAAAAACTTAACATTGAAATATATATACAATCATCAAATTAATTATTTTTTAGGCAAATCTTATTATGATATATTAGGTGTAATGATCTAAATTAGGGCTTCTATATATCCCCCTCTTCACTTTTAAAGACTGTTTAATCCATGAACCATGTACTTTCATCACAAATCTTTTTCAGTGAGATTTAGAGTAAAATATTTATAGACTTTACATGTTCATCAAAAGTGTTGAGGATTCTTTCTTAGTGTATTTTCCAGGATATCTTGTAGGTTGATTTAATTATATCATTTATTACCATTTAGTGATTTAAATAATAAATTAGATAGTAAAGATGGAAAAAAATGTATATTTAAGTTAGCCAAATAAATATATAAAAGAATGCGGTGTTTGTATTTAGAGTCGTAGAAACACCACATAGATCTTAGAGAATACTTATTAAAATGATCAAGTAGGACATCGAAGAATGATATACTATCTAAAAAGATGGAAACATCACCCTACGATGGACTTGATCACTTAATAAGGAATCCTAAAGCATATGGATCTATAGAGATCTTTCCCTTACTTTATATGGATGAAGTAAAGTAGGGTTTATTTTAAGCCATACTCTTTAGTTCTCTATGGAGGCAATCCCCCACAGTAAATTACATCCTAAGAAATTGAGATTTTCTAAGAATATTTTTGATTAAAGTAGTTAATTAATGCATCCAAAAGATTTCAAAGCTTGATATCAAAGGATTGGTAGTTATTGGAGATCAAATAGGAAGGCTCAAGGTAGGAAGAGTTCTTAAAATATTTCAAAGGAGAATAAGTAGGAAGCACTCATGATACTAAGAATTCTAGTGAGTGCTTCAGCTTATCATATAGTGAGGCTTATATATTTTTGAGGGTGAAAATTATATTTATTTGAGTTGTCACTTTATTAGAATGTTAAGACTTAGATTCTAATAATACATTATTGTGAAAATACTTAAGAGATGAGAACTTACACCCATAGCAAATGAGAAACAAGTAGCCTCTAAACCTATATATAAAGTGCTTTAGCATAAGCTAAGAGCTCCACCTAAGTCTATTTTAGGAAGTGAGATTTATTGGTTCACTTCCAATAGGGTGAGTGAATCGATCCTGATTTTTCTGGACTTACAACCTCTTGGAGTTGTTGCTAGCTAACATCTCCTATAATTTAAAATCATATAGGCCGCTCTTATGTAAATGTAAGATAATTTGGTTGTTATTTATTAGAAAAAAAATCTAGAGTCCTAAGCTCACTTTCTAAGAGACTAGATTATGATTGGTGTGCAAATTATGACTTAGACTAATGCAATAAGTTTACAAATTTTATTTCATTTTGACTCATTATTTTGAACTATGGCTTAAGAGAGTTTATGCCTACATATATGATGAAATATAGTTATGAGCTAAATCAGTGAGAAGGGCTATTCACCACTACAAGGGACTTCTCTCACAAGTTAACCCTTGTCCCCTATTGTGCAAGAGTGGAGACTCCCTATTTACAAGGAAGAAAACAATATGCATGCATGATGTTAGAACATACAACCTTATAGCTAAAAGTGTGCTAAATATTTTATTTTTCTTGATTAAAATTATAGGTTTTAAAGCAAGATTATGAGTTATTAAAATTTAGTTAAAGTTATTTAGTTGGGTAAAAAATTTAAGTTCTTAAAGACCCTACCGTATCAAGGCCACATAAAAAAGAAGCAAAATTTAAGAAAACTATGAAAAATATGTCATTTCTAATGCACAACCAAAGTAAAAAAAAAAAAATATCATTCGATTAAAGAATAAAAAGCCGGCGTGGCCAGGTACCGCCATACACCCTGAAGAAGGAAAGAAATTGGGTAATTAAGCACTACACTTATACAACCCAGATTATAATTAATTTATAGATGAAAATAACATTATAATGGTCTTCAATTCTTCATCGTCATCTTCACTCTTTGGATTTGGGCACTATAGGTTACATAGGACCTCCCAGGTTTAAGCCTTCTAGCCATTACTCAACCTAAACCCTATAGCTCAAATCCTAAGTCTACTACAAAAAATCCATTTTATAAAAATTATAATCTAACTACACTTGTAAAATAAAGATTAGTTTCACACACATTCAAGCTAAGTAGTACTATGGCTTAAGGAATTAAGCAACACCTACAAGCAAGAAGCATTTATAATTTTTATTATAGTGGTCCCTTAAGCACAAATCCCTATAGAAAATATCATTAGTCTAATGTTGCCCCAATATTTAGACTACACACATATGATCCTAACATCTAGCCTAAAATATTACATCATAAAATAAAGCATCACATCATCACAACAAGCACTAACATAACTTAAGTCTAGGATTGGTGACTTAGTATTCTAATGTGTGTACTATGGCTTAGTGGTATGTCATAATTAGGCTTTGATGTTTGGAATTATCTAGTAATGAATATTTAAGTCTTTTATTTAAGGATGACTATACTTTACACAATTAATAATTTTGAAGTGAATTTCAAACTTAGACATTTGATTTCATTTTAATTTCATCTTTGATTTAGAATTTTAAAGAGATAAAGGAGGAGTGAGATCCACCTTAGTCTCTAACCTTAGGTTGAATTTAAGAGATGAATTTTATGATTTTTTTAATCATCTTAATAAAATGTTATGAATTTTTTTATTAAGTTACGTGTTTGGAATTGACTTAAGAGATTTATTAAAGCATAAAAAGCATCTTACGATTAATAAAATCAAATCATGGCTAATTCGATGATATTTTATTAACTTTTCTTCATCATTTATTAATATTTATTTGATTAAATAACATAATTAATTGAATGATTAGATTTAATAAATATACACATATCCTTGGATTATTCCACACTTAATGCATGAATAACTTAATGTACTTTCATTAATAATTAATGTATGAGATATGATGCATGAATTTGTAGAAGAAGATTATTTAATTATACCTTACAAACACACACACACACACACACACACACACACACACACACACACACACACACACACACACACACACACACACACACACACACACACACACATATATATATATATATATATATATATATATATATATATATATATATATATATATATATATGATATGATATATATATATACTATATATATATATATATATATATATATATATATATATATATACATATATATATATATATATATATATATGTACTATGTGTCATTATAATGATGAAATTATAAATACTCAAGACTACTTGTTGATTCATACATATATATAGGCATAATGATGAAATTATGAAAACTTTTAGAATTCTTAAATATATGGAAAAAAATAGTTTATCTTTAATATGAGGTTCACTAAAATTATCATGGTACCATTAATATACAAGAGGTGTGAGATATCAAGACCTCCTTCGAGCAAGTAGCCCTACGACTTTGAGTTTCTAGACTATATGCCCTTCAAATTATAGCTCATATATGTAGGATCTAGATTTGAATTTTAATTATTCATATTTATTTATATTTATATTAATATATGCTTTTTATTAATTAAGAAAATAATTTAAAATTTACTAGTAATAATAGCTATACTATTTAATTCAAAAGCATGCAATTAAATGAAACTTTTGTTTTATTTTTGAAATAAGAATGCATGAAACATATGAAATATAAATTTATGAATAATTGAAGTAAAGCAACTAAACATCGTCAAATAGGCTATTTGAATTTATTAATTCTTAAGGGTAATCACATTAAGATAAGCACCCTTAAATCTAATAAAGTTTGTTGAAGATTAATTTTTAGGATTTGAATTATTTAACTCTTAAGAGGAGAGAAGATTACTAAAGTTATCCCTTGACCCATCTCTGTTCATTAAATGATTTAAAAGTGATTTAGATAATTTTTATGATTTAAATAAGGTTAATTAATTATTTAATCGATAAAGTCCAAAAGTGCCCATAAATTTAACTAAGACCTAAGTATAAGCCCAAAATTTTTTGACAAAATTGTTGGAAGTGCATAAACATGTCCTAAAAATTCTATGCAATTAGGTAAATCGAATAAATGGGGAAAATCCAAAATCATCAATTACACTAAAAAAACCTTAAACCAATTAGTGATCTTGATTTCATTAAAAACTTCTTTGTTAGCTAAGGACAATAGGGCTCGGTCAATTTTTTTGGAGATCTACACTAATTATTATGATTTTTCTAAGCTCTAGGTTAATTAGTGATTTAATTAATAAAATGAAATCCCATTTGGGATGATTTTGAGAACTAATTAGGATCAAAGGTCCTAATTAGTTTCTCTAATAAACTGTATTATATTTATAGATAATTAGATTCACATAATTAATTTCATGATTTTATTTTATTTTATATAATTATTAAATGCCCAAAATGACTAATTTGGAATTAAAAATTTGGATTTCTTAAATTACATAAAAATTACTTTTAAATAATTATGAGAGGTAGAAGTCATCCTATGAAACAATCACACCAAATTTTAAGTCAATTAGCCAAATAATTAAAGCTTAATTATATTAATTAGGTGAAACTTCAAACCCTAATTAGTCACTATTCATTAAATGAAAATTAGGACTTTTATTTTTCTTAGATTTTCCTCAGTCTAAGCTTTCCAAAATGGGTTTATTTATATTTTTTAGATTTTTCTATAATTAGTTATGATTTTTAAATATTTAGGCTAAAAATAAATTTTAACCCTAATTAACTAATTTATATAATTAGCATTGTGTTACCACTTTTCATGTGGTGTCGAGGGGTTAATTATTTAAAATATATCGCATATGCCTTCGGTGATCTTTGGATGTGCTCTATCATTGATCATGGATTGAATGGTTGATATTTATCATGTGGATTAAAAGAAAATAAATTAATAAATCTAATGTGATTAATCATGACCGTTCGCTCTAATCATGTGGAACAAACGATGGATGATCTATCGTCGACCTCTACCGAGAGAAGAACACCGTTTGTGTTTTACCATTTTATTTAAGCTTGCGAGCTCATTTGATGGTGGAATTGAATCCAAAATGATCAGGAGGATGTTCAAAAGAGAACTTGTGGCCTAATTTGCATCACATTCACATTTTCTTCATAAAAGACCAGCACCTAATGGCCAAAACTATGGATCACTAGAATTTATCTTGCTTGAGCTAAAGATTAGTGGCCCAATGACTGGGGTAGCTTCACCTTGAAGAGACAAAGGTTTGTTGAAGATGTCTTGTGTTGTGTCACCACCGATCATCCTCTAGATGAAGTGTCACCGTGAAGCTCACCAGATTTGGTCTAGAAGTGCCTTCCAATTCTCAAATCAAGTGGTTCGATTCATTTTAGTTTGCTAGAGTTAGGGGAAGGTGCAGGAGAGGTTGATGTAACTTTGGTTGAGTTTTAGTGATGATGGGTGTGAGTGAAGCTTAGGTTGAAGTAGAACTTAGTGTTACCTTTAATGGGATGTATGGGGAGCTCTAAGAACTTGGGAGATTGAGGAGAGTGTCTGAAGAACATGTGTGTCAAGTTTGAATGAGAGAAGAGGTGTATACCCTCTTATTCATGTTAATAAACCAAAATGGTTAATTCAGGCCATGACAACTGTCCAAATAGTAGGGGTGGTTGGAAAGGGTACAAGACTGGTGAGGTGGGGGTCCTTTAGTAGATGGGGAAGTTTGATGGCCAATAATGATGGGGAAAAATCCTTTGGGCTAAACTAAGGGTAAGCTAAGGTGAGAGGACCTCACCTTGGTCAATGACTAAGCCTAACAACTTTGGGTCAGGTCCAATTAGCATGAGGAAGCTCAAGGCATGCTAAGGTGGCTTCCCAAGGTAAAGGGAGAGATTATACCTTCATATTTTTAGTTTTTTATCGTATTTGAAACTCTTGGTTCACTTGGTTTGGGATGAACTCAGTTCACCTAGGGTTGGGTATACTTGGGCAGGTCAATGGGGACTTAAGGATGAGTCATGCAAAGTTTGATTGAGTTTTGCTCAATTCAACCCATATAGGTTAATTTTGGGTGAGTTAGATTGAATAATTGACCAAATTAGATCTAGAGGGATATTAGATTATCTTCAAATGATCATTTGAAATATATTGGTGCTTTTAATTTGATTCAATTTGATGTGAGTTTGAATTTGCCTCATATGGGACATATAGGTCAAATAGTTGATTGACCAATTTGTAATTGGTGATGGAAGAGTTGATGATGATTAATCCTTCAACATTAATTAGAGGCTTTGATTTGGATTGATTTGGTTTATAATTTATTTTGGTTCAAATTGACCCTTTAAGACAAATTGGGCTAAATAAATCAATTGTGTTGGGTTGGTCAAATTGGCTTGAATTCATGGTTGGAGATTTTTCAACAGTCAATTTGTGATTTACTAGAGGCTTTATTTCAATCTAGTTTGGTTTTGAATGAGTTTGGGTCCAATTTGGCCCTTCAGGTTAAATTGGGTCAACATGGGTCAAATGAAAAAATTGGCTTATTTGGGTATAATTAGTTGCAATTGAGTGTTTGGCTATCATCAATAATCATTTTGGAAGTGATTGGATTAATTGATTTGATCCAATTTGGATTGAATCAATATTTGACTCAATTTAGCCTTTTAGGCCAAATTGGGTCAAGTGAGTCAATTGGCTTAATTAGGTTCAATTGGCCTCAAATGAGGGTTGAAACATACTTAATGATGGTTTTAGAGTTGATTGGTAGCTTTGATTGCATTCAATTTGGGTTAAATTAAATTTTGGCCCATTTAGACCTTTTAGGCCAAATGGTCAAGCTAGGTTAATTAGATCAATTGATGGAATTGGTTTGGATGTAATGGATTGGAATAATCATTTAAGTGTTGGGAATAATCATGAGGCTTTGATTGGTTCTATTTGGCTTAAATCAAGTTGAATTGAATTTTTTTCCCTATACGGTTAAATGAGTCAACTTTGGTTAAAGGCCAATTTGGCTTGGTTTCATCTAATTGGATTGCAATCAAGGTTCAATTAGGTTCAATTAAGGCTCACATGAGTTTGGATTAGTTTAATTTTAATTGGATTGGATTAATTTTGGATTTATCCCTCTTTAGTCCAAATGGGTTAAGTTGGGTGAACTTAACCACTTGGCCAAATTGAACCTCTAGGTTTAAAATTAAATGATCTTGGTTAAGATTTGGTTTATAGTCATTTGGCTTGAATTTGAGGATTTAATTTGGTATTTAAGATGGTTTGGGTTTAGGGAAGATGGGTCCTACTTAACCTAACTCGGAGTCTAACTCTAAGGTTGAGCCTTTTGAGTCTTCTAGGCTTAGGGTTAGTGTTCTTTTAACCACCAGAAGTGTCATAGCTCTAGGAATACCTTAGTGCCTAGATGGATCCTAGGTCTAAGGAGATGATCGTCAACCTCAATCCAAAAGTGAGGTCAACATATAAGTAAGATTTAGTTCAAGTGATATGCATTAAAAATAATGATCATAAAGTACTTATCTTTGAAGATAACTTTAAATATAGGTGGATAAGATATTTTGATAAACTTTTCAAAGAATGTTGTTAGAATATGATTGGCGTTAGTGATTTTAATACCCTAAATAAAAATAAAGATTTTTTATTTTTGTCATCGTATTAGTAAAAATCAGGTTGGAAAAGTAGTAGGACCTAATGATATTCTAATAGAAGTCTAGAAATGCTTATGAGATCAATGAATTTCTTAGTTTAAGAATCATTTTAATATTATTTTAAAGATTAAAAAGATGCCAGATGAGTAGAGAATGAATTTTTTTGTTCCCATTTTAAGAATAAAGGTGATGCATAAAAGTGTGAAAATTATAAAAGAATTAAGTTAATATGCCATACATTAAAATTAAAGAAGAGAGTAACTGAGCATAGATTATGACTTGATATAGAAGTTTCTCAAAACCAATTTGGATTTATGTTGGGAAGGTTTACTATGGATGTTATACATTTGTTGAAAGGTCTAATGGAGATGTATAGAGAGAGTAAGGAGGATTTATATATGATATTTCTTGATTTAGATAAAGCAAATGATAAAGTTCCAAGAGATTTGTTCTGGAGAGTTTTAGAAAAGAAAAGAGTTAATATTGCTTATATTCAAGTCATTAAGGATTTGTATATTGGAGTTGTCACTTGTGTTCAAACCTAAGAAATATTGAACAAATATTTTTATTTCAGTTGGATTACATCAAGTATTGGCTTTAAGCCCATATCTTTTTTGCTTTAGTTATAGATGTTCATACTAGACATTTACAAGAGGATGTACCTTGGTGTATGCTTTTTGCTGATGATATTCTTCTTATTGATAATATTAAATGGAGTTCAAGAAACACTTGAATCATGAAGGTCAACCATAGAGACTAAACTTTTTTGTTTGAATAGATCTAAAATTGAATACATAGAGTGTATTTTAGTTGTAGAAGATCTAATGTCAAAGTGGTGACAATGGGTGATCAAGTCATTAAAAGGAGTGAATGTTTTAGATATATAAGGTCCATTTTTCAAAGTGATGGTGATATAGTTTGGGATGATATTAGTAACATCCAAGTTGGATGGTTGAAGTGGAGGAATGCATCATGCTTGTCGTGTGATAATAAATTTTTGCTTAGACTCAGAGGAAAATTTTATAAGATGGTGGTGAGAACTATAATGTTTTATAGTGTAGTCAATGAAGAGTAACATAAAATTAAGTTAAGCATTATAGAGATGAGGATGCTCAGGTGGATGACTAGTTTTACACTTAGAGACAAAATGAGAAATGATTATATATGTAATAAGTTTGGAGTAGCTCCAGTGGCAAATAAAACTATAAAGTCACCTTAGATGATTTGGTCACATAAAATGTTGGATAACCTACTTAAAAGAGTAGATGTGTTATATTCAACATATTTTAAGAAAGATAGAGGTAGACCTAAATACTTGGTAAGGAAGTATAAAAAATGATATTAATTTATTAGGATTAAATGAGGATATGGCACTTAATGGGACATATTGGAGAAAAAAGAATTCATGTAGCTGACCCCACATAGTGAGATAAAGGCTCATTGTTGTTGTTGTTGTTGTTGAATGTTAGTTTAAAGGTAAAAAATTGCTTTAATTTTGTTTTATCATGTATTGAAGAGTGTTAACCTACTCCATATGGATTAGTTTTTTAGTGTCAATAAAATAATCCAAGGACTACTAGTTATTTAGTGGGTTTCTGAGATTCACTAGGTTCCTTGGGGTATCCTGAGTTAGAATTAGTTTAATATAGGCCAATTGTACATTATATGGAAAAAGAAATATAAATATTACTTAAACTTAACTACACTAAACCTATAACAATAGTGACTAAATTATAGGTCAATAGTTACATTGATGCCCTTAGAAAAAAAATGGTAGGAAGCATCGGGGCCTGATTGTAGTGTTAAATAAGCAAGAGTTCCCATAATATGGATGGATTCAAGAAATAAAGTTAGTCCATGAAACTAGAATAAGATTAGGAACTTGGAAAGTAGGTACACTTATAGATAAATTAATAGAATTTATAAATACTATGGCTTAATAGAAAGATAGATATATTATATATACTCAAGAAACTAAATGGGATTGGGAGGATGCCAAGTAGATTAATAGTTTAGGTCTTAAACTTTGGTATTAGGGTAGGAGTCAAACTAGAATAGTGTAGGTGTGATTATAGATAAAAGTTTGAAGGATAATATTATAGATTAGAGATAGAATTATTGTTTTAAAAATTATTAATGTTACTAAGATTATTAATATTATAAGTGTTCATGCTCCTCAAGTGGGTTTGGACATAGGCTTAAAAGAAATAATTTAGAATAATTTAGTGGGATTAATAAGAAGAATATGTCATGAAGAATGAGTATTTATTGGAGGAGATTTAAATGGACATGTTGGTGAGAGGTAGAAGATTTTAAAAGCATTCATGATAGCTATTGAATTGGTGTCACTAATGAAGAAAGTAAGACTACACTAGATTTTACTTTAGCTTATGATTTTGTAGTTGCTAATACTTTATTTAAAAAAAGAGATAAGCATATGATTATATATAAGAATGGACCTAATGAAACACTGATTGATTATTTTCTGATAAGAAAATTGGTTGCTTATATTGTAAATATTGTAAGATCATTCTGAGTGAAAGTTTAAGTACCGAACATCAACTATTACTTTTAGAGTTTAAGATTTAGGGTTGAAAGATGACAAATAAATTGAGAAATTATCTTAAGATTAGATGGAGATATTTAAAGGACTCTAATAAAATTATTTATAAAAATAAGCTACAAGATCTTAGAATTTGGGATGTTCATAAGAATGTTAATATTATGCTGGAAAAAGTAGCAAATAGGATTAAGCAAGTTGTAAACAATATGCTTGGAGAATCAAAAGAAAAAGTTTATTTTAATAAAAATAGTTGATGTTGGAATCAAAATATACAACAGAAGATAAAAATAAGAAACTTTGTTATATTACTTGATTTAACTGTAAAAGCTTGGAGAATTGGAAAGATATAAAGTGGCCCGTAGAGATTATAAGAAAGTAATATTTAATGTAAAAAAATTCAACTTTTAGTGATTTATACAATAGATTGAATACCAAAGAGGGTAAAGGATGTATGCATAAGTTAGCCAAGCAAAGGGATAGGAGAAATAAAGATTTAGTTCAAGTAATATGCCTTAAAAAAATCATAAAGTGCTTTCCTTAGAAGTGGATATTAAACATAGGTGGGAGAAATATTTTGATAAACTTTTAATGAAGGTTGTGAGAGTATGATTCACTTTAGTGATCTTGGTATCCTAAATGATAATAAAGAAATTTATTTTTATCATTGTATTAGCATAATTGAAATTAAAAAGGCTTTAAAGAAATTGAAGTGTGGTAAAGTAGTAGGACATGATGATATTCTAATAGAAGTGTGAACATGCTTAGGAGATCAAAAAATTTCTTGAGGTACTAATCTTTTTAATATTATTCTAAAGACTAAAGAGATGCCAGATGAGTGGAGAAAGAGTTTGTTGGTTCTTATTTTTAAGAATAAAGGTGATGCACAAGAGTGTGCAAATTATAGAGGAATTAAGTTAATGTGGGAGACATTAAAATTATGGAAGAGGGTAATTGAGCAAAGGTTATAATGTGATACAAAACTTTCTCAAAACTAGTTTGGTTTCAAGCTGAGTAGGTATACTATGGATTTTATACATTTGTTGAGAGGTTTGATGGAGAAGAATTTAGAAACTAAGGGTGATCTACATATGATATTTGTTGATTTAGAGAAAGCATATGATAAAGTTTGAAGAGAAATTCATTAGAGAGTTTTAAAAAAGAAAGAAGTTAATGTTTGTTATATTCAAGTTAATAAGGATATGTATACTAGATTTGTTAATTGTGTTCAAACATAAGGAGGATTGACCAAAATATTTTTCTATTTCAGTTGGATTACATCAAAGATCGCTTTAAGCCAATATGTTTTTGCTTTAGTTATGAATGTTTTATTAGCATTTATAGGAGGATGTACCTTGGTGTATGATTTTTGTTGATGATATCCTTCTTGTTGATATGATTAGAGAGGGAGTTCAATAGGAACTTGAATTATGAAGGTTAACCTTATTGTTTAAAGGTTTTTGTTTGAGTAGATTTGAAATTGAATACATGGAATGTAATTTTAGTTGTAGATGATCTAATGGTGGGGTTGTGACATTGGGTGATCAAGTTATTAAAAATAGTGAATGTTTCAAATATCTTACATCTATTGTTCAAAATGATGTTGAAATAGATGAGGATATTCTTATTAGAATTCAAGTTGGATGGTTGAAGTGGAAGAATTCATTTGGCCTATTATGTAATAGAAAAGTACTACTTAGTCTTAATGAAAAAAATTATAAGATGATGGTAAGATCTATAATTATTTATGGTGTAAATTATTGACTAGTAAAAGAGAGACATAAAATTAAGTTAGGCATGACAAAGATGAAGATGCTCAGGTGGATAAGTGCCTTGATAGAGATAAAATGTGAAATGAATATATACATGATAAGGTTGGAGTTGCTCCAATGTCAAATAAGATTAGAGAGAGTCACATTAGATGGTTTGGCCACATAAAACTATTGACTTCATGAGCCTTAACTCATTTGAGATTTATTTTGATGATAACAAACATATATTCAAATGTCACTAATTAGTTTAAATTTAAGTGTGTAGGAAAATTCTTAACTCCAAATTCTTCAGTCAATTTGAAAAGCTAAAGCTGTTGGACTGGAACTGAGTGGGAATTTTCTACGAATCACAATATTAAGGTAAATTAAGAGCTCAATAAAATAAAATAAAATAAATGATTCATTCATTTCAAAATAATTAATTTTAAAATTATTCATATTTTTTCTATTTCATATTTGCAATTATTCCTTGTGTTATCCATTTTGGATAATATGAACTAAGTGCATGAGTTAAGTTCCACTTAATATGTGATTAAACGAGATAAATTCACTATAAACTTTATTAAATCATGTCCATGTTTAATAATAATTTTTATTCATATATTTAATGTAGAGTTATCCTATTATTTATTTTCTCTCTCCTAATACTCTATCTTCTCTCTCCTATCATCCTTATCATCCTCATATTGTTTTGGCAAAATATTTCATTGAATTTTACCTAATAAATTATGCTAGAATTATTTTAAATGTTTCTATATATAATTACCTCAATTTTCATATTTTAAAAATTCATTAATTTGAATTTTTGAATTTGAATTATTTTGAATTTAAATTGCAAAATTCATGACATATACATGCAAAATTAACTCTAACCTCTTATGAAATATTTCGAACGTCCCTAGCATGATTTATTTCATCTAATCAAGGTTTAATTAAATTATTTTAAGATAATTTAAATTTGAATTCAAATCTACCTCAATTTAATATCCTTTCTTTTTTATTAAATCTATTTTAGGAAGGTCATGGCCGACCCATATTAAATTAAAATTATATTATTTTAAATAAAGTTTATTAATTAAAAAGCATCAAAATTAGTCATCTAGATTTGAAGTAATTAAATACATTGATTTGAGATCATCCTATTAATGGAAACTAATATTCGACCGAAAATTATATTGATTTTTTATATTTATTTTTTGTAAATTAATCCATGTTATTATCTCATAAATCTTACTTAAATTAATTCATCATATATTCCTTATATAATGAATTAAATTAAAATTGAATCCTTACTTGGAATAGAGTTTGGCCGACCACCTGTTTAGGGGAAATTATTTTCTAAGCAAATAAAATAAATTGGCAATTCATTGATTGAAATCCCTCATTAAAATTTATTTTATTCTCATTAATTCCTCTTAATTATTTGGCTGACCATACATGTTCAAATTTCAAATTTTTTTAATCATAAGTTGAATGCTTCAAAGTTTAAATTCCTTCCAAAAATATTTTCCCTCTCATTACTATCGTTGGCCGAAAATTCCATTGCTTCAATTAGATCTTATTTGAATGATATGATTAATTACATAATTCTCTCTCTCACTCCAAATTTCATTCTTGGCTAAAATCCAGTCATAGGATTTTTTATTATGTGATTTAAATCTTTCATTCAAATTTGAATATTTCCCTTATTTGGATTTTCCCTCTAATGCTTTGGCCGATCCAACCTATCATCCTTATTTCATTAGATTTAAAATTCAATTTTCTACATAATTAATATATCCCTCTCTTTTTCTTATGGTCAATTATTAGGATATAATTCTTGATTCAATCATTGAAATTATGAAATCTAAATCAAATCCATTCGTAATTCATTTTTCCTCCAATATCTTCATGCTCGGCCAACCCTAGCCTCTTCCTTTTTTTTTTATAAAAGGTGGCTTTGGATCTAGGGAAAGGGTTCCTTCTTCTTCACTATTGGCTGACCCTTTGCTACATACTTCTTCTGGAGATCTTTGTGATTCAAGTGCTACAACTTCTAGTCATCCTTCTTTCTCCCTTGGACAAAAAGATTGGATTGAAGATTGCATTTGGAAACTTGAAGGATTGGTGAAATTCAACCTTGGACGAAATCTTAAAGAGTTTTCATCTAAATTATTTTGTGCTAAGTTTTTCATCCTACCCTACTAATCTTTTTGGTTGATTAAATTAATCATGGTTTGCATGAAAGAAGTTAAGGTATGATTGGAAGTTTTCTTTGGTCAAAACATTTGATTTAAGTTTAATAAGGATTTGTATTCAAAACTTTAATTTTTTTGGTCATCTTATATTTCATTTCAGATAGTATACGAGTGATTTGGAAGCCAATATTTGCAAATTATTTCATCACTTAAATATAATAAAGTAGTTGTAAAGAGATATAAGTTGAACTTGTTTGAATTGATCTTTCATATCAATTTGATTATTATATAATACAAGTTTCTATACATCATTTTTTTGTGGTTTATTATTTATATCTTAATTGTACGATGCTTTAAATTATCAATTCACATCTTTGTGCTTTCAAGCTTTTGTATCTTTAAAATAAATCAAACTTCTTAAAGACATATGTTGACCTCATTTTTGATGAGGTTAACATCATCCATAATCTTAGAAATTAGGATCCTTAATCTTATACCGAGAATTTCATAGTTAGGCACTTAAGATCACAATGCTTAATGAATAAAGTGTATGAAAAAATTAAAAAATAAATAACAAACTAAATCAAATAGAAAAATCTAAAATCAAAACTAATTTAAAATTAAATCAAACTAAATACTCTAAAGAAAGAGAGCCTAGGTCACCTTAGTGAACCCTTCTAGGAATTGACTTAACCCAGTTAGATTAGGTGAACTAAAATCAAACTTAAATCTAATGAGATTCAATAAAATCAAACACATTTGAATTAAAATTTAAATTCAGTTAATCCAAAAATGGGATAATTGGGACCTCAGTTAAATCTAAATAAAAATAAAATAAAATCAAAATATATCAAACAAAAAGCATATAACCAATGCATAAATATAAATAAGTCCAAAAATAAATTCTGGGGAGGTTTAAAGTGACCAACCAAGCCAGTTGACCTAAAGTTGATTAATGTAGGTCCCACTAAGCTAAAAGTGAAACTATCAAATTTGGCTAAATAAAGGCAATCCAAAGGCTCAAAGTCATCACATGAGTTCATCTAAACATAAAACTAAACAAAACTAAATTCAATTGAAGCTCAAATTGGCTAATTAAGCTAGTTAGCCCAAGTAGGCCCAAATGGACTTAATTGAGCTAAATTCCCAATAAATTTAAATTAATTCAAACTAAACATTAAAAAATTATTTTAAACTCATATATAATTATAATTCAACCAATCCTTGGATTTAATTTGATCAATTTTGTTCATTTGACCTAAATGAACCCATCTTAACCTTTCAAACCCAATTTTGGTCAAACTTGGGTCAAACCCAAAATTGGCCCAAATTAAATGAAATTAATTAACCTAAATAACTTTAAATAATCCATTGCCATGATTAAAGACTAATCTAAATATAAAATAATGAATTGAATTGCATAATTTAATCTAACTTATTTTCGTCAAATCTTTGTCAAACTTAGGTTAAACCCAAAATTAACTCAAATAAAATTAATTGACTAAGATAACTATAAATGATTATTCAAATAGAAATGTAGTCTAATCCAAGCCCAACATGGTCACTTGGAGCATGTAAACCAAATTTGATCCACTTTGGTCAAAGTAGGTCAAAATGGGTTCAAACTATTTTAAAACCAAATCAATTCAAACTAATTGAATCCAAAGGTATTGAACGATTAATATGGCATAATTAAAATCTTAAATCCTATTTAATAATCCCACATAAATCATTATACTTAACCTAAATCAATCTTGTCAACATGGGTTGACTTAATTCTAAATTAAGGCCATAAAACCCAATTTGGACTTTGGAAAGCCAATCCCAACTTAATCCTCCATATGTGAACTAGTATCTTAGTCTTGATGGCTGAAGAAAAGATCAAGTGGAAGGAGGGGTTAAATGCAATCAAAGAAAAAAAAAAGCTTTCAAACTCTTCAATGCCCTCATCCCTCCCTCCACCATGCCATTTGCTTGACTTTAGGATAGTCTATAGTAAATTAACCACCTCCTATAGTAAGTAGGAGGCTCCAATTCCCCATGGTTGACCATCTCCAAGCTCCACCAATGGAGAGGAGGTTAGCCATCTATAAAGTCTCATGCTTAGCCTATTTCAAGAGGATTAGACACTTCATATAGCTTGCTCACAACCAAAGCATTGAAACTGAGCTATTCCTCATCTTTCCGGACCCCAAACAAATTGAAACTAAGCGAGCTCTAGTGAAGTAGGGCAAGCTTGACATTTTCGATGACTGTCAAAGAGTTAAGAGGGCATACTTATCATGGAGCTTTTTCTTAACTACAAGAACATTTTGAATCAATTTGACCACTGATAGTATCTTGAGTGAGGTTATTTAGTTGATCCTTAGCCAGACATAGATTTTATTCATTTGTAAAATTTTTTGCATAATTTTAGAAATTTTCCAATAGATTCCCTTGCATTTTCACTTTCTAGTGCATTTGGGGTAGTTTCTAGTGAATCTCGTTCGCCCTAGCTCATTTCTCCAACTTAGTTCATTCTTTGGAAAGGGGGAGGGTCGGCAGCCATCTGATCATTCTTAAATAATATGGATGACTGAGATTAGAAAGATTAGGCCTTCATTTGAACCATTAGATCACCCTCTTTGATCTAGACCATCTGATCTAACTTGTGTTATCCTGCTGAAAAGGCCAAATCAATGTTGTTGGTCCAATCAGGCTTTGACACATGAAAAGTGGAGTCCAGTCAACACCACGTGCGATGACTGGGTTAAATAGAAAAATCGAGCATTTTAGAATTTAAAAAAATTCTTTAATTCACCTAAAACTTAAACAGATCTTAAAAAAATAAAATACTCATAAAATAATTACAACTAAGGGCTCATTGGATTCATATTTTTGAGGGGAATCCAACAAACCTAAAACCATCAATTTTCATTTGGTATTTTGACCTTAATTTAATTTTTAGTGAAAACCAAATTTCATTAATTAATCCTAAAATATTAATCAAATGGACTAGAAATTTGTAGGAAATGAAACTAAGGTTAAAACACACCTATCATAAAAATATCAAGCCAAAATGATGAATGAATTAAAAGGTATCAAATTTCAAAGTTTAAATGTATAATTTCATAAAATATTTAATTTAAAAAAACATGAAAATTATGAAAACTATCAAAATAATCTAAATCACTTTTTTTAGCATCAGAACACTAAAAAATATTTAAATCTTTTAGATCTCATTAAGACTCAAAATCATTTAATTAAGGCTTAAAAGATATTAAAGTCTCAATTAATTATTATAAAAAGAGTGAAATTCATAATAAATGGAATAAAAAATAATAAAAAAAAGCAAATCAACATGTTTGAAATTATAAAACTAAGAATATAATTAAAATAACTAAAGCAAATTACTATAATATTTAAGTTTAACCAATGCACTAAGCCATAAGATTCAAGTCCTAATTAATCTAATTAATTTAATCTAATGAAGTATTCAGAAAATTTAATCAAATATTAATTAAGTTATGAACTAAAAGTTAATTAAATTAACGCAGTATGCCATTACTTAGGGGCTGTTTGGTTGCCTGCATTTAGAATGCAGTGTAAAAAGAAATACAGTGTAAAGTGAATACAGTGAATTACTCTTTATTGTTGTTTGGTTGTGTGTAAAGTAAATATTATTTTTTTTTTGTTTGGTTGGAATGTAAAGTAAATTGAATACTTTATTATATATAAATTAATTATAAATTTATTCACTAATTAATGTATTCAATTAAAAAAAAATAATATATATTAAAATACAAATAAATTATAAATAAAATTTTTTTCTTGACTAAAAATAAATAAAATAAAATACAAATATAATGTATTTGAATATTTAATTATTAGTAATTAATTTACAAATTTTCTAAGATATTAATTATTAGTGTTATAAATAAATAAAATTTGAATATTATCATTTTATATTAACATAATGACCCAAATTTAATATATATATATAATTTTATTACTATATTAAACATTAATTAATTAATAGAAATTTTTATTAAATAAATTAATCATCAAGTTATGATTTAATATTTATTTATTAAATAATTTTTCTTTAATAAATAGTTTACTCATTAATTATTTTTTTTTGCTAAATAAATTAAAATTTAATAATTATTTTAATTTTTTTATTTATCGTAAATTATTTATCATCAATTTGAATAAATATAATTATATTTATTAAATTATAATTAAGCTATAAAAAAAATCCAAATCGAATAAAATTTTTTTTTTTCCCACGAGTTTCTTTTCCGCGTTATTGGCCAAAAAAATTTTTTTTTTTTTTTTTTTTTTCCGTTTCTTTCAGCGTTCCAAAAGAAATTTTTTTTTTTTTTTTATTCCAGAAAAATCCAAATCTTTTTTAGCGTATTTCAAAGTCACATAAATAGCTTATGGTGTATTTCAATCAAATAAATATAATGTATTTACTTTACTTGCAACTAAATAGAAAATTTTATTGAATGCATGTAAAGTGAATGCAATACACTCACTTTACTTGCAACCAAACAGCCCCTTTAGAAATATCAATTAATTTGAGTTTAGAGATTAATGATTACATCTCAATCAAATTAATCATTTAACTAGACTAAAAAATAGTGAACCTAAATTAAACACTGATTAAATATTTAATCAAATTCAAATTAATCCAATAAAGTTGAATTAATCACTAATAAGACTTGAACTAGATAAATTGATCAATAAACATTTTATTATACCATTGATCAAACATTAATTTACTTGGTAAGAAATCATAATTGGACCTTTTTTAATCATGATCAAATTGAATAAGCAATAATGAACTCGTAATTAAATGAGTTATTTAGTTAAGGCTTCAACTGAGTTTAACCCTTAATTGAATTAATGCTCATGAATTCAATTAATTGTTAAGTTAAACCGTAGTCATTTGATTGAATCTTTATTGAGAGAATTGAAAACGTCAACTTAATCAATTTTCAATTTTAATTGTGATAATCTTATTAAGGTAAAAAAATTTGATTACGGATAAGCTTAATCAGTTATTAATTATATGCTAATCAAATAAACGAATCAAATCAATTGATTAATGAAACAATTTCAATTGAATTAACTACTTAATTAATATGACCATTTGATTAATCATTTAATTAAGATTAATTTAGTAGGTCAATAAAAAGATCAAGTTCCTTAATTAAGTTCTTAATCAAATAAACTATTTAATAAAAGTAAATTTAATTAATCTTTAATTCAATGATAATTGAACAAATTAAATATAATCTTTAAATTATTAATCAAATAAAACATATAATAAGGTTAAGTTCGATTAATCATCAATCCAATATTAATTGAATTATTCTAATCAAATTAAACTCATCAACTCATAGTTAAGATCAGCTTTTTATTAAATTAATAATGAAATTTTAAATTAAGATTGATTAATTATTAAACTAAATTAATTAATTTAAATAAGAAAACTAATCCATAAATCTAGTTTAACATGAGTCAAACACTTAATCAACTTTGATCAAAATAATCTTAGTTAATTAAGATAGTGATTAATTTATAATTAAATTAATCAAATTCTTTAAGTTATTAATAAAACTCCAAATTAAATTAACCCATAATTTAATTAAACTAAGTTGATTTAAAAAAAGTCATATCAAAACTAATCCTTAAATCTAGCTTAACATAAATCAAATTAAATTCATTATCGACTTTGATGAAAATAATCTTAATTAATTAAAACATTGATTAATATATAATTAATTTATTCAAATCCCTTAGTTAAGTTAATCATGTTGAACCTAAATAATCTTAAACTTAATCTAATATAAATAAATTAATTTAAATAAGATAAACTAAGTAAAATATTAATCAAGTTCCAACTATATATCAAGTAATTGAAATTAATCGTGAATAGCTAATTGATCATTAATCACATCAATCATGATGAAATTAAATAAAAAATCAATCATTTATACTAAGTTTCAGATAATTAAATAAAGTAATTAAGTAATCAATCATGATTAATTAAATCATTAACCTTTATTTAAATTTAAATCGAGCTAACCATTTAATTAACTTAATTATATCAAGACCATATTATCTTTAATTAAACAAAAATCAAATTATAATTAGTTCAATTGTATAATAAAATTAAACATAACTCAATTAAGGCAACTTAATACAAATAAACCAAGTCCATCAAATGCTAAACCAAGTGAAACCCAAGTTACAATGAATCAAATTAGATAAAAATAATTACTGGTTAGACTTTAACTAGGTAATCAAATCAATTATAAACATTCAATTATATTAAATCATTAACCAAAGAAAACATTTAATTTAATTATTCAAAATTTCATGGAGCCATAACATGAACATCTAATTAACTTAGGGGTTGTTTGTGATCACTTTCTATTTTTTTTTTTTTTTTTGTTTTCAGTTTTTTTTTTATTTTCAGTTTTTTTATTTTTATTTTATTTTTGTATTATGTGAAAACAAAACATGTTTGGTATTTTTATAAATTTTTTGTTTTAAAATAAAAAAATACAAAAACAAGTTTAGTAGTTATTTGTTAAAATTATTAATAGAAAAAAATAAAATAATGAAATTAATTATTATCCTAAGGGGTCGCTTCAGACCACTTTGTGTTTTTTTATTTTTAAAATTTTAAAATAAAAAATAGGTTTGATATTTTTTTATTTTAACATAAAGCAAAAAATGTTTGGGAACACAAATGACGATGATGGACATATTTGTTCTATTGCTCGAATCGAATCAAATACAATAGAATCAATGATCGATGAAAGTAATGTGAATAAATTAGATTTGAATCATTATCGAAATAACCTGAATAGTAATTGTTCATAAAAAGAATCACTTAGAAAAGTTCAAAATGTAAATATCTATCAAACAAGAATTTTTATAGTTGATTCAATTGCATATAATAAAATCGATAAGCTAAATGTGACATCACGTGATTTGAGCAATATTATTTTGATCATCGCCGATGCTACCTAAAAAAAATGTCTGCTGGCAAGATAAACTACATCGATGCATTTGAAATATTAAAAATGAAAAATAAAGACACCCATTTGTAGGAGTTGATGCATAAACATGAAATGTAATGCATCATATTTAAGTTCTATGAGAAAGACAAAATTTATGAAAAGATATAAATATATTTTAAATAATAATTATTGATGAAGTAAGTTAAATTATTATTATTATTATTATTATTATATAATCAAGTTAAATTTAATTAGAATCAATCAAAAAATAATATATAAATTCAAATTTAAATTATATCTATAAACACACATGATATATTAATATTAATCTAATATTATCCTACATTCAAGATAAATTTTGTTAGATTAAATTAATTAAAATTAATATTATTATATAATATAATTTAAAAAACATAAAAAAAATCAGCAAGAAGAGGTGTTCTCTACTATAAGGGATCGCCCTCAAAGGTCAAGCATATCCACTATGTAAGAGTGGAGATCCTCTCTATTCAAGAGCAAAATAATATGACATGCATGGTGTGATAAAATATAATATTTAGCTAAGGGGTTCGATGATTAAATCAAAATTTCTAATGCGATTAATTATGGTCGTTCATTCTAATCATGCGGAATGGATGGTCGATAATTCGTCATCCACGAGCGCCGAAAGACCAACACCGTCCTCCTTTCGTTGCTAGATTTGAGCTTGCCAGAGCTCATTCGATGGAAAAATTGACTCCAAAATGATCAGGGAATGAATTTAGGAAGATTTTACGATGGAGATAGCATGAAAAGATGATTCACTTCAAAAAAGACCAACACTGGGGACAAAGTGACGGTTGCCAGTTTTTTACCTTGTCGGAGCTATGGATCGGTAGTCTACCAATAGAGCATGAAGAGGAAGCCCTAGAAGATCACAAGCGCCTCCCCGCTAATCTCATGGACCAAACGACAAAGCACATCGGAGTTGGTCTTGAGACATCTTTTGGTGGTTGAATCACTCGAGAAATGATTTGTTTTGGTTCGTTAAAGTGAGGTGAAGCTATGAGAAGAGTTAATTTAGGTTTGGTGGAGGTTTAGGAATCTTGGACGGATGGTGCTCTCAGGTTCAATCGGGAGATGGTCTTGTTGGCGGGAGTGTATGATGAGCTTAGGAGAAGTATGGGATTGTGAGGAGTGCTTTAGGGAAGGTGTCTAGTCAATTTGAATCCATGGGGAGGAGTATACTCTCCTCCATAGATGAACTAAGGGATGAGATTAGTTTATCCTTTGACAGCAATCCATGAGGGGTAGGTGGTCGGAGATGGCAGGCGATTGCTGAGGTGGCTGAGGGTGAGAGACTGAAGGAGTGTAGTGGGATGGCATGAGGTTTACACTCTCCCTTAGGTGGACCAATGGGTCCCCATGGGTGAAATCACCCTCTTTTGGCTAAAAACTAAGCCCAACAATAGGTTGGGCCAGTGATCCTCTTGTCCAAGAAGAGCCAAAGGTGGCTGCCATGGGCTAAAGGGGTGAAAAATCCATTTGAATGAGAATTTTATCCCATTTGGGTAGCTTTGTTCAATGAGTTTGACCCAAACTGGATTCAACATGGATTGGGCCCACTTGGGGAGGCCCATGGTGACCTAAGGATGAGTCATGCCAAGTTTGGTTGGGTTTGGCTCAATTTGACCCATATGGATCAAATGGGTTCAATTGTGCTAAGTTGCCCAATTTGACCAAATTGGGTCAAAATGATGCTTTGGGTGAGTTCAATTAGTCATTTGGAGTGAAAGAGTGCATAGTTTGATTCAATTTGGGTTAGGTTTGAATTTGACTCATATGGTTCAATTTGGGTCAAATGGGTCATATTGACCAATTGGAATAAATTGGCCAAATTGGCTTGAGCATGGGTTAGGTCTATGTTTAATTGATCACTAGCGATTGAGTGGAATAGTTGATTTGAATTAATTTGCATTATGGAGAGAATTGGTTCAATTTGACCCTTTAGGTTAAATTGGGCTGGCTAATTGGGTAAGGTTGACCAAGTTGGATCCAATTAAAGGTTGGATTATGTTTAATATTGAATTAGTAATTGGTTGGAAGCATTGGTTTCAATCAATTTATTTTAGGATTTGATTGATTCAATTTGACTCTTTAAGCCAGATTGGGTCAACTTGGGTCAAAGGATCCAATTGGCTTGATTAGGTTCAATTGATTGTAGTGGAGTGATCAATAATGATTTATGATCATCACTGAAGGGATTGGATGGCTTGATTTGATCTAATAAGAGTTTAATTAGAGTTTGGTTCAATTACCCCTCTTATGTGACTTTGGGTCAAGTGACTTGGCCAAGCCAACTTAGACCAATTGTGGTTATGAATGGTTGGGGTGTGTTCAATGGTAAGTTTGAAGTTTATTGGTAGCTTTGATTTCAATTGATTTGAGTTTAATTAGGTTTTGGCCATTTTAACCTGTTAGGTCAAATGGGCTAACTTGGGTTGGTCACCTTCCTTTGATTCAATTGGCTTGATTGCAAGTATGGAAGTGGCTTGAAATGATCTAATAAAATTGGAGTGACAGAGAAAATCAAATTGGATTTAGTTTTCTTGAATGGGTTTGGATTGAGTCATAAGATCATGGTGGAGTTAACTTGGATTAAGGTCCAAGTTAGTTTGACATGGAGTTTGGATTAGAAAACCAAATTCAATTAAGATTAATTGAATAGGTTTGAAGTTGGGTTAGTTCCATCTACATGAGCTTAAGTTTGGATGAGTGGATATGTATGAGTCTTGGTTTAAGCCATAGGATAAGTGGAATCTTATTGTCCTAAAGTGTATTCTAAGGTAAGGGTTATGCTTTCTAAGTCTTTAAGCTTAAGTTTAGTATCCCCTTAAGCAATAAAAGTGCCCTAGCACTAAGGAAATCCAAGTGTTTAAAAGGTCCTAGATCTAAGATGGGAAGGATTAATCCTCACTCCAGAAGTGAGTTTAACAATGGCCACAATGTTATCACTCCAAAGTCAAGCCCACACACTATCACAGTCGCAACCTATAGAAGGGCTAGATATCACTCATTTGGTAGAAACAAAGAAGTTAGATTCTGACAAATAAGGCAAGAAAAAAAAATATAAGATGCTTTGAATGAAAAAGCTTTAAAATAATTAATTGAATACCAAGTAAGAGAGGAATGTACTTTAATTCTAAAAGATAAACTCTACCTTGAAGAATTTGATGTGGTGCATTACCCTATGGGATTCATGCCTCCATCCTCTAAAGTGTTCGACAACATAGGAAACCCTAGGCAATGCTTAGCCCACTTTAGAGCTAGCTGTTGTACTGCCCGAGATAGTGATGCCCTCTTATTTAGATAGTTTATTAGTAGCATGACTGGTGTGGCCTTTGATTGGTATGTAGAGTTGATGTTGACCCCATTTTAGAGTGAGGATTAATCCTTCTCATCCTAGACTTAGGACCCTTCTAGGCACTTAGATCTTCTTAGTGATAAGACACTTCTAGTGACTAAAAGAATACTAAACCAAAGCTTAGAAACTTTGGAGGAATACCCTAAGCCTATGATACACCTTAGGACAAATGGGTTCTACTTGCCCTGGGGCTTAAACCAAGGTCCATGCTTGTCTACTCATCTAAACCTAAACTCCTATAGATGAAACACAACCAACCTCAGGCCTATTCAATTAATCTCACTTAGATTTATTTTTTAATCCAAGCTCCAAGCCAAATTGACTTGGACCTTAACCAAAGTTAATTCCACCATGATTTTATGAACCCAATCGAAACCCATTCAAGCAAACAAAATCCAATTTGATTTTTCCTAATCACCCCAACCATTCAATGGATCATGTTAAGCCTCTCCAACACTTTCAATCAAACCAATCAAATCAAATGAATTCAATCAACTGAAGTTAACCCATTTGACCTAAAAAGTTCAAATGAGCCAAAACCCAATCAAGCATGAATTAATTACAATCATGGTAACTAATCAATTCTAAACACATCATTGAACCCCTCTCAACACCTAATTGACATCAACTCAGTCCATTTCAACCCAATCAACCCAATTGGTTCACTTGACCCAATATCTATATGACTAATTTGATTCAAACTACAATCCAACCCAAATTGGATTGAAACAACACATCCAATCCCTTCCATTGTTGATCATCCTTGATTACCAAATTACAATTAATTGGGTTAAACCAAACCAATTTAATCACTTAACCCAACTTGACCCAATTTGACCCAAAAGGCCAAATTGGACCAAATCTCAATCCAACCCCAAATGATTGTAATCAATGCCTTTAATCAATCATAAATTGATCATTTAACACCCTACAATCAATAACTAAGCCCAATTTGGTCAAGCCAACCCAATTGACCCACTCAAGCCAAATTGACCTAAAGGGTGAAATTGAGTCAAATCATTATATAATCCAAATCAATTTAAACCAACATTTACAATCATTTCCAAATGATCAATTAATCCTAAACCAACCCTCCATTCAAACTAATTTGGCCAATTTGACCAAATTGGAAAACTTGACCCGTTTGGCCTAAATGAACCCAAATGAACCAAAATCAACTCCACTTTAAATTGAATCAAACCAATTACATCAATTCATTCCAAATGACCAATTGAACTCACCCAAACTCTTAGTTTGACCTAAGTTGACCAATTGGTCAACTCAACCCAATTGGACCTAAATTGACCCATATGAGTCAAATTGAGCCAAACCCAACCAAACTTGGCATGACTCATCCTTGGGTCACCATGGGCCTGGCCAAGTGGGCCAACCCATGGTGAACTCAGTTTGGGTCAAACCCATTAAACCAAGCCACCCAAATAGGATAAAATCCCCATTTCGATGGGTTCTCCACCACCTTACCCCTTGGAAACCACCTTTGGCTCTTCTTGGACAAGTGGACCATTGACTCAAGATAACCCATGGCTATTGGGTTTAGCCTTTGGCCATGAGAGGGTGAGTTCACCCATGGCTCTCCATTGGTCCACCTAAGGGAGCTTGTATACTCCATGTCAACCCATGCCACTCCCTCTGCCTCATCACCATCAACCACCTTAACAGTCCTTTGCCACCTCTGGCCACCTACCTCGGTCGGATGACTACCAAAGGCTGAACTAATCTCAACCCTTAGTTTTATTAGGGAGGGAAGTATACTCCTCCACATCTATTCAAACTTCACACACATCTTCCTTAGAGCATTCCACATAGTCCGAGACCTTCCCTGAGCTCCTCGTGCATTCCATTACTAGCGAGATTAAACCCCAAGCGAAATCTAGAGCCCCATCCATCCAAACCTCTCAAAACTCACCAAACCAAAATTAACTCTTCCTACACCTTCACCTCACTCCAGTGAGTCGAAATGAATCATTTCTCGAATGGTTCGATCACTGGAAGGCATCTCTAGACCATTTCGAGGAGTTTCATGGTGGCGTTTGGTCCATAGGGTGAGCAATGAGGATATAGCTCGTGATCTTCTCAACAGGGTTTTATCTCTTCATGATGAAGCTACCTCTATCGATGAATTGCTGGTCTCTAGTTATGACGAGGTAAAAATCTAAAGTTTCCCCTTAGGTGTTCATCTTTTGTGAAGTGAAATATGATTTCATACGATTTCCACCTTAGAATCTCCATAGATCTTCTCCTTGAACAATTTTGAGTCAATTTTATCATTGAACGAGCTCCGATGAGCTCCGATCAAGCGGTGGAAGGATGACAGTGTCCATCTTTCGGTGCTCAGGGGATGATGAATTATCGATCAT
Source organism: Cymbidium sinense (assembly GCA_021442155.1). Classification (NCBI taxonomy): domain Eukaryota; kingdom Viridiplantae; phylum Streptophyta; class Magnoliopsida; order Asparagales; family Orchidaceae; genus Cymbidium; species Cymbidium sinense. Next base: position 27,978,337 of record CM038233.1, on the reverse strand, counting down.
CCATTCTGCGTGATTAGACGATCGTAATTAATTGTGCTAGAATGTTTGATTTTATTCTTTCAAAATCACATGATTAATCTCGACCATCTAATTTGAGATCGGATGGCGAAACCGCATCCGCCGCTACTGAGTAAGTTGTTGCGTAGGGCATTTTAAATAGCCAATATGTGATGCCACACGGAAAGCACTACCGCATCATCATCCGCATCACGCCAATGGTTTAGATGGTTAATTAGGCATTAAAAATATAATTAAATGGGAAGAACTTTAAAAAGTCATAAGTAATTGTAGAAAAATCTAAAAATATAAATAAACTCATTTTGGAAAGATTAAATAAAGGAGAATTTAGTAAAAATAAAATCACCAATTTTTGTTCAGTGAACAATTCTTAATTAGGGTTTTAAGCTTAGGCTAATTACCTTAATTAAGGCTTAATTACTTTGCCAATTGATCCCAAATTTGATAGGTTGATTTTATGGGATGTCAACTGGCTCCTATAATATCCTTGGAATTATTGGCCATGTAATTTAAAGAGTTTGAAATTTTAATCCTAATTATCCTCCTTAACCAATTTAAAATTTATTAAAATTGCTAAATAGTAAAAATTAAATAATTTATGATGGTTAATTATTATAAATAGTGGGAATGGTGAGGGAAAATAATTAAGACATCTTTATTAATTGCTTTCCTAAATGTATTTCCTTAGGAGAGCTAATTAATACAAGTAATAATTAGGGATTAATTAGAAAAAATTAATAATAAAATAATATCAAATTAAAATGATGGTTGGTTCACATAATTCAAACATAATTCCATGGGTTTCCCTTTTTGTGTTTAATAACATAAAATCATTAAGAAATTTATGGTTGATCCATTGATGTGAGAAAACCATAAGAGTACTTAACTCAGATTCCTTCCTTAATCTAATTAACTCTTAAGCATAAGCCTAGTTGCATTAGGTCCCTTTAGGTGTATTGAAAATTTTAATTTCTCATAAGCATATCATTAAAGCCTCATGATTAAGTAGTTAATTAAATTAAAGAAGCTTAGGGAAGGGTAATTAAATTGATTGCTTAATGATTTGAACCTAATCAATTAATAAAACCTACTTAATTACTTTCCTTAAACATATTAAGTCACAAATGTGGGATGTGGCTAACACTAAGAGTCGTTCCTCCTCTTGAGGTTTTAATAATTCAAACACAAAAAATTAAATTTCATAAAAGCTTTGGTTAATCTTAAAAAAGTTTATTTGACTTGATTGTCCTTAGGAGTTAATGTGATTGAATGTATTATGTGGAAATGTTTAATTATTCCTTTCAATTATTATAAATTTACATGCCATTTGTGCCATACATTCATGTTTTCAAAAAGAATAAAAAAGAATATGGTTAGATCTAAGTGCATGTGTTGGATAAATATTATGATATTGTGTGGCTATTATCATTAATAAATCTCAAATTATTTTCAAAATTGTAATCTAATGATGAAAATCTATGTAAATTTTGGTTATAAGTATTCAATCAAATTTACATTCACTTATAGTTTAAACATATTAGGATTGTTCTATTTTTTATGATTCATGTGTACGTTTACATGTGTTTGAAGCTATCAAGTATATAGTTTGTACATCCGGGGAACACAAGGCTTTAAGTATCCCCAAGGAGGTCTTATATTACCTCACTTCTATGGTTTAACAATGACACATACTTGCTTAATTTCATTTCATGTGTATGCCCATGCTAGAATTTGAGATAGAGCTTTGCTTTATATGAATAAATGACTTATTATTATACAATCTTTGCATGATTTTTATTCCCATGCTTATGTATATGTTTACATGTATTTAAGTTAGCAAGTATATAGTCTAGACATCTCAAGAATATGAGGCTTTAAGTAGCCCAAGTAGGTCTTAGATTATCTCACTTCCCTAGTTTAACAACAACACACACTTGCTTAAATCTTTAATACATGAGTATATATGCTCAACTAAGGAATGAACAAAATATATGCATTAAGAATCTTCAAGTGTACACAAAATATAAAAATAATTTGCATATATAGGTATGTGTATTAAATCAAATATCATGAGTAGTAAAGACAAAGAGATGTGTATGTTATTAATGATGAAAAGGAATAATGGAATATTATCCATGTGATATTAATTCAATCTTATCAATCCTAAGATTCCATTCATGTTTGGATAATGTTCTTTAAGACTAACCCAAACTTATGTATAATAAAATGTTTAATAAATAATTCACTAAAGGTAATCAAGTCATAACAACAGATTTTTAAGAAATAACTTAGGATAGGGATGATGGAGGGGTCAAACCTATTTCCTCTCTTTATAATAACTACATGTTAAGTAAGCATCAAGTGGAACAAAAGAAAATGAAAATTAAAATTGACTAATCCTTTCCATAATTTGAAGTGAAACCTCCCTTAATGAGTAATTTGAACAGTTGAAACTTTAGATAATTATATTTTTAAAGCCTAGTTAAGACATATCACACCAAACCTTAGCACACACATTAAAACACTAAGTCACCAGCTCTAGCCTTTAGGTTAGGTGAGTGTATGTTGTGAAGTTATGTTTTATTTTGTGATGTAATATTTTAGAGTGGATGTTAGGATTATTTATGCGTAGACTGGATGTTAGGTCATTAATAGCTTAATGATATTTTCTACAGGAAATTATGCTAAAGGGGCCGCTGTAATAATAAGTAAATATAAATATTCTTGCTTGCAAGTTGCTTATGCCCCTTAACATAATCCAGTTAGGATAGGTGGGCTTGGTTACCCATGTGAAGGGTGCTAAGTCCAAATATATAAAATATAACTGTATGGCTTGTATGCTTGTTTAACTAACATCTATTTTACAGGTGTAATTAGATTTTATTTTCCATAAATATATAATTTTTTGTAATAGAAATTAAGATTAGTGCTATGGGGTTTAGGATGAGCAGTGGCTAGAAGACAAAGACTTAGGAGGCTTTATGAAGCTTGGAGCAAACTAATTCAAAAGAGATGACGGAAGGGAAAAGAATGAAGAACTCCATAGAATTGATTATAATTGTAATATTCTCAAGTAATATGGGTTGTATAAGAGTAGAGCTTGGCCACCCAATTTCTTTCTTTTTCGTGGTGTATGGAAGTACCCGGCCGCATCAACCTTTTATTCTTTTATGAAATTTAAGTGTTTGATTATTGTGTTTAGTTTGTATAATAGAAATGGCATGTTCTTCATAGGTTTCTTAAAGTGTAATGATTTAATGTGTAGCCTGGATGCAGTAGGCTCTTTAGGATAATAATTAAATTTTTTACTCCCACTAACAACTCATAACTAAATTTTAAAATAACTCATAACTTCATCCTAAAGCCTAGGTTTATAATCAAGATAAATAAAAGATTTAGTTGTGTTTAGTTTGTATAATAAAAATGGCATGTTCTTCATAGGTTTCTTAAAGTGTAATGATTTAATAATCATCTTTAGATAATAATTAAATTTTTTACTCCCACTAACAACTCATAATTAAATTTTAAGTCATGATGTATGTTATCACATGATGCATGTCATATTGTACCAATCTTGAATAAGGAGGGTCTCTATTCTTACATGATAGAGGATACGCTTGACCTTTGAGGGCAATTCCTTGTAGTGGAGAACACCCCCTGCCGTGGATTTAGCCCACAACCTTATTTCATCATGCATACAAGCATAATTGTCTCAAGCCTTAGTTTAAAATGAATGTGTCAAAATGGTGAAAAGATTGTAAATTTTTTGCATTAGTCTAAGTCATATTTTTCATGTCAGTCATGATCTAGTCTCTTAGGGAGTGAGTTTAGGACTCTAGTATTCTTCTTAGTTAAATAACAACCTAGCTATCTTGCATTTACATATTTCTAGCCTACATGGTTTTAAAGCATAGGAGTTGTATGTTAGCGGCCACTCTAGGCTGTTGTAAGTCTAGAAGAGTCAAGATGTGTTTATCCTCTCTAGTGGAGGTAAACCATTATGTCCCATTTTTTATTAGACTTAAGTCATGCTCTTAGGTTATGCTAAAACATCTTAGATTTAAGTTCCAAGGATACTTGTTTCCTTCAAGCTATGAGTATAAGTCCTCACCTCTTAGGCATTTTCACAATCTTGTGTTGATGAATTATAAGCCCTAACATTCAAATATCGATTCCAACTTAAATAAAAAGTAAACTCTCTCTTTCAAATATGTAAAGCCTCCCTATAGGGTAGATTTGAGTACTCACTAGGTCCCTAGTATCATGAGTGATACCTACTTATTCTCCTTTAGAATACGTAAATAATTCTTTCTATTTGAACTCTCCCATTTGATTTCCATGAAGACCTAATCCTTTGATAGTCTCACTTTGAAATCTTTGGATATACTTATTGAATTCTTTAATCAAGAGCATTCTTAGGTAATTATCATTCCCTAAGATGTAATTAACTATGAGAACTTACTTCCATTTTGAACTAAAGAATCTGACTTAAAATAAACCTTGCTTTACTCTCCATTTAAAGTAGGGGATAGATCTCTAGTATATACGTAGACCCATCCACCTTAAGAGTCCTTATTAAGTGATTAGGTCTATTTTAGGGTGATTGTTCCATCTTTTGAGATAGTACATCATACTTCAATGTCATACCCAATCAATTCAATAAGTATCCCTTAAGATTTGAGTGGTGTCCTTGTGGCTCCAAATTAAAACACCATAGATTTTTTTGGCAACTCTACTAGAGAGGGTTCCTCTCTTCATCTTTAGTAGTCAATCATTATCTCCAGACATCGATAGTAAACTTATGTTTCTTTTCTGTGAGTCTAAGACTATCATTCTTTTCATTGGGCACATTGTCTATTTCATCCTTAGGCAAGGTTGTCCAACATCCTTTAGGTTTTAGGACCTCACTCTAGTAGGTCTTATAATCCCTATTGGACCTCCAATTGGTAAGGAAAATTAACCAAAGAAATCACCTACAATAAATTAAATAAAATCAAGAACCTCTGACCATTAGCTTGGCAAAGTAAGGTTCATCCAACATCTTCAAGATTCAATTTAACTCACTTTTCTTCTTATGAAGTTCAAGAAAAATAAAACATTCCTCTTCAAGATAAAAAATCTCTCCAACATACATATGAACCCTATCAAGCATAACTAAATTTGTTAAATGAGAGTTTCAATTTAAAGTCAAAGAAAAAGAATAATAATCAAAAGCAAAGTCTAATCTTACACCCTTCTTTTTCAATAGTGAAGAAGAAAGCCTCGCTTCCATTCCTTAGAAGTAGTCAGTTACCATGTCTTCCGAAAAGCTCATCTTTTTGTTTGCTTCTAGTGTGGATTTGGTGATGGTCAAGCCATACTCATCTCATCCCCAATCATCAAGTTTCATCTAGGATTTGAGCAATTCAAGGTCACATGTGATGTCCCTACCCTCAACATAGTGAGTAGGGAGGAGGTGGCCGATAGGAAACCACTTCTTTGGTTTGATCTAAATTTAGATAGTAAGTTCCCATCCTTAAAAAGAAAAGCCTTAAAGGTTCCCATGCCATGAGTACCTTTTATGCTTGCCACCATTTTTGATAGGGCTAGTACTGCCTCTACCACAACCCCTGTTCTTAAGGGGAAATCAGTTCTAGTGTTTGAGATTATCTCCCCCACCTTTGAGGTCGGTAGTAGCTCCCACCATACACCCTCAACCAAGACTTAGCATCACAAGAATAAGTAGATCAAGAGGTAGTACGAGTGCATAGCCAAGGAGGTTGAAGAAACCTCCCATGTAGCTGAAGAGGGGTCCATCTATGAGACCTCTTCCCTTTTTGGTGGTAGTAGGTTTCACCCTCTCTCAGTTGTAGAGGGAGAGAAAGATGTGTGGAAGATAACATCATCTCCCCCATGACTTGTAGAGTATGAGACACCAGATAGGAAGAGGAGGAAGCCTTATGCTGGTCTGAGGTTCATGCTTAGGAGGGTAGGAAGAGTCCATGGATGTTTTGAGTTTTCCACCTTACATGATCTAAGACAAGCGGTCCCTAGTAGTGTGAGGGATTAGATTTATACAGAAAAGGCCATGGAGGCCAAGATTGTTGGCCAAGCAGACAAGAGAGATAGGATGAGGTTTGCCAGAGATAACCTCAACTTTGATTGACCATCCTGATCAGTGAGCTGATAGTTCTGATCATTCTAACAAAATAATTCTCTCTGGTTCTAGCCATTGGAAGAGACCTTTGATGGAGAGGCAGCCAATGTCACCACCATCACACCTCTCCACTTGCTAACCACCATCACCTGTTCATGTTCCTTCATCTATGGTCCCCACCAAATATTACAAGTCAGCAGTTGAAGGAAAGACATCCCCTTTGGTGATACAATTACATCCCAAGGACCACACTCCATATGCTCCACCAGTTGAGGTGAGGCTGAGCTCTCCCATTCGATTCTCCACCCCAATGGTAGAGAAGGAGTGGCAGCCCAAGAGCATCATAATGGCTCCACTACCATAGCTAGAGGAGAAGGAAGAAGGAGGTATCAGGTTGGCTCCCATGATTGTCGAGCCAGTTAGAGATAACACTCCCCCTATTCAGAACATACAGTGCTTCACTTCTTTAGGACACAGTCCAGTAGTGAGTCATCACCCAACATATGTCAGTAGTTTTGGGTAAAGTGGACGACCGATCATTAGAAGAGATATTAGAGGACTATCGTGCCGCGGTGAGGAAGATAGTTAGAGATGACCATTCTGACCAAGAGGAGGGTATAATAGGTTTCAGCGCTGATGAAGATGACCCTTTAGATGATACTGCTAAAGTCCATATGGTAAATACCTAAAGATCTTTGCATAGAGAACAGCCCAGCCAAGAAGCTCAGGGCATTGTAGTTGAGGAAAATGTGGCATCAGACTCAACTCAACACCTTCTCCAACAAATCAAGCTTAAGGATGATTATATTGATAGTATGGAGAGGAGAGTAGAAGAGTTGATGGAAGTGGTCTTAGCATTGAAAATTCAAGAACTTTTCTCACAACCCACACCACACCTATGGAAGCTGATAGACCTAAGTTAGTACACTTCTTAGATCATCCCAAAAGCACTACTCATATGGATGAGGATACTGGTAGCCTACATAGGAAGACAATTGATAGTGCCTTTATGCATGAGAAAGAAATCAAGCAGATGGTAGAACAATAAGTGAAGGAAGCGTTGGCATAAGCCAAAGGGAGTTCATCAGTTCCAATGGGTAGACCCTACCCGAAGGAGTTCAATGTAGTTCAATATCCAAAGGGTTTTATGACACCATACTTCAAGCTATTTGATGGCAGTGGGAATCCTAGGTAGCATAGAGCACACTTTAGGGCCAGTTATTGCAACGCTGGTGGTAGTGACACCCTACTATTCTAGCAAACCTTTCTAGAGTAGCATTTGATTGGTATGCCAAACTACTAAACAATTCGGTGAAGTCTTTTGTAGAGTTAGAGCAGCTCTTCATTAAGAGAATCATAAGAGTTCAAAAGAGAGTGATTGTAGGGGACCTCGTTGTTGAGAAACAAAAACCCAATGAGTCTTTTGTTGATTATGTTCTCAGATGGTGGAACCTAAGCTTGAAATGTGAACCATAGCTGGAAGAGTAGCATGCCATTAAAATTTTTCTCAAGAATATTTATGACCTGATCGCCTTCATGCTCAAGGGCTTTACTATAAAGACATTTGAGAAACTGATTAATAAAGCAGCTAACCTACAAGAGGAAGCCAAATAATCACACTTCTCAAACCAGTCATCCAAGCCCAAACTCTAGAAAGTATTTGAGAAGAAGCCAGGGATAATAGTAGTAGTGGATAAAGAGAAGCAGCCAGTGAAAGCATAGTTTGAGAGGCCCAGAGTTTAGTAACCTCTAGTCCCGCCTCCTCTTCCACTACCTCAGCCACCATAAATGCCACCCTAGCAGCCTACACAATAATGAAACCAGTATCTACCTACTCTTCCCAAAAAGCTCAACAAGCCATACTCATTCGAGAGGGAGGTAGTTAGGAAAATTTTTTAAAAACTTCTTAAGAAACTGATTTCTAGCTACCCGAGCCTAAAAAGCCAGAGGAAGTGGGTAGGAGTGATGATCCTAACTACTGCCCCTACCACCGCATGCTAGTCCATGTCTTAGAGGATTATTTTACATTCAAAGATTGGGTTGACCATAGCTACAAGTTAGGACCCATAGTTATCCCCAAAGAATACTTAGTAGAACAACCTTCTGGTTCCATTAAAATAATCTTTGGGGATACATCCAATCCTCTTAAGACAAAATAAGGTTGAGATATCTCTTTATCCCGTATCTCTAAGTAGATCATTTCTAAAATTAAGAAACTTTCTCTGCATGTACCTGACTTAGTTCAGACCACCAACACTAAGGAAGATCTACCAGTTGTGAGGGACAACCTAGGAGGGTGGAGACCCAGCAACAGCAGTAGCCATCATATGCCTGGAATAGTTCCATAACACCACCATCGTCCGAGTCCAGCATTCTTCCTTCTTCCATTAAAACTACCAAATCTACTAGCTCTGCCACCATCGAGAGCATTGTATTTATTGATGAGAGCACTAAGCCACTCATACTGCTCACCTTACTTGACTTTTATCATATACCTCCAAAGCTGAAGAAGAATAATTTCACTTGCATCCTATCTACTTTTAGAGATCTTATTAATTTTATTCCTATATATATATATATCACTCCAAGTCATAACAATAACAATCTAAATAATTTTGATCAATTTCATTCTAATTTAGAAATATATTATCTTTTTTTAAATCTTCAGGGTTCACCACTTGAGATAGATTTGGAGTCACCCAACTCTGATGATTCTTTAGGAGAAGGCAGGTAGAACTTTCTACAAGCTCCTCATCAAAAAAAGTCATTGAAGTTAACCTCTATAGTGGTAAAGTTAAACTTCCTAGGGTAGCATCTCAAGATAAGGGTAAATAGGTCATTAGTTCCAATGAGTAGATAACCCCTCCACAAGATGCTCTACCCTTGGATATGCTTGTGGAGGACCTAGAGTTGATTACAACATCTTGGTGCACCATAGAAAGTTGCCATCTAAGTTAAGCATATATGACGCCCTTGTTTTATCCAAAGAGATGAGGGAGTCACTAGTCAAAGAATTGCTTGACATAGAAATATGCTTACATCAGTTGGACACTACTAATCTAGCTAGAGAGGAGGCATGCTTTTTGAAGGAAGTCTAAAGAGTTACATTCTCAAATAAGGACTTACTACTCAGGATAATAGAGCATAACCGCCCCCTCTACATCATTATGGATGTTAGAAAGTTCAGGCTATCTACAGTGTTGTTGATCCAGGTACATCAGTGAAACATTATGAGTCTAAGAACCCTTGCCTACTTGAGGATTGAAATCTCTAAACTCCAATTGAAGAAGATGACATTGAAAGGATTCAATGAACAAGACGAGAGGGCCTTAGGCTCCATAGTGTTGCCTTTGGAGATAGATGATTGGAAGATAGAAGCCAAGTTTCACATTATAGATTTTGATACATCTTTCAATGCTTTACTAGGGCAACCTTAGATTCATGAGAATAATATGGTTCCATCCTCCCTACATCAGTGCATCAAGTTCATCAGGATGGGATGGAATATTGTATCAAAGGAGATCTCAAGCCATTTAGTACTTGAGGTCAGGATTTATGAGGATGTAGCCAATTACCTCCCTAAGATATAAAATGTCTTCTCTCATGAACTTAATCAAAATGAAAAATAAAAAGAAAGAAAAAAGAAAGAAAAAGAAAGAAAAGAAAAATAAAAGGAAAATATAAAAGAAAATAAAATTGAGCGAGAATAAGATATTAGGGAGGAAATAGTACCTGAGATTAGTTCCACCCAGTTCGTTACTCCAATCGAATGAGTGGGGAGGATGACTCGACCTCCACTAGGATAAGGAATAGGCAAGTATAAAGGGAGCCTTATAGGTGGAAGACTCCCATACCTACCACCTACCAGGAGGTTCATTCCAACATCCAGAAGCACACTTGCCATCTACATAGACTTAGAATTGAGTTCAGAAGATGAGCCCTATGTAGTGAGCACACCTGCCAGTTTTCCATGTCAATAGATCCCGTTGGAGGTGACACTAGTGTTTGATAGTGAGGAAGACCGGGCCCCCAAGAAAGCCTGAATGTATCTAAATCCTTTTATATGAAATTGTTGGACATCATATGGCTACTTTAGCTCTAACCCCACTTTTCTGATAACAAGTTGAGGGTTTGGTAGTTAAGGAAGTTCCAAAGACTTGTGTGAATGCTAAAACCCAATTATTTTACCCAAAAGAAATATACTCAAGTCAAGAAGTTGATGTAGAACTTAAGGATGAATCATTCAAAGAAATAATAAAATTGCCATTTGATTAGTACTCACCTTGTGTTCTTAATTTAGTAAAGAAAGGTTTAATTTGACATACATGGTCTAAGCATAGGTTAGAGTATTTTAAAAGATTATGGGACAACAAGTGCAAGAATTCTTAGTTAAAACTCAAACAAGGCTTTGGTATAGTAGACCTCGTGGACGATGAAGATTACTTTATAGGCATCACTAATCATTTAGAATTTGATAGGTTCTTCTCAAACCACATTAACTCGTATGAGGAGGTGTATTCAAAAACTTTAGATGATCCAGATGATATCCATGTTAGAGATGCACCTCCAAAATTTGAAGAAGAAATCAAATCAACCATCGATGAGCTTAAAGAAATCAACCTAGGGACTGGGATGATTCACATCCAACATACATTAGTTCCTTTATAGAATGAATCTGAAACCAATGACTTAGTTAGACTACTCACTGAGTTTAAGGACTACTTTGCATGGAGTTATGAAGAAATGCTCGATTTAGCTTTTGAAGTAGTGGTTCATAAGCTAGTGATATAACCTGATGCTAACCTCATCAAGAAAGCTCCTAGATACATGAGATTGGACATTGAATAATAGGTCATTTTTGAAGTCAATAAACTGATTGATGTTGGTTTCATCCAGGAGAAAAAAATATAACTGGTTGGCTAGCATCATCTTAATTAATAAGAAGAATGGCCAAATTCACATATGCATAGATTTAAGGATCTTAATAAGGCATGTCCAAAAGATGAATTTCCATTACTGATACTAGAATTGATGGTGGACATTACCTCATTTCATACAATCTTCTCTCCATGAATGTTTTATCTGGATATAGCCAAATAAAGATGACACCTGAAGATGAAAGGAACACTACTTTCATAACCCTGATCATAATCTACTATTATTAAGTCATGCCTTTCAGCCTAAAAAATGATGATGCCACATACCAATGGACCATGACTCAAATTTTTGATGAACTCATTTACCACCAAGTCGAATGTTACGTTGATGATCTCGTGGTCAAAAGTAAAGAAAAGAAAGACTATCTCTTTGACTTGAGAGTAGTTTTCAATCGGTTAACATAATATAACCTTAAAATGAACCTTCTGAAGTGCACATTCAGAGTAACTTCAGGGAAGTTTCTTTAATTTTTTGTTCGATATCGAGGAATTGAAATCGCCGGAGAAGATTAAAGAGATATTGAAAATGCCACCCCCTAAAAGTTTAACCCAACTCAGATCATTCCAAGGGTGGTTGGCATATCTAAGACACTTTATATCCAACCTATTAGGCAGATGTCATCCATTCTCAGCACTAGTCAAGAAAGACGTCAAGTTCAAGTGGGATGACAAATATGAACATACTATGATGTTTATTTTTGGATGCTGGGTGGACACCACGTAGATCGTAGGGGGTACTTATTGAAGTAATTATGTACGACATTGATATATGATGTACTATCTCAAAAGATAAGAATATCACCCCATAATGGACCTAATCACCTAATAAGAACTTATAAGGCATGATGGGTCTACATATATGCTAGAGCTTTTTCCTTTACTTTCAATGAAAAAGTAAAGTAGGTTTATTTTATGTCAGTTCTTAAGTTCCCTAAGGAGGCACACCTCCATAGTTAATTACATCCTTAGAAATGAGATTTCCTAAGAAAACTCTTGATTAAAGTAGTCAATTATTGTCTTAAAATATTTCAAGGTTAAGACTATCAATAATTTGGCTATTTGGAAAGTCAAATAGGATTGTTCAATTGAAAGAATTATTTTAGAATCCAAAGGAAAATAAGTAAGAAGTGCTTGTGATACTAGGAAGCCTAGTGAGCACTCCAACCTATCCATTGGTGAGGCTTTATATTTTTGAAAGTGAGAAGATTTATTTGTTTGTGTTGAAATATTATTAGATAGCTAGGGCTCATAATCCATCAACAAAAGATTATGGAGATGTCTAAGAGGTGAGAATTTATGCTTGTAGCCCAAGAGAAACAAGCAACCTCAGATCCTAAATCTAGAGAGCTTTAACACAAGTTAAAAGCATGGCCTAAATCTAAGAAAAGGGGACTGTTGACCTCACTATTAGTGTGAGCTCTAAACTTCCTCATCATAGATTTAGGACTATCATAGACACTAAGAGTTCCTTAGTCTCAAGATACTTCTAGTGATTAGGTGAACACTTAACCTAATCCTAGAGACTTAGAAGTGTTAGCCATATGAACAAGTTGTGCCTTAGGAATTTAGGAGGACTTGCCTACCCTATAGCCCAAACCCAATCCTTGCTTCCTTCTTTCAAACCAAACCTCAAATTCAAATCAAATTCCAAAATCAAATTCAACTATCCAATGATTGAAATCCATCACTAAATTCAAACTCCAAATCCCTCCCTAAGACCTTTGATTTTATTTTATGGAATTAGCCTTAACCAAATACAAATCAACCCCAATCCATTGATTTTCTCAATTATCAAATTCAATCTCAAATCAAATTTTAAATCATAAATTAATTCCAAACTCTAAATGATTGAAACTCATAAACCATATGAACCACCTTCATATGTTTAGCAAAAAATTCTTTCAAGCCAACTCATACTTGGTTGATTTCTTTATAAATCAATCATTCTTTCATTTATATTCACAAATATAAATGAAATCCAAATTCAAGCCATTCAAATCAAATCAAAATGAATCAAATGAAATAAAGTCCCTTCTAAAGCCATATGGAACCACCTCCATAAACCTAATCAAATCTTGATCCAAACCAGACCCAAATCAAATAAAATTCCCAATTTTAGCCCTTTTAGCCAAACTTTTGAGCTTGGCTAAATGACATCTAAATCAATAAAAAACTCATGGATTTCTTCATGATTCAATCATTCCTATAATCATTGATCCAAATATAAATATAAACCACCATTATCAAACCAAATCCAAGTCAACCCAAATCAAGCCCAAGTTGACCCTTTTGACTTGAAATTATCATATGAACCAAAACCCATTTGGCTCCAAACCAATTACAGTTGGATTTATATTTCAATCCTAAGCTCATATGTGAATTCAACTAAACTTGAACAAACCTTGATCAAGCCAATTGAATCATTTAGAAGTGACCTAAAGGACCTTTTTTGAGCTAAGTTTTAATCCAACCCAAATTGGATTGAACTAAGCCTACCTAAACCCTAATCATGATCAATAATCATCATGGGGTGACCAACCACCTTGAATTGGGTCAAATTAAGTCAAACTTAGCTTTCGACCAAGTCAACATTGAGCCTAAATGAAACCTAAACTAGTCAAAATCCATCATATGCCAAATGGATGGAAGCCATTAACTCAAACACATTCATAACCAATCACTGAACATGACCAAGCCATAAATTGAGCCAAACTAAGCCTAATTGGCAACTTGATCTAAGTTGACCTAAAATAGCCTAAAAAGCTAAAATGGGTCAAATCATGATTTAATCTAAATTGGTTGCAACTAATGGCTCAAGTTCAATCCAAATCACTTATTGAACTTGACCAAAGCCATGATTGAGCCCAAGTTGACCAATTGGTCGACTTGACCCAACCTAGCCCAAATTGACCTAAAAGTTCAAATTAATTCCAAACTAAACCAAACCAAAGCCTACAATCATTTTTAATCAACTAATTGAACTTGATTCAACACTTAACCCTGCCTAATTTGGTCAAATTGGTTAAATTAGCCAACTTGACCAATTTGACCCTTTTGAATCCAAATGAGTCAAATCCAAAATTAGGCCAAACCAATCCAAATTAATTGAACCAAAACATCCCAAATCATTATATGAACCTAACCCAAGCATTAGTTCAACCAAATTTGACCAATTGGTCAATCCAACCCAATCTAGCCCAAATGAAACCCATTTGACCAATCCAAGCTAAATCACTCTAAATCAACTTATGAGACCCTAGGAATTAGTCAAACCTGACCTAAACATGTCCTAATTCATTTCCAAATTAGCCCAAAAGCCAAGTGGGTCCCATTAAGGAGATTAGCTATCAAACTATAGGATTAAAACCTTAAAACCATTGGATCCAAGCCAAAGTCAATTACCCCATCCTCATGGTACCTCAAGCACTCCATGGAACCTTCCTCGACCCACCTAGCTAACTCACCCTAGGTCAGCTGATTTTGGGAGGTGAGTTGACTCACCTCCAACCCAAATCATCATCCATTGGACCAAGACCTTGTCCTGAACATTGGTCATGGCAGCCTCCCATCATTCGCTATCCCCAAGATGCCTCATTGGAGACAAGTCCGGGTCAATGGTGGTGAGCCAGTTTAAAATGTGTGCACACTGCCATCCATCCATGATAGAAAATTGAGGGGTATACCCTCATGAGAGCATGCTTGGACACACTTGATCATGAGCTTCCTGTGAATTAAGCCTTTGGTGTTTCCAAGATCCCCAAGCTCTCTTCCATTCATTGCCATTCAGCAAAGCCAAAAATAGGGCATCCTAATCTGAGTTCTCCCTCATTTTGAAATCAAACTTCAATTCCTCTTACCACACCATCACCATACCCAATCGGCCAACCAAACCATTTTCCCAAGCTTCACTTCGTTCCGGTTACGTATTGCTGCTAGGATCATTGATTAATAGGGAATTTTAATTGACCTATTAAAGGAGCTTAAAGCTCCTCAATAGATCCTGAATTAAGGTATCTCCAACTTGGATATTAGCTTTGAGGTAATTTGACAAATTGAGCCTTGTATGAAAAAGTGGGTTGGTCATTTGTAAAGAAAATTTGAATTTCATGGAAAATTGACCATTAGATGTGTGCGTCTCCCTTCCCCGAAGGTGTGGGAAGAATTTGGAGACAATACGAGCTCGAGTGAGCTCAGATTGAACAAAGGAAGACAGACAACGTCCATCTTCTGTCGCTCACTAACGGGATAGATCATGAGCCATCCATCCCATGTGATTGGGATGATTGGCTCTTATAAAATCCTATGATAGAGCCCTCGATTCCTTTGCTAAACCAGAGATCGAATCATGGTCGTCCGATCTTATATTGGACAGTCCACAGAGAAAGCATGTCCACCACCGGTTGAGTCAGTGCGCAGATGTGATAACTTAAATAGCCAATCCCATCACCCCATGTGGAAAGCGTGCCATGACAGTGCTCCGCATTAGTTGCCATGTGGCCCGACGAGAATAAGGCTTTAATTAGGGCTAATTATTTAAGTTTTAATCCTAAAACTTCCTAAAATCATAACTAATTGTAGAAAAATCCAAAAAAATAAATAAACTTAGACTCATTTTGAAGATATTTCAGAGTATAATCTAAAATAATAATAATTAATTGATTTTGAATAGTGATTTTGGCTTAATTATGGTTTTATCAAAAATCTAATTATCTTAATTACACTTTAATTAAGAACTCAATTAATCTCAAATTTTTTGTGGATGTTTAGGGGGATGACCTCTACCTCCTCTATTTTTCTACGATTTTATTGATTGCTTAATTAGTGAAATGAATGGATTAAATTGTCCTTAGGAATTAATTGGGACGAATGAAATCATGTGTTTACATTCCTTTATTTCTTTCAAATCATGCTAAATATTATTTGCCATATAAAATCATGCATTCATTTCTTTCAAAATTAATTAAATGAAATATTTTATGTCAAATTGTATGTGTTGGCTTAAATTAAAAAATATGTGCAGCTATTAGCACTACTAAATCAAAAACTATTTTCAAAATCTTATAAATCAATTATTATAAATGAAGTGATGCTAATTACAAATATCTATAAGCTTGCAGGTGATAATAATATAAGATATGTACTATGAAGTTCTCTTTCCCCTATCTTAACATGGATTTACATAAGATTTGCAAGTGTATAGTCCATTTGAATAGAATACAACACTTGCCTAAATCTACTCCTATGTATCTCCATGTTAAGATTTAGGATGAATTTCATATCACATATGTAAATCACATAATCAAATCAAACATAACTTATTGCATGATTCCCTATTCATGTGGTTCTTTTTGTACATTCATATGTATTTGAGAAAAGTGGTATATTTGACATCCCGGTGGCTTTAAATAGCCCTAAGTAGGTCTTGTACCTTACACTCTGTAGAAAATAATGGCACCGTACTCACTTAAAACTCTTATACATATGCATGTATGATGTGGCCAATGAATAAAGAATCATAAATCAAATAAATCAAACATAACCTTTTGCATGGGTTTTTTCCTATCCTTATAGTTATTCATACATTTACATGTATCTAAGAAAAGTTGTATATTAGTTTGGACATCCAGGCGAGGTTTAAGTACTAAGTAGGTCTTGTACTTACGGTATAGAAAATAATACTTGTACTCACTTAAAACTTTTATACATGTAAATGTGTATTTAGCTAATGGATGAAAAATCTATTTTTCTACATAATAAAGACATGCATTCATAATCCAATAAAAAATAAAATATTTAAATTCAAAATACATTTATTTGCATTCATCATCAAAGTGTCCTAAGATTTATATTGCATGTATAGGTATGCTTAGGATTATTCATATGCATGGTATATATGATGGAAAGAAATAAATGAATGTGTGTTATGTGATAGTAATCCATTTCAATCTTAAGATGCCTTTCTTGAATAATAGATTATTTAGAATGAATCTAAACTTAGGGTTAATTAAAATACATAATAAACCATTCACTAAAGGAAATTCATTAATTAACTTTACCTTAGAAATGACTTAAGGTAGGGATAAAAGAGACTCTCTCTTCTTCTTATAACACTTAGTTGCTAAGTGTAGGCTATATGAAATAAAAGAAAATATTAAGTAAAATCTTCAAATCAATTAAACCACTTAAAGAGAAATCAACCCTTTATAAATTAAATTCCTCACACTTAGTAAATCATAACTCTAAAGCCTAGTTTGCACATACCACACAAGCCTTAAGACATGCACATTAAATTAAGTCACTATTTCTAGCTTTAAGGTAGGGCGGTGCATGGTTTGATGAATGTTTAGTTTTGTGATGTATTATTTTAGACTGGATGTTAGGGTGTATATGTAGTCGATATTAATGACATTAGCCTAATCATGTTTTCATGAGGTTGTGCTTAAATTAAATAAAATATAAATGCTTTTTGTTATGTTGCTTAGCCCTAAGCATAAAGTTATAGGTGGGCTTGGTTACCCATGTGGTGCTAAGTCCAAATTATTCTATAATTGGGGTATGTATGGTTTAGCTAACATTTATTTTGCAGGTGTAGCTAGATTTAATTTCATTCCTTTTAATATAATTTTTCATTAGGATTAGGATAAGTGTTATAGGATTAAGGTGAATATTGGTTCTAAGATCAAGTCTTATACACCATGTGATGCCTTTGGAGCAAACAACATCCCAATCAAGCCAAAAGAAAGAAAGAAATGGAGCAAATAAAAAATGAAGAAATGAAAGATGAAGAGTGAAGAATGGAGGATGAAGAATGAAGACCCCCATAACACTTATCATTTTATAATTGTAATTATTCTTTCATTATAATGAGATGTATAAGGGTAGAGCTCGACTACCCATATTTTTTTTTGGGTTGTACGACGATGCCCTATCACATCGGCCTCTTATTATTTTGTGATAGCTTTATAAAATTATTTGTTGTTTTGTTTAGCTTGTGCATTAGAAATAAGATGCCTTTTATAGTTTATTTATGATTGGTGATTATTGGATTAGATTAGCTAGGATAAAATAAATTTTCTATCCCACTAACAACTCATAACTAAAATTTTAAAATAACTCATAACCTCACATAAAAGCCTAGAATTAAATCAAGATAATAAAATATTTAGCAACCATTAGTGGATGATTGTATGTATAACATCATGCATGTCATATTCTTCCACTTTTAAAGAGAGGGCTTCCATCTGCGGAGAAAAGGCTTAACCTAAGAGCCTTTGATGGAAAACACCTTTCTCTTTTGATTTGGCCCATAATCAATTTCTCATGCATTTAGGCATACAAAATAGCTATGTGTCAAAATAAAAGTCCAAAATCAAATAAAATTTGATAAAATTTGCATTAGATTTAAGTCATTATTCATGTCCTTCATGATCTAGTCTCTTAGAGAGTTTAAGGACTTAGTTTCTCTTCTAAATAAATACCTAACCATCTTACAAAGCATATGACTTACATGGATTTAAAGTAGAGGAGTTAGCCACTGTGCGTAATAAGTCAACAAATGTGGTTTACTCTCTTATGGAGGTAAACCATAAACCCATCTTTCGCCTTAAATTTAGGTTATGCTTTGGCCCTCGCCAAAGCTCCCTAGATTTAGGATCTGAGGTCGTTGTTTTTCTTTGCGAGCTATAAGCATAAAATCTCACCTCTTAGGCATTTCTATAATCTTATGTCGTGGAATCATAAGTCATAGATTTTTAATAAAATTTCAACTCAAATAAATAAATCTCTTTAAATTCAAATATATAAAGTCCAACCATAGGATAGATTGGAGTGCTCACTAGGCTTCCTAGTATCATGAGCATTCCTAACTCATCTCCTTTGGTTTTGATAAGACCTCTTCCCTTTTGATCTCTCCCATTTGATTTTCAAAAACACAACTAATTTATTGATAGTCCTATCTTTGAATTCTTTGGAGACAATAATCGCCTACTTTAATCGAGAGTATTTTTAAGGGATTTATTTTTCTTAAGATGTACTAACTATGGAGGTTTGCCTCTAGAACTTAAGAAATAAACCATGCTTTACTTTTCCATGTAGGAAACTTAGTATATTTGAAGATTTTTCTTATATGTAAACTATGGAGACTTTCTATTCCCGATAAATAAACCTTTTACTTTTATGTATGGAAAAATCTAGTATATTCAAGACCCATCATGCCTTAGGAGTCCTTAGGTGATTAGGTCCATTATAGGGTAGTGAATTCTCTATCTCTGAGATAGTACACTATTCCTTAATGTCACCCGATCACCTAATAAGTATATTTTAGATCTGGTGTCCCTCACATATATAACACACACAAATAAACACCATAAATTTTTCTGAAACTCAATGGGATCTCTCAATCTCTAATAGATGATTGTTGTCTCCAAGCATCGATAGTGGACTTGCATTTTATGTGAGTTCAAGACTATCATATTTCCATTAGCACTCAGCTTATTTCATTCTTAAGCAAAGTTAGCCAACATCCTTTAGGTTTTAGGACCTCACTCCGTGTAGGTCTTGAAACCTCAATTGGGTTTCCAATAGTAAATAAACTAATTTATCAACAAAAGGAGAGATAATAAAAATTTAGAACCTCCTCACCACTAGCTCGGTGAGGCAAGGTTCATCATAAAATTTAAGAAAAATAATTTCTTTTACAAAATGATACTTTCCAAAAGCACCTTTCAAGAAACTCACAAAATCACAAAATCAAAACCCTTCCATTTGACGATCCCTATGATTCCAAAAGAACATCTTTGAAAAATAACCATGCCCATTCAACATATTCAAAATTATTGAATGAGGAATCCATTTTTCAAATAAAATTAAGGCTCCACTCAACATATTTCATATATGTTGGAGTTGAAACTTTCTGTTTTTCAAGAGCGAGTTATGCTATATTTAATTCCCGCTTAACATATCCAAACTTGTTAAGTGAGAATCTCCATTTGAATCAAACATAAAATTTTACCTTCACTTAACATATTCAATATGTTAAGTGGGGGTCTTCCAAACATAAATTTGACCTTCACTTAACATATTCAATTTGTTAAGTGAGGGTCTCATTTTCAAAACATGAATTTGACCTTCGCTTAATAATTTCAATTTTTTAAGTGAGGTTTTCATTTGAAAACATAAATTTGACCTTCACTTAACAATTTCAATTTGTTAAATTGGGGTCTTATTTTTAGAACAAGAATTTGACTTTTACTTAACAATTTCAATTTGTTAAGTGAGGGTTTCATTTCCCAAACATAAAATTTGACTTTCACTTAACATATTCAATTTGTTAAGTGAGGGTCCAATTTAAAAAAAAAAAAACATACATTTAGGCTTTCACTTAGAATATCCAATATTGCTAAGTAAGAGTCTCATTTTCAAAGCATGTATTTGGTTCTACTTAACACATAAAATTTGTTAAGTAAGAATCACATAGTCATGCCGTATTGGATTCCCACTTAACATACCAAATTTGTTAAGTTAAGAATCCCATTCTCAAGTCATATCATACTTTGATTTCCACTTAACACACGAAATTGTTAAGTGGGAGTCCCATTTTCAAAAAACATATCAAACACATTTAGGCTTTCACTTAACATACAAAATTTGTTAAGTGAGGGTCTCTTTTCAACACACATTTGATCCCTATTTTAACATACCAAATTTGTTAAATAAAGATCCAATTTTTATATCAACCACACTTGAGCTTTTACTTAACATACAAATTTGTTAAGTGTGAGTCTCATTTTCAAAGGAAAATAAACATATCTCAAACACATTTGGGAGTTTTACTTAACAAATCAAATTTGTTAAGTGGGACTCCCACTTTCAAAGAAAAGTAAATCTATCTCACAATCACATTTGGCTTTCACTTAACATACCAAATTTGTTAAGTGAAAGTGTCATCTTGAAGCACAAATCAAACACATGTGGCCTCTACTTAACATACCAAATTTGTTAAGTAAGAAGCCCCATTTTTCTAATCAAAATATCACACAATCAAATCTTCACAAGCAAAAAATATTTCAAAGACATAATCACAACCTCTTCTTAGCATACCCAAATTTGCTAAGTAGAAGTCTTTCAAACTATCCATATTTTCAAACAAGAAATATAAAATGCAAACAATCTCCAAGAAGAAAGAAATCTCTCCTCAAAATTTTGAACCGCACCCAACCTACCTAAATTGGTTGAGTATGGGTTCTAAAATAAGAAAAAATTAAATAGCAAAAGACTCTCTTCCAAAACATCCAAATCTCTCCAATGAACCCCACTTAACATATTTGAATTATTGAGTTTGGGTTCAAAATGCTAAACTTTTGTTACTTTCGTGGAACATATATCAAGACCAAAATTTGATGCACATTATATTTCAATATATGCAGACATACAACTTAGATCCTTTAGTGCAGTCTTTACACATGGCCTCTCAGAAGTTTGTTTTTATCTTTTCATATGGGATGGATTTGGCCTTGGATCGGGCAAGCCTCCCTCAAACTAACTCCACCCATCTAGTGTTCTTTGGTCGAGGATTCGAGGGAGCCCTCATTGTTTGTGAAAGGGCGACCCTCACCATTGTTAGCCAAGGTGAGGTGGCTAGGTTGAAGCTAGTCATCCACATCGACTATCTTCTGACAATGAGTATCCTTCCTTGAAGAGGAAGGTAGTTGAGGTTCCGCCAGTCAGTCCATTTCCCACTCAGTTAGTTGCTCCCACAGTCGCTCGGGTGCGTGCTAGCACCTCCTTGTTGGTCCATTCTAAGGGGGAAGGCTATCTTGACTTTGAAGATAGCCTCCCCTACCTTCGAGGTAGGATCTAACTCTCACACTACCTTACTTAGTCATACGTAGTGCAGCACAAAGAGCTGCAAGATCAAGTGGCACCAAGAGCGTGCCACCTGAGAGATAAATGATGCATCCCACATTACTAAGAAGGGTTCTCCCTGTGAGGTTTCTCCATTGCTTACTAGCAACTAGTTCCACCCCCTCTCGGCATCAGGAAAAGAGGAATACTACCAAAGGATAGCTGCATTGCCTCCACCTCCTACATACCACAAGATTTTGGCTAGGGATAGGAGGAAGTCCTATGTCGGTCTACGGATGGTATTATGCCAGGTAGGTAGAGCACACGGACATTTAGAGTCTAGTACATTATTTGACTTAAGGTCGATCATCCCTAGAAGTGTTACCAGGCACATTCATAGTGATAGAGCATTAGAGGCCTAAGTAGCGACGGTTAGAGGCGGGCGGCGAAGTTTTCAAGTAGTTGCCTCCACTGTTGATTTCGTTGATCATTGGGCCACTATGGGTAGATGGGGTATAGTAGTCGATAGGTACCACCAGTCATAGGGGGAAAGCCTCGATAAAGGTAGAGCCAGTGTTGTCTCACCACCTCCCTCCTCCTCCTGTCAGTTCTCATACCATTCATATGAAGGCATAGAAGATAATTTTCTTAGAGAAGAAAGTCCCTTGATGATCCTGCTATGACCAAAGGATCCCACTTCATCTACTCCATCGACTGAGGTGAGGGCAAGTTCTCCTACTCGACCTCCTACTTCAGTCTTGGTGAAGAAGGAGTGGAAACCTCGCAACATCATGATCGCACCACCACCACCACCACCATCAAAGCGGTGATAGCGGCAGTAGGGGGGAAGGGGGGCGATTAGTCCCAATGGTAGTGGATTTCCCTAGGGACACTACTCCACCCATGAGCAGTCACAAGCATATCTCTTCTAGTAGTCATGACCCTCCTAGAGACAACACTCCAATGATAGGCAGTGTTAGGTTCATCTTTGTCAGTAAGCATAGCCCATCTACTGGTCAGCAGTGCATATTTATTCTAGCACGGCTAGAATGCTCCCTAGATGAGATTTAAGCATAGGCCTTTACAAAAAAAAGAGAACTTCTAGGGAGTGACCGGTCAAATTGTTGGGAGGGAAAGGTCAGCTTTGATCCAAATGAGAATAATCTTCTTGAGGATTCAGTCGAAGTTCACATGGTCGATACCAGGAGTTCCCTTCAGAGAGATCAATATAGTCAGGAAGGTATTATAGTTGAAGAGGATGACACTATTTATTCAACTCAGCACCTCCTCCACTAACTTAGGCAGAGGGATGATCATATTGATCAAATGGGAAAGAAGATTGAAGAGTTGATGGCAGTGGTGTTAGCATAAGCTTGAGGTGGCTCATCTATTCCAAAGGGTAGACCCTACTCGAAGGAATTTGATGGTGTCCAATACCCTAAGGGCTTTGTGCCTCCATCCTTCAAACTTTTTGATGGTAGTGGAACCCCCAGCAACACATAGCACATTTCAGGGCCATTGTAATGTCGTTGGTAGCGATGCACTCTTATTTCACCTCTTCATCAATAGCTTAATAGACATCACATTTGATTGGTAAGCTGAACTACCTAATGATTTAGTGAAGACATTTGCTGAGTTGGAGCAGGTCTTTATTAAGAGATTTGTTGGAGCTCAGCAAAGGGTAACTATCGTTGTAGCTCAATAACATTTTGGTGGGTCCCTTATTGATTAAATTCTTAAATGGTATAATTTAAGTATAAAATGTGAACCACATCTATCTGAACAGCATGCCGTTGAAATTCTACTCATGAATATTCATGGCTCGATCGCCTTCATGCTTAATGGGTTCACCATTAAGATATTTGAGAAATTAATCAACGAGGCGGCTAGTCTATAAGGAGAGGTCAAATAGCTATCTTTCTTAGATCAGTCAGCCGAGCTCAAGGTATGTCTACTCAATAGTATCCCCATCCACAGCATCACCAGCAGTATTCCTATCCACCACCAGGTAACTATCACTTACATACTCTTGTCAATAAATTGAATAAATCTTATTAATTCAAGAGGGAGGTAGTAAGGAAGATCATTAAGAACCTCTTAAAGAATATTGATTTTCAGTTACTAGAGCCTACGAAGCTGGAGGATGTGGGCAAGAGTCATGATCCAAACTTTTGCCTACTACATATTAGGATATGTCTTGGAAGATTACTTTACCTTTAAGGACTAGTTTGAGCATAACTACAAGTCGGGTGCCATTGTCATCCCTAAGGAATACCTTCTAGAATAACCCTCTAGTTCTGTTAGGGTAATCTTTGGGGATACATACGATCTTCTCAAGATAGAGGAAGATTGGGATATTTTCTTATCCCGAACCTCTAAGAAAATCATTTCTAAGATCAGAAAGTTAGCCTTGCAGGTGTCTGAAGCAGCTCAAACCTCCAACTCTAAGGACGGTTTGCAAGTTTCTAAGGATAACTTGAGGAGGTAGAAGTCCAGCAGTAATAGCGATAGCTTCCACTTTCCTGAGATAGCATTAGTGCAACCACCAATTGAGTCTAGCACTCCTTCCATAGTTGCAGCCATATTTCCTTCAGCCTATTCTTCTTCTAGCAGTGGTACTGTATGGTGAGGGGTGACAAATACCTTGCTCTGCTTACTTTACTTGATTTTTACTTTGTACCTACATCCAAATCTAATAAATCAATAAAGAAGAAAACTAATTTGGCTTACATCCTCTCCACTTTTGATGATCTTGATGATTTTATTCCTATAGAAAGCTCTCCAAGTACTAATAATTATAATAATTCTGATCCACTCTTTCTGATTTTGAAATGGATTACTCATTCCTAAATCACCCGAGTTCACCCATTGAGATATATTTGGAGTCATCTGACTTTGATGATCCTATAGAGAAATAGGTGAACTCGCGAGTAGAACTTTCTACTAAACCATCTCATGAAGTCATTGAAGTCAACCTTCGTAGTGGAAAAGTTCTACCTCCTAATGTAGCACCTCAGGATAAGGGTAAATAAGTCATTGATTTAGCAATCAAGAAGCCCCTCCATATGATGCTCCACCTATGGATATGCTTGTAGAGGACCAACCCAGAGTTGACTATAATGTCCTCGCTCACTTAAGAAAGTTGTCAGCTAAACTAAGCATATATGATGCCCTTGTCTTATCCAAAGAGATGAGGGAGTCATTGATCAAAGCTTTTCTTGAGCCAGAAATATGCTTAGCTTAGCTGATCGCTATTGGAGAGGAGGCATGTTTTTTAAGAGAAGCCCATGGAGTTACATTCATCGATGAAGTCCTTCTTTTGGGGACAACAGAGCACAACCGTCTCCTCTACATCACAGTGGACATGGGTAGATTCAGACTCTCTAGGGTGTTAGTTGATCAAGGTGCATCAGTGAATGTTATGAGTCTAAAAACCCTTGCCTACTTGAAGATCAACATCTCTAAACTCCGAGCAGATCAGATGATGTTGAGTGGATTCAATGAACAAGGTGAGAGGGCTTTAGGCTCAATAGTGTTACCACTAGAGATAGATGACCGAAAGATAAAAGCCAAGTTTTACATAATTGATTCGGTAGGCCTTGGATACATGCAAACAACATGGTTCCAATCTTTTTGCATAAGTGCATCAAATTCAGAAGTGGTGGAATCGAGTATTATGTCAAAGGAGACTTGAAGCTATTCTCAGTTAGAGAGGTCAATATTTATGAAGATATAGCCTACTATCTTCCTCCAATTTAAAAAGTCTATTCTCATGAACTTAGTGAAAGTTCAAAATCAAAAGAAAAAGAAAATACAAGTGAACGAGAATCAGATACTGAGGAAGAGGTAAAGCTAGATGTTAGATACCACCCATAATTTGTTCCTCCATATGAACACATTGGTTTGATGACTCGACCTCTACCAGCTAGAGAAAGAGGCAAGTCTAGAGGCAGTTCCAGAGGTGGAAGACCTCCTTGCTAGTGGCCATCTAGTAGGAGCTATGTTCCAGCTCATAGGAGTACCCTCGCTATCCACATAGAGTTAGAGTCTAGTTCAGAGGATGAGTCTCATGTGATAAGCATGACGACCAACCCCTAGTGGGTCCCTTTGGAGGTGATGTTCAAGCTAGACATTGATGAAGACCAGGCCTCCAAGCAAAACATAAATGTATCCAAATCATTATTATGTAGAATAGTTAGGTAGCAGTTGGGAACTTTAGCTCTAACCTCACTTTTTTCTTAGAAAGTTGAAGGTTTGGTAGTTAAGGAGGCCCCGAAGTCATCCACAAAATGCCAGAAGAGGTTTTGGGAGCATCATCCTCAAGTCAGGAAGCCGATGTAGAACTTGAGGATGATTCACATAAAGATTTAATACAACTACCTTTTGATTGGTATTCATATTGTGTTATTAACTTAGCAAAGAAGGGATTAATCCCACATACTTGGTCTAAACAGGTCAAACTACTTTGAAATACTATGGGACAACCAAAGTAGACAACTCAATCAAGACCAGGACTAGGATTTGACATAGTGGGTCCCATTGATGATGACAACCATTTCCTAGTCATCACCACTCATTTTGGGTTTAATAGGTTCTTCTCAAATCATGCTAACTCTTATGAGGAGGCATTTTTAGAAACTTCAGATGACCCAAATGAGCCTGAAGTCAAGTATGCATCACTAGAGTTTGAAGAAGAAATCAGATCAACCATTAATAAACTCAAAGAAATCAACTTGGGAACAAAAGATGATCCACGTCCGACATACACAGTTCTTTGTTGAATGAAGAAGAAACCATGACTTAGTTAGGCTATTAGCTTAGTTTAAGGACTACTTCGCATGGAGTTATGAAAAAAATGTATGGTTTATCTCTTGACGTAATAGTCCACAAACTAGTAATAGATCATAATGCTAACCCTATCAAGCAAGCTCTTAGATGCAAGTGATTAGACATCGAACAATAGGTCAATTCTGAAATCAAGAAACTAGTTGATGTTGGCTTTATTAGGAAAGAAAAATTTCTTACCTAGTTAGTGAGTGTCATTCTAGTTAAGAAAAAGAATGACCAAATTCACATATGCGCATTGATTTTAGAGATCCGAACAAGGTATGTCCTAAAGATGAATTTTCACTTCCTATACTGAAATTGATGGTGGACATTGCCTCATCTCATGCAATATTCTCCTTTATGGATGGGTCATCTAGCTACAACCAAATCAAGATGGCCCCCAAAGATCAAAGAAACACTACTTTTTGATCCCCGATCAGAATCTATTGTTATAAGGTCAGGTATTTTGGCCTTAAAAATGCTAGTGCTACATAGCAGCGGGCCATGAATTAGATTTTCAGTGAACTCATTCATCATCAAGTTGAATGCTATGTTGATGATATAGTAGTCAAAAGCAAAGAAAAGGAAGACCATCTCTTTGACTTGAGAGTAATTTTTGAATGGTTAAGATAATTTAACCTCAAAATGGATCCCATGAAGTGTGCATTTAGAGTAGCTTCAGGGAAATTTCTTGGGTTTGTTGTTCAACATCGGGGAATAGAGAGTGACCTTGAGAAGATCAAGGCTATCTTAGAAATGTCACTCCCTAGAAGTCTAACTCAACTCAGATCATTTCAAGGGCGGTTGGTGTATCTAAGATGCTTTATATCTGACTTATCAGGAAGATCCCAACCATTCTCAGCACTTGTCAAAAAGCATGCCTAGTTCAAGTGGGATGACAGGTGCCAGCATGTCTTTGAAGACATCAAGCACTACCAGATGATGCTGCTAGTTTTAGCACCTCTATCTCAGGAAAGCCATTGATCCTCTACACTGATGCATTAGATGACTCCCTTGGTGCTTTGTTGGCTCAAACTAATGATGAGGGAAAGAAAATGCTCTCTACTACCTCAGTCATTGTTTGATCCCTACTGAGGTAAACTACCCACCTATTAAAAAGCATTGCCTAACTTTAATGTTCGCATCCCGAAAGTTATTGCATTACATGCTTTCTCACAAGGTGAATCTGATCTCTAGAATCAATCCACTGTAATATCTCATGACATGACTAACATTATTTGGACAGTTAGCACGATGGTCCATGATTTTATCACAGTTTAATATCACATTTGTACCCCTCCGTGCTATGAAAGGAAAGACACTTGTAGATTTCTTAGCAGCACACCCACTTCCTATTGATTCCCCGCTTAGTGATGACCTTCCCGATGAACAAATCATGAACTTAGGGGACACTAGAATTCATCATTGGGAGATGTATTTTGATGGTACGACTTCCTCTCAAAAAGATGATGAACCACTATCTACTCTTCCAGGGAAGACACGGGTAGGAATAGTCCTCCTAACTCCAAACCGTGATATGATTTGATTCTCATATCATATGTCTAATGCATGACCAACAATGAAGCCAAATATGTGGCTTTGATTTCCAGTCTGCCAGAGCATCCACATCTTCAAGGATTCTTAGCTCATCATCAACCAAATTGCTGGGTCCTATAAAGTTCTAAAGCCTAAGCTATATCATTACCATAAGTACACCATAGAGTTGTTGGCTCAAATCCCATAGGTCACTATTTATAAGATTTCTTGAGGAGATAATGCTGTAGCATATGCATTGGCCAAGCTTGCTAAAGAGTTGGCATGCCTAGAAGATGAGCCCATTCTAATATGGGTTCAAAATAGAAAAGTCTTATCTCTTATTGAGTTGAACTCATCGAGAGACTCTCTCTTGAAGGGGAGGTTGCCG
Organism: Cymbidium sinense; assembly: GCA_021442155.1. NCBI lineage: Eukaryota > Viridiplantae > Streptophyta > Magnoliopsida > Asparagales > Orchidaceae > Cymbidium > Cymbidium sinense. Next base: position 27,949,653 of record CM038233.1, on the reverse strand, counting down.
TTACTAATAAGAATAATGAGTTAGATTGGAGGCAGCCATTCATGGATTATCTAAACATAAGAAAACTACTTCAAGAGAAGTCATTAGTCCATCAGGTGAAACAGAGAGCTCTCTGCTATGCTCGTGGGAGGTACCTTGTATCGGCAGTCTTTCGATCATATGTGGTTACGTTGTTTAGCCAAACATGAAGCCCATATGATTGTGAGATACATTTAAGTTTATGTGGAGCTCGCTAGTCTAGTCCAAAGATGAAAATCAAGATCAAAAGATTAGGATACTATAGGGCTTCGATGATTAAAGATTGCATGGATGTAGTTAGGAGATGCCACCAATGTTAGGTGCATAGTGTGGTACTGCATCAACCACCCAACATTCTACATCCTACTTTGGCCTCATGGCCATTTGAGTGTTGGGGCACTGACATAGTGGGTCTGATCGATTCTTCTTCTTCCAAGGGTCACCAATTTATTTTAGCTGCCACTGATTACTTTTTCTAGTGGGCAGAGGCAATCCCACTTAGAGAGGTCATAGCTCAGCATGTGGTCCAATTTTTTCAGGAACCATATCATATATAGGTTTGGGGCACCTCAACAAATTATATATGATAATAGTACTGCATTCAAAAGCACCAAGATTATTAGCTTTGCCTAGAGACACATCATATATTGGAGATATTCCACCATCTACTACCTGAGAGAAAATGATCTAGTAGAAGCATTCAACAAAACTCTCATCCAATTATTAAAGAAGATACTCAATGAAAATAAGTCATAGTGGCATGAGCAATTGGTTGAAGCCTTGTGGGCCTACCACACCACATATAGAACTCCAACTCAATCTATCTCATTCTTCTTAGTGTATGGGTCTAAAGCTGTTCTAGCATTGGAAGTCCAACTATCATCATTAAGGATAGTTGTGGGTAGCAAGATTACTATAGAGCATAACACCAAGCTGCAGTTAGAAGAGCTTGAAGGTTTGGAGGAGAGACGCCTCCAGGCATGCTAGAACCTCCAAAGCCAAAATGATTCAAGCTCACAATGAGTTGGTCCATCCTTGAGCTTTTCAATTAGGAGAGTTTGTTTTAGTTCTAAAGAGACCAATTGTTGCTCGTCAAAAGATGGGAGGTAAGTTTGAACCCACTTGGGAAGGCCCTTTCACCATAGAGAAGGCCTACCAAGGAGGATCTTATGAACTTATAAACTATAAGGGAGAGTGCCCTATGCTTTCAATTATTGGGCTCTATCTAAAGAAATACTATCCATAAACCTTGTTTGAAAATAATCATCAATATACTTCCTTTCATATCAAATTCCATCTCTTATATGTTAGAAACATCTTTTTCTTGCGAATTTGCCATGATGTGTTTAGGGTAGGTGTAAGAGAACCCAAGCATCCTATCCTCCACAACACAAATATAAACTACATTCAGTCCTCCAGTGCTACTAGGATAGGTGTAAGAGAATCCAAGAGGCATCCTACTTCGACTAGTACAACTAAGTTTGGTGTAAGAGAATCCAAGTGACATCCTTTCTTGGTGGAGTAACATTCTTTCATGTTTAGGATAGGTGTAAGAAACCAAAGCGACATCCTATTCTATCTTTCATAACACAAACAAACACACATCTTTTATCTCAGGCTATTTTTATTTGGGAGCAAGCCCCCTGTGGCACTCACTCATTAGTTGCTCTAGGTCTGACTGATATATTACCTTGATAGTATGTCACCCCAGTGGTCACTTATCGAGTGAATGTGAGTCCTCGTGCTTTCTACTTGACTTGACCATTGCAAACCAATGAGCACCTTGTTAGTTTGGTAGGTCTTACTGCGCAGTTAATAAGCTACCTCATGTTGACTTTGTTTAAGAGGATGTAAGCCTACATGCATATTTTTTGAACTAGCCATCATGCACTAACTAGGTTGAGTATATTTGAGGTTTAGGATAAGTCCCCAGTGGCTCCTTTCCTCCTAACTACTTCAAGCCTAGGTTGGTCCATACAGGACTCTCAGTAGTTGGTCTAGTCGAGTGCCGAGGAGAGATGACTATACTGATCGCTTTGGAGAGATGTAAATCTACATGCCTTCTTTTAGACTAATTATGGCAAACTGACGGGCACCTTAGGTTGGTTGGTTACCGCCATGCTGATGGTGACCCACCCGGTGGATACACCACTCTTGGCATATGTGAGTCTCTACGCTTTCTGTTTGAGTTGGGCACCGAATACCTATAGGCCTTCTTTTACAGGGTTTTGGATAATGCCCCTAGTGACATCTCACCTATGGGCACTCTATTTGGATCACGTCCTTAGCGACCCCATTCAGACACTACCCCGGCTACACTTAGATTGGACAGTCACCTTTTTCTAGTAGCCACCCTTGTGGTTGGAGAATTTGTTCAGCGGATGCATAGATTCTCCTTGGTCCAGTAAGTCTAAGATAGGACTAGACTGATATGAGCTCCTTCTCAATGTGTTCCTTTGTAAACCAACAAGGTTCACACAAATATAAGATAAACAAAATATATATTCGCTTATGGATTAGATATTCATGCCATTAGTGGCCCCTTTTCCAAGCAGACATCCTATCTTTAAGGCAGTGTCAGTAAAACTCCCTATTGGAATTGCCTGACTACTTTGAGTTGTGATAAGCCCCCGAATTGATACTCTCTCAGTCGTCACCCTTAGGTCGGGTTCAACTTGTTGTGCCACCAATGAGTTACCCCGATGATCATCTTTGCTTTGAAATATATAAGTCTATTATGCATTCTTTCCAGCACGACCATTGTAAATTGAAGGGCAACCCTAGGTCACATCTGATTTAGTATGCAAGCGACCAATCACCCCAGTGGTTCTTTATTTCAGAAGTTGTGAGTCCTTGCACTTTCTTCCTAACTTATTGCACATCGAAAGGAACCCCTTTGGTTGGTTAGTTCTACCCCACAGCCGGTAGGATATCCCTTTAGATTTGTAAATCTAAGTCAAGTTTAGGCTAATATTAGCCCCTCCTTAGTGGATCCATCATAAGCCAATGAGATTCATCAAATTAAAACATTTAAAATTAAAGAAAATGTAATTCAATCAAATGACATTATCTTGACTACTTCTGAGTTGATATAAGTCCCCTAGAGGCATTCATTCAGTAGTCTCCCTAGGTTGAGTCTGATTTGTTGCACAAGAAACTGATCACCCCAGTGGTTCCTTATTTAGGAATATGTGAGTCCACATGCTTTCTTCCTAACTTGACCATTACACACCGAAAGGCAACCCCTTAGGTCAGATTGTTCTAACATGTGGCTGGTGGACTACCCCTATGGATTGATAAATCAGAGATATGCCTAGGTCGACATAGTTCTTTCTCAATGCGATCCATCGCAAATCGACAAGGTCCATCTTAAAATCCAAAACTTAAAGAAATAATCAATCAATTTCTCCCCAGTGAGACATCAATCATCCTAACTTCCCCAGTGGAGTCAATTAAACCTGATTCAAACTTGCATTCCTTGGTGAGTGTTCCCTCAAAAGAAATTCAAACCTCCTTATCCCTATTGGATAACCTGAACCTACTTCCCTAGTGGAAGGTTCATGCATCTATCCCCGAGGTTATACATCCTAATCCTTAAAGGATACTCTACCCAAATCATACCTTACATTCAAATCCAAACCCCCTATCCCTAATGGATAACTTAAACTTGCTTCCCTAGTGGAAGGTTCACATACTTGATCCCTTAGTAGATTCTTTCTTCCTCCCTTATGCCCTTGGCATGATTGGAGTTGCATTGCACTAAGATCTTGATTCCTTTTATATCTCAAGTTTAGGAGTAGATCAGTGTCATGATTCTTGAGGTTGATCGCGATTCTTGGGGCGTCGTTGATCATCTTGATCAACACCAATACGTGTAGTGTGCCTTGTCAATCACACCACATTGGCCCTTTGTTGAGCTCACTTTTGGAGTGAGCTCTCAACTTTCTCATCATAGATCTAGAACTCTCATAGTCACTAAGAGTTTCTTAGTCTCAAGATACCTCTAGTGATTAGGTCAACACTTAACTTAACCCTAGAGACTTAGAGGAGTTAGTCATAGGAATAAGTTGTGCCTTAGGGTTTAGGAGGACTTGCCTACCCTATAGCTCAAACCCAATCCTTGCTTCCCTCTTTCAAACCAAAATCTCAAATTCAAATTAAATTCCAAAATCAAATCCAACTATCCAATGATTGAGATCCACCACACTAAATTCAAACTCTAAATCCCTTCCTAAACCCTTTGATTTTACCTTATGGACCTAGCCTTAGCCAAACCCAAATCAACCCCAATCTAATTGATTTTCTCAATTATCAAATTCAATCTCAAATCAAATTTCAAATAATAAATCAATTCCAAACTCCAAATGATTGAACTCATGAACCATATGAACCACCTTCATATGTTTAGCCAAAAACTCCTTCAAGCCAACTCAAACTTGGCTGATTTCTTTATAAATCAATCATTCTTTCATTTATATTCACAAATATAAATGAAATCCAAATTCAACTCATTCAAATTAAATCAAAATGAATCAAACCAAATCAAGACCCTTCTTAAGCCATATGGACCCACCTCCGTAAACTTAATCAAATCTTGATCCAAACCAAACCCAAATCAAATCAAATTCCTAATTTTAGCACTTTTAGCCAAACTTTTGAGCTTGGCTAAATGACATCTAAATAAACTTAGAACCCATGGATTGCTTCATGATTCAATCATTCCTACAATCATTGATCCAAATATAAATATAAACCACCATCATCAAACCAAATCCAAGTCACCTAAATCAAGACCAAGTTGACCCATTTGACTTGAAATTATCATATGAACCAAATCCCATTTGGTTCCAAATCAATTACGATTGGATTTATATTTTAATCCTAAGCTCATATAGGTTCAACTAAACTTGAACCAAAGTTTGATCAAGCCAATTGACTCATTTAGGCTCACTTGCTTAAAGTGACCTGAAGGACCTTTTTTGAGCCAAGTTCTAATCCAACCTGAGTTAGATTGAACTAAGCCTATCTAAACCTTAATCATGATCAACAATCATCATGGGGTGACCAACCACCATGAATTGTGTCAAACCAAGTCAAACCTAGCCTTTGACTAAGTCAACATTGAGCCCAAATGAAACCCAAACTAGCCAAAATACATCACATGCCAAATTGATTTAAACCATTGACTCAAACCCATTCATAACCAATGATTGAACATGACTAAGCCATCAATTGAGCCAAACTAAGTCTAATTGGTCACTAGACCTAAGTTGACCCTAATTGGCCTAAAAAGTCAAAATGGGTCAAATCATGATTTAATGTAAATTAATTGCAACCAATGGCTCAAGTTCATTCCAAATCACTTATTGAACTTGACCAAAGCCAAATTTAAGTTGACCAATTGGTCAACTTGACTAACCAACCCAAATTGACCAAAATTCAAATTAATTTCAAATTAAACAAAACCAAAGCCTACAATCATTTTCAATCAACCAATTGAACTTGAATCAACACCTAACCCAACCTAATTTGGTCAAATTGGTAAAATTGATCAACTTGACCAATTTGACCCTTTTGAATCCAAATGAGTTAAATCCAAACTTTTTCCAAACCAACCCAAATTAATTGAACCAAAACATCTCAAACCATCATATGAATCTAACTCAAGCCTTGGTTTGACCCAATTTGATCGATTGGTAAACCCATCCCAACCAAGTCCAAATGAAACCCATTTGACAAATCCAAGCCAACTCACTCCAAACCAACTTATGAGACCCTAGGAATTAGTCAAAATAAACCCAAACATGTCCTAATTCATTTCTAAATTAGCCTAAAAGCCAAGTGGGCCGCACCAAGGGGATTATCCATCAAACCATAGGATTTAAACCTTAAAATAATTGGTTCCAAGCCAAAGTCCCATCCCCGTGAAAGCTCATTAGCACTCCATGGAACCTTCCCCTGACCCACTTAGCTAACTTAACTCACCATAGGTCAGCCAAGGAGCTTTGGAAGTTGAGTTGACTCACCTCCAACCCAAACCGAGCACCCATTGGATCAAGACCTTTTCATCCTTGCACATTGGGTCCATGGCAGCCTCCCATCATTCCTCCTACCCCTAGCATGCCTCCCTGACTAGTGTAAAATGTGCGCACACTGCCGTCCATCCATGATGGGAAACTAAGTGGTATACCCCCTCAATTCGAGCATAATTTTGGACACACTTGAGTCGTGAGATCTCCTATATGAATTCTGAAGCCATAGTGTGTTTCCAAGGATCCCAAAGCCCTCTCTATTTTGCATTGCCCATTCTTGAGCAAAGTTGAAATAGGGCATCCCAATCTTAAGCAATACTCCCTCATTTCAAAATCAAAATTTAATTCCTCTTAGCCACACCATCACCATACCTTATCGAAGCCAACCAAACCAATTCCCAAGCTTCCAACCCATGGGAGGAGTGAGTTCGATCGGAGCCAAGCCCCTTGTGTGCATGGATTGGTCAACTGAGCCTTCCACACCAAATCAATCTTAATGCTCATCAATAGTGCCTCGCCTCAACTATGCGAAGCTACCTCGATGTTGCACCGCCGGACATTAGCTCTGATGAGGTAATTTCACAAATAGAGCCTTGTTTGGAAAAGTGGGTTGGTCATTTATAAAGAAAATTTGAATCCTGAAACTTTCTAAAATCATAACTAATTATAACTTTATAAAGAAAATTTCACAAACGTGGCCCGATGGGATTAAGGCTTTAATTAGGGCTAATTAGTTGGTTTTAATCCACGAAACTTTTAATCATTATAAAAAAATCCAAAAGAATACAAACTTGAAGAGAAAAGTAATTAATTGATTTTGAGCATTGAATTTAGCTTATTTAAGGTTTTATCAAAAATCTAATTAGCTTAATTACACCTTAGTCAAGTACTCAATTAATCTCCAATTTTCTGTGGATGTTTAGGGGGATGACCTCTACCTCCTCTACTTTTTGGGATTTTATTGATTGCTTAATTAGGAAAATTACTTGATTAAGCCCTAATCACTCTCTTAATTTGAATCATAATTATGAATGAACAATTAATCATTTATCTCTTTGTGATAACAGGAATGTGACTAATCTTCAAAATAAAGAAATCAAAATCTAATTAAATGCTTAAATGATTTATGGATTAAGATTGGGGCTTTGCCCTTAATCCTTTCCCCTAAGTTAATTTTATCATTCAAATTAAAACATAAGCAAAAATGTTTAATCAATTAAAAAAATGGTTTAATGAAATTAAAATTAAGAATCAATTCATCCACACCTAAGCAACCTTTAATTAATCTTGGGTAGCTCCTTGAGTGTTCAATAACCTAAGGTGAGAGATAATGAAATTATGGTTGGCTCATATGTGAGAAAATCATAAAAGTATTTAAGTGAGATCCCTTAAGCTTAATTAATTATTAATCATAAGCCAATTATATTAGGCCCATTTCATTTCTTAGGAGCATTGAAAATTTACTTTTCATGTGGTTGCATATCATATTGGCCTATTATTAATTAGTTAATTAACTTAAGGTGATATAGGCAAGGGTTAATTAATTCATTTAATTCATGCCTTAACTTAATTAAAACATACAATCAACTTACAAGTCCTTCATTAAAACAAATTAATTCACACATGGGAATTGAGCTAGGATTAGAAAACCTCCTTCACATTTCCTAAATCAAATCAAATTTAAAAATGTCTTTAAAGAATTTTGGTTCATTTTAAATAGCCTTATTTAATTTGATTGTCCTTTAGAATTAATTGGGATGAATGAAATCATGTGTTTATATTCCTTTATTTCTATCCAATCATGCTAAATATTAGTTTGCCATATGAAATCATGCATTCATTTGTTTCAGAATTAATTAAATAAAATGTTTACTTTTATGTCAAATTGCATGTGTTGCCTTAAATTAAAAATATATGTGGCTATTATCACTATTAAATCAAAAGTTATTTTCAAAAGCTTATAAATCAATTATTATAAATGAAGTGATGCTAATTACAAATATCTATAAGCTTGCATGTGAGAATAATATAAGATGTGTATTATGAAGTTCTCTTTCCCCTATCTTAACATGGATTCATATAGGATTTGCAAGTGTATAGTTCATTTGAAAATAACACAACACTTGTATAAATGTACTCCTATGTATCTCCATGTTAAGGCTTAGGAAGAATTTCATATCACATAAGTAAATCACATAATCAAATCAAACATAATTTCTTGCATGATTCCTTATTCATGTGGTTCTTTTTGTACATTCATATGTATTTGAGAAAAGTGGTATATTAGTCTGGACATCTTGGGGCTGCGAGGCTTTAAGTATCTCTGAGTAAGTCTTGTACTTTATGCCCCTGTTGTAAAAAATAATGGTGTCGTACTCACTTAAAACTTTTATACATATGCATGGGTTTTTTTTGTATCCTTATAGTTATTCATATATTTACATATATCTAAGAAAAGTGGTATATTAGTTTGGACATCCTGAGGCTGCGAGGGTTTAAGTAGCCCTAAGTAGGTCTTGTATCTTAGCCCCAGAAAAATAATGCACTCACTTAAAACTTTTATACATGTGAATGTGTATTTAGCTAATGAATGAAAAATCACTCTTTTCTACATAATAAAGACATGCATTTATAATCCAATAAAAATGAAATATTTAAATTCAAAATACATTTCTTTGCATTCATCATCAAAGTGTGCTAATATTTACATTGCATGTATATGTATGCTTAGGATTATTCATATGCATGGTATACATGATGGAAAGAAATAAATGAATGTGTGTTATGTGATAGTAATCCATTTCAATTAATCTTCAGATGCCTTTCTCATTGAATAGTATTATTTAGAATGAATTTAAACTTAAGGTTGATTAAAATACATAATAAACCATTCACTAAAGAAATTCATTAATTAACTTACCTTAGAAATGACTTAAGGTAGCGATAAAAGAGAGACCCCCTCTCTTTCTTCTCTTTATAACACTTAGTTGATAAGTGTAGGCTATATGAAAAAAAAATACTAAGTAAAATATTCAAACACATTAAATCACTTAAAGAGAAATCAACCATTTATAAATTAAATCCCTCACACTTAGCAAGTCATAACTTTAAAGCCTAGTTAGGACATATTACACAAGCCTTTACACATGCACATTAGATTAAGTCACCATTTCTAGCTTTTTGTTAGGGTGATGCATGGTTTGATGAATGTTTAGTTTTGTGATGTATTATTTTAGACTGGATGTTAAGGTGTATGTGTATAGTCTGGATGTTAGGCCGATATTAGCCTAATCATATTTTCTTCAGGGGGTTGTGCTTAAGGGGTCACTGTAATAAAAATATAAATGATTTTTATTGTGTAGGTTGCTAAGCCACTAAGCATAACTCAAGTTAGCACAGATGGGCTTGGTTACCCATGTGTGAGGTGCTAAGTCCAAATTATTCTATAACTGCTTGGGTTGTATGGTGTGTTCAGCAAACATTTATTTTGCAGGTATAGCTAGATTTACTTTCCTTCCTTTAATGTAATTTTGCATTAGGATTAGGATAAGTGTTATGGGGATTAAGGTGAACATTGGTTATAAGATCAAGTCTTATACACCATGTGATACCTTTGGAGCAAACAACATCCGAATCAAGCCAAAAGAAAGAAGGAAATGGAGCAAATAAAAAAAATGGAGAAATGAAAGATGAAGAGTGAAGAATGGAGGATGAAGAATGAATACCCCCATAACACTTATCATTTCATAATTATAATTATTCTTTTATTATATCGAGATGTATAAAGGTAGAGCTTAGCTACCCACATTTCTTTTCGGGTTGTACGGTGGTGCCCGACTGCATCGACCTCTCATTCTTTTGTGATAGCTTTATAAATTTTTTGATGTTTTGTTTAGCTTGTGCATTAGAAATCAAATATGCTTTCATAATTTCTTTATGATTGGTGATTACTGTGTGTCCTCGATGCGATTAAGCTCTTGGGATAAAAATAAGTTTTCTATCCCACTAAGAACTCATAGCTAAAATCTTAAAATAACTCATAACCTCACATAAAACCTATGAATTAAATCAAGATAATAAAAATATTTAGCATCCCCTTAGATGAATGATTGTATGTATAACATCATGAATGCCATATTCTTCCACTCTTGTTAAGAGAGGGCTTCCATCTGTGCCAGAGAATAAAGGCTTATCATGTAAGAGCCTTTGATGGAAGGACACCTCTTTCTCTTTTGATTTGGCCCATAATCAATTTTTTCATGCATTTAAGCATACAAAATCCTATAGCCTATGTCAAAATAAAGAGTCCAAAAATCAAATAAAACTTGACAAAATTTGTAATAGATTTAAATCATTATTCATGCCCTTCATGCTTTAGTCTATTAGGGAGTGAGTTTAAGGACTTAGTTTTTCTTCTAAATAATTAATAGCCTAACCATCTTGCGAAGCATGTGACTTGGCTACATGGATTTAAAATATAGGAGGAGTTAGCTAACTGCCACTCTAGGTGGTATTAAGTCCGGCAGTCGGGTGGGTTACTCTCTCTTGTGGAGGTAAACCATATACCTATTTTTTCCTTAGATTTATGTTGTGCTTTGGCCCTTGCTAAAGCTCCCTAGATTTAGGATCTAAGATAGTTGTTTCCCTTTGTGGGCTATAAGCATAAATCCTCACCTCTTAGGCATTTCTATAATATTATTTTATGGAATTATAAGTCCTAGATTTCTAATAAAATTTTAACTCAAATAAATAAATCTCTTCAAATTCAAATATATAAAGCCCAACCATAGATATATTGGAGTGCTCACTAGGCTTCCTAGTATCATGAGCACTCCCAACTCATCTCCTTTAGTTTTGATAAGAACTCTTCCCTTTTGATTCTCAAAAATACAACCAATTTATTGATAGTCCTATCTTTGAATTCTTTGGAGACAATAATCACCTACTTTAATCAAGAGTATTCTTAAGGGATTCATTCTCCTTAAGATGTAATTAACTATGGAGGCTTGCTCTATAGGAAAATTAATGAACCTGGTTTAAATAAACCCTGCTTTAGTTTTCCATGTAAAGTAGGCGAAAATCTTTGGTATATTTGAAGACCCATCATGCCTTAGGAGTCCTTATTAGGTGATTAGGTCCATTATAAGGTAATGACTTCTATCTCTCAAGATAGTACACTATTTCTTAATGTTATATCCAATTACTTTAATAAGTACATCTTGGATCAGTGTGGTGTCCCCTCACATATACACACAAAGCACATAAACCAAAAAAACACCACAAGGACATAAGGTTCCATTCCATAAGGGAAGATAGACTCGTCCGACTCTTCTAGACTTACAACCACTTGGAGTGGCCACCAGCTAACACATCCTAGGATTCAAAACCATGTAGGTTGGTCTTATATTATTGTAAGATGGTTAGCTATTATTTAGCCTGAAAGAGACTAGAGTCCTAAACTCACTCCCTAAGAACTAGATCATGACTAGCATGAGCTCATGACTTAATCTAAATGCAATAATCTTTTCAAATTTTATATTATTTTGACACATTCATTTGGACAAAGGCTTTGGATTTTTTATGCCTAAATGCATGATGAAATTTGGTTATTGGCCAATTAAAAAGAGAAAGAGGGTGAAGCTCCATCATAAGGGGTTGCTCTCATAGGTCAAGTGATCCGTAAAGTGCAAGAATGGAGGCTCTCATTTTGCAAGAGTGATAGAAGATGCTGTGATGTGAGACATACAACATTCAGCTAAGGGGCTACTAAATCTTATAATTATATTGATTACAACCTAAGCTTTAAGATGAGGTTATGAGTTGATTTGAAATTTAGTTATGAGATATTTCTTGGGGTAGAAAAATAAGTTTTATCCTAAGAGCCTATCATATCCAGTCCACACATTCAATCATCAAGTTTAAGAAACTATGAAGAAGATGAAATTCTATTGCACAATCTAAACATAACATGATTATTCATAGACTATCGTGGAAGAATAAGAGGTCAGTTCGACCGGGTACTACAATACAACTAAAAAAAATAGAAAAGATGGGTAGCCGAGATCTACCCTTATACAACCCGAAATTATAAAATAATAATTACAATTGAAATTGAATACATACTATGGGGTCTTTACTTCTTCATTTCTTCTTTCTTCTTTCTCTTGATTTAATTTGCTTCAAAGCATCACAAGGCACCCTAGGACTAAGCCTTGTAGCCACTGCTCATCCTAAACCCAATAGCACTAATCTGAATTCCTATTGCAAAATTACATTTTTATGAAAAAGTAAATCTAACTATACAAGCAAAATAGATATTAACTAAACATACATACAATCCCAAGCAGTTATATTTCATTATTTAGACTTAGCACCCTGCACATGGGTAACGAAGCCCACCTGTCCTAACATAAATTATGCTTAGCGACATAAGCAACCTGCAAGTAGAAGCATTTATATTTATTTTTGAATGGCCCCTTAAGTATAATCTCCAGCAAGAAATAATATTAAGCTATCAATGGCCTAACTTTGAGTCTATGATCCACATTTCTAACATCCAGAATAAAACATTACATCATAAAATAGAACACATCATCATTACATACACCATCCTAATTTAAGATAAGAAGTAGTGGCTTAATTCTAATGTGTGTGCTTAGGCTTTATGTGGTATGTCTTAGTTAGGATCTTGAATTATGATTTCTAAGTTTGAAAAAAATTTAACTTAATATGATTGATGGTTTCACTTTAAGTTGTTTAGAGGTTTGTAAATTTTAATTTATATTTTGTTTTATTTTATTTGATTTACACTTAGCATCTAACTATTATAAAGAGAGAAGAAGGCTTAACCTCCTTCATCCTTACTTTAAGTTATTTTTAAAGCATATTATTATGATTTAGTTTCTTTTAGTGAATGATTTATTAAATGTTTTATTAATCTTAAGTTTAGGTTAACCTTAAAGAATTATATTCAACATGAAAGACATATTAAGATTAATGTGGTTGAATTATCATCATATAGAATATGTTAAACCATTCCTTTTCATCACCCATATCATGCTTATGATGTAACACTTGGTATACCTATACATACAACATATTTTGGCACAAATGATAATGGATGCATACATTTGGAAATTGTATTTTTACTTGATTAAATTATTTATACATGTAAATTAAAGTTCTATCCAAATTCTAATACAGATGTACATAGGAATGAAATTAAATAAGTATGTGCAATTATTAAACAAGGGAAGTAAGATAATCATATGACCTCCTTGGGGCTACTCAAAGCCTCGTATTCCCAGGATGTTAGACTATATACTTATTATCATTTAGACATATATAAATCTATATATGAATATAGGGAAAAAAATACTACCTTTAGATGTAATACATTTTGGTGTGCTTAAATGGATATGGATGCATGTATTTTTAATAGAAAATGGGGATTTTCATTCTCTAACTAAATACACATACACATATATGAAAGTTTTAAGCAAGTATGTGTCATTGTTAAACTAGAGAAGTGAGGTAATCAAATGACCTCCTTGGGGCTACTAAAAACATTATATTCCCGGGATGTCCAGACTATATACTTGCTATCTTAAATAAATATGAATTTATATACAACTATAAGAATGATAATTACACAAAAGGTTATGTTTCTATTTGATTGAATTATTTATGTATATGAAATAAAGCTTTATCTAAATTCTAATACAAATATACATAAGGATGAAATCAAATAAGTATGTGCCATTATTAAATGAGGGAAGTGAGGTAATCAAATGACTTCCTTGGGGATACTTAAAGCCTCGTATTCCCATGATGTCCAGACTATATAGTTATGATCATTCAAACATATGTAAATATGTATAGGAACATAGGAAGGAAAGCCAAAATTCAACATTCTTAAGTTATAAATACATGAAAATCCTATGCATATACTCATAGCTAATATCACTCCACATTTCATTATCAATTTAGGACTTTTGGAAACTAATTTTGGATTTATTAGTGATAATAGCCACACATATAATAATATTTAAACCAACACATGCAATTTTTCATAAGTAAATTCATTTGAGTATTTGATTTTTTGAAAGTATGAATGCATGAGATCACATGACATAAAATATTTATGATGATTGAAAAGGAATAATCAAACATCTCCACATAATTCATTCAACTACACTAATTCCTATGGACAATCATGTTAAATAAAATCATTTAAAGAAAACCAAAGCTTCTTATTAATTTGATTTTTGGATTTTGATTGAACTTAAAGAGAATAGATCATTGGCTATTTTCCATCTCATGTTGGTGAATTAATATATTTATGAAGAAATAATTAAGTACTTTTTTATGATTTAAAAAAGTTGAATCATTAAGCAATCCATTTAATTATCCTTTCCTATGCCTCTTTATTTTAATTAAACATTTAATCATGAACCACGAATGATATGAACATATGAGAAAATAATAGTGCAATACTTCTGAAGGACCTAATGCAATTGGCTCATGATTAGAGATTAATTAAGTTAAAAAATCTAATTAAGTGCTCTTATGATTTTCCAAGACTTATAGGCTAATCATAATTTTCTTAAGGGTCTTTATATTATTGAACACATAAAGAGGAACCTTAATTTAAATGTTGATTATCTGAACTGATTACCAATTTAATTTGATTTGATTTGGCCATTAATTAATTAATTAATTAATCCCTTGATTAAGTCATGTATTAAACAACTCTCTTTTAATGAAATGAATTGGGAAAAGTAATTAGGAAAGATGTCCTAATCACTCACCCTCATCATCCCACTATTAATTAATGATTGATGAACTTTAACTAACTAATTATTACTATTTAGAACTTTAATTAATCATTAAATTAACTAAGAAAGTAATTAAGGTTTGAATTTTAAATTTTTGTAATTAGATAGCCAATAAATTCCAATAAAATCATGAGAGGCAGAGGTCATGTCACTATATCAACATGCTAAGTTTAGGATTAATTGCCCAAGAAATTAGGGCTTAATTAGAAAAATTAAGAAAATATTCAAACCTTAATTAAGCTTTAATCAATGTTCAAAATCAAATTAAATTATTTTTATTAATATATTTATTTGTATTTTAAATATTTTTCTACAATTAATTATGATCATAGGAAGTTTCAGCCAATTAATCACATTTTTAAGACTAATTAAATCCCTAATCCCATCAGTGCCACACGGGCAATTCACTTGGCAATGCTTTCCACATGGCACCATGAGATTTGCTACTTAAATGGTCCAACGCGATGTTAACATGGCGACGACAGATGCTCTTTCATCCCCACTATTTGATCTAAGATTAGACGGTGGAGATTAATCCTGTGGTTCCTATAAGATTAGATCAAATTAAATCTAATGGATTAATCATGGCCGTCCATTCCAATCATGAGGAATGAATGTCGAATGATCCTTCATCCCTCAAGCGATGGAAGAAGGATGCCCTCTACCCTCCCCCACTTTATCTAAGCTCATCGAAGCTAATGGATGCCCAGGTCGATCCCAAAATATTCACAAAGAAGATCTAAAGGGATCTTATGGTGAGATTCACATGAAATCAAAGTTTCCTTCACAAAGCCTTAAAAAATTTGAGAAATTATTGGTTTACCAGAATTTACCTCGCCGAGCCTTAATTCCTTTTTCCTACCAAGATAGCTTCATCTTGAATAGACAAAGCCTTGCTGAGAAGCTCACGCCTTGCCTCCTTGCTAGTGGCTCTATGGATCAAATATTTCTAGAATACTCACTGAGTTAGACTTGGAGTGGTCTCCGGTGCTCAAACTGATCTACAATTAATTTGTTTCTCTTCACCAAAGCTTGGTGAAGGTGTGGGTAAGGTTAATTTTAAAATGGTGGAGTTTGGAGGTTTGATGGAAATTAACTCTATCCTATTTTGAGCTTAGTGTTTCATGTGATAGGGAGGCTCTAGGAACTCAAGAATGCACTTAGGGAGTTTGTCTTGGCTCTATCGTGCTCTAGGAAACTCTGAATGATGTGTTTGAATAAAATGGGGAGGAGTATACTCTCCTCCCCATCCAAACTAATGGTTTGGATTGATTCTAAAAATTGTAGGTGTCTGGTCAGCGCAGGCGACCGTGGGTGGCATGGAATCATCGTGGTGGCTCAGTTTGAGTGGAGGAGTGAAGAGGAGTGGGCTACCAAGGCTGAGGTGGTTGTCTTTGGTTTCTATGTGTGCCAATGGGGGGAAATGGGTTAGCTCACCTCCACTTGGCTCATGGCTGACCCAATTAGGTTTGGGTCAGGTGAGTTAGTGGTCATCATGTCCGTTTGGAGCTTAGGGTGGCTGCCAAAGGAAGGAGAGTGGATTTGACCATCCAAGAATGGGTTTTGTCTCATTTGGAAAGCTTTACCCAAGGGGTGATCAAATCAAGTTGGGTTTGGGTTAGGTTGAGTTAGGGCTAAACCATGGTGACCTAAGGATGGGTCATGCCAAGTTTAAAAGGGTTTGTAGATGATTTGGTTGGGTTTAGCTCATTTTGACCCATGTAGGTCAAATTAGGGTAGGTTGGGTTAGGTTGACCAATTGGTCAATTGGGTCAAACCAAGGCTTGGGTCAAGTTTAAATGATGATTTGGAATGTTTAGGTTAAATTGGATTGATTTGGTTTTGAGTATATTTGAATTTGATCCATATGTGTTCATATGGGTCAAATGAGCTAAGTTGACCAATTTGGTCAAATTGGCTTGGGTTAGGTGTTGGTTTATGTCCACCAGATCATTTGAAGATGATTGTAGGTCAACTCATGCATTTGAAAGCATCAAGAAATATCTCATGACACCACCAATCCTAGCAGTCCTATCTAAGGCAGACCTCTTATGCTCTATATTGTGGTGTTAGATGACTCCCTAGGCTCTTTGTTGGCCCAAGCCATGATGTGGAAATAGAAATTGCACTCTACTATCTTAGCCATCATGTGATACCTACTGAGACAAACTATCCACCCATTGAGAAGCATTGCCTAGCTTTAATCTTCATAGCCTATAAGTTAGAGTGAACTTAATTTCTAGGGTCAACTCACTGTAGTACCTCATGACATGGCCGACGCTATCTAGACGGTTGGCATGATGGTCCATGATTTTATCACAGTTTGATATCATGGTCATACCCGCCATGCGATGAAAGGATAAGTGTTCATGAAATTCCTAGTAGCACACCCGCTTACTGCAGATTCCCAACTCAGTGAATCTCCCCGACTAATAAATCATGAACTTGGGGGATGCAAATACCTGCCATTGGGAGATGTACTTTGATGGTGTAGCTTCTTTTCAAAGAGGAGAAGAACCACAATCCACTCTCCTAGAAAAGCACGGGTAAGGATAGTCCTCCTCACACTAGATCGTGATATGATGAGATTTTCATATCATATATCTGAGCCTTGCACAAACAACTAAGTTGAATATGAGGCTTTGATCACCAGTCTAGAGTTAACCATCTCGCTAGACATTCAGATTATCAATATCTTTAGAGATTCACAACTAGTTATCAACTAGATCGCTGGGTCCTATAAGGTCCTAAAGCCCAAACTCCATCACTTCCATAAGTACACCATGGCGTTACTAGCTCAAATCCCAGAGGTCATGATCTATAAGATTCCATGAATATAAAATGCCACAGCTGATGCCTTAGACATGCTCGCTAAAGAGTTGGCATTTCTGGAATATGGGTTCGCAAGGCACCAAGTCGAGTTGATCCAAACTTTTTCCAAGCTTCCAAGGTGCGGGAAGGAGGGGTTCAACCAAAGATGCAAAGCACTTGAAGCTCATCTTGGCCAATAGAAGATCTACTTGACCTCAAGCCTTTAAACCTTCAACAGGCCTTCGTCTCCACTAGATGAAGCTACCTCAATATTTGGGAGCGCTAGTGATAGCCTCCGACGAGGTATGCTTCAAAATGGAGCCTAATGTAGAAATTCTTTGGTCATTTGTGAAGAGAAGTATCATCCCATTCAAATTTGACCTTTGGATGTCTTCCTTCTTACTTCTAGATGGTGTGTGTTCAATCTCTACTCAATCCGAGCTCAAGTGAGGTTGGATCAAGCCTTAACTTCAAATGGGCTAACTTAGGTTGATCAAATTCCCTTGGTTCAATTGGCGTGATTGTAAGTGTTGTAGGGGCTTGAAATAATCTATTTAATAATTAGAGTAATTGAGAAAATCAATTTGAGTTTAGTTTGCTCAAATGGGTTTGAATGGAGTTATAGAATTGTGGTGGGTTAACTTGGGTTAAGGTCCAAGTTAATTTAGCTTGGAGCTTGAATTAGAAAATCTAATTCAATTAAGATTAATTAAATAGGTTTGAGGTTGGTTTAACTCCATCTACATGAACTTAAGTTTGGATGAGTGAATGGGTATGAGTCTTTCTACAAGCCTTAGGGTAAGTGAAACCTATTTATCCTAAGGTAAACTCTAGGCTTAGGGTTATGCCCTATAAATATCTAGGCTAAAGTTTAGTGTTCCCTTAGTCACTAGAAGTGTCCTAACACTAAGGAAGTCCAAGTGTCTAGAAGGCTCCTAGATCTAAGATGGGAGGGATTAATCCTCGCTCCAAATGTGTGGTCAACATTAGGTAAACCCAATTTGACCTACTTTGGTCAAAGTAGGTCAAAATGGGTTCAAACTATTCTAAAACCAAATCAATTCAAACTAATTGAATCCAAAGGTATTGAATGATTAAAACTAAATATTAAATCTGATTTAATAATCCCACATAAATAATTATACTTAACCCAAATCAATTGGGCCAACATGGGTTGACCTAATTCTACATCAAGGCCAATAAAACCCAGTTTGGACTTCGGCAAGCCAATTCCCAACTTAATCCTCCATATGTGAACTAGTATCTCAGCCTTGATGACTAAAGGAAAGATCAAGTGGAGGGATGGATTAAATGCAAACAATGAAAATCGAAACAAGCTTCCAAACTCTTCAATCCCCTCATCCATCCCTCCACCATGCCATTTGCTTGACTTTAGGATAATCTACAATAAATTAACCACCTCTTACAGTAAGTAGGAGGATCCAATTCCTGATGGATAGCCATCTACAAGCTCCACCAATGGTAGGCAGTTTGCCATCTATAAAGTCTCACACTTAGCCTATTTCAAAAGGATTAGACACTTCCTCTAGCTTCCTCACAAGCAAAGAATTGAAACTGAGCCATTCCTTATCTTTCCTGATCCTAAACCGATTGAAATTAAGTGAGCTCTAACAAAGTGGCAGCAAGCTTGACATTGTTGATGACCGGCAAGGAGTTAAGAGGGCATACTTATCTTGAAGCATTTTCTTAACTCCAGAAGCATTTTTTGAATCAATTTGACCACTCGACAGTAGCTCAAGTGAGGTAATTTTATCGATCCTTAGCTGGACATAGGTTTTATTCATTTATAAATTTTTTGCATAATTTTAGGAATTTTCCATTAAATTCCCTTGCACTTTCATTTTCTGATGCATTTGGTGCGATTTCTAGCGAATTCTGTTTGCCCCAGGTCATTTTGCCAGCCTGGTTCATTCGTTGGGAAGGAGGAGGGTCGGCAGTCATTCGACCCTCCTTAAATAATATGGATGAATCAGATTAGAGTGCATTAGGCCTTGATTTGAACCATTAGATCACCCTCTTTGATCTGGACCGTCCGATCTTTGATCGGACGGTGTGATCTAACATCTGTTTTCTCGCTCAAAAGGCTACATTAGCATCATTGGTCCAATCAAGCTTCAACACGCAAAAGGTGGAGTCCAGTCAGCGCCACGTGGTGCTAACTGGGTTAAATAGAAAAATCCAGCATTTATGGATTTAAAAAATGCTTAAAATCACGTGAAACTTAAAAAAAATCCTAAAATATAAAATATTAATAAAAATTATAAATAAAGGCTAATTGGATTTGTCTTTTCGAGAGAATCTAATAAACTTAAAATCTCTAATTTTCATAGGGTATTTTGAGCTTAATATAAGTTTTTGTGAAAACCAATTTTATTATTTATTCCTAAAATATTAATCAAATGGACTTGAAATCTTTAGGGAATGAAATTGAGGTTAAAACACACCTACCATAAAGCCTCATTGAGATCTCATTAAGCCTCAAAATCATCTAATTAAGGCTTAAGAGATACTAAAATCATAATTAGTTAATATAAAATGATGGAAATTAATAATAAATAGAATAGAAATAAAGAAAACAAACCAATCAACATGTTTAAAATTATAAAACTAAGAATATAATTAAAACATTTGAAGTGAATTACTAGAATATTTAAGTTTAACCAATGTACAAAGCCATAAGATTCAAATCCTAATTAATCTAATTAATCCAATTAATTTAATCTAATGAAGTATTCAAAAAATTAAACCAAATATTAATTAAATTATGAACTAAAAGTTAATTAAATTAATGCAGTATGCCATTACATAGAAATATCAATTAATTTGATTTTAGAGATTAATGATTACATCTCAATCAAATTAATCATTTAACCAAATTAAAAAATAGTGAACCTAAATTAATTATTGATTAAATATTTAATAAAATTTAAATTAATCCAATAAAGTTGAATTAATCACTAACAAGCTTGAACTAGATAAATTGATCAATAAATTTTTAATTATACCATTGATCAAACATTAATTAACTTGGTAAGAAATTAAATTTAGAATTTTTTAATCATGATCAAATTGAATAGGAAATAATCAACTCCTAATTAAATGAGTCATTTAATTAAGACTTCAACTAAGTTTAACCCTTAATTTAATTAATTCTCATGAATTATATTAATTGATAAGTTAAACCCTAGTCTTTTGATTGAATCTTTATTGAGATAATTGAAGATGCCAACTTAATCAATTTTCAATTTAAACTGTGATCATCGTATTAAAGTAAAAAAATTGATTAAGGATAAGCTTAATCAATTATTAATAATTAGTTGTTAATCAAACAAATGAATCAAATTAATTGATTAATGAAGAAATTTCAATTCAATTAACTACTTAATTAATATGACCATTTGATTAATCATTTAATTAAGATTAAATTAGTTGGTCATTAAATAGATCAAGTTCCTTAATTAAGTTCTTAATCAAATAAACCATTTAATAAAATTAGGTTTAGTTAATAATTAATTCAATGATAATTGAAAAAAAATAAATATAATCTTTAAACTCTTAATCAAGTAAAACATCTAGTAAAGCTAGGTTTGATTAATCAGCAATCCAATATTAATTGAATTAGTCTAATCAAATTAAACTCATCAACTCATAGTTATGATCAGCATTTTATTAAATTAATAATGAAATTTTAAATTAAGATTGATTAATTATTAAATTAAATTAATTTAATTTAAATAAGAAAAGTAATCCTTAAATCTAGTTTAACAAGAGTCAAACACTTAATCAACTTTGATCAAAATAATCTTAATTAATTAAGACAATGATTAATTTATTAATCAAATTCCTTAAGTTAATAATAAAACTCTAAATTAAATTAACCCATCATTTAATTGAACTAAGTTGATTTAAAAAAGTCATATCAAACTAATCCTTAAATATAGCTTAACATAAAATCAAATTAAATTCATTATCAACTTTAATCAAAATAATCTTAGTTAATTAAAATATTGATTAATCTATAATTAATTTATTCAAATCCCTTAGTTAAGTTAATCACACAATTAAGTTAATCACATAATTAACTTAATCATGTTGAACCTAAATAATCTTAAACTTAATCTATTATAAATAAATTTAGATAAAATAACTATTAATCAAGTTTTAACTATACATTAAGTATATCAAATTAATTACTAATGCCTAATTGATCATTAGTCACATCAAACATGATGAAATTAAAGAATAAATCAATCATTTATACTAAGTTTCAAATAATTAAATAAAGTAATTAAGTAATCAATCATGATTAATTAAATCATTAACTTTTATTTAAATTTTAGTCAAACCAACCATTTAATTAACTTAACTATATCAAAACCAAATTATCTTTAATTAAAATAAATCTAATCATAATTGATTCAATTATATAGTCAAATTAAACATAACTCAATTAAGGCAAGTTAATCCAAATAAACAAAGTCAATCAAATGCTTAACCAAGTGAAACCCAAGTTACAATGAATCAACTTAGATAAAAATAATTACTAGTTAGACTTTAACTAGATAATCAATTCAATTATCTTAAATCATTAACCAAAGCAAACATTTAATTTAGTTAATCAAAATTTCAGGGAACCATAACATGAACATCTAATTAACATAGAATTTTATGATGGCCTAGTTTAGGTTTTAGACATTTCGCACTTCATCCCTTTAGATTTCTTAAGTTAATAACAATAGCTAAAAAAATAAATAAATAAATAAATTTGAAATGAGCAAAACTTCACCCTAAAAAGTTTACTTGGGTAAAAACCTCTTAATCAAAAATATCCTTTACATCTACATAAACATATGAATTGAACAATTAAATTAAATAAACTTAATGAAGACCTAAAATCATAAAATCTAAATAACATTTCAAAACTAAAGAAATCAAAATAGATCATTTGAATAATGAAATCAAAAGATCTTTAAATTAGGTTTAATAAAAAAATAAGTCTAAACAAATGAACCTTAAATTGAAACCAATATTTGAACCTTAACTTAATCAAATAAACTAAATCAATCCATTTAAAATTTAAATTTAATAAATACATAAATTATGTTCAATGGAAAGAATAAATAACAAATTGAACTTCAAATAAATAAATGAATTTAATCAAACTAATAATCAATCTAAGAATATATAAAATTCAATCCTTAATCAATCTAAGTAGACATAATGTTAAATTTAAATTCTGAGTTATTAAACCTAATTTAATTATTATCAATTCTAAATACCATTACAATAAATTAATCAAAACAAAACATAAATAAATTAAATTAATTAATTTAAATCGGGAGAATTAAATTATGCCAAATAATCGTCTAACTAATATAAATATAAAAAATATATATATATATATATATATATATATATATATATATATATATATATATATATATATATATATATATATATATATATATATATATATATATATATATATATATCAAATAACTAAATTCAATAAGCAATAAACTAAATAGAATCCTAATTAATCATTAAAGTTTAAGCTAAATTAATCATAACTCAAACACATCTAGATTAATTCTTGAATTTTATCAATTGAACTTAAATAGAAAATTAATTAAACTAAATAAAGGCAAAATTTGGTTAACTAAAATTGTAAAGAACTCAACCAAAATCAACAAACTTGAGGTCAAGTTAATCAAATCTTGATTATCAAAGTTCATCTTCTCAAGTATTAATAGTTAAAATTTGGTTAACCAACCATTTGATTAAATTAAGTCAAGTTAATCATGTAAACATAACACACCAAAATAATCTTCAACTATATGATTAAGTAAATCATTCAATCATACCTTTAACTAAATTAATTTTTTTATGAGGTTTGATTTATCTTTAAATAAAGTTGAATTGACCAAACACAAACTTAAATATACAATCAAATACACTTTAAACAAACTAAACATAACTATCCATGTTATCATTCAAATCAAATTAATTGAATCAACCTAAATAATAAATCAAACGTAATCAAATCTAACTAAAAGAATTTACTTAAAACAAAATAAATGAATTATAAATTCATACAAATCTATTAATAAAGGTGAGACTAAATAAATGAGTTTTAAAGTAGAATAAGTATATAAAGATAACTCAATTTGAAATGAAACTTAATTGAAGCACAAATTAATTTAATTGATTTGAAGAATTTAAATAAATTTCTAAATGAAACCTAAGTAAAATAAATTAAATAATATAAATAATTGAACTATAAATAAAAATGGATAATTGTTAAACTCATCCATAATATGAACATTTAAAAGCTTAGGATGACCTAGTTTAGGTTTGATACCCTAATTATCTCATCTCTATAAGTTTCTTGAGTAAGGATTAGTGTTCAAATAATATTGAAACAAAAATTTAGTCATATGAAATTTAACTAAATAACAAATTACAAAACCCTCTTCAAATAAATATTAAGCTAAATAATTAATCAATTAAAGCAATTAAACTTGATCAAGATATAACACTATGAAGTTCACGTAATATCATCATGAACCATTTAAATTCATGAATCTGATAAATCAAAAATAAAACTTAATAAAATGTTAAATGTGAAATGAATGTTGATTAAATTAATCAAACCTTAATAATTGATTGGTTATATCAACTAAAATAATAATAATAATATAAATCAATCAAATTTTAAATTAAAATTACAAATTAAAATTTCAAACCAATTAAATAAAAATAAAAGATTAATTAAATGAATTTAAACAATCATCAAGTTATAATAATCAACATATAAATAAAATTATTAACCTTAGCAAATGATCAAACTCTTAACTAAAAATAAAAAAAATTACATTAAGCTTTAATCAAATCAGATATTAATCAATTCAAACAAAACTCAAATGAAAAGATGAATTCATTGAATTTAAGTAACATTGAAATGATTTAGTACAAATTATATGAAATTAAATCTTTTAAGTGAAATTTGAAGAAATAAATTAAATATTATTAAAAAGTAAACATTAATTAAATTATTACAATTGAGCCAAACTAATTCTAAACAAATCTATAATCAATATCAATGATCAAAATCACATAAAGTTAAACAACTCTAATAAACTTAATCTTTAACTAAATCAAATAATAGCCAAATTAAACTCAATTAAATCATTCCAATAAATTCAAAAGAGTTAATTAAGATACATAGGTTCTTAGTTTGACCCACAAAATGGATTTTCATCTTCGGATGGAAATTCTATTTTACTAGGATTAGGATGTTGAATAGAATATGTTCTGCTCTAAATAGAATTTATTTTATTTTTCATTCTTTAAAACGTAAATCTAACTTTAACATAAAAATAAATTGTAAATGAATTAAATTACTTAAGTTAATATCATCCAATGGTAAAATTTAACAAACTCTGAATTAAAATTAAAACTTGAATTCAAAGAAAAGCCTGGTATAGTCATACCACACAAGCCTTCTTTTCACACACTAGAGTGCTAGGTCACCGACCCTATAATTAGGTTTGGCTGATGTGTTGATTGTGATGTGATACCTTTTCTTATTTTGTGGTATACTATTTTAGACTAGATGGCTATAATTTATTTGTTCATTATTCTAGATGTTAGGGCATTCTTTTTAGGCTAACATTATTTTCTATAGGGGGATGTGCTTAAAGGGACCACTATAATAAATATAAAATTAATGCTAATTGCTTGCAGGTGCTACTTAAGTTTCTATGTATAGCCAATAGGACAGGTGTTCTTGACAATCATTGATGTAGCCCATATGTTTGTAATATAAACTGCTGTTCTATTGTATATTTTTTTAACGTATATTTTGTAGGGTTTAGGATTTTATTTTGGAATTTTAAAATATAATTTAAGCCTAAAATTAGGATAGGATCTATGGAGTTTAAGATTAATAAGAAGTGATTGTACTTATTTGATGGTGATGGAGCCTAGGAGGTTATAAGGCAACGATAAAAGTTATCTGACCTTATAGATCAAACTTTTAGTTCTAGTTTTTGTAAGGTAGCTGCCTACTTTTTTTTTTTGGGTGTATAGAGGACTTCACGACCAACTTATTTAATTTATTTAAATCAAGCTTGATTTATTTTATGGGTGCACAATAGAAATGCATGGGTTTATTTTTGTGATTGTTGTGTTTTGCGATAAAGCCTAGATGTGTTAGGCTCTTAGGAAAATAAAATTTTCTATCCCAATTGATAATTTTTATTAAATTTTAATTAACTCATAATCTCACTTTAAAGTCTATGATCTTAATAAAGAAATTAAAGATTTATTAACCCCTTAGTTGAATGGTTGTATGTTCCAACATCATGCATACATATTATTTCACTCTTGAAAATAGGGGGTCTCCATTCTTACTTGATAAAGGATAAGCTTGACCTATGAGAGTAGTCCCTTGTAGTGGAGAACACCTCTTCTCTCTGATTAACCAAATTTCATCATGCATTTAAGCATAAATCCTCTGAAGCTTGAGTCAAAAAATTGATGAGTCAAAATGAAATAAAAAGTTATAAATGTTATTACATTACTCTAAGTCATGGAATGCATACCACACATAATTTAGTTTCTTAGGGAGCAAGTTTAAGCTCTTGGCTTTCTTTCCTAAATATAACAACCCAGCCATCTTGCACTTTCATAAGACTGGCCTACATGATTTCAAATCACTTAGGTAGTGTTAATTGGAAACCCCTTCCAGGTGGGAAGTAAGTCCATAAGTGTCGGGATGGGCTTCTTTTCTCAAATGAGAAAACAACTGATAATTCTCAAATTCATAAATTAGAATAAACTGTGTTTTTGACTTATGTTTGAAGCACTTTTAGACTTAGGTCTTGAAGTATCCTATTGAAATAAATCTTCAACTCCTAGACATTTCCATAGTCTTCTGCTATTAGAATCTAAGCCCTGGATTTCTAATAAAATGTCAACTCAAAACTTCAATAATCTCAATCTAAAAAATGTAAAGCCTAATAATAGGATAGTTGAAATGCTTGCTGGGTTTCCCAATATCTAAAAACATTTCCTACTCAATCCCATTTGGCTTCTGAAAAGAACTCTTCCCCTTGAAGTGTTTCCATTTGAATTTCTAAGTTAACCATCTTTTTAATACAAACTTTGAAATTCATAAAGATGAAAGTCAATTTCTTTAATTGAGAGTATTCTAGAAGGAATTATTTTCCTTTTAAGATTCAATTAACTATAGGGGCTTTACCTTATATGAAACTATAAACCTTGCAATAGAATAAGCTCTATTCTACCTCTTCATGTAGTTTAGGGAAAGAATCTCTAGTATATTGAAGACCCATCAACATTGGGAGTCCTTATTAAGCAATTGAATCTATTATAAAGTAATATGTTTATCTTCCAAGATAATATATTTATCTTTTATTGATGTATTTGATTACCTAAATAAGTGCCCCCAAGACCTGTGTGATGTTCCAAATAAAATTTCCATAACATACTTGCATTAAATATTTCTTTCAAGTTGTTACATTGATTTTGATCTTAAAAATTAAATAAGTGAGCCCTCTTTGATTTAAATTACTTGTCTTAATATTGATATAGTTGGGTTATGAGTGCAAAATTTTTAAAATAAAGAGTTAGATCTTCGTATCTCTTCTCTTCCTTGTCCTTGTTCTATGGTGGGGTTGTACTTGCATATATAGGAAAGTATGCTATAAGGTTGTACTTGCCCATGTAAGAAAGTACGATGTTGGGTTGTACTTTCTCATGAAGAAGAGTATGGAAGATTTGTTATAATCTTAACTTTGATTTAGTGAATTCCTAACTTGGGTAGCTAGGGGTGGATGTAGGCCAATTTTTGGGGTTTGGCTGAACGTAAAAATCATCTTGTTCTTTTTTTATTTTTTTTGTACCTTTACTTTTCTTTATTGTTGCTTGTTGTTATTATGATTCATTAAAGTATAATCATTTATAATTAACTATTCTACAAATATTTAAAATTAATTTTTAATTTAAAAATATTTTAAATACCTAATTCACCCCTGACTCCTCTTAGGTATTGTAACTTTATAACAATTGGTATCAATGCCTCAGCTCAATTTTTACCTTAACATTCTTGAGTTAGATTACTATGGCACAAGTATTTCCTAAAGGTACACTACTTGAAGAACAATCTACACATAGGCAACCTTTATTTGATAATGTTCCATTTGATTATTGAAAAAACCACATAAGTGCTTTTATTCATGGACAAGATTCTAGAATGTGGCATATGTTGACACATCAATACCACATACCCACTATTGAAACAAATGGTTTGAAAGTTGATAAACCCTTTGACGAATGATCTGCTTATGAAAGAGAATTAGATGAATTAAATGACAAGGTTTATAATATCTTATATTGTGTTTTACTTCATGATGACTATATGAGAATTTTCATGCTTAACACTTCATAAAAAATTGGGATAAATTAATTCTTACTTATGAAGGTACTAACGAAGTTAAAGATTCTAATATAAATAGGTTAGTAGATAAATATAAAGTATTTTGCATGTTACCAAATAATAGTATTTTTCATATGTTCACTCATTTCATTAAAAAATTAATAACACATTTCATTCACTTGGAAGAAAAAAAATCAAGATTTGATTTATTAAATTCTAAGAAGCCTTCCAAAATAATGGATGCAAAAGTTGCTGCAATTAGTAAAGCAACGGATTTGACTTCATATACACTTGATTAGCTTCTTGGTTCCTTGATAGCTTATGAATAGGTTATAGCTCAAAGGGATCAAAATGACTCTTTCCAAAAGAAAGAGAAAGGAAAATTAATTACTTTGTAGATGGAAGACACTTGCGAGGAAAACTCTTCATGTTCAGATATTGATAGTGATGAGATTTCTATGCTTTCAAAGAAGCTAGAAATATGATCAGAAAGAAAAAACACAAGTATGAAAAAATCTAAAATACATAATTTGTCTACTAAAAAGTTGAATACAGGTGAAGAAATAGTGTGCTACAATTGTAAAAATCTAGGACATATTAGAAGTTATTACCTGGATATTGCTAAAAAAGAAAAACAACCTAAAAGGAAGAAGCATTGGAAAAAAACTAAAATGCCTCCGAAGAAAAAAAAAGTAGTTTAGGAAAACTCTGATTAAAATGAATCCAGTGAAGACAATTTAGTGGTAGAAGCAAACTAGTGTTTGATCAAAAATATGGATACTACAAATGATGTATATGAAGAAATCTCATATGAAGAATTAGATGATACTTTCATTGAATTAGCACATAAATATAAAAAAACTAAAAAGAAAATTCAATTCTTTAGAAAAAGAAAATAAATAAAATTAGAAATGCATGTTTCATCTTTAGAAAAGGAATATAATGATTTGAAAACTAAGAATGCCTCTTTAGTAGATCAATCTGTTCTTATTGAAAAGCTTAGAAAAGAGAATTTATCATTTCATGCAAAATTTGATACATGTAGTAGTTTACATTAACATGCTTCATTCATTAGAAATAAATCATCAAATACACAAAATCATTTAAATTAAGACTTTATGCAACTACAAATATTACATGCAATTTCTGTAATAAAAAAGGGCCATGTGTCTTTTGACTATCATGCAAGAAAATCTCAAACATTTCCAAAATCAAGTTTTATTTGGGTACCAAAAATTAAAAATCCAAAAGCAACATGCACAACACAACATTCATTACATACTTTTTCATTAGGATATGGACCCAAAATGTTTGGGTTCCAAAAGGTGACCCCTAATTTTCTTTCATAGGAATTCCTTCAAAGTAAAATCAAAGAAAGTATGTGGTACTTGGACAGTGGATGTTCAAGACATATGATAGGTGATAAATCAAAATTTTCTACTTTAGAACCTTATGAAGAAGGGTATGTTGTTTATGGTGATAATGCTAAAGGAAAAATAGTTACCATTGATTCTATTTCTAAAAATTCAATTATTTTAGATAAAGTTTACTTTGTTGAAGGTTTAAAGCATAATCTTATTTTTATTAGTCAATTATGTGATAAATGACTTAATGTTGAATTTCATGCATCTTTTTGTATTGTTAGAGATAAAGAAAATATTAAACTTGTCGATCATAGATATAAATTCTTTACCTTATTGATTTTGAAAGTGCATGTGATGCTAATTTCAATTTGCTTTATTTTAAAAGATTGCATGATGACACTTGGTTATGGCATAAACGATTGTCACATTAATATGCACTCTTTAACCAAAATTACAAAACTTGATCTTGTAGATGGTTTATCTAAAATGAATTCTTATTCTGATTATGTCTATGACACATATATTCATGGAAAATATTCTAAACATTCTTTTAAGAATAAAAATATTATTTCTACTTCTAGATATTTAGAATTACTGCATATGAATTTATTTGGTCCTTTTAGCACTACAGTTTAAGTGGAAATTTCTATGGTTTTGTCATTGTTGATGATTTTTCTAGATTCACTTTTGTCATGTTTTTAACTTAAAAAATGTTGCTTTTGAACAATTTAGAAAATTTATTAAACATATTTAAAGGGATAGAATTTGCTTGTTAGTAAAATTTAAATTGATCAAGGTGGTGAATTTGAAAATAAATTTTATGAAGATTTGGTGATGACTTTGGCATTAAGCATAATTTTTCTACTCTCAGAATCCCTCAGAATTTTAGTTGAGTTGAGTAGAACTATTGTAGATGTTTGTAAGTTGCCAAAGTATATTTGGGCTAAAGCTGTTAACACTGCATGTTATGTAATGAACCATGTTTACTTGAGACCAATTTTAAACAATACCCCATATAACTTGTTCTTTAGTAAGAAATCTAAAATTAGTTGTTTTCATGTCTTTGAGTGCAAATATTTTATCTTAAATAATGGTAAAGATTCTTTAGAAAAATTTGATACTAAGTTTGATGATGGTATCTTTTTAGGGTATTCTATCAATGTCAAATCTTATAAAGTTTATAATAAAAGAAAAAATGATTATTAAAGATTCAATACATATTATATTTGATCAAAATCCAATAGATTTTATTAGAGATGATGTGATTAAAGATGAGGTAGATGAATTTAAGAAAATAAATTTTGAAGAAAAATTTAGATGATTCTTTATCCAAAGATTGGAATTTTATTAAGAATCATCCTAAATACTTAATTATAAGAGATCCTTCCCAAGGAGTAAGAACTACAAGGTAATCTAAGGAAGTGATTAATCATTCTATATTCTTATTTGAAATTGAACCAAAATTAGTCGATGAAGCTTTCAAAGATCATTATTGGATTGTAGCTATGGAAGAAAAATTAAATCAATTCATAAGGATTGATGTGTGGGATTTAGTCCATAGACCTCAAGACCAGAAGGTTATAAGAACTAAATGGGTGTTTAGGAATAAGCTAGATGACTTAGGACACATTATCAAATATAAGGCTAGATTGGTTGCACAAGGATACACTCAGGTTGAAGGAATAGATTTTGATGAATCATTTTGTAGCTAGATTAGAAGTCATTAGATTGCTCCTTGCCTATGCCTATTGAAAAAAACTTTAAACTTTTTTAAAAGGATGTAAAACATGCATTTTTAAATGGCTTTATAGATCAAGATGTCTTTATAGAACAACCTCCTGATTTTGACAGTTTGGAGTTTCCTGATCATGTCTTTAAATTGAAGAAAGCCTTATATGGATTTAAACGAGCTCCTAGAGCTTGGTATATAGATTGAGTAGCTTTCTTGTTGATCAGGGTATTAGGATGGGTAGAGTAGATAGCACCCTATTTCTTAAAAATTTAGGTGATGACTTGATCATTGTTCAAATTTATGTCGATCATATTTTATTTGGCAGTACAAATGAATCTTTGTGTGTTGAATTCTGATCTTTAATGTCTAAAGAATTTGGAATGTTCATGATGGGTGAAATCAAATTTTTCTTGGGTCTTCAAGTTAAACAACAAGAAAGTGACACATTTATTTGTCAAACCATATATACAAATGATTTGATAGAGAGGTTTGATATGAAGAAATTTAAGTCTAGTAAGATTCCCATGAGCCCCTCCTAAGCTTGATTTAAATGAATTTGGAAAACCTATTGATTAAAAACTTTATAGAAGTATGATTGATTTTTTTTTTTAGTTTTATGTATCTTGCTTTAGTAGACCTGACATTATGTTTGTTGTGTCTATGTGCTCATTTTCAAGCTACTCCAAATGAATCACATTTATCTATAGTAATGTGTATCTTTCATTATTTGATTGGCTCTTCTAGGTTAGGTTAATGGTATCTAAAAAATTCTCTAACATGTGACCTGATTGCTTATTCCAATGTTGACTTTGCAAGTTGTCAAGTAAATAGGAAGAGTACATCAGGAACATGCCAATTTTTAGGATCCTCTTTAACACCTTGGTCCTCTAGAAAATAAAACTCGGTTGCCCTTTTCACTGTTGAAGTTGAGTATATAGTTGCCAGAAGCTATGTTGCTTAGGTACTTTGATTGAAGCAACACTTAAAAGATTTGGATTTAAACTAGATCACATTCCTATTAAGTGTGATTATGCTAGTACAATTAGCTTAACAAAAAGTCATATCCAACATTCTTGAATTAAGCACATAAAAAATTAGACATTATTTTATTAAGGATCATGCTAGCAAAGGAGATGTTGATATTGATTATATTAGTATGGATTTGCAAGTTGCTGATATTTATACGAAACCATTACTTGAATGTTTGCCAAAAGGGGAGAAAGTATTATGTTGGTCTTCTGAGTCTTTTTATTTAAAATGCATATTTTTGGGGTGGTTTTTTTCCTTTCACATTTATTTTTAGTTTGCATAATTGTTCAACTACTAAACTGTTCTAAGAACTTTGTTTATTTATTTGTCATACTATTTTTTAATGCAATTTATTGTTCAAAAAGATTAATGTAAGGTCACTTTGCACCTTCATCACTATTCAATACCAACATAGGTTTGTCATCATCAGAAAAGGGGAGATTGTTGACTTCATGAGCCTCAACGTATTTGAGGTTGATTTTAATGATAACAAATATATGTTCAAATGCCACTAATTAGTTTAAATTTAAGTGTGCAGGAAAATTCTTGAACTCTAGATTCTTCAATCAATTCGGAAAGCTAAAGCTGTTGGATTTGAACTAGGGGAGAATTTTTCTAGAATCACAATATTAAGGTAAATGAAGAGCTCAATAAAATAAAATAAATGATTCATTTATTTTTGAAATAATTCATTTTAAAATTATCCATATTTTTTACATTTCATATTTGCTATTATTTCTTGAAATATCCATTTTGGATAATATGAACTATGTGCATGGGTTAAGTTCCATTTAATATATCCTTAAATGAGATAAATTCACTATAAACCTCATTAAATCATTTCCATGCTTAATCATAATTTTTATTCATATATTTATTGTAGAATTATTTTATTATTCTATCTTCTCTCTCCTATTATTCTATCTTCTCTCTCTTATCGTCTTATCATCCTCATATTGTTTTGGCCGAATTTTTCATTAAAGTTTAGCTAATAAATTTTGTGAGAATTATTCAAAATGTTTCCATATATAATTCCCTCAATTTTTATATTTTAAAGAGTTATTTTGAATTTAAATTACAAAATTCATGACATATATATGCATAAAATTAACTCTAATCTTTTTGGAATGTTTTGAAAGTCCCTAGCTTGATTTATTTTAGCTAATTTAAGTTTAATTAAATTATTTCAAATTAATTTAAATTTGAATTCAAATCTACCACAATTTAATATCATTTTCTTTTTATTAAATTTATTTTAGGAAATTACAAGATCAACCCCTATTACATTAAAATTATATTATTTTAAATAATGTTTATTACTTACAAAACGTCCTAATTATTCATCTTGGACTTGAATTTATTAAATACATTGATTTGAGATCATCCTATTAATGAAAACTAATATTTGGCCAAAAATTATATTGATTTTCTATATTTATTTTATGTAAATTAATCCATGTTATTATCTCTTAAATATTGCTTAAATTGATTCATCATATATTTCTTATATCATGCATTAAATTAAAATTTAATCCTTTTCTTGGAATATCTTGGTAGATCACCATGTTTTGAGGAAACTATTTTCTAAGAAAATAAAATAAATTGGCTCTTGATTGATTGAAATACTTAATTCAATTTTATTTGCTATTCTCATTAAGTCCTCTTAATGATTTGGCCGACCATACATATTCAAATTTCAGATTTTTTTTAAATCATATGTTGAATGCTTCAAAATTCAAATTCCTTCCAAAATAATTTCCCTCTCATTGCTATCCTTGGCCGAACATTCCATTCCTTGAGTTAGATCTTATTTGAATGATATGATTTATTACATAATTCTCTCTTTCACACCAAATTTCATTCTTGGCCGAAATCCACTCATAGAATTTTTCATTATGTGATTGAAATCTTTCATTCACATTTGAATACTTCCCTTGT
Source organism: Cymbidium sinense (assembly GCA_021442155.1). Taxonomy (NCBI): domain Eukaryota; kingdom Viridiplantae; phylum Streptophyta; class Magnoliopsida; order Asparagales; family Orchidaceae; genus Cymbidium; species Cymbidium sinense. The sequence goes on along the minus strand of CM038233.1, from coordinate 27,915,409 downwards.
TTGGATTTTCCTTCTTATGCTTTGGCCAATTCAACCTATCATCATTATTTCATTAGATTAAAAATTCAATTTGCTACCTAATTAACCTTTCCCTCTCTTTTTCTTATGGCAAAAGATTAAGGATAGAATTCTTGATTGAAAGATTGAAATTATGAAATCTAAATCAAATCCTTTCCCAATTCATTTTTCCCTCAAATATCCTGATGCATTGTCGATCCTACCCTCTTCCTTTTTCTATAAAACGTGGCTTTGGATCTAGGGAAAGGGTTCTTTATTCTTTTCCACTATTGGCTGGCCCCTTGCTACATGCTTCTTTTGAAGATCTTTCTGATTCAAGTGCTACAACTCCTTGTCATCCTTTTCTTTCCCTTGGACAAAAAGATTGGCTCGAAGATTGCATTTGGAAATTTGAAGGATTGGTGAAATTCAACCTTGGCCGATAGCTTAAAGAGGTTTCATCTAAATTATTTTGTGCTTAAATTTTTTATCCTACTTTGCTAATCTTCTTGGTTGATTCAATTAATCATTGTTTGCATGAAAGAAGTTTAGTTGTCATTGAAAATTTTCTTTGGTCAAAACATTTGATTTAAGTTGAATAAGGATTTGTGTTAAAAGCTTTAATTTTTTTGGTTATCTTATATTTCATTTCAGATAGTATACAAGTGATTTGGAAGCTAACATTTGCAGATCATTTTATCACTTGCATATAATAAAGTAGTTGTAAAAGACATCTAAGTTGAACTTGTTTGAATTGGTCTTTCATATCAATTTGATTATTATATAATACAAGTTTCTATACATCATTTGTTGTAGTTTATTATTCACATCTTAATTGTGTGATTTTTTAAATTATCAATTCAAATCTTTGTGCTTTTAAGCTTTCATATCTTTAAAATAAATCAAACTTCTTAAAGACATGCTTGCATCAAATATTTCTTTCAAGTTGTTACATTGAGATTGATCTTAAAAATTAAATAAGTGAGCTCTCTTTCTTTTAAATAACTTGCCTTAATATTGGTATAGTTGGGTTGTGAGTGCAAATTTTTTTGAATTTGGGAGTTAAATCTCTGTAGTTCTTTTCTTCTTTGTTTTTGTTCTTTGGTGGAGTTGTACTAGCCTGCGGAGGAAAGTATGTTGTTGAATTATATTTGCCCACATAGGAAAGTATGGTGTTCGGTTGTACTTGCCATGAAAGAGAGTACAGAAGATTTGTTGTAATCTCAACTTTGATTTAGTGAATTCTTACATTGGGTTGCTAGGTGTGGATGTAGACTGATTTTTGGGGTTTGGCCAAACCACATAAAAATCTTTGTATTCTCTTTTTACTTTTCCTACTCCATTACTTTTCATTATTGTTGTGATTCATTAAAGTATAATCTTTTACAATTAATTTTTCTACAAGATTTAAAATCAATTTTTAATTTGAAAATATTTTAAAAATCCAGATCATCTACCATCTTGGGTGCCATAACTTCTTAACAAAAATGTTAGTCATCTGATGACCCAGTGAGGTGAAATAGATGTATTAGATGCGCATTATGTTAAGATAGGTAGAGGTAGACCTAAAAAGACTTAGTTAGAATATATAAAATGACCTTAGTTTATTTGAATTAAATTAGAATTTGATACTTAATAGGACACAATGGAGAAAAATGATTGATGTAGTGGACCCTACATTGTGGGATAAAGGTTTGTTTTTGTCGTTGTTGTATATGATAAAAACTAAATACATTTTTTTATTACAGATAATTTCCATACAAAAGGAATATGCACTTCCCATCACCAGTGAAAACTTAGCATATTTTGCTGAAATTGGTTTGAGTCTATCCTTTCTGCTTACAGTTTTCACATCGCAGCATTTGTCCATTTTCTATCAGCACATCATGTTCAGTCAAATTAATCCAAGGAAATGTTATTACTGCGGAATTGGTTAAGTACTCAGTCTGCTTTATCAATGTACTTTTAGCAAATAAATGTTTTACCTTTGATCTCAAGCAGGCCCATCGTATCAAAAAGAAAAAGATTAAAAAGGAAAGAGAAGAATGAAATAAAGAAAACTATTTCTTTTCAGAAAAAAGGAAGCTTCACAATAGAAAATGCTAGAAGCAATACATAATGCACAATCTGATCACGTAAATTTCTTTGCAGAAACAAAATGCTGCAGTATTTCCCACCTTTATTATTGGATTATGGTGGCATGATTACCATATTAAAATGGCCTCGAACATGGGACCAAATTTAGATATTTTTCTTCTGGTCTATGAACCTTAGAAAAGGGTTATAAAATTGGTAAAAGGAGTTTCTATTGTTGTGTGATCATCACCAATTGTTGAGATTGATATAAAAAGATCATTGAGTTTCTGCTCTTTGGAGAGAAAAATAAAAAAATAAAAAAAATAAAACCAACTATTTTGAGTAGTGGAAGGCCTAGCAATGCCCACATGCCGAAATTAAAGTATACTTTTTTAGTGGACTGCTACTAATTGAAATCCTACTATTTGATTAGCGGAACACTGATGGATGCCACTTGTTTGTCTTTGATTTTGAATTAGCCAAGCAAAGAGAGTTTGACAAGGGAGGGACTGCTCATCGCCATAAAAAAAAAATAAAAAAAAAAAAAATGCTCGTGTTCATTGATTGGAGAAAAATGTTCTCTCTCTAAGGTTACAAATTTAACATTTATCTTTTTTGGATATCATTCCAAGAAAAAAATGACATTTGTAAGCAAATACTAGTGGTTTTGATAGAGGAACATGACATGAGTCATATTCACATGTAAATAATTCATTTCATGTATAAAGTTTGATGCAATTTATTAGTTGATTATTGGAGAAATGATGAATTTTCTTGTTTGCCTTTGATTTTGATGTAGAAATACAAAGTAAATTTGATTAGATAGGAAGGATTGCTAATTGGAATTCTATCAATTGTTTAAGAATTAATTTTTCAAAAGGTGTAAGAAAAAAGTGCTTTCGGCCCATTTTTCAAAGAAGATTATTGTATCAAGATAATTGATTTGAGCTAAATTGTATTCATCATTTCAAAAAAAAGGAGAATTTTGGAAAGAACATAGTCATGATCATGTTAAACAAGTAGAATATTTATATAATTTCGGAAAAAAAAATAGACACCTTACGATTAAAGGTGACAAGTAGAATATTTATATAGTTTTACATTGAGACATTGTTATGTGATGAAGTAATATTAAGAGTGCTATGAACACTTTAATAAAAGTCTAAATAGTTTAAATAAAGCACTTAAAAGTATAATTAGAATCTTCTTGAGTTAACTTTAGAGCCCTAAAAAGTTTATCTTTATAGACCGATGAAGCACAAACACAAACATAGAGATGTAGACATGACATGAGATGGACATAGTGACACAACATAGTTATAAAAGTATAATATGACATGTTATAGATATATTTTTATGCTTAATAAATTATTAATATAAAATATATAATTTTTTAACTATTCTTTACTATATCATTGAAAGAAGTATAATACCATAAAAGAAAATATTTTTAATAGTAAAACAATCAAACATGATTAATAGTACAAAAATTGTTTTATCATGTAAGCATTCATTAACTATCTTTAAATTTCACATAATTTTCAAATATTATTATTACTATCAAAATGTTCAAAAATCTTCAAAAATATAAACTCCAATGTCATCCTCAAAATAATGAAATAAAACATGACTACATTATTAATTGGAGTTAATATGCTTAATGTTAGAGCCATTACTAATAATAGCCCTACTTTCCTCTTCAATGTAACCTTCACCTTCATTTAGAAAAAGAAAACATAGTTTCCCAACATGGCGCATCAAGAGATACCTTAACAACTTTAAGTATTCTAATGTTATCCATTATAGTTAAGTTATCTCCCATTAATTAGTCTTTCCTTGAATATATCCTAGGCTTCTCTAAGATAATAGAGGAAGATTAATACTTACAAATACTAAATCTTCACCCTAATAAAAAGAAATGTTATTCCTCATAAGTGCATAAATAAAAGAGTCTATACTTAAATTTCTTTTCTAGAAAAAAGATAAACATTGTTGAGCCAATAACTTTAAATTTAAACTTTATGGCTACGGGAAACTAGCTCCATGGACCATTTACTAAGCCTTTTCCATCCATAGTGCTTTAGAAGCTATGAAGTTTTGAACAATAAAAGCATCCATAAATCCAAAAATTTGCAAACACTAAATCAATCATTGTTTATATTTAATATTTAAAAAAAATTCTTCTTTAAATATTTGTTCCTCTCATTTGACATTTCGATGCCTTTATAAGGAGCAATATGATTTAAAGCTTCATCTTATGAAGAATGTTTATAATACTTAATAAAAAAATCTACTAAATAAATGGCATTACTAATTTGAAATAAGATAATTAAGTATCATCTTATATTTAGAGGTTGAGCTAAAGATGAAGCATGTGTGTCACTTTTATTCTATATTTGTACATGAATGTCATATACAATCTTATAAAAGGTGAAGTCATTACTATTTCTCTTTCTATAATGATGATAAATGATCCCATTCACCTTTTTTATCATAGAATCTTAAGTATCATATAGAAGGTGAAAACAAGGTTTATTTATATTAGCCACTCTTAGCATATCATGTATTGCAATGTAAAAATAATAATTTAATCTATCTTATACAACTATAAATTACCAATTATTTATTCCTTCATAAATTTTGCCTTCTCTCCATTATTTTCATAATACATGCACCACCTATCACTAATTACCATTATATGTTATCTTTATTTTATTATTTTGATTTGCATAATCATAATTATTATTGCTTGAAAATGAGTCTTTTCTATAGCAAATATTTTTAAATTTATAATTTCATTAAAATTCATAATTTTATCAAGTCATGCATGTTATAAATGTTTGTAAAATTGGCTTCTTCTATAGTGTTAGTGATCTAATTTCATTCTTATAAGTGATGTTTGAAGCATAAATATTATTCAATACATTATTCAATGTTCGAATAGCACATGGAGTATAAAAATAAGAGGGTAATGGGGCTCAATTAGTGTTCATATGGATTTGCTCACATGAGCATTGTCAATGATTTCTTAAACCATCTTTTTTGCAAGAACCTTAAGAATCACTTCTTTGATTTAAATGGTACCATTAAACCTATCTTTAGATGCTCCTTCATAACTTTTGGTCTTTATATGCATAAGCTTAAATTTTATGTTGTTTATGAAATTAATGAGAAATCCTCTTTATGCAGTTGTCCAATAATGACAAACTATAACAACTACTTTTATTATGTTAACTCTTCTTTATAGTTAAGCCTATGCGCTTTTTTAACATTTGCCCTTTTTTGGAAAAAAGTTATTCTTAAAAGATTATAACTAGGATAAATATATTCATTAATTATTTTTTAGTTATAAATGATAAAACACTAAAATAAGAGACATTTATTACTAAATAAAATCTAAGGACTGATGAATAAAATATGCGAGCAATTTCTTCATCTAAATGATCTTTATCTTATAATTTAAATGCTAATGAAATAACATTAAAGGCCAACATTTTTTGGGTTTATAACTTTCAACCCTAGAAAATGTCCACTTAATTGTGAGCTACAACATTGGTTGGAGCCAATTTGTATAGAAGAATCTTCTTAAATATAGCATTCTTCTCTTCTTGTTCTTCTTCATTTTCTTCAATTTTTGCGCAGTTTCATAGCCTAGCATTTAGGCTTTTGAATCTATTCGAAGGTTATTTTGAGGCATAATAAAATTCCCACCGTATGTTGTCTAAGCAAGTTACTTCTATCCCTTAAATATGTTCCAACCTTTTTTTTGGTAAAACTACATTAAATTTTTTATTTTGACACTCTCCAATCACTCATAGTTTACCTTATTTGGTAACATAATCACATAAATTTTTTTTCACCTTTATATGATAAATTTGGACCATATTAATGTTTATGTTGAAAATTAATTTATTGTTTAATAATAAAAAATTGAAAAATTTGCTATTACTCACAAATAATATTGATAAATAGCTATAACCTATGATTTATATTAACTAAAATTATTATTCTAAATGATATAGCAAGTTTAAAATAATTGATTTAGATTATAAATGTGGCCAGAAACATAATTAAAGTATAAGAATCACTCTAAGAAATCAAAGTAGTAAGCATTTTTTTACCTTGGGCTTCAAAGAAAAGATATAAATATGGAGATAACAAGATAAGGTATGATGGCATACACACATTAGAATAATTAATATAATGAATGCTTAACATATTTTAATTTGGCCAAAGTAGATCAACTATAAAAAAAAAAAGATAATTATCTTTAGCCTTCCTTGGAAGTCTTTGGCTTTGACTAGTTATGTGTAGTAATTTGTCTTCATTTTTGAGTTAGAAGGTGGGGACATGGATTCCGCTTCAAAGAAAAGAATACAAGAGTTTTTTTTATTGTATTTCATTTTCATCTTTATATTTAGTCCTTATAATGAAGGCAAGATGCCAATCTTCATGTTTAGCTTATCTTGATATTTATATCTTGTCTTATGCTTTATCATCATCTTTTCTCATATTTGATGGGAGATGGAATTTAAATTTACAGGTGAAATGATGTTAGACATGGCTATGGTTATGCAAAGATGCAAGAGAAGATTAAACATATATATGAAAACTCCCATATATCTTATGGGTCTTGGTTTTGAGTACCAAATCATAAGATGTTCAAATATACTAGAAATGTGTCCTTTCTAATGTCTTGACATGCATGATAAGTGAAGCATAAGTTTAAAATAAAATTGATCTGACATAATTTTTGGGATGTCTAACATATGTCAAAATGTGTTTGAGTCATGTTCATGTTCAACACGGGCACACACTATTTAGTATAGCTATGGATAAGACAACTATCTTGATGACAAAAATCTAATGAGCCTAAAATTGTTTAAATTGGTGTTAATTATAACATTGAGATGTAAAAATATAATATGATTAAATAAAATTATTTTATGCCATCAAATGAACAATCTATATTTTTAATGAAAATAAACAAAATGGTCTTTCTAGAAATATATGAAATGGCTCTATTTTAAACATTGGGGAAAGACTTTAGGTTGAAAATTATTTGATTATAAATTTATTAACTTTAACTACCTTAAAAATTTACAAGATTTAGATTTTGCTGGTTAGTTTTTCATTTTTAACTCTTCTTTCCAGTCAATTTTTTTCTCAAACTATTCCTTTCCTTCGTCTATGAGGATAACCTTATCAATCACTTTCCAACAACTAAATTCTAAAGCTGGTATTTGTCATTTTTTAGTTTCATAAAGTGGAATTAAATGTAATCATGAAATGGAAGAAAAAAAAGTAATACTAGAAAAAAATTGAGAAATGTAAGTAATTAGATTGAAGGATATGCATCCAAGTCAATGAGAATGACATTAACTTCAAACTATTGTCTTTAATGGCATAGATTTAGCGACTTTGCCTTTCATGATCATTAGTATCCATCTTTGACATAGGATTAATAAGATAAGACCTAAAAAAGAAAACAAATCTAGCATGCAAGAAAGAATAAAAATGGAAATGTTTTGTTTGAAGAGATCCTGGTGGCTACAATGTTCAGAGTCACATTTTGTAGCAATGAATGTCATGTGGTTGCTCATGTAGTTGATGGGGGAATATGATTAAGGCCTTCTTACATTGTGCAATACAACAAGTAAACCCATACTTGGGATTCTCTTATAATAAAATGATAAAATGTCAACCCTTTGAATTAACTAAAAATATTTAATGAATGGTAGATTTATTTTAAAACAAACTGTGAAAGATGTGAACATGTTGGATCAATGTTCTTGAGTAATGCTAGTGATTAGTAAATGTTTTATTTTAGAAAGGTGGTTGATTGTAGAATCATGATAGAAGACATAGTTTTTAAAAAATGTTAAGGTCAAGAAATATCTTTTTTTAGGACTTTCTAAGAGGACAAAAAGTCCCTCTTAAGTATAACTAAAAGGCCCATGTCAAAAAGTCATTTGAAATTTTAGAGAGTTAAAATAGCACCTTTTTATTATAGTGGATTATGTATTTACAAGCTTCATCTCGCTTATCATTTGAGTAGAAGTGCATTAAAATTAATGCTACCTATGAGAGATATGTAATAAATTACTAGACTAGTCAAATTTATTAGACATGTGTACACTTCAAGTTCAAGAACTTATAAATATTATTAAATTTATTTTACTTGTGTAATATATCTTCTGTATATATCATTTGAATATTAGAGAATAATAATTATTTGCATTGTGGATTATATTATGTTGATTATTTAATTTACCAAAGTGGATTTTCTAATAAAGAAGTGCTAAGACTGTTTGAACTAAATGATGTTAGTAAACTTGATGATTATATTATTGACTTGAACATGTTTAATCATCATTGGTGAATTTTTTTGTTGAGTCAATCATTACTAAGTTGAATAGTATTGTTCACAAGTCATTTTGGCTATTTCTAAGTTGAGCAGCCTCAACAAATTAGTATTCATTGAATTATTTAGGTCTCAAATGAATGACTCCTCATGTAATGCCTATTTAAGTAAATCATGTCAAACATTTAAAAGTGTTTTTTTAATTATTTATTTGATTTGTGTAAGATTGTGATGCAATCTTAATAGGGGAGAATTTACTTTTAGTAGTTCATTTGGAACTTTATTTAAATGAATAAAATTTAATTATATCTTCATCTTCTTCTCTTTGAATTATTTTTTTATTTTTATTTTTTGTAATGTAAATTGCTCATCTTCAATCACCATAATAAGCTCCAAGAAACATAAATTGGTGAAAGGCTTTTATGTATAAAGATGAATTGAAAGATTGTCCATTTATCTTCCATGTTGCTCGTCTTATGTTCTTACAGTGATGCATACTAAACCTTCAACTTTGGACCCACTATAAATGATTTAGAAATTGTTGAGCTTGTGTCTCTACTAATCATGAAATAATTTATTTATTTATGGAAACAATTTTTATAGTAGACTAGGCATTTATATATGGAATTTGTTATATTAACATTGGTAAGGTTACATATGACTATAGTACAAGAAAAATATAAAAAATGTTTAAAAAAAATTTGGGTAGATGATGAATAATATAATTAAGCTACATGCAAAATAGATATGGCATCAACATTATGTTGGTCTATAAGACAACATCAAAAGCTAATATGGTCGAAGGATTATAACAAATAATAAACAAGACCAAAGTTTCTTATTATACTTGAACTACTTAATTTGGGATTATATATATTACAATTGAATTTCTTTTGGTGTTGTTCAGCTTGTCTCAACTAGACTTTTAATTTAACCATAAGCTTATCGAAATTGGAGCATAGTTGGTCTTGAATTTAATTTTGAAACTTTGCTTAATGCATTACACATTAAGATTTATATTTGATCACTAAATTTATTTGTAATAAATTAATTTATTAGTGGAATATCAGTTGCTCTCTATTTTTTATGTAAAAATTATTCTGTTCAAAATTATTTATAATTCTAAATTTTATTTTTTATTATTCAAATAAAAATGTGTTATGTAAAATTAGTCATGTGTAAAAATTTTGTAAAAAGGTCACTATGGTGGTTAGAAGGGGGCCAAAACCCTATATTAGGGTTTTGAGAGCTGAGTTTTTGAAAGGTATCTAGTACATGCCCTTATGCTTGTATTTTGATCTTTTTAAAAAGTTGACATAAAATTATGATTTTAGAAAAAATTGAGGCACAACTACTTACAAGATATCAATGTGGAATTTACTTTAGGCTATGAACCAAATAATATCTTCTCAATTATAATGTCAGTCTTTCATATAGTTAATGCATGAATTGGGGAAAAATTATTAATGAAATTTTCTCTAAAGTCTTTGAAATGCTCTATCCCTACTAAATAATGGAGTTAATTGATACCAAAATTGAGTTTGTGACACAAAAAAATGATTCTAAGATTATAAAATATATAAATTGGACTATCCGTGCTAAATGATGGGATTCAATGTACAATGGTAGGTTCGAATGGCTAGCAGCTCCCTCCAAAGTGTGAATGATGGTGCCTTTTTGTGAGATGGGGGAGGCGGGGGCTCTATAGGCGTTATTTTTAGTATGCACATAGTGGACATGGCTTTGAGATTTCATGCAATTTGTATACCCAAAGTAGAGAGTAGGCCTAAACAAACCTACAAGTAAAGATAAGGATACCCAGATAAAGGATACTTGATGACCCAGAATAAAAACACTCGCCAGAAGGAGCATCCAACAAGGGAAGATAGATATGATCCTATGAGCTAAAGACTTGGAGAATGATAATTCAAAGGCAAGACCTAATTCTACTCACCTGCATTTGATGACTAGCCTGAGGAATGATGTGACCACTCTCTCTAAGCTTATTCTTACTCAAATACTTGATGAATCATACTCACTCACCATCATCAGCTTAGGCAGGAGATTTTTGTATTAAATTTATCTTATATGATCTCTATGTAGGACCATCCATGGATATTATAAAAAAATGGAACTTCTTTCTTATGAAGGGACCTTTCAGCTCTGAGTTTAGGCCCCTATATTTTATACTCATATTTTAGACATTTTGAGAAATAAAGACTATATTTTCTCCTTTACTTTTCCTATTTTCTAGTCTTCCTACTAGCAATCTTTCTACCCAACACTATTTTTTCAGGTATCTCTAAAGGTTCTTCATCCATCAAAAGACATATCTAGATTGAACATGATTATTTTTTTTATCTAAAATGGGTTCATCTCAAAAGTTGGAGAATGATGTTTTCCATTTTTCAAAGTTCTTAGGGCCCGCAAAGAAGAGTAAGTTGACACCAAAATGTGATAAAGCTTTTAAATACTATACTCACATCTCCTCTTGTAGTAGAGCCCAATGGAGGGAGAAGTCCTGTTACTATACTTAGGAGTGGGAGAAGACTCGACCACCTCAATTTTAATCAAAGAAGGAGGTAAATAGTGACACATATACAATATCAATAAATTTTTATAAGGTGCTGAGTTGAACTACACGCTCATGGAGAAATTAGCACTCGCATTAATTACCTCGTCTAGATCACTACGACCTTATTTCTAAGCACACTCTATACAAGTGGTCATTGATAATCTACTTAAGTTTGTGTCTACCAATCTAGATCATTCAAGAATATTATTCAAGTGGTCTACAGAACTGAGCAGGTTTGACATATCCTACTCACCTTGAACTGTATTGAAAGCTCAAGAACTCACATATTTCTTGGTGGACTTTAGCAACTCACAGAGTAATGTTATCAATCTAGAGCCCTTTTGGTGACTATATGTTGATGGCTCCTTTAATGAACCAACTATGGAAGCAGGTATTGTATTGAAGAGTCCAGTAAAGATAACCATCACACAATTAGTTAAATTCAGCTTCAAAGTGGCAAACAATCAAGCTGAATACAAAACTTTACTTATTGTTTTGAGATTTGCTAGAGGACCCAGAGCTACACATGTGGTAGCTTACTTAGACTTGTAGCTCATGGTTAGAGAAGTGAATAGAGAGAATGAAGTTCATGATAGGTCTTTGATGAAATATTTACTTAGAGTGAAAGCAAATTGGGAAACTAGAATATTTCAAGATTGAGCAAATTACTAAAGAAGAGAGTCAACTTGTTGACTTATTATCCAAGGCTAGCAGACTCTGGGGCACACAGTCATTCTACTCGTTTAGCCAAGTAATAAAGAAGAAGAGCTGATGCAAGCATATCATGAATATTCACCAAGCTGAGTCCTTATTAGGTAATCAAATCAGAGAAATGAAAAAGAACTTGAAAAGGTTTAAGATCAGAGCAGATCAATATCTATTAATAGGTGGATAACTACTATGAATGTCAATATCCTTGCTTAATATTAGATGTGTGAAAGAGGCAAAATAGAGAATTATTTAAAAGGAAATCCATTTTGGAGAGTGAGGTAGCCACTCAGTTGTAAGGACACTTATGAACAAAATTTTAAGGCAAGGGTACTTTTATCTCACATTGAGAAAGGACACTGAAGAGTTTTTGAAAACATGTATATATTACTAAAAGTTTATAGGGAACTACATACCCTATAATAAATAAATCCTATTATACTTTTTCATGTAGTTTAGTAAAAAATCTATGGAATATCGAAGATTTATCTACCTTATGAGTCCTTATTAGGTAATCAAATCCATTATACGATAATATATTTATTCTTTGAGATAATATATTTATTCTTTAATGATGTATTTGACTATCTGAATAAGTATTCTTAAAATCAACGTGGTGTCATGAATTTTCTCCACATCATCTTAAAATATACTTTATCTTACTTCATCTATGTAAGGCTAGGAAAAATTTTCTAGTACATATGGACATATGAATCTTAAGAGTCTTTATTAGATTATTGAGTTCATCGTAAGATGATATTTCTTCTTTTGAGGTAGTATATCATTCCTTAATGTCATGCTCAATCATTTCAATAAGTATCCCCTAGGATCTATATAGTGTCCCAATCATATTTTAAATACCATAGATTATTTTGGCGACTCCATTTAAAAATGTTCCTCTCTTCATCTTTGGTGATTGGATAAAAGCTCTATACATCAATAGTAAGTTGATACCACTCATAGGCTTAGACTACCTTTCTCCTTGTTGGACACCCCATTCATCTCTACCTTGAGTGGGTGTGATCAACATTCTTATCTCCTTAGTCCTAAAACCTTTTATTTACAATAATCAAATGAGTATGTTCTAAGACCACCCCATTGGACCCCTAATGGGATTCCTTTTAAAAAAACATGGCAAGCTTTAGACTTTGCCAAAAATTTTAGGATTCACCATTGGAACTTATCATCATGCTCAAATGTGGTGACTAAAGTATCCAAATCCACAAACATTAAACTTATTTTATAAGGAGGTTCAAATCAAAATCTTTCCAAGTAAAATCTTTGAAAGTTAATCCCACTCAGCATTACCAAAATTTGTTGAATATGGGTCAAAAAGAAGAAGATAAAGAAAACAAATCTAAACTAATCATTTTCAACAACTGATGCCTTTCCCTCTTACAACAGGAGAGAGGCATCCCTTATAGCACATCATGTTCAATCAGTTCATTCAAACCATCACTATGTCATCTAAAAAGTTGAACTTCTTGTTTGCCACTAGGTTAGATCTAGCTATGGATCAAGCCTATTTGACCAACACACTAGTCATTAAGTTTGTATTAGGTTTTAAGGATCTGAAGGTTACTTGTGATGGTTCGTCAGTCACTATAGTTGACCACCAAAATGTTGAGGATAAAAAACACCTAATTTAGTTTGACTTGAGATCTAAAGTAGAGTTTCTCTCACTAAAAAGGTGTTTTTTGAGGTTCACACTATACCACTATCATTTATTGTCTTTAACATTAGTAGGGTTGTTTGAGTTAAGGCAACATCCAAGATTGCCCTGACCTCCAAAGGAAAGACCAAAGTAGAGTCAGTGGCTGTCTCAATTATCTTTAAGGGTGGTTCTACCTCTCATCATGCTTCTCTCACTAAAATTCGAAGGAGGAACAAGAATAGAATGTTGAAGAAGCAATATGAGAGAATGTTTTGAGAGATAGAGATCTCATTTCAGGTTGTTGAGGATGCATTCCTGTCAACTACCTTTCCCCTCCTTAGGTGTAGTAGGATGCATCCACTATGTATGACTGAGAGAGAATAATACATATGCCATTTAACAGCATCACCATCACAGCTCTTTGAGTACAAGACACTAGGTAGGGAGAGGGAAAATCCCTTTATTGGTCTGAGGTCAGTTCTTAGAAGGGTTGGGAGAGTCCATGGCTGATCTGAGTCTACCATAATCTAGGATTTAAGAGCAGTTATTCCATGAAGTGTGTGGAGCTAGATTAGGAATGAAAAATCCTAAAAGGAAAAAAAAGAGCTATTTTAGGTGGGAAAATAAGATAAGAGGAGGTTTTCTAGACTATCAGTAGCCTCATCTATGATGAACACATTTTAGTGCATGACTGTCTAACCGTATGGGTAGACCTGACCATATAGTCCTCATCGGGTCTGATTAAAGAGGGAAAGTATCAAATGAGTCATTGCCAGTGCGATCTCCATCACACCTCTCAACTTATTGAACACCATTAACCATTCATGTACCAACATTCAAAGTTCACCATAAGTATACTACAACCTAAGGGTCACTCTTTATCTTCTCACACCAATGGTGTGAAATTGAACTCTCTTATTAGTCCTCCCACTTCATTGTTAAAGAAGAAGGAGTGGCATCCCAAGAGTGTAGTCATTGCTCCACCACTAGTATCATGTAGAGAGAAAGAAGAAAAGAGAGAGGGGCTCATATATGTGAAGCACCTGAGCTAGTCAATATACAGGTAGAACATGGAGTTCATAATGGCGTGGATATAAAGGGTAAAGCCACAATTAACATCCACCCTATATATGTTCCAATAATTTGTAGACATCAAGAAATCCTTCTTTATAGGATATCATAGCCAATTATTGAGATATAATTAGCGAGATAATTGGGGATGATTGAGATAATGAGATGGTAGACTTTTATGTGGATGAGAATGACCTCCTAGAAAAGTTTGAGAAGGTTGGAAACTTCTAATTTAGCAATATATTTTTAGATGTATATCAATATATTTTCCATTCCAACTTGATGACTACCATGTTTATTTATGTTTCTAGCCATCCAAATGAACTATAAGACAATAAGAGGAATGTTGTGAATGTGATCTTTCTAGTTATAAATATTAATGTTGTTCCATGACTTCAAATGACTTTGTATATACTCTTCCCTTAGTCTTTTTATTTGGATTGTTTAGTGCATTTCTTTCTAGACTTGGTTGCTAATTAGACAAGTCATGAATAAGTGATTTAAAGTCTCTTCATCCCTTCCACGTAGATGGCATATAAAAGTGATTTAAAGACTTGGTTGCTAATTAGACAAAGAGGATTTTCCATTATTACATTTTGGCATTAATTTTATCTTCAATTTGTGGGAGAATTAGAATGTTGGATACTTATTTTATAATGTCTTCATGTAGGTATTATCTTAGTTTTGAAATATCCCACTTGTTTTCAGTCCAAAACTCAGAAATAAATGCTTGATCAAGGATAGTTTGTCTAGTAAACTTTAATAGTAAGCTATCAAGAAACTAGTGGTCCCTGGAAAAAAATTGATTTCTCCTTTCCCCTGCTACTAGAAGATCTAATTTTCAGCTATGTCTCTATGTTTCAATAGGTTCTTCCAATGTCATGCATCTGTATTCTTTTGTTGAACCATAGATTGGTGAGCTTTTCGACAATATTTGTTGAGAAGAAATTTGGTCCATAATGTATCATTTTATCTTAAGCTTAATCCAAAACAACAACTGGTTTATTTGGTTGGAATTAGATATAGATCTAAATCCGAAGCCTCCTTTAGTTTTTTATTTACAAATTTTCCTCCAGCTAACCCACTGTATTGAGTCCTTGGGCCTACTTCATAGAAATATATTAAAAATTCTTTCAAGCTTGTTTTGTGCTAGGTTTGGCATAATCATAGTTTTTATTGAGTAGAGTGGGATGGAACTCAGAATGCTTTGCAACAAGTTGATTCTTCCTCTAGTCGATAAGAAGGTATTTTCCCATGAATTTATTCTTTTTTAATAGAATTGATTACTCCATCAAAGTATTGAGCCTTGTTCTTTCCTTTATAAATGTTCACACCAAAGTATTTGACTGGAAGGTGGGGATGTGTGAAACTTGTGAGATTTTTAATCCAATTTTGATTCTTTTTACAAAATTTCCCAAAGATAAACAAGAACTTAATTTTATTGAAAGTCATTCCAGAAACAGCTTCAAAGGTATTGAGCATGTGTATCATTCTTTTAATTGATCTCTTAGATCCATTGCAGAATAATAATAGATCATAAACAAATGCTAAATGGGAAGTAGTTATCTTCCCTTTTGATTTGTAGTTGATTGTCTTATAAGCTAAATGATTTGCATCCAACATTCTAGAGAGATAATTCAAAATTAGTATGTAAAGAGATGGAGAAAGAGGGTCACCTTGCTTGATGCCTCTTGATGCTTTGAAGAATTTGTGTGCTTCCCCATTAATAAAGAGAGAATAGTAGTTTTTGGAGAGAAGCTTATTAACAAGTGAGTAAAAAAACTCTTGGAATCCTCTAGCTTTAAGGTTTCCATGATAAAATTCTAGTTAATGGTATTAAAAGCCTTCTTAATGTCCAATTTGATAATCATTTCCCTTCTTTACATTTCTTATCAAGATCTAGAATGAGTTCTTAAGCTAAAAAAATATTTTTGGCTATGTTTCTTCTCTGAACAAAGGCTGCTTGGTTTTTTTGAATAAGGTTTGGGAGGTGTCGTTGAAGTCTATTTCCTATAATTTTATGGATGAGTTTGCTAGTAACTAAAGAGAGACTTATAGGCCTGAAGTCTTCCTTTTTGTATTGGTTGTTAGTTTTGGGTTTGAGGATGGTGGTAGAGGTACTAAATAATTTATGAATGTCCTTGCCCATAAAAAAATGCCTAAATAGTTGATGTTAAATCCTATTTGACCCAAGGTCATAAATGTTGGTAGAAGTGAGTTGTGTACCCATCCAGTCCAATAGATTTTGATCCACAAAAGGAAGCTAGACATTCCCAAACTTCATCCTCGTTTGGAATATATGTTAGATTTAAGTGGTTTACCTCAGCTCTATTATTATTGAATAACTCATCACTAAATAGATTCAGGTTTACTCTTTGTTCTTGAAATAGTACTTTGAAGTAGTTGATCCCAATTTCAATTATGTCCTCTTTAGTTTGTATCCAACTGTGTTTATATTTTATTTTTGTGATAGCTTTATATTCTCTTTTCTTTCTGATGCAAGTGTGGTAATATTTGGTATTTCTATCCCTTTCTTTTAGGTTAGTCACAACATCTTTCTATGCTAAAAAATCTTCCTCCATTTCAATTAGATTATTAAACATAGTTCAAGCTTATTTGAGACCTTCTAGCTTCCTTTGATGAATCATCAATAAATTTTCTTTCAAGGATGATAACTTCCCTCTCTTGTACCTCAATTTATTGATGAATATCGCCAAAAACATTCAAGTTCCACAGCTTAAGTGCTTTGGTTAAGTTCTTCTGTAGGATCCATAACCTGATCCATGGTTCTGTTGCTATTAATTGCCAAGCATTTTGGAGACAATTGATGAATAGGTTATGCTTAGTCCACATATTCCAAAATGTGAAGACTAGTTTGGAGGGTTTTTGAAGGCGGTGAATAGAGAATAATAAGGGAGCATGATCAGAACAAGTTTTGTTTAGGTGTCTTATAGCAGAATGTTGAAAATATGCAAGCCAGTGTGAGTTGAGTAGGATATGATCAAGTTGTTCAAAGGCCCTTCCTTTACTACATGTATAAGGAGAACCACTGAATCTAGGTTCAATAAGCTGTGCATCTTCTCTGTAATTAGTATTTTCCCTCATAACCATTTCACTTGGTTTCCTTCATCCTTTTTTTCTCCGATGCATTAGTGATCATATTGAAGTGTCCCCTCACTAGCCAGCTATGTTGACATCTTTGTCCAATGCCAATAATGTTAGTCTTGAGATTTTTTGTAGATTCCTTAGTACATAATGCATATACAACAGTTGGTTGTATAAAATAATTGCTACAACTGATTTGTAAGTGTATAAATTATGAGTCATCCATCAATAGGTCTACTTGAAATGGGGTTTTCCAAAAGAGCAGAATCTTGTTATTGTAGTTATGAATGATGTTGAACTTATTGAATTTCTTTCTAAGTTTCTCAAAACTTTATCAATGTATAAGTGGTTCAAGGATGGAAAAGATGTGGAGGTTATGTGTCTTTATTAAGTTCTTGATCCTTTGAGAGGCTGCAGTGTTTGCAATGCCCCTAATATTCTAGATTAGAAAATTAGTCATGTTTAGAATACTTAGAGCCCTAGAGGCTCTAGTAGAAATCTTATCCAACCTATTATCCCAATTGGTTAGTATTCTGGCAATAGAAGTATTCCCTATAGATGATGATGCAGTTAGGTTTATATTCCTTAACTCCCTGATTCTTTTATGTTTGTTTCTTTTGGATTTCTGGATCAACCATTCCTCCTTAATATCTTGCATTGTATTGTCTACTTTCTCATAATAGGTTGTGCATTGTTGGAGTGGTGGGGAATGTACATCATTAGGTTGAGTTTGTTGTGAATGGCATCTGAAAGCCTCTTCTATACTATTTTCTTTATTTGTAGCCTATTCTGTCTCCATGTTTGCTTGAACTTGTGTCAAATTTTCAGTTAGATTGAGTTGTTCGATAGGACTAGTTGTATTTTCTTCTAGTATTGTATCTATATTCTCTACATGAGTTGTAATTGGTAGGCAAGTTTTCTTTGTAATTATCCCAAAATGCTCTGAATTAAGAGTTTTGCCAAACTAATTTATAACAGTTTCCTTCTGATTTCTAGTAGGCATTGTTGACCTCATTTTTATATGAGGTTAATTTGAACACTGAAATCAGTGAATTAGATATCCTAATCTCAAATAGGAATATCTTAATTCAGTGCATAGGACACTATACCTAGTGACTTAAGAGACTTTCCTTGGGTATGATCTAACTTAATTGGCTTAGGTAGAATCAACCTAAATTTCAAATTTGAATTAGCTCAAACAAAATCTAAATAAATCAAAATGAAATCAAATTAAAACAAAGCAAACAAATCCAAAGTTAAATCTAATCAACTCATTTGGCATATATTTGATTTAGGTGGGTCCCACCTAGTCAAAAATTAACCCACCAATTTGACCAAATTAAATCATTTCAAATGTCTCAAATGATCAAATAAACATGTTTGATCATAAATATAATGAAATTCAAATTCATTTAGGTTTAATTGTTAATTTAGACCACTTCTAAATTCTTAGTTCAAACCAAACCCAAATTGAAACTAATTCATTTTAAAATCAAACATAATCCAACCCACCATTAAAATTTGGTCAAGGTCATTTGACCCAAATTAACCCAAGCAACATTGGTTCCTCCCTCTTCCCATGGATGTTTGAGAACTTGCTTTATGGACACAAATTAGGGTTAAGCTTGGGTTTCATTTAGGTCAAATGACCAAATTAGACCCAATGATGGGTTGGATTATGTTTTATCATTTCCAAATTATTTTGAGCAATAAATTGAATTGATTTCAATTTGATTTAGGTTTGAACCCAATAGGACCCATTTAGGTTCATTTAGACTAAGTGGTGTAATTAACCTAAGTAAGGTCTAAATAAATTTAAATTTCCTTAGATTCATGATTAAACATGTTTATTTTATCATTTGTAATATTTAGAATGCTTTCATTTAGTGAAACTTTGGTGGGTTGACCTTTGACTTGGTGGGACCCACTTAAGTTGAACCTATGTCAAATAGGTTGACTAGATATGACTATGATTTGGATTTGAATTCATCTATTTAATTTAATTTGAATTTTATTTGATTTAATTTAAGTTTGAAATTTGGGTTGAGTCAACCTAAGTCCATTAAATTAGATCAAACCCATGGAAGGTGCACTAGGTGACTAGGTACAATATCTATGCACTTAAATAAGAGATTTCTATCTAGGATTAGGACATCCAAATTATTAATTTCAGAAGTGATGTTAACCTCATCCAAAAATGAGGTCAACAAGGGCAAGAAAAAAGATACTAAGAAGGGTGTCCAACTTAAATCAAAGTTATTTCATGATAATCCTCCACTTTGTGTCCCATATGTATCATACCCATAGTTAATTCAAAAATAAATTCTTGATAAATTGTTCTTTAAATTTTTAAATGTGTTAAAGATTATAAATATAAAAATTTTATGTATTGGAGCACATGCTTGGCTACATCTTAAAAGAAAATTTTTCATTTAAAGAAAACTGTAAAACTATGATATAGTACTAATAGAAGATTATAGTGTTATAAAATAGAAAGATTTGGGAAGCTTCACTATTCCATATGTGATTGAAGGTGAGCATTTTAATAACATCTTTATGACTTAGGTGCAAGCATAAATCTTATGCCCTTGTTAGTTAAAATAATTAGGATTGGAAGATGTTAAGACCACAACTATATTTCTTGAATTAGGTAAGTGTTTAATATAAAATCATGAAGGCATAATAGAGAATTGCTTAAAGTATATCCATTTATCTTCTATAAAGATTATTTATTTATTTATACATGGATGATAGCAAACACAAATATTTTATTATTCTAGGAATGCCATTCCTTATGAAAAGAAGAGCTTAGATCGACATTTAAAAAGTAGACTACACTTGAGGGCCCAAAAGGATAACATGTATAAATATTTGCATATATACGTATACACACATACAAAGATATATAAAAGTAAGTATTTGAAAATTACTATATATATATATATATATATATATATATATATATATATATATATATATATATATATATATATATATATATATATATATATATATCTATATATATATATATATGCTTCCACAAGGCAACTTATCTTAGATAGAACTCAGCTTAGATGATGATCATCGTTCATGTATGTCCATTAGACACGAATGTTGCTACAAAGACTTTGACACTTGACATAAAGAATGCACTAGACAAAACTTTCTTATTCATCTCAGAAGTCATTCTAAGGCATTTTCTTTTAAAAACTTGGTTGTACTTGATGACTCACTTGTGGTATTCCATAAGTACCTATGATTAGCCTTTGAGCCAAATAATCATTTGCATTGTCCACAGGACTTCTCCGATCTTGGTCATAGTCGCAATAAACAGTATATGTTTCTATACTATAAGTTTTCCATGTGTCTATAACCATTAGCCATTTATTATTTTATTTAAGGTGTATCATTAATCACCTTATAAATAAAAGATTAAAGGACCTTTTTTACTGTTTGATTTATTTGTATTATTGATAACATATAACAAACATCTTAAGCATTTTTCTTACTCATCCTTGTGTTTAATTTTCATCCATTTTTTTTTTACCAAGCTAGCCTCATAGAACTAGGTCAAGTATCACTTGTAAACATATCTCAATTCAACATCCTAAAAGATATAGTTACTATGGATTGATGCCTTTTTCCATAAGTTGAGCACTATGAAAGTAGAGTAGTCCATTTAAGAGACTATAGTTACCATGGAAAACCAAAATTTTATAATTCATCAAGACCTGAAGGAGATGAAGGAGCATATCACTAGATTCTTATAAGGTGCATAAGAGTGCTTCCTAAGGGATAACATACAAGTTACATAGCCAAAATGATCATTCTACTCGACTGCAATGTGGAGGGTGCCTCATAATAACAAGCTTTTGACATCGATGCTCACCAAAGATCAGACTTACTTTTACACCAATGATAAGAAATCCATCCCATTGAGGTGAATGAGAAGAGAGCTGCCTCTAATCAATATTTTTTTATAAAGAAATAATAAAAGCATGACCACCACCTAAAGTTATACCACAAAAAATTTGACCTCATAGATCATGTTTTCTACTTTGAGTAGGTGATTAACTTGATGGAAATTAACAATGACCTCAAGGGCCACTTATTTTAAGCACTAGCTTCAAAAATTTAGTCCTAAAGTGGTTCTTGTGCCTCTGAATCAAGGTGCTTACTTCTTTCTTCAAGCTCAAGAGATTTGTTTGTAATGTCTCATAAGCACCTAGAAAATAGTGAAGAACCCATAGGCTTTTTATTATAGATGAGGAAAAAAACTCGTAAGTCACTAAAGAGATTTATTATTAAGTTATAAAGGAAGATGTTAAAAGTGAAGGATCTAAAGATGGTAGTAACTTAGGTTGTGCTCACCCAAAATCTATAAGAAAGGACCTTAAGATATGCCTTGGCCTTAAAATAGTTAAAAATTTTGTTTGATTTGCTAGAACTCACCAATAGTCATTTAAAAATAAATAATATAATAGTGTGGCTCAATTCTTCCAAGTCACTTTCCCAAGGGACTTACTATCAAGGTTTGAGGAATGTTCTCAACACATAGAGCTAGTTAGAGATCACTTGGGAGTGCATATGAATGAAAAGACACAAAACTTTGGTTGAGTCATCACTACAACCATTTATAAGTGGCACCTTTATCGAGAATGTCACTCTAGATTACACATCCACTTGTAGCATGCTGAAGAGGCATCATTAATAGCTCAGTTATAATAGAGTGAGAAGTGATAATCAATGCACAAGTACTTAATGAACACTCATCAGTCTGTGTTAATGATCAACTTAGTGGAGGCCATCCAAAATAAGAACTTCTTCAAGCATCCAATACCAATTAAGTAGGTTCTCATGCTAACCATAGAGGTATTATGCCTTTATAGTGACCATGAGCATGAAACTAAAGAGCGTCAACATTTAAGAAATCTTGTGAAAGAATTAAAAAATACAGGCATATTAAAGTAGTTTATTTTGGCCAATCCTGAAAGTCCAATAGGGAAGGTAGCCATAAATGACTAAGGTAATAAGTAGTTCTAGTCAGAGCAATTTACATTTCTAGAGTGGAGCTTGCTATTGTTATAGGGGATGGAGTCATCATTAAGTATCAAATGACCAAAGTTAGAAGAGGTGAACTCAATGACCATGACAACAAGCCAACTATGTAAGTCACATTCTATCAATGTTAAAGGAAAGAACAAATATGTAGTAAAAGAATCATTATAATTATGATGTGGTACTCACAACTTTAATTACTAATGGCCAAAGCAAGCACATTTTGATCACCATAAGATGATAGGTCAATATTAATTTTGAAGTTGGTTTGCAAGAAGATGAATATGGATACTTTGCACCTCATGTCATTTGTTAGGATGTTCTTTGGCTTCTTCAAAGAGAGAAAAAATAATCATTATGGTATTTAACACTTGTGGAGAGGGTGAGAAGCAATACATGATCAAGGCCATCTTTGTCAAAATAAACACCCTAGTCATCTACAACACAATCTTTGGGTAACCTCACTTGAATACATTTAAAGTACTGATGTTTCCACATATGGGGAAAGATATCAAAGTAAGGAGAGACATTAGATAATCTAGAGCATGGAACCTTAAGGTAGTGAGTAATGTAGGATGAGTGTAAGAAGCATTATTATAACTTTAAGTTGAAAGGAAGACTAGCTTGGAGACTGTAGAAGCAATTATGGAGGTCTTACTAACTAAGAGTTCTACATAAAGCTTTTAGAATTACATAATTATTTAGTCTTGAGTATTAGGACTAGCTTATAAAATCTTAAGAGATAATATTGATGTGTTCACATGTATAATAATAGAGATAATAAGAATAAACATTAATATTACTTGTCTTTGATTAAATGTGAAGGAGGACTTAGTCCCATCAAAAAGAACATCAAAAAAAAGGTACCTTACTTGTAGAGCTAATAAAAGATGAAGTGTAAGGTACTAGAGGACAAGTTCATTAAAGAGGGGCATATCATAGTGGATTCCCAATGTAGTGATGGTGTAAAACACTAATGGTAAATATAAGTTTTGTCTCAACATTATGAATAATATCTCAGTGTGCCTAAATGATAGCAAGCCTTTGCTTAGAATTGATAAACTAGTCATTTGTGATCTCTTGATGAATTTCCTCAATGCCTACTTAGGGTTCAATCAGATAAATATGCAATCATATGACTATGAGAAGGTGGTATTCATAATTGGAAAAGAGAAGATGGATAGAGTCATCAAGTACCAATATAGAGGAGCATAAAAATATATGTGAATGACTAGCTATTGATAATGGAGTCTCCTGAACAACATATTTGAGATCTAAGGAAGACATTAGCTACTCTAAAGAGATATAATATATGACCAAATTTATTAAATGTACTCTTGCTGTAGGGTCAATCATGTTCATTGGTATTATTCTTTTTTCTAAAGAGATCAAAGTGACCTAGATAATATTGAAGTAATTTTATAGATACCATCCTTAAGGATGACCATGGATATAAAAACCCACTACACAATTTATAGGGTTAACATAGGTAATCTCAAAAAAAAAAAAGAAAGATGTTGGCTCTTCTTCAAGGTTCTTTAAAGAACAAAATATTTTTTAGTAGAGCGAGGAGTGTAAAATGGCCTTCCAACAAACAACCTCCTTTCTTTATCATTTTTTATACTATACTACATTAATGAAACACTCAATAGTGTTGAGTATTCAATCATGGAGAAGCTATCATTGGCATTTATTAGCATAACTTTTTGAATTTGCATCCAATCTAGGACATTATTAATCACTCATTTAAGGCTATGCTTCTAAGCTTGAGCTGAAGATTATTAAAATGTTTCATGGTGCTAACTGAGTTTGACAATATTTAAGTTTTAAGAATGGCTATCAAAGGCCAAGTAATTATTGACT
Organism: Cymbidium sinense; assembly: GCA_021442155.1. Lineage (NCBI taxonomy): Eukaryota > Viridiplantae > Streptophyta > Magnoliopsida > Asparagales > Orchidaceae > Cymbidium > Cymbidium sinense. The sequence goes on along the minus strand of CM038233.1, from coordinate 27,890,938 downwards.
TCCTTATTAATTTTATTATCTTAAGAAAAAGGAGAAATGGCTTAACAAGAAAGATTAGCCATGGACATTGTATGTGGATGGAACATAAAGAGAAAAAGGATGGGAAATATGAGTCATCTTAAAAATCTTAGTAGGAGTCATTCAAACATATAATGTGAGAATAAATTTTTAAGTCACCAATAATCAAGCCATGATCATAAAATTGAGATTTATAGTGTAAGTAGGAGCCAAGAACTTATATCCATAATTGGATTCACTGTTAATAGTGAGCTAGGTTAATGATGAGTATGAAGTTCAAGATGAAATTTGATAAAAATACATCTTCATGGTGAAGCCTGAGGTGTTGATTCTAACTCTTTGTGATAGTCCAAATTCTTAGGGAGGATAATCTGCTCATCAATCTAATTTTTTAAATAAAAACATCTTAATGCATATCCTTCTAAGAGCTGATGTGTCGCAAGCATAGAGAAAGAGAAGTGATATGAGTGGTAATGAGCATTTGATTACTTAGATTTATTCTATGTAATTACCTAAAGGTTGAGAATGTTGTGTTAGTTGATAAACCCATGAAGATTTTAGATAAATGTCACTCAATATTGCTTAATTGAAGAAAAAAATATTTTCATTCTTAATGACCTTTTTTGAAATTAAGTAAGTGTGAGAAGATGAACAAGAAAGGGTATTGAAGGAGGTGCAGTAGGATGAGTGCATTATTCACTTATGAGAAAGAATACTTGTTCATCATATACCTTGATGAGTGTATTTTTTGCCAACCCTCAGGATGGATTATAAAGATCTTATATAAAGATGCTTATAGTGCTAGAAAAATACTTCAATGTAATTACAATCACTTTGTAAGCAACAATCCATAACCAACCTCTAGCTATTCATCATATAGGGCATGGACATCCTTAGACCTCTTCCACTTTAAGTGGGAAGAAAAAATATCTTTGTGAAGGTGGATAACTTTTTCATGTAGATCAAAGTAAAGGATTTTATAATGATAATTACTTAACTCATCTATAACTTCTTTTGAACTAACATAATTTACATGTATAAGTTGTCTGCACCATCATCATGGATAATATGTCATAATTCTCTAACAAAAAGATCAAATATTTTAACCAGTCATAAGAGACTCATTTTGATACACCACCAACAAGTGAACGAGCATGTGAAGGATATTAATAAGTTGATACTTAACCTATTGTGAAATAATGTTGAAGGAACCAAAAGCAAGTGAGTTGATATACTGATGTAGCACATCAAAATAAAAAAGGACATGTCACTAGGTCCCTAACCAAAGATTAAACTCATAAGGACTTGAGTAGATTTTATGTGTGTTATATTATGTAGTAATGGTTGTATTAAATTATGTGTAAGTGTTGTATTAGAGATGTGGTTAAAAATAAGTGTGTTTCTATGTTCTTTTTTTTAGATGTGGGCCAAGAGCCATGATGATGCCTTTATAACATCTCAGTGCCGCACTCTACATATTTTATTGCATGGAACCAAGAAGCTGGCTCCTTGGCACTAGGACATGACACCTCGATGCTAGACTGTGGCATCACGATGCTTGTTTGTGGCATGATAGTGCTGCAAAATGATATTTCTAACTTTTTGTTATAGCTTTTGGTAGTTTTCTCTCCAAGGCACACATCTCTTGGAGTATTGTATCTATTTAAATTCTATCTTTGACTAAATGAAGGACTTTTGACATTTATGTGTGAAATTTGAGTGAAAACAATCTTGGTTGAAGTTTGGTGGCTAGTTATCAGAAAGTCTCAGTGACCCTTCAGTGTAGTTCTACTTTGGAGAGTATTACACTATCATACCTCATCCACTTTGGTGTGTGGAAGATCCTTGAAACATTGTGAGGTAATTTCCTTTATAGAATTAGGATTTCACTTAGGAACATATGTTAAATTCATGTGGTAGAAAATTCTATGAATGTTTGTATTACTATCAACTAGTTGCCTCCACATATAAAGCTTAGCCTTTCCCAACTTAACCTAACTTCAAGCCATCATACTTGAGTGATAACTTGAGTAAGAGAGAGTTCATTAAATAGCCAAACCTAGATGCAAATCCTACATAAAAAATCAATATCACATCCTTAAATATTTTATGTTTTATTTTTTCTAAGTATGTTTAATGTTTTATAGTATCCACATGTTTCTTTGTGTTTATTGAAAGATAGTATATTTGAAATTTATGCATCTCATTTTGTGTATTAAGTTTTGTCTACATTTTTGCATATTTAAAATAATCATTTACAATGTCATATTATATCCTTTTTATTTACATCATGCTGCCTAAATATATTAGTTTGGACCAGTTGGAGGAATTAACTAGAAGGGTAAATGAGATTTCCATGGGAAATGAGGATAAATTAACTAAGGTAGAAGGTTTACTCATGAATCCCACTGCACAAATTCAAACCTTGAGTACTAGGCTTTAAAGCCCATTGATGTGACCCCATCTAGATGACTTATAGCCCATAAGAGGAGAATTAATTGAACTTCTTAAAGATCAGTATCTTGAGAGAAGGAGAAACCTAAGGAACCCCTTAAAATAAGACCATCTTAAGGTCCATGAAACATTACATGAGCTTATCAAATAAGCTAAAATAGAAGCCCCAACATATGATGGTGTTCATGATCCCAATAAATTTTTAGATTGGTTGACCCAAATAGATGACTTCTTTGAGTGGTACCATATGGATGATTACAAGCAAACAACATTTACAAAGATGAAACTAATAGGTTATGTAAATAACTATTGGAATAATATTTTAGCTAAATAAAAAAGATAAGGTAGAAACCTCATGACATAGGTATAAATGAATAAAATTCTAAGGGTGAAATACTATCTTAGAAATCATGATAAAAGACTCCATGAATAATTGACTACTCTTAAGTAAAGAACCATGTCAGTAGTGGAGAATATGAAGACATTTGATGACTTAATAGTGATAACCCAATGCACTGATCAAGTGTGGCAAGTAGCTAATAAATTTTTCATTGGATTAAGGGAAGATATTAGGAATGAACTAGAGCTTCATTATCCTTAAACTTTAAAGGTTGTCTTTCATTATGCTTTGCTCCTAGAAAAATATAAGAAAGTTGCATCCACATCTAAAAAGAAAGCTTAAATAATCTATTAATATCCACCTCCATTATAATTTCAAAAATATATCGCTAAATCTAATCCCTCAGTATTAAACAATCATTCTAAATTCAACCTCAATGAGTCTACTTTTAAAAATGTGAAAGAGATTACTTTAAATGCCTTAAGAAAGGTCATATGCAAAACCAATGTAGGGAAAAAATCAGGTTCCTAAATGAATTGGAGGATTTATAAGAAGAAGAGGATATTGAAGAAATACATGATGATACACCCTTACTAATGATGAAGTAGATATAAATATAGATAATCCAATATCAGTTATGAGGAGTAGATAGCTTTTAGGAAAGAAGAAGATTGGAGAAGGATGAGTATTTTCTCAATGTATATTTTATGTAAGGAGAAGAGGTGTAAGCTAGTAATAAATAGAGGTAACGCTATGAATGTCATATCAATTCATGCTATCACTAGAGCTAGTTTTACAATGGAGCCTCACCTAGAACCATTCTAAGTCAGTTGGATAAATCACATATCTTTACCTATAACTCATAGATGTCTTATTCTAATTAAAATAGGTAGCTATGATGATGAAATTTGGTGTGATGTTTTTCCAATGGAAATAACTAATATTATATTAGGAAGACCATGACTTTGTGACTTGAAAGTAATCCATTATGGGTTGAAAACACTTACAAATTCAAGCATAATAAGAAAAAATCAAGTTATTTCCATCGAAGCCTACTAAAAAGAGGCCAATTAATCCCACTCATAGAATTTTTCCTGCACCTCCTCATGAATCCAATTTTAAACTTCAACCCAAACTAAATGAAGGGAAGAATGTGAAACTCTAGTTTATAGCAATATAACCATCCAACAATAGAGATAATAGTTATAATATGCATCCTTAAGGTTTAGTTACTTAACTAGAGACTTCAATTATGCTACTTCTTTATTTATCTTGAACCTTGAGAAATCTCCAATGATATTAAACATTCCCACACACGTATTGTAGTCTTAGATCTATTATTTGAATTCATTGATTTAATTTATGATGACTTACCTAATGAGTTACTACAATTAAGAGATAGAAAGCATGCCATATATTTGATTCCTAGTTATCAAATACCTAATTTACTTTATTATAGGATGAATCCAATAGAGCATGCAAAGTTAAAATTAAAAGTAAATGAACTCCTAAGGAAGGATTTTATACAAGAAAGTCTTAGTCCTTGTGTTGTACCTACTCTTTTAACTCTAAGAAGAGTTGTTGAGCATAATGTAGCCCAATGTTACACTTGTCACCAAGCTAAAATTGTCAAACATGTCATTGCACTTCCTTGTATATTCCTTTTAGTCCATTAGAAGACTTATCCATGTATTGTACATTATATTTACCTAGAACACCTCATGGGCATAGCAATATCTTTATCATAGTAGATCGATTTTCTAAGATGGCACATTTTATTCCTTGTTCAAAGTCAAGTGATACATCTCACATAACAAGATTATTCTTTAGAGAAATCATCACATTGCACGGAGTCTCATCTACTATAATTATTTATAGAGATGTTAAATTTATATCCTATTTTAAAAAACTTAATGGAAACTAATGAGAACATAATTAAAATTCGTATCTCTATTTCACCCCCAAATATATGGACACATAGAAGTTGTCAATAAAATGTTAGAAAATGTACTAAAATATTTAGTTCATAAAAATATAGAAAATTATAATTTAACATTACCAACATTTGAGTTTGCACACAATAGTTCAATTTCTAGAAAAGCCCACAAATCACCTTTCAAGATTGTTTATGGATATAACTCTAAATTTCTTATTAACCTAGCTACTCATGCATTTTTTTTATTCAACATATACATTTTCTTATGATTTTCATAGCCTTCATAAAGATATAAAGAAACAACTATAAATACAAAATGCTAAGTATGCTAAATAAAAGAATAAAAATAAAAATTTTAAGGAATATGATGTAGGTGATTATGTATTGATTTGTACTCATCTTAAGAGATTTCCATCCATCTAATATAAAAAGTTACAATTGAGATCATGTGGGCCATTCAAAATTGTTAGGAAACTTGATACTGTTTTGTTCTTGAATTGCCCCCTCACATGTTTATTAGCCCTAATTTTTATGTGGAGGATCTAATATCTTTTAAAGGACTTACCCAACCTCCAAATTTGCAAGATGATACTTCTGTAGGGGAAGATGAAAGTTATTTGTAGGTACATTTCCAGCTAACATTTTTTGTGGTGGAGAACATCATCACATGAGAGGCACCCATAGATGATAGTACCAGTCAGAGATTCTTAGTCAAATGGAAAAATAAGCCACTAAGTGAGGATATCTGGATGAATTTGGACAAACTATAAAGCTTTGCCCTTGAATTTCTTAAAGGCATTCAACATCCAAACTCTTCGAAGAAGAGTTCTTTGAAGCCTGAAGGAGCTGATGTAGCACATAAAAGGAGAAAAGGACCAATCACTAGTTCTCAAACCAAAGCTTAAACTGGAAAGAACTTCAGCATATTTTATGTGTGTTATATTGTGTAGTAATGGGTGTATTTAATTATATGTAAGTGTTGTATTAGGGATGTGGTTGAAAATAAGTGAGTTTTAATGTTCTTTTCTTAGACGTGGACCAAGCACTATGGCACTACTTTTGTGGCACCTTAGTTCTACACTCTACATATTTTAGTGCTTGGGACTCGAGAAGCTTGCACCTTGGCACTGAAATATGGCACATCGATTGACCGTTGCACCATGGCACTGGTTCATGGAGCCATCATGCTATGAAACAATAGTTCCAACTTTTCTTTTTCAATTTTTTGCACTTTTCTCTCCGAATGACACATCCCTTAGAGTATTGTATCTATTTAAACTCTATTTTTGAATGAATGAAATACTTTTGAATTTTGTGTGTGAAATTTAATTAAAAACTCTTAGTTGTAGCATGGTAGCTACCTGTCTAAGGGATTTAGTGATCATTCACTACAGTTTTACTTTGGTGAGTAGAACACCTTTGTACTTCTTCCAATTTTGAGAGTAGAAGATCCTTGGAACATTTCTCATCCTTCATCCACTGCAGTTTTCACACTTTCACCACAAACTACCCTCGATCTTGTAAGGACTAAGTATCATACTATCATTATTAATTAAACCAACCCCATTAGCCTTATCTTATAAAGTTAAGGTACTCTTACCAATTAAGTATAAACTATATAGTCAAGAGTAGTAGCAATAATCAATTTTGAGAAAGAGTAATTTTCCAAATAAAAAAGGAAGGTATAGAGATAGCTCTCCACCTACTAGAAGAGCTCACTACTTAAGTTTCTCTCAACCAAGAAGACGTAGAGAAAATAATGGCCAAATACTACGACTTAAACATAAAAGAGAAAGTATTTTATTGATAACTTGGTTTTGAAGAAAGTATCTGATTTTCTACACCCTACCTATTCTTAATCTCGAAATTGAACTCTTGTGAAAGAAGAACTCATTTGATTAATCTAAGTTTTACATCCTTCTCTATTAGATGATTTATTATTACATGGCTTGTATATATAATGAATTTAGCACCCATAATGTAAGATCTAAACTTATCAAAGATAAATACAATGACTAGTAACTCTTTCTCATTAGTGGAATAGTTCAGTTGATTTTCATTAAAAGTTTTACTAGAATAATAAATGACATGAAAGATCTTTCTTCTTTGCTCTAACTCTGCATCTATCATAATAATTGACATTACACATAAGTTTAAATGAAAGATTCCAATCAGGTGTGACAATAACAATTGCAAAAATAAGTTTAGTTTTCAACAATTCAAAAGCTTCATAATAATTAGGAGTAAAGAAAAATGATGTATCATTTTCTAACAAGTTATATATATGTTTTGAAATTTCTGAATAATTCTTAATAAACCTCCTATAAAAAATTGGATGTCCTAGAAAACTCTTAATCCCTTTAACATTCACTTGATGCGAAAACTTTCCTATAATTTAAATTTTTGCATTATCCACTTATAAGCCTATCTTAGATATCCTATGGTCTAACACTATCCATTCCTTCACAATAAAATGACATTTTCTTACCAATTGAGCACTAGATTTTTTTTCTCACATCTCTTTGGGACCATTACTAATTTTTTATTCAATGTTCAAAATATCTCTCCAAAATGGAGAAATCATTTATAAAAACTTCTATAGTTTTCAATAAGATCAATATATATATGTATATCATCATGTAATGTTGAAAAGAAGCATATATATTACATAAATAAAATGACATTCTTCTAAATGCAAAAGTATTATAATGAAAAGTAAAGGTGGTCTTTTATTGATCCTCAAGTACTTTCGCTATCTGGTTGTATTTTGAATACCCATATAGAAAGTAATAAAATGGATGTCCTACTAGTCTATTTAACACCTGATCTATAAAAGGTAATGGGAAATGATCTTTCTAGTTTCCTTGTTTAATTTCCTATTATAAATACAAATTTTCCATCATCTAACTATGATAGTGGGTATGATTTCATATTTTCATTTATTATAATTGTCATCACATCTTTTTTTGGCACACAATGAATTGGAATAACCCAAAAGCTATTAGAGATGGGGTAAATAATTTATGCATCTAACAACATAAAATCTCATTCTTCACTAGTTCATTAAGAATTAGGTTAAATATCCTTTGGTTTACTACGAAAGGTTTATAGTTATTCTCTAACAAAATCCTATGCATACATATAGATGGACTAAACCCATGATATTTGTTGTAGACCACCCTAAAGTCCTCTTATGTTTCTGAGTACACAAATCAACTTATCTTCTTGATTTTCATCCAAATCTATAGAAATAATTATTGATAAAGTTGATGATTTTCCTAAATAAGTATATTTCAAATGACTAGAAAAAACCTTCAACTCTGGTTTTGGTGCTTTTATAATAGATAGCTTAAGACTATGAGTGCCTAAGGACATTTCTAACTTTAGCTTGAATTGTTTAGGTATATATCTAAGGAATTGCACATATTGATTATTTTCATAATCCTCCAATAAAGCTTTCTCTAATGGATCATTAATCATATATGTAACCAACTCCTCTATTTTATCATCACTAAGTGCTATCTTATAGCAATCCTAATTCTAATTATCAAAGAATTTTATGGAATTAAACACATTAAATGTAATCTCTTGATTGTAAACTCTCATAATAAACTCCCCTTTTTGTACATATACTTCTCTCTTTTGCTAAGAAAGATCTATCTAAATTATAAGGTATCTCCTTATCATATTTTATATCTACAATAATGCACTCTACAAGAAATATAAACTTATCAACCTCAACTAATACATCTTTAATAATACTCATAAGATAAGTCAAAGATTTATAAGTTAATTGCAAGGTCTCATTAGTGGGTTGCACTTCACTAAATTATGGGAGGTAGAGGACATCCCATGGAATCATCCCACCGAATTTGAAATTTATTAGCCAAGTAATTTAGCCTTAATTAAGGTAATTAGCCTAAGCTTCAAACCTTAATTAAGAACTGTTCAGTTGACATATATTAGAGATTTTATTTTCTTAAATTCTCCATGTCTAACCTTTCCAAAATTGGTCTATTTGCATTTTTTAGATTTTTATACAATTAGTTATAATTTTTTGAAGTTCTAGTCATTTAATTACATTTTTAAATCTTAATTAACCTTTTAAATCATCAACACCACATGGAAGCTTATGTGACATCACTTTCCACGTGGCATTGTAGTATTCGTTACTTAAATCATCTAACAATAAGCTGACTCAGTGGCAGTGGACGTGATTTTATCTTGGCCATCCAATCCAAGATTAAATCCCATGATTTTAAAGAGATTAAATCAAAAATTTTAATATGATTAATCACGATCGTCTGTTCTAATCATGTGGAACTAATGCCCATTGATCCGTCATCCCACGAGCACCGAAAGATGGACACTGTCCTCCATCCACCTTCTATCGCTTGATCTGAGCTCATCAGAGCTCATTCAATGGTGAAATCAACTCTAAAATGATCAGAGAATGAATCTAGAAAGATCTTATAGTGGAGATTGCACCAAAACATGATTAACTTCAAAAAAGATGAACACCTAGGGGCCAAACCTACAGTTGCTTGAATTTTATCTTGTCGAAGCTATAGACTGGTGGTTCGCCGATAGAGGTAGCTTCTTCTTGAAGAGATGAACCCCTGCTATGAAGAGCATGAGTTTCTTCCCTGTTGATCACTATGCAGACCAAATGCCACCATAAAGTTCACCGGAGTTAGTCATGAGACATCTTTTGGTGGTTGATGCACCAAAGAAATGATTCATTTTGGTTTGTTAGAGTGAGGTGAAGGTGTGAGAAGAGTTAATTTGGGTTTGGTGGAGGTTTAGGAAACTTGGATGGACAGAGCTCTCAGGTTCTATTGGGAGCTGGTCTTGCCGATGGTGGAGTTTATGAGGATCTTGGGAGAAGTTATGGGACTGTGTGGAATGATGTAGAGATGGTGTCTGCTCAATTTTAATACATGGGGAGGAGTATACTATCCTCCCTAGTTGAACAAAGGGTTGGGTTTGGTTCAGCCTTTGGCAGTTATCCAGCTAAGATAGGTGGCCAGAGATAGTAGGGGACTGATGAGGTGGTTGAGGGTGAGAGGCTGAGGGAGTGTAATGGGCTGGCATGAGGTATACACTCTCCCTTAAGTGGACCAATGGGCTGCCATAGTTGAACTCACCCTCTCTTGCCTAAAGGCTGAGCCCAAAGCTTTGGGTTAGGTTGGGTCAGTCCTCTTATTTAAGAAGAGCTAAAGGTGGCTGCCATGGGGTAAAGGGGTGGAGAACCCATCCAAATGGGGATTTTATCCCATTTAGGTGGCTTGGTTCAATGAGTTTGATATAAATCAAGTTCACCATGGGTTGGGCCCACTTGGGTAGGTCCATGGTGACCCAAGGATGAGTCATGCCAAGTTTGGTTGGGTTTGAGTTTAGTTTAGTTCGGTTTGGCTAAATTTGACCCATGTGGGTCAAATGGGTTCAATTGGGCTAAATTGACCAATTGACCAAATTGGGTCAAAATGAGGATTTTAGTGAGTTTAATTGGTCATTTGGAGTGAATGAGTGCAATTAGTTTGATTCAATTTGGGTCAAATCAGTCATGTTGACTAATTTGACCAAATTGGCCAAATTAGCTTGAGCATGGGTTAGTATTTGTTAAATTGATCATTGGTGATTGAGTAAAATAGTTGATTTGAATTAATTTGGATTATGGAGTGAATTGGTTCAATTTGACCCTTTTGGTCAAATTTGGCTAAGTGGGCTAATTGGGTTAGGTTGACCAAATTGGATCAATTGAAGAATAGATTATTTTTAACATTGAATTAATGATTGGTTGGAAGCATTGGTTTTAATCATTTTGGTTTAGTATTTGATTTGGTTTAATTTGAGCTTTAGGCCAAATTGGGTCAACTTAGGTCAAAGGGTCCAGTTAGCATGATCAAATTTAATTGATTATATTGGATTGCTCAATAATGACTTGCAATCATCAATGAAAAGATTGGATGGCTTGATTTGATCTAATGAGAGTTTAATTGGAGTTCAGTTCAATTACCCCCTCTTATGTCACTTTGGGTCAAGTGAGTTGGTCAAGCCAACTTAGACCAATTAGGGTTATGGATGGCTCAAGTGTGTTAAATGATAAACTTAAAGTTGATTTGTGGCTTTGATTACAATTGATTTATGTCTAATTAGATTTTGGCCCATTTGAACCTTTTAGGTCAAATGGGCTAACTTGGGTTGGTCACCTTCCTTTGGTTTAATTAGCTTGATTGCAAGTATAAAAGTGGCTTGAAATGATCTAATGAGGTCATGATGTGGATTCACAAGGCATGATTGTTTGAAGTTTATCTTTGCATCAAATACACATAGATGGATTTGGTGAGGATTGAATCATGCCAAGGGCATGAGTGAGGGCCTTGTTAAAGGTGAGTGAAATTTGGATTAGAATTGGTTTGGTTCAATTGATACATTTTGGTTAATTGGTTTAGTTGATGAGTTTTTATTTAACTTTGGTAATTCGTGTTGATTTTGACTTAAGTTTGATTGTTGAATTAATAAGGACCATGTTGGTTTGTGATGATTCACACTAAGGAAGTGCTACAAAAGCATGGATTTATTGACTATAAGGGGCACTCTACTAGGCGTATAGGATATACTATCCAACCTATGTGTTGCCCATCAGTTTGCGTTGGCTAAACTAGGAAGAAAGCTTGGGGACTCACATCTTCTAAAGCTGAATCAACCATCGAGGTTACCCACTGATTATATAGCAAGTCAAGCCCAACATAGGGTGACTACTAAGTGAGGACTTTGGTCTTTTCTTAACTTAGATAGTCGAGGTGATTCCTATGGGGAGTTTTGCTGACACTACCCAAAAAGAAAGGACGTCTGCTTGGGAAGAGGTGCCTTAGGGGGACTTATCCTAATCCATAAGAGATGTTATTTCATTTATTTTTATATGTTTAGCATGGGCCCTATTGGTTTGTGATGGGCCACACTAAGAAGAAGTCACAAGAGCTTTGGCTTATTTTAGGTTTCGACCCATAGGATAGTTTGTACATTCATAGTACAAAGCTTCCAACCAAAGGGGTGGCTACCAGGAAGGGGGAACTATCCAATCGATAGTAATTTGGGTAATGTCTAGATGGGGTTATGAAGACGTAATCTAAGTAGAATGCCTACAAGGAAGGTGGTCTAGGGGTCTTATCCTAATCACTAAAACATAAAGCCTGTAGGTATATAGTGGTCAACTCAGAGAGAATGAACATGGTCTCATATCTTTCTGGGCGGTGTTATCCACTAGGCGGGTTGCCGTCAGCAAGGAGAACACCAGCCAACCTAAAGTGTCCGTTGGATTGTGAAGATCAATCTAGGAAGAAAGCATCGGGGATTTACATCTTTCTAAGAGGAAGTGATCTTTAGGATAGTCTGTCATTGGCTAGGCAGCAACTATTCGACCTAGGGCGACTACCAAGTGGGGAATCATAAGGGAGGATTGATTCCATGCTTGAAGTAGTTAAGAGGAAGAGGTACAGTAAGCCCATAAAGCATCAACTAAGTGTTCATGCCACTATCATTTATTGACATCGAGCATTTTCCTGAGTATTTGGATGAGAGTTTTATTGAAGGCTTCCGCTAAACTATTTTGCTCATGGGTAGTAGATGGTAGAGTACCTCCAATCTTTGTTATATCTTCAAGAAAAGTTGTTGATCTTGGTGATCTTGAAAGTGGTATAATTATCAAATATGATTCAACGAGGTACTCCAAATCTATACATGATATGGTTCCTAAAAAATTAGAGCACTTGTTGAACTTTAACTTCTCTGAACAGAATCTCCTCTGCCCACTTGGAAAAGTAGTATGTAGCTGCTAGAATGAATTGGTGACCCCTTAGATGAGGGGGGATTAATTGGACCTACTATGTCGGTACCCCCAACACTTGAATGTCCCTAAGCCTAGATTTGGATGTAGAATGTTGGGTGGTTAGTGTAGAATCACTCCATGTACTTGGCATTGGTGGTAATGCTTCATTACATTCATGCAATCCATGATCATCGTCAACCATTAATACCCATGTCTCTTAATTTTGACCTTCATATTGGGACCAGATTGATGAGCTCCGTATAATTCTGAGTGCACCTCGATCGTGATCTTATGTTCTTTACGTTTGTCTAAATAGTGTAACCACATATGATAGAAAGATCATTGGTATAAGACACCTTCCACGAGGGCATAAGAGAGTGCCCTCTACTTTACTTAAAGGGCTTGAGATTTTACTTGGGGTAGTTTGCCTTTATTTAAATAATTAATGAAGGGTTGACTCCCATCCAGCTCTTCATCATTTTGGTAACAATAACCTCCCCTTTAAGAGTGTATTTATTAATGAGTTCAACATTAATAAGAGGCAGGACTTGTTTGTTGTGAACTTCTACTGATATGGACTCATCCTTCGGGCATGCCAACTCTTTGGCGAGTTTGGCTAAGGCATTATTTATGGCATTTTTTCTTTGGGGGATGTTATAAATTATGACCTATGATATCTGGGCTAGTAACGCTATGGCGTGCTTATGCTAGTGATGAAGTTTGGGCTTCAAAACCTTATAAGATCCAGTGATCTGGTTAACAATTAGCTATGAATTCTCAAAGATGTTGATACTTTGATGCCTAATGAGATGGCTAACTCTAGACCATCGATCAGAGCTTCATATTCAACTTTATTGTTGGTGCAAGGTTCAGATAGATGATATGAAAATCTCATCATATGAAGGTCTAGTGTGAGGAGGACTATCCCTACCCCTGCCTTAGTTGTGAGAGTGGGTTATGGTTTTTCTCCTCTTTGAGAGGAAGCCACACAATCAAAATACATCTCCTAATGAAGAATGTTTGCATCCCCTAAATTCATGATTTGTTCATCGGGGAGATCATCACTGAGCGGAGAATCTGCAGGAAGTGGATGTGCTACTAAGAAGTTTGTGAGTGCTTATCCTTTCACTACATAGAGGGGTATGAATGTGATGTCAAACTGTGATAATCATGGACCATCATGCCAACCATCCAGATAGCGTCAACCGTATCATGAGATATTATAGTGGGTTGACTCTATAAATAAAGTTCACTTTATGGAAGAGCATATAATGTCATAGCTTCTAGGCTACGAAGATCAAAGCTAAGCAATGCTTCTCAATGAGTAGATAGTTCACCGTAGCAGATATTAAATGATGGCTGAGATAGTAGAATGCATTCTCTTTTCTCATCATTGGAATGGGCCAACAATGCACCAAGGGAGTTGTTTAGCATAGTGGTGTAAAATATAAGGGGTTTTCCTGGGATAGGGTCAGCTAGGACTGGCGACGTCATAAGATATTCTTGATTACTTTCAAATGCAAGTCAACATTTATCATCCTACTTGAATTTGGCATCTTTCTTGACTAGTGCTGAGAATGGTTGACATCTACCTGATATGTTATATATAAAGAATCTTAGATGCACCAACTTCCCTTAGAATGATCTGAGTTGAGTTAGACTTTTAGGGGGTGGAATTTTGAATATTTCTTTTATCTTCTCTAGGTCGATCTCAGTCCCACAATGTCGGATAACAAACCCCAAAAACCTCCCTGAAGTTACTCTAAATGCACAGTTCAGTGCATCCATTTAAGGTTATATTGTCTTAATTGCTCAAAAACTACTCTTAAGTAAAGGAGACGGTCTTCCTTTTTTTTTACTTTTGACCATAAGATCATCGACGTAGAATTTGACTTGGTGGTGAATGAGTTCATTGAAAATTTGAGTCATGGCCTATTGTATGTGGCACCAGCATTTTTGAGATTGAAAGGCATGACCTTATAATAATAGAATCCAATCAAAATTTTGAAAGCAATATGTCTTTCATCTTCAGGTGCCATCTTTATTTAGTTATATCTAGATAAACCATCCATGAAAGAGAAGATTTTGTGAGACGAGGTGATGTCCAACATCTGTTCCGATAATGGTAGTGAGAATTCCTCTTTTGGACACACCTTATTAAGATCCCTAAAGTCAACACATATGCAAATTTGACCATTCTTTTTCTTAATCGAGATGATGCTAGCCAACCAGGTAGGATACTTCTCCTCCTAGATGAAACCATCATTGATCAATTTTTTGACTTCAGAAATAACCTATTGTTCAATGTACAATCGCATGTGCCTAAGAGCTTGCTTGATGGGGTTAGCATCAAGCTGTATTGCTATCTTATGAACCACTACTTCAGGAGCTAATCTGGGCATTTCTTCATAACTTCATGCAAAGTAGTCCTTAAACTTAGTGAATAGCCTAACTAAGTCTTTGGTTTCATATTCATTCAGCAAGGAACTAATGTATGTTGGGCATGGATTATTTTAAGTCCCCAAGTTGATTTCTTTAAGTTCCTCGAAGGTTGATTTAATTTCTTCTTCAAAATCTTGGGTGCATCCTTGAATTGGAGATCATCTAAAGTTTCTAAACATACCCCCTCATATGAGTTAATGTGGTTTGAGAAGAACCTATCAGATTCTAAATGATTAGTGAGGACCAAGCACTAATCATCATCGTCCACTAGGTCTACCATTTTGAAGCCTAGTCTAGGTCTTGATTGAGAATTCTTGCATTTGTTGTCCCATTATTTTTTGAAGTACTCTAACCTGTGCTTAGACCATGTATACAGAATTAAACCATTCTTTGCTAGATTAAGAACATATGGTGAATACCAATCAAATGATAATTCTATTAATTCTTTGGAAGATTCATCCTCAAGCTCTACATCAACTTCTTAGTTTAAAGATGTTACCCCTGTGTACAACTTTTGGGGTAGCACTCACATATGTTTTAGGAGCTTTCTTAACTACCAAGCTCTCAACTTTTTATGATGAAAGCGAGGTTAGAGCTAAGACACCTATATGATGTCTAACAGTTTCACCTAAAGGAGATTCATATATACTTATGCTTTGCTTAGGGACACGGTCTTCATCACTATCAAGCTTTAGTGTCACCTCCAACGGGATTTGCCTTCTAGATGCTAGAACAAACCTACTAGTAGGTGGTAGGTATGGAGGTCAACCACCCCTAAGACTCCCTCTAGACTTGCCTTTTCCTTATCTTAGTGGAGGTTAGGTCATCCTCCCCACTTGTTCAAACAGAGTAACGAACTGTAAGTGGAATCTAATCTTGAGCTCTATTTTCTCTCTAATATTTTTTTTCTTCTTTTCTTTTTCTTTCCTTTATTTTTCTTAATTTTATCTTTCTTTTTCTATTTTAGTTTGATTAAGTTTACAAGAGAAAACATTTTCTTCCTTGGAAAGGAAATAGGCTGCATCCTCATAAATCTTGACCTCATGTACTGCAAAGGGTTTGAGATCTCCTTTAACACAATATTCAATCCCATCCTTGATGAACTTGATGCACTAATGTATGGAGGATAGAACCATGTTGTTCTCATAAATATAAGGTCATCCTAGTAAAGTATTTAAAGATGAATCAGAATTTATTATGTAAAACTTGGCTTCAATCTTTCAATCATCTATCTCCAAAGGAAACATTTTGGAGCATAAGGCCCTCTTGACTTGTTCATTGAATCCTTTCAACATCATATTCTCATATTAGAGTTTAGAGAAGTTGATCCTCAAGTAGGCAAGGGGTTTTAGACTCATAATATTTACTGATGCACCTGGATCAACCAACACTCTAAATAGCCTAAACTTGCCAACATTCATAGTGATGTAGAGGGGCTATTGTGCTCTATTATTCCCAGTAGTAAGTATTCATCTGAGAACATGACTCCTAGGACTTCCTTTGAAAAATATGCCTCCTCTCTAGCTAAATTAGTAGCATCCAACTGAACTAAGCATATTTTAGGGTATGCAATGCTTTAATTATTGACTCCCTCATTTCTTTGGATAAAATAAGAGCGTCATATATGCTTAACTTAGGTGGAAACTTTTTGAGATGAGCCAAGACATTGTAGCCAACTTTAGGTTGGTCCTCCATAAGCATATCCAAGGGTGGAGCATCTTGTGGAGGGGCTACCTGCTCATTGGAACTAATGGCTGTTTACCCTTATCTAGAGGTGCTACCCTAAAAGGTAGAACTTTACCACTACAAATGTTAAGTTCAATGACTTCTTGTGATGGGGAGCTTTTGAAATGTTCTACCTTCTCATAGAGTATACCTACAATTTCTACTAAAGGATCATCAGAGTCAGATGACTCCAAATCTATCTCGAGTGGAAAACCCTGAAGATTTAGAAAAGGGTAATCTATTTTTGAATTAAAGTGGAATTTATCAGAATTATTTAGATTGTTATTATTATGACTTGGAGAGCTATTAATGGGAATAAAATCATTAAGATCTATGAAAGTAGATAAGATATAAGTGGAATTATTCTTCTTCATTAATTTCTTCAATTTTGGTGGTACATGGTAAAAGTCGAGTAAAGTAAGCTGTATGAGTGGCTTGGTGCCTTCATCCGCATATACAACACTCCTTCTAATGGCGACCAAGCTAGTAGATGTGGTAACTGCAGTGGTGGGAAGAAGAATGTTGGATTTGGATGATGGTGGTGCTATGGAACTTTTCTAGGCTCATGGTGGCTGCTACTGCTGTCGGGCTTCCCCCCTCCTCGAGGTTTCCCTCACGACTGGAAAGCCTTCCTTAGTGTTTGATGTCTGAGCTAAGTCAGGAACCTATAGAGAAAGTTTCTTGATTTTAGAAATAATCTTTTTAGTGGTATGGGTTAAAGAGATATCCAAACCTTCTTTTATCTAAAGAGGATTGGATGTTTACCCAAAGACTACTTTAATGGAACCAGAAGGTTGTTCCATTAAGTATTCTTTGGGGATCACTATGGCTCTTGACTTGTAGCTATGCTCAAGCCAATCCTTGAATGTAGATTAATCATCTAAGATATGGCCTAGCATGCAATGGTAGGGGTAGTAGTTATGATCATCACTTCTACCCACTTCCTCTGGCATTCTAATCTCGGGTAGCTAAAATCTTCTTAAGTAGGTTCTTGAAGATTTTTCTGACTACCTCTCTCTTGAATGAATATGGCTATTTGAGTTTATCGGCAAGAGTAGGTGGATAGTAGGTACTTGGTGGCGGATACTAGTATTGCTGTTGTGTAGGCTGCTAGGGTGGCCTTTATGATGGCTATGTGGTAGTGGAAAAGGAGGTGGGTGTAAAAGTTGCTGAGCTCTATGCCTCTCAAACTATGCTCTCTCTAGTTCTTCCCCTTATCCACTACTACTATTGTCCCTGGCTTCTTCTCAAACACTTTCTAAAGCTTAGGTTTGGATGACTGGTCTGAGAAGGGTAACTATTTGGCTTTCTCTTGTAGGTTAGCCTCCTTGCTGATTATGTTCTCAAATGTCTTAATAGTAAAACCCTTGAGCATGAAGCTGACCGGGCTATGAATATTCTTGAGAAGAATTTCAATAGCATGCTACTCCAGCTATGATTCATATTTCATACTCAAGTTTTGCCACCTGAGATTATAAGCAACAAGGGAATCATTGGGTTTTTGTTTCTCTGCAATGAGGTTCCCTACAATCACTATCTGTTAAGCTCCTATGAATGTCTTGATAAAAAGCTACTCTAACTCTGTAATAGACTTCACTGAATTGTTGGATAGTTTGGCGTACAAGCAAAGGACACTCCTTCTTCTTTACCATTAGGGAACGAGGTCGAGCGAGAGAGCTCGACCTCACCTCAATTGGTAGAGTAGATGGAGTGTGGTCCTTTGGATGTAATCGTATCACCAAGGGGGTGCTTTTTCTCTGTATGTTGACTTATGGTATTTGGCAGGCACTTTAGATGGCAGGACATGGAGTAGTGATGGTGATCGGCTAGTGGAGTGATGTGTTGGTGGCGACACCAGCTGCCTCTCTGCCAAAGGTCTCCTCTTGCTACTAGAACTAGTAAAAACTATCTTGTCTAAATAATTGGCTCTATTAGCTCACTGATCAGGATGGTCAATCAATGCTGAGGCCATTGACTGCCTAGCAAACCTCTTCCTATCTCTCTTGCCTGCTTAGGAAGTAACCTTGGGCTCCATGGACTTTTCTTTATATATATAATTCTATACAATTCTAGGGATCACTCACCTCTTGTCATGAATGGTGGAGGACTCAGATCATCCATGGACTCTCCCCAATATCCTAAGCATGGACCTCAGACCAACATAGGGTTTCCTCCTCTCCCTATTTTGTGTCTCATACTCAACGGGTCATGGGGGTTATGCTACTATCTTCTTTACATCCTCCTCTCCCTCTGTAGCTAAGAGAGGGTGAAACCAACTACCCCCAAGAAATGGAGAGGTATCACGAATGGACCCCTCTTTAGCTACATGGGAGGCTTCCTCAACCTCCTTGACCATGCGCTCATAGAACCTCTTAATCTTCTTATTCTTATTATGGCACTGAGTCTTGGTCAATGTTGCATGACAGGAGCTAGTACTGACCTTAAAGGTGGGAGAAATAATCTCATATGCTAGGACTGACTTCCCCTTAAGAACTGGGGTTACGGTAGAGGTGGTACTTGTCTGAGCTGAAATTGTGGCTGGCATAAGTGGTACTAGTCTTAGCAGAAACTATGGTAGGAACAAGTGGTACTAGTGGCATAGGAACCTCTATGAATTTCCTCTTTAGGGATAGGAACTCAATAACTAACTGGAGATCAAACTGCAAGAGTGGCTTCTTGTCAACCACCTCCTCCCTACTCAATGTGCTGAGGGTGGGACCATCACAAGTAACTTTAAAATGCTCAAACCCAAGTCAGAACTTGATGATCGGGGATGAGGTGAGTATGGCCTGATATATGGTCAAATCCATACCCAAGGTGAATGAGAAGATGAGCTTTCTAGATGACATGGTGATGCTTGAAAGAAATGAAGGACTAGGGTTTTCCTCTTTATTGCTAGAAAAGGTAAGGCATAGGATTAGACTTTATTTTGGTTGTTGATCTTTTGGCTTGATTTTGGATTGAAACCCTCATTTAATAAATCTGGTTATGTTAGATGGGATTCATATACTCATTGGAGATATTTGTAATTTTGAGGAGGAATATCTTTTGAACTTAACAAGAAGTGAACTCAAATGAATTTTGAAGATGTTGGATGAACATTACTTTGCCATGCTAGTGGCAAGAGGTTCTTAAAATTTTAGATTAACTTTATTTAATTTTCTAGGAAACTTTTTTTTTGTTTGATCCTTCTTACCTAGTGAAGGCCCAATAGGAGTTTTGGGACCTACTGGAGTGAGATCTTAAAACTTAGAGGATGCTAGCCATAATTGTCTAAGGATGAAATAGATAAGGTACCTAAAGGATGAAATGATAGTCTTTGGCTTACATAAGAAAAAAATTGTAAGTCCACTATTAATGTTTGGAGATAATAATTGATAACTAAAGATGGAGAGAGGAACACTCTCCAGTGGAGTAGAAAAATCTATGGTGTCTTAATTTGGGGTCGTAAGGACACCACGTAGATCTTAGAGGTTACTTATTGAAGTGATCGAGTGCAGCATTAAGGTATGATGTACTATCTTGAGAGATGGAAATATCACCCTATAATAGACCTAATCACCTAATAAAGACTCCTAAGGCAAATTGATCTCCTTCTATACAAGAGATATTTTTCCTACTTTACATGGAGAAGTAAAGCAGAGTTTATTTTAAGTCGGGTTCTTTAGTTCCCTATGGAAGAAATCTTTCATAGTTAATTACATCTTAAGAAATGAGAATTTTCTAAGAATACCCTCGATTAAAGTAGTCAATAAGTATCTCTAAAGATTTAAAATATACATCATCAAAGGAGTGGGTACTTTTAGAAATCAAGCGTGAAGGTTCAAATAGTAAAACTTATTCACTCATTCCAAATGAGAATGAGTAGGAAGCACTCGTGATACTAGAAAGCCTAGTAAGTGCTTCAATATATGCTAGAATGAGGCTTTACATTTTGAAATAGATAATTTACTTCTATTTAAATTGGAATTTCATTAGAATGCGAAAGCTTATAGTCCAATAATACAAGATTGTGAAAATGCTTAAGAGGTGAGAACTTATGCTCATAGCCCAAATAACATAAGTATTCTCAGAACCTAAATCTAAAATATATTAGTATAAGTTAGAAGCATGACCAAAGTCTAATCGAGAAAATGGGATATAATGGTTTACCTCCATAAGTGAGAATAGACACATCCCGACTCTTTGGACTTACAACTGCTTAGAGTGGCCGCCAGCTAACACCTCATATGCTTTAAAACCATGTAGGCTAGTCTTATGTAGATGCAAGATAGCTAGTCTAATGTTTAATTAGGAAGGAAGCTAGAATCCTAAACTCACTCCCTGAGACACAAGATCATGATTGGTATGAATACATGACTTAGACTAATGCAAAATTTATAACTTTTTAAATCATTTTGACACATACATTTTTAGACCAAAATTTTGGACAATTATGCCTACATGCATGATGAAGTAGAGTTATAGGCCAAATCAACAAGAAGAGGTGTTCTCCACTATAAGGGATCACCCTCAAAGGTCAAACATATCCCCTATCATGCAAGAGTGTAGACCCTCCCTATTCAAGAGTGAAATAATATGGCATGCATGGTGTGATAACATACAACATTTAGCTAAGGGGTTCCAAAATCTTTTATTTATCTTGATTATGAACCTAGGCTTTATGATGAGGTTATGAGATATATTAAAATTTAGTTATGAGTTTTTAGCGAGGATAGAAATTTAATTTTACTCTAAAGAGCTCGCTGCATCCAGGCCACACTTCAAATCATCGTAATTTAAGAAACCTATGAAAAGCATGCCATCTCTAAAGCACAAACTAAACACAATAATCAACATATGAATTTCATAAAAGAATAAGAGGCCAACGAGGCCAAGTATAGCCGTACACCCTAGAAAAAGAGAGATTGGGTAGTTGAGCTCTACCCTTATACAACTCAAATTATAATTAAATTTTTACAAATGTAATAAATGGTATGTAGGTCTTCAATCATTGGCTCTTCTTGTCTTCTTTGGATTAGTTTGCTCTAGGCTTCATAGGGCCTTCCAAGTCTTTGCCTTCTATCCACTACTCATCCTAAACCCCATAGAACTACTCCTAATCCTATTGAAAAATTTACAAATTTATGAAAAATGAAACCTAACTACACCTGTAAAATAAATGTTAGTTAAACAAACATATAAGACAAGTAATTGTATTTTATATTTTTAGACATAGCACCCTACACTTGGGGAGCCAAGCTGACCTGAACTAATTGGATTATACATAGGGGCATAAGCAACACCTGGAAGCAAGAATAATTATTTTACTAATTATTATGACAACCCCTTTAGCACAATCCCCTTCAAAAAATATCATTAGGCTATTAGCGACCTACCATCGAATTTACGTGTGAATAATCTTAATATTCAGTCTAAAATATTACATCATAAAATAAAACATAACACCATAACTTGCACCAGTTGAACCTAAGACGAGAATTGGTGACTTAGCATTATATTGTGTGTGCTAAAGTTTAGTGTGGTGTGTCTTGACTAAGCTTTAAGAGTATGATTATCTAAAATTTAAAATTATTTAAGTTAAACATTAGGGGAGATTATATTTCAAATCTTTGAATGAATTGATTAATTTTAATTTACACTTTCTTATTTCATTTAATGCCTACTCAACATCTAATCATTATGAAGAGAAGAAAGGGGTTTGACCCCCTTCATCCCTACCCTAAGTTATTTTCTAAATGTATATTATTATGATTTTGGTTTCTTTAGTGAACTGTTTATTAAACATTTTTATTATTAAGCCATAGTTTAAGTTAGTTTTAAGGAGTCTTATTCAAACATAAAAGGCATCTTAAGATTAATAAAATTTAATCACTATTAGAATAACATTCTACTACTTTCCATCATCAATAGCTTACACACTTCTTCACTTTTTTTTGTTCATGATATTTGATTTAATATACATTATTGTACATGCAATTTATATTTATGTTTTCCACACTTGATGATAATAAATGCATGAATTTTGGTAGAAAAGAAAGATTCCATTTCATAGGTAAGCATATATAGACATGTATTAGAGATTTAAGCAAGTATGTGCCATTATTAAACCAAGGAAGTGAGATTATCTAAGACCTCTTTGGGCCTATTTAAAGCCTCATATTTCTAGGATGTCTAGACTATATGCTTGCCAAGTTAAATAGATGTAAATATATACACAAGCATAGAAATGAAAATCATGCAAATGTTATATAAAAGAAAATCTTTTGTTCATGTAAAGCAAAGTTTTATCTCAAATTATAGCACGTGCATACACATGTATGAAATTAAGCAAGTACATTATTGTTAAACCAGGAAAGTGAGATTATCTAAGACCTCATTTGGGCTACTTAAAGTCTCGTGTTCTCGGGATGTCCAAACTATATACTTGCCAACTCTAATTAAATATTAACATATACACGAACCATGAAAACAAAACAATTCATTACCATCTTTAAATTATAACTAAATGTAAACTTTATTGAACATTTATAGCCAATATTAGCTTAAAGTTTTGAGATTAATTTGGAGATTTATTAGTGATAATAGCCACACCATATAATAATATTTATCCAACACATGCAACTAAAATTCAACAATATTTTTTTGATTCTTTTTTTTTTAAAAAAATATGAACAAGTGAAACAAAAGGTATGCACATTTATAATGATTGAAAAGAAGTAATTAAACATTTTCACATAACATATTCAATTACATTAAGTCTTAAGGACAGCCGAGCCAAATAAATATCCTTAAAACTAACCAAAGTTCTTATAAGGTTTTATTTTGATATTTAAGTTGTTAAAACCTAAAGAGGAGAGACGATACTTAGTATTTACCCCATCTCATGTTGGTGACTTGATATATTTAAAGAAAATAATTAAATGGGTTTTATGGATTGATTAGGTTCATGCCATTAAGCACATCAACTTAATTACCCTTCTCTAAACTTCTTTAATCTAATTAACTACTTGATCATGAGCCTTCAATGATATGCTTTTGGGAAAGTAAAATTTGTAATGCACCTAAAGAAATCTAATGCAATTAGGCTCATACTTAAGATTTAATTAGATTAAAGAAGGAAAAAATCTAACTAAAGTACTCTTATAATTTTCTCATACTAATGGGTTAATCATAATTACTTTAATGACTTTGTGTTATTAAGCACATAAAGGAAAATTAATGGATTTTGTTTGAATTATCTGAACTAATCATTAGCTTCATTTGATTTTTGTTTTATCATTAATCTTTCTAATTATTCCCTAATTATTACATATGTTCATTAACCCTCTTAAGGGAATATAGTTTAAAAAATAACTAGGAAAGGGGTCTTAATCAGTTCTCCTCACTATTCTTACTATTCACAATAATTAATTATCATTAATTATTTAATTTTCACTGTTCATCAATTTTAATAATTTTTAAATTAATTAAAGAGAGTAATTAGGATTGAAATTCTAAATTCTTTAAATTACATGGCAAATAATTCCAAGATAAATTATGGCAGGCAGAAGACATCACATAGAATCATCCCACCAAATTTGGAATTAATTAGCCAAGTAATTTGGCCTTAATTAAGGTAATTATTCTAAGGTTCAAACCATAATTAAGCATTGATCACTGGACAAAATTAGGGATTTTATTATTCTTAAATGCTCCTCTAACTAGGCTTTCCAAAATGGGTTTATTTGTACTTTTTAAATTTTTGTACAATTAGTTATGATTTTTTGAAGTTTTGGTCATTTAATTTTATTTTAAAACCTAATTAAACTTTTAAATCATCGGCGGCATGTGGACGCTAACATGGTAGCGCTTTCCACAGACACCATAGTATTGGTTACTTAAATAATCTAATGTGATAGCTGACTTAGCGGCGGCGGACGCGATTTCATCTCGGCTATCCAATCTCAGATTGGACGACCGAGATTAATTCTGTGAGTTCAAAATTTGTAATGGGATTAATCACAACTATCCATTCTAATCATGCGGAACAGATGGCCGGTGTTCTATCCCATGAGTGTCGTAAGATAAACACCGTCCATCTTTTGCTCGATCCGAGCTCCTCGGAGCTCGTTCGATGGTGAACTTGACTCCAAAATGATCAGAGAATTAATCTAGGAAGATCCTATAGTGAAGATCTCATGAAAATATGATTTAATTTAAAAAAGACCAACACCTAGGGGCTGAAACTGGTTGCTTGATTTTTGCCTCGCTAGAGCTTTAAACCAGCACTATGCCAATAGAGGTAGCCTCGTCTTGAAGAGACAAAGCCCTATTGAGAAGATTATGAGTTTCCTCCCCGTCGATCGCTCTATAGACCAAACGCTACCGCAAAGCTCACCGGAGTTGGTTTTGAGATGTATTTCGGTGGTCGAATTGCTTGGGAAATGATTCATTTTGGTTCGTCGTTGTGAGGTGAAGGTATGGGAAGAGTTAATTTGGGTTTAGTGGAGGTTTAGATAACATGGATGGATAGAGCTCTCGAGTTCAATCGGGAGCTGGTCTCGCCAGCGGTGGAGTGCACACAGAGCTCAGGAGAGGGTATGAGATTATCTAAAATGCTCTAAAGAAGTTGTCTGCTTAATTTGAATCCATGGAAAGGAGTATACTCTCTTCCCCAACTGAACCAAGGGATAGGATTGGTTCAGCCTTTGGTAGTCATTCAGTCAGGGTAGGTGGTCGGAGATGGCAGGGGACTGCTGAGGTGGCTTAGGGTGAGAGGCTGAGGGAGTGTAGTGGGCTGGCACGATGTCTACACTCTCCCTTAGGTAGACCAATGGGTTGTCATGGGTGAACTCACCATCTCTTGGCCAAAGGTTGAGTCCAACACCTTTGGGTTAGGTTGGGTCAGTGGTCCTCTTGTCCAAGAAGAGCCAAAGGTGGCTACCATGGGATAAAGGGATAGAGAACCCATCTAAATGAGGCTTTTATCTTATTTGGGTGGCTTGGTTCAATAAGTTTGACCCAAACTAGATTCACCATGAGATGGGCCTACTTGGGTAAGCACATGGTGACCCAAGGATGAGTCATGACAAGTTTGGTTGGGTTTGGACTTGGCTTAGTTGGGTTTGGCTCAATTTGACCATATGGGTCAAATGCTTTCAATTGGGCTAAGTTAACCAATTCGACCAAATTGGGTCAAATGATGATTTGGGTGAGTTTAATTGGTCATTTAGAGTGAATGAGTGCAATTGGTTTGATTCAATTTTGGTTAGATTTGAATTTGGCTCATATGATTCAATTTGAGTCAAATGGGTCATGTTGACCAATTTGACCAAATTGGCCAAATTGGCTTGAGCATGGGTTAGGCCTATGTTTAATTGATCATTGGTGATTGAGTAGAATAGTTGATTTGAATTAATTTAGATTATGGAGTGAATTGGTTCAATTTGACCATTTACATCAAATTTGACTAAGTGGGCTAATTGGGTTAGGTTGACCAAATTGGATCCAATTGAAAGTTGGATTATGTTTAATATCAAATTAGTGATTGGTTGGAAGAATGGTTTCAATCAATTTGGTTTAGATTTTGGTTCAATTTGACCCTTTAGGCCAAATTGGGTGAACTTAGATCAAATGGTCCAATTGGCTTGATCAAGTTCAATTGATTGTAGTGGAGTATTCAATAATGACTTACAATCATCAATGAAGGGATTGGATGGCTTGATTTGATCTAATGGGAGTTTAATTGGAGTTCTGTTCAATAACCCCTCTTATGTCACTTTGGGTCAAGTGACTTGGTCAAGCTAACTTAGACCAATTGGGGTTATGGATGGTTAGGGTGTGCTCAACGATAAATTTGAAGTTGATTGGTGGCTTTGATTATAATTGATTTGGGCCTAATTAGGTATTGGCCTATTTGAACCTTTTTGGTCAAATGAGCTAACTTGGGTTGGCCCCCCTCCTTTGGTTCAATTGGCTTGATTGCAAGAATTGAAGTGGCTTGAAATGATCTAATGAATAATTAGAGTGATTGAGAAAATCAAATTGAATTTTTTTTGCTTGAATGGGTTTGGATTGAGTCATAGGATCACGGTTTAACTTGGATTAAGGTCTAGGTTAGTTTGTCTTGGAGCTTGGATTAGAAAACTAAATTCAATTAAGATTAATTGAATAGGTTTGAAGTTAGTTTAGCTCCATCTACTTGAGCTTAAGTTTGAATGAGTGGGCAGGTATGAGTCTTGGTTTAGGCCATAGGATAGGTGGAACCTACTTGTCCTAAGGTGTATTCTAAGCTTAGGGTTATGCCTTCTAAGTCTCTAAGCTTAAGTTTAGTGTCCCCTTAACCACTAGAAGTGTCCTAGCACAAAGGAAATCCAAGTGTCTAGATGGTTCCTAGTCTAAGATGAGAAGGATTAATCCTCACTCCAAAAGTGAGGCGAACACTTACTATGAAGGAAACTTATTTCAATTTAAAGAGTTAATCAAAATATTTGACATTATAGTAAACTAAGAACTAGTTCAGTCAGGCTAAGGACTTTAAGCCAAACGCTTATTAGAGGAAACCTAATATATAATGTGTGTTATGAGTAAAAAGTAAGTCTAATATGTGGATTTAGATGTATAATGTTTTCAAAAAACATAAAATAATGAAATAAAAAAGTAGAATTTTTGCAAAACACTTAGGCACTACTAAGTCAGTGTCATGATGAAAATTAAGTAAATAAAGCTAGGTCAACAAGTTGACCAACACCTAGGTGCTACATGTGCAATGTTGAGGCGTCAATCAAAAAGCTATCCAAATATGGAAAATAAAAGGACAAAATTATTTTAGCGCCTTGGTGCTAAACCCAAAGCCTATTTGTAGCAATGCTTGTTAGACAACCTGGCAAATTTTTTATAAAGAAGCAATTACATAATTATGACTTTTTGACTAGTGCATAGGCGCTCTATTAGAGTGTCACAGTGTTGTATCTGGATGAAGTGAATAGAGAGGCTATCGCCTAGGTTCTATAAAAGCAACGTGGTAGCACTAGAAAACTCTGTATAAGCTTAAACTTTCTAGCTTTTGTCCCTTCACAAATTAGTTCTTATCTTATCTCCTAATAAACTAGCTAATGAAATTGCCAATTAAAATCTTGTAGAAGAACAAGAGGAGGACTAGCACCTATGATGCTAATCACTTCGTTAGTGATGAGGAAGAGCAAATGTACCATCATGCTCTGATCCATAAAAATTATATCCTTAAGAGAGGATTATTACTAAAAGAGGCTGGGAACATTTTGCTTATGAAACCAACTCCACCATTGCCTTTATGGAGAGGGAATTCTTGGCTAATGCAAAAGAATCCAGGAATGATAGAGTCTTTTGTCAAGGAGAAATGGGTAAGTTATGAGAGTACTATGATTAATTCATATTACCAATTATAAGACTAT
This sequence comes from Cymbidium sinense, assembly GCA_021442155.1. NCBI lineage: Eukaryota > Viridiplantae > Streptophyta > Magnoliopsida > Asparagales > Orchidaceae > Cymbidium > Cymbidium sinense. The sequence goes on along the minus strand of CM038233.1, from coordinate 27,862,778 downwards.
GCCTATGATGAATATCTAGCCTACTATAATAATCATTCCAATTTCGATGGGATTCTAAGGTTCCTCATTGTTAGAAATTCTAATGTACAGTGGAAATAGAGGGAGGAAAAGATTATCAATTTTTTGTTGCCGATTTGACTAATGAGACTAAGCTTGGTGCTATTTCATTTTGGCCAAGCTGATCCTGAGTGGGAATATTAGTGAGGTTACCAAGAATTGGGCCATTTTGAATTACACAATTCAAAATGATTTTTCTATAAATGTAGGTAGGATTATTCATTATTCTATTAGTAATATGATTAAGGGAGTAGGTTATTGTTATCTCTCTTTAATTTATGCATGGTGTCTAGTTGCTGGAGCAATTGGGAATCTAAATGAGGAGGTAATACTCACTCGGGTTGCCTTCACTATGCATTTAATTGGAGGGATGTGATCAAAAATAGAAGTGAGGGAAAGCTCTCGCACACCTCTATCTAGATCCCAAACTTCTAAAACTATGGGGGAGCAGCTCCAGGATCTGGGAGAGTAAGTGTCAAACCTACATTATAGGGTTGACAAAAGTAGTAGGTGGCAGTAGGAGATGGGGAGAATTTTTTATCATTGCATGGGTCAGCACTAACAATAGTTCTTATATATGGTTGAATATAACTCAACATTAGCTCACATATTTGAAAACTGCCAACTCAATGTTGATCCTAGCAGAGTTATCTTTTCTAATGCACCATAATCTCAGCCCAATGTTAGCTACCAACCCACACCAGCAAAAGAAGAAGAAGAAGAAGAAGAAGAAGAAGAAGAAGAAGAAGAAAAGAGAAGGAGGAGGAGGATGTGGAGGATGAGTGAGTAGGATAGTTTATTTTTTCCCATTTTAGTTTGTTGTTTTGTATTTTTCTATTTGTTTGAAATTGTATTTTATTTTTCTTTCTTTATTATGTAATATAATTTTAATTGTGTTTAATATTCTCTAAGATGAGTTTGGGGGGATTTTTAATATTTCCTTTAAAATATTTGCAAAAATTTCTCTTGTATCATCTTACATGGATAATGTTAGTGCCTAGAGCCACATAATTGTAACTTGTTAGTTAAAGTTTTATATAATTTATAAGTTATCAAATATTCCAACATAAAATGATTGAAGTTTTTCAAATTATTTAATACAACTTGGAGCATTTGTAGTACATAAAATTTTGAATTTAAATCAAATATTGAAAAAAGTTTAATTGAAAAAATTATAATTCACAATAAACACACTTAAATATTAACTAAAGTTAATTTTAGAACAAACTAAGAAATTCTAATACATCAAATAATTTCTAAAATACAGGACACATATAAGAGATTCTTGTTGAATTTAATACTTGAAATCAATAATCATAAATATTAAATAAACAACGTAGCCTAAAGTAGTATTAGTTCGAGATTAGCAGATTATGTAAGAAAAGTAGTAACTCGTTAAATTTGTCTAACAGAAAAGATGATAAAAAGCATATAAAAAGTATTGGTTACAAAACCAATACGATAAAAAAGTAGAGAAAGAAAAAATACTTGAGGCTGAGTATCATACTTACAAAATTATTAATGGTCATCTACAATATTAGCAAATTAACAAAATTATTAATAGTAACTTAGTGTGTTAAATTGAAGGGAGAAAATCTAGAGTGTCATTATTTATGTAATAAGATATGATATTTATAAAATTAATTTATTAATATTCATAAGAATCAATTATATACTTAAAGTGCACAAAACTTTCTCATGTAAGAGAAATATTAGTTTGACTAAAAATTTGTGTTAAAGTAACTGAGTTATATATTCATAGTAAGAAGTTTAATTGTAAATCTGAAACCTCAATTTAAAGATATTTCAAGATTATTTAATTATTGAAAATTTATGTCATATAAAGACTCCAAGGATTTATTGATAGTACTCGATTACTTGATGACAAGTAATGATATAAGTTTAGGGGTATTTGACTTGCGCAAATTATGTGAAAATTTTATTATGTTTTATGCTTATATTATGCTTAAAGTGTGAAAAAAATGCTTTTGTACTTTATTTTTTGTGTTGAAACATCAAAATATTGAATTATATAAGAAATTACAAACAATTAGGCCCAATATCATGGCACTATATCAAACATAATTTTTAAGACCCAAAATAGAGAAATTTGTGCCTTGGTGTTGAAAAAATAACTCCACAATTCTCGGGACTTAGAAAATTTTGGCATGGAGATAGCAAGTAGAGTGGCTAGGTGCTTGAAAGGAACACCATGAAGCTATAAAATGATAAAAATAAGGACTCAAAATAGAGAATGTAATACCTTGGTGCCAAATTTGTAGCATTGAGGTGCCTAACACAACATTGTGGCACTACATTGGTGTGCTGAGGTGTATGCATCAAAAATTTGAAGCCAAAAATCAGAGAGCATAAAGCTTAGGTGCTATAGAACCAGTGCCATGGCATCATCGCCCAAATAGAGTAGTTTCAATAGTTCTAAAAAAATAGTTTGAGCATTGTTTGGAATAAGTTTCAAGGGGAGAAGACCAATGATTTTTGAGGGGACTTAAAGTATACAAATAGGATTGATATCTCAGTGTTAAAAATTTTTATGAGAGTGTGTGAGTCTAGTGTGAGTGTAGTGTAGTAGCAGCACTTAAAGAGTGACACTCCAAATACTTGTATAGTATATTAGTGAGTCTGTTGTAGTGAGTTCTAAGGTATGTTTGATTCTATTGAAGTTAAGGAGAAGGTCTAGGATAGATTATGCATGCTGAATCAAAAAAAAAAAGAGTGGATTTAGAGGAATTACTCCTTTCATTCTTCCCTTTTTCTTTGATTATCCTTTTGGTCTGGTTTATAGATCTATTTTCTTATATTATGAGTTGTTAACTTGATTGTGCTATGATTTTGTATTAAACTCTATTTTTTGAAATATTAACATAAGAAATTTATTGTGCTATCAATGTTTATTGTGTTTTGACTTTCCATGAGCTTCATTTACTTACAATCTAGCCAATTATAATGTTAAATTTTTTTGTGATCTAGGGTCATAAAGAGAGTCCTAGAAGAACAATAGATAAAAATAAATGAATGTAGTATTATGTGATAGTTTGATATACTTGATTTTTAAGACCTGTAGCCATTTCAAGATTGGATAAAGAAAAAAGTAACCTTTCCAAATTTAATCAATACTAGGTAGAAAAATGATTAAAGGGATTGATAGGTTATATTAGTTTAGAGATGAATAATATAATATATATGCTCCTGGTTAACACTACAAATTTAAAAAGTAGAAAATAGAACTAGCATCTAAGCACTATATCATCACCATCGTGACATTGTGCCTAACACAAGTTAGTTTAATCAGGATAAGATCAACATTATACAAAATCATAGTTCTAAATTAATTTATTAAAATCAACACCCCTACTTGTCATTAAACTTAAAAATTTGTTATTTTTAAAATTAAAAAGAGTCTGTGCTTTTACATTATTACTTGGTTGGATAAAAAGTATAACTTGGTCAACTAGTAATTAACTGAGAATTTTGAAGCTCAGTCCTCGTGCTTTTACATTATTACATTATTATTATACTTATCATTATATTACTTGATTCAGCATTTGCACTTGCATATATCATTTTTGTCAGGTCAGTTGGAGCCCCCACCGAGAGGCCTATAAATTTGATGCCCTAGATAGCGAGTGAGCCATCATGAGCTTCACATTCGCGGTGCCTTGACTATGGAGACGAGCTTCACTTGCCTCTTAATGAGAGTAATCTCCTTAGATTTGGAACTCATAAATAGATGCCACCTCACATGCTTGAACTGTTCAAATATTCTTTGCACTCAAAGGCTATCTAGACTTTTATCCTCAAATATTGCCCTAGCCACCTTATGAAGAAAAGATTTTTTATGCTTGTGGCCTAGCTTCTTAGGAGTAAACCAAGCTATTGATAATTGCATTCACTACACAAAGAAAAAAATTTATTAAAACAATTATTCAAAAACTATATTCCTCTCTTATTTGTAAGATGTGATTGACCTCACATCACATTAGGTGTTAATAATTAAACTCACATCATAGCTCCCAAAAAAGTCAAAAAAAAAAGAAAAAAATTTGTATAGTAAATTGCATTCATTTCATTTTCCTACCAATTCACATCTTTAATGCTTGCCCTTAATTTTCTTGTTTTTTTTACAACTTACAAATCTTAAAAGAAAGAGAATTGGATAACTAATATACCTACAATATATATAAATTCATGTGACAAGATGCACTAAGCCATGGACAAGCGAGTCCAAGTATGATGGACCCTACCACTACGCAACTCTCCCCAAGAAGAACTTGGCTTAGAAGTCATTTCTCTTTCATGGATATCCATTAGACATGCACTTTCTACAAAGGACGTACACTCAGAAAGCTCATCAAATTAAAGAAGCTCACTATAGATTCAATATGAAAGTGCTCACTTAGACCTGTCTTGAACACTTTATATAGATATCATACTAGAGACTCTCTCCTTCATTGTCTGAAAAGCCTCACCCATGGTACTTGGCTTAAAAAAGCACCCACCTCCAAAGACTCACCCACGGTACTTACTCTTGATGATTCATCTTTGATATTCGCCTAAGTACTTCTTTTAACTGTCAAGTTAGATATTTTTTGCAATGAGTATTTATTCAATATCCTACTTATTTTATATGATTATTAGATAATCTCACATGTAGTATTCATCAATACATCTCAACTTTTACCTGATAGTGGCTTATAAGAATAAAGATATAACTCGACCAAAAATTTTTGATCATGCTCATCCATCAACTAAATTAAGAGACGGTGAATATTCATTTACAAGATCTACCCATAAAATTTAGTAATATCCTATTGCATCGAAAATTCCGGACGTTGACTATTGTATATCTTCCACCACCGACATACCTTAAAAAAAAGGTTGAGGATTTTGGCTTGCATTATTTAACTATAAATGGACGAACCAAATTTATCTTGACATCATAAAGTGTCCGCCTGCCAAGCATCTTTGATGCACAGATATGGCTGACACAGATAAAATAAATATAAAATATTTAAATGTTTTCATCTAATATTATGTTTTTTTATAGGGAGATTTACATACATATCACGTCAAACATCATTATTTACATATTTAACACCTAAACTAACTATTTTACAAATTTAACACCCTAAACATTCTAACACAACACTATTACCACTTTCCGCCTCCCCTAATGTTTGCTTTCTTCCCAACCAGCGCAGTTCTCCGTGGAGCCATCTTCCCTCGTTCGTAATAAAGACGCTTGAAAAGGGATTTGCTTCCAGTTTTCTAGCAACCGACGATGAGAGACTCTCTCTCACACTCAAGTCGTCGTTATTTGCTGATTTTTCGAAAACTCCCTCTCTCAAGTAGCCAAATCCAATGAAGCAAAGAACTGAGCTTCAAGAAGGTACACTTCCTCTCTACAACTCAGAAACATATCGACATAAATCCAGATTTCCGATTAAGAGAGATTCCTACCAAAACAAGCTCCTATCCCTCTTGATCTGGTCGAACGAGATTTATATTTGTTTCTTTGATTATGGTAAGACTTTAATTTTCATCAGAAAGAGAGGTCCATACCCCTTGATAAATCTTTTAGTGTAGTGGTCTTCTCAAACTTTTGATATTGTCTACAAATTTATAGCATCTACATCTCACATACATAGTATATGTAAACACTGTTTTTTTTCCCTCTAATATTTTGCACAGGTTTTTGTCTACATCTCATTCGATGTATTAATAGTGTTCGATGTATTAATATGTGATGTGTATTGATTTAGATGGATTGTGCGTGATGTGAAGTAGTCGTCAATGTACTCCTAAATTTCAGTTAATAGTGCATTTTCTTTTGTCATTCAGAATATTTGCTCAACTCAAATTCAATGCAATCCATTGTTATGTTTTTTTTTAAAGTTTGTGTAGCATATGTTTATATATATATAAGTTGCAATCATTTGTTGCAACCACCACCTCAACCTTGATACTTGCAAAATATTCCTCAGTCATTTGCAGAACTTCAACATCACTTTCAATAAGTCTATATTCCTTCGGAGATGTCCCAAAAATATGATAATATAACTTAAATTCATATCCTTGTAACCATGGGCAAATTTCTTCCACATTCTCTTTAAGCACAACAAAATTGAGTAGGTCTTTCTCAAACAGCGTCTTTGTTTTCGCCATATTTACTTTATTTGTTCTCTTCACTTCAACCCAATGTCCACCAAATTTGAAGATTATATATACTCATATCTGTTTTAAATTAAAATTTAGTCATCTTCTGAGAGAGTAAGTAGAAAATAATTTCTCAGCATTCAATATAAATGAAAATTCAATATAATTAACAAAAAAAAACATTATTTATGTTTTTCTATAACTTTCAAGAATACAAACAAAGCACTATTGCAATTAAGTACAAAAAATCTTTAAAACTGCAATACATTAAAATCACAATACCTTTAGGTGTTAGATATGTAAATAAATAAGAATTGTGTAGTATGTATGTAAATCTACCCGCATCAACTGTCATAGTTAGAAGTCCCTTGTTATCACATAAAAAGAAATCAAAATAGATGTAGATGCTATAAATCTGTAGACAAAAAATCATAATTTTTTTCCTTAGAATAGCTTTAGGAACAAGAAGAGTAAACTTTCTCATAAAGTGTTGGACAAATAATTTGATGTATGCAACTGGTGATAAATTGAGACACCTTTATTGTCCGATCAAGAGAAGCACTCCCAAAAGTATTAGTGTCCTTCGGATTAAATGTGATTTGCATGACATAATGAGAGTGTCCTTCAAAATCTGAGTGCATATCCATCCCTTCTCCCAGTCCCAAAGCTTGATCAACATGTCATCTGATGATGAAAGCACATAAGGCAGCGTTGGATGGACAGCCACGCACCTGATATAATCTGTGTGCACCTCAAACACTTTTGCCTTACATGAGAGATAGTGAGGTCTGCTAGTGAGGTCTGAGAAGGGAGAGGCACCTATAGTTTCTTATGTGCAGCCTTACATGAGAGATAGTGAGGTCTTCTAGTAAGGCTTAATGTATGGGAAAAAATGATGGTGTTTTGGGATGGACAAAATCAGGTACCCGTCATCCCTACGTCTGTTCACATCAAGCAAACTCAAGTTTGAATAGGTCTGACCACCATCCCTTCTATTGGACGGCCTCCTCAGGGAGCTTGTTTGAATAAGAGACAAAAACAGGTTGAGAGGAAGTGTACCTTCTTGAAGCTCAGGTTGCTGCTCGGTCCTGATTTGGCTGCTGCGAGAGGGGAGTCGATCAGTCGCTTGGGAAATCAGCAAAATACGGGCGGGGCAGTCGAGGTGTCGCTAGAGGGAAATCTGAAGCAGTCGTCGGGTTGCTAGAGGGAAAACGGAAGCAAATCCCTTTAGCGTCTTTATTCTGAAAACGAGGGAAGATGGCTCAGGGAGGAACTGTCCGGTTGGGAAAAGCGAAACAGTAACGAGGGAAAGTGGTAATAGTGTTGTGTTAGAATGTTTAGGGTGTTAAATTTGTAAAATAGTTAGTTTAGGTGTTAAATATGTAAATAATGATGTTTGATGTGTGAAATATCTTGCGATTAATTATGGTGCTATTTAATATTACTGATTATTTATTATTTTATTGTACATTATTTATATTTTAATTTTAAATAAAAATATAAGCAGAAGTAGCAAGCAACTGGTTTATGACAGCAGCGGCTGACCGGAACGCCCGGGCAGAAAATCATAGACCGTCAATGATAATAATTATTTTTAAAAATAATAATAAATTAATTATATATATATCATTTAAAAATAAAATAAAAATTTAAAATATAAATATAAAAAAAAGATATGACTACACAAAAGTCACCAAGCTAAAGATCAATTACTTATATTTAAATAGGACCATCTTCCAAACTAAACCCATTCTAGAGCTACTTAGTGTGTCCGAAAAATCTTTAACTAACAAGTCAACGCAAACCCCAACTTTATTTTAAATAGGGGAAAGCTTGAATTCCTTTGAGAAATTTTAAGATCAATTACTATTTTTTAATTTTTTTAATTTTTATTTCATTTATTTTTGTTTTGACTATAAATAAAATTTATTTGATTATAATAGTTAGTTTTAAAAAATATGAAAAACATCATAGTTATTTTGACAAAATTTTAAAATATTATGATTTATTTATAAAAAAATTAGTCATTTATTTACATAATATATAATTCTTATATATTTACGTATCTAACATCTAAACTATATATATATATATATATATATATATATATATATATATATATATATATATATATATATATATATATATATATATATATATATAACCACAAATTTTAATATTACATCAAAAATAACAACTTTATTAAATTTTAAAAATGAAATGCATCCTTTCAAGCATAGAAAAGGTGTTATATTCTTAAATGCATAAGAATTTTGTGCTATATAAGTAAATTTTCCTAAACAATAAAATTACAAAAGAAATATGTTAAGAAAATATATTTAAAATAATATATAAACAAAACAAAAAATTTAAAATTAAATTGACCCTAACAAGCTCTTTTTTACTTAATTTAGATTTAATTCTCATAAAATATTTTAAATGACTATATTTTATCATATCAACGAGAATTATATAAGTTGAATTAGAGCAAATATTATTCTAAGGGGTTGTTTAGGATCATTTTTATTTTTTATTTTATTTCAAAATAAAATATATTTGATGGTTATAATTATTTTTAAAAAACTTAAAATATTTAAAAGTTATTTTGTGTGTTTTTAAAAATAATAATAATTATTTATTTAATAAAATAAAAATATATTAAAAATATATCGAATAAATATGATTTTAAAGATAGCATAAAAATAAAAATAAAAAAGACAAAACAAAATTAATCCCAGCCCCTAAATATAAATTTTTGTTTCTGTAAATAGTACATTTATTTGTTAATTACTAACTAAAGTTTGCACTCATACGATAATAGTCAATTCATAAAATAGAGTTTCAATGTCATAAAATATAATAAAGTCAATTTGAAAATTATATTTAAAATCAATTTAAAAAATGCTCTTAAATAGTTTAGGTCAATTTCGTGATAACATTATTTCAAGATAATCATGTCACCATCCTTAGAAAATATTTTTATACAATTATTCAAAGATTAAAATTGTTTGAATAAACACTTTAAAAGATATGTTTAAGCACAACACTTATTAAACATGTATATAAAAGTATATTCCAAGCAAACAAGAATCCAAGGTTGTTACAATAATCTTATTAAAAAAAATTATACCTATGAGTATTATAGTAGCCATGAATAGAATAAAAATAATCCTTAGCTAAGGGCTCATGAAGATGTTAGCTAGTTGGTAGTAGTGTTGGCAAATTTTATGGCTATATCACCTCAAGCTACATGGTCTCAATTGAAATGAAGACCAATCTCTATGTTATTAATTCTTTAGTGTTGAATAAAATTTTTTATCAAATTTATTGCACTTATGCTATCATACTTAAAGAGAAATAAATTAATTCTAAGTCTATAATTTTTATTATTGACTAATCCAAAGTAGTTGTCAGCCACAAAAACTGATAGTGATAGGGTTTTCCTTTATAATGGATAAAGATTAAAACTTATTGAAATAATCATGGCATGAATTGTTAAAAATATCATGTCAATGTTAGGGCATTCCCTGGAAGTGATGTGTTGTATGGCTTGAATACAGTAAAGAGTGTGCAAGGGCCATTACATCAGCGCCTAGGTGCACTATTAAATAAGCAAGGGATCTCACATTATGGACGATGAGGGCAAAAAAGTTAATCCATGAAACTAGAATTAGGTTGGAACTTAGAATATAGGTACTCTTATAAGTAATTAATGAAATTAATAGATTTTATGGTTCATAGGAAGATAAATATTTTATATATTCAAGAAATTAAATGGGTTGGGGAGAAAACTAAAGAGATTGATAATTGAGATTTTAAACTTTGATATTCAAGTGGGTGTTGAATTAGAAATGATGTGGGTATAATTATAGAGAAAAGTTTAAAGGATAATGTTATAAATATTAATTGGATTTGAGGTAGAATTATAGCTTTCAAGATTATTATTGATACTAAGATTATCAATATTATAAGTGTTTATGCTCCTCAAGTAGGTTTGGATGTAAGGTAAAAAGAAAATTTTGGAATAATGTCAGGGTGGTTCATGAGAAATTCCATAGTAGGAACTTGTAAAGAAATTAATATGAAAGATACCTCTTGAAGAAAAGGTATTTATTGGAGAAGATTTAAATGGACATGTTGTTAGAGTGATATAAAACATTAAAAATATTCATGGTGCTATGGATTTGGGGTAACTAATGAAGAATGTAGGATTATATTAGAATTTGGTTTAGTTTATGATTTTATAGTTGCTAATATTTTATTTAGAAAAAGATATGAGCATATTATTACTTATAAGAATGGATCTAGTAAAACACAGATTGATTATTCTCTAATAAGAAAAGTAAATAATTTAGATTGTAAAGATTGTAAGGTTATCCCAAGTTAAAGTTTATGAAACTAGCATCAATTGTTAATTTTATATTTTAAGATGAAGGATTGGAAGATGAAAATTAATCAAACTATTATCCTAAGATTAGATGGGAGCACTTAAAGAACACTAATAAAATATTTTTTATCAATAAGCTACAAGAGCTTATAATTTAAGATGTTCATAATGAAGCTATTGTTATAAGAGAAAAAGTAACAAGTAAATGTGCTTGGAGAATCAAAAGAAAAGCTTCTTTTAATAAAATAGTTAGTGATAAAGGTAAAATGTGTAAGAAAAGATAAACAATAAGAAGCATTTTTTTATAAAACTTAGTTTAGTTGTAAAAACTCAAAACATTGGGAAAGATATAAAGTAGCCCGTCGAGATTCTAAGAAAGTAATATATGATGCAAAAAAATTTAGCTTTTAGTAATTTATATAATAGATTGGATACCAAAGAAGGTGAAAGATGTATATATAAATTAGCCAAGAAAAGAGATAAGATAAATAATGATCTAGTTCAAGTGAGGTATATATAAGATGAAAATCATAAAATACTTTTCTTAGAAAATGATATTGAAAATAGGTGGATGAGTTATTTTGATAAACTTTTCAATGAAGTATCTGAGAATATGATTGATTTTGATAACCTTAATACCCTAAATAAAATATATAATTTTATTCATATTTTCATATTACTAAATTTGAGGTTGGAAAAGCTTCAAAGAAAATGAAGTGTAGAAAAATAATAGGACTTCATGATATTTCAATAGAAGTGTGAAAATATTTGGAGATCAAGAAATTTCTTGGCTTACAAATCTTTTTAATGTTATTTTAAAGACTAAAAAGATGTCAAATGAGTGGAGGAAGAGTTTGTTGCTTCCTATATTTAGAATAAAGGTGATGCGATAATGTACAAATTATAGAGGAATTAAGTTAATGTGTCATACATTAAAATTATTAGAGAGAGTAATTGAATAAAGGTTACGATGTGATACAAAACTTTCTCAAAACTAGTTTGGTTTCAAGCCGAGTAGACCTACTATGGATGTTATACATTTGTTGAGAGGCTTGATGGATAAATATTTAGAAAATAATGATGATAAAGTTCTAAGACTATGAGTTAGAGAAAGAATATGATAAAGTTCCAAGAGAAATTTATTGGAGAGTGCTAGAAAAAGAGAAGTTAATATTTGTCATATTTAAGTTATTGAGAATATGTGTACTAAAGTTGTTACTTGTGTCCAAACACAAGGAGGATTGACAAAATATTTTCCTATGTCAGTTGGATTGCATCAAGGATTGGCTTTAAGCCTTATCGTTTTGCTTTAGTTATGGATGTTCTAAGTCATTTACAAGAAGATGTACTTTGGTGTATGCTTTTGCTGATGATATTCTTTTTGTTGATAAGACTAGAGAGGGAGTCCAAGAGAAACTTGAATTATGGAGGTCAACCTTAAAGTCTAAAGGTTTTTGTTTAAGTAGATCTAAAATTGAATATATGGAGTGTAATTTTAGTTGTAGAAGTTCTAGTGGTAGTGTGCACAAGTCATTAAAAAGAGTGAGTGATTTAGATATTTAGGCTCTATTGTTCGAATGGTGGAGAAATAGATGAAGATGTTATTAGTCAAGTTGGATGATTGAAGTGGAGGATTGCATCTGGGTTGGAGGAATGCATCTGGCCTATTGTGTTATAGAATAGTACTACATAAACTTAAGAGAAAATTTTATAAGATTGTGGTAAGACCTATAATGACTTATGGTGCAGAATGTTGGCTAGTAAAAGAGAAACATAAGAGTAAGTTAAGTGTTGCAAAGTTGAGAATGCTCAAGTGGATGAGTGGCTTTATTTTTAGAGATAAAATATGAAGTGAGTATGTTCCAAAAAATGTTGGAGTAGCTCTAGTGGCAGATAAGATTAGAGAGAGTTGTCTTAGATGGTTTGGCCACATAAAGCATCGATTGTCCGATGATTTGGTTTGGAGAGTAGATGTATTAAATTTTCCTTATGTTAAGAAAGGTAAAAGAAGACCTAAAAAGACTTGGTTAAGTTGTATAAAAATGTTAGTTTATTAACAATAAATGAAAATTTGACACATAATAGGACATAATGGACAAGAAGGGTTCATGTAGCCAACCTTATATAATGAGATAAATCTTATTGTTGTTGTTGTTGTTGTTGTGGATACATATTAAAATCTTATTTTTTATTAGACCATGCTATAAGTGAAAGCTTATTAATTGACATGTACTTGAGGATACTTCTTCAATTAAATTTATACCTTATATAGTCAACATGAAACTACTTTGTGACTGGGCTAAATAGTGTATGGAAGTGCACATATCATTCAAGTAATATAATGATTGGTTGATTATCATTCCCATAATATTCATTTAGAAAATTTTATTAAGTATTAATCCTTTGATAACCTTATTTTGTTTAACCAAATGAAAATTAAAAAAAAAAGTTAAATTAATTAAAAATTTTAAAAGCTAATTTTAAAAATAGGGTTTTATTTAATTTGAGAGAATATACTATGATTTTATAATTAGTTGATTGTTTCTATAGATTTATAACTATAAAGTTATTTATGTAGTTGTCAATTAAGAGCTATTTTATCTTTTCATCATTACCAAAATAAAAAAAATCTAGTCACTATAATTAATTAGTTGTATGTTTATATACTAATCAAAATAAGTGATTGTATTTATATTATCTCTCTAAAGGATTTTTAGTCCCTACATATTTTATGCCTATGTATATTTAAAAGACTTGATTGCTTGTCTCTATTTATTCTTCTAAGAATCTTATGATATCCCTAGATTATACTTAATTTTAAGATTATAATTGCCCAAATCATTACTAAATTAAATACAAGGAGAATGTAAAACAACATGGTCATTCACAACACAAAATATTTACTTTAATCTTCACTACACATTATCAATAGTAAACAATACATGGTTTCATAAATCCAAAGAACAAAACACTTTGCTACTCATTTAAGAAAGAGAGAAGATCATCAATTTATAAATATGGAAGAATATTAGGAATAATCAAATGTGCGAGAAGATAAAATTAGGTAATAATCTTCTAAGTTCTTCTTTGTCTACCCCTTACTTTTTTGTTTGAATCTCCCTCTTGTGAATCTACACTTTCTCCATTCTCCACACTAAATAATACAAAAAGTTCACACTTACTGCACAAAAATACTATCACTTATAGTCTCATTCTCCATGCGACTCTACACTACACTTACACTCAAACACTAAATATAAGACACACACTTACCAAATGAATACTTATATAAAAGAGCTACACCCCTCACTTAGTTATTCTCCACCTCCCCTCCAATAAATTTAAGAGACTACCCTTGAAACACCACAAATCGACCACTGAAACTACTTGAAATTTCATATGTCAAGTATTAGCATCATTGTGTTAGACTACAACACTTAGGAACTAATCTCTCTATCTTTTTACTTAAATAAAACTGTTCTGGCACTATGATGCTAATATTTCAAAGCTAAAGTGGTATGCTTTCTATCTTTATATTAAAATATAAAGTATTTTGGTGTCATAGTGCTAGTTCTTTAGTGCCAAGGAACAGTGTACACTATCATAAGGCATTTCTTAGGCTACTTTAAGCTTCTTCAAGTTCCATAACATTGCTTTTTTGTAGCACCATGGTGCTGGGGTTATTTTCTTGAGGTCCAAATCTATGTAAATACAACACCTTCGTGTAATTCATTTAGTGCCTATTTCTACACCAAAATTTTTCAGATATAATGATATATTATACAACACTTAGGTGTTGTTCTTAAAACTTTATTATTATTATTTTTTTTTGCTTCATATGAGAAATTCCTAATAAAAATAGTCATAACTAAATATTAATTAAGAAATAAATATACATATTAAAATACATAAAATTCACTGAGTTATTATGCTAATCAAATTCCTCTAAACATAAACTATTACTCATTTTCAAGTAATCCTATATGTTTTCATGAATTTTTAAACTTGTTTGATTACAAATATTTTAAAATTTAAAATTAATAATAATAAATTTTAATTGAATCATAATCTTTCATGTTTCATTTTTAAATATAAAAATTTACTAAACTATAATTGCCTAAATTCATACATAAACTAATATTTCATTTTATTTATGATTCTTCTATGCTCAATATTAACATAGGTAATTCCCTTGAATTTTAGCCAAATGATTGATATAAATAATTATGAAATTTTATTTGAATAATCACAATGTGATTTTTCTCTCTTAAATCAACACATTTAGTTTAAGTTAATAAATTTATTGATTTACTCAAATTATAAGAGAATTTCAAGTACTATTAATATGATACTTATTCTCAACTATTTTCTTCTCTCTATATATATATATATATATATATATATATATATATATATATATATATATATATATATATATAAAGATCTCCTTATTGGCCAAATATTTTTTATTATTAATTTTTATAATTTTCTATTCTCCTTGTTTATCTAATGCTAATTCATATGAATTATTAATATTCAGTCTATGTGTTGAATCCAAATTTGTTTGTTGACTGAGATAGAACCTTATGAGATACTTGAGAAAGACGATTAGATAAAATATGATAAATAGAAAACAAAAAGAAAAAGTGCAAAAATATATTGAATTTTATTCCTTTCTGAATCTGCTATAAAGATTGTAAGAAAAAGAGAAGAGGAAAAAGTCCCTACTTCCCTTAAGAAAAGGTGCCCGCCTTTTATAATTTTGAGATGGTCTTTATATTTGATACGTAAATATAAGGAAAGTTAGGTATAAACATAAGCTCATCTTAGCTTGAGGATAGCTATATCCTTAGTCACCTCTCTAACATTCTCAATTGGCATTAACTTTGTAGATATGATGTAGTGCCATGCCTTTGCATTAGCTGACATACTAGTAGCAGATTAGTTTATTTGTTTTTCTCCTCCATCTTTTCACTTATGCATGTGATTTCTTAATAAGGAACCTAATAATTTCATCAAAATTAGGGTGACCATTGTAGTAGGTAGTGTATTAATAATTATCAATATCATTTAGTCTAAAAATATAATTAATAATAATACTATCAAAATTTATCCATTTTTTGCTCATAAAAACTTTAAAATCATAGTGGTCATCAGGATTAGCTTAAAACCCTCTAATTACAAGAACTATACATGATTGAGCTTCATATGCTAACTTCTTCTAACCTCTTTGTGTAATAGTGTTATCAATTTCCCCCACCCTCTCACCCCCTAAGAACTAAAAAATCTCTTCTCGTGAGTAAGATGTTTATGGATCATGGCAGTGGTGTACCTATCTTTTGCATCTACACTAACAAATTTCCTACTGTCATATGATGCAACCTTTATTTCTCTTAACAAAAACCTCAATTAGCATCTTAGCATGAAAAGGTTATAAGAAATGGCTAGAAACTCTAGGGATTTATTAATAAACTTTAGTAGTGTAGTGGCACTAGACTTGTAGTGCCTAAATGTTATCCTTACTATCTTACATTCTAAAATGCAGGGCCATGGAACTAACCGATAGTGCCTAAGTACTGGTCAAACAATCAAAATGATCTAAATTTAAATCAAAAGGAAATATATGCATCATTAAATATGAACAAACATTCATAATTAGAGTATAAAAAGTAATATTAACCATTGAATATATTTATATAGTGCAATGGCACTAGTCAACGACGCCTAGGTGGTCTACCTAAGTTTTGTCCTTATACTAATAATTATGTTTGTTGGTTGCCTCAGAGTTGAATTGTCTATTGGCTTGCACTATGGTGTTGGACAATCTAGTGCTATGGTGAAAATTTTTCATAATATATGCAATTTAAAATTACTTCTACAATAACATGTCATAGCACTATAGCACTCTAGGTGCTACAAATACATTTAGAGAAATTTATAAGTTTTTCAAATATTATAGAACAAATATTTAAATATAATATATAAAAAATAGATATACCTTGGGTTGTCTTTCAAGAAGCACTTAGTTTATAGTCTTCAGCTTGACTAAGTCATATCTCACTCACTTCAATAAAAATGAAGCTAATCTATTTAGATTAGTTTATTAGTTTTTCTCCTCCATCTTTTCACTTATGCATGTGATTTATTAATCAGGAACCTAATAATTTCATCAAAATTAGGGTGACCATTATAGTAGGTAGTGTATTAATAATTATCTATATCATTTAGTCTAAAAAATATAATTAATAATAGCATTACCAAAATTTATCCATTTTTTGCTCATAAAAACTTTAAAATCGTAGTGGTCATCAGGATTAGCTTAAAACCCTCTAATTACAAGAACTATACATGATTGAGCTTCATATTCTAACTTCTTCTAACCTCTTTATGTATAGTGTTATCAATTTCTCCCACCCTCTCACCCCCTAAGAACTAAATAATCTCTTCTTGTGAGTAAGATGTTTATGGATCATGGCAGTGGTGTACCTATCTTTTTCATCTACACTAATAAATTGCCTATAGTCATATGATGCAACCTTTCTTTCTCTTAACAAAACCTCGATCAACATCTTAGCAAAAAAAGGTTATAAGAAATGGCTAGAAATTTTAGGGCTTTATTAATATACTTTTGTAGTGTAGTGGCACTAGACTTGTAGTGCCTAAATGTTATCCTTACTATCTTACATTCTAAAGTGTAGGGCTATGGAACTAACTAATGGTGCCTAAGTACTGGTCAAACAATCAAAATGATCTAAATTTAAATCAAAAGGCAATATATGCATCATTAAATATGAACAAACATTCCTAATTATAGTATAAAAAGTAATATTAACCATTCAATATATTTATATAGTGCAATGGCGCTAGTCAACGACGCCTAGGCTATCTACCTAAGTTTTGTCCTTATACTAATAATTATGTTTGTTGGTTGCCTTAGAGTTGAACTATCCATTGACTTGCACTATGGTGTTGGACAATGTAGTGCTACGGTGAAAATTTTCCATAATATATGCAATTTAAAATTACTTCTACAATGACATGTCATAGAACTGTGGCACTCTAGGCGCTACAAATACATTTAAAGAAATTTATAAGTTTTTCAAATATTATAGAATAAATATTTAGATATAATATATAAAAATAGATATACCTTGGGTTGTCTTTCAAGAAGCACTTGGTTTATAGTCTTCAGCTTGACTAAGTCATATCTTAGTCACTTCAATAAAAATGAAGCTAATCATGGCAATGGTGTACCTATCTTTTGCATCTACACTAAAAAATTGCCTACAGTTGTATGATGCAACCTTTCTTTCTCTTAATAGAAACCTCGATCAACATCTTAGCAAGAAAAGGTTATAAGACATGGCTAGAAACTCTAGGGCTTTATTAATAAACTTTTGTAGTGTAGTGGCACTAGACCTGTAGTGCCTAAATGTTATCCTTACTATCTTACATTCTAAAGTGTATGGCTATGGAACTAACCGATGGTGCCTAAGTACTGGTCAAACAATCAAAATGATCTAAATTTAAATCAAAAGGCAATATCTTCATCATTAAATATGAACAAACATTCATAATTATAGTATAAAAAGTAATATTAACCATTGAATATATTTATATAGTGCAATGGCACTAGTCAACGGCACCTAGGTGGTCTACCTAAGTTTTGTCCTTATACTAATAATTATGTTTGTTGGTTGCCTCAGAGTTGAACTATCCATTGACTTGCACTATGGTGTTGGACAATGTAGTGCTATGGTGAAATTTTTTCATAATATATGCAATTTAGGGTTTAGTCTACAATAACATGTCATAGCACCGTGGCACTCTAGGCACTACAAATACATTTAAACAAATTTATAAGTTTTTCAAATATTATAGAACAAATATTTAAATATAATATATAACAAATAGATATACCTTGGGTCATCTTTCAAGAAGCACTTTCAGTACTCAAATAAAAAATGAAGCTAAACAATTCTTTAAATTGATTTACGCACCCCCCCCGCAAAGAATAGATATAATACAAATATACATTGGGTTGTCTTTGCAATTTAAAAATATATGCAATTTAAAATTACTTCTACAATGACATGTCATAGCACCGTGGCACTCTAGGGGCTACAAATACATTTAAAGAAATTTACAAGTTTTTCAAATATTATAGAACAAATATTTAAAAATAATATATAAAAATTGATATACCTTGGGTTGTCTTTCAAGAAGAACTTGGTTTATAGTCTTCAGCTTGACTAAGTCATATCTTAATCACTTCAATAAAAATGAAGCTAATCAATTCTTTAAAAATGAAGCTAATCATGGCAGTGGTATAACTTTCTTTTGCATCTACACTAATAAATTTCCTGTAGTCGTTTGATGCAACCTTTCTTTCTCTTAATAGAAGCCTCGATCAGCATCTTAGCAAGAAAAGGTTATAAGAAATGGCTAGAAACTCTAAGGTTTTATTAATAAACTTTTGTAGTGTAGTGGCACTAGACCTATAGTGCCTAAATGTTATCCTTACTACCTTACATTCTAAAGTGTAGGGCTATGGAACTAACCGATGGTGCCTAAGTATTGGTCAAACAATCAAAATGATCTAAATTTAAATTAGAAGGCAATATTTGCATCATTAAATGTGAACAAACATTCATAATTATTGTATAAAAAGTAATATTAACCATTGAATATATTTATATAGTGCAATCGCACTAGTCAATGATGCCTAGGCGGTCTACCTAAGTTTTGTCCTTATACTAATAATTATGTTTGTTGGTTGCCTTAGAGTTGAACTATCCATTGACTTGCACTATGATGTTGGACAATGTAGTGCTATGGTGAAATTTTTTCATAATATATGCAATTTAAAATTACTTCTACAATAGCATGTCATAGCACCGTGGCACAGGCACTACAAATACATTTAAAGAAATTTATAAGTTTTTCAAATATTATAGAATAAATATTTAAATATAATATATAACAAATAGATATACCTTGGGTCATCTTTCAAGAAGCACTTGGCTCAGTCACTTCAATAAAAATGAAGCTAAACAATTCTTTAAATTGATTTACGCACCTCAAGAAGCACTTGATTTATAATCTTCAATTTTACCAAGGGTCTCCAATTAGGCTAATTGCATCACTTTACCTAACATAACACATTTGACCCTTTAGGTTACCTTGTCCTAAACACAAATCGAAAGCCAAATTTATTCTAACATATCAACTCCCCAAGACTTCCAAAAAAACTAACTGCACTCAATTGAAGCTTAGTTATAGCCCATTTTGACTAATTAGCTCGCTTAGCCCAACATACCCCAATTAGGGATTAATGGGCAAAACCTAAATTAAATCAAAACTATTTGAAATTGATCATGCCTAAAGCCTTATAAACCTTAATCCAACTTTTTGAGGCTCAATTGAAGTTTAATTTGGTCAATGGGTCCACTTAACGTAATTTAACTTAATTGAACCATAGGACCAAAATCAAATTAAATACAATTCAAGCCAAATTAGAACAATTCTAAACCTTAGAATCATCACACAAATATAATTGAACATGACCCAAGCCCAATTTGGAAAATTTGCACACTTAACCAAAATAAACCTACTTAGACCACATTGAGTTAAAATTAATTTGAATTCAAATTGGACCAAGCTAACACTTCTAGACAAATCATACTCAATTAAGACTTAATATGGCTTATTAGTTCATTTGATCCAAATTGACCAAAATGAAGGAGATTGAGCCAAACCTATTAAATCATGTCTAAGTCCAAGGATCTTCTCAAGTGAGCTTGACCTAAGATGAACCTAGTTCAACCCACCCAAGGTACCATGATTCCATGTAAAGACAAAAAACCAAAATTAGCAAACCTCCCTTCACCTTGGGCAGTCACCTTTACTTCTCTTAAGATCATCCCAGTTGATCCAACTTGCCCTAATGCTAGTTTGTCCAGTCATTGATCCAAACAAGATATGGCCATAAAGAGACATTCCTTGGTTCACCTCCCATAGCTTATCCATCTCACCCTCTACCCCAATACTTGGCTAGGATGTAGGGAACCTTCACCTCATCAGTGTAAGCCATTTTCAAGTCAAGTCTCTTCACCACCTCTCAATGGTTGAACCTAACCAAATGAATGGTTCACATAAGGAGCTCCATACAATTCAAATTAAAAAAGCTTTAATCACTCAACACACCCACCATAACTACAAAGAGAGTTCCTTAAGCTCCCCAACTTCCTCTTGCACTAGAGCCCTAGCTACCATCAACACCACTCAAAGTTGGATGTTTGAAAACCCCTCCATAATTCCAAGCCACTAATCCTTCAAATCAATACACCCCATACCTTATCCCCCTCACACATTCCCCAACCTCAAGCAAACTCAAACAAATTGAGCCCACCCGATTTAAGCTCAACAAGGTAGAGAACACCAAGCTCATGTGACTTATGGTGGCACATTAAAGTCAAATGAGGATTTTCATAATATAGTTTCGCCTCTTCAAGGTAGTTTTGCATATGATCATGTAGCTCCATAATTTTTCTCAAAATTTTTATCTAGGCTTATGTTTTAGGATTTATTATATAATTAGGGTTAATGTAAATGATAACTTAATTAATACAATTTAAAATCATAAAATTATAAAATTGAATAGAGAGAACCATATAAAAAGCCAAACACAATTAATCATCTTGAATTGTATTAATCACTTTAAATAGGCCTAATTACATATCCAAATATAAATTGTAAATTTTATAATTTAATAAACTAAGTTTAAATGGTTTCATGATCCTTTGATTAATCTTGAGGCTACTGAAAATCGATTGAAATATTTTTCATGATAATTTTAATATAAAATAATATATTTTGAAATTTATACATAAATAATCATTTAAATAATAATTAAAATTTATAAAATTATATAAATTATTGAAATTAACTTTTACAATATTCAAAGTATTCCTTTATTATCTCTAATAAAAAAAATATTTTTGCATATTTATGAGATTATTTTAATATTATTCATATGCTTTTAAGAAATAATCAACTAAATTAATTATTTATTAAATATTAAATAATCTCAAAATTCCCCAAATACTTATGGAATGTTCTTGATGTCTCCCACAACCTTGGAAATGATTCCATGAAATTAGGAGTTGATTAAGTTTATTCAATCTAATTTAGATGAAGATGTATTTACTTTAATATAAAAATTACATTAATAACAAATTATCTTAGGCAACTTAACAATAAATAAAATAAAATATAAAAATACTAAATTTTCGTTGTTGACTTATATTGATAGAAGAAACATAAGAAAAATGAAACCCACTTTATTTAAATATTAAAATAATTAAATAAATTATAAAAAAATCTATTTAAACACTTAATTAACTAAAATCATTAATCAAATTAACTAAAATCAATAATATTTATTTGGCTTGTAACTTTAAAGTGAACTTTCATCCTTTGGTGGGGTGTTCATCCTTTTAGGACTTGGGTATAAAGAATAATGGGCACTATCCCAACTGTAGCCCACTACTACTTACACTTCAAAACATTAAATTCAACTCAAACCTAAATAAAATAATAACTTAAAATATATATTTAATTTATTAATCACTTAAATTAAAACCACCAAATGAAAAGGAATTAAATTTCATTGTAAAATTATACTTCAAATATTAAGATCTAGATTTACCATACCACACGAGCTTTTGAACACACTTTTGATTGCTAGGCCACATATCCTAGACTTATTTTAGGTCAGTGCTTGATTGTGGTGTATTAATTTTTCATATTTTATGATGTACTATTTAGACTAGATGTTATGATTATTTGCATGTAGATTAGATGTTAAGGCATTTTTTATTAGACTAACATTATCTTCTATAGAATGTTATGCTTATAAAAGAGAGTTGTTATATTAGTTTAAAACTAATAAGTTTTCTTGTAGGTGTTATTTTCTTAATCACCTAAGCATAGTCCATTAAGACAAGTGGGCTTGGTAGAATTTTAACTACTTGTATGCATATGTGTTCTAGCTAACCTATGTTTGCAAGTTTAGGTAGAATTTTATTTTAGAATTTTTTATATAATTTGTAAGTAGAACTAAGTTAGAACAATAGGAACTAAGATGAGATGCAATTAGATGGCACAAACTTGAGAGGGCTATGAAGCTTGATGTTTCCATATTGTAAATATGATGACATGAAGTCCCCTATAGACTATTATTGACTTAGTTCTAGACCAAAATGTATCAAGGTGGCCCTTAGTTGGCCATTTACTTTCTCTTTTAGGGTATATGGTAACTAAGCCACACCAACCTCTTTAAATTATTTAGCTTATTTAATGTTGTGCTTACTTTATTATATGCACTAGAATTTACATAATTTTTAGGTTTCTCTTTCTAAAATTGTTAGTTTGTGTATTTGTTTGGACTGCTCACTAAGCTCTTTAAAAAAATTAATTTTTCTACTTAGTTAAAATTATTCAACTCAAATTGAAATAATAACTAATAACTTTACTTAGTAAAAGCCTTAAACATAAACATTAATAATATATTAGATTTTATGAATCATAATGCATATTATCTTTAGCTTAAATTATGCCCTTCTCTTATTATAGATAAGAGACATTTGTGTAGTGAGGATAGACACTCTCTTGAGAAAGTATATCTTCTAAATTATGATTATCCTATTAACCACTTACTTTTTACATGCTTATAGCCATAATTGCATACCTGAGCCTCAAATAAATTTGGTGTTTAAAACACATATAAAAGTTAATAAAATATTACATTAGTTAGGGACATTTATATAGTATGATCTAAGGGTTTAAGGAGTGATTTTATGTTCTTAGATTTCATTCTTAATTAATAGCAGTCTAGCCATCTTTCATTTCATAGGATTAGTCATATGGTTTTAAATCATAGTGGTGTTAGCTGACAATTTATACAATTAAGCAATAATTCTAGAAGAATTAGGATAAATTATTCATTAGTAGGAGTGAGCCAATATATCCCAATTTTCTCTCATTAGACTTGGTTGAGCTTCTAACTTGTGCTAAAACCACCTTAAGTTTTAGGGTCTCTGGAAATCTATTTCTCTTCTACTATAAGTATAAGCTCTCACCATTAAAGAATTCTTACAGACTTATACTATTATTAAGATATAAGCCCTAACATTCTAATAATATGTCAATTCAAAATAAAAATATATATAAATCTTAATTTTAAAATAATAAATTCTAACCATCTTAACTATGAGGGCTTGTCATTAAAGGGAACTTGCAATGTAAGTAAAATAAAACTTATCTTAGTTCATCCATGTAAGGTAGTGAAAAAAAATCTTTAGTACAAGTAGACCCATTAACTTTAATAGTTTATATTAAGTGACTAAAGTCATTGTAGGGTGATGTTTCTACCATTCAAAGTAGCATTTTATTTATTAATGTTGTATTTAATCACCTAAATAATGACCCAAGATCTATATAGTGTCCTCACATTTCTAATCACCATATATTTTTTTGGTAACTCCACTAGAAAAATATTTTCTCTCTATTTTTAAGTTATCTTTTGTCTCCATACATTAGTATTAAACTTATACCACTCATAAGCTTACATTATCATTTTTTTATTGGTTATCATGCTCTTTTCTATTTTGGGCAAAGTTCTTAACATTCTTAACTTTTGTTCTAGAACCTCTTATTTTCCACTAGCTAATGAGTAGGTTCTAAATCCTCCTTTGGATGCTTGAATGGGTCCCACTTTCCTTAGTTTAGACAAAGTTCAAATCTTTACCTAATAATTCAAAATCAAATAAATTACTTCATTGATGAATTGATCTCAATTTATACACATAATTTATCTTCTACAAATTCAAATAATTTAATCAATATCTTTGACTCTTCAAAATCTTAAAATTTTGAACCTACTATCATATTCAAATTTTGCAAGTTTGGTTCCAAAATTTCTTCAACCCTAGTCAAAACTTCTAAACCTACTATTTGGTAAGGTTCTTATACAAAGTCTCTCCAAAATAAATCATTTGAACCCCATATATCATAACAAAAATTGAAAAGTGTAGAACCAAATTCAACAAAAAAAAAACATCAAGAATTAGATCAAAGTTTTGATAGCATGATTGTTAATAAAATATAGGAAGATGTCTTCTAGAAAGCTTATTTTCTCCTTTATGGTTGGAGTAAATTTATCCCTAAACTAGGCCCATTTAGTTAATAACTCAATCATCAAATTTGACATGGGATTTGGGGATCTGAGGATGACTTAAGATGGGCTTGCCTTTATAGTAGTGGATCACTAGGATGTAGTTAATATGAAACCCATTTTATAGTTTAACTTGAAATTAGAAGTAGATTTATTCTCTTTGAAAAATAATACAATAGGGGTTCCCATAATTTGACTTCTTATTCATACCATTGTTATCTCTAAGGTCAGTATAGCTAAGATAATACTAGTGGAACCCCATCATCTAAGGGAAAGGTTAAATTTGAGCTGTTGGTTGCAATACCTACTTGGAGGTAGGTTCATCCTTCTAGCTTGCTCATCTCACTAAGACTCAGAGGAGGAATAACAATAAAAAAAACTTAAGAAGAAGTATGAGAAGATGTTTAGGGAGGTTAAGACCTCATCTCATGCAATAGAGGATGGTTATTTTCTTAATATCTCTCTTCTCCATGGGGCAGTATGTTTCATTCTCTCTTTACTTCTAAGGGAAAGAAGAATGTATGCCACATAGCCTCATCACCCCCACTTTCATTTAAACATAAGATACTAGTTAAATAGAGGAGAAAAGCCCCTATACTGGAACAAGGTCTATTTTTAGGTGGATAGGTGAAAAGGATAGATGTCTTGGGGAGCATTACCAGGAGCTTAAGAGGAGTTATTTTGAAAATGATTAGAGATAGAACCATACATGAGGAGGCCATGGAGACCAAGGTACCATGCATGTAGATAGAAAAGATAGGAGGAGTTTTGCTTGATAATTTGTAGCCTCTACTCTAATGAATAAACACTATGGCTCACATTGACTTGAGCATATGGGGGAGTCAAATGGGATTGTTCATATTGGATTTGATTATGTGAGGTAGATTCTTGTGGAGCTATGATCGAAGTGATTGTCATAGCTCTAGCCTAGTTTCTAGCATCAGAGGTGCAATAAAAATATCAAAAGTAGTCTAAAGAGGAACAAACTCCAAGTTTAGTGATCAAACTACTCCTTGTGGGCTACCCCTCTTCATCTCACATTGATGGACCAAGAACAATCACCCTATTTGGCCTACTATTATAATAGTGGAGAAGAGGGCATGGTAGCTAAAAAGTGTAGTTGTAGCATTATCACAATCATTAAACATGTAGTAAGAGAAGAACGAGAATCAACCCATGTATATAAAGTTGAAATAAATTAGAGAGCAAGAAACATGAAATGAAGAGAAGATGGAGAAAAATGACTTAGGGAGGCATATTGATCACCCTAAATATTTCTTAGTAAATTCTAAGTAGATAAATGATCACTCCATTGAGGAGATTCTACATTTTTTTGGACTGGAATTAGGTAGATAATATGGGTTGATTATTAAGATTAGAACCATGGGATGACAAACTTTGACTATGATTGTGATTACTTATTAGATCTACTTACAAAGATTTATGTGATTGAGATTTGGGCATCATCATATAGAGCAGCATTAAGTAGCAAATCTATAGTATGTTGTAGTTGAGGATGGTGAGACACTAGACTTGACCCTCAATAATTGCTACATTTTTTGACACAAAAGGATGACCCATTTGGTCATGTGGAAAGGAGAGTAAAGGAGCTCATGTCAATAGTATTGGATCTCCAAGGATATGCACCTATACCAGTTTACACAGTAAGATAGGTAGACCATAGCTAGTGAATTTAATTTGAGATAAATAAGTGCACTATGGTACTATATAAGGATTTATTCAATTTGCATAGAAAAGATATAGAAAGTACAACATTGTAGAAAGAGATATTAAGTTGTTAGTAGTACAATAGGTTAAAGAGACATTAGTGCAAACCTAAGGACCTCGTTAGTTCCAAAGGGTATGCCTTACCTGGAGGATTTAATGCAATCTAATACCTCAACAAATTTGTAGAACCATCTTTTAAGGTGTTTGATGATAGTAAGATCCCAAGATAGCACATAACACATTTTAGATCTAGTTTTTGTGACAAAGGGGTAGCAATGCACTACTATTATGACTGAGTAGCTTATCTAGAGTAGCATTTGATTTGTATGCTAAGATGTCCAATAGTTCAATAAAAACCTTCGTAGAATTAGAATAATTATTTACTAGAAGATTCATGGGCACAACAAAGGGTTATAATAAGAGATTTGTTTATATAGAAGAAGAAACCAAATGAGTCTTTAGTGGACTATATCCTTAGATAAAGGAATCTTAATATAAAGTTTGAGCCCTAGCTTTATGAGTAGTATTCCAATGAGATCTTGTTCAAGAATATTCATGGGCATGTGCCATTCATGCTCAAAGGTTTCACAATTAAGACTTTATGAAGCTCATCAGTAAATATAACAACCTTCAAGAAAAGACAAAATAACTATCATTCTTGGATCAGTCATGTAAGCCCAAGCTTTAAAAGGTGTTTGAAAATAGATTTGGAGTCAAGTTTGTAGTACATAGAGAAAAGCAACCAATGATGGTTCAATTAGAGAGACCTAGATCATAGTAGCCTCCACTTTCACCTCCACCTCCATAGTAATAGCAACATCAGTATCCATTCTAACTAGATAGCAATCCTCTTACCCTCATTGATAAGTTAAATAAATCTTATTCCTTTAGATGAGGTGATCAAAAAGATTTCAAAAATTTAATGAAGAAGTTAGACATTCATTTACCTGTGCTCAACAAACTATAAGAAGTTGGCAAAAGTGAGTATCCTAACTATAGCCCCACCATTGACTAAGTAGAAGATTACATCACTTTTAAATATTGACTACAAATTGTATGTCTAAATATACAAATGAGATATAATAGGCTTCATAGCAAGCCATCATCAAAATAAGACTGAAGAATCACTCTCTTAGTGTAGAGGTTATTAAGAAAATCAACTACAAAGAACCAAAAGCCAAGAAGAATGAGGGATCCTTGGGATTGGAAACTCACTGGCTTACAAAGAAAGAAGGGAACTATCTAAAAGCCCTAATTTAGATGATGAGCCATATTATGCTAGTGAAGAAGAAGACAAGAAAGTATGTGAATCTTACCAATGCATTCTCCATGAAGACAATAAAGGGTTTACCACTGCATATGTTCAAAATCTCACACTTGGAATCATACAAAGGTTGAACGGACTTGATTGGTCATACAATATATTTTTAGTCAACAAAATTGCTATTAGATTTAGATGATGTAATAAAGTATCACCTTCTCTTTACCACCTTCAAAGAGTCAATCCTAGATAGTTCTCATGTCTCCCAAATAAGGGTCATTACCTCATTTTCCAATTTTAAAAGAATATTCACCATACAATTTGTCAGCGCATAGAAGCCCTGAAATTTTCTCAGGCTCTTCTACAAATAAAATAAGAACATGAAGAATCTTTAAAGAAGTTCTTCACTCACTTTCAATAAGAGATACTCAAGTTTAAATATTTGGAACCTATGATTTCCCAAGCTACACTTGCTTAAGGCTTAAGGGAAGGACCCCTTAGATACGCCTTGGACTTTAATAAACCAAAACACTTAAGATCAAGAAAGATCCAAAGGCCTGGGAGAATGAAGAATCCTCAAGATCGGCAAATCATTAAGCTCACCAAGCAATAAAGGAACTATATGAAAGCCTTAGTCCAGATGGTGAGTCATATTATGCTAGTCAAGAAGAAGACAAGTAGGGGAAGTAGGCGAATCCAACCAATGCCTTCTCTATGAAGATCTTGAAGGCTCAACCTCCACACAATTTTAAAATCACACACTTGGAATTATATAAAGGTTGAACAGACCCAACTGACCATATACCATATTTTTAGTCAACAACATTACTATTGGATTTGGATGATGTAATGAAGTTCTCATCCTTTTTTTACTATCTTGAAAAGTTAGTCCTCAGATTGTTCTCAAATATCTCTTAATAGGGGTCATTTCTTCATCACTTTTTTTTACACTTTACCATAATTAACAAGAACATAGAGAATCTTTAATCAGAAACTTTAGTAAGAGATAGTGGAGATTAAAGATTTGGAACCTGTGGTAGCCCAAGCTACACTCGCTCAACCCTTTAAATGTGACCTTAGACTTCAAAAACCCAAAATACTCACCAAATTTCTTAAGTTGATGAACAACTATGTGAACATTGAGGAGTTGTTGATCTCACTTTTGGAGTGAGGTTGACTACCCTCATCCTAGACATAGAATTCTTCTAGACACTAAGACTTTCTTAATGTTATGACACATCTAGTGATTAAGGGAGCACCAAACCCGAGCCTAGAGACTCATAGGGAACAACCCTAGGACTAAAACTTACCTTAGGAGAAGTGAAGCCTCACCTACCCTTGGACTCAACTAAAAGTTTATGGTCAACTAACTAATCTAAACTAAACCAAATGATTGATCCAAGCTCCAAACCAAAATAGTAATCCAATTTAGGCTCAATTTGATCCATCTTGGTTTAACTTGGCTAAAGAGGGTAAAGTGACTCCACCTAACCTCTTTGAGCTTAGCAAGACCAAATCTAATACCAAACTACCATGATTAAAACCTAATCTACCCAAACTCATTTGAATCCAATTGAACTTGATTGAATCTTATTCAAACTCTAAGCCAAACCAACATGGGTTTTAACTCAAGTTAACCTATTTGAACTTCATAAGATCAATATCCTATTCAACTGAAGCCAATTAAACCTAACCTAAACATCTTGAACATTTTAAACACTCAATTGAGCATCAAAACTTATCTGAATCAATTCAATTAAACTAATCAACCTAATTCAATCAAGCCACTTGACCCAAGTTGACCTAAATAGCCCAAATGGATCAAATTTTAATCAAACTTTAATTGGACTAAATAAAGTTAATTATTTCATTCTTTAATGATTATGAATCATCATTGATCACTCAATTATATTTCATTGAGCTAAGCCAAGCCAATTTGGCCTCTTAACTCAAGTTAACCCAATTTGACCTAAGGAACCAAATTTGACTAAATCTTGCCCTAACATAAATTGATTACAACCAATGACTTTTATCCATCTCCAATTGATTATTGAATATGATCCAACCACCAATTGAAAGAAATTTGGTCAAACCAAGTAATTGACCCATTTGATCCAATTTGACCTAAATGATCAAATTGAGCCAAATCACTTTCTAATCCAAATCAATTCAAACCAAAACCTCCAACCAATCTCGAATGACCAATTGAACATGTGCTAACTGCTCACCCAAACCAATTTGGCCAATTTGACCAAATTAGTCAACTTAGCCCATTTGGCCCAAATGAACTAACATGAACCAAATCAAATCCAAATCCAGATCAAATTAGACCAAACCAATTGTACAAACTCATTCCAAATGACCAATGGAACATAACATGAGTCCCCTCTTGGCCCAATTTGATCAAATGGCCAACCTAGTCCAAACAAACCCACTTTGACCTATATGGATAAAATTGAGCCAAACCCAATCAAACTTGGCATGACTCACCCTTAGATCCCCATCAATCTACCCAAGTGGACCCAACCCATGGTGAAGCCAAGTTTGGTTAGCCCAATTGATGCAATCCTTCCAAATAGAACAAAATCCCAATTTGGAAGGGCTCTCCACTCCTCCTACCCTTGGCAGCCACCTTTGGCCTTCTTCAGGCATATGACCATTGATCCAACCTAACCCAAAGCTATTGAATTAGTCCATGGCTAAGAGGGTAGCCTTACCCTTGGCTAGCCATTGGTCCACCTAAGGATGAGTATACACTCCATGATAGCCCATTAAACTCACTTGGCCACTCAAGCTCCTCCATCTCATCAGTCCACTACCACCCTTGGGCAACAACTCTGGTCGGACAATTGCCAAAAGCCTAAACCAATCTTGAGCCTTGGTTCAGCTGGGGAGGAGAGTATACTCCTTCCCAACTATTCAAACTTCACATGGACCTTCCTCAGATGATTTTGCATAATCCCAAAGTTTCTACCGAGCTCCCTGTGCACCCGATCATCGACGAGACCAAGCTCCACCCACACTAGAGAGCTTATCCGTCCAACCTCACCAAATCTCCACCAAAACAAAATTAACTTTCTCACACCTTCACCACTCTCCAGTGAGGTGAAACAAATTGATTCCTAATTAATTTGAGCATCAAAAGCCACTCCAAGACCAACTCTGGTGAGCTTCGTGATGGTGTTTGGTCCACATAGCGATCGACGGGGAGGAAGCTTGTAGTCTTCTCAACATGGCTTTGTCTCTTCAAGAAGAAGCTACCCCAATTGTTGGACTGCTAGTCTTGAGCTCCAGCTAGGTAAAATCTAACAAACTATAGAAAATCATAGGATTGTTGGTCCCTTTAAAAAGAAATTTCATTCTTATGTGATTTCCATCATAAGATCCCCTTAGATCTCCTTCTTGATCATTTTGGAGTCAAATTCATTAAATGAGCTCTGGTGAGCTCGAATTGAGCAGTGGAAGGCAGGCGATGTTTGTCTTTCGGCACTCTCGGGATGAGGGATCATCAGTCATCCATTTCAAGTGATTAAAATCGATGACCATGATTAATCATATTAGATTTTTTATTTAATCCATTTAGAATCATGGAATTAATGCTAGCCATTCAATCTAAATGGTTGAGATGAAACAACATTCTCCATCATTGAGTCAACTATCACGTTAGACGGTTTAAGTACCCAATCTCATGGTGCCATCAAAAGCGCTACAACATCAATGTCCGCATGGTGTCGATTATGTAAATGAGTTAATTAAGCTCAAAAATATAATTAATTAGCCTAAACTTAAAAAATTCATAACTAATTGTTGAAAAATTCAAAAATACAAATAAACTCATTTTTGTAGAGGGTAAACATAGGAGAATATAGGAAAAAAATATTTAGGTTTTATCTAGCGAATAGTGATGAATTAGAATTTAAAATATTCACTAATTATCTTAATTAAGCCATAATCACTTGGCCAATTAATCTAAGATTTGGCATGACAATTACATGAGATGTCTCCTTGTTCCCATAATTTTCTTGGATTTATTTGCCAAGTGTATTAGAGATTTCATAATTTCAAACTCTAATTATCTATTTTAAGCAAGTTAGTAATTAAATTAATAAAATAATGAAATTAATTAAGGAAGTTTAATTAAACAACATAACAGTAAGAATGACCAAGAGAAAAATTAGGACCTCTTCTAATTGCTTTAATCAAGTTCATTATTAAACCCCTTTAATTAAATAACTAAATAATTAAATAATTAAATAAAATTAACAGAAATAAAAATAATGAAAGTGAAAATTTATTTAATACAGTTAGAAAGATTGATTTAATTAATATGTGCTTAGTTAATATAGGGCCAAAATGAAATTATAATTTTCCATAGGTTTGGAAAATCATGAAAGTAACTAATTCAATCCTCTTAATTTAATTAAGCACTTAAGCATGGGCCTAGTTGCATTAGAATCCTTAGGACATTGCTCATTTTATTTTCAATTGCATCATCATAATTCATAGGCCTTTGCTTAATAGTTAATTAAATTAAGAGACTTTTGGGAGGGTAATTAAGTGATTTATTAATAAACCAAACCTAATCAAACTCTAAAATGCATTTAACCTCTCTTTTAATTTGTTAATTAACCAACAAGGGTGTGGGTTATAATTAAATTCTTGTTTCTCCTTTTTAGGTTTAAATAATCCAAAACATAAAATCAAATCTAAAGAAGCTTTGATTAAGTTTAAGGAACATTTATTTAGTATGATTCCCCTTAAGTCTTAATGAAGTTAAGTATGTCAATTGATAATGGATAATCACTTTGTTTCAATTACCATAAATATGCATGTTATATGTTTTATATATTCATGTTTTAAATTAAAAAGAATATGTTGCATTCAATTGCATTAGTTGGATAAACATAAATATATGGTGTGGCTATTATCACTAATAAATCCTAAATTATTTTGGAATTATATGCTAATTGTTAATTAAGTGATATGACTCCTAGTTTGGTATTTATAATATTTATCATGAATGAGGAAACCTAAGTATGTGGCTAATTCATCATTTCATAATTAAAAGATAATGACTTGTAACCTTTCATCATTTCATCTTTATACATTTGTGTATATGTATTTGAATTAGAAAGTATATGGATTGGCCATCTCAGGAATACGAGGCTTTAAGTAGTCCCAAGGAGGTCTTAAATAATATCACTTCCTTAGTTTAACAATGGCACGTACTTGCATAATTTCTTCTACATGTATATGTGTGTTCAATTATGAAGTGAAACCATTTTCTATCAAATTCATGCATATCCATATATCAAGTGTATAAAACAAAATACATATAAGTTATGCATGTATACATATTCAATTGAGACAATAAGATGAAATTAAATGAGAATGTTATTGATAATGAAATTGAAGTGATAATTCTTTATGCATTTGATGGTCATTTATGTTAATAAAATTTTATGAATTCTCCATTATGAAAGTTCAAAAATCACAAAAACCTATCCTTTTGAAATTAACTTAGGCTAGGGATTAAAAAGAGTTAACTCTCTTTCTTCTCTTTACAATATTAAATCTTAAAAAATGAGAAATATATGCATAATTTAAAATCCAATAAAGTATAATAAATGAATTTAAATGCAATTACCACTAATGGATAACTTGACTGCTCACTCATTAGAAAACTCTAACTCTTAGGACATGCCACACTCCAGCCCCAACACACACTTTAGAATACTAAGTCGCCAATCTTAGTAGTAGGTTAAGCCATTATTTATTATGGTGTTATATTTTATTTTGTGATGTAATATTTTTAGACTAGATGTTAGGATTGCTTGTGCGTAGACTAGATGTTAGGCCGTTGTAGCCTAATGATGTTTTCTATAAGGGATTGTACTTAAGAACCATTGTAGTAACAAAATATAAAATATTTTTTGCTTATAGTTGCTGCTTGAGTCCTTAAGCATAATGTAATAGGATAAGTGGGCTCGGTTACTCAAGTGCAGAGTGCTAAGTCTAAATATATGAAATGTAATTGATTAGTTTGCATGTTTATTTAACTAATATCTATTTTGTGGGTGTAGTTAGAGTTATTTTCCTTATAAAAATGTAATTTTGTAATAGGATTAGGATATGTGCTATGGGGTTTAGGATGAGCAGTGGCTAGAAGACAAAGACATGAGAGGCCCTATAAAGCCTAAAGCAAGCCAATCCAAAGAAAGGAATAAGAACAAAGCGTTGAAGACTCAAGCAACAACTACAAGCAAAAGATATTTTATGGGTTTCTATAAGTGGGTACTGCCATATGTAATTTATTTTATTTGTAAAATTTAATTATAATCTGAGTTATATAAGGATAAAGCTCGACTACCCAAATTCTTTTCTTTTTTGGGGCATACGGTGCATCGACCTTTTATTATTTTACGAAATTCAAATGGTTGATTGATATATTTAGATGATGAAATATAAATAACATGATTTTATAGGTTCCTTAAAATGTGATGATTTGATGTGCGACTTGGATGCACTAAGCTCTTTAGAGTAAAATTAATTTTTATACCCTCATTAATAACCCATAATTAAAATCTTAAATAACTCATAACCTCATCTTAAATCCTAAGTTCATAATCAAGGTAAATAAAATATTTAGCAACCCTTTAACTAAATATTGTATATTATTACACCATGTATATCATATTGTTTCATTCTTAAAAATAGAGGATCTCCACTCTTGCCTGATAGGGGACAGGCTTGACCTATCAGAGCAGTCTCTTGTAGTGGAGAACAACTCTTTTTGCTGATTTAGCCCACAACTCAATTTCATCATGCATTTAGGTGTAATTATCCATTGCTTTAGTCCAAATTAATGTGTCAAAATGATTTACAAATTTATAAATTTTATGATTAGTCTAAGTCATGTTTTCATACCAATCATGATTTAGTCTCTTAAGGAGTGAGTTTAAGAATTTAGACTCTTTCCTAATTTACAATGACCTAGCTATCTTGCATTTACATATGAGTAGCCCACATAGTTTTGAAGTTGTAGGAAGTGTTAACTGGCGGCCACTCCAAGTGATTGTAAGTCCAGAAGAGTCAGGATATGTTCACTTTCCTAGTGGAGATGAACTAATACATCTTACCTTCTAGAGTAGTATTAGGTCGAGCTCTTAGCTTGTACTAGAGCATCATATATTGGTTCAAATGCTACTTGTTTCCCTTGGTTACGAGTATAAGTTTACAAGTCTTAGGCATTTCCATATTCTTATATTATTGGTTGATGTCTTAACATTCTAATAAAATTTTAACTCAAATAAATAATTTTTTTCTTTCAAAATGTAAAGCCTCACTATAGGGTGGATTGAAGCACTCTCTATGCTTCTTAGTATCTTGTGTGCCTCCTACTTATTCTCCCATGTAATTTGCTAAGAACTCTTCCCATTTGAATAATCCCATTTGATTTCCAATATTAACCAATCCTTTGATAGTCTAACTTTAAAATCTTTGGAGACATTAATTGACTACTTTAATTGAGATTATTCTTAGAAAAGTTTAATTTCCTAGGATGTAATTAACTATGGAAGCTTGCCTCCATAGGAAACTAAAGAACCTGGCATAAAATAAACCCTACTTTACTCATTCATGTGAAGTAGGTGAAATATCTGGTATATATGTAGACCCATCTACTTAGAGTCTTTATTAGGTGATTGAGTCCATTATAGGGTGATGTCCCTATCTTGAGTAGTACATCATACCTCAATGTCATATTCAATAACTTCAACAAGTATCCCCTAAGATCTATGTGGTGTCCCCATGACTCCAAATAAAAACACCATAGATTTTTCTGGCGACTTCGCTCAGAAAAGTTGCTTTCTCCATCTTTACTAGTCAATTAATGTCTCCACATATTGGTAGTTGATTTATAACTTCATATAAATCCCAAGACTATCCTTCTTGTTATTTGATTCCTTGTTCATTTCATCTTTGAGTAAGTGTTGCCAACATCCTCCTGGTTTTAGAGCCTCTCTCTAATATGTTTTAAAACCCCTATTGGGTCCCCAATAGGTAAGATAAAAAGAAAAATAAGTCATGCAATTTCAAAATCCACAAAATAGTGAACCTATTGTCATTTTTAGATTCAATGAATTCAGGTTCACTAACACTTATAAATCCATTTAAACTCACCACACTAGTGGAGTTCATAATAAAGAATATACATATCTCACCTTACATAAAATGTCCTGCAATCATGAATCTTATCTAACATAGTCATATTTATTGAATAAGTGTTCTAGTTAAAAATTCAATAAAAGAAAAGAAAGGAAAATTCAAGTATGCTAACCCATTGCCACTTTCCCACACAAAGATGCGGTTTAGTTCTTCTGTCTTCAAATAGGAAGCTACACTATGTCTTCTAGGAAACACATCTTCTCCTTCACCTCAAGTGTGGATTTGGCCATAGATCAGGCCATACTCACCTCTACACCCATCATTAAGTTTGTTATGGGTTTTGAGCATTTTAAAATCACCTGTGATGGCCCTGCCCTTAGCACTATTAGTAAGAAGAAGGTGGATAATAGAAAGCCACTCTTATAGTTTGACCTAGTCCAATTCTAAGTTCCCCTCTTTGAAGAGAAAAGCCTTAGAGGTTCCCCATGATAAGTCCTAGCAGTGTCTACCACTTGAGCAATTAGGACTAGCACTGCCTCTTTGGCAACCCCAACCTCCAAGGGGAAATAAGTTATTGAGTCGGAGGTTATGTTCCACATTTGAGGCCAGTGCTAGTTCACATCATGTCCCATTGACCAATACTCAGCACCACAATAAGAACTGTGAAAATTAAGAGATACTATGAGTGTATTGCTAAAAAGGAGGTAGCCTACCATGTGGTTGGGGATTGTTCCCTTCGTGATACCTCTCATCCTAGTCAGTAGTATGTTTCACCCACTTTTAGCTACAGATGGATAGAGTATGTGAGGAAGATTGCTGCATCACCTCTATCACCTATAGAGTATTATACATTAGATAGAGCGAGGAAAAAACCCTATGTTGGTCTAAGGTCCATACTCACAAGGGTGGTAAAGGCCCATGGATGATCTAAGCTGACCACCATCTATGATTTGAGACAAGTGATCCCTAGGAGTGTGAAGGATCAAATATCTATAGAGAGAGCCACGGAGGCTAAGGTTGTTGCCCAAGTGGGTAAGAGAGACTGAAGAAGGTTTGTTAAATAGTTGGCATCCTAATCATTCATTGACCACCACCCTAATCAGTGAACTGGTAGAGTTGACCATTTTGATAGGATAGTTTTTACTGGTTCCATCTCTAAGAGGAGGTCTTCGATAGAGAGGTGTCACCAACACCACACTGCTCCACTCACCATCCACCATCATTAGGATGCATCCCACCATCAGAGGTCCCTACAAAGTATCAAAAGTTCACATTAGGAAGGAAATCACCACCCTTAGTGATGATTATAACCTAAGGGCCACCCATCATAATCCACTCCATCTAGTGACGCAAGGTTGATTTCTCCCATTTGACCTCTTGCCTTGATAGTAGAGAGGAGGGAGTGGTGGCCCTATTACTTCAACCAAAGAAGAAAAAAAAGAAAAGAGAAAGAGAAGAAGAAGAAAGAGAGGAAGATAGAGATTATATGAAGGTAGAGATAGTTATGGTCAACACAGCCTTAGCTCAAGATGCTCAGCACACTTCCCCTATGGAGAGTTGTCTAGTAAAAGACCATCACCCAAGCTATATCCCTATCAATCTGAAGAATATAGATGGCCATTATTTTAAGGAAATATTTACTGAATATAAGGCAACCATCAAAGACATGGTGGGAGATAATAGTGATGAAGAGAAGGTTGACTTCAACATGGAGGAAGGATGGCCTCTTAGATGTGTCAGCAGAGGTGCATATGGTAAAGACTAAGTTCCTCCCATAGTGAACAGCATCATGGCACTGAGGCACATGGAGCTGTAGTTAAGGAAGGTTATACATTGGACTCAACTCAACGACTATTGTAAAAGTTAAAGTAGAAGGATGATCATATAGATTGATTAAAAGGAGGATGGAGGAACTTATGGCAGTTATCTTAATGCTCTAGAATTAGATACAAGTACCCCAGCCTATCCACATAGACATCGATATACCAGAGTTAGCATATACTATAGACCAGTAGAAGAATATCACTCCATTAGAAGAAGATACTGGTAGCCTTCATAAGAAAGGTATAGATAATGCAATCATCCAAGAAAAGGACATTAAGTAGATGGGAGAATATAAAGTGTAGGAGGCATTGGTGCAATCTTAAGGGGCCTTATCAATTCTAAAGGGTAGTGAAAATTTGATGTAGTCTAATACCCTAACAGTTTTGTACCACCATCCTTCAAAGTATTTTATGGTAGTGGAACCCAAGATAGCATAACACACTTTAGAGCCAGCTATTGCAACGTAGGTGGCATCAACACTTTACTCTTCGATAGTTTATTAATAGTCTTTCTAGGGTTGTTGTTGATTGATACGTCAAACTACCTAATGGTTTGGTGAAGTCCTTTATAGAGTAAGAGCAACTTAACATCAAAAAATTTGTAGGAGCTCAACAAAATGTAAATATGAAAGATCGTATTGTAGAGAAACAAAAACTTAATGAGTCCTTTTCTTATTACATTCTCAAGTGGAGAAACTTGAGTATGAAATGTGGACCACAACTCCAAGAGCAGATGCCATTAAAATTCTTCTCAAGAATATTCATGACTCAGTTGCCTTCATGCTTAAGGGTTTTACAATCAAAACATTTGAGAATTTAATTAGCAAAGAAGCTAACTTACAAGAGGAAGCCAAATAGTTACTCTTCTCTGATCAATCATGCAAGCGAAACCCAAAGAGTTTTTGAGTAAAATCTAGTGGTGTTAGAGTGGATATAGGGAAACAAACCATGAGAGTATATCCCAAGAGGCCTAGAGTTTAGCAACCTCCACTTCCACCTCCTCTTCCACCTACGACCACCTCAATAGCCTCCACAATAGCTCTACAAATATCTGACACTAGGTAATTACTATCCACTTACTCTTGATAAGCTCAACAAGCCATATTCATTCAAGAGGGGGATAGTCAAAAAATCCTTAAGAATCTTCTTAAGAAACCTAATTTTTCAACTACCTAAGCTTAAGAAACTAGAGAAGTGGGCATAAGTGATGATCTTAACTTTTTCCCCTACCATCATTTTTAGGCCATGTCTTTGAGGATTGCATCACTTTCAAAGGCTAGCTTGAACATAGTTACAAGTCAGAAGCCATAGTGATCCCCAAAGAATATTTAGTGGAGCAACATGTGGAGAAAATTTATGACACCACATATAGTTAAGAAATTTCTTATTTAGATGATCAAATGTATCATCAAGAAATAAACATATTATCTCAAAATAATAAACATATTTTCCTTTAATGGATTCGATCATTTAATAAAAGACACCTAAGGCTAATGGGTATTTTGTGTACTAGAGATTTTTCCCTAGAACTACATGGAAGGTAGAATAGGGTTTAATTTAAACTGGGTTCATGGTTCCCTATAAAGGCAAGCCTCTATAGTTAATTATCTATTAAGAAAGGGTCTCTTCCTAAGAATACTCTCAATGAAAGAAATAAGTTATTATCTCTAAGGATTTCTAAAATGGTTTTCAGAGAATTGATATCTTTAGAATTTTCAATTGGGAATGATCAAATTGGAGAGAGTTCTTTTCAGAGTCAATTGGGATGAAGTAAGAAATGGCTTTTGATATTGGGATACCCAATAGGCATTTCAACTATCTTATAATTGGGCTTTAAATTTTGAATTTAATTTAGATTTTGTGTTGATATTTTTTTTAAAAATCTAGGACTTAGATTCTAATAGCACAAGACTGCAAAAATGCCTAGGGTTGAAGACTTATTCTTGAAAATGATGCTTCATAACCTAGTATATAGGTGCTTTTGACACATGTAAGATGCTTGACCTAGTTTTATCTTTGGGAATTATCAGTTATTCCTCTCACTTGAGGGAACTAACCTATCCTTGACTCTTCTGGACTTATAACCAGCCTAGAGAAGGCTCAACTAACACCACCTAAGTGCATTTTAAATTCATGATGCCAAGTTTTATGAATGTAAGATGGTGGGGTTATTGTATTTTTATGGAAAGAACCTATGAACCCATACTTACTCATTAATCCCTAAGATAATATAGGGTGTGAAATGCATCTAGCTAATGCACATTTTTTAAATTTTAAATATTTTGATTCAAGATTTATTTAAGGTCTTGGGTATGTATTTTTATGCCTAATTTCATGCAATTAGAAATGGTTATGAGCCAAATCAATAATAAAAGGCAGGCTTCCCCACGAAGGTGGTCATCCTCATAGGTCAGATGGCCCTTATGTGCAAAGGGATAAGTTGCCTAATTCAAGGATAAAAGCAATATGATTTCATGATTTTAAAACCTGATTGTTTCTAATTTAATTTTATGTTGTGCATAAGGCTTTAATTTATGTGAAGTTTCAAGTTTTCTTTAATTTTATTTCAATTGTTTAGATTTAAGTTGGGTATAAATTTAATTTTTTTCTATGAGCCTAATTCATCTAGCCATTCAATCATAGGAAAGCATAACATAGAAACAAACCTAGAAAATAAGATTGATTATATTGCACCCAAAATAAATCAAGCCAATTTAAATTTATAGAAAAAGGCTATACGGCTAAGTACCGCTATACACTCTATAAGAAAAGGTAAATGGGTAGCCAAGCTCTGGCCTTATACAGCCCTACCTAGAACTACAAGTCCAGATCTATGGGTCTTCTTTTCAGGATAGTCTCCTTCTTCAAGGACATCCATTAGGCTCCACAAGGGACCACTGCACCATACCCTAGTAGAGCCAACTCTTACTAATCCTAAACCCCATAGATCCTAACATAATTATAAGCTCAAATTTATATTTTAATTTCAAAAAGAAATCATAAGCCCTACAAAACAAATGTCAGCAAATACAAACATCATGTAATAGTTATATTTCACAAACATACGGGTTTAGCATTAGTTTCTTGCCAAGCCCACCTGTCCTATGGGTTATGCTTAAGGATTTAAGCATACCTACAATAAATAACATTTTTAATTATATTTATGATGTCAATCCTTTCTAGCATAGCCCTATGTAGAAGATTATGTTTGATCTAGAAAGAATGTCCTACC
Source organism: Cymbidium sinense (assembly GCA_021442155.1). NCBI lineage: Eukaryota > Viridiplantae > Streptophyta > Magnoliopsida > Asparagales > Orchidaceae > Cymbidium > Cymbidium sinense. Next base: position 27,821,714 of record CM038233.1, on the reverse strand, counting down.
ATCCAGTCTAACGGTCAAACAATCTTAGACATGCAGTCTAAAATAGTACACCAAAAAGACATGTGAAGCACATCATATCAAAACACATCACAAGGAATCATAAAAGAATCACATAATAACCTTAGTTTAAGGTGACTATGATAGTGTGAAGAAGATAGGTTTATGTGGCAAGACTTTGTTAGGCCTTTTAATTTAAGTTTCAAGTTGGAGTTTGAGTTTGTTTGAATTTTATCTTTGGGTGGTTTCAATTCAAATGATTTAGTGATTTATTTTCTAATTTTATTTTCACTTTATTTGGTTAAAGTGATGTTTAGGTTTTCAAGAATGAAGAGCAAAATGAATTCCATTTTTGGATGGAACTCCTCCTATTCTACATCCTATTTTCTATTAGAATGAAATCTCATCCTAAGATGAAGATTCATCCTAAAGGTCTAGCTAAGATCCTAAAGTATCTTAATTAATCCTTTTGATTTTATTTATTTTGTTTGAATTTTGGATTTGATGCTTTCTTTCCTAGTCTTTGGAAATTTAGATTTGATTTGATTTTCATTTTAATTTTAATTTTCAATTTGTTTTATTTGAATTAGTTCATTTGGTTTACATTTTCCTTTTGGAATAAGTCATGTTGATTTCATTTAGTTTAGTTTAGGTTTTGGTTTCCATTCATTTGATTTGATTCATTGGAAATGTAAGGATGCATTAAGTGTTTACATTAATCCAATTAACTTAAGGTTTAATTTCATTAATCTTTAAGTTTGAAATTGATTAATTCTTTGACTTAGGTGTTTGGAGAACTACCCTAAGTATTTTTATATTTGATTAATATTAGTTCAATTTATTTCATGATTTAATGAATTAATGAATTTTCTTTATTTATTATGTGATTAATATTGATCAAGGAATTTGGAAATTCAACAATTCCCAATCCAAAATCAATTGGGTTTGAAATTTTTAATGGCAAGTGGGTTTACATTTCATGTTTACAAAGTTTCATCTTGATTAGATTCATAATTAAGGTGAAATTAAGGTTTTAATTATTTTATTAAAACTTAAATTATCCCTAATTTAATGCAATTCATTTAGGGGTTTCATTTTTATTGATTCCTCATTGAAATAGGTTTCCAATGAGGGTTCATTCATAATTATTTGAACTTTGGTTGATTTATTATGATTTAATTAAGTTCTAGTTAATTATTTGAATTATTTAATTCAATTAATTGCTTAATTAAGTCAATTTATGATTTATTAGGTTTAACTGAGTTTCTTTAGTGTTTTAATGTTCATTAGGGTTTATTAAGTTTATTTAAAGTTTTTAATTCATTTTCATTAATTATTTATTTTAAATTTATTTATTTAATTAAATTTGAAGTTTAGGGGTTAAAATTTCATTTCCCACAAAATTAGTGAAATAAATTATGAAAAATTTATACAAGGTGTGTTTTAACCCTAATTTCATTTCCCAAAGTTTAAATTCAATTAGATTTATGGTTTGAAGTACTTAAGGTTTAATGGTTTTCAATTAAACCCAAATTAAGACTAAAGTACTTAAAATAATTTGGAGATTTTAATTTATATGGATTCCTCTCATCAAGACGAATTGATAGAGCCTCATTTGTATTTTTATGGTTTATATTTATTTTTCTATGAGTTTTAGAAGTTTTGAGTGATTTTAGGAATTATTTTTAATCTAAAAATTGCTATTTTCCTTTTAAACCAAGTAACGTGGCAACCCTATCACGTTTTGTACACTGATTAGTCCACACGGGATCCATGTGGATCCTGTGTTAAAAAAGATGGCTTGATGTGGGATTGATTTGCACCATATGATCAAAGATCGAATGGTCCACGATCAATCTGGGATTTCTAAAGAGGTTATCTGACTAAATTTGAGCCATCCATTCTTTTTAAAAGGAACAGATCGTTTGAATTGCATCTCTTCCTCGGATGGCAAGAATTGAAAACTGTCCATGGTTTGTGCTTGATTTTCGATGGTCTACCCATCGAAATCTCACAATTTCAACTGCAAATCCATCATGGATGAATATCCTATAAATCTATATGACTTGATCTCACTTGAGATCAAGTTTTCTTTAAAAATGACCAAACCCAAAAAGCTTGAAGAAAAAGGGAGGGGCGTTAATCGCATACCTCCAGTCCGGTGGTCTTCGACAGTGGAATTGATCTTAATAGCTTAAAATTGATATAAGAAGCTTGTACACCAAAGGAATTGAGCTATTTCCCTCTAAATTGCTCCCTAGACCAAGGTGGGTTTAGTTTTAGGTTACGTTGATGGTTCTCCAGCCTCCTAGTGGTGAAGGCAGTTGGAAGATTTATTTCTTCTTTGTTTGAGATGGTGAAGGTGATGGGAAGGTTAATTTTACTTGGGGTAAGCTCTATGCATGGTTTTTTATTTGGCCGTGAGCCTCTTCTTTTTATTTCCTTCTTCCTTATTTAGCTAGGCTAACTAAGGGTTTTGGAAGCTTGCTAACATGCTACTCTATCATCCTACACCTGTTTGAGATGAAGAGGTGGAGAGGGAATGTGATTAGTTAAATGGAATTTGGCTATTTTATAATTTGACTTGTCTTGGCATCTTATTATTTGGATCCTTGTTTTGAGATGATTAGGGGGTCTGATTAATGTTGAAATCCATCATTGGAAAGGTCCAAGAAGGTTTCAATAATGCTTTGGATAGTTTAGTAGAGGAAAGAATTAAAACCTTTTGAAATTATGGTGTTTAGCTACCCTTTGCATTAGCTTAATTTAGGTCATTCCAATGAATTATTTAATCTTGATTTAATGCTTTATATGTGTGCATTTTATCATTAATGGATTTTATAATAAGAGCTTGAAAGGCTTTAAAGGTTTGTGATGTATTTAACTTAGGTTTAGCCCATTTGAAGTTATTAAGTTTAAATTGATTTTAATTAAGTCAAATATTGTATTTGTCTTAATTATGATTGTCTTTCATTTTCAATGAAGTTAATCCAAGCAATTTAAATTGTATTAGATTAAATAATTTAAATTTACTTCTTTTTAAACCCATTTGACCCAAGTTGGGTTTAATGGGTTAAGCTTAGATTCACTTGGGTAAAATGACCCATTTGACCAAATTAGACCCAATGGTGGATTGGATCATGTTTAATTATCTTTTCTAAATGATTTTGAATGATCAAATTGAGTTTGTTTCAATTTGATTTGGGTTTGAACCCAATACGACCCATTTAGGTTATTTTAGACTAAGTGGTCTAATTAGCCTATTTTAGGTCTAAATGAAATCAAATTTCTTTATGGTTGTGATCAAATATATTTATTTGATCATTTGGAATATTTGGAATAATTTAATTTGGTCAAATTTTTGGTGGGTTGACCTTTGACTAGGTGGGTCCTATCTAGGTCAAACCTATATTGACTAGATTTGACTTTAGATTTGATTTTGGATTTTACTTTGGATTCTTTGATTTTTTTAATTTAATTTTAATTTGATTCATTTGGATTACTTTAGTTAATCCAAATTGAAAGTTTGGGTTGAGTCCACCTAAGTCAACTAGGTTTGAATATATCCAATGAAGATTCCCTATGACACTAGGTGTAGTGTCCTAAGCATTGAATTAGAAGGTTCCTATTTGAAATTAGGACATCCTAATTACTAATTTTAGATTGATGTATAACTCATCAAAAAATGAGGTCAACACAACCCTCTGGTTCCATTAAGGTAATCTCTGGGGAACCCTTTCATTCTCTTAAGATGAAAGAAGGTTAAGATATCTCCCTATCCCCAATCTCTAAAGAGATTATCTCTAAAATCAAGAAACTTTTTTTACAGGTGTCTGATTCAACCTAGACCTCCAACACCATGGAAGGTCTATCAGTTTTGAAGGCTAACTTGGATAGGGTGGAGGACAAGCAACAACAACTATCACATGACTAAGTATTCTCTTAGGGTAGTCCAGGCGTAACCACCATCCAAGTCTAGCATCCTTCTTTCTATAATTATAGCTGACACATCTACCATCTCAGCCACCAACACCAAGAGCATTGTATCTACGGATGAGGGTACTAAGCCTCTCAAGTTGCTTACTTTATTTGACTTCTATTTTGTACCTCTAAAATTAAAGAGATCAATAATAAAAATGAGTTCCACTTATATTCTCTCTGCTTTTGATGAGCTTAGTGATTTCATTCCAGTTGATAGCTCTCCAAGTCATAGCAACAATAATCTAAATAATTCCAATCAATTTCTCTCTAATTTTAGAAATAGATTTTTCTTTTCTGAATCTTTAGGGTTCACCACTTGAGATAGAATTAGAGTCATTTGACTCCAATGAGCTTTTAGGTAAGCTGTAGGTATACCCAATGACTAGGTAGAACTTTCCACAAGCTCCCCACTAGGAAAGTCATTAAAGTTAACCTCCATAGTGATAAAGTTCTACCTCCTAGGGTAGCACTTCAAAAAAAGGGTATACATGTCATTGGTTCCCATGAGTAAATAGCCCCTCCGTATGATGCTCCACCCTTAGATACACTTGTGGAGGGCCAACCCAAAGTCCACTACAATGTCCTAGCACTTCTTAGAAAATTTCCAGCTAAGTTAAGCATATATATCATTCTTATTTTATCCAAAGAAATGAGGGAGTCATTAATCAAAGCATTACTTGATCCAAAAATATGCTTACCTCAATTGGCATACTTTTCAAAGGAAGTCCTAAGAGTTACCTTCTTAGATGAAGACCTAATGTTTGGGATGTGTTGACCTCACATTTGGAGTGAGGATTTAGTCTTCCCTTCTTAGACTTAGGGGACTTCTAGATATTAAGATTTTCTTAGTCGTAAGATACTTCTAGAAATTAGGTGAACACTTAACCTAAACCTAGAAACTTAGAAGGGTTAACCATAGGATTAGGTTATGCCTTAGGGATTAAGTTGATCTACCTATCCCAAGACTTAAACCCAACCTATGTTCACCTCCTTAAACCACAACCAAATTCAATTCATTTCAAACCAAAATCCAAATCCAAATCAAAATTAAATGATTGAAACACATGATCAAAATTCCAAACCCAAACTCTGACAAGATAGCTTAAATCCTGTGATTCTTGTCCTAAGGACTTAGCCTTAACCAAATTCAAATCAAGTAAAACTCAATTGATTTTCTCATAAATCAATCATATTTTCAATCATCTCCATAAATATAAATCAAATATACATTTAAATCATGAAAACTAAATCAAACTAGATCAAACACTTCTCTAAGCCCTAAGAACACATCACATGAGCTTAGCCAAATTTGCCGTCAAAGCAATTCAAACTCAATTGATTTTCTCATAAATCAATCACATCTTAAATCATCTCCATAAATATAAATCAAATATACATTTAAATCATCAAAACTAAATCAAACTAGATCAAACTTTTCTAAGCCCTATGAGCTCATCGCATCGAATTAGACAAATTACCCTCCAATTTAATCCAAAATCATTTGATTTTCTCATGAATCAATTACTTATTCAATTATCTTCCCAAATATAAATCAAATATACATTCAAATGCCAAAACATAATCCAAAATCTTACTCAAACCCCTCCTAAGCCATATAGCCAACTCCATGGACTTAGCCAAATTCCTTCAATCCAAACCCCAAATTCAATTGATTTTCTAATGGATCAATCATACCTTCAATCATGTTCACAAATATTAATGAAACCTACAATCACCCCAACAAAATCAAATCAGTTCAATCAAGCCTAGCTTAACCCATTTGACTTGAAATTCTAAAATGAACCAAAACCCATTCAAGACCAAACCAATTGCAATCAAATTTATAAATCCATCCTAAATTCACATATAAACCAAACTAAACCCAAGCCAACCCAAAATCAAACCAACTAAGCCCAATTGGTCCACTTGACCTAAAGTGACTAATTTGACCTATTTGAGCTAGGTTCTAATCCTACTCAAATTGGCTTGAACCAAGCCCATTAAAACCTCCCATCATGATTAATGATCACCTTAGGATGATCAATTGTAATAAATTAGGTCGAACCAAGTCAACTTGGTCATTTGACCAAGTCAACCCCTTAACCCATATGAACCCAAACTAGCCCAAATTCATCCTACAACAAATCAATTGAAACCATTGATTCACTCCAACCTATGATCAACAATTGAACTTTACTTGACCACCAATTGAGCCAAACCCAACCTAATTGGTCCTTTGACCCCAGTTGACCCAATTTGACCTAAAAGATCAAAATAGGTCAAATCTTGATCTAATCAAAATTGATTAATAGTACCAATGGCTCAAGTTCATTCTAAATTAATTATTGGACTTGACCAAAGACATAATTAAACCTAATTTGACCAATTGAGTCCAACCTAACTCATTTAGCCCAAATTGACCTGAAGGGTCAATTTAGCCTAAAATCCAAATCAAATCCAAGTCAAACCAAGGCCTACAATCATCATCTATTAACCAATTGAACATGAGTCTACCCCTCACCCAAGCTAATTTGACTAATTTGGTCAAATTGGTCAACTTGACCTATTGATCCATTTGAATCCAAATGAGCTAAAATCAAATCTAAGCCAAATTGATTGAAACCAATTGAACCAAACACTTCAAATCAAACCCAACCTTTGGTTTGACCTAATTTGACCTATAAGGATCAAATTGAGCCAAATTCCTTTGAACCAAGCCATGACCACTTGGAAAATCATCCAACATGACCCAAACCCATCTTGGTCAGCCCAAAACCAATCCAAACCCAAATTGAGCTCAACCCAAGGCAAATCCCCCTTAGATTCTCCTCCCCACATGGGTTTTAGTCAAAAAATAGCAAAGTCCACTCTACCTTTCCATGTGGAAGCCCTCACACACCCCAAATGAGGTCTGACCTAGCCACCTAGCCCAACCCATCTAGGCTAGGTCACCCTTGGACCAAAAAGAGGTGAGTTAACTCATTTCCCTCATAAGACAAAATCCATGGGATCCCAACTTGAGGCTACTACCTTGAGCCACCTCCCAAGCCTTCCACCAACACAATCAAGGCACATTTAGGTGACATTGACCACTCTAGCGCCCAAGCGGCAGCTGGCTGCCCAAAATTGAGGGGCTCAATCCATCCATCTAATCTAAGTGAGGGGGATATAGCCCCTCATTTCAATTGGGATTCAACACTAACAACCTCAGAATCACCCTAGATCTAAAATGAAACTCTCCAAGCCTCCATAGCACTCCAAGCTTCCTTAAGCTCGAATTCCTTGAAACTAAAATAGGACACCTCTTCCTTCGATCGAAACCCCCTCAAATCTCAACCAAATCATTATGCAAATTTTTTGAATTAATTAGGTTCAAGTCATTAAGCAATAAACTTAATTATCATTCCCTAAGCTTCTTTAATTTAATTAACTACTTAATAATGAGCCTCCAATGATATGCTTATAAGAAATTAAAATTTGCAATACACATAAATGGACCAAATGCAATTAGGCTCATGCTTAAGAGTTAATTAGATTAAGAAAGAAAAGAATCTAAGTTAAGAACTCTTTTGACTTTCTCACACCAATGGGTCAACCATAAATTCTTTAAAGGCTTAATGTTATTAAACACATAAAGGGGAACCCATGAATTATGTTTGAATTATCTGAACCAAATTTTAGTTCAATTTGATTTGATTTTATCTTTAACTTTCCCAAATTAGTCCCTAATTATTATATATGTCAATTAACCCTACTAAGGAAATGCATTTAGAAAATAATTAAGAAAGAGGTCCTAATTATTTCTCCTCACCATCCCACTATTTACAATGATCAATTATCATTAATCATTTAATTTTTATTATTTAGTAATTTTAACAAAATATTAAATTGATTAATAAGGGTAATTAATATTAAAATTTCTAATTCTTTAAATTACATGGCCAATAATTCTAAGAAAATTGTGGGAGGCAAAGGACATCCCATAAAATCATCTAACAATATTTGTGATCAATTAGCCAAGTAATTAAGCCTTAGTTGAGGTAATTAGCCTAAGATTCAAATCTTAATTAAGCACTTTTCACTAAATAATAATTATGGATTTTATTTTCTTAAGATTCTCTTTTGTCTAACCTTTCCAAAATGGTTTATTTGTATTTTTAAAATTTTTTTACCATTAATTATGATTTTTTGAAGTTTTGACCATTTAATTACATTTTTAATGTGTAATTAATCACTTAAACCAATTGTGCCACACGGACGCTGATGCGACAGTGCTTTCCACATGGAGCCATGGTATTGATCATTTAAACCATCTAACGCAGCATCTGAGTCAGTGGCGGCGAACGCAGTTTCATCCCTGCCATCTGATCTTGAATCAAATGGTTAAGATTAATCCCATGGTTTCAAAAATATTAAATTAGAAATCTTAGTGAGAGAGTTCCAATGAGCTCAAATCAAGTGCACTGCTTCTTCGATTGGGGGGATGAAAATCATCAATCGCTCATTCAATGTGATTAGAATGGATGGTCAAGATTAGATGGTGAAATTGACTCCAAAATGATCAGGGAGAGAATTTAAAGAGATCTATAGTGAAAATTGCATGACATCACACTTTACTTTGAAAAATTCCAACACTTAGGGGGGAAGACTACGGTTGCCAAATTTTTACCTCATTGGATCTACAGACTGGTGATCCAGTGACAAAGATAGCTTCATCTTGAAGAGATGCACTATTAAGAAGATCATGAGCCTCCTCGATTCCTTTGTAGACCAAAAATGACCATAAAGCTCACCAGAGTTGGCCTAGGGATGCCTTTCGATGTTCGAATCATTCAAAAAATAAGAGATGCCTTTCGATGTTCGAATCATTCAAAAAATAATTTATTTCAACTCATCAAAGTGAAGTGAAGGTGTGAGAAAAGTTAATTTATGTTTGGTGGAAATTTTTGAAGCATGGAAAAATGGGGCTCTTAGGTTTGCTCAGGGGTTGGTCTCGTGGTGAAATGCATGAGTAACTCAAGGGAAGGTCTCAAACTATGAAGAATGCTCTGAGGAAGGTCTCTATGAAGTTTGAATCCTTGGGGAGGAGTATACCCTCCTCCTTAGCTGAACCAAGGGCTGAGATTGGTTCAGCCTTTAGCAGTCGTTCGGCCGGGGTAGGTGGCCGAAGGTGGTAGAGGACTGTTTAGATGGATGAGGGTGAGAGGCTGAGGTAGTGGAATGGCTTGCATGGGGTTTAAAACCCTCCTTAGGTGGACCAATTGATTATCATGTGTGAACTCACCCTTTCATGGCCAAAGGCTAAGCTCAACAACCTTGGGTTAGGTTTGGTCAGTGGTCCTCTTATCCAAGAAGAGCCAAAGGTGGCTACCAAGGGGTAAAGAGGTGGAGAACCCATCTAAATGGTGCTTTTGTCCCATTTAGGTGGCTTGGTTCAATGGGTTTGACCTAAACTTGGTTCATCATAGGTTAGGCCCAATTGGGTAGGCTGATGGTGACCCAAAGATAAGTCATGCCAAGTTTGGTTAGGTTTGAGTTGGTTTAGCTCAATTTGACCCATATTGATCAAATATGTCAAGTTGGGTTATTTGACCATTTTAACCAAATTGGATAAAAGTTATTCCTTGGGAAAGTTCAATTGGCCATTTGGAGTGAATGAGTGTAATTGGTTTGATTTAATTTGGGTTAGATATGAATTTGGCTTATATGGTTCAATTTGGGTCAAATTGGTCCCAATTTGACCAAATTGGCTTGAGCATGGGTTAGGTCAATGTTCAATTGATCATTGGTGATTGAGAGTTGATTTGAATTGATTTAGGATATAAAGTGATTTGGTTCAATTGACCCTTTAGATCAAATTAGCTAAGTAGGCTAATTTGGTTAGGTTGACCAAATTAGGTTCAATTGAGGGTTGGATCATGTTCAATATTCAATTGATGGTTGATTGGAAGCATATGTTTCAACAAATTTGGTCTGAGATTTTATTTGGTTTTGTTTGACCCTTTAGGTAAAATTGGGTCAATTTGGGTCAAAGGGTCAAATTGACTTGATTTGATTCAATTGATTGTAATGGAGTGTTCAATAATGACCTACAATCATCAATGAATGGATTGGATGGTTTGATTTAATCTAATGGGAGTTTAATTGGAATTTGGTTCAATTATCCCTTTTAGGCACTTTGAATTAAGTGATTTGGTCAATCCAACTTGTCCTAATTGGGGTTATAGATGGTTGGGTTGTGTTTAATGATAAATTTGAAGTTGATTGGTGGATTTAATTATAATTGATTTAGGCTTAATTAGGTTTTAGCTCATTTGAACCCTTTAGGTCTAACTGGCTAACTTAGGTTAATCACATTCCATTGATTCAATTGGCTTGATTGTAAGTGTTGGAGTGATTTGAGATGACCCATTGAATAGTCAAAGTGATTGAGAAAACAAATTGGATTTAGTTTGCTTGAATGAGTTTGAGTTAAGTTATAGGATTATAGTGGAGTTAACTTGGGTTAAGATCCAAGTAAATTTGGCTTGGAGCTTGGATTAGAAAACCAAATTCAATTAAGAATGATTAAATCAATTTGGGTCAGTTTAACTCCATCTACACCCCCTTATACTATTGCAGCCACCTTTGGCTCTTCTTGGAAAGAGGACCACTGACCCAACCTAACCCAAAGATTTTGGGCTTAGCCTTTGGTCAATAGAGGGTGAGTTGACCCATGGGCAACCAATGGTCCACCTAAGGGAGTGTTTACACCTCATGCTAGCCCACTACACTCCCTCAACCTCTCATCCTCAGCCACCTCAGCAGTACCTTGCCATCTTTGGGCACCTACCTCCGACGGTTGCCAAAGGTTGAACCAATCCTAACCCTTAGTTTAGCTAGGGAGGAGAGTATACTCCTCCCCATTTATTCAAACTAAACTGAGCACTACCATAGAGCATTTCGCACAGTCCATACCTTCTCCCAAGCTCCTCATGCATTCCACCGCTTATGAGACCAACCCCCAATCGGACCGGAGAGCTCCATCCATCCAAACTTCCCAAATCCCCACCAAACTAAAATTAACTCTTCCTATACTTTAAGCTCACTCTGACAAGCCAAAATGAATCATTTCCTGAGAAATTGAATCACTAGAAGACATCCCTAGACCAACTCCAATGAGCTTTGTGGTGCTTGGTCCACAAATTGATCAGGGAGGAAGCTCAGGATCACCTCAATAGGGCTTCAATTTTAAGATGAAGCTACCTCTATCAGACCGCCGTCTATAGCTGATAAGTGTAGTCTCACACTCAATGTGTTAGTCTTTTTTGAAGTGAATCATATTTTCGTGCTATCCCACTATAGGATCTCCTTAGAATCATTCCTTGATCATTTTGGAGTTCATTACATCATTGAATGAGCTTTGACAAGCTCAGATTGAGTGGCAAAAGGCAGATGGTGTTAATCTTTTGACGTTCGTGGGATGACGGATCATCAACTGTCCATTCCGTGTGATTAAAATGGATGACTATGATTAATCATGTTAGAAATTCTAATTTAATCCCTTCGAAATCATGAGGTTAATCTCGACCATCTATCTGAGATCGGATGGCATAGATGAAATAGCATGTCCGCCACTACTGAGTAAACTGCAGATCGAATGATTTAAGTGGACAATGCCATGGCACCATTTGGAAAGTGCTACCACATTAGCATCCGCATGGCATCGATGGTTTAAATTATTAATTAAGGTTTATAAATGTAATTAAATGGGTATAACATCAAAAAAATTATAACTAATTGTAGAAAATTCAAAAAATGAAAATAAACCTAGTTTGGAAAGGTTAGATAGATGAGAATTTAAGAAAAATAAAATCTCTAATTAATACCCTGTGAATAGTGCTTAATTAATGTTTAAAGTTCATGCTAGTTACCATAATTAAGGCCAAATTTCTTGGCTAATTAATTTCAAATTTGGTGGGATGATTCTATGGGATGTTCTATGCCCCCCATAATTTTCTTGGAATTATTTGCTATGTAATTTAAAGAATTTGGAATTTCAACCTTAATTAACCTCTTTAATTAATTATATGATTATTAAATTGGTGAAGTATAAAAAATTAAATAATTACTATTATTTAATCAATGTGAATAGTGGAGATAATGAGGATAAATAATTAGGTCCCATTAATTATTATTTTAAGTACATTTCCTTAAGAGGGTTAATAAACATGTTTAATAGTTAGGAAAATTATTAATAAAATAAAAATCAAAAGTAACAATTGGTTCAGGTAAGTCAAATATATCCATTAATTTCTCCTTTATGTGTTTAATAACATAAAGTAATTAAAGAAATTATGATTATCCCATTGGTGTGGGAAAATCATAAAAGTATTTAGCTTAGATTCTTTTCTTCTTTAATCTAATTAATTCTTAAGCATGAGCCTAATCACATTATACTTCTTTAGGTGCATTACAGATTATATTTTCATAAAAGCATATCATTGAAGGCTCATGATCAAGTCGTTAATCAAATTAAAGAAGTTCAAGGAAGGGTAATTAAATTGATGTGCTTAATGTCTTGAACCTAATCAACTCATAAAATTGATTTAATTGGTTTCTATAAATATGTCAAATCACCAACGTGGGATGGGGTAAATCTTAAGAATCATTTTTCCTCTTTAGGTTTTAAAAATTTAAACATCAAAATAAAACCTTATAAAAACTTTGGTTAGTGTTAAAGAGTGTTTATTTGGCTTGATTGTCTTTATGATTCAATGTAATTGAATATGTTATGTGGCAACATTTAATTACTTCTTTTCAATTATTATAAATCTACATTCCATTTGTATCATATGTTCATGTTTAAAAAAAAAGAGAATTAAAAGAATATGACTGCCTTTAAGTTACATGTGTTGGATAAATGTTATTATATAGTGTGGCTATTATCACTAAAGAATCTCAAATTATTTTTGAAACTATAAGATAATAATGAATAAATATGTGTGAAGTTTAAGTTAATGTTTGCTATAAATACTTAATAAAATTTTCAAGAATATTCATGGACTAGTCACCTTCATGCTAAAGGGCTTTATTATTAAGACATTTAAGAAGATAACTAGCAAGATTGACTAATCTACAAGAGGAAGCCAAATAATTACCCTTCTTTGACTAGTCATCCAAACCTAAACCTCAGAAAGTTTTTAAGAAGAAACTATGGATAAAAGTAATGGTGGATAAGGGGAAGCAGTTAGTGAGAGCAATTTGAGAGGCTTAAAGGTTAGGAGCCTCCACTCCCACCACCTCTTCCACTACCTCAGCCACCAGAAAGTCCACCTAGTAGCCTAGCAATGATACTAGTATCCACCACCAAGTAGCTATTATCACCTACTCTTGTCAATAAACTCAACTAACCATATTCATTCAAGAGGGAGATAGTCAGGAAAATCTTTAAGAACCTCTTTAAGAAGCCTGATATTTAGCTACCCGAGCTTTGAAAACTAGAGGAGGTGGCTAGGAATGATGATCCTACTACTTCCCCTGCCACCGCATGTTAGGTCATGTCCTAGTGGATTGCTTTAAATTCAAGGATTGGCTTGAGCATAATTACAAGTCAGGAGCCATAATGATCCCTAAAGAATACTTGGTGGAACAACCTTATGGTTCCATTAAAGTAGTCTTTAGGGAAACATTCGATCCTTTTAAGATAAAAGAATGTTGGGATATCTTTTTATCCTGTACCTCTAAAAAGATCATTTTTAAAATCAAGAAACTTTATTTGCAGATGCCTAATTCAACTCAGACCTCCAACACTAAGGAAGGTTTGTCAGTTGTGAGGGACAACTCAGGGAGGGTGGAAGCCCAGCAGCAGTAGCAGCCACCATGTGCCCAAGTTAGTTTCATAGCACCACCACCATCTTAGTCCAACATTTTCTTTCCCACCATTATAGTCACTACATCTACTAGCGAATGAGGGCACCAAGCCACTCATACTGCTTACTTTACTTGACTTTTATCATGTACCACCAAAATTGGACAAATCAATGAAGAATAATAATTCCACTTATATCCTATCTATTTTAAAGATTTAAGTGATTTCATTCCTATTGATAACTTTTAAAGTCATAATAATAATAATTTGAATAATCCTGATCAATTCCATTCAAAAATAGATTGCCCTTTTCTAAATCTCTAGTGTTCAGCACTTTAGATAGATTTGGAGTCATCGACACTAATGATCCTTTAGGAGAAGCTGTAGGTATACTCAATGAGCAAGTAGAACTTACCAAAAGATCTTCATTATAAGAAGTCATTTGAATTAACCATCGTACTAGCAAAGATCTACCTCTTAGGGTAACACCTCAAGATAAGAGTAAATAAGTCATTAGTTCCCATGAGTTGATAGCCCCTCCACAAGATGCTCCACCCCTAGATATGCTTATGGAGGACCAACCTAAAGTTGACTACAATGTCGTAACACATCTCAAAAAATTGTTAGCTAAGTTAAGCATATATGATGCCCATGTTTTATCTAAAGAACTAAGGGAGTCACTAATCAAGCCATTGCTTGACCCTGAAATATGCTTAGCTCAGTTGGAAACCATATGAGGAGGTATTTCTATGAAGAGATAATCTAGATGATCTTCAAGTCAAAGATGCACCCATAAAATTTGAAGAAAAAAAAAATTAAATCAACCATCGATGAACTTAAGGAAATCAACTTTGTTATTGAAAATAATCAGCGCTCAACATACATCAGTTCCTTATTGAAAGAATTTGAAAGCAATGACTTAGTTAGGCTACTCACTTCATTCAATGATTACTTTCATGGAGTTATGAAAAAATAAATGCTTGGATTAGCTTCTAAAGTAGCAGTTTATAAGCTATCGATACAGCTAGATGCTAACCCCGCCAAGCAAGCTCCTAGATGCATATGATCGATGGTAGTTTTATCCATGAGGAGAAATACCCCACTTGGTTGCCAGCTTCATCCTAGTTAATAAGAAGAATGGTCAAATTGACATATACGACTTTAGTGATCTTAACAATGCATGTCCAAAAGATGAATTTTCACTACCAATACTAGAACTGAAGGTGAACATTGCTTCATCTCATGTAGTCTTCTCTTTCATGGATGGTACATCTAGATATAACCAAATAAATATGGCACATAATGATGAAATTAGAACCTTGATCAAAATTTATTGTCATAAGGTCATGTATTCCAACCTCAAAAATGCTGGCACCATATACCTGTAGGCCATGACTCAAATTTTTGACAAACTCATTCACCACCAAGTTGAATGCTACGTCGATGATCTCATGGTTAAAATTAAGGAAAAGGAAGACCATCTCTTGACTTGAGTAGCTTTAGAGTAGTTAAGATAATATAACATTAAAATGAACTCTCTGAAGTGGACATTCAGAGTAACTTCAGGGAACTTTCTAGGGTTCATTGTCCAACACTATGGGATTCAGATTAACCCAGAGTAGATCAAAGTGATATTAGAAATGCCACCCCATAATAGTTTAACCCAACTCAGATCATTCCAAGGGAGGTTGGCATATTTATGATGCTTTATATCCAACCTACCAAGCAAATGTCAACCATTTTTTGCACTAGTCAAGAAAGATGCCAAGTTCAAGTGGGATGAAAAATGCCAAAATGAATTTCAAAGTATCAAGTAATATCTTATGACACCACCAAGTCTAGCCCCTATCCTGGGAAAATCCCTCATACTCTACACTACTGCCTTTGACAACTTCATGGCCCAAGCCAATGATGATGGGAAAAAGAACGTGCTTTATTATTTCACCCATCATCTAATACCTGCTGAGGTGAACTATCCACCCATTAAAAAGCATCGCCTAGCTTTGATCTTCCCAACCCAGAATCTATAGCATTATATGATCTCCCACAAAGTGAACTTGATTTCTAAAGTCAATCCACTTTAATATCTTAGACATGACTGACTCTATCCTCATAGTTGGTATGATGGTCTATGATTTTATTATAGTTTGAAATCACATTTGTACCTCTCTGTGTAGTGAAAGAACAAGCACTCATGGACTTCCTAGTAGTACACCACTTCCTGTAGATTCCTCGCTTAGTGATAATCTTCTTGATGAACAAATCATGAATTTATGAGATGAAAACATTCACCACTGAGAGATATAATTTGATGGTGTGGCTTCCTCTCAAAGAGGAGAAGAATAATGATCTACTCTCTTAAGTAAGGCTGGGGTAGGGATAGTCCTCCTCATGCCAAACCACGATATGATGAGATTCCCATTCCATCTATCCGAACCTTGCACCAATAATGAAGATGAATATGATGTTTAGATCATCGATCTAGAGTTAGCCATCTCGTTAGGCATCCAAAGTATTAGCATCTTTAGGGATTCACAACTAGTTGTCAACTAGATCACTAGGTCCTATAAGGTTTTGAAGACCAAACTCCATCACTACCAGAAGTACACCAGGGAGTTACTAGCTCAAATCCTAGAGGTCATAATTTATAAGATCTCCTAAGGAGAAAATGTCATACCTGATGCCTTAGCCAAGCTCACTAAAGAGTTGGCAAGTTTGAAAGATGAGTCCATATTAATAGAAGTTCATAATACAAGTATCACCTCTTATTGACATTGAACTCATCAATAAATACACTCTTGAACGGGAGGTTGCTATTGCTGAAAAGGACAAAGGGCTAGATTGGAGGCAAACCTTCATTGATTATCTAAAGGAAAAAACTACCTCAAGAGAAATATTAAGCCCATCAAGTAAGGCAAAGGGAACTCTCCTATGCCCTCAATTGATGGTGTCTTATAGCAATGGTCTTTTGATTATATGTGGTTAAAATATTTAGACAAACATGAAGCCCATAAGGTCATGACCAAGGTGCACTTAGGACTATGTGGAGTTCATCAATCCACTTCCAAGATGAAAGCCAAAATCAAGAGACTTGGGTATTACTTGCTGACGATGATCACAGATTACATGGACACAGTGAAGCATTGCCACCAATGCCAAGTACATAAAGTGGTTCTACACCAACCACCCAACATTCTACATCCAATTTTAGCCTCATAGCCATTCAAGTTTTGGGGTATTGACATAGTATGTCCGATTGATCCTCTCTCAGCCAAGGGTCACCAGTTCATTCTAGCAGCTACAAACTATTTCTCCAAGTGGACGAAGGTGATTCTGCTCAGGAAAGTCAAAGCTCATCATGTGCTCTAATTTTTTAGGAACCATATCATGTATAGATTTGGAGTGCCCTTCCAAATCATATTTGATAATGATACCGCTTTCAAAAGAACCAAGATCAATAACTTCACCTAAAGACACAATATAGATTGGATGTACTCTACCATCTACTACCCATGAGCGAATGGTTTAGTGAAAGCCTTGAATAAAATTCTCATCTAAATACTCAAGAAAATGCTTGATGACAATAAACGACAGTGGCATGAGTAGTTAGTTGAAGCTTTGTTGTCTTACCATACTACCTATAGAACTCCAACATAATTTACCCCATTC
The DNA here is from genome assembly GCA_021442155.1 of Cymbidium sinense. Taxonomy (NCBI): domain Eukaryota; kingdom Viridiplantae; phylum Streptophyta; class Magnoliopsida; order Asparagales; family Orchidaceae; genus Cymbidium; species Cymbidium sinense. Next base: position 27,804,217 of record CM038233.1, on the reverse strand, counting down.
TCCTTAGTGTATGGGTCCAAGCCATATTGCTTTTAGAGGTTCAACTCATATCTTTAAGGATAGCTATGGGTGCTAAAATCCTTCTAAAAAAATATTTGGATCCATTTCTCAACATACCCAAATTTGTTGAAGTTGGATTCATATTCAAAAATTTCTCTTTCCAATCAAATTACATACATGAGATACAAAGGTTTTTGTAGGGGTAACTCAGGAAGAGATTAAAACTATGATGGTTTAACCAATTTTCCAAGGATTGCAAAGATTATTTTTTATTATAATTGGAAGAACTCAAAGGTTCATGCTCATAACAAGCCAGTCCACCCAAGAGCTTTTCAAGTTGGAGAACTAGTTTTAATTTTAGGGAGACCAAGTGTGACACATCGCAAGATGGGAGGCAAGTTTGAATCTCCTTGGGAAGGTCCTTTTTTCCATATAAAAGGTCTACCAACGTGGCTCCTATCAAATGATAAACCATAAAGGCGAACGCCTAATGCTTCTGATAAATGGGTTTTATCTAAAAAAAATATTATTCATAAATAATGTTCCAAATAATTTTTTTCCATCAATAAAAAATTCATTTTGATTGAATTATTTTCCAAGTTTGAATGTTTTAATTAATAAACTCTCAATGTGTTTATGGTAGGTGTAAGAGAACCCGAACGACATCTTAACCTTTACTTGCACAATAAAAACATAAAATTGCACACAAAAATAAACAAATCGAACATAAACTCCATCACCTCAGACTATTTTAAGTTGTGATAAGACCCCCAGTGGCCTTCACTTAGTAGTTGCTCTAGGTCAAGTTTAATTTACCACTTGGCCAATGATTCGCCACAACAATTGTCCTTATCTAGAAAGATGTGAGTCCTTATATTTTCTTTTTAGCTTGACCATTGCAAACTAATGAGCCCCTTTTATCATATTGATGTACTTTATCAAATAGTAAGTCATCTTGATAGCTAATCATGCTATTGGATATGCAAGCCCCGAGCTTTCTCCTTTAGCTATCATATGCTGACTAGATTTGAATACACATATATGAGGATTAGGGTAACACCCCTAATGGCCCCTCTTCCTCTTGAATACCTCAAGCTTGGGTTTAGTCCTCATTTTTGACTCCCCAATTTATAATTGCCCTAGGTTTGATAGTAGCTATCTAGTCCACACAGATTGTCCTTACGGTTAGTTTTGCTTAGGAAGATGTAAGTCCTTGATGTTTTCTTCCCAGATTGATCATTACAACTGACAAGAATATTATTGGCTAGTGTTCTCCTTGCTAATGGCAACCAGTGGATGACACCACTCAAGTAGATATGAGTCCCGCTTTCTCTCTGAGTCAGCCACAGTACACCTACAGGCCCCATATTTCAGAAATTAGGATAAAACCTCTAGAGGCACCTTCCTTGTGGGCATTCTATTTGGATTATGTCTTCACAACCCTGTCTAGGCATGACCTAGGTTACTACTAGATTGGATAGTTCCCATTTCCTAATAACCACCCCTATGGTTGGAAGCTCCATAATGCAAATGTACAAACTACCCCTTGGGTCAGTAGATCTAAGATAGGCCAAAGCCTGTGCTTCTTTTTAGTGTGCCCCATTACTAACCAAAATGGTCCATGCTAAACAAATAAACAAATAAAATAACATCATTTATGGATTAGGGTAAGACCCCCCCAATGACTCCTTTTCCCAAGTAGGCATCCTATCTTGTTGGGCATTGTCAAAACTCTAAAATTGCCTACTATTTGAGATAAGACCTAGACCTCACTTACACCCTTGGGTTTGGCTTGCATATTACCAAATACCTAGTGGTAGGATCCTCTTTGGAAGATATAAGTCCTAGAGCTTTCTTCTAGTTTAGCCATCGCAAACTAATGGACAACCCTTAGGTTGGATAGTCTCTAATGTAACACTAAACTATTCCTTTAGTTAGTAATTGTTTAGGCTTTATAGCCTTCAGTGTGACTCACAAATTAGAGTTCATTTAAATATGTTTAGGTTAGGATCATGCCCTGAGGCCCCTTTCCTTAGGTTTTGGATTGGATGTCATTTGTTCCTTAAGTAGTTGCCCCTTTGGTTGGGTAGCATCATTTGGATAAGTGGACTACTTCTTTGGGTTGGTAAATTATATGTAAGTTTAGGCTCATATAGGTTGGATAGTCTCTAATGTATGACTAGTAGACTATTCCTTTGAGTTAGTAAATCTAAGGTAAGTTCAGGCTTTTATAGCCCTTCCTTAGTGTGACTCACACAAATTGACTGAGTTCATTTAAATATGTTTAGGGTTAGGATCATGCCCTCGAGGTCCCTTCCCCTAATGACTATTTTAGGATTGGATCATGTCATTACGGTTCCTCTCCTAGTAGTTGCCCCTTTAGGTTGGGAGCATCATTCTATGGATAAGTGGACTACTTCTTTGGGTTGGTAAATTATATGTAAGTTTAGGCTCATATAGCTCCTCCTTAGTGTGCCCATTGCAAGCCAACATGGTCATACCTATTCAACAATCAAATATAAATCAAAATCAACATGAATTACCAAAGTTAAATAAATAAAAAATCATCAACTAAATTAATCAAATTAAACCAACTCTGACCTATATCTCATTCATCTTTAACAAGGCCTTTACTCATGCCCTTGATATGATTCAATTCCCAATAAATCCATCTTTGTGTATTTAACAAAAAGAAAAACTTTAAATAATCATTCTAGAAAATCAGCATTCATGCCCAGGCATGACTCGATCCCCATCATGATCCTTCTTTGTGTCCTTGACAAAAAACCAAATTGTGAGTAAATCAAACCAATTGCAGACAATCCTCCTTCTATTTCCCTAGCATGAAATGAAATGAAATGAATTGCATTAAGACCCAAGTTTCTTTTACCTCTATTTAGGTACAAATACTCCTCATTGTTGTTTATAACCTTCTTGGATACTTTTGAACATCTCGGTTAACAATATGTATTGTGTGCCTTGTCAATTACATGACACCTATTAGGGGTCCTTCTATTGACCTCACTTTTGGAGTGAGGATTAATCCTTCCCATCTTAAATCTAAGAACTTTCTAGATACTTAGATTTTCTTAGTTATATGATACTTCTAGTGATTAAAGGAACACTAAGCCTAAGCTTAAAGTCTTATGGGGCATAACAATAAGCCTAGAAGTTTACCTTAGGACAAGTAGGTTTCTCCTATCCTAAGGCTTGAACCCAAACTCATGCCCATTCACTCATCCAAATTTAAACTCATGTTGATGGAGTTAAACCAACCCAACTTATTCATTCAATCTTAATTGAATTTGGTTTTTTAATCCAAGCTCCAAGCCAAATTAACTTGGATCTTAACCCAAGTTAACTCCATTATAATCCTATAACCCAATTCAAACCCATTCAAACAAACTAAATCCAATTTGGTTTTCTCAATTTCTATAATTAGTCAATAGATCACTTCAAGCCACTCCAACACTTGCAATCATGCCAATTGAACCAAATGAGTTTGATCAACCCAAGTTAGCCCATTATATAATGGGTTCAAATGAGCTAAAACCTAATTAATCAATTACATCAAAGCCACCAATCAACTTCAAATTTATCATTAAAGACATCCTAACCATCTATAACCCCAATTGGTCCAAGTTTGGTTGACCAACTCACTTAACTCAAAGTGATCTAAAGGGTAATTGAACCAAATTCTAATTAAATTTCCATTAGATCAAATCAAGCCATAAAATCCCTTCATTGATGATTATAAGCCATTATTGAACACTCCACTACAATTAATTGAAAAAAGTCAATTTGACTCTTTGACCCAAATTGACCCAAATTGACCTAAAGGGTCAAAATATAACCAAATCAAATCTTAGAATAAATTGGTTGAAACAAATGCATCTAACCAATCACTAATTCAATATTAAATATGATTCAACATTCAATTGAACCCAATTTGGTGAGCCAAACCTAGTATATATAGTTTCCTTAGAGGAACCTTAGAGTTCTTCTACCTCAAATAATGAAGATGGATAGAAAAATGCACTCTACTATATAAGTTGACATTTAATAGGAGTTGAAACAAGATAGGCTCTTAAAGAGAAGCATTGTTTAGCATTAATATTTGCTACTCAGAAATTGCATCACGACATCTTATTATAGAGAATAACTTTGATATCCAAAGTTGATCCTCTTAAATTCTAGATGATTAGGCTTACTTTATTAGGTCACTAAGCAAAATGGGTAGTCTTATTATTCCAATTTGACATAACATATTCCCCATAAAAGGAAATAAAAGGGAAAGCTGGATGTCTTTCTAAATGCCCATCTTAAACTAGTAGATTCTCCACTCAATGATGAATTGCCTAATGAGCAAATCTTTGAAGTAAAAAAATCCCAACAATCATCAAAATGGGAGTTTTACTTTGATAGAACTTCATCACTGAAATGAACTAAATCACCAAGATTACATGTAATAAAGATTGGCATAATATTTATGACACCACAAGGTGGCATAATTTAATATTCCTATAGCCTAACTCAACCTCAAACCAATAATGAGGCTAAATATGAAGCTAATTACGAGCCAAGAATGTATAGTTAATATGGAGATCATGAAACTTCACATTTATGAAAATTCTCAACTCATAATCCAACAAATAATAGGAACCTTCAAGATAAGTAAGCCAAAATTAGTGCTTTATCATAAACACATTCTAGAGATCTTGAAACAAATCTTTGAAGTAATAATTACAAGAGAACCATGTCAGAATAATGGCAAGGCCGATGAGTTAGCCAAAGAAATGATGGACTATGAATGAGACACAATTATAATTAAAGTCTAAAGCAAACTAGCATTGGCACCAACCCTTCTTCAAGCTTTTAAAGCTAAGGAAAATTAAGAGATTTTTGCAATAAAGGAAGAAAAAAATTAGCAATAGTCATTCATTATTTATCTCAAAAGTGGTGGATTACCAAAAAATTAAATCAAATGCTCATCAAATTTTACAAAGGTCATTACAATGTGCTATTGTGAACAACACATTATTGATGGTAAAAATTTATGACATCACATAGAGTTTAGGATTTTTTTTATTTGGATGATCAAATACGTCATTAAAGAATAAACATATATATTAAAATATAAACATATTTTCTTATAATTGATTTGATCATTTAATAAAATACTCCTAAGGCTAATGGGTATTTTGTGTACCAAAAAATTTTCTCTTAAATTACATGAAAAGTGGACCTACAATGGCAAGCATAGCTAATTATATCACAAGAAGGGTCTCTTCCTAAGAATACTCTCAATTGAAGAAATAAGTTGTTATTTTTAAAGATTTCTAAGTTGGTTTTCAACAACACTCATTGAGATTTTTAATTGGGAATGAACCAAAGTGGAAAGAGTTATTTTTAGAAGTCAAATGGGATGAAGTAAGAAATGCCAGTTGATACTGGATGCTCAGTAAGCATTTCAACTATCTTATCATTGGGCTTTAAATTTTTTAACTTAATTTAGATTTTGGGTTGAAATTTTCTTAAAATTCTAAGGCTTAGATTCTGGCAGCACAAGACTACAGAAATACCTATGGTTGAAGACTTACTCTGAGGAGGATGCTTTAAAATCTAGTCTACAAGTGCTTCTGACACTGTGGAGAAAAATTCCTATTAGGGGAGTCACTTTTCAAATCTGTTGGGAGAAAAGAAAGAGACAAGACCTGTAGAAATTCATCTTTTTAGGATGCCACATAAATGTACTTATTCAGGTGATCGAGTATGTCATCAAGGAAATAGTGTACTATCTTGAAAGATGGAAGTCACTACCCTTTAATGGACTTAATAACTCAATAAGGACTCTAAGGATGATGGTCGCATTTGTACCAAAGATTCTTCCCTACTTTACATGGAAAAGAACAAGAGGATTTATTTTAAACTATGTTCATTAAGTTCCCTACAGGGGCAAGCCCCCATAGTTAAGTGCATCCTAAGGAATAGGGATTCATTAGAAAAACTCTCGATTAAGTTAAATGATCATTATCTTTGAAGATTTCAATAGGAAAGGACTATCAATCGATTGGTTTTATTTTGAGAGATCAAATGGGACTGATCAAAAGAGGGAGTTATTTATTAAAGCTAAAATGGAAGATAAGTAGGAGATGCCCACGAAGCTAGAAAACCAAGCGAGCATCTCAAACTATCCTATAGTTGGGCTTTATATTTTAGAAATTAATTTAGTTTATTTGAGTTGCATTTTTCATTAGAAATTTAGGACTTATGATTCCTTAACACAAGATTAAGAAAATGCCTAAGAGGTTATGAATTATGCTTATGACCCACAAAGGGAGAGAAGCAACCTCAAAACCTAAATCTAGAGAGCTTTGGAGAGGGCCAAAAGCACAACCTAAATCTAAGGTAAAAATGGGTAATTGGTTTGCCTCCACAAGAGAGTACAAACCACCCGACAGCTTGAACTTATAACCACCTGGGGTGACTGCCAACTAACTCCTGATACGATTTTAAATATATGTAGGTAAGTCATTATGCTTATGCAAGACTAGCTATTTATTTAAAAGAGACTAAGTCCTTAAACTCACTCCTAAAGAGACTGATCATGTAAAGGGATATGCTTCAAATGACCTAAATCTAATGCAATTCAAATTTCATTTTATTTATATTTTGGACAATTATTTTGACTCAGCTATAGATTCATATGACTAATGCATGGGAAAGAAGATTATTGGCCAAAATTAGTGAGAAGGGAGGAGGTGAGTTTCTACTATGGCTCTCAAAGGTCAAGCCATGTTTCTCTAGAAAAGGTGGAAGCCCTTCAATCAAGAGTGAAAAAAGATGCTTTTGTGCATGATATTACAAAAGAAATGCTCATCTAGCTAAGGTGTTGTTAATTCTTTTATCTTGATTTTAAACCTAAGCTTTAGGTGGGTTATGAGTTGTATAATTTTTATTTTGAGTTGTTAAGTTGGGTAAAAGATTTATTTTTCCTAAAGAGCCTAATCCACATCCAGGCCATACATAAAGTAATGAAGGAACTAGGAAAATCATGTCACTTAATGCAAAAGCTAAACAAATCATCAATCAATTTATAAAGCTAATCGCAAAAAGAACAAAAGGTTGTGGTTACACCACAAAAAACCCAAAATATCAAATATGGGTAGCCTAGCTCTACCCTTACACAACTCATATTACAAATGAATTAAATTACAATTAAGTAAGGAATTCATTGTTATGGGGGGTCTTCAAGCTTTATTCTTCTTTCTTCTTTCTTTCTTCTTCTTTCTTCTTCTTTTCTTCTTTTCTTCTTTGGTTCCTTCTTTTGGATGGTTGGAAGGTGGATGCTCCAAGGCTTCACATGGTGCATAAGATAGGATCTTATGACCAATGCTCATCCTAATCCCCATAACAATCATTCCAAAATCCTAATTGCACAAATTTACATGAAAAGGAAAAGTGGAAATCTAACTAACACTGCAAAACAAAGGTTAGCTAAAACAAACCACATAAATCCCAAGCATGTATATTGGACTTATCACCCCACACATGGGTGACTAAGTCCACCTAGCCTATGGATTATGCTTAGGGGTATAAAGCACCTGCAAGCAAAAGCATTTATATTTTTATTTATGATAGCACCCCTTAAGCACAATCCCTATAGGAAAGAATAATTAGACTAAGAGCATCTTACCATTCATTCTATAAGCATACACACAACATCGATGCAAAACATATATATCACAAAATAAAATCAAACCATGAAACACCTAAAGGCTAGAAATTGGTGACTTAGGCTAATATGTGTGCTTTGAAGGTTTGTGTGGTATGCTTAGCTATGGCTTTAGGTTCAAATTTTCTAAGTGTGAAGAACATGTTCAACTTAGAGGAGGGTTTCATTTAAGTTGTTTTTATTTTGTTTATTTCATGTTTTTGATTTTGGTTTGTGAATCCTATTAATTACTAAGTTATGAGAGGGAAAGAGAGAGAACTTCTCTTTCCTTCCTAACCTAAGTAATTTCTAAGTAGATTCACATTTTAGTTTGTTTAGGTGAATGTTTTGATTAAATCTTTTAATTAATCCTAAGTTTAGATAAACTCTAAACAAACCTATTCAAAAGAAAGGCATTTTAAGATTAAATAAAATGAATCAAAATTCACATAACACACATTACTTCATTTCTTTCCCAACATATATAACATGCATATGGATGGACCCTAAGCATATCTATACATACAATAGAGTATTTAACACACTTTATGATGCATGCTAAGTAATCCATTTAAGAAAGAAGTTGAATATGCATGATTTTCTTAAGTAGAAAGGGTTTCCTTATCCAAATTTTCACATACACATGAAAGTAAGAAAGGCATAAGTGAGTACACCATTGTTAACGGAGGTGTAAGGTACAAAGCTACTTAAAAGCTCACAACCTCGGGGTTGTCGGACTAATATACCACTTTCCTTAAATACAAACATGTGTATAAAGAAATGAAATGGAAAAAGAAGAATGCAAAAGTTGATTAATGGATTCATTTTATTTATGCAATTTTATGTATATAGGTAGTAACCCTTCTTAGGTGGTAGCATAGGGATGAATAGGATATGGAATTAAGTGAGTGGGTTCTTTTCAAATGAACCATACATCTTACCAAATTCTATTCAAAACTAACATAAGAAAGAAAACCTATGCTAAGCATACTTTATAATCTTTCACATGCAAACTTATAATTAAAATATAAGTAGCATACTTTCAGATTTGATTTGATTTATATGTTTTGAAAATAATTTGGATTTAGTAGTGATAATAGCCATTCATATTTCTACTTTAGCCAACACATGCAAATTTGACATAAAGTAAACAATTTCATTTTAAAATTTGAATTTGAAAATATGAATGCATGAAACCACATGACATACAATTTAACATGTTGGGAAAGATTCAAAGCAATGAAAGATGTAAAATAAATTCACTTCCTAAATCTAAGACATTCTTATAAGGGTGAATCAAAGTGATTTTGGTTTGAAGTTTGATTTAATTTTGAAAAGGTGAGATGAGTTTGTTATTCCTAACCCATTCCACATGTGTTTGATATTTTTGTTTAATTTTTAGATAATTAGATCCATTTTTATGCATTAATTAGGTTAAGGTATGAATTAAGTAACTTAATTAAACTTACTACACACCTTAGATAATTAACCAAATAATTATGAGCCAATGAGATGACATAAAACTCACAAAATTTAAATTTGCAATGCACCTAATAAGAAAAGGCCTAATGCAATTTGGCTCACAATTAAAAGTTAATTAAGCTAAGGGTTTAGCTTAAGTAATTTCAAAAAACACCCTTTCATGAATTGGGTTTTGATTTCCTTAATTGAACTTAGGCTATTAAACACCTAAGCATCTACCCAAAGTAGATTAATTAAGTTCTAGAAATTTTTTGAATTTTTTTAGATTAAGGGATAATTAATGAATTAACCCTTAATTAAGGAGATTAAGGAGAGAAAAGGGGTTTAGGGGAATAGCTTGGGAAATGCCCCTATATATTAAAACCTCCTATTGGATAACCTTAATCATCATATTAAAACCACTAATCAAACCTAGTATTATTACAAGAGGGTAATTAGAAATTCATATGCAATTCTTAATCAAGCCTTCAATAAATCTCAAGAAAATTAGGGAGATAGAGTCATCCCTAAAATAGAAATTTGGGATTAATGAGCTTAATTAAAAGTAATTAGCAAAATAAACTTTCTAATAAAAAATTCAGAAAATAATTCAAAACCCATTGAAATTAATTTTAAAATATTCTAGGTTGAATTATCTTTCCATAGATTTTATTTCATATTTTTTGAATTTTAGAGAGTTATGAATTTTAGAAGATCCTAGATTAATTAGAAATTAATTAAGCATTTAAAATATAACTAATCCTCTAGCTCGACACATGGTGATGGTGCGGTACTTTACATGTTCACGTCATGAGGGGGTTTACTTAAATGCATCAAATATGGCGGTGCATAGCTGATCCATGGAAGATCTCCCATGATTTTAAAAGGGTAATTTTCTAAATGTGAATTATCTCGATCCATCCAAAATGTGCGGATGGATGAGATCTGTTCTCTTCCTTGATCAGATCGTCCATGATCAAGGGAAGATCTCGATCTTGAGATTCAAACAACACACCATCTAAAAGCTAAGCGCAAATCCAACAAAATCAATGGGTGAAAATTTCTTTCACAAACTCCACACCATTGTTTAATGGTCAAAATCCCATACCTCATGAGGTGGTGATCACCATTCGATGGAAGCTTTCTGTGGAGGAAAGCCTTGAGTTTTGAGCCTTGAGGTTGAGTGGATCTTTGAACCCACCACTTGAGCTCTTTTGATTGAATTGGATCCTCTCCTTTGAACTTAGAAGAGCTTGTGGAGTCCTCGATGAAGCTTAAGGGGAATTGAAATTGAGTGGTGTGGTGAGTTTAGTTGGATTGAGCTCCCTATTTTCTATTCAAAAAAATCAAGAAATGAAATCAAGAAGGAGGAGGATCCTATGGCTCTTGTCTTTTAATCAGTGAATGTGGGAAGATGAATTTGAGTTTCTTTAGGGAGAGTATATCTCTCCCTTGAAGGATCGGATAAGCTTGCCATTTTGATCAATTGATCATTGGAGGTTTTGATTGTTAGAGTTTGCACATGGTTGGTTTGAGCCAAGGAGTGGATTTCCAACCTCCCATGTGCTTGAATTTGAGTGGGAAATGGATTTTGAATTTTGTATTTTGACCCTATGGGGTCGGGTTTTATCTAGGGAATGGGCTGACCCATTGGGTTGGGTGCACTCTTCACTAGGTCCCCTGAGCTTTTAAGAAGCCCTCAAGTGAATGAAGATGGTGGCGACCAAATTACCCATGGATTAAGCCAAAATTTGTTCTATGGCCTAGTGGATGGTCATTTTGCTATTTTTTTTGATATGTTGGGTATGTGGAGAAGGTTTGGCCAAGTTTGGAATTCATTTGAGGTTTGGCTCATGTTGACCCATTTAGGTCAAAATGGGTCAACTAAGTTGACCAATAGGTCAAATTGGGTCAAACCAAGGGTTGAGTCAAGTTCATATGACCATTTGAAATGTTTGGTGGCTTTGGTTTGATTCAATTTGGTATAGTTTTGAATTTGGCTCATATGACTTCCAAATGGGTCAAGTTGACCTATTTGACCCATTTGACCTATTTGAGGTAGGTCAAGGGTAGGTTTAGGTTTGATTAGTCATATGGAGTGGATTGGTATCTTTGTTTCCAATCAATTTGAGTTAAGTTCAATTTTGGCTCAACATGACCCCTTTAGTCATGGTCTAAGGTCAATTAGGCTAGGTTAGTCTAGTTGGCCAATTGAGGCTTTGGTCAAGTTCACAAGTGATTTGGAATGGACTTGACCCATTGGTTTCAATCAATTTGGCTTAGATCAAGTTTTGACACATTTTGAACTAACTGGGTCAAGTGGCCAATTCCGTTAGCTCAAATGTTGGTTGGTCAAGTTCAAACATAAGTCATGAGTGAACTTAGATCAATGGTTTCATTTTGGTCTATGGTGAAATTTGGCTATGTTAGGTTTCATTTTGGGTTAAGTGTTGACTTAGTCAACCCTTAATTTTGACTTGGTTTGACCCAATTTGATTAATTGATCATCCCATGATGATTGTTGATCATGATGAGAGGCATAGATGAGTTTCGTTCAATCCAATTTAGTTAGGATTAGAATTTGGATCATAAGGGTATTTTAGGTAACTTTGGGTCAAGTGAGCCTAAGTGGTCAAATGGCTTGGTCAAAGCTTGATTTGAGCTTGATTGATCTTGTATATGGACTTATGATTGAAATATAAATCCATTTACAAATGGTTTGAAGTCAAATGGGTTTTGATCCATTTGACAATTTCATATTCAAAGGAAGAACATGAAAGGATTTTGGCTTTGATTTTTAACATGGGTTTTGATTTTTTTTTTTTTATTGAAGTTTGGATTAATATATGACTCATGCTTATAGGGTTGATTGAATAATGAGAGAAAATTAGGGGTTTGGCCTGATTTGAAGTTGATTTGGCTAAGTTCAAGATTTTGACTTGAAATGCTTAGATTGGATTTTCAGTGGATTTGAGTTTGAATTTTGGAATTGGTTTTGATTGTTTGAATTTATATTACATTTATATATGTGAAAATAAATAAGATTATAAATGGATCATGAGAAAATTTTAATGATTTGAAGTGGTTTAATCATGATTTGGGCTAAGTCCATTAAGAAGGATTTAAAGGACTTAGAAAAATTGAGTTTGAGTTTGAATTTTGAATTTGGTTTGATTGATTTATATTTATATTTCATTTATATATGTGAATATAAATGAGATATAAATGAATTGAGAAAATCATGACTTTGAATTGATTTGATCAAGATTTGTAAGTCCATTAATGAAAAATTAAGGACTTAGAAATTTTAAATTGAGAATTTAATTTGAGTTTGATTTGATTGATTTATATTTATATTTCATTATGTGAATATAAATAAATTATTTTGAGAAAATCCATGAGTTTTGAATTGATTTGATCATGATTTGGCTAAGTCCATTAATGGTAAATTAAGGACTTATGAAAATTTTAAATTGAGAATTTAATTTTTGACATTTGATTTGATTGATTGATATTTATATTTCATTTATATATGTGAATATAAATGAGATTATAGATGAGTTTTGAGAAAAATCTCATGAGTTTGAATTGAGATCAAGGTTTTGGCTAAGCATTAATGGAAAAATTAAGGACTTAGAAAATTTCATGAATTGATTTGGAATTTTGAGTTTAGTTTGATTGATTTGAATTTAAATTTTATTTATATATGTGAATATAAATGAGAATATAAATGAATTATGAGAAAATCTCAAATGTTTGAATAGGTTTGATCATAATTTTGGCTAAGTCCCAAGGGAAGGTTAAGGACTTAGAAAATTTGGACTTAGGAATTTTGATTTTGATCATGGTTTCAATCATAGATTTCAATCATGGATTTTGAATTTCAATCATAAGTTTTCAATCATGATTTTAATCATGTAAGATTTGAGTTGGTGAAAATCAAATAGAATTGATTTGGAGTTTGACTTGAAAGAAGGAAAGTGAGGAATGGCCAAGCTAAGTGTAAGCAAGTTTTTCTAACCCCTAAGGCATGACATATTCTATGGCTAACTTTAAGTCTCTAGGGCTAGTGAGTGTCCACCTAATCACTAGATGAGTCTTAAGACTAAGGAACTCTTAAAGTCAAGAGAAGTCCTAGCCTAAGATGGAGGTTGAGAACTTATTCTAAAAATGAGGTCAAAAGAGCCTCAAAGGTGGTGTGACCAACAAGGGCACATATTGTGGATCAAATGATCAACAACACCAAAAGATCACAAGCACTAACAAAATAATCTATCCAACCATAAGAGAATGAGCTTAATGCAATTTCTACTTATGTCCAAGACATAAGAGAGAGAAAAAAACCACTAAGTAGAGTGAACATTCCACTCAAGGAATCAGTTCAAGTTATTGGTAAGAGGTGATTTGATTTGAATCTCACCAAGGAGAGATCATTAGAGGTTGAATTATTTCAATTTTGTTAGTTTGATTTTAGATGACCCATTGGTTTGAGATGGACTCATGAATAGGATGAGGCCTAACCATTTTACCAATCCAAAGGGGTAGTCTAAACCACAAGGTAGGACTAGCCAACCAAAGGGGAAAATGCTTTGGTATACAGTTTAGGAAGAAAGCATAGGACTCACATCCCAAGTAAGACCAGTAATCTGGCAATAAAAATCGACCTAGATGACTAATTATTGAGTGAATGCCATTGGGGACTTAAATCACTCAAAGATAGTCAAGATTGATTTCATTTTAGATTTATTTATTTTGATGGATTCCGTTAGTTTGGATGGATCAAACCGAGAAGAGTTATGTAGCCTAGACTATCTCGCATAAACAAAGGGAGAAGCTTCTCGATGGGAGAACTATCCAACCAAAGGAGTGCCTTTCAGTTTGCAATGATTAATTTAAGGGAAGAATGCTTGGGAACTAACATCTTCTACTAAAAAGACCACTAGGGTGATCGGTTGCTTTGGGCAACAAATCAAACCCACCTAGTCCCTTTGATTTAATCATGCTAGAAGAATGCATCATAGTCTTACATCTTTCAAAGAATGATGTGGGTAACCCGCTTGAAAAATAGATTGAACCTAACCTAAGGGTGACATGGAGTGAGTGCCAAGAGAATTTATCTCAACTAAGGTAGTAAATTCTATAGGGAGTTCTCGACACACCCCTAAAGATAGTATGCCTGCTTGGGAAAAAAGGCCCTTTAGGGGCTTGAAATCCTAACCCACAAGCAAATTAATTTTATTTTTTTAGTTATTTATTTATTTTATCATGGACCTTGTTAATTTGTGAGGGATCAAACTGAGATGGGGCTTATATCAGCCTAGACCTATCTTAGAACAACCAAGGAGAATTTATGCATCCAACAATTCCAACCAAGAGTTACTAGAAAGGGGAACATCTAATCCAAAAGTAACCCGGTAGTGTCTAAATGGGGTCACAAAGGACATGATCCAAATAGAGTGCCCTCGTGGGATGGGGTTAAGGCTTAATCCAACACCTGAGAAGATGACATGGCTAGTCATATATCCATAGGTATTCATGTCCAACTCAAGGAGAAAGTTTGGGACTCATATGCCAAGAGTGGTGTAATCCAGTGAGTCATGTTAGCATAGCAACATCAACCAACCTAAGGTACCCGCTTTGTAAATAATCTAGGAAGAAAGCTCGGGACTCACATCCTCCTATAGAATTGATTGATGGATATCATCTCACCAAGTGATATTCTAACTAAGAACCTAGTGAATGTCATTGGGGACTTATATTGACTCAAAAGTAGTCAAGAGGAAAGGAGCCTGGGACTTATCCTAAACCTCAAATACTTGACTAGTTAGAGCATGATGATGATTCAAGAGAAAGCACGGGACTCACATCTTCTTAAGCAAAGTCAACATGAGGTAGCTTATAGTGAAGTCTACATACTAACAAGGTGCTCATTGGTTTGAAATCAAGTTAGGAAGAAAGTGTGGGGACTCACATCTCTAACAATGACCACTAGACATACTAGCAGGTAGCATGTGTGACTGACCTAGAGCTAATGAGTGAGTGCCACAAGGGGCTTGCTCCCACATCAAAATAGCTTGAGACAAAAGATTTATGTTTATTTTATGCATGTGTTAAAAGGAATAGGATGCCTCTAGGGGATTCTTACACCTACCTTAAACACACTATGGGTTTGATGAAATGGTGCCATGGATGGCAAAAGGATTCCCACTTAGAAAGGATGTCGCTTGGGTTCTCTCCAACCTACTCTAAAAGCATTGGGAGATTTTTGGTTGTGAAAGAGGATAGGATGCTTGGGGACTCTATACCTACCCTACACATCACATGGTGAATTCATAAGACAATGACATTTCAATAAAGAAAAGATTTGATGAATGGAATCAAATTTTGTTCTTTTATTAATGATTATTTTAAACATGATTTATTTTGGATAATATTTCTTTAGATAGAGCCCATTAATTGGAAGCATCGTGTTCCCTTTATAATCAATAATAAGTCGATAAGATCCTCCTGGTAGGCCTTCTCTGACATGGGGCCTTCCGTTCAAACTTGCTCCCATCTTCAATGGGAAACAATTGGTCTCCTTAAGACTAACACAAGTTCTCCCACTCAAAGACCTTGGACGGACTAGCTTGTTGTGAGCTTGAATCATTTTGGCCTTGCAACTCTTGCACGCCTCAGAGACTTCTCCTCCAAATCATCTATCTCTTCTAATAACTTTGCATTTTTGCTCAGAGTGACCTTGTTACAATGCTATCCTTAGTGAGAGTTGAACTTAAAATAAGAATGGCTTCGAGACACACTATGGAAAATGGGGTAGACCAGTTGGAGTTTGGTATGTGTGAAAGTAGCTTCAATTAATCTCCTTCCAATGTTCCATCAAGAGTTTTATTTAGTATCCGGATGAGAGTTTTGTTGAATGCTTCGCTAAGCCATTTGTTCAGGGTAATAGATGGTGGAGTATTCCAATCTATACCATCTTCTAAAGCTATTGATCTTCATGCTTTTGAATGCAGTACCATTATCGGATATAATTCATTGAGGCACCCCAAACCTATATACGATATGGATCCTTAAAAACTAAAGCATATGGTGATTTGTGACTTCTCTGAGTGGGATGGATTCCACCAACTTAGAAAAGTAGTTGGTGGCAGCTAAGATGAACCGATGCCCCTTAGAAGAAGAAGGATTGATTGGACCTACAATGTCAGTACACCAACAGTCAATTGGCCATGAATCCAAAGTAGGGTATAGAATGTTGGGTGGTTGGTGGAGGACTACACCATGCACCTGACACTGATGGCATCTACTAGCTACATCCATGCAATCTGTAATCATTGAAGGCCATTAGTATCCAAGTCTTTTGATCTTCATCTTCATCTTCAGACCGGATTGATGTGCTCCGTATAGACCTGAATGTACCTTGGTTACAATGACATGGGATTTATATTTATCTAAATAACGTAACCACATTTGGTCAAAGGATCACCGATACAGGGTGCCATAAATAAGAGCGTAGGAGATAGCTCTCTATTTCACCTGATGGGCTTGTGACCTTTCTTGAGGTAGTTTGCCAGTGTTCAAGTAATCTATGAACAATTGCCTCCAATCTAGCTCCTTGTCCATTTTGGCAATGACAACCTCCCCTTCAAGAGAAAGTCTCTCGATGAGTTCAAGATCAATAAAGGATAAGACTTTTCTATTTTGGACCCTTATTAAATGGACTCATCTTCAACATGCCAACTTTTAAAAGTTTGGCCAAGGCATCTGCTACTGTTCTACTGAGGACCTTGTATGGTGACTTTAGGAATTTGAAAAGACTTCATGGTATACTCATAGTAATGACGGCTTGGGTTTGAGAACGGTAGGACACAATTGATGACCAACTAAGAATTCCCAAAGATGTTGTTTCTTGACATCATGGTTTTAACTCTGAGAATCAAAGCCTCATACTACTTGTTGGTGTAGGGGTTGAAAGATAGTATGAGAATCTCATCACATCACAATGGAGTTAGAAGAACTATTACTGCCTTTCGAGAGAATAGATCGATTCACCTTTAAGAAAGAAGAAAGACCATAAAAAATACATTTCCATGGATCTGGCCTCCCCTATCATAATTTGTTCATCGGAGATTGTCACTAAGCAAAAAAATCGAAAAGTGGTTATTGCTAAGAACTTCATAGTGCGCCATTTCGATAGGGGTACAAATGTGATATCAAACTACAAGAAAATCATAGACCAACGTGCCAAACGTCCTGATAGCGTTGGCCATGTCATGAGAAACTATAGTGGATTAGTTCGAGAGATCAAGTTCACCTTATGAGAAAGCATATAGTGTCGTAGCTTTTGAGATATAAATATCAAAGCTAGGCAATGCCAATAGGTGCATAGTTTGTTTCAGTGAATCGATGATGGATGAGGTTGAGCCGCTTCTTCATCAAGCTTGGGACAATATGAAGAGTCATCCAATGCAAACAAAGGATGAGTCTACAAGATAGCTACCAAAATTGGCTTCACCAAGTCGCTTGATATCTTCAAAGCGTCGGCACTTGTTCCCACTTGAACTTAAATCCTTTTGACAAGTCTGAGAATGGCTTGCATCTCCCGATAGGTTTGAGATAAAACATCTTAGATGCACCATCCTGAAAGGATGGGAGTTAAACTCTTAGGAGGTGGCATTTCAAGATAAGTTAAATCTTTAGATCTATTTCATTCCCCAAAGTGTAACAAACCAAGGAATTCATGACAAGATTCATGTATACTTAACTATTCAAAACTACTCTCAAAAGAGGTCTCAACTGACTAAATCATCATCAACAGGATGGATGAAGATGTGTATAAAGCATGTCTAAAGGCATGACCCTATAACTAAGACTCGTTTGAAAGCAATATCATCATAGACATCTTGATTTTATAGCGATGACCCATCCATGAAAGAGAAGACGCATGAGATGAGAAGATGTCTACCACATTAATAGGAAGAGGAAACTCATCCTGGACATGCCTTTTAAGTCCCTAAAATCAGCAAGAAATGTGAATTTGGCCATTCTTCTTCTTAATGGATGGCTAGCAACTGTGTAGATATTTTTCTTATGAAATCGACGCCGCTTGACTTGAAATGACCTATTATTCAATTTCTAATTGCATGCCTAGGTGCTTGTTTAATTGGGTAATATATTGTTTGTTGCATATCTGAGATAATCCAAGCATTTCCTCATAGCTCCATGTGAAGCAGTATTTAAACTCATTCAATAGCTTAACAAAGTTATTAGTTTCTTCTTCATTCAGCAACAAGCTGATGTATGTCAGACAAGGATTTTGTTTTATTCCGAGGTTGATTTCTTTAAGCTTGTCCATTATTAAATGAATCTCCTCTTCAAATTTTGCCAGTGTCTCTTTGACTTGGAGATCATCTGAATCATCTGAAGTTTCAAAACACAAATTCTCATTAGAGTTAGGAATGTGTAAGAAGAACCTATCAGACTCCAAAGATTAGTAACAATTAAGTAGTAATCTTCATCATCTACTAGACCCAATGTACTGAATCCTATTCATGCTCTCAATTGTGCTTCCCTACATGTATTGTTTCATAGATTTTCATCTCACTGCTTAGACCATGTGTGAGGAATTAAACCTCGATAAGATTTGAACACAAGATGAGTAAAAGTCAAAAAGGTAATTCCATTAATTCTTAATGTATCTTCCTCAAGCTCTACATCAACTTGTGAGGGATGATCCAGAACATCTTTGTTCATGTCAGGGTGACTTAGACTTCTTTTTAATGCTAAACCTTCAACTGAGATGTAAGTGAGGTAAGAGCTAGATTCCCATCCGCCAAAGCACATAAACCAAAGTCAAATACTTTGTTTTGAGCGGTCTTCATCTCTATCTTCATCAAAAGTCACCCCAATGGAACCCGTGAGATTTGGTATATTAATCACATTTCTCATCCTCCTGAGGGATTCCAAGTCTATGTGAATAGTAAGGGTACTCTATGACAACATGACTCCTATTGGCTCCAACTTCTCCAACCTTGAATCGCATTTCTACCTCTGAACCCATAATATTCAAAGTTGGAAAGTCCAACTCTGAATCAAAAAGAGAAAGATCAAAATTATTATAGTTAATTAGAATTGAAGACTTATCGTTAGGAATAAAAGAAGACAACCCATCAGAAGTGACACAGATGTAATTCAAACAAGCTTTATTCTTCAATTTCTTGGAATTATTAGGAGGTATAAAGTAGAAGTCAAGTAAAGTGAGTGGAGTAAGGGATTTGATGCCCTTATCCTCTGATACAAGAGTTCTACTAGTAGAAGAAACATAAGAGCTAGCTGAAATGGAAGAAGTCACGGAAGTGAATCGCTGAGAGGTGGACATGATCTATGGTGTGCTAAAGGGCTATCCCAGGCCAACACATGTTGTAGCTGCCGCTGCTACTGCTGAGCTCCCACTTTCCTAGAGTTTGTGCTAGCAACCTGTAAACCTTCCTCGGTGTTGGAGGTTTGAGCTGACTCAAGCACCAGCAAGGAAAGCTTCTTGATCTTCTAAATTATTTTCTTAGAAATTTTAGACAAGGAAATGTCCCAACCTTCTATGGTTTTGGTAGGATCACATGTATCCCCAAGGATTACCCTAATGGAACTGAAAGGTTATTCCACAAGGTATTCCTTTGGGATAACTATAACACCAATCTTAAAACTATGTTCAAGCCAGTCCTTGAATGTGAAGCAATAATCCAAAATGTGTCCTAGCCTACGATGGTAAGGGAAAAGTTTAGATCATGACTTTTGCCTACTTCCTCCAGTCTCCTAGGCTCAGCTAAAAAATCAGTTTCTTTAAGAGATTCTTAAAGATTTTCGATTACCTCCCTTAAGGTTTGTTTAACATATCTATAAGAGTAGGTGGACCAGAGCTACAGTGGAGGGCATGCCATGTTGTTGGTAGAAGGTGGTGGTGTGGCCGGGTGGAGGCGATGGAGGCCAATAGAGTTACTTTGGTGGTGGCAAAGGAGGTGGAGGCTACTGAGGTCATGGTCTCTTGGATAGATCTCTAGCTGGTTGCTTCCCTTTGTCAACCACTGCCATCGCCTTCTTCTTATAGACCTTTGTGGCTGCATAACCCGATCTTGAAAAGGTAATTATTTGGCCTCTCCTTATAGACTAGCCGCCTTGTTGATTAGCTTCTCAAATGTCTTGATAGTTAAGCCCTTAAGCATGAAGGTGATCGGGCTATGAATATTCTTCAAGAGAATCTCAATGGCATGCTATTCAGACTGCTATGGTTCATACTTCATACTTAGGTTGTACCATTGGAGAATATAATCAACAAGTGACTACCCTTTGTTGAGCTCCAACAAATCTCTTGATGAAGAGTTGCTCTAACTCAACAAAT
Source organism: Cymbidium sinense (assembly GCA_021442155.1). NCBI lineage: Eukaryota > Viridiplantae > Streptophyta > Magnoliopsida > Asparagales > Orchidaceae > Cymbidium > Cymbidium sinense. Next base: position 27,783,650 of record CM038233.1, on the reverse strand, counting down.
GTCTTTACTGAATCATTGGGCAATTCAGCATGTGTTTCCACTACCATCAAAGCTTTTGAAGAAAGGAGACACGAAACCCTTGGGATACTAGATAGCATCGAATTCCTCTAGGTAGGGTCTACCCTTTGGAACCGATGATCCTCCCTGGGCTTGAGCCAAAGCTTCCTTCATCTGTTGCTTAACCATAGATTTTATGTCATTTTCTTGTATGGAGGTACTTTCCACTACCTTGCTATATAGGCTAGTGCTACCTTGCTCAATGAGAGGTAGAGTCTTCACTGGGTCCAAGACATGCACTAACTCAGGCTGACTGACCAACTGTAGTAGGATGGACTAAAGGGGCTTGTTTTTGAAGCACTAACAATGCTACTAATAAGTCTTGTAACTATTGTGCCATTCTATCAATCTTCTCATCCTTCTGCCTCAACTATTGTTGGAGGTGTTACACTAATTCTGCGGTGTCTCCTTGATTAACCTCATCACCTTCCATGGCTTCTTGTTCCCTAAGAAGAGATCCTCTAGTGTCAACCATGCATAATCCAGCTGAATCCCCCATCAAGTCATCTTTGTTGGGATCAAAGCTGACTCTCTCTTCATCGACCAGGCGTACCTCAAGATCTCCTTCTTCTCCATGAAATAATGTGCAACTATCTCATCTAAGGAATGATCCAACTCAGTAGGTACAAACAACTTAGATTGATCGGTGTGATCACTATCGTGCACTGAGAGGCACCACCTCTGTCCAAAGAGTCAATCTGATGTACTCAGGATGAATGACATGATGACTACTACTGGCTATAAGAGGGGTAGCAAACCTAGGATGTTCCACTTCACCGGTGCAAACTATCATCTAATTTTAATAACTCACCATCTCCACATCCAATTATATGGGCGAGTTGGTGAAGGGATGACCATGATGCTTTAGGGTCGCCACTCCTTTCGCACCACCACTAGGCAGAAGGTCTAGCAGGAGAGCTCAACCCTACCATAATGGATGGTGTAGGAGGGGTAGGACCCCTTTGCCATAGTTGGATCACCAATGGGGTGCACTTTTCCCTCGATGCGGCCATCATGGCCTTAGATGGAATGGGAGATGCTGTAACCTGTACTGGCGATGGAGGACAAGGGGTAAAGTGGTGGTGTGGAGACACGACCAACTCTCTGTGCACAGAAACTACCCTCCTGTGGTGGCTAGTCCAGGTGAGAAGGTACTATTAATACGGTCGGTGCGGGTAGCACACTGAGCTAAAAAATCAATCAAAGTGTGGGAACATGGTTGAACCGCCGCTATAGTAATGTGATGTATGGCCTCACGCCCCTCCTAGTGAATCCTCACGCATGGGGATAATAGATCAAAGATCAAACTAAGTGTCAAACTCTGAGCATCCGTATGCTCCACCTACTTAGCATAGGATAAACTGGAGGATGAAGTATGACCTCCTACTCCTAGAAATGGGCTAAAAATGCACCACTAGAGGAGGTGATAAAAAATCCTCCTAACATTCTCCCTCCCTTATCTAAAGAGAGGATGGAACTAGTTTTGTGTAACCAGTGATGATGTGATAATGGGAAACTCATCCATGGCTGATCGAGCTACTATCTATCTGAGTGTGATACCACTTGATCATGATTCTTATTCCGCATGTGGGATGGGAGGAGTGTGAGCTAGACCCATACTCAAATGTAGGGAGGAAAGCCTGGGAGGGAGCCTTACCTTGGAGGGTACATATGGTAGCCTTCATTGGGCAACATGAGCAACTCAGATGAACTCCAACTAGAGTCACGACATCGCTACTAAAGTCCGTGGCGCCATAGTTTCCTCTTCAATGAGGAGACATCAAAATTAGAGGGTAAGTCTATCCTGATAATCGGCTTCTACCCGGTTGCCATGGTCTTGCTGACTATGGTGAGGAGAATGCCCTCACAAGTAATCCTGGCTCCCTCAAATCCCCGGCCAAAGTGAATCAAGTGGGTATGGTCCAGACAAGGGAAGTCAACCTGATTTAAAGCCAGGTCCATACCATGGGGGAAGGTGAAGAAAACCTTCTCAAAACCAGCCATTTCTACAATTATAATAAACTGAAATTGAACTGTACTACACTATCTGTAAAGATCTGCAATGAGAAATGAACTTGTATTAGATTTCTGTCTCCACATATTTTTGAATTTGAATTTGAAAATTTGAACCCACATCCAACAACTTGGAAGTGTTAAGTGGGGTTCAAATAGATTTGAGAAGATTGATTGAAAGAGGAATTTGAATATGAATCAAACTTTAACAAATTTAGGTATGTTGAAATATGGATTCAAAATTTTTGATAAGGATGCTTCCATAGGTTCATTATTTTTTTTTGAATTTTAAATTTTATGATTTTGAGGACCCTTTCCTTTAACAAATTTAGGTATGTTCAAGTCATGGTCAAATGATTTTTGTTTTTGTTTTATTGTTTTTGAATTTTACTTACTTAACAAATTTAGGTATGATAAGTGAAGTGTTTGAGAAAGTGATTGTTTTTTTTTGTGAATTTTGTTTTGATTTTGGAAAATTTAGAATTATTACTTAGCAAATTTAGGTATGCTAAGTGAAGAATCCAAGTGTGTTTTGTTTGATTTTTGAAAATAAGATCCTTAGCAAATTTAGGTATGCTAAGAGAATCCTAAGTGTTTCATTTTTTTGTTTTAATGTTTTGATTTTTTTTGAAAGGTAGGATCCTTAGCAAATTTAGGTATGCTAAAGAAATCCTAAGTGTTTCATTTTATTTTGATGTGATTGAAAGTGGAGACTTTACTTTAGCAAATTTGGTATGCTAAAGATGAAGTCCTAATTTATTTTGTGAAATGGAAATTTCACTTAGCAAATTTCGGTATGCTAAATGAAATTCCAAGTGGTGTGTTAAAATTTTGATTTCATTTTGGTTTTAAAATTGGAAACTTTTCCTTAGCAAATTTGGTATGCTAAAGGAGTTCCAAAGGTGTTTGAGAATTTTTGGTTTTGACTTTAGAAACTTCACTTAGCAAATTTTGGTATGCTAAATGAGGTTCAAAAATATGCTTTGAAAATGTTTGATTTTGGATTTGGAAACTTCACTTAGAAAATTTGAGTATGTTAAGTGAAGTTCCAAATGGTGTTTTGAAAATTTTGATTTTGGATTTGGAAACTACACTTAACAAATTTGGATATGTTAAATGAAGTTCCAAATTTAATTTTAAAATTTTAAAATATGATTGATTTTGATTTTGATTTGGAAACTACTCAAATTTGAATAGTTAAATAAAGTTCCAAAATGTGTTTAGAAAAAAAATTTTTGGATTTTAAATTTGGAGACTTCACTTAACAAATTTGGATATGTTAAATGAAGTTCCAAATGTGTTTGAAAATTTTGAAATATGATTGTTGATTTTGATTTTGGATTTGAAAACTTCACTTAGCAAATTTGAGTATGCTAAAAGAAGTTCCAAAATATGTTTTGAATTTTTTTGAAATATGATTGTTGATTTTGATTTTGGATTTGGAATCTTCACTTAACAAGTTTGGGTATATTAAATGAAATTTCAAATGTGTTTAAAAAAATTTGAATTTTGGATTTGGGTTCCTCACTTAATAAATTTGGGTATGTTAAGTGAAGTTCCAAATGTGTTTAGAATTTTAAGAATACAATTTGTTTCAGTTTTATTTTTGAAAGAGAGGACTTCCATTCAACACATTTGGGTATGTAGAATGGGAATCAATCTTATTTTTGAAATGTGAAAATTTTTGTGTGTGATTATTGCTTTTTGAAAGAGAGGAATTCCAACTTAAAACATATGTGAGATATGTTCAAGTGGGATTTCCTAAATGACATTTATTTTTAGTTGGGAATGAAATCTTCATTTAATAAATTTGAGTATATTAAATGAAGGTATTCATATGTGTTTTTTGAAAAGTTTAATTTTGTTTAGAAATGAACTTTCCATTTATGATTGTGATTTTTTTTGAAAAGATGTTTGTTCATTTTATTTTGAAAATGAAATCTTCATCAAAGTGAATTGAAAGAAGATATTTCATTTGTGCTTTTGGAAAATGTTAATAGTTTTATTTTTGAAAATCCCTACATGTAACAATTATGGAAATTGTTAAATGAAGGTGACAAAATTTTGTGAAAAATATTTTATTAAGTGCATTTTTGAAAATGTGATTTTTGAAAAGCAAACATTTTTTATGGAAGATTTATTTTTGTCTTTATTATTTTGGAATGAACCTTTCCTTATCATGAAAATGATAAATAAGAAGTCTTTAAGATGTTTCTTTTTTATTTAGATCTTTTTATTTTACCCATTGGAGAACCCAACGAGGGTCTTAAGACCACAAGAAATGCGGTCCTAAAACCTAAAGATATTGGCTAACTCAACTAAAGAATGAAATGAACTAAGTGCCAACAGAAAGAAGGATAGTCTCAAATTTGTACCAAAGTACAAATCCACTATCGATACTCAAAGACAATGATTATTTACCAAAGATGGAGAGAGGAACCATCCCCAATGGAGTCGCCTAAAAAAATTTATGGAGAAAAATTTCTATTAGGGGAGTCACCTTTCAAATCTGTTGGGAGAAAAGGAAGAGGCAAGACCTATAGAAATTCATCTTTTTAAGATGCCACACAGATCCATAGATGTACTTATTCAGGTGATCGAGTACATCATCAAGGAAATAGTGTACTATCTTGAAAGACAGAAGTAACTACCCTTTAATGGGCTTAATAACCTCAATAAGGACTCCTAAGGACGATTGGTCTGCATATATACCAGAAATTCTTCCCCTACTTTATATGAAAAAAAGTAAAGCATGGTTTATTTTAAATTGGGTTCATTATGTTTCCTACAGGGGCAAGCCCCCATAGATAATTACATCTTAAGGGATAGGGAATCCTTAGAAAAACTCTCGATTAAGGTAAATTATCATTTCCTTTGAAGATTTCAATAGGAAAGGACTATCAATCGATTGGTTTTATTTTGAGAGATCAAATGGGATTGATTAAAAGAGGGAGTTATTTATCAAAGCCAAAATTGAAGATAAGTATGAGATGCCCACGATGCTAGGAAATCTACCGAGCATCACAAACTATCCTATAGTTGGGCTGTACATTTTATAAATTGATTTAGTTTGTTTGAGTTTCATTTTTCATTAGAAATTTAGGACTTATGATTCCTTAACACAAGATTAAGAAAATGCTTAAGAGGTGAAGAATTATACATATGACCTGCAAAGGGGAGAATCAACCTTATAACCTAAATCTAGAAGCTTTGGCGAGGGATGAAAGCATAACCTAAATCTAAGGTGAAAATAGGTAATTGGTTTGCCTCCACAAGAGAGAGACAAACTACCTGACAGTTTGGACTTATAACCACCTAGGGGTGGCCGCCAACTAACTCTTCCTACAATTTTAAATTCATGTAAGCAAGTCATTATGCTTATGCAAGATAGCTAGGTTGCTATTTATTTAGAAAGGGACTAAGTCCTTAAACTCACTCCCTAAAGAGACTAGATCATGTAATGGACATGCTTCAAATGACCTAAATCTAAAGCTAATGCAATTAAAATTTCATTTTATTCTTATTTTGGGTAATTATTTTGACTTAGGCTAAGATGATTCATATGACTAATGCATGAGAAAGAAAATTATTGGCCAAAATCAGCGAGAAGGGAGGAGGTGAGTTTCCACCATGGCTCTCAAAGGTCAAGCCAATTTTCTCTAGCAAAGGTGGAAGCCCTCCAATCAAGAGTGAAATAAGATGCTTTTGAGCATTATATTACAAAAGAAATGCTCATCCAGCTAAGGGGTTGCTAATTCTTTTATCTTGATTTTAAACCTAAGCTTTAGGTGAGGTTATGAGTTATTTAATTTTATTTTGAGTTGTTAAGTTGGGTAAAAGATTTATTTTTCCCTAAAGAGCCTAATCCACATCTAAGCCATACATAAAGCAAGGAAGAAACTAGGAAAATCATGCCACTTAATTCAAAAGGTAAACAAATCATCAATCAATTTATAAAGCCAATTGCAAAAAGAATAAAAGGCCAATTTCGTCGGGCACCACCGCACAAACTCAAAAATATCAAATGTGGGTAGCTGAGCTCTACCCTTATACAACCTAGATTATAAATGAATTAAGTTACAATTAAGCAAGGAATTCATTGTTATGGGGGTCTTCAAGCTTTATTCTTCTTTCTTCTTCTTCTTCTTTTCTTTCTTCTTTTTTTCTTCTTTTCTTCTTTGGTTCCTTCTTTTGGATAGTTGGAAGGTGGATGCTCCAAGGCTTCACATGATGCATAAGATAAGATCTTATGACCAATGCTCATCCTAATCCTCATAACAATCATTCCAAAATCCTAATTGCACAAATTTACATAAAAAAAGAAAAGTGAAAATCTAACTAACACCTACAAAATAAAAGTTTGCTAAAACAAACCACACAAATCCCAAGCATTTATATTGGACTTATCACCCCACACATGGGTGACTAAGTCCACTTGGCATATTGGATTATGGTTAGGGGTATAAAGCACCTGCAAACAAAAACATTTATATTTTTATTTATGATAGTTCCCCTTAAGTACAATCCCCTGCAGAAAAGAATAGTTAGACTAAAAGCATCCTACCATTCATTCTACAGGTATACACCCTAACATCCAATCTAAAACATATATCACAAAACAAAACAAACATCAAACCATGCACCGACCTAACCTAAGGGTAGAAGTGGTGACTTAGGCTAATGTGTGCTTTGAAGGTTTGTGTGGTATGCTTAGCTATGGCTTTAGGTTCAAATTTTTTAAGTGTGAAGAACATGTTCAACATAGAGGAGGGTTTCATTTAAGTTGTTTAATTATTTAATGATGATTTTATTTTAATGTTTTGATTTTTTTCAAGTGAATCCTACAATTAATTACTAAGTTATGAAGAGAGGGAAAGAGAAGAGAACTTCTCTTTCCTTCCCTAACCTAAGTACTTTCTAAAGTATATTCACATTTTAGTTTTATTTAGGTGAATGTTTTGATTAAATCTTAATTAATCCTAAGTTTAAATAGACTCTAAACAAAGCTATTCAAAAAGAAAGGTATTTCAAGATTAAATAAAATGAACCAAAATTCACATAACACATATTACTTCATTTCTTTCCCAACATATATAACATGCATAAGGATGGACCCTAAGCATATCTATACATACAAATGAGAGTATTTAACACACTTTATGATGCATGCTAAGTAATCAATTTAAAAAAAAAAATTTAGAAGTTGAATATGCATGGTTTTCTTAAGTAGAAAGGGATTTCCTTATCCAAATTTTCACATACACACATGAAAGTAAGAAAGGCATAACTGAGTACAGCACCATTGTTAACCAGAGGTGTAAGGTATAAGATCTACTTAGGGTTACTTAAAGCCTTGCAACCTCAGGGTTGTTCAGACTAATATACCACTTTCCTTAAATATGAATATGTGTATAAAAGAAATGAAATGGAAAAGAAGAATGCAAAAGTTGAATTAATGGATTCATTTTATTTATGCAATTTATGTATGCTAGTATAAATAATCCTCCTTAAGTGGTTGCATAGAGATGAATAGGATATGGAATTAAGTGAGTGTTAGGTTTTTTTTTTTCAAATGAACCATACATCTCACTAAATTCATATTCAAACTATACCAACATAAGAAAGAAAGGAAACCTATGCTAAACATACTTTTATATTCTTTCACATGCAAGCTTATAATTAAAACATAAGTAGCATACTTTTAGATTTAGTATTTGATTTACATGTTTTGAAAATAATTTGGATTTAGTATTGATAATAGCCATTCATATTTCTACTTTAGCCAACACATGCAAATTTGACATAAAGTATTTCATTTTAAAATTTGAATTTGAAAAATATGAATGCATGAAACCACATGACATACAAATTTAACATGTTGGGGAAAGATTCAAAGCAATGAAAGTATGTAAATAAATTCACTTCACTTAAATCCTAAAGGCATTCTTATGGAATAAGAAAGTTTAAATAAATCAAAGTGAATTCAAAGTGATTTTTGTTTAGTTTGAAGTTTGATTTAATTTTGCAAAGGTGAGATGAGTTTGTTATTCTTAACCCATTCCCACATGTGTTTGATATATATATTTTTAATTTTTAGATAATTAAGTCCATTTTTATGCATTAATTATGTTAAGGTATGAATTAAGTAACTTAATTAACCCTTACCTACACCACCTTAGAATAATTAACCAAATAATTATGAGCCAATGAGATGACATAAAACCCACAAGAAATTTAAATTTCCAATGCACCTAATAAGAAAGAGGCCTAATGCAATTTGGCTCACAATTAAAAGTTAATTAAGCTAAGGGGTTTAGCTTAAGTAATTTCAAAACACCCTTTCATACTTATGAATTGGGTTTTGATTTCCTTAATTGAACTTAGGCTATTAAACACCTAAGGATCTAGCCAAAGTAGATTAATCAAGTTCTAGAACTTTTTAAATTTTTTATAAATAAGGGGATAATTAATGAATTAACCCTTAACTAAGAGGAGATTCAGGAGAGAAGAGGGGGTTTAGGGAATACCTTAAGGGAAATTCCCCAAAATTATTTCATAAACCTCCTGCTTAATGAATCTGACCTTAATCAACCCTAATCATGGATCAAAACAACTAATCATACCCTGATTATCCTTAATTACATAAGGAGGGTAATTTACAAAATCATATGCAATTCTTCAAATCAAGCCTTCAATAAATCCCAATTAGGGGAGGCACAAATCATCCCCTGAAACATACCCAAGAAATTTGGGATTAATGAGAGGCTTAATTAAAAAGTAATTAGTAAAATAAAATTTCTAATAAAACCTTAATTTAGAGAAAAACATAATTTAAAACCCATTGAAATTAATTTTAAAATATTCTAGGTTTAATTATCTTTCCATAGGATTTTATTTCATAATTTTTTGAATTTTCTAGATGGAGTTATGAATTTTAGAACATCCCTAGATTAATAAAAATTAATTAAGGCATTTTAAATAACCTTTAGTAATCCTCTAGCTCAGGGCACGACGCATGGAGACGGTGGTCAGCGCGCTTTACAATCATGAGGGGTTTACTTAAATGTCAATCCCAAATGGTGGCTGGCGGGGTACCCAGTTTGATCCCTTCCGTCCGATCAAAGATTGGACGGCCAGCGATCTCCCGTTTTAAAATGGGTAATGGATTTCTAAATTTGGGGAATCATCTCAACCGTCCATCCAAAATGTGCGGATGGATTACTGAGATCTCCCAAGTTCTTGCCCTTGATCAACAGAGACAGTCCATGATCAAGGGGAAGATCCAAGCTCGATCTAACTCAGATTCTAACCAAATTCAACCCACACCATCTAAAGCTAAAGAGCAGTAAATCTAGCGATAAAAAATCCATGGGATTAAAATTTCTTTCATAAATCTCCACATCAATTTGAGTTTAATGGTCAAAAAATCTCATACCCACGTCGGAGGTGACTACCGGCGCTCGATTCCCTTGGAGTAGCTTTGTCTGGCTGAGATGAAGCCTTGCTGAAGTTTTAAGTACTTGAGGTTGAGTGGATCTTCCTATGGTCATCTCCTCCTTAGCCTGAGCTCAGTTTTGATTGAATTGGATCTCCTCTTGCTTCAAGAACTTGGAAGAGAACTTGGGTGCACTCGACTTGGTCTTCTCATGAAGCTTGAAGAGGGAATTGAGTGGAGTTTGAGTGTGGTAAGAGTTCAAGAATGGATTGAGCTCCCCTATTTTCACTATTCAAAAAACCGAGAAATGGGCAAATGGCAAGAGCTCTAGTAGGCTAGGGATTAGTCTTTGATGGCTCCTAAGTCTCTCTAGTACTCAATCGAATGTGGGATGATGAATTTGAGACTATTTAGGGGGAGTATATCTCCCCCTTGAAGGATCGGATGATTGCAAGCTTTTGTGCTATTGTGATACAATTGATCATAATGGAGGGTTGTTTAATCAGCTAAGAGTATGCATAAGGTTGGTTTGAGCCAAGGAGTGGATTGCCAACCTCCCATGTGCTTGCGTTTGAGTGGGAAAGGGAATTTGAATTTTGCATTTTGACCCATGGGGTGGGTTTGGTCTAGGGACCAAATGGGCTGACCCAAACCCATTGGTTGGGTGCACCACTCATCACTAGGTCCCCTTGAGCTTTTAAGAAAGCCTCAAGTGAATGTGAAGATGGTATGACCAAATTACCCATAGATTAAGCCAAAATTTGTTCTATGGCCTAAGGGTAGGATGGCCATTTTGCTAATTTTTCACATTGGTTATATTGGGTATGTGGAGAAACTAGGTTTGGCCAATTTTCATGAGATTTGGAATTCATTTGATAGGGTTTGGCTCATGTTGACCCATTTAGGTCAAAATGGGTCAGCGTGGGTCAAGTTGACCAAAAGATTAAATTAGGTCAAACCAAGGGTTGGGTCAAGTTCATATGACCATTTGAAATGTGTTGGTGGCTTTGGTTTGATTCAATTTGGTGTAGCTTTGAATATGGCTCATATGACTTCATTTAGGTCAAATAGGTCACGTTGACCTATTTGATCCATTTGACCTATTTAAGGTAGGTCAAGCGTAGGTTTAGGTTTGATTAGTCATATGGAGTGGATTGGTATCTTTGTTTCCAATCAATTTGGGTTAAGTTCAATCCTGGCTCAACATGACCCCTTTAGGTCATGTTGGGTCTAAGTTTAATTGGGCTAGATTAGGTCTAGTTGGCCAATTGAGGCTTTGGTCAAGTTCCACAAGTGATTTGGAATGGACTTGACCCATTGGTTTCAATCAATTTGGCTTAGATCAAGTTTTGACACATTTTGACCCTTTAGGTCAAAATGGGTCAACTTGGGTCAAGTGGTCAATTGGGATGGGTTAGCTCAAATGTTGGGTTGGTCAAGTTCAAACATAAGTCATGAGTGAACTTAGATCAATGGATTCATTCAATTTGGCCTATGGTGGAATTTGGCTATGTTAAGTTTCATTTTGGGGTTAAGTGTTGACTTGGTCCACCCTTAATTTTGACTTGGTTTGACCCAATTTGATTGACTGATCATCCCATAATGATTTTTGATCATGATGAGAGGCATAGATGAGTTTGGTTCAATCCAATTTTGTTAGGATTAGAATTTGGCTCATAAGGGTGCTTTAGGTCACTTTGGGTCAAGTAAGCCTAAGTGGGTCAAATGGCTTGGTGAAAGCTTGATTTAAGCTTGAGTGATCTTATCTATGGACTTATGATTGAAATATAAATACATTTACAAGTGGCTCGAAGTCAAATGGGTTTTGATCCATTTGACAATTTCATATTCAAAGGAAGAACATGAAAAGGTTTTGATTTGATTTTTGACTTGGGTTTTGATTGTTTGATTGAAGTTTGGATTTATATATGAGCTCATCATTGTAGGGTTGATTGAATCATGAGATAAAATCAAGGGTTTGGCTTGATTTGAAGTTGATTTGGCTAAGTTAAAAATTTTGACTTGAATGGCTTAGATTGGATTTTCAGTGGATTTGAGTTTGATTTTTGGAATTGGTTTTGATTGACTGAATTTATATTGCATTTATGTATGTGAATATAAATGAGAATATAAATGAATAATAGAAAATTTCAATGAGGTGGTTTAATCATGATTTGAAGTCCATTAAGAAGGATTTAAAGGACTTAGGAAAATTTTGGAGTTTAGAGTTTGAATTTTTGAATTTGGTTTGATTGGTTTATATTTTTATTTCATTTATATATGTCAATATTAATGAGGATATAAATAAATTATGAGAAAATTTCATGACTTTGAATTGATTTGATCAAGATTTAGGCTAAGTCCATTAATAGAAAATTAAGGGACTTAGGAAATTTTAAATTGAGAATTTAATTTGAGGGTTTGATTTGATTGATTTATATTTATATTTCATATATATATGAAAATATAAATGAGAATATAAATGAGTTTTAAGAAAATCCCAAGGATTTGAATTGATTTTGATCATGATTTGGCTAAGTCCATTAATGGAAAATTAAGGACTTATGAAAATTTTAAAATGGGAATTTAATTTTTGGCATTTGATTTAATTGATTGATATTTAAATTTCATTTATATTTATGAATATAAATGAGAATATAAATGAATTTTGAGAAAATCTCATGAGTTTGAATTGATTTGATCAAGGTTTAGGCTAAGTCCATTAATGAAAAAATTAAGGGACTTAGGAAAATTTTATGAATTGATTTGAAATTTTGAGTTTAGTTTGATTGATTTGAATTTATATTTCATTTATATATGTGAATATAAATGTGGATATAAATGAATTATGAGAAAATCTCAAAGATTTGAATAGGTTTTGATCATAATTTTGGATAAGTCCTTAAGGGAAGGCTAAGGACTTAAGCAAAATTTGGACTTAGGAATTTTTAATGGATTTTGATCATAGGTTTCAATCATAGATTTCAATCATGGATTTCAATCATGGATTTCAATCATGGAATTGATTTGAGTTTGGAGAAAATCAAATAGAATTGATTTGGAGTTTGACTTGAAAGAAGGAAAGTGGGGAATGGTTTAAGCTAAGGGTAAGCAAGTTTTCCTAACACCCCTAAGGCATGACCTATTCCTATGGCTAACTATTCTAAGTCTCTAGGGCTAGGTTGAGTGTCCACCTAATCACTAGATGTGTCTTAAGACTAAGGAACTCTTAAAGTATAAGAGAAGTCCTAAGCCTATAGATGGAAGGGTTGAGAACTCATTCTAAAAATGAGGTCAACCGACACAAGTCAGATGCTCGACCAGTTTTATTTTAGGGATTTTCAATCATTGCGCTCACTTATGGGAACTAACCTATATGTGACTCTTCTGGACTTACAACCCTCCTAGAGGGGCTAGGAGCTAACACCACTTAAGCATATTTTAAATTCATAATGGCAAGCATCATGTATGTAAGATGGCTAGGCTATTGCATTTTTAAGAAAGGAATCTAAGAATCCTAGTCTCACTCCCTAATCCCTAAGATCATATAGAAAATGAAAGGCACTAACTAATGCACTTTTTTTTAATTTTGATTCATGATTCATTTGAGGGCTTGGGTATGCATTTTTATGCCTAAATGACATGCACGTAGAAATGTTTATTGGCCAAATCATTAAGAGAAAGTAAACTTCCCCAAGAAGATGATCATCCTCACAGATTAGATGCCTCTTATGTACAATGAGTGAAGCGCCCAATTCAAGAATTCTCAGTAATATGATTGCATGATTTTCAAGATGTATTTATTTCTAATTAATTTTAAGTTTAGCCTAAGGCTTTAATTCAAGTGAAATTTCAATTTGCTTTATTTATGTTTTAGTTGTTTAGATTTAGATCGGGTAGAATTTTTATTTTTCTCTATGAGCCTAATCATCTAGGCATTCATCACAAAAAAGCATAACATAGAAAGAAACCTAGAAAATCAAGTTGGTTCTATTGCACACCAAAATAAATCAAATCAATTTAATTTAAATGAAATGGCCAATACAATGTACCACTATACATCTTAGAAGAAATAGCAAATAGGAAACCGAGCTATGCCTTTATACAACCCAGTCTAGAACTAGAAGTCAAGATCTATGGGTATTCTTTCCTGGATTATCTCCTTCTTCAGGGACCTCCATTTGGCTTTTCATGGGTCCTCTGCATCATCTCTTTGAATGGTCATCTCTTACTAATCCTAAACCCCATAGATCCTAACCTAATTCTAAGCTCAAATGTACATTTTGAATTTAGAAATGAATCCTAAGCCCTACAAAACAAATGTCAACAAAATAAAAATAGTTCATAGTAGTTATATTTCACAAACATATGAGCATAGCATTAGCTACTTGCCAAGTCAACCTGTTCTTTTGTGCTATGCTTAAGGACTTAAACACACATGTAAGAAAATATCATTTTATGATTTATTTATGATAATAGTCCTTTTTAGCATAGCCCCCTATAGAAGACAATGTTAGTTCTAAAAAGAATGTTCTATCATCCAATTGTTGACCTTACTTTTGGAGTGAGGATTAATCCTTCCCATTATAGATCTAGGAACCTTCTAGACACTTGGACTTCCTTAGTGATAGGACACATATAGTGATTTAGGGAACACTAACTCTAAGCCTAAAGACTTTTGGGGCATAACTCTAAGCTTAGAGTTTACCTTAGGACAAATAGGTTTCACCTACCCTAAAGCCTGAACCAATATTCATACCCATTCATTCATCCAAACTCAAGCTCATGTAGATGAAGCTAAACAACCCCAACCTATTCAACCAATCTTAACTAAATTGAGTTTTCTAAACCAAGCTCCAAGCCAAATTAATTTGGACCTTAACCCAAGTTAACCCCACAACAATCCTATAACTTAATTATAACCATTCAAATAAACTAAACCCAATTTGATTTTTTTTTGAATTGATCTGATTATTGAATATATCACTTCAAGCCACTCCAACACTTGCAATCAAGTCAATTGAACCAAAGGAGTTTGATCAACTCAAGTTAGCCCATTTGACATAAAAAGTTCAAATGAGTCAAAACCTAATTAAGCCTAAATCAATTATAATTAAAGCCACCAAACATCTTTAAATTTATCATTTAACACATCCCAACCATACAAAACCCTATTTGGTCCAAGTTGAGTCGACCAAGTCACATAAACCAAAGTGACCTAAATGGGGTAATTAAGCCAAACTCCAATTAAACTCTTATTGGATCAAATCAAGCCATTCAATCCCTTCATTAATGATTGTAAGTTATTATTAAACACTCCACTGCAATCAATTGAACCTAATCAAATCAAATTGACCCCTTTGACTTAATTGAATTAATTTGACCTAAAGGGTCAAATTGAACCAAATCAAATCTTAGACCAAATTGATGAAACTAATGCATCAAACCAATCACCAATTCAATATTAAACATGATTCAACCTTTATTTTAACCCAATTTAATCAACCCAACCCAATTAATCCACTTAGCCCAAATTGACTTAAAGGGTCAAATTAAACCAAATCACTCCATAATCCAAATCAATTCAACTCAACTCTACTAATCAATCACAATGACCAAATGAACATTAACCTAACCCATGCTCAAGCTAATTTGGCAATTTGGTCAAATTAGTCAACATGACCATTTTACCCAAATTGAATCATATGAGCCAAATCTAAATCTAATCCAAATTGAATCAAACTAGAGGCACTCATTCACTCCAAATCACCAATTGAACTTACCTAAGACATCACTTTGACCCAATTTGGTCAAAATGGTCAACATAAGTCGAACTTGGCTCATTTGACCCATATGGGTGAAATTGAGACATGCCTAACCAAACTTGGCATGACTCATCCATGGATCACCATGGGCCTATCCAACTGGGCCCAACTCATGGTGAACCTAGTTTGGGTGAAAACCCCATGAACCAAACCACCTAAATGAGACAAAATTCCCATTTGGATGGGTTCTCCACCCCCTTGTCCCATGGCAACCACTTTGGCTCTTCTTGGATAAAGGACCACTAAGTCAACTTAACCTAAAGTTCTGGCCTTTGGCCAAAAGAGGGTGAGCTCATCCATGGGTAACCATTAGTACACCCAATGGAGAGTGTATACCTTATGCCATCCCACTACACTCCCTTAGCCTCTCATCCTCAGTCACCTCAGTAGTCCCCTACCATCTTTGGCTACCTACTCTGGCCAAACAGCTGCCAAAGGCTGAACCAATCCCAGTCCTTAATTCAATTGGGGAGGAGAGTATACTCCTCCCCATCCATTCAAACTTAGCAAAGAGCTCCCTAGAGCATTCTGCATAGTCCCATACCTTCTCTCAAGCTGCACTCCACTACTAGTGAGACCACCTCCCGATTAGATCTGAGAGCTTTGCCTATCCAAACTTCCCAAATCTCCACCAAACTTAAATTAACTCTTTCTACTCCTTCACCTCATTCCAACGAGCCAAAATAAATAATTTGAGTGATTCAACCACTGAATGACATCTCTAGATCAACTTTATCAAGCTTTACAGTTGGTGTTTGATCCACAGACTGATTGACGGGGAGGCAGCTTGAGATCTTCTTAGTAGAGTTTCATCTCTTCAAAATGAGTCTATCTCTATCAGTGGACTACCGGCCTATAGCCGGCGACAATCGTAGTCTCAACCTCTGGGTGTTGGTCTTTTGAAGTGATTCATTTTTTTGTGTGATATCCAATGTAAGATCTCACTAGATTCATTTCATGATTATTTTGGAGTTGATTCCACCATTGAATGAGCTTTGGTGTGCTTGGATCGAGTAGTGGATGGCGGACAGTGTCAATTTTTCGGCATTCACAGGATGACGGATCACCGGCCGTTCATTCCACATGATTAGAACTAATGATTGTGATTAATCGCATTAGAAATCTAGATTTAAATCCTTTGAAATCATGGGATTAATCTCGACCATCCAATCCGAGATCGGTAGTCCAAGATAAACTACGTCTGTCATCGTTGATTCAGCTGTTGTGTTAGACAATTTAAGTGGCCAATACCGCTCTACCATTTGGAAAGTGATGCTGCATTAGCATCCATGTGGCACCAACGGTTTAAAGGGTTAGTTAAGGTTTAAATCTATAATTAAATTTATAGAACTTCAAAAACCCATAACAAATTATAAAAAAATAAAAAAATGTAAATAAATCCATTTTGTAAAGGTTAAACAAAGAAGAATTTAAGAAAATAAAATCCTTAGATTCATGCGATCTCCACCATCAGATCTCCCTAGATTGATTTCTTGATCACTTTGGAGTTGATTCACCATCTAACGAGCTCCGGTGAGCTCAGATTGAGCAATGGATCACGGGTCATCCATTTCGCATGATTAGAACAGATGACCATGATTAATCATGTTAGAAATTTTGATTTAATTTCTTTGAAATGCAGGGTTAATCTCAACCGTCCGATCTGAGATCAAATGGCTGAGATGAAATCGCTTTAGACACCATGAGTCAGCCGCATCGAATGATTTAAATGGCCAATGTCATGGTGCCATGTGGAAAGCATTGTTGTGTCATCACCCATGTGGTGTTAATAGTTTAAATGATTAATTAAGGTTTAAAAGTGTAATTAAATGCTTAGAACTTCAAAAAAATCATAACTAATTTTAAAAAAATCCAAAAAATGTAAATTACCACATTTTTGAGAGCTTAGATAGAGGAGAATTTAAGAAAAATAAATCCTTAATTAATACCCAATGAATAGTGCTTAATTATGGTTTGAAGTTCATATTAATTATCTTAATTATGGCCAAATTACTTGGCTAATTTAATTCAAATTTGGTTGGATGATTCTATGGGATGTCTTTTGCCTCTCATAATTTTGTTGGAATTATTTTCCATGTTGTTTAAATATTTTGGAATTTTAATCTTGATTACCATCTTTAACAAATGAAATGATTTTTAAAAATTGGTGAATAGTAAAGATCAAACAATTAATGCTAATTAATCAATTTAAACAGTGAATATAATGAGAGAAATAATTAGGAACCCTTTCCTAATTATTTTTCCAAATATCATTCCTTAAGAGGGTTAATTAACATGCTTAATAATTAAGGAATAAATAAAGAAAAAATAATCATAAAATAAAAAACAAAAATATTAAAAACTGATTTAGATAATTAAAACATAATCCATTAATCCCTTTATGTGTTTAATAGTATAAAATCATTAAATGAATTATGATTAGCCTATTGGTGTGGGAAAATCATTAGAGTATTTAACTTAGATTTTTTTCTCTTTTAATTTAATTAACCTTTAAGAATGAATCTAATTGCATTAGACATCTTTAGGTGCATTGCTAATTTTATTTTCCCAAAGCATATCATTGAAGGCTCATGATCAGGTGGCTAATTAAATTAAAGAAGTTTACAAAAGGGTAATTAAGCTGATATACATAATGGCTTGACCTAATCAACTAATAAAATTTATTTAATTCCATTCTTTAAATATGTCAAATCACCAACATGGGATGGGGTAAATCTTAAGTATCATTTTTCCTCTTTAGGTTTTAACAACTTAAACATCAAAATCAAATGTTATAAGAACTTTGGTGAGTGTTAAGGTGTTTATTTAGCTTGATTGTCCTTAGGATCCAATGTAATTGAGAATGTTATATGGAAATATTTAATTACTTCTTTTTAATTATTCTAAATGTGCATGCCATTTATTTCATATGTTCATGTTTCAAAAAAAAAGAGAATTAAAAGAATATGTTGCATTTAAGTTGCATGTGTTGGATAAATATTATTATATGGTGTGTCTATTTTTACTAATAAATCTCAAATTATTTTTGAAACAATAAGCTAATAATGAATATAAATGTTTGAAGTTCAAGTCAATGTTAGCTATAAGTACTAATTGAAGTTTCCATTTATTCATAACTTAAAGATAGTAAAAAGATTATTTTATCATTATGTTTCATGTGCATGTTTACATATAATTGAATTGGCAAGTATATAGACTAAGCATCCCAGGAACACGAGGCTTTAAGTAGCCCCAAGGAGGTTTTAGATAATCACACTTTCTTGGTTTAAAAATGGCATGCACTTGCTTAATTTCATTTTTGTGTATACACGTGCTAGTATTTGGTATAAAACTTTTCTTTTCATATCATTAAATTTTATATGAATAGTGAATTTATTTTTACATAAACCTTGCATGATTTTATACCAATAATGTTAACATGTATTTGAATTGTCAAGTATATAGTATGGACATCCAGGAATATAAGGCTTTAAGTAGCCCCAAGGAGCTCTTAGATAATCTCACTTCCCTGGTTTAACAATGGCACATACTTGTTTAAATTTCTAATACATGTGCATATGTTTAACTATGAAATGAAATCTTTGTTTTCTACTAAATTCATGCATTAATGATTATCAAGTGTGCAAAATATGAGTATGTATTGCATGCACAAATATAAATATTAAATTAAATATTAAGTCTAAAGGAGAAAATAAAAGAAAAATAAAATCAAAAGTGTGCATGCTATTGATAATGGAAAGAAGTAGTGGAATGTTACTCATGTGATAGTGACTCAATTTCATTAATCCTAAGATGCCTTTCATGTTTGAATGAGATTCCTTAAAACTAATCTAAACTTAAGCTTAATAAAATGTTCATACATTTGTTCACTAAGAAAACTAAAGCCATGATAATATGCCTTTAGAAAATAACTTAGGTTAGGGATAAAGAGGTCAAACCTCTTTCTTCTCTTTATAAAAATTTGGTGTTAAGTAGAAATTAAATAAAATAAATTAATTAAAATCAATTAATTTATTAGAAGATTTGAAGTGGAACCACCCCCCTAAGAATTAATTTTAATACTTTTAAAATTTTAGACAATCATACTCCTAAAGGCTAATCAAGACACACCACATTATGCCTTAGCAGACACATTAGAATGCTAAGTCACCAATTCTAGTGTTAAGTTAGGTCGTGTATGTTATGTTGATGTGTTTTATTTTATGATGTGATATTTTAGGCTGGATGCTAGGATTATTTTTGCGAAGACTGGCTGTTAGGTCATTAGTGCCCAAATCATATTATATATAGGGGATTGTGCTAAAGGGGCCACTATAATAATAAATACAAATGTTCTTGCTTGCAAGTGCTGCTTATGCCCCTAAGCATAATCCAATTAGAACATGTGAGCTTGGGTACCCAAATGCTAGGTGCTAAGTTCAAATATGTGAATTATAGTTGCTTAGCTTGTATGTTTGATTAACTAATGTATACTTTATAGGTGTAGTTAAATTTCATTTTTTCTAAATATGTACTTTTTGTAATAGGATTAGAATTAGTTCCATGGGATTTAGGATAAGTAGTGGCTAGAAGAAAAAGACTTAGGAGGCTTGAAGGAAATAGATCAAAAGAAGATAGAAATGAACAAGGATTGAAGACCCCCATAACATTCATTTCATTTGTAAATTTAATTGTAATATGGGTTGTATAAGGGTAGAGGGCGGCTACCTAACTCTTTCTCTTTTTCAGGGTGTATGATAGTACCCGGCCACACCAACCTTTTATTCTTTTATGGAATTCTAATGTTTGATTATTATGTTTAATTTGAGTAATGGAAATAGCATGATTTTCATAGGTTTCTTAAAGTATGATGATTTGATGTATGAACTAGATGTAGTAGGCTCTTTAGGATGAAATTAAATTTTCTATCTTCACTACATAACTCATAACTAAATTTTAATATAACTCATAACCTCATTTTAAAGCCTAGGTTTTTAATCAAGATGATAATAGATTTAGTAACTCTTAGCTAAATGTTGTATGCTCCAACAATATGCATATCATATTGTGTTGCTCTTGAATAGGAAGGGTCTCCTTTCTTGCATGATAGGGGATATGCTTGACCTTTGAGAGGAATCCCTTGGAGTAGAGAATGCCTCCTCTAATTGATTTATCCCATGACTTAATTTCATCATGCATATAGGCATGATTGTCTTAAGTCTTGCTCTAAAATGAATGTGTCAAAATAATCCAAAATTTGTAAATTTTAACATTAGCCTAAGTCATGCTTGCATACCAAACATTATCTAGTCTCTTAGGGAGTGAGTTTAGGACTTTAGCTTCCATCCTAAGTAAATAATAGCCCAGTTGTCTTGCATCTACATAAGATCAACCTACATGGTTTTAAAGCATATGAGGTGTTAGCTAGTGGCCACTCTAGGTGGTTGTAAGTCTAGAAGAGTCTGGATGTGTCTATTTTCTCTTATGGAGGTAAACAATCATGTATGTTTTTCGATTATACTTAGGTAATGCTTCTACCTTGTGCTTAATCATTTTATATTCAGGTTTTGAGGTAACTTAATTCCTTTGGGCTACAAGTATAAGTCTTTATCTCTTAGGCATTTCCAATCTTATATTATTGAACTATAAGCCTTAGCATTATAATGAGATTCTAACTTAAATAAAAGTAAATTTTCTCTTTCAAATAAAATATAAAGCCACATCATAAGGTAGATCAGAGCACCCACTAGGCTTCTAGTATCTTGGATACTTTGTACTTATCTTCCAATGGAATCGATAAATAAGTTTTTCTATTTGAACTTTCCCACTTGATTTCCAAAAAGTACCTAATCCTTTGATATTCTAGCTTTAAAATATTTGGAGATACTTATTAACTACTTTAATCAAGAGTGTTCTTGGGAAATACTCATTTCTTAAAATATAATTAACTATGGAAGCTTGCATCCATAGGGAACTAAAGAACCGACATAAAATAAACCCTGCTTTACTTCTCCATGCAAAGTAAGGGAAAGATCTCTAGTATATACATAGACCCATCTGCCTTAGGAGTCCTTATTAATTGATTAGGTCCATTATAGGGGGATGTTTCTATCTTCAGATAGTACTTCATACCATAATGTTGCATCTGATCACTTTAATAAGTACCCTTTATAATATGTGTGGTGTCTCTACACTCTAAAGTAAAAAAAAAAACTATTCCATTCTAACAGGAAAATAATCCTAGACATGCACTCTAAAATAGTACACCATAAAGACATGTGAAGCACATCACATCACAACACAGAGTATCATAGAAAATCACAGAACAACCTAAGTCTAGGGTCCATGACCTAATCATGTGTGTGTGGCTGAAAGAAGACATTGAGGCCTTTTAGTTCAAGTTTCAATTTGATTTTTGTGTTTGTTTGAATTTTACCTTTGGATGGTTTCAATTCAAATGATTTAATGATTTATTTTCATTTTCTCTATCACTTTTATTTTGTTAAAGTGAAGTTTAAGTTTTCAAGAATGAACATTAGAATATATTCCACTTTTAGGTTAAACCCATTCTATTTAATATATTAACCCCTAATGGAATGAAATGTTCATCCTAAGATGAAGATTCATCCCAAAGGTCTAACTAAGATCCTTAAATATCTTAATTAAACCTTTTAGTTTTATGTAGATGACTTGGGTTTGAATTTAGTTTGGATTTTGGATTAATGTTTCAACTCATTTCTTTGAAATTTAATTCTTCATTTCATTCTTTTTTTGTTTGATTTGATTTTCGTACTTGGTTTAGTTTTTTTTTAGTTTTAGTTGGTTTGAATTATTTCATTTGATTTGGTTTGAGTTATGTTTAGGGTTATTGAATTATGTTCATTTCATTTGGTTAATCTATGCTTACCTAAAGCATTTAGGTTAACCTTTAATCCATTCTCAAATTTCATTGATTGTGGATTAAGTTTTCCTTAAGTGTTTAATTATAAATTAATTATGGCTTAAGGTTTAATTAAACTTAATATTTCATTATTAGTTTCATTGATCCTTAAGTAAGAAAGTGATTAAGTTTCTTTGATTTAGGATGTTGGAAAGAGTTATCGTTCAATGTTTTGATGTTGGTGAAGATTACTTCAAATTACTTTATGATTCTATGAATTTATAAATTTTTTATTCATTACTTGATTTATATTAACCTCAAGATTTGGAAATTTAGCAACTCCTAATCCAAAGGTCAATTGGTTTAAAATATTTTTGGCAAGTGGGGTTTCATTCTAATTTCATATTTCCAAAGTTTCATCTTGATTAGATGCATAATTAGGGTGTAATTAAAGTTTAAATTATATTATTAAAACCAAAATTAAGGCTAATTTAATGAAGATCATTTAGGGATTTTATTTTTCATTGATTCCTCTCTCAGATGTTTCCAAAGAGTATTCATAATTTTAAAAAATTTGATTGATTTATTGTGATTTATTTATGTTTCAGTTAATTATTTGAATTTTTCAATTCAATCAATTATCAAATTAAGTTATTTTGTGATATATTAAGTTCTAATGAATTTCATTAGTGTATTTAAGTTCATTGGGATTGTTAAGATGATTTGAAGTTATTTGATCAATTTTGATTATTTATTTCATTTTTATTAATTTATTTAATTAAAATTGAGGTTTAAAGTTTGAAATTTAATATTTCCAAAATTACTTTAAAATTATTAGTGAAAATTTTACGTAAGGTATGTTTTTACATCAATTTCAGTTCCCCAAAGTTTCATTTTAATTGAATTAATGATTTGTGATTAATTCAGATTTAATTAATTCAAAGTTAAATAAGCTAGATTTACCCAAAATTAATTGGAGATTTTGGGTTTAATGGATTATACTCATTGAGATGAATCCATAAAGCCCAAATTTACATTTTTTGTATTCATATTTTATTATCTATGAATTTTTGTATCTTTTGGTATTTTAAATGATTTTTTGAATTAATTTAAAAAGGGATTTATTGTTTAAAATGGTGACACTGATGTGGCACTCTACCACATGGCGACATCATTGAGGCACATCGATCCAGCATCGTAGCCACGCCAAAAGCGACACCACATGGGATGATCGTTCAATCTATGTTTGGGGCGGTGTCAGACGGTCCCATTCGTGATCTCGGATTAATTTGATTGTGATTTTCTCTCTCTATTTCAAATAAAAGGATCAAACAGTGGAGATCATCTCCTGAACGTCTCCATCAAAAGATAGACACTGTTGGTCATTTTTGATGAATTTTTGATGATCTCCTGCATATTTTGACATGATTTTGATTGTAAAATGAACAAAGATCAATTTACAACCATTTCATACAATTTGATCCTCATAGAGATCAAACTAAATCTAAATCTAAGGAGGTCGGTGGTAGAGTGTACCTCAATTCTAGTGATCTCCGATGGTGGAATCAACTCTAATAGCTTAGCCTCAATGTAACAAAGTCATGGATGTGATTTCTCGGTGGCCTCCATGCCAAAAGCCTTGGAGACCATCTCAAGGTCATCGGGTTTGCTTGATCTCCAGCTATCAGTGGTGAGGGGTCATGGTGGTGTTTGAGGTTATATTTACCTCTAGAATGTGTTGGAATGTTCAATTGAGGTGGGAGACTCTCCCTAGCATTTCTCCATTAAGAGATGCTTGATGGCCATTGAATTTTCTCAATTGTGGGGTGCGGTGGTGGAGGGCTCGAGTGAAGGGTCATCTTCTTATTCTCTTCCCTTTATAAATGATTTGGGATGAAAAGAGGGATGGTAAAGGCCTCCATCCCCTCTTTCCAAACATGGTTGAGAGCCATGTATATGGCCTTCTAGGTGGCCAAATTTTGGCCAACAGCGGTGGGAAGGTGGATTTAATCCCCCTTGGCCTTCTGAGCATGTTTGGATAAGAGCTTGGAAGGGAGGAGGGCATCTCCTCCCTTTTTCTTCCTTGGTCAAACACTATGGCTCCCATGGACTCTCTTCTTGCTCTTTCTAGAAGGAAGACAATTCTCATTTGGCTTGAGGGCTAATCCCCCTAATTTTCTTCCTTGGAACCATTCTCCTAAGAGGTGGTCAAGGGTCAAAAGTTACTTGGATAAATCCAAGGAGTTTTTAATGATGGAAAGGGGAGGAATCTACTAAGCATCACTACTTGGTTCAAGCCTTAACCCATTTCCCTTGGTTTCACTTTTTTTTTTTTTTGGCTTTTGGCATCACTACCAAAACCTTTTGGCTAGTGTGTGTTTGCCTAAATCAAACTCAATATGAGTTTGAGGTCAAGTCCAAATCTGCTTGAATTGGATTGGAAATTTGAATCCAATCCAAGGATTTGGATTCAAAGTGTTTAGATTCAATTTAATTCTTTTAATTTTTGATTCAATTATGTTTAATTAATGATTTATTATATTTTAATTTAATTAATCCAATTATATTTGAATTAATTTTATATTTCATTTCATTTCAACCCATTTAGGTCTAAACAGGTTAAGCTTGCTTCCAACTGGGTTCAAATAACCAATTTGATTGAACTTGATTTGGTTTGGACTCTAATCATGCTTGATCACAAGTGTGAGATGATTTGGAGTGATTGATTTTATTTAATTTTAAGTGGATTTCAATTTGAACCCATTTGATCCAAAGTTGGCATATTGGGTTAAGCTTGGGTTTCATTTGGGTCAAATGACCAATTTTACCAAATTAGACCCAATGATAGGTTTGATTGTGTTTCATTATCATTTGCCAATTTATTTTAAGCAATCAAATTGAATGGATTTCAACTTGATTTGGATTTGAACACAATAAGACCCATTTAGGTTCATTTAGACTAAGTGGTCTAATTAACCTAATTTAGGAGGTGTCTAATTTTAGATTAGGTGTCATAATTACTGATTTTAGAAATGATATTAACCTCATCCAAAAATGAGCTCAACAAATGGACCCAATATGTGTAATGGATTGGCTAAAGTACACTACACATATTGGTATTGACCAAATAAATCAACACTACAAGCATAAGCTTGAAGGAGTTTAAATTCAGAATTTTGATTTTGTTTTTAATTCTTGTTTTGAATTTGATTGTGAAAGATAGGCATATGTGTCCCTTTATTTTTTTCAATTTGATTCACTCTTAGGAACTTAAATTCATTAAGTTCTAATAGGAATAGGGATGTCATTAGGAGTGGACCCAAAGATGGTCTAGTCTTAATACATCCATTGTACTCAAATAAAATGCTTTCAAGGGACCTACTCTTGTTTGAGAATAGTAGTTGGAGAGGATGCCAATATGGATACTTATTTCTAATCCATACTACATGATGTTTTAGCCAAGGAAAGATATCAGTAGAGGATTTACTCTTGTCTAGTTAGCTATTAGAAAGGGGTCTTTGGAAACTTGATTCCAACCTAAATACTAAGCTAAAGGGGCTAGGGGTGTGCGTTTGGTTGATTTTGGATGGATTGGATGATAAATTTTTAAAACTGATTGGTTTTGGATTCCTAAAAATATTGAACCAAACTGACCAAATAAAATACAAAACCAAATAATAATTTGGTTTTAGTTATTTTGTTTTTTGGATAAACCAGTTAGCTACATTTAAAAATTATTTGCATAATTTTTGTATAATGAACAAGCAATAAGAAAAACAATATAAATATAATTAAAAAATGCAATTAACTACTTCATGCACTAACAAAATATTTTAATTTTACTTACTTGACGATATTTTGAACTTAGAAGTTGATGGAACCATATTACCATATTATGAGACCAAAATATTTTGTAAAATTGGATAATGATCCTCTAAAAAAGCACCAATAAAGTATTCAAAAGTAAATAAAAATAAGTGTATAATAGATAAGCCTATTATACATAAATTAATATTACCACATTATATATAATTATTTTGGTTTACTTGGTTTCATTCAAAATTTTATTTAACAAACCGATCCAAAAACCAAAAACCAAAGTTTTCATTAACTAAAACCAAAATCCAAATTACTAAGTTCAAATTGAACCAAATTACTCAAAAACTTTGGTTCGGTTTGGTTTTTTGGATAAAACCAAATAATGCACACCCCTAGATGGGGCTTTAATAGCTTAATCCTAAACCTCAGTATTTTGACTAGGATACAATCCAGACCTTCAAGAGCACTGCATTGTAGCTCTTCAAAGAGCTTATCATATAGTGACACACCACCTACTTCTAGGCATTAACTAAGAAGTCTTACTTGAGCTTTCTAGTTTTTGTGTGGAAGCCAACCCTTTATTAGATTGTGCTGCTATCTTGGGTCTAGAAGAAGGAGAGCTACAACTTTGGGAGTCCCTATGCATAGATGTTGAGTTTAGACTACTCTCATTGCACATTACTTTAGGAGCTCTTATTAGAAACACTCACTGATGAAGAAAATTTGCTCGATACTACTTCATATTAAGTTTTCTTGGTCTACCAAGCACCACTTCGGACCCTTGAGATCATACTGGAGGGAGCCCTCTAGAGCTTAGATTGAGCTTCTTGATATATCAATTAAGTTGAGAGAACTATAGTAGATAAGGTAGTATTTATTGGCTAGGAGGTCTATAGTGAAACAAAGCTGTATAAAAAAGATGGATGCTTAGGTGTTTGTTTGGACTCTTGTTTCAATAGTCCATGACTAGGAAGCCACCTTTAGCATCTCCACGATGCTTGGGAGAGGCAAGCAACTATGGCCTATCAAGCCCATACTACTTCTATCTGTATTAGAGAGATTCAATCTAATTACTTGTAGCTGAAATTTTGTTTATACCATTGTCTCTTTGTAATTACATGATATATGCATATTATAATTAGCAACTTCTCAAATACTTTGTTGTTTATCCTTCTTTATATTGTTGCATATAATCATTGATAGATAGATAAGAAAGTAATGAATGCATCATGTCTAATTGACATGACATATTCATTGGGGGCATTGTTTACAATCATAAATAAATAAATAATAATGAAAAATAAATATCCCAACTCCCACATGATAGCACAAACCCGGTGCCTAGGCATTAGCTTCACTACTCCTAAGTTTAAAAGCCCAAAAATCACCACTGAATCCCACCAACAGCCATCCCCTTAGTGATAACTACACTATGAGAGAGTGTGAGTGGTTTTGAGAGTAGGAGCGGTTGAGGATCAACTCCTATAAGAAGGGAAGGGATAACACTTCTTCTTTTTCTTTAATTTTTTTGCCCACACTCTCTTCCCTCTCTCTAATATAATATGCAAGGCAAGAATTCCAAGTAAAACTTTAAACAAAATTCTCTTTTATATGATTCCTCGCTATAGGAAAATCTTGAAGAATTCCACCATTGATCTTAGATATGGTGTGAAGTAAAGATCCTCCCTCCATCGATCTTGGATCTATAACAAAGGAGAAGAATGCAGTCATATTAATTACAAAATTTTAGGCATTGTGAAGATAACATACTATCAAAATTAAGATTAAATCAGACTTTAACTCACCAAAATATAAATTAAAAAGTCCAAGACCTCTGCCATTGAACTTTGTTTTACGTGAGATGAAAAATCCTTCCCTTCATCAATCTTGAATCTAGAATAAGAGAGAAGAGTGCATTTTACACTAAAATATTTCAAAAACTAGCATTGCTAAGTCGTTATGCTGCCAAATTTTTTTTAAAAAATCATCTAATCACATTGAAAAATCATGATTGAATAGAGTCTTTTGACTCATAGTGCCATAGCGCTGCTCCACAATGCCGAGATACTGGGCTCTCAGGATTTTGATCCTTGGCACTTCATCTCACAACATCACAACACTGTTGTATGGAGACGAAGCATTGCGACAAGCACCACAGTGTTACCTTCTTAGGTTGTAGAATTTAAATATCCACTTACAACATCATACTGCTATCTTTAAAGCTCCAAGGCACTATGTCAATTTTGTAGCATATGTACTACCTCATATGATTTTGTAAGCCGTTTTATCAGTTAACACTGGGCTTTATATCTTGGCACCACAGTGCTACCTTTTCTAGTTGTAAGAACAAAAAATGTCAATCCATAGCGCTGTAGTGCTACCCATAGCCAAGGCATTGACCTCTATGATTTTAAGCTTAATTTATACCATAAAACATCACTGCGCTATCTTTGTAGTTCCTAGATGTTAGCCTTCCATCATGAAGGCATTGATATTTAAGTGGCAAGGCATTGATATCTAACATTAATATTGGGTAAAATTTTTGTATTCAATTAGAATTTCTTTAAATATTAGTGCAACCAAATAATAAATACAATGAAAAAATATAAAATATGAAATAAAAATATTTTAATACAAAATAAAATTTATTACAATATTTAATAAATATAATAAAAAAATTGATATCCTTTTTTTTGTTAAATGCACCTGCCAGCTTGCCGTCGTTTGAATGACTTTTTGATTGACGATACAGTGCTACTTTGGCAACGCCTTGGTGTTAGTCAAATAATCAATCTAGTTTTTGTTACTTTTCATGATGCCTCAGCATTGTGGTTCTAGGTTTAAACGCCTCTCTGAGACTTATACATGGGTGAGCCTAGCCCGCGCTTTTTGGTGAGAAATGGCTGTCCACTTTTTGTTCCTCAAAAACACCACTTGTTCGATGTAAGCCGCCATGTGAACAATACTAGCATTCCCAACTTATCTCTCTACCATGTCCTTCAAACAATCCTCATATGTGCACCAGCATATTCTATCCCGGCATTCTCCCTATATATATCTGATATATAATTATTATAATTTTAGTTTACCCTTTATTAACTAAACACCTACACAACACCTCTAGCTTACTCAAGATATCTGAGATGAGGCAACCCATGGCTGCTAATCAGACTCCGTAGACATTACGGCTAATAGCCCTCTTAGGTTGGTGGATTAGAATAATGTCATTCCTAGGATGACAGAATCATGGGATCATCATCAATACCACCCCTATTTTTCTTAAATAGTAATTCACATCACACCTCTAGACACCAATTCATATCAGAGAGAATTATTTATTTCCAATGTTAATCAAAAGTGCTCTCTTAGTGTGGTAAGATGGGTAAGTAATTATGAATGCTTGTGTTCATAGGAAGTAGAACCCAAATCTAAATAAACTCTAACATAATGTTAAGAGAATTATGGTTGAATATATATCAATCTGCCTCTACCAAACATTTTACAAAGATGGCATAGAAATTCATAGATGGCTCTTTTCTTGAGTGATCAATAGGCTCTTAGGACAAAATTAATTTTTCTATTGAAGTAATAAACTGTAAGTAAAAGTTAGTCAACTTAAATAAATCACATCTTCAAAGGATATACTAAATAAAATTTATTAGAAACCCTTGGAATATATTAACCATTTGGCATATTCCCTCACATCTTTATTTCTAAAATTCACTCATTACACATAAAGAGGCATCTAAATAGTGAGAATAGCCACCATTCTTGGGAAACTTTGTCTAAAATGTGATTAACTCTTTAACCTTTCTATTAATGCATACATGTAGTCATAATTACATACCTATGGCCTTTCAAATTTAATCAAAGTGTCTAAATAAAATATAAAAAAATTACAAACTGATGCATTAGCTAGAAGCATTACATATTCACATGCCTTATATTTAGTGGATAAGTATAGGTTATATAATTATCTTCCAAAATAAATTATAGTCTTAACTATCTTATATTTCATAAAGTCCGACTCATGGATTTAAAATATTGGAGGTTAGATAGTCACCTTTTCAAGGAAAGCTTGTAAGTCCAAAAGTCAAGAAAGGTTCTTACTTCTTGGTGGAAATGAACCTATGTCCCATTTGTGCCTCATTAGTTTAGGTTTGTGCTTCCAATTTGTATCACTTGCACTTATTTATTAGTGAAGAAACTTATTTCTCTTTATTATAAGTCATCACCTCTTAGGATTTTCATAGTCTTCTATTGGAATATAAGCCCAAGCATTTAAATAAATATAACAATTCTAACTCAAAATAAATCTCAATTTCAAAAATGTAAATCATAACATAAACTTTGTTAAAATGTGTTTTGGGATTCTTAGTATCTAAGCACTTTCTTCTTTCACTCCTTTAAACTCTAAACAAAACTACTCTCATTTAATATATCCCATCTGATTTCTAACTAAATGGGCATAAATTAAAACTTTGAAATCATAGTAGCATGTGACACTACTTCAATTGATAGTTTTCTTAGGATTTTTTAAGATGTATTTAATATAGGGGGTTCCCTTTATAGAGATCTTGCAACAAAAATTAAAATAAACCTTGTCTTGCTCATGTACAGTAGAAAACAAAATCTCTAGTTCAAACAAATCCATTGCCCTATGAAGTTCTTATTTAATGATTAAATCCATTATATATTCTTTTCTAATGATGTAATTGATCAGGAAAAATCTATGAGTTTGTCATATCTTAAATCACCAACTACTAGATAAAATATAGATGGAGATGAACTGCATCTAGCTGAAGAAAAAATAAGTACTTTTTAGGAGGTGTCACTTTATATTTTCATACATTAGGAATAATAAAAACTTAAAGTGTGTTTGTGTGTGGAAAGGGGGGCCAAAATGATCTATATTTCATATTTTTTAGGTCATTTTTATTTACTTTTTTTTTGCATTTTTAGAGTAATCATCTTAAATTTTATGTTGTTTGAGAAGTATTAAGTTTCCACATTTTATTTTACTTCTAGATTGAATTTTTATTTTATTAAGAGAGAGGAGTGGGAACATATTGTATATTCAATTATTTTTATCATTACTTTGTTAAAGATTAAATGGTTAATCTTCTATATGGCATTGTTAAAAATTGTTTGAGATAAGAAGTTAATTACTCATGTTAAATATTTTAAAATTAATCAATTCAATGAGAACAATCTATTACATGACATAAAGTTTGTAAATGGAATCATTTATTTGCATTTTAGCTACATTAGTGATATACTTATATATGGTATATGCCTACACTAAATGCATCTTAGCTTGCTATAGATTGAAGCATTTTAATAAGCTGTGTATTATTAAATGGATTATTCATAGATAATTCATTATTTTAATTATTTGCACAATATTGTTAGATTCAATTATCAATGCATTATGGATAAATAAACATTGTGGTGCAATTGTATCTTCTTTTATGTGAGTATTTTATGAGGCATTTTTTTTATATTATTTTTTCTAGATTTTACTTAAGCATGTGCAAAGTTCTATGTTTGGGGGGTCCTTGATAGGTATCAAATTTGGATCTCTTTCTCCTCTAAGATTATTGATTTTTATATAATATTTTTACTTAATAGTATAAACAAAATAGTTAGACTAATTAAAATATAAAGAAAATCTTTATTTTGATGACTTTTAAGTGTTTAATATAAAGAAGAGGTAAATTAGAGGTCATTCAAGTAAAAGATGTGCCTTTGGGAGGTTTAAGGCTATCCCAAAGACTTATCCCAAGTCTAGTGAACCTAAGCTCCAATCACATAGCATAGGCACCTCATTTGGGAGCTCAAGTGCATAGTCTAAGTGTCCAGAAATACCTTTGTTAGAGGTCTAGAAAAAGAACTGGGCTCCTAAGCACCCAAAATGAGCTCTTAAGCACTTGAAACTTGTTGAAATAGAGCCATAAGTTAGAAATCATGGAACCTAAGCATTAAGGCTTGGAATATAGACATCAATAGAGTGTTAGATTGAAATTCACCCTAAATTAATACATATGTTTTCCCAAATATGGAGCACCTCTTGTGGCCTTATTTAAAAATCTTTTAGTGATGAATATAGGGACTTCTCCAACCATCCTTTGCTCTTTATTTTAAGTTTTGAAGGGTCCAAAGGGAAGAAAGTTTGAGGTACTTCAAGTTCCTTGGAGAATTTGTCAAAAGACATATTAAGAGTAAGGATCCACTGTAAAAAAAATAACACGATCATGCTTAGTTTTCTATGGATTTCTTTTCTTTCATCATGAACTAAACTCTTCTTCTAAGGGTTCAATTGTAATCATGTAATTTGATTGTGCTTCTAATGTTAATAAAAGTATAAAGTTTTATTTTTATTTTAATATTATGTTTTTTATAAGCTTACATGTCTTTTGATTAACTAGCCATCCTTTAATAGTTTATGTGGATTATTTTAAATTAAGAGATTGAGAACAATCTCACTATAGACAAAATATTATGGTGATGGGTCAAAGGTTAAAGATAACTACAACAATGCTATGAAGGCTGTTTCAAGATCCAAAGAGACTTGTTGGATATTCTTTGCATTAGTTTATCACTAAAGGTAGCTTTGTTATGAGAGGAAAATACTGACTACGTGATTTCAAGAGAAAGGTAGCAACCACCTTGATCAAACTTCAATAAAAATTGACTCCTAATATTATTAAAATCACAATCACACAAAATAACATCAGTGAACCCTAAGCCTTAAATTTATTTATTTTAAGATTACTTAAAAATTTATATTTTAGTTAATTAGTTATCTTATTAAAAAAATATAACTATGGATTTTAGTTTTACTTCGACACCCTTAATTTTGTCATCAAAATAATATTAAATTAACAAATTTTTTAATTGAAATTTTCATGCAAACCATACCTTATTTGCTCTATTACTTGAAGTGATTGTGAGCATCTATACATATAGATTATTATCCATTAAGCAACACTAATGTGGGAAATTAAATTACTTCATTATTTTATGGCATCCACTTAATTCACATGTTATTATATTATGTAGATCCTACTACTCTACAAGGCATGTATAAATGCTTATGAATTTTAAATTCAAAGTTTTAAATTTAATGCTATTGGAATAAAATTATAATTTATATTATTATAAATAAGGTTATAAAATGAGATTTGAGAATCCATTTTTCTCGAATTAACATTGGTTTTACTTTGTGATCTAGTTCATGGTCTTCATAGGCCTTTTGTTGCTCTCATTAATCCATCTAATATCTTATTAGGAATCTTTTATACATAGTTCATATGAATCTTCATGATGTACTACATCATTTTCCTTTTGTCTAAATGAACTCTTCTATATAGGGTAAAATCAATGCAGTTATACAGTAGAGTTAAAGTTAAGTTAGTTGCAAGTTTTTAAGCTTCTATAATCCCTCCCTTATTTTGCCAAGTATTCTTAATTTATGATATGCCATTTTATTTATTTAGAAAAGTATGTTTTGTTCTTTGATATTTTGGTGCCTCATCCATTACTATAAAATTCACTTATAAGAATGGGGGTGGTGGACACACTTATAATTGATTGACACTATCTCAAACAAGGGTGTTACTTAACTACCTAAAGTGGCAAAATATCTTTAATGCTAAAAATTAGGCTAACAAACATGCAATGAGAAAATCAAGATAGTCAACATTAGTTCCAAGTTTCTTAATAGTTTTAAATGGATCACAAGCCCAAAATGTAATTTCATATATTTAGTGGAAGAGCATCTCTCAGGATGAATGCTTCCCAACACATAATCACTTAAATAATACTCTTTAGTAGATCCATTTTGATTTACTTTAGTTGCATATTTTATATTACATTTTCTTAAAGGTTCACTCACCTCTGCATGAAGAAGGTTTTTTAAATATATACTAAGAAAGAATGTGGTATCAAAGAATGCAGGTGATGGTAAATCAACAAAATCTATATACATTGTAAAAGCAAAATCATAAACTACCTCAAATGTGTTTTTTCTTATGGCTCTAAAGATACTACTCTAATAAGAAATCTTAGAAGTAGTTAGATAACAATCCCAATTATCAATTTTCTTTTCTCCTAAACATCTTACTAAGATTCCTAATAATTACTTCATTCTTTTCATCACTTTGTGGTTGAAAGTTAGAGGATAATTTAATTTAGTCTCAAGTAGTTTCTATAAAGTTTAAAAATGTAATATACCAACTTTACGTCTGTATCAAATATAATGGTGGAAGGTTGGCCATGCAATCTAAAATATCTTCAAAAATAAAATAGATTATCGAAATGAGATATGTTATTAGTCTTACTAAAGGTAAGAAGTGGGCTATTTTAGAAAATCTATCCACCACCACAACAATGCTATCATGGCTACTACAAGTTCTATATAAATATAAAACAAGATAGATCCTCTTAGTGGACTTAAAGTTTTGAATATGGTCCAAATAATTGCTTAATGGTTTTTAAGTTGTTTCCAATCCATACATTGGGCCACTACTCTATAAAAATCTCCCTTTTGAGTTGGGCAACAAAAATGTTTTCCATTAGGGGATCCACTTTCACCCATATTATTCTTTTTTGTTTTGGAATATCTCTCCAAATAGCTTAGTCTTGAATTTCAAGATAATCATCAAATTTACTTCTCCACTGAAGCACAATTGATTATCTCCCACCTTATTTTTTTTGATGATTGGCTACCTTTTGGTAGTGGTAGCAAAAGGCCTACTTAAAAAGTCATGCACAAAAGTAGAAAGTTTAAGACTTATTTCAAGCATGGTGCTTAACAAAAATAATTGTTAGTTCTTTCTTGAAAAATCCATTCCTAATAGTTGAGTTAACCAAATTAAGGATTACACTGAATTCAACCCTAATTACTATCTTTAATTAATTAAATAATTATAAAAATTAATGAATATTAAAAGTTAAGCAATTAATGTTAATTAATTATTATAAATAGTGGGGATGGTAAGAGAATTGATTCAGATCCCTTTCCTAATTATTTTTCCAAGTGTATTCCCTTAAGAGTATTTAATTAATGTGCTTAATAATTAAGGAAAAATTAACAAAATAGAAAATAAAAATTTAAATTGAATTAAATAACTCAAGTGCAACCCATTAATCCATTTATGTGTTTAATAACATAAAGCCATTAAAGAAATTTTGATTATCCCATTTGTGTGGGAAAATCATAAGACTATTTAACTTAAATATTTTTCTCCTATAATTTAATTAACTCTTAAGCATGAGCTTAATTGCATTAGACTTTTTAGCTGCATTACTAATTTTATTTTCCAAAGTATATCATTGAAGGCTCATGATCAAGTGGTTAATTAAATTAAAGAAGCTTTGGAAAGGGTAATCAAATTGATGTGATTAATGGCTTTAACCTAATTAACTCATAAAACATATTTAATTTCTTTCCTTAAATATCTCAAACAACCAACATGGGATGGGGTGAATCCTAAGTATATTTTCTTCTCTTTAGGTTTTAATAACTTATACATTAAAATTGAATCTTTTAGAAGCTTTGTTATAGTTAAGGAACATTTATTTAACTTGATTGTCCTTAAGATTCTATGAAATTGAGTATGTTATGTGGTAACATTTTATTACTTCCTTTCAATTATTATAAATGTGCATGCCATTTGTTTCATGTGTTCATGTTTTAAAAAGGAAATTAGAAGAATATGATTGTATTCAAATTGCATGAGTTAAGTAAATGTTATTATATGGTGTGGCTATTATCACTAATAAATCTCAAATTATTTTAAAATTATAAGTTAATAATGAATCAAATAATGTGAAATTTAAATCAATGTTTGTTGTTAGTACTTAATGAAATGTTCATTTAGTTGTAACTTAATGATGGTAATGCATTATTTTATCTTTATGTTTTATGCTTATGTTTACATGTATTTGAATTAGCAAATATATAACTTGGACATCTCAGGAACATGAGGCTTTAAGTAGCCCAAGGAGTTCTTAGATAATCTCACTTCTCTGGTTTAACAATGACACATACTTGCATAATTTCATTTATATGTATGCATATGCTAGAATATAGAGTAAAGCTTCTTTCCTCATGCCATTAAACTCTTCATAAATAAAAGAATTTTATTTAACCTTTCCATGGTTTTATTTTTATGCTCATGTACATGTTCATGTGTATTTGAATTAGTAAGTATATAGTCTTGGGAAACCAAAGGAGGTCTTAGATAATCCCTAGTTTAACAATGGCTACTTTTGTATTTGTATATTTGCATATGCTTAGCCATGAGATGAAATCTCTCTTTTCTATCAAATTCTTTCATTAACATTAATTAAGTGTACAAAAATATGGGTATATTACATGTATATGTCTATATTAAATCAAATATCAAGAAGATAAAAAATGAAAGAATGTGGATGTTATTGATAATGAAAGGAAGTAGTGAACTCTTACTCATATGATGGTGACTTAATTTAATTATTCCTAAGATGCCTTTCATGTTTGAATAAAATTCTTTAAAACTAATCTAAACTTAGGCTCAATAAAAATTCATACGTGGTTCATTAAGAAAACTAGAGCTATAATAATCCATCTTTAGAAAATAACTTAGGTTAAGGATGAAGGGGCTAAGCCTCTTTTTCTTTTATAATAGTTGAATGCTAAGTAAGTATTGAACAAAATGAAAATATGTAAGTTAAAAATCCAATCAAGCTACTGAAGACTTAAAGTGAAACCATACTTAATGATTAATTTAAACAATTCTAAAACTTTTGACAACCATACTTCCAAAGCTTAACGAAGACATACCATACTAAGCCTTAGCACACACATTAGAATGCTAAGTTGTCAATTCTAGTACTAGGTTAGGCTAGTGTATGTTATGGTGATGTATTTTTTTTCATGTTGTAGTGCTTTAGAATGGATGTTAGGATTGCTTGTATGTAGACTGTATGTTAGGTCATTAGTAACCTGATGATGTCTAATGATTGTACTAAAGGGGTTTCTATAATAATAAGTGAATATAAATATTCTTTCTCAGAGGCACTATTTATGCACCTAAGCATAATCTAATTAGGACAGGTGGTCTTAACTACCCAAGTGTAGGGTGCTAAGTTTAAATATGTGAAATATAATTGCTTAGCTTGTATGCTTGTTTAGCTAACATCTATTTTATAGGTATAGTTAGATTTTATCTTTCATAAATATTTAATCTGTAATAGGACTAGGATCAGTGTAATGGGATTTAAGATAAGCAATGGCTAGATGAAAAATACCTCAGAGGTTCTGTGAAGCCCGAGAAAATAGATCCAAGAAAAGAAAAGAAGAACAAAATATTAAGGACTCCCATAGCATTTATTTTAATTAAAACATTGAAATGTAATCCAGGTTGTATAAGGGTATAGCTTCTCAACTTTTCTCTTTTTAGGGTGGTGATGATCGCTCTTATTCTTTTATGAAATTCAAAATTTTGATTGTTATGTTTAGATTGTATAATAGAATTGGCATGCTTTTCTTAAGTTTCTTAAAGTTAGATGATTTGATATGTGGCCTGGATGCGTTAAGCTTTTTAGGGTATAATTAAACTATCTATTACTAAGTAACTCATAACTAAATTTTAATACAACTAATAATCTTATTTTAAAGGCTAGGCTTTTAATCAAGATAATAAAATATTTAGAAACCGCTTAGCTGAATGATCATATGCTACAACAACATGCATATCATATTGTGTCAGTATTAAATAGAGTGGATCTCCACTCTTGCACAATAAGGGATATGATTGACCTTTGAGAGAAATCCCTTATAGTGGAGAATACCTTTTCTAGTTTATTTAGCCAAAAACTCAATTTCATCATGCATGTAAACATAATTATCCCAAGCCTTCGCCTAAAATTAATGTGACAAATGATTTTAAAAACTTGTAAATTTTCAATAATAACCTAAGTCATACTTTCATAGAAAATAATATCTAGTCTCTTAGGGAGTGAGTTTAGGATTCTAGCTTCTTTCTAAATTAAATAACATCTTATCTATCTTGCATCTTCATAAGATGCCTACATAATCTAAAGCATAGGAGGGGTTAGCTGGCAGCTACTCTAAGCGGTTGTAAGTCCAAAGAGTCAGGAAGTGTTTATTCTCTCTTGTGGAGGTGAACCATTATATCTCATTCTCCCTGATTAGACTTAGGTCAAGCTTCTAGCTTGTGCTAAAGCATTTAAGACTTAAGTTATGAGGTTTTATTTCTCTTTTTCTACAAGCATAAGTCCTCATTTCTTAGGCATCTCTATAATCTTATGTTGTTGGGTTATAAGTCCTAGCACTCTAATAAAAGTTTAATTTAAACAAAATAAATTCCCCTCTTCAAAAATATAAAGCCTCATCATATGGTAAATTAGAGCATTCACTAGGCTTCCTATTATCTTGGACACTCCCTACTTATCTTCTATGAAATCCATGAATAAGTCTTCTCATTTGAACTCCTCCCATTTGATTTCCAAAAATAACCAATCCTCTGATAGTCTAGCCTTGAAATCTCTGGAGACATTCATTGACTACTTTAATCGAGAGTATTCTTAAAAAAATTCTCATTTCCTAGAACATAATTAACTATGGAAGCTTGCTTCCATAAGAAACTAAAGAACTCAGCATAAAATAAACCCTATTTTACTTATCCATGTAAAGTAAAGGAAAGATCTCTGGTATATATAAACCCATCTACCATAACCCTTATTAGTTGATTGAGTCCATTTATAGATGATGTTTCTATCTTGCAAGATAATACACCATACCTAAATATCACACTTGATCACTTCAATAAGTACCCCCTAAGATCTACTTGTTGTCACTATGACTCCAAACTAAAACACCACAAAGGACTTGGAGAATAATAACCCTGAGAATGAGGCATGAATCAACTTGCTGGTAGCAGGAAAATACTTAAAGGAACATAGTGGCTATCTATCTTAACCAAATCCTCACTCATGTACTTGTACAATGAAAAGGGGAAACTCACATCCACTACCCAACAAATACATACTTGCTCATATCTATAACCACCATTTGCTTTGATAGGAATCTACTTCTATTTGATTTACCTTATATGTACTTTCTATATATGGTCACCCCTTGATATTATAAATGGAAACTCTTTTCTTATGAGGGGACTTTCTCTCTCTCTCTCTCTTTATATATATATATATATATATATCTTTCTCTCTCTATCTCTCTATCTCTCTCTCTCTTTCTCTCTCTCTCTCTCTCTCTCTCTCTATCTTTATACCTTGATCTTGAAAAATAAAGATTACTATTTTTCTAAAATTTTCTTACTCTCTTGTCTTCTTTAGTAATATTTTGCTTAGCCCTATTTCCTAGGTATCTCAAAAGGTTCCTCCTACATCTAAGGTTATATTTGAATTGAACATCCTTTTAGGTGTTGAGAGTGTGGATGAGGATAAGAACCTAGAGCCATATACAAAGCTAAGCAAGATCTCATCATGAGATGGCTCAGTGGAAATGGAGCCAAATTTTCAATAATTTGCAACATAATAATATTTGCAAGACATGGAAGATAGAATCTCCCACCTTATATAAGCAGTCATAAGGTAACCACACCATGAAGAACCCAAAATAAAGGAGAATGAAGGATCCATGGAATCATCTATTCGTATAGCTAAGTAAGAAAGAAAAAACCTATTTCAGGTCCCCACCTCTTATCCATCCAAGATTTCCAACTTTGGTGATGACTCCTATGACACAAGTGAAGAAGAGGTTCTGACATAGTAGCAGCCATAGACAACCAATGCTTTCTCCATGGAGATTATTGAAGCTCCTCCCCCAAAGATCTCGCATCTTGAATCTTACAAAGGTTGGATATATCCCACCGATCATACAGTGTATTTTGAGACAACCTCATCACTATTGGACCTGACTATGTACAACTCACTCTAGCACTTAGAGTGTCCATGGTTGAGCTAGTTGAGGTGATCTAGAAAATACATAATTTCAAATGCTCACCACCCATGAAGGCTGATGGAGTGTGTGACTAATCTAGGTATTGTGCTTATCATCATAATCACGACTATGAAACTGAGGTGTGTCACCATTTGAAGAGCTTAGCGATGAGTTAATAAAAGTAGAAGCTTAAGGAGTTCATTTAGAGGAAAGATTAAGACATCATCAAAGCTAGTAATGAACCTATACTTGTACATAATATTCTTATTGTTGGAGTCATACCTACTATCTTTGAGGGTGATGGAGAGTCCTCCAAGATGGTTAGTATGAATAAGTTATGATTTGGGGAAGTAAACACGATAGCCATGATTTGAGCACCCTCTAAGTTCATCGTGATCCTGAGATTTTTAGGTAGGTATAAACTCACTATTGGGAATTCATACAATAATATGATTATAGTGACAACCCTAATCACTAACTACCAAATAAGAAGCATTTTGATAGGGTAGCTCAATCAATATAATTTTTAAATTAATTTTTGATGAGATGGGTGTAGTGAATTCCAAATTTGTGCCCATTGGAGGACCATTAAATAGTTTCCTAAGAGAGCATAAAGAAACTAAAGGGATGATTAGTCTCCTCAAAACTTAGGAAAAAGGCAAATAGTTCATGGTTATGGCCAACTTCATCATAATAGAAACCTCTACTACTTATAATGCTATATTTGGCTGACATCTACTCAACACATTTAGAGTGGTGGTGTCAACGTATCATGTAGTATTTAAATTCCCTGTCTGTTGAAGTAGAAGAGATTGCTATTAGAGGAAATGTCAACCAATCATGTGCATGTTACTTGAGAGCCATTGGCAAGTCGACCAAAGAAGATGAGGTGTTGTAGCTAGATATTATGCGAGCATAAATTGAAGTCCTTGAGAAGATTGAGAAAATTCTGACCACCAACAATGGGAGACTTTTATGGGTTAGCTTAGCTTTCTATCTCAAACATAAAGAAACCCTCATTTGAACTCTATTATATAATATAGTTGTATTAACTTAGACAACAAATGCAAAAAAAAATTCATCAACATTGCATGTCATCCCTTGAACATTTGTACGGACACGCAACTTGTCAAGCTGACAATAAGGAAAGTAGCAATTATACTCATCAGACCTATTAAGGAGGTGGTAACCAAGCTGCTTGAAGCTAGATTCATTAGAGAGGTTTAATACTTATAATGGTGTCCAATGTGGTAATGGTTCAAAAGACAGGTGGAAAAGTAGGATGTGTCAACTTCACCAACCTAAACTCAGCATGTCCAAAGGACATGTATCCTCTCTCGAATCGATGAGCTTATAGACTCAATGATTGGATTCTTAGTGATGCATTTTCTAGATGCATTTTCTAGATACCATCAAATTCAAATTGACCTTACTGACTCTAAATAAATAACTTCTATTATAGTTAAAGGGTTATAGAACTATAGAGTTATGCTCTTCAAACTAAAAAATGCAAGGCCAACCTATCAGAGATTACTGAACCAAGTATTCAAGGGAAAAAAGAAAGAAATGTGAAATTCTATGTTGATGACCTTTTGGTCAAAAGCAAGTCACTTATGCAACACTTCAAAGACCTTGAAGAGACATTCACCATAGTTAAATGGTACAATATGTGCCTTAACCCTCTAAATATGTTTTTTGGTGCAAGAGTAGGAAAGTTTTTGGGGTTTCTCATTACCCCTAAAGGCATAAAGACAAACCCAGACAAGGTTAAGGTTATACTCGATATATCCTCACCCATAAATGTGAAAAGGTACTACAGCTTATTGGGCAAGAAGTAGGATTGAACCAAAATGTACTCTTAAGCAAGACTCTCACATCACCCCTTTTGTTACAAAGCCTAATGGGAAGATAAGTCATATTGCTATACTTAGGAGTAAGAGAAGCCTCGATTAGTTCAATGCTAATCAGAGAAGAAGGTGTGAAATAATGGCCCATCTATTATGTTAGTAAATCTCTACAAGGTGTTGAGCTAAACTACCCACTCATGAAGAAGCTTGTACTCACACTAATCACTTCAACTAGGTGATTGTGACCATACTTCTAGACAAACTCCATACAAGTTTCCACTAATAACCCACTCAAATTTGTACTCACTAAGCCTAATCACCCAAGAAGATTGCTGAAATGATATGTAAAGTTGAGTGACTTTGACATATCATATTCACCTTGAACTAGAATCAAAGACCAAGCACCCACAGATTTCTTTGTAGACATCAATGGCTATCAAGATGTTCTTGTCAACCTAGAACCATTATGGTGATTGT
This sequence comes from Cymbidium sinense, assembly GCA_021442155.1. Lineage (NCBI taxonomy): Eukaryota > Viridiplantae > Streptophyta > Magnoliopsida > Asparagales > Orchidaceae > Cymbidium > Cymbidium sinense. The sequence goes on along the minus strand of CM038233.1, from coordinate 27,741,325 downwards.
ACATTAAAGGTTCTTCTAGTGAACCAACTATGGGAACAAACATAGTGTTGAAAAGCCCAGAAAGAGTTACAATAACACAATCATTCAAATTTAGCTTTAAAATAAATAATAATTAAGCCAAATAAGAAGCTTTATTTATCAAGCAAAGATTCACTAGGGGGCTTAGAGCCGCACATATGGTAGTTTATTTAGACTTGCAACTTATGGTGAGACAAGTAAATGAAGAATATGTTGTCTAAGATGAGTCCTTATTAAAATATTTACTTAAAATAAGAAAATAAATTAGACAACTAGAGTAATTTTAGGATTGAACAAATTCCTAAAGATGAGAACTAGCTCATCAATCTATTATTCCAAGCTAGCGAATGTATATGGTAATTCAACTCGCCCAGCTGAGTATAAAAGTAAGAGAGCTATTGCAAGTTAACCTTGAATGCTCACCAAGCTAAGTCAACCCCATCATGAATTACTTATAGATTGATGAAATTGAATAAATGATGAAGGACTTAGGGAGATTCAAAATCAGAGTAGCCCAATATTTACTGATAGGAGGAGAGTTATTTCAATGGTTAGCAACCTCTCTTAACCTTACATATGTGAGAGATTCTAGACAAAGAAAATACATTCTACTGAGTGTGATAGCCATTCAAGAGGAAGGACACTTTCCCATAGAATCTTAAGGTAAAGGGTATTTCTGGCCTACACTATGAAAGAATGTAGAATAGTTCATAAAGTGATGTATACAATGCCAAGAGTTTGTAACACTCTAGTAGCAACTATCACAACTTTACAACCAATCAACATTTTTTATCATTCGCTATTTGGGGGATGGATTTGATAGAACCCTTGCCCCAGTAGAGGGCAACAAAAGTTCATTTTAGTCATGATTGATTATTTCAGCAAGTCGATAGAGGTGAATTCACTTGTTAAGATCACTTCAGAGGTAATAAAAAAATCATTTGGACTAACATTATTTATATGTATAGGTTACCATTGGTGATCATCATTGATAATGGGCCTCAATTTATTAAGAGAGGCCTAAGGGAGTTCTATTAGTCTCAAGGAAATAAGTTGAAATTCACATCAGTGCACCACCCATAAAGTAATAGACAAGTGGAGGCTATGAACAAAATGATCCTCAATTTGCTTAAGAAAATGGTTAAAGGAATCAAGGCTAAATAGGCACATACATTACCCATGGTACTATAGGAGCTCAAAATGACTCCCACTAATGTGACAAGACACCCACCATTCACATTATCGCATGACACAAAAGTCATCCTACCAATCGAATATGAAGCATAGAGCCAAAGAGTCCTAACAATGGAAAGAATTGGAGACGAAGATGGCAAGGAGTAAAGTGAACTCAGAGGCTATAAACAACATTCTTAACATGATCAAAAAATTTAGAATTGAAGCATCATTAATAAAGAGGAGTTGAAAAGGTGAATGGTCAAAAATTATAACTATTATGTGAAGAAAAAGCATTTCAAAAGTGGTGACCTAATGCTAAAGAAAGTAGATCTATGAAAACTTGCCCAAAATTGTGATGGGTTTTCATAATCAAGGAATAGGTTGGTCCCAGTGCAAGCTGACTATAATCTCATTAAGGTGAGAACATACTAGAGCATAGAATGCCTAAAATTTGATGAAGTTTTATCCATAAGGAAAAGTTCTTCTAATTTATACAAGCTCTATTAGTTTTGATTCTATTTTCAATAATATTATTTTAATATTTTATTCTTTAAAAAACTTTAGTCATAAGATAATGATAGCAACTAAGGAAACATACTTAGACTCTAAATGATGAAACTTACATTAAGGGAGTTATGTGGTGACTCAAGAATACTCGGTGTTCCTTTTTTGGCCCAAGAAAATGTCTTGCTTGGCAAGCGGTGAAAGCCTAACTAAGAGGCTTCAATACTTGGTGCACCACTCTTAGCCCAAGAGATGTAGATGTCGAGCAAAGCCAACCTTTGATGCAAGAACACTCACGAGTGGTGTGATGACTCAGGATACTCAATACACCATTTTTAGACTAAGAAAAGGTCCCATTAGATGAGCAGTAAAATCGAGTAAAAGATCTGAATACATGGTGCCACTCATGGCCCGAGAATACTACAGTCATACATGCAACCCTCAAGTTGAATTTACTTAGCAAAATCAAAAGTTTAAGACCTACACCCCATGAGGTTGGCAACTAAACTAAAAAAAGATCAACTCTTCTAGTTGGCAACCAAAAAATCAATACTCCATGCATTTGGTGACTATAATATAAGACCAACACCCCGTATGCTCAGAAACTATACTAAAAAAAGACCAACTCTTCTAGTTGGCAACCAAAAGACTAACACTCCTTGTCATTACTGACTATAGTGTAAGACCAACACCCAAAGAGATTAGTAACTAAACTCAAAAAGACCAACTCTTTGAGTTTGACCAAAGGACTAACACTCCATGCAATTGGAAACTATAGTGTAAGATCGACATTGCATGAGGTCAATAACTAAACTAAGAAAGACTAACGCTTCTAGTTGGCAACCAAAAGATCAACACTCTATGTATTTTGTGACTATGTATAATACTAACACCCTGTAAGGTCAATAATTAAACTCAAGAAAGAAAAACTCTATAAGTTAGCAACCAAAATACCAACACTCCATGTAGTTGATTAGAGTGTAAAATCGATACCTTGAGAGATCATCAACTAAACCCAAAAAATATTAACTCTCCCAGATGGCAACTTAAAGACTAAAAACCCATGAGGTCAACAACTAATACTCTAGAAAAAGACCAACTCTCCTAGTTGGCGGCAAAAGAATAAATTGCAAATCAAGTTTTATTCTCTTATATTGTGACTAAAGGCATAGTGTGATCCCTCATGAAGTTGTGCAACCAATAAAGGGGTGTACTTAAGTCATTGTATTAAATGTGATCGCTCAGGAAAGGTTCTCTAAGTTAAGAAGTGACTTAAGACTTTCTAAGTTATAAATTGAGTTATTCAAAGATTAATCAGTGAATACCATTAAAGAAAGTATGCAAGGAAGTTCTCTCAATTGTTCAAGACTAAAAGTATTCTAAGTTACAAGCATAGTTATTCAAACATTAATCTGTGAGTACCATTAAAGTGAGTATACAAGAAAGTTCTCTTTATTGATTGACACTAAAAATATTCTAAGTTACAAGCAAAGTTATTCAAACATCAATAAGCGAGTATATGTAGACCTACAATATTTACACAACTATCCAAAGAAGTTCTCTCAAATTGACTGTCAAAATATTTTAAGTCATGAGCAAAGTCATTCATACATCAACAAATGAGTGTTAGGCAAACAAACAAAAATAGATATATTTAACTATAATCTTCATTTCATAAAATAGATTTTTTTTACATCAAAGTGAGTATGATGAATACATTTTACTTGCCAAAAAACTAACCTAAAAAGAAATGAAAGAAGAAAAGATGTATCAACTCATGCTACCCTCGTCATCATTATCATCAGCATCTTGGAGTATGAGTACATTAGATAAGTTCAAAATCTTGGCATGCAAGCAGCAATGCTTCACTAACTTGGTAATAATAAAGTGGACATCATCATTGAACCTCTATTGTAGAATCTCATGGTATTCATCAAAGTTAACAAATCAATAAACTTGCTTTCTTTTAAACCTTTTTAATTCAATGAGAGAGTTCTTTCACTAAATTTTAACCTCAATAAGGTGAGTAAGCTCCAAAGTGGCCTTCTCCTTCTCCTCCTCTTGGTGGCAAGCATAATTCCTTATGCTTGGCTTCAAGAGATGTCAAATTTTTTCTTCATACTCATCAACTTAAAATTGTTGGCATAAGCTTCATTCTTCTTCTCAAAGAACTTTTGGCGAACTCCCCAAGTCGACTACCATGTCATAGTCTAGCTGGTCATATTAGCTTATGGCAAGTGAGCATTGGGGATGCCACCCGAAAGGTCATCAAACTCCTTTGAGAAGATAGCGGGGCCATGCTCATAGGCTTCATGCGTAGGCTCACACAAGTTTAGAAAAGTCACTAAAAACTTCTTGGTCTCATCTTGGTGACATTTCACCATGAATGCTTAACAAAAAGGCTTATGGTCCATGAAATGCCCTCTTTTACAAGCATATGATAAAGGTGGTGATGCTTGTTACTAAGTTGAGAAGGATTTGGGTAGGCACTACTTAGAAAAAATTAGAATGTCTACCCACTCATGGGGGAGAGGTCCCATTCCTAAAGTGAGCAAGTGGAATGCATAATTCATGCATCCTAACTGAGTTGAGGGGCTCACTCTTCTCAATTACTTGAACAGTGAAGTTGGTTTTTAGTAGTAGACCAGGAATACAGAGTTTATGGCAAAAGATTCTAGTTTGGGATCTCCTTAATCTAGGCTTGATGAAAGGTTGAAGTAATCTTCCTAAAGAGAGCCATACTCCTTTGTGATAAGAAGGAGATAGAATCTATTTGCAAAGGGGGTTATGCTCACTTATTTCAAAAGACCAATAAAGTCTTAACTACTCTAATTAAATGAATTTATTGACAGTAGGAAACATGAACATTACATTAAGCATTAAGTGAAGAAATGGTTACATGAATTTTGTAAATATCTCAAGCGATGGGGAGATAGAAAAATAATTAGTGTGCAACAGTAGTAAAAAAAATAGTACATATGAGCAAAAAAATATAAAATATTTACTATTTTTATTTATGAGAATAAAGTACAACACACTCGTTATAACTCTTATACATCATTTTTTTAGCAATTTGATTATATGGTATGAGTGTCAATCCATGATGAGTCAACATTTCTCACACATATAATCAAATATGAAATTTGCACTTCAAATGAGAAGGGAATTACTCTACAACTTGACTAAGTTTTGAAGTAATGTAATTTCAGCCCTCATGATCGTGAAGTTGTGTTCATACTCCACCTACAAGAGCTATCATCATTCTGATTCCATCTCCGACTATGTTTTGGTGCACTATGTTATGTTGAGATGAGTATAGGGATTTTCTCAATATGGTAACCTCCCCAAGTAGATTAACGTCCTCTGAGGAGTTAGTGAATACTCATTGCACTTTCTCCATGTTATCTTTCGAGCTCCAATTGCACCACTATCTCTGAGTAGGAGTAAGAAAATTAACCAATATTTCCCTAATGTTAGTGGAGGTAAAGCTAGTTACATTGATGGGATCTTCAGTAGTTACTCCTAGCTCATGTGAACTCTCCTTTAAGTCCACATGCAACACCACCAATTTAGTCTATGTTAAAGTTGGTGCTTGTGCTAATCAGCAAGAATTGATTTTATTAAAAACTAGAAATTGAATTTCAATAAGAGAATTTTCTATAAGTCCAACCCTTAGGAAGGGAAGACACTGATCAAGTAAGTAGAATTCCACTTTACTCAGGAAGTGGATTATCAAATCACTTATGGATAGGTGAAGTGATTCTGTGAGGCTACATAGACTGCCAAAGGTAATAACTTGAAGGATCGATGAGTGCCCCTCACTATCCTATACCGAGGCTTAAACACTAGTCACACTTAATTATGATGAAAAAAGAAGAAAGTAAGAGGCATAGATAGAAAGGATTTGCTGTGCACAACAATAAGCAAATCTCACCACACTGAGGAATTCTTCTATGGACGCTTTTGTGGTAGCCGATCCAACCATTCGGGTAACCAACAAATTACTACACCAGATCAAAGGTACCTCTTTTCCTCCTTCCTCTTCTCTAGGAGTACTCGTAGATCTCACCTGATGGAGATTAGCCACACTAACCCATTCTTTAGCTGGTCGAGTGTTAGATTCTTCTAGTGGGTTTGAGGTAGTGGCCAGAGCTACAATCACTATAGTTAGAGGGCTAAGTTGCTCACCGTAGCCAAGATAATGGCATTGATCTCTTCTGACCTCTTTAATTTATTATCCTTCTTTCAAATATCCCCATAGTCATAGGGACAATATCGCCATGAAGCCTCTTGGCATCCATAGTTATAATGTTTTCTTAAGTTTTGTAGACTTGACCACTAGAAGTTAAGAAGTCACCTGAGCAAAAAGTTAAGTAAATATTGAACACAATAAGGAATGGATCAAGGATCCATTTATAGCCTCCAACATATTGAAAGATTAGATTTCCTCAAAAGGTGATGTGACCTCTCAATAATTGCATAAAATTTCTCAAATTAATAAATATATATAGTTAAATCATATATCATCTTCTTATGAGATACCTTTATAAGAATCAAAAGAATCGGGGAGTTAAATTTATACCCTAGGTAACAAGCAGAGCCAAATGACCTGGTGAATCTATTTATCAAGAAAAGCATACTCACACAAAGAATACTCAACCAACAAGAATAAATGCACTCATTGAAAGGTGTGTCCAATAAGGAAAGTTTAGTTAGATCTAGTGAATCAAAGACTTAGAGAATAATAACCTCAAGAATGAGGCATGAATCAACCTGTCAACTGCAGGTGAATACTCAAAGGAATATAGTACTTACCCTTTTTAACACAATCCCCACTCATGAATTCACATAACAAAAAATGGTTGCTCAACCCCACTATCCAATAAATACATACCTGCTCATATGTATACCCACCATTAGCTTTGGTGGGAATCTACTTATACTAGATTTACCTTATATGTACTTTCTATATATGGTCACCCATTGATATTATAAAAAGGAACTCTTCTCTTACATGGAGACCTTTCTCTCTCTCTCTCTAGGCCACTAGTCTACATGCATTGATCTTGAGGAATAAAGAATACTATTTTTCTGACATTTCATTACTCTCCTATCTTCTTACTTGCAATATTTTTGTCTAACCCTATTTCCCAAGTATATCAAAAGGTTCCTCCTACATCCATAAATAGATTTGGATTCAATAGTGAGGGTTAAATATAAAATACATAATAGTGAGTTGGGTGTCTCTAACATCAAATAAAAAAGGATGTGAATCAATATAAAGTATAAAAAAAGACATGAATCTACATGTGTTGATGAAAATAAGATCCAATGCCTAAAGACTTAAAATTTTATTCATTAAAGAAACATTATATCTATTTAGCCAACTGTAAATATCTATTGAAGTGTAAAATCTAAAATAATAAAATTTTGAGACATGAATCTAAGTTATGCCCATTGAAAAATTACTTACTAATAAAATTGATTTATAAAATTTTAAGATTAATAAATGTGAATTAATGTTTTATGACTTAGGATAATATAATGTGATGGGATATGGTTAGTAGATCATTCTAAATAAATGTGAATTTGATTGTCTTACATAAGTCTATTAAGGTGGATTATCCATATGTTTCAAACGAGAAAATTATAGAATTTTTATAATATGTGATAAATGATCTTAAATAGAGATTCTATCTTACATCTTAATTTTTTCCAAATAATCCTTAATTATGCATTAGGACTTTGATCGAGTATGAGCGAGCTTGTTGAGTGTAAATGTTAAATACTTCTTTCTATGCTATTGCTAACATTTCATGGATTTATGCACAATTTTAAGGATTCTATGGCACTAATGAATTAAACCTTGACTTTTGCAAGAGAGCATTACTTGGAGAAAAATTTAGGAAATTAATATAAAAATTACATGAGCAATTTCCAAAGTAAATTTTGATCAATTAGTGTGATATGGAGCTGATTTGGTGATTGTTCTCCATTTTGTTTCTTAGGTGCTTGTTGACCTCACTTTTGGAATGAGGATTAATCTTTTTCATCTTAGGCTTAGAAACCTTCTAGTCACTTGGATTTTCTTAGTGATAAGACACTTCTAGTGATGAAGTGATTACTAAACCCAAGCCTAGAGACTTAAGGAGCTTACCCTAAGCCTAAGAAATGCCTTAAGACAAATAGGTCCTACTTATCCTATGGCCTAAACCAAGACCCAAGCCTATTCACTCATGCAAACCTAAGCTCATACATACAAATGAAACACATCAAACCTAAAGCCTATTCAATTAACCTCACTTGAATTTGTTTTCTAATCCAAGCTCCAAGCCAAATTAACTTAGACTTTAACCTAAGTTAACTCCACCATGATCCTATGATCCAACCTAAAACCCATTCAAGAAAACTAAATCCAATTTGACTTTCTCAATCACTCCAACCATTTAATAAATCATTTCAAACTATGCCAACACTTGCAATCAAACAATTGAATCAAATGAAGTTAATCAACCCAAGTTAGCCCATTTGACCCAAAAAAGTCCAAATGAGCCAAAACCCAATCACACCAAAATCAATTACAACCAATGTCACTAATTAACTTTAAATTAATCATTAAACCCTGCTCAATACCTAATGGATGCCAACTCAACCCAATTCAACCCAATCAACCCAATTGGTTCACTTGACCCAATGTGACCAAATTGATTAATTTGATTCAAACTTCAATCTTACCCAAATTGGATTGAATTAACTCATCCAATCCCCTCCATAATGATTGTTGATCTTCTTTGATTACCCAATTGCAATCAATTAGTTCAAATCAAACTAATTTGACCACTTAACCCAAGTTGACTCAATTTGGCCTAAAGGGTCAAAATGATCCAAATCAAATCCTAAACTAAATTGATTGAAACCAATGCTTCTAACCAATCATAAATTGATTATTGGACATCTTACTATCATCAATTAAATCTAATTTGGTCAACCTAACCCAATTAGCCTTTAGACTAATTTGACCTAAAGGATCAAACTAAATCAAAACATTCCATAATTTAAATTTATTCAAACCAACACCTACAATCATTCCCAAATGATCAATCAAACATAAACCAACCTTCCATTCAAACCAATTTGACCATATTGGTCAACTTAACCCATTTGGACTAAATGAACCCAATGGACCAAATCAAAATCCACTTCAAATTAGATCAAACTAATTGTACCAATGCATTCCAAATGACCAATTGAACTCACCCAAACCCTTGGTTTGATCAAATTTGACCAATTGGTCAACTTAACCCAATTGAACCCAAATTGACCCAAACCTAATAAAACCAAGTCCAAACCCAACCAAACTTGGCATGACTCATCCTTGGGTCTTGGCTTTCCAAGTGAACCCAACCCATGGTAAAACCGATTTAGGTCAAAGCCAATGATTTGAGCCCTCAAAAATTGGGATAAAATCCCTATTTTGATGGGTTCTTCACCCCCTTACCCCTTGGCAACCACCTTTGGCTTTTCTTGGACAAGAGGACCACTGACCCAACTTAACCCAAGGGTGGTGGGCTCAACCTTTGCCCATGAGAGGGTGAGTTCACCTATTGAAATCCATTGATCCACCTAAAGAGAGCTATACGCCACTTGCTAGCCCATTCCACTCCCTCAACCTCTCACCCTTAGCCACCTCAGCAATCCTCTGCAACCTCGGGCCACCTACCCCGACCGGAGAGCCAAGGGTAAGAGGGTATACTCCTCCCCAAAAATTTAAACTTCACACACACCCTCCTCAGAGCATTTTGCATAGTTCGATACTTTCCCTAGAGCTTCTCGTGCATTCCACCACCAAAGACCCCAGGGAACCTAAGATCCCCATTCATCCAAGCTTCCAAAATCTCCACCAAACCTAAATTAACTCTTCCAACACCTTCTCCTCACTCTGGCAAGTTCAAAAAAACATTTTCCAAAATATTTGATCACCAAAAAGCATCCCTAGACCAACCCCGAAGAGCTTTACGTGGCATTTAGTCCATAGACCAATCGGCAAGGAGACAGCTTTTGATCTTCTCAATAGGGCTTCATTTCTTCAAGATAAAGTTACCTCTATCGCCGGACCCCCGGTCACTAAGTCCAACGAGGTAAAAATCTAACAACCCTAGTCCCCCCACCCTAGGTGTTGGTCTTTTTTTGAAGTAATGTGTGATTTCATGCAATTTTCACTATATGAACACTTTAGATTTCTCCTGATCATTTAAAGTCAATTTTGCTATCAAACAAGCTCTAGTGAGGTTGGATCAAGTGAAAGAAAGTAGATAATGTCTATCTTTTGGTGCTTGGGGGATGAAAAATCATCGATCGTCCATATCGTGTGATTAAAATAAATGGTCGTGATTAATTATGAGAATTTTTTATTTAATCCTTTCAAAATCATGGGTTTAATCTTTATCAACCAATCCGAGATCGGATGGTTGAGATGAAATTGTGTCTGCCACAGGTGAGTCAGCAGCCACGTCCGATGGTTTAAATAACCAATGTCGCAGTGTCACATGGAAAGCGTTTCGCATCAGCATCCGCATGGTGCCAGTGGTTTAAGTGATTAATTGGCAATAAAATGTAATTAAATGGAAAAATTTTAAAAAATTATAACTAATTATAGAAAAATCTAAAAAAATAAATAAACCCTTTTGGAAAGCTTAGATAGAGGAGAATTTAAGAAAAATAAAATCCTTAATTTTTTTTGTTGAATAGTGATTAATTAAGGTTTGAAGTTTAGCTAATTACTTTAATTAAGGCTTAATTACTTTGCCAATTGGTTCCAAATTTGGTTAGATGATCTCATGGGATGTCCTCTATCTCCCATAATTTCCTTGGAATTATTGGCCATATCATTTAAAGAATTTGAAATTTTAAATCCTAATTACCCTCATTAATCAATTTAATATTTGTTAAAATTGCCAAACAATAAAAATTAAATAATTAATTACTGTGAACAGTGGAGAATGGTGAGGGGAAATAATTAGGACCTCCTTTTTAATTTTTTTCCCAAAATGCATTTCCTTAAGAGGGTTAATTAACACATGTAATAATTAGGAATTAATTAGGGAAAATTAATGATAAAATAACATCAAATTAAACTAATCATTGGTTCAGATAATTCAAACATAATTCATGGGTTCTCCTTTATGTGTTTAATAACATAAAGTCATTAAGAAATTTATGGTTGACCCATTGGTGTGGTAAAATTATAAGAGTACTTAACTTATATTATTTCCTTCCTTAATCTAATTAACTCTTAACCATGAGCTTAATTGCATTAGGTCCCTTTAGGTGCATTGCAAATTTTAATTTCTCATAAGCATATCATTGGAGGATCATTATCAAGAGGTTAATTAAGTTAAACAAGCTTATGGAAGGGTAATTAAATTGATTGCTTAATGACTTAAACCTAATCAATTCAAAAAACCTACTTAATTATTATCCTTAAATATATTAAATCATCAATGTGAGATGGGGAAAACATTAAATGTTATTTCTCTTCTTTAGGTTTTAACAATTCAAATACCAAAATCAAATTTCATAAAAACTTTGGTTGATCTTAAAAGATATTTATTTGACTTCATTGTCCTTAGAATTAATGTAATTGAATGTATTATGTGGAAATGTTTAGTCATTCCTTCTCAATCATCAAAAATTTGCATTCCACTTGTATCATATATTCATGTTTTCAAAAAGAATCAAAAGAATATGATTATATCTAAGTTTCATGTGTTGGATAAAGATTATTACATGGTGTTACTATTGTCATTAATAAATCTCAAATTATTTTCAAAGCTATGAACTAATGATGAAGATCTAGGTTAATGTTGGCTATGAATATATATTGAAATTTACATTTACTTATAATTTAAACATGGTAAAGTATTATTTTATTTTTCATGATTCTTGTGTATGATTACATGTGTTTGAATTTAGCAAGTATATAATCTGGATATCATGGGAACATGAGGCTTTAAGTAGCCCCAAGGAGGTCTTAGATAATCTCACTTCCTTGGTTTAATAGTGTCATGTACTTGCTTAATTTCATTCATGTGTGTGCATATGCTAGAATTTGGGATAGAACTCTGCTTTACATGAATAAAGAATTTCCTATTATATAATTTTTGCATGATTTTCATTCTCTTACTTGTGTATATGTTTACATGTATTTAACTTAGCAAGTATAAAGTCTAGACATCTTGGGAACATGATGCTTTAAATATCCCAAGGAGGTCTTAGATAATCTCACTTCTTTAGTTGAACAACAACACGTACTTGCTTAAATTTTTAATACATGTGTATATATGCTTAACTAAGGAATGAAATATTTTTTCCTACCAAAATACATGCATTAATAATCATCAAGTGTGCATAAATATAAAAGCATATTGCATATAGAAATAAGTGTGTTAAACCAATATCATAAGTAATAAAAATAAAGAGATGTATATGATATTGATTATGTAAAGGAACAATGGAATGTTATCCATGTGATAGTAATTTAATTTTATTAATCCTAGGATGCCTTTCATGTTTGAATAAGAATCATTAATACTAACCCAAACTTAGGTTTAATAAAAATATTTGATAAGTCATTCACTAAAGAAACCAAAGTCATAATAATATACTTTTAGAGAATAACTTAGAATAGGAATGAAATGGGTCAAGTCTCTTCCTTCTCTTTATAATTAAGTATTAAGTAGGCATCAAATGAAATAATAGAAGAGTGCAAATTAAAAGCAGCTAATTATTTTAATAATTTGAAGTGAAACCCCACCCTCCCCACCCCCCCCCTCAAATCATTTAAATATTTGAAACTTTAGAAAATCATACATCTAAACCTTAGTTAAAGACATGCCACACCAAACCTTAGCACACACATTAGAATATTAAGTCACCAATTCTAACCTTTAGGTTAGGCTAGAGTATGTTGTGGTGTTATATTTTGTTTTATGATATAATATTTTAGACTGGGTGTTAGGTTGTTAATAGCCTAATGATGTTTTCTACAAGGGATTATGCTAAAGGGCCCTAGAAGTAAATATAAATACTCTTGCTTGCAGGTTGCTTATGCTCTTTAAGCATAATCCAATCAGGACAGGTAGGCTTGGTTACCCATGTGCAGGGTGCTAAGTCCAAATATGTGAAATCTAATTGCTTGGTTTGTATGCTTGTTGGGCTATCATCTATTTTGCAGGTGTAGCTAGATTTTTATCTTTCACAAACATGTAACTTTTGCAATAGGAATTAAGATTAGTGTTATGGGGTTTATGATGAGTAGTGACTAGAAGGCAATAAATTTGGAGGCCTTGTAAAGCCTAGAACAAACCAATCCAAAAGAAGGAAAGAAATACAAAGAATGAAGACCCCATAGCATTCATTATGATTGTAATATTTTTTTTTTTTGTAATCTAGGTTGTATAAGGGTAGAGCTTGGCTACCCAATTTCTTTTTTTTTGGGGTGTACGGTGGTACCTGATTGTACTAGACTTTTATTATTTTACAAAATTCACATGTTTGAATTATTCTATTTATTTTGTGCAATAGAAATGGCATATTTTTATAGGTTTCTTAAAGTATGATGATCTGATGTGTGGCCAGGATGCGGTTAGTATAAAATTAATTTTTCTACCCCATTAAATAACTCATAACTAAATTACAATACAACTCATAACTTCATCTTAAAGCCTAGGTTTATAATCAAGATAAATAAAATATTTAGCAACCCCTTTGTTAAATGTTGTATGTTATCACACCATGCATACCATATTATTCACTCTTGATTAAGGAGGGTCTCCATTCTTGCATGATAAAGGATACGCTTGACCTTTGAGGGGATCCCTTGTAGTGGAGAACACCTCCTCGATGATTTATCCCATAACCTTATTTCATCATGCATATAGGCATACTTTTCCCAAGCCTTTGTCAAAAATGAATCTATCAAAATGGCATAAAGATTGTAAATTTTTGGATTAAACAAAGTCATGTTTTCATGCCAGTCATAATCTAGTCTGTTAGGGAGTGAGTGTAGGACTCTAGATTCCTTCCTAATTAAATAACAGCTTAGGTATCTTGCATCTACATAAGACTAGCCTGCATGAGTTGAAAGCATAGGAGGTGTTAGCTGGGGGCCATTCTAGGTGGCTGTAAGTCCAAAAGAGTCGAGATGTTTCTATCCTCTCTTATAGAGGTGAACCATTATATCTTATTTTAATTAGACTTAGGTCATGTTTTTAGCTTGTATGAAAGCATCTTAGATCTAAGTTCTAAGGCTACTTATTTTCTTCAGGCTATGAATAAAATTACTCACTCTAACCTCTTAGGTATTTCCATAATCTTATATTGATGGTATATAATCCCTAGCATTCTAATAAGATTCTGACTTAAACAAAAAGTAAATCCTCTCTTTCAAATATGTAAAGCCTCACTATATGGTAGACTAGCACTCACTAGGCTTCCTAGTATCGTGAGTGGTCCATACTTATCCTCCTTTGGAATCTGCAAATAAGTCTTCTTATTTGAACTCCCTCATTTGGTTTTCATAAATACCTAATCATTTGATAATCTAATTTTGAAATCTTTGGAGACACTTATTGACTACTTCAATCGAGAGTCTTCTTAAGAAATTTTTAATTCTAAGATGTAATTAACTATGGAAGCTTGCTTCCATCGGGAACTAAAGAACAAGGCATAAAATAAGCCCACTTTACTTCTCCATATAAAGTAGGGGAAAGATCTCCAGTATATATGCAGACCCATCTACCTTAAGTGTCCTTATAAATTGATTAGGTCTATTGTAGGGAGATGATTTCATCTTTCGAGATGGTACATCATATCTTAATGTCATACCGATCATTTCAATAAGTACCCCCTAATCTCTAAGTGTGTCCTTACATCTCCAAATTAAAACACCACAATGCCCAACTAGAGATGTCAGATAAAATGTAGGCACCTATGCACTAAAGCAAGTACTTAGAAACCAAATCTAGAACCCAAGAGTAGGCAACTGAGAGCTAAGGGCTTAAGCATGATCTTGTATCACCTAACCATCAACTCTAGTGCCTAGGTGCCAAACAAAGCATAGTTTTGAGCACATGATAGGGGCTTAGGTGTTTAGGTGCAAGACTCTGGTACTTAAATGTTGATGGGGCACCTACCCTGACTTAACCTAAATCACCTATTTTTGTTTTAATTCATAAAGCAATCCTAATAGCCTTATATAGAATGATTTTCTATCATCAAA